>JAVLUX010000218.1:685000-2027500 GCA_032164185.1 Moxostoma hubbsi
GACCCCCACCACAGACCCGTGGTACCTGGCGAGGTGTACCGGACTCACCTGCCACCACACCTGGACCCCAGCCTTGCTTTTCACAGAGTCCTTGACCCAGGTAATTTGGGGCATTCTGGGATCTTTCCAGGATTAACATTTAAACAGGGTGCGAATTATTGCAGGGTTTGGGGTTACTGTCATCACTTTATTATACATATCCATTTTAAAAAATGTATCAAAGAAAACTCTTGAAGAGAAAGATTTTTTTTTTTTTTATGGGAATTTCATGAGATTGCAGCTTGAAAATACCTATACAAATTCCTTTTGTCTGTAAATCTCATACTGGTTTTAACCTTATGCTGAATGACATTACTTCATCTGCAAAAGAGCAGGTTAGTGACTAAGCTCTGCATAGGTTTGGAAAATTTGTGTTTTGTGAATTAGTTCTGTTTTGAAACCATTCTCTTTGTACAAACAGGTAATGTGCCGTAAAACAGTTCCTGCGGCACACAAATTTTTTTTTTTTGTTTTCAGTAATGGCTCTCTCTTAAAAGCATTACTCCTATCTCATTAATAAACATCATGTTTTGGTTTTTAACGTAGTCTCATGCATAAGAAATGTGCATTTCCTGCTCGACTTTCCACTACTGTGGCGAAACCTCACCATTGACGTCAAGAACAGCTGTCTTTTGCCTTTTCACCTCTCATCCTCTGTTTTCCTCTTTATCCCTCAGCAGCGTACATGTTTCCACGTCAACCATCACCAACCGGTTACCCAAACACTTACCAGCTGTATACCATGGAGAACACTCGTCAGACCATTCTAAATGATTACATAACCTCACAGAAGATGCAGGTCATTCCACGACCCGATGTTGCGAGAGGACTGTCACCACGTGAATCATCCATTGCCATCCCCTACCCACCTGCGAGAGGTAAGCAACATGAGTATCTTTGTGTGTGTTCGTGACAGTGAATGAAAGTGACTGAAGGAAGAATGTAGTCTGTAGATATTGTGCTTGTGTGAACTAGAGGCAACCTTTTCCAGACCATCAGAAGCAAATGACCTTAAAGCAAATTCTGTTTTTCAATTCATTGAGTTCAAAACAAATGTTAAAACCAGGGCTGGGGCTGTTCCTTAGATCTTGTCTTCCACTGTTACAATCCTAGACCTGTCTATTAAAGGGCCCACATTTTTTTCTGTTAAGTAAATTTGCTACATATGGTAACTTTGCACTACACGTACAAACTTCAGGAACAAGGTAATTCATTAAAAGTTAAACTAGGTGTGCTCAGGAATATTATCATTAGATAATTAATGATTGGACATTTCATTGGAAGAATGAAGATTGATCCCTGACCCTTAGTCGGTCCTAATATGAAAATTCATACTTCCTTTCCACACTGCGCCATATTGCACTATGTAGTTCTCCTTTGTAATAACTGACTAGTGCTGATTTTAATTAGTTTAAAGATTTTAGTCTGGTCCGCTCTCAGCCCTAGCCTACTAATCCAGTTTTTTGTAATTGAACTGAACTCTCTTGGTATCTTGACATATTATTGAGATAATTTATTCTAAATTTTTATTCTAGTCTGTTAGTATTAAATGTTTCCAGATGGTGAGTAGAGGGCGTTGGCTTATTAAGTTGAAGCTGATTGGTTTGTGGTTGATCACCCTCTGGCCCTTTGCTTCTGTCTGTAAAAGGAATAATTGATCTAGCCCAGATGCCACCTACCATCCTGTTACCTCACCCAGGGGGCACAGGTTCCCCCTCCCTGGACCGCATGACCTACATCCCTGGACCTCAGACCCCTTTCCCTCCTAGGGCATTCAACCCTGCCTCCATATCTCCAGGTGAGGATCCCACCTCTCCTATCCAACACCCGAACTTCCCCTTCCAGTCCTGGTGGTGGTTTAAATCTCTTTAGATCTCACCCTTCACTGCTTTGAACTCAGTTTTGCTGTTTTAATAGAAATGCTTTCTCGCACCTAAAGCTAACTAGGTGCTTTTAAGGTTTATGTATGGTGCACAACAGTGTTTCCTGCAATGCTGTTCAGCAGTAGTGCTATACAGCTAGTGTTGGAAACCCAGCCACCAAATTTTTCTTTAATTACCTGAACCGAACATTTTCATGTCTTTCGGTTCAGTTAACAGTTCTTGAATGTGTTTTCTTCTTTTGATGCGGAAGGGACACCGTTTTAAAATACTCTTGACAGTACAGCACTTACCCCCAGAACAAAGCACTCCTGCCGGTTCTTTTTAGTGAATAAAAAAAGGTACTGAACTAAGTAATTTGTTTTATTTCCAACTCGACATGAACCAATAATTGCTACTGTGTTATGTCAAATTATGGCTTGTAAGACTTGCATCAGAGTAAGTACTGGATGGTTGTTGATATGACGATGTGTTGTTAGATACACAAGTTTTGTAGTAATTAGTGATATTTAATCAAAATTACTTATTACAGTATTTTAAATTAATAAAATGTACTAAACTTTTGCAAGAATCTGTTATGTTAGGTTACTGGCTGATGAGGGCTGTAAATCCAGTAAGAATTGCATTTCTTCCTATTATTTCTTTTAATAAATAGTACCTATTGGACCCATTAATGAACCAGCATCATAAAGGGTATTTGTAACAGGAATCAAAATAACACAAAGATGATGCATATTTCTGTTGCTTTGCCTTTGCTGGCTGCATGCAAAACAGAGCAACTAGTACAGTCTGATTTAAGAACAAATAACTCTTATTATTGTTTCTTTGCTGAATGCATTAAAATGTATCCATTTGAATCCATCTGCCAAATCTAATCAACTTCTCTGCGGTAAAATGCGGATTGTTTAGGAAACATGGATGCACAATGTTGAAATCATTAAAGCTGCAATGCAAGATTACCTAAAAATATTTGGCACAAAATTTAGTCATTCATAGACCTGTGTTCCATAAACTCTGCATGACAAAATTCTGGCTTGTAGTTTAAGATTTATATGTAGGATATTACTCATCATTGAAGAGCGAAATCCCCCAATTGCCTTAAATCAGATTTAGCTACCTCCCCTGCTGCCCTCCCCTGGGAATCCTGCATGCACCTGCCCTGTACGTGCATCTGAAGCAAGCAGAGTGCTGTTTCACTGTGCAGTTAGTGTGAAGCCAAATTTTGGCCTGGGGTCAGTGCACTCTATTTGGTAGTTTGTCTTCAGAGTGCAGGTGGTCTGGAGGTGAGTAGATCTATGGATGGCTGGTCTGAAGGTCAATTCACACTGAGAGCGACATGAAAAAGCAAAGTGAATCTCAAAATCGAAAACTATTTACACAGAGAACAAAACGATAATGCACTGGGCTGAACGAAAAGGAACATTTGCTTGATGCATGGTTCGATTTAAAGTCTAATTTGCATCTAATATATGCTCTCTGTGTGAATATGCTCTACAAACTATGTTTTATGTCTCCTTTAATCTCAATACTCAGTGTTTCAGAAAACATCAGTACATCAACATCAGTAATTACATGAATGGTCTTCTTACACAGTTTGAATCTTGCACATCAGTGTGGAGAGTGCATACAAATAATTACATTATTAGATATAACCTTAATTCCATATTTTGCATTGTCTTGTTTAACGGAACCTCAAATAATTCTTCATCTTGCTGTTGAGAACCTGCAAAAATGTATCGGCGAGCATGCCGTTGTGAATGGAGTAACAACGTCACAACAAAAGTTATTAGGAGTGGCTGTGTCTCAGGTGGTAGAGCAGGTCGGCTGCTAATCACAGGGTTGGCGGTTCGATTCCGGACCCACACGACTCCACATGCCGAAGTGTCCTTGGGCAAGTCACTGAACCCTGAGTTGCTTCCAATGGCAGGCTAGCGCCTCGCATTGGTGTATGAGTGTGTGTGTGAATGGGTGATTGGGACACAGTTTAAAGCGCTTTGGTAAACTGAGGTATGAAAAAGTGCTATATAAGTGCAGACCATTTATTCATTAAGATCTGTCTTTAATCATTTCATATCACTGCCAGTTACTGTTTAATGGATGTGGTATCCTGAATCTAATTGTTGCTAAAACTTTCCCTGTCAAACTGCAGCAAGTGTAGAGGTCCCTTTTTTTTGTAACACCACTGTTTGTGTTTTTGCCTTTCCCCCTCACAGGACATCCTGCACATCATGCCACTGCAGCAATTGTGGAGAGGGAACGAGAGAGTCAGAGAGAGAAGGAACGAGAGAGGGAGAGGGAAAGAGAGAGGGAGAGAGAAAGGGCAGAAAGAGAGCGTGCAGCAGTAGAATATATCCGTGGAGGTAAGAATCATAGACACACAAATTTAAGTCTGCAAAGTAAATTCTATGCAATCTATGTGCAAAAGAGGAAGTGTCATTGTTTATGTCTTAGGTCCTGAGCAGCCTGGCCGTCCATGCAGCCGTAGTTTCCTGCGTTCCCCCTCACCCTCTGTGAGATCACAGGAGGGTGTCCTCCAGCAGCGCCCTAGCATATTCCAGGGCACTAGCAAGAGTGTTATTACCCCTCTCATGTGAGTGTAATACACTATTTTTGACATCATAAAGGAGTTAATTAACCCTCATGTTCTGTTTGGGATCTGTTATCATAAAATGTATTGAGGATTCATTGAATTTGGTCAGTTTAAATCTGACTAAAATTACATAATTTAAATTAACCAAAAATATTTTGGGTAATGATAATGTGCAAAATAAAATAAAAAACTTAAATGATATATTCAAACATTTAGAAAAACATACATTTAATATTTTAAACATGTATCGAACATGTCATAGATACAACAAAATACAACTGACCTTGTGAAATTCAGAGCCCCCAAAATAATCGCATATAATGACTGAAGTAAGTATTATGTATTAGTTAAGAAGTGAGCTGTATTCTGAATTCTTTATGCTTTAGAGACTTTTATTAATTATTAGCCAGTTTAGGGTATTGCATTAGCGTTTTTATGGAAACAGCATGTTTACAACGCAAGTTACGAATTCTGACTAGCATGTAACCTAATTCAAGTTCACCTGTTAACTCGTTTATTAAGTGGTGAATTTTGAAGTGTTCAGCTCTTTCGGGTTACGCATGTGAAGTGGGAAAACATCCAACATACTAGATTATTGGATTAGATGAATCAGTTATTTGTAGATGTTTTTTCTTCTAAAAAGATGTTTCAAAATAAAAGTAGGTCAAAAGAATAAAAATCAGAATTACTATACTGATTTTTACACACACAGCATTAGGGTCTCTGGTACCCCAAACAAAGAACATAAAGTGAATTTCAGTACAATAAAATTCATATTTTGTTATGTTATAGCCTTCATTATTTTCCTCAAAATTCTACAAACAATATCCCATAATGACAACGTGAAAGAAGTTTGTTTGAAATCTTTGCAAATTTATTAAAAATCAAAAATGAAAAAAATCACATGCATATAAGTAGTTTGTTCAGCCTTTGTTCAATACTTTGTTGAAGCACCTTTGGCATCAATTACAGCCTTGTCTTTGAGTATGATGTTACAAGCTTGGCACACCTATTTTTGGGCAGTTTTTCCCATTCTTCTTTGCAGGACCTCTCAAGCTCTGTCAGGTTGGATGGGGAGCGTCGGTGCACAACCATTTTCAGATCTCTCCAGAGATGTTCAATTGGGTTCAAGTCTGGGCTCTGGCTGGTCCACTCAAGGACATTCACAGAGTTGTCCCGTAGCCACTCCTTTGTTATCTTGTCTGTGTGCTTAGGGTCGTTG
The DNA here is from genome assembly GCA_032164185.1 of Moxostoma hubbsi. Classification (NCBI taxonomy): domain Eukaryota; kingdom Metazoa; phylum Chordata; class Actinopteri; order Cypriniformes; family Catostomidae; genus Moxostoma; species Moxostoma hubbsi. The sequence goes on from JAVLUX010000218.1 coordinate 690,732, forward strand.
TCCTGTGGGAAGATGAACCTTCGTCCCAGTCTGAGGTCCAGAGCGCTCTGGAGCAGGTTTTTATCAAGGCTGTCTCTACATTGCTGCATTCATCTTTCCCTTGATCCTGACTAGTCTCCCAGTCCCTGCCGCTGAAAAACATCCCCACAGCATGATGCTGCCACCACCATGCTTCACTGTAGGCATGGTATTGGCCAGGTGATGAGCGGTGACTGGTTTCCTCCAGACATGACGCTTGCCATTCAGGCCAATCTTTGCTTCATCAGACCAGAGAATTTAGTTTCTCATGTCTAAGAGTCCTTCAGGTGCCTTTTGGCAAACACCACGTGGCCTGTCATGTGCCTTTTACTGAGGAGTGGCTTCCGTCTGGCCACTCTACCATACAGGCCTTATTGATGGAGTGCTGCAGAGATGGATGTTGTTCTTCTGGAAGGTTCTCCTCTCTCCACAGGGAAATGTCAGAGCTCTGTCTAAGGCCCTTCTCCCCCGATAGCTCCGTTTTGCCGGGCGGCCAGCTCTAGAAAGAGTCCTGGTGGTTCCAAACTTCCATTTACGGATGATGGAGGCCACTGTGCTCATTGGGACCTTCAATGCTGCAGAAAGTTTTCTGTACCCTTCTCCAGATCTGTGCCTCGATACAATCCTGTCTCGGAGGTCTACAGATAATTCCTTGGACTTCATGGCTCGGTTTGTGCTCTGACATGCACTGTTTAACTGTGGGACCTTATATAGACTGGTGTGTGCCTTTCCAAATCATGTCCAATCAACTGAATTTACCACAGGTGGACTTCAATCAAGTTGTAGAAACATCTCAAGGATGATCGGAGGAAACAGGATGCACCTGAGCTCAATTTTGAGTGTCATGGCAAATTCTGTGAATACTTATGTTCATGTGATTTTCTTTTTTTTTTTTAATAAATTTGCAAAGATTTCAAAAAACTTCTTTCACTTTGTCATTATGGGGTATTGTTTGTAGAATTTTGAGGAAAATAATGAATTTAATCCATTTTGGATTAAGGCTGTAACATACAGTAATATTATGTGGAAAAAGTGAAGTGCTGTGAATACTTTAAGGATGCTGTGTGTGTGTGTGTGTGTGTGTGTGTGTGTGTGTGTGTGTGTGTATTTGCATATGTATATTTTTTCATTTGTTTAGCTGTAGTAAAGTTCATACTGATTACGTTGTCTAGGCAAATGCCGTCGCAAGTAACTACAGCTCAAGCCAACTCCCGATACAACAATGCAGCTGATGCTCTCGCTGCCCTAGTGGACGCCGCTGCCTCTGCCCCACAGATGGATGTTGTAAAAGTCAAGGAGGGTAAGCACAGTAGTGGCTGCTCTCGTGAAGATGACATGCTGACGTCATCACGCCGGGCAACGCAGGAGTCACAGGAGATGGAACGCCGTTCAGTGCAGTCACAGTATGGGGACGTGTCACTGCCTGGTGGGAAACCTTCCCATACTGTGTATGCAGAGGGGGGAGGAGGTGCAGGAAGCAAAGAGCAAAAACGCATAGAGGAGGAGCTGCGCACACACGGGAAGACCACCATGACTGCTGCTAACTTCATTGATGTCATTATCAAACGGCAGATTGCACCAGATAAGGACTCTCGTGAGAGAGTCTCTCAAAGCTCAGACTCCTCCAGCAGCAGTGAGTGTCATCTCATACACAATATTATGATTCATCATCAGGGCATGGCAGTATAGTTAATGATGATATTCGATACAGATCTCAGTACTAATGTATGTGTTTTTAAATGGCTTAAATTGCTTTTTTCTTTTTTTAAGGAGCTACAATTTTAACCAAACAGCTATTGTTGCTGCATAGATTCAAAATGTATTTTTTTTTTTTAATAAATAATCAAGGCGTGTTTTGAACTAAATGAATTCAAGGAGTAATGATATATAGATTGATTGATTGATTTTTACCAAAACATTTTAATATAAGAATGTCATCACACACCTTCTGTTAACTTTGAGTGATAACTCAAATGAGTCATTGAATTGAGTTTTAGTCAAATGTTTAATTTATTAATTGAAACAAAGTTTGAACTGAATTACCACCCCTACAATTTTTTTCTACAAGTAGGAAAAAGTATTCCAAAATCTCTTTCTTAACACGCTCAGTAATGACACAAGACGTCTAATGTAACACTCTATTGGAGAGTTAGTGGCCAAAGGAAATGTGCATTCAAATATTTAGTAAACAATTGTAGCATTATTGGCACATGGCACATGAATTTACTTACCATAAAGCCTGTCTTCTTAAAAAGAAAGAAAGATGAGTCTGACCATCGGTTGTATTTGTGAACTGGTAAAAAGTTGGTCATGGTAGTGCACAAGCTAAATCTGCACTAGCTGCATCTGTGTACAAACATCCTCATATTCTTCCCAGATGGTAAAGGAAAGTAAGCAGACAGTGCTGTTAAATATACAAGGCATGGACTTTGAGATGTACGTCACACATTAACAGAAGCCCTAATGGGATGACTAATGTCATTGAGGCCATGAGACTAATAGTACAAAGCAAAACTAGTGATCCAGCTGGAACTTACACTTATAACAATGGAAAAGTCCCTGACCCAACCTGTTGATTGTGTAATTCCATTATGGAGGTCTTAACACAGGAGTGAAAATTGCTTTCCAAAGTGATGTACTTTGACGGGTGGGGTGAGTTGATGTTTCCATAGCTGTGTTTACTGGTTCTCAATGCCACAGCTAAACTTGAAATGATATGAAACATGCTTTTTTAAAGATTACTATGGTGATGTTTAAAAATATATATGTAAGCAAGTTGATATCATACGTGTAAACATTCTGGCTATGTGGTGCTCTCAGCATTACTCTGTTTAAGCATCCTCGACTAGTCCGACATAACATTGGCTAATGTTTAAACAAAAGGCATTTGAGAGAGCATTTAAGAGAAAAATGTTTGAAAGCAGTCAATGTTTTTGCATTTGCAAATTTCCATTTTGTGAGTATATTAGCACATTATTCAATTATAACAATGGCATATAACCTTCATCTTCCAAATGTGACTCTTGACAGTTGTCTTATTGACTAGTTTTGATGGTAGTGCTACAGCAGCAATGCTATTTCTCACCATGTTTTTGTGTACCAAGATGTTGTTTTTTTGTGTCTAGTTATTGGGAATGCAAGAAGCTGGGTAATGTGTTAAACATGCTGGTCAAATATTATGTAATGAACAAACCATCATTATGCTTTGCCTATCTGCATGCCCTCCAGTGTCATCCAGTCGTTATGAGCCTCAGGGTGGAATTGAAGTGATTAGTCCAGCCAACTCTCCGGCACAGAGAGAAGAGAAGAATGAGGGACCTTTCCCATCAGAAAAGAGCTCTCAGCCGGCTTCAGGTGAGGCATCAAACACCTGATCAATCCACAGCCATTAACATGAACATCTGTTATTATAATTAGACCTTCATGCCATCCCAGATGTTTGACTTTCTTTCTTCTGCTGAACTCAAACTAACTTTAAAACTTAAAAAAAAAAAAATAATAATTAAGAATATTTCAGCTCTGTAAGTCCTTACAATGCAAGTGAATGGTGACCAAAACTTTGAAGCTCCAAAAAGCACATAAAGGCATCATAAAAGTAATCTAATATAAGATTATGACCTTAATATAACTCCAGTGGTTTAATCAATGTCTTCTGAAGCGATATGATAGATGTGAATGAGAAACAGATAAATAGTTTATTACTTTTTAACTAATAAATTCTCCTTCAGCCCAGTAGGTGGCGATATGCACGAATAATGCAAATTGCCAAAAACAAAAGAAGAAAATGAAAATGGATATTTAAAGTAAAAATAATACTAAATTATTGATCTGTTTCTCACCCACACCTATCATCTCTTCTAAAGTCAATTTAAACCACTGGAATTGTATGGATTACTTTTATGCTGCTTTTATATTCTTTTTGGAGCTTCAAAATTCTGGGTCCCATTCACTTGCATTGTACTGACCTACAGAGCTGAAATATTCTTCTAAAAATCGTATTTTGTGTTATGCTGGAGAAAGTCATACATTTGGGATGGCATGAGGGTGAGTAAATGATGAGAGAATTTTTCTTTTTGGGTGAACTGTCGCTTTAAGAAATATAACAGGTTTCCTGTGGATCCTTAAGTCTTAAAATGTCTTAAATTCAGTTTTCCAAAATTCATAAATAGTCTTCATTTTTATTTAAAGAGGTCTTAAATTTGGGGCCTGAAAGACAGGAATATGACCTAATGTGATTATCAAACTTCAAAAGAATACTATTTAATTAAATAAATTGCATGTGCTGCGGTTTTAATGTTGTATTTTCTCCAAGCACGCATGGTTTTGTGAGTGTTTTCAGCTGTTGCAGAGCTTTTCACAATCATTAAGCTATATCGGAAATTTATGGCAAGCTATCACTAAAGATCAACTGTTGATGATGATGATGGTGTTGATGAAATATGACAATGTTTACTTTTAAGTGTTTATTGTAGTATGTTGTCAATTATTGTAGGAGTGCATATTTTATATCCCTTATTTGTTTGAATGAGCAGCTGGAAGCAGTGAAGCGCAAACATTTCAAAATAAGAGTTCCCGTTGTATTTCAAAGTTAAAGTCCCCTTAAAGTGAAAAATTCAACTCAATTTTTATTTGTTCAGGTCTTAAAAAGGTCTTTAAAAGTCTTACATTTTATTTTAAAAACTACAGCAACCCTGAATAAAGTATTCCTTGCAAGTAACATTTGGGTTCGGTTCCATTTCTTTTTTATTTAAATCCTTAAACCAGTAAACACGAACAATTGGAGAAGTCATTGAAAGGTTATAGAAGTTCATTGGTCAAGATTTATGAATCCTGTATTATATTAGTCCAAAAGGTAGTTTGTTTGAACACTTTTTTTTTTGTGTGTCCTGTAGGTGGAATGAGGTTTGATGTAAGCCGGTACAGGCAGTCAGGAGATTCAGGTTTGTCCCAGCAGCCTCCCTCCTCACAAGCAGACAGCTATGTGCCCGTCCCAAAAACTCACCGCATTATGACCCTTGCTGATCACATTTCGGTAATTCGCTCTCACATTCACCCTAATACTATTTCATTTCTCAATTCACACCTGCTTAATTTATCTCTTTCTCTCTCTTGCAGCATATCATTACACAGGACTTTGCCAAGAGCCAGGATATTCCGCCATCGTCCTCCTCATCATCTTCCTCACTCTCCTCCACATTCCAGAGCTCTGGTGTGGGAGGTGTTGGTCGGGTTAAACCCCCTAACCGCTATAGCCCAGAAAAGCCAGCAGCACCTACTACACACCACCAGAGACCACCAAGCAGAGTATCTCCTGAGAACTCATCTGATAAACAGCGAGCCAGGTACACTTGGACAATTAGACATTTAGCCAGATACACACAAGCCTTTCATGGAATAATTGTTTATCGATGTGCCATATTTTTGTATGTACACACCCAACCAGCCACACTATATGGCCAAATATGTGTGGACAGCCTCTTCTTTGTAATAGGTTTGGCTAAGCCCCTTAATTCTAGTAAAGATGCATCTTAATCCTACAGCATACAAAGGCATTTTTAAGAATTGTGTGTAACTTTGTAGCAACAATTTGGTGAGGGCCCTTTTTTGTTAAAGCATGACAATGTCCCTATGCAAAGTGGGTGCCATAAAAACTTATTTTACTGAATCAGATGTTAAAGAACTATACTGGCCTACGCATAGTCTCTTACAACATGAACAAATGGTAAACTGAATGGGATCAATACATTACCAACAAACTACATGAATTTAACCCTGTGGTTGGAAAAAGATGCGTTTTTCAGTAATCGCTGGGACTGGATCATTTACACCCACTGCTGAATTGTACAGTCCAGGCTTACACGTACGTTTTTAATATAAGAATTATATATAACTAACAAATAAAGCCTGGACCTGAACACCTTTGGGATATTTTTTAACGCCAACTGCGAGTCAGAACCCATCGGCCAACATCAATGCTGACCTCACTGATGCTTGTTTCTGAATGGAAGCAAATCCATGTTGCCATGTTCCAACATCTAATGAAAAGCCTTCCCAGAGTAGTGGAAGCTGTTATGAAGGACCAGCATCCTATCAGTGAGCACATTTACATGGACACCAATAAGCTACCAAAAATCAGCTTATTAAAAAAAATGTGACAATACAAGAAAACATCTTTTACATTTTATTCTATGCTTTTGAAGTCAAAACGTAAACAGGCATGTGCATGACACTTGTGCACATTAGATAAACTGGTAAGAGCTCCGGTAACAGTGTTTACATGCAATGCAAAATTGGGAAAGCATTTTTTGCCTCAATGAAAGCTGTGTACATGACCACACACATTGTCAGTTAATTAAGAATAATTGGTGATTGTAATCTATCTCAGTGGTTTTCAGATTAAATGCTCGAAAGCTATGGCGTTTGCGTGTCCACATACTTTTGGTCATATAGTGTATTATTAGCTATGTTGTCTATGTTGAGAAAACAAGGAACTTGAGTATTCCATTAAAATCCTCATTTGAGAACCCTTGCTCAAGTACCCAAATCCTTGCAAAATTTGCACACTAAGAATCATGTCCCAGAGGCAGTGCCTTATCAGTCAGTCTCTCTCTCTCTCTCACTCTCTCTCTCACTCTCACTCTCAGGCCAGGCAGGTCTCCTGATCGTGGACGAGGACTGGAAAGCTATGAGCCCATCTCTCCCCCTCAGGGTTACTCTGGGTTGGATAAACAGGAGGCCAGTGTGCTACAGAGTCAGAGACGAGAGCAGGACCTCCCTGAACAGAGGTATAAATTAATTGTCTCTGTGTACTCATGTGTGTGACCCTTTTTATTGGACATATCTGACTTTGTCATGTTTTTAATGTTTCACTTTAAAATGTAATAATTGTGCTGCTTTTATTTAGTGTGGGCACTGCTAACATGTATCAGAGAGCTTTCAAATACATTTTCTGACATTAGATCAGGACCATCCATCCAAACATAGTATACACTGACATGCTCCTAATTTAATTTAATTCTGGATCTAATTCCAATTACACTTACAATTCAGGTTCTTTAATGATTTTGAGGAAGGAAGACTTGAGTTCAAGACTGTTCTTATGTTTTTGACTAAATCATTAAAAACAACAAGCTTGTCAGAGTCATTCATTTGTGAACCAGACTACACTGGCCACTCTGTATGTTTGTTGCATGTGACCAGCAAGGACAGTGCAATAGAAAGAAGCTGTCTATTTATTGTCTTTGTATTATTTTGCAGTGCACAGTCTTTCTTTCTCATAACATTTTACCTACAGACTGCAAGCTCACAATTTAACTAAAATTTTTCTTTTTGTGGCACTGTAGATTGTAGGGCTGCACGTTATATTGAATTTATTGAAATATCGCAAATGTACATAACACAATATGTATATAGCAAGAGCTTGTGATAAGGTAATGATAGGCACATTGGCGTTGACTCAAATGGTGGAGCATGTCACAATTTGTAGCTGTAACCGGCGCTGTCCTGTGATTTCACTCTGTGTTGTGTGTGCAGATAATAGTGAGACTAGACGCCAGTATACAAACTTAAACTTAGCCTGTTTATTGACCGCTGTGGTCTGTGTGGATATATCAAATAACGGGTTTCAATTAATTGATTATCACAAGAAATCATTCCTGTCAGTCTCAATTTCAGCGCAGACTGACAACAAGCATGCTAAACCAAAGATGAAAGTTTTTCTTTGGAAAGCCCTTCTGGGTGGTGGGGGTTCTGATGTTGTGAACACTCCGATGACATCTGCATAGGATTATCGTATTGCATATTGCATTTTTCAACAACTTATCACATATCGTATTTTTCCTCCATATTGTGAAGCCCTAGTAGATTAGCAGCACATCTCCATAACTCATTAGCAGTGCAGGAAACTCTATCAAAGTATGAAATTCAGGATTTATTTATTTTTTTATAATGCAACCGATTCTCGATTCCTAACCCTATCACACATTCTAATACTTGACCTTTTCTCTTTAGGACTGACTCTCGCTCTCCAGGCAGTGGCAGTTACCTGCCTGCATTCTTCACCAAACTGGAGAGCACATCTCCTATGGTTATGTCCAAAAAACAGGAGATCTTCCGCAAAGCAGAAGTCGGTGAGTTACAGGCCATATCCCGTTACCCCAGAGCCTCATAAATGAGTGTGAATGCTACTTACATTCATGCTGTTGAAATGGACTAAATTTCACAGCTCTGATATGCTGATGCTTTTTATTCAGACATTTATTATCTGATAACCACTTCATTATAAGTCATTGGTGTTCCTTTTTTTTTTTTTTTTTTAACAGGTAATGCTCAGCCAGGCACAGAGATCTTCAATCTCCCAGCAGTAACAACCTCAAGTGAGTACATAAAGACTATCAGTAGTGTCTAACCTTTTGGGCAAAATCTATTTTCACTAACTCCACCCACTATTGCTCAACAATTTACACTTAAAACGTATATCTCTATTTATACTTTGTTTGAATAGCATCTACCACTAGTTATGTTTGATGTAAATAGTATCTACCTACTATTACACCTAGGTCCTGATTTTGCTTGTGCAATCTATGAAATTGTGTGTGCACTTTGTGGGTGTATTGTGGGTGATTTACGTAGAACAATTTCACAAATAACCATACATTTGATTTGATCAAGTGCAGGAAAGGGCATGCTTTTATAAATGGCATTTAAATTAAGCTTATTTATTTATATGTTTATATTAAAACTAGGGCTGTCGATTTTACGTGTTAATTCAGTGCGATTAATTTGACTAAAAATAATGCGTTAAAAAAATTAATTGTAATGCCCACAATGATATGGAAGATTCCTGAGAAATGCGAGCTTGAAGTACCACCTGTTTACTCCAGAGGAAGTGAAACTTCAGCTGCGTGACAATGCAGTTTATACAGTGAAGAAAAACACCCTTGAGCAGCAGCACAACACAGGCATACATTATGTTCTTGCATTCAAAACACTTAATGGAGCGCAAATCCATCTAAGGGATCTCAAGATGTGTTCTAAGTATTAAACAATATTTAACTTGACACAGTGATCTAAAGATTTTATGATGATGATGCGACGCACACGAAACGCTACACAAACATGTCTGATGCAGGTGTAAATTGACGGGTTCTTAAACAAGCCCTTATAATAAATACCGAACTGATTGACAAATTGACTTGTGAAATGGATTGCTGTGAACTGTATGCCAATGATTGACTTATGATCAATAATATGGTAGTAAACAATACATTGTATTCTAAAGCTGCTTTTTGAATGGTCTTATCAATGATTAACTCTTCTGCCACAAGAATGCATTTTAATTATCTGAATATTTTTTAATTTTATTTATACATTCAGAACATATTCAGTCATATTAATTTCCTCTCACCATAAAGGCCAAAGTATACTTTGGGTGTCCGAGTGGCAGATCAATCCACGCACAGTATGTGTGACACAAATTGCGTCAGCACAGCCACACAGCTTGCCCCATAGATTTTCTTTATCCGTGCACAAGGTCCTCGGCTGTGCGTGTTGCTGACGCATGCACCTGGTATTGACTACTAAAAGAGTATCACAAAGAAGAATGCGTCAAATGCATTCGTATTTGATCATGGTCAGAAGAGTATACTCACAAAGGCAACACGGTCAACTAAGTATACCTGGGCCTTTACCATTTCTAAAATAATTTTCAAGCGTGATAAATAACATTGTGGGTGCAATTCCAAAGCATTTGCATCAACACCACCCTTTATTTTGTGTATGTTGGAGGCACGCCTCTAAATTGGATATTCATTTAGGTAAATGGTCTGCACTTATATAGTGCCTTTTTTAACCTTTGCGGTTTCAAAAGTGCTTTACACTGTGTCCCATTCACACTCATACACCAATGATGGCAGAGCTGCCATGCAAGGCACTAGCCTGCCATTGGGAGCAACTTGGGGCTCAGTGTCTTACCCAAGGAAACTTCGGCATGTGGAATCATGTGGACCGGGAATCAAACCGCAAACCCTGCGATTAGTGGCCGACTTGCTCTACCACCTGAGCCGCAGCCGCTCTATGCCTAAATGTTGCCATGGTGTGTTATTTTTCGCATCTGAAAGACTCTATATTCAGAAGACTAAGTTAGCTTGGACAGTTTTTGTGTGATATCAAGTTTGCACGTGTTTTATATATGCAAACCTTTACTAAATCTGGACCTTAGTGTAAATAGCATCTTCCATTTCTTTCTACTGTAAATAGCCACTGCCAAATATGTAAGAATGCATGATTTCTTCAGGAAACAGACATGCCATTTCTATCATATTTTTTAATGTGCATAGCTTGATACAAGCTTTAAATGTTTTCCCTTTGCTCTTCATTATTTTTCTTAGATTTTTCCAATTTGTGTTTGTTTGTCTATGTTATCCTGTACAGACAGTGTAAACACCAGAAACCACTCGTTTAGTGATCCAGCCAGTAATCTGGGTCTGGAGGACATCATCAGGAAGGCTCTGATGGGAAACATGGAGGAGAGACAGGGGGACCAGCAGCAGCAAGCCCAGCAGACAGGAAACACTTCAGGCAGCATGAGCAGTATTTCAGAAGGCCGACAGGAGGCCAGCCCTTCCCTTAACACAGGTGCATACTTTAAACACACATCTACATACATGTTTTTCTAAAAAAAGGAAAAACAAACATGTTCCGTCTCCAGCTTGTGTCTCTGAGAGCAAACATTTGAACAAATGTGCGTGCAGGCCACTTTAGAACTGCCATGATGCTTGCCATTCAGAGTCTTGGGCTGCATCCAATATCCAGACTTTCCTACTATATAGTATGCAAAAAACAGTATGCCAATAGAGTTGTATGTCCGAATCCTCAGAATTTGTAAAACATTTGCAAGTGATATATACCCGATTGACCTACTATATTTCCAGCAAGATTATGAAGTGCGGAACACTTTACTATCACATAATGCCCTGGAAGTTAAAGAAACGTCACGTTCGAAATGCTGGATTTAAAAATAAAAAAAAAACATTGGAGTACCTTGATTCAGGCGGCTCTTTTTCAACTGTATATGCTATACAGTAGGTAGTCAGTCAGAATTAACCTTACTATTGCGGTGACCCCTCAGTAACATAGAAGACACATGTAAAACTCGTTCACAAAATTGCCATCAGGAAGTGCAAGGGGACAGGTTTTTTTTGCACCTTTGTTTGTTAGAATGACATTCTAAAAGAAGATCAAACAATGCAATACATTAACTGTAAGATTAAAGTTATAGCATTGTAATGTTTATTTAACATAAGATGGTGCAAGACTCAAGCTTCAATATTTTACCACTCTTTTGTTATAAGTGCTACTGTGACATTCATTTCCTAATGTTGGGAGTACGCATCAAACATAAAAAATCAACACAGGAGTTATTCACATTTATAAAGGAACCAGACACATTCCTGTTCAATCATATAAGTTGCAGTTTTTTTGTCATGACAGTCATTGCTTCAACTAAAAACATCCGTCAGGGCTTTGAGTTCAAAAGTGCGTACTTCTCATGTTTGTTTTACATTTCTTCAAAGAAAATTGTCATTCATGTTTGTTTTATACCAAAATAAAACACAATATTTTTTTATCGGCATGACAGCACACTTTAGTAAAAAGAAATAAGTCCAGCTTTTAAACTTTAAAGCAAGTAATTAGGATTTAATTATTTATTTATTTTTTGTCAAAGAATGCCAGAATATTTATTTGTTTTTAATCTGCATGGCAGGAAACTTGTAATAAATAATATTTACCTTAAAACAACATACTTTGATCAACTCGTTCTAGAATAATTTAAGTACTTTTGAATCCACAAATTGGATTGCTTTTGTTTATATGTGTGTGACAAGGAGGGCATGGCTGGGCCATGAAGATGCATGCCTGGCGCTGAGTTGACATAAGTGGGAGACAGAGCAATTAAGGAGTAGCCGGAGTCACCAGAGAGACAGAGACACACAGAGCTGTCTCTCTCTCTCTCTCTGGTGTCTCCGCCGCCTCCTTATCTCTCTGTCTCCCACTTATTGTGGCAACTAGGGACAAGGCATGCATCTTCATTGCCCGGCCATGCCCTCCTCCTCTTCACAATATGAAATGTTTAATTATTTCAGAAAAGAAGACATATTTTATCTTTATAGACTAGCATTTTGGCTGTGTACTCGCAGAATGATGCAAAACACCCAACTCAGAATTAGAAATGAAAACTACTGCGTTGGCTACTAAGCGGACCCTATGGTGTTGTTTCAACACAGAAGTGTAAATCAGCCTTTAAAACTAGACCTCCATTGAAAATCACTCTGAACATTTAAATGTGACTCAGGACCAGACTAAATCTGTCTGTAAACCCAAATTGTAACTCTCAATAATTTGTCCACCTCAGCAGGAAAGCAGAAGCTTCAGAGCAAAGCTAGCAGCAGGAAATCCAAGTCTCCTAACCCAGGCCAGGCATACTCTGCTGGAGAGCGGCCATCTTCTGTGTCCTCTGTTCATTCGGAGGGCGATTACCACAGACAAGCTCCCTCTTGGGCTTGGGAGGACCGGCCATCCTCTACAGGTGAGCTTCTCGATCCTTTGCTTAACTAGGGATTGTTTGGTAAAAATTCCTTTATTAGTGCAAGATTATTCAAGTCAAAATAATTATTTGACTCAGATGAGCACATATCCTCCCTGTCCCCAGGATCTATGCAGTTCCCATATAACCCCCTGACAATGCGCATGCTGAGTAGTACCCCTCCCACCTCGATGGCCTGCTCATCTCCCTCCATGCAGTCCCAGCAGCAGTCACAGGGTGGTGCTGCCGGCCCTGTGGCCCCAACACGCACATGGGAGAGAGAGCCACCACTATTGTCGGAGCAGTATGAAACCCTCTCGGACAGCGATGACTGAGGCAGTGACCAGATTCCCTCTCTTAAATAGAGGGACTCTACAAGCATCCTCCCCCACTTCTGTTCACCATCTCCCTTCTTTCTCTGTCTTTATGAATCCCACTAACAACCACTCAAGAGTGAGGTTGAACTGGTGATGTGGGTGTACATTTGGTGCTGCTTTTGTGCCTACTGGTGGTCAGAGAGAGCATTGCAGAGAGTGGCTGGTTTGATCTGACAACAGCTGCAGAAGCTTTGATTTATGGCCTGTTTGGAGAGGAGAACATGAAGTAATCCAAAAACTAATGTAAATGTGGAACGAGAAAAGGATGAAGATCTCGTAAAAAAAACGTATTTGCTGAAAAATTGTTTCTGTAAAGAAATGCTTTTTTTTTCTCTCTCTCTTCTCTTTAAAAAAGAAAAAAAATCCATTTATGTAAATAGAACAACTTTTTTGCAGTGTTTTTCCTTTAACTAAATTTTCTGCATTTTAACTGTTGCTTTTTAAATTTAACCCAGATGGGTGAATAGAACACCGCATCATGGACATTTTTGTGGTCAGTCACGTAAAGAGCATTGAGCTTCCCTGATCTGAAAATAGTGGTCAATCAAAACAAAACACAATGCAAACTTTGCTGCAATGCCAATTACTGCCCTGTTACTTAAGGGAATAATTCACAACCATTCATCAACTGTTTATAACTAGACAAAATGAAAGTAAAAGATGATATCAGCTTTTTCTGTTGTTATGATGATGCAAATGTCACTGGTGTAGGAGCTGTCTGATTCAGTCAAACATCTCACATAAGATGAATGTTTCTTCTGTGTTTTTTTCTTTTCTCATCTTTATTTGTTTGTCTGTTGCAAAACAGTTCAGTGTGTATGGGCTTATGATCGAATGTGTAAGGTCCCCATCATACCCCAATAACTCCTTTGCATTTTGAAGAGAAATATGTTTGTGTGGGGGAATATACTTGTAAATCCTTCTTTACAAATCATAAAGGATCACGTATAATGTGTATATCCTGTCAAAAAAATTATATGTCCTAGACCACAAATCAAAAATACAAGAAAAAGAGGAAGTACCAAACTTGATACATCTCTGTACCATTGTTGCACATTTTTTCCTTCATAGTTTTTGAGAAATTTAAAATCATACTACCTGCAATCTAAGTTATTCAGTGTAATGCAAAGGTCTAAAATGCATTCAGATATATTCATGTTTCAGTCTCATACTCCATTGGCATTGGCAGTTTTAGACTTTGTTCTAATCTTCTTGCTGTTTTTCTAACTTGGATTATAGTGTATAAAATTGGTACCATTGTCTCGGCTGCTGCTGAGTAGTGGCGGCGCTCATTTAGAGATGGAAATATCTCAGTGTTTAAAAGTGAATAAGCTCAATTTGAGTTACCTACAGATGTAAAGTTAAATGTGATGAAAGCTAATTAGCACTATTTGAGATCCCTTATATCTGAAGGCATCTCCTTTTCCCGTTTCATGTGCTTTTGCTTTGTTCAAGTAACACCACCAGTCCGCTCTTTATTTTAATATGATAGTTTGATTTTCTTTGGACGTTTAAAACAACAATGTTGAGCTCAATATTGAATTCTTATTACCTTTTTTTTAATGATTTTCAGCATCTATATTCATCCTGTTTTTAATGGGATGACATGTGTTTACAGTGGCGTTGACAAAAAATGGTGAAACTTGAATCTTAAGAAAATTAAAGTTGCTCAAAATGTTAGTCTATTTTTCAGTCCAGCTTTGAAGGCGTCACTTTTTTTCTTGTCTGTTCAAATCGAGACTTGAAAGAAGTAGTGTTGAAACCCTATGTTTGTCACTTTGTCTCCTAAGTAGTGGATAACAAATGTGCTGACCAATCAATAAAGAAGAACAGAGCTCCACCTCTCTGAAACAAACAGTAGTGTATCTCCTGTATCTTCTGCTTTTTTCCATCGCTAACAAAAAAATAAATAAAATGCAAAACAGGAAATTTCTTGCTGCGTAAAACAAATATCTGATAACGGTCAAACATACCCTGCTTGTGGTGGTCTCAATCACCTACTGTAGGTCATACAGAGATAACATCCCTTTTCATTCTTGACCTTGTTTAAAATAGACTAACTAATTATTTAGGTTACATAGGTTAGCTAGATGTTTCAATGGTGATAATTCTCCATTATTAACTTAAAATCCACTGTAGCCAGTGCTGGGTGTAATTAGTTAATTTTGTAGTCAAAGTTGTGCTCTGCATTACCTTTTAAAGTACTGTAATCATTACAGTTACTGACTTTCAAAGTTAAAGTACATTACTTTGATTACATTTTTCTAAAATAATATTTATGTACATGCCATTGTAAGCATGTTGATGCGAACATCTGTTTGTGTTTCCGTGACATGAAGGATCGATGACAGTGAAAAAGGAGGAAATATGGACATTATTTTAAAATCGTTGGGCCTCATTCATGAAACTTTCATAAATATATGAATAAAGCACATAAAATGGACCTTCCAAAAAAAGTTCCGCCAGATACACAAATATTTCGTATTCCCCAGATTTGTTAGTAAAGCGTATGTATGTTCGTGAATTCCAAACATTCATAAAGATGAGGCCTGTGTACGTTCATTCACAATTATTATAATCCACACCCATGAAAATGCCATGTAGGGAAGGCACTAGACTTGCTATGCAGAACAGTAATAAAAAATCATTTTTTATGAATGAACTGCAAGGAGGATGTATACCATCATTAACCTTCTCTGGTTCAGCTCACAAAATCGCCAGCATCATCTATGAAACATCTTGTAATGTGAGTACTTTTCCATTCCATTGGGAAAGTAATTTGATTGCAATATTAGAGAAGTAATTAGTGATTTGTAGTGGATTACTATTTATGTGTAACTTACTCCAAACTGACTGTAGCTACTAAAACAAGATGATTGGCTCCAGTTTTATAGAGTAGCTGATGAAGATTTGTGGTGTACATGATCAATTAACTTTCATTGCAGTTGAATGTATTTTCTTGATCAGGTCTCGCTGCTTTTGAGCTCTCACGGCAGCTCATGTTAGCAGCAGCAGGAGGAGGAGTTCTGCTTCTCTGTGTGTTCACGGCATGTTGTTACTATACATGGACAAAAATTAAGTTTGATAACTATACAATGAAACCTGATACACACTTTTAACCATAACCTTGGTTTGTTTTTCCTGAGCTGCAGCTTTCTCTTGGCATCCTCCTTGCCAAGCTCGATCTCCACAGTTGAATATAACCAAAGTGGAAGGTTTCGCAGTCTATCAACTTAGAAAACAAATGTTTAATATACGCTTGAATCATCCGCGTCGCCAGTTCATTTTTCCGGGGCTTCAGCCCCGAATGTAAGCGTAGGCAACACAAGTTTATGTGCAGCTCAACAACAACGACAAAAATATTTCTGTATTTGAATATGCAATAATCTTAATGACGCATCCTGTCACGCAGGTCTTCAAAAAATATAGCTACTCGCAATAATATTGCTACATTTTGTTTGAAGTTCACGTGGCATGACACCACCCCACTCCGCCTCCCGCTACTAGAGAGAGGCAGCTTGTGTCACTCTGGAAGAAAAATTAAGCGTCAAGAAAAAAAGCAACGCAGCCTTTTGGGCTTTATTGAAAAGAAGAGTAATGGTGAGGATTTACTGATGTTCCCTACATGTTTAGCTTAATGTTTATAAACTTGTGGGCTGGTCAAGGACGTCCAAATATAGGGTGACCATACTCCTCGTTTTCCAAGACATGTCCTCTTTTTCGGACCTTAAAAAAAGCGTCCAGCCGGGATTTCTACATTTGCGAAAATGTCCGGGATTCGGCTTTAGTTGCATTATGATGTGCATCTGGTCTAATACTTCATTGTACAGGTGCTGGTCATATAATTAGAATATCATCAAAAAGTTGATTTATTTCAGTAATTCCATTCAAAAAGTTAAACTTGTATAATGTATACATTCATTCTCCACAGACTGATATATTTCAAGTGTTCATTCCTTTTAATTTTGATGATTATAACTGTCAACTAATGAAAACCCCAAAATCAATATCTCTGAAAATTAGAATATTGTGAAAAGGTTCAATACTGAAGACACCTGGTGCCACACTCTAATCAGCTAATTAACTCAAAACACCTGCAAAGGCCTTTAAATGGTCTCTCAGTCTAGTTCTGTAGTCTACGCAATCATGGGGAAGACTGCTGACTTGACAGCTGTCCAAAAGACGACCATTGACATCTTGCACAAGGGGGGCAACACACAAAAGGTCATTGCTAAAGAGGCTGGCTGTTCACAGAGCTCTGTGTCCAAGCACATTAATAGAGAGGTGAAGGGAAGAAAAAGATATGGTAGAAAAAAAAGTGTACAAGCAATAGGGATAACCGCACCTTGGAGAGGATTGTGAAACAAAACCCATTCAAAAAATGTGGGGGAGATTCACAAAGAGTGGACAGCAGCTGGAGTCAGTGCTTCAAGAACCACCACGCACAGACATATGCAAGACATGGGTTTCAGCTGTCGCATTCCTTGTGTCAAGCCACTCTTGAACAAGACACAGCGTCAGAAGCGTCTCGCCTGGGCTAAAGACAAAAAGGACTGGACTGCTGCTGAGTGGTCCAAAGTTATGTTCTCTGATGAAAGTAAATTTTGCATTTCCTTTGGAAATCAAGGTCCCAGAGTCTGGAGGAAGAGAGGAGAGGCACAGAATCCACGTTGCTTGAAGTCCAGTGTAAAGTTTCCACAGTCAGTGATGGTTTGGGGTGCCATGTCATCTGCTGGTGTTTGTCCACTGTGTTTTCTGAGGTCCAAGGTCAACACAGCCATCTACCAGGAAGTTTTAGAGCACTTCATGCTTCCTGCTGCTGACCAATTTTATGGAGATGCAGATTTCATTTTCCAACAGGACTTGGCACCTGCACACAGTGCCAAAGCTACCAGTACCTGGTTTAAGGACCATGGTATCCCTGTTCTTAATTGGCCAGCAAACTCGCCTGACCTTAACCCTATAGAAAATCTATGGGGTATTGTGAAGAGGAAGATGCGATACGCCAGAACCAACAGTGCAGAAGAGCTGAAGGCCACTATCAGAGCAACCTGGGCTCTCATAACACCTGAGCAGTGCCACAGACTGATCGACTCCATGCCACGCCGCATTGCTGCAGTAATTCAGGCAAAAGGAGCCCCAACTAAGTATTGAGTGCTGTACATGCTCATACTTTTCATGTTCATACTTTTCAGTTGGCCAACATTTCTAAAAATCCTTTTTTTGTATTGGTCTTAAGTAATATTCTAATTTTCGGAGATACTGAATTTGGGATTTTCATTAGTTGTCAGTTTTAATCATCACAATTAAATGAAATAAACATTTGAAATATATCAGTCTGTGTGTAATGAATGAATATAATATCCAAGTTTCACTTTTTGAATGGAATTACTGAAATAAATCAACTTTTTGATGATATTCTAATTATATGACCAGCACCTGTATGTGCGTGCATATTTGCATTGCTTTAACCCCTCTTTGTAAGTCCCGCCTTCTCTTACACCTATTGATCGATTATAAGAGGCTTGCAGCAACTATTGGCCAAATTCCTGCCCGTCAATCTCTCCTGGAAGCACTGTTGTGTTCGGCATCAAACAGTTGCTTGACAGTAGCAGCAAATGACAGCTGAGTGGAAACAATGCCCAAACGAAAGTGCAAATGTATAGAAGATTTGCACAAATAATCCCCCTGCTTTCGTCCAGGTGGAGATCCTTGGGAAGCAGAATGTAAATGTAAAAAAAGACATGTAAACCTGGCACTTATGTGTCAGTTGCTAATAAAGGTGCAAGGTATTTAGAAGCACACATTAACTCTGCGATGAATAAAGGGTCAGCAAAAGGTGAAAGTTTGTTACCAGGTAAAATTGTTATCACGTTGCTTCGTTTTACATGGCCATTCAAAATAATAGTAACAATAAATAAAGGTACACACATGGCATCAAATATTTTATTTTAGTACATGGACATTTAAGAGAATGTTGAACATTTATATTTATTTATAAATATTTATGTTATGCTAATATAGTGTCTTTTTCATTGTATTAAATTTAAATGTAGCACTGTTTTGAATCCTATTATAAATGGTCTGCATGGGATGTGCTAGTTCATTTATGCTAGTAACCAGCAACTGACTGACTTAGATATTCATATTAGAGTAAACTAATGTTGCACCAATATAAATTGTTTTACTGTTTAATGATAAATCAGGAAATTAGCCATTTTTGAGGTACACATTGAAATTTCCAATGAACAGCGCATGTACTTCGGTGTTTCCCATTAATTTACTAGACTCTGGCGGCCCGCCACAGTCTCATTTGCCCCATCACGGTCTCATGATGAATCAAAACCATTTTTACACTTCTCATCTAAAATATTTTTGCACTTCTCAGTCTCTTAATAACATAAAATAAAAGGTTGTATTTTGCGCTCTCTCTCGCGCACCAGTCAGCTCCTCACCCGCTGCTGTAAACTCATATGCTCACACACACACTCGCAGATATCTGCACTGGAGTATTCCTGGATCCGTCTAATGTTATTTAGTTGAGGACATAATCTTTGAGGTAATTAACATTAACATTAAATGTATTCATTGCATTTATACACTACTCCACACACAATTTATCATCATCAGTGTACAGGAGCAAACAGATAACATTACTGCCAAAGTTACAATCATGATGATTAACGTAAATTAACATTTGCATTACTAGGTTAATTGGCATAACAATACACTGCTTACGCCTTCACTAGCTAGCTATCATTAGCAGTCTGAGGTAACATTAAAAGATAAAAAGCTGAAACTGACAACCCTAGTTTTTACCCTGCTCTTCAGAATGAGCATACAAAAATATTTTAAGAGATGTCAAACCCTAGTTAAGGAAGAGACATGCTGTCTAATTAAATGAGGCCCTGTGAGAGATTAGATAGCACCACAGACTCTAGCTCTGAATGAAAATTGTGGGTCAGGTAGTGTCAGTCCAGCTAATTTTAGCCAATCGCTTTGGCTCTGTCAATTAAACCCTGGCTGGGGGTGAAGAGCATCATGTATGTGGGAAAGAATTGGGGGCGCTGTTTCTCGCAATTCAATTTATTTAAATGTAGCAATGCTGCAGTAGAGCTTGGTAAGAGCACAAAATTGTTTACAAGAGCACTAGCCTCTTAATTTTATTGTCAAAGTGCACCAGATGGAAGTATTTAAATTTAAAATGTACCAAATGTTCTTACGGGGGAGCATGCCCCCAACCCCCCACACTCTCACAGAATCACTGTACTTTCATTGTAAGTAAGGTGCCAGAGTGCAGAAAAAAACATAAAGGTAGAGCGCGTTTATTTAAAATAGATAGGGGTCACCTAAAGCCACACCCACTTTAATGGGGCTGGGCTAAGCCCCAAACCTCCTCAAGTCCTAGAAACACCCCATGCGCTTGAATATGTGGGCCCCACAGCTTATACAAGGGCCCTTCGACAGGGCCCTGTGACTATGAGGGCCCCACCCTGTTAAAGGATCCTTTTGCATTTGTGTTTCAAATGACATTTTGAGCCATTCTTTAACCCTATATGATGCATATCATATTTGTTACATGACTTTCTAAAATATCTACATCATCAACATGATCAAAACTTTGATGAAACCCCTGTTGTATGCAACGTGGTGGATTTCTACTGCCTCCTGGTGAAAGTCTCCATAATCTTGGAAGTCCTTGTTATATCATTTCCTAAATGGCTACCTTCATATTGTGATGCACTCATCTTTTTGATGTGAAATCTATGTTGATTTTTATTTAAAATTAACAATAATGTTTTAATTGTTACTGATATCTCAAAATTAGTATTTATTGAATTGAAGCAACATGTGCTTAAAATGTCATTATTTTATAGAAAAATCATTTAAAATAGTATTAGACTATTATTTCATATGTTAGGCTTTATATGATTAAGGTTTATACTTTGTATGAAAAGTGCTGTCAAACAAAAATATTTATTATACCATTATTTGCTATAATTCATGCTTGCCTACATTATAAAAGATAACTTGGCTTAAGTGGTTGTGAAAAAGAAGATATTGATATTTTATTTTATGAGGTACAAAAGTACTGATTAAACAAGAAATGTAAAGTTTGTTGAGACAAACTGTAAAGTTGGTTTGATAAAACCTTGCCTGAAAATGTAAAATACTTTTAAATGCTTAAAGTTAGAAAGTTTTGCAGGTCTTACAGTATGACAAAGGAAAAAAGAAAGAAAGACCTACAGAGACATTTGTTTTATTCTGCTAATACTTTTTTTTTCTTTTCTTTTTTAAGTTGTTCTAATTTTTTTATATTTTAACCTGGATTTTGCCATAAAAAAATCTGGCATGGTCCAAAAAACAATCAATAAGTCATAAATGACTATAAACATGAATGAGTCCACAATATGTACGCACACAAGTCCTGCAAGGTTTAGGTGGAAGTAAATGTCTGTGGGTAACATCACCTCAACCAACAAGTTGCAAACTAAGGTGATGCTGTCCTGTTTCTTTGCACCATAATACCCTCCTCAGATCACTCTACTGTACTGCGGCACACTGATTTGATAGTAAAAGAAACCTGGAGGAGAATCATGAAAACCAAATTGATTTGTGTTTCTGTACTTCATTAAAACATTCTCAAGTCACCATTTTATTTGATGCTTTTAAAGTATTATGTTTTTTGCTTTGTTTCTTTTGTATGAGAAGCCAAAGACAAATTTCCAGAGCTGGACAATAAACTATAAAGTAAGTAAGTGCCTCAAGAGTTTGACTCGGTAAAGATGAGGTTTGGTTGTGACTGGTTGCATATCTATTTGGCTTTATAAAAGTTCTGTTAAAACATAATTTGAGTTGTGGGAACAATACTATTATGTGGGTTCAAACAGAAATACATAAATATTTGCATTTATACATTTGGCAAAAGCTTTAAACCAAAGAAATATTCTGTACACTGAAGATATTCATTAGTAGGCTATGTGTTTTATGTAATAAGACGTCTTTAAAGTGCCCCACTGTTTGGCTTCACCAAGAATGAATCTGTAAAAAAAAAAGCAAATTGCTAATAAAGATTTTTGTGCTGATTTAAAGGGGTTATCATAGCACAGTAATCAAAATGAATGGAATACATTACTATAGTAAAGTGTCAAAAATTACATAATGATCAAGAAAGTTTTTTTCTTATTTCATAAATTACATGGTAAATGTTCTGCACTTCTATAGCGCTTTTTTTTTAACTTTACACTGTGTCGGCAGAGCTGCCATACAAGGCGCCAACCTGCCATTGGGAGCAACTTGATGTTCAGTGTCTTGCCCAAGGGAATATTACAGATGCCAGGAATCGAACCACCAACCCGCTCTATCACCTGAGCCAGAGCCGCCCCAATACAATGTCACAATTTGTCAGACCATTCATTTTCAGTGTTGTTTTAGTGGCAGACGAGACAGACAGGATGCTGTGTGTGGTGATGTAACTAAAGTGTTATGTTTTTAGAGGTTTGCTTCCTTTCACATCTTCACACATTGTTATATATATTTTTTTTTTAAAAACAATTAAATGATGCAACAGTAACATGGTGCTCAAAACTTCTCAGTGCACCTTTTGTTCTGGACCCACAATAGTATTTGTATATAATTTATATATATATATATTATTATTATTATTATTATTATTATTATTATTATTTGTATTATGTATATTTTTATTTATTTATTAATAAAATTAAATCATCACCAAAGGAAATTTTAACACAATCAGTCTACAGAAATTAAATGTAAAAAAATAAAACAATTTTGAGGCACAATTTGGAGGATTCAGATGCCATACTGGTGGAATCTTTGAAGAGCCTCTTGGTAACCTGTAAAGGAGCCTCAAATATTCAATTTACATACTCAAGAAATGCCTATGTACACTGATGAGCCAAAGCATTATGACCACTAACAGGTGAAGTGAATAACGTTGATCATCTTTTAACAAGGCCACATGTCAAGGTCTGGGTAGATTAGACGGTAAACTGTGGTGAGTACCTATCGATAGTGATCCGAGGAGGAACAAACCACAAACTAGTGACAGGGTGTTGGGCGCCCAAGGCTCATCGATTCGTGAGGGCAACAAAGGCTTTCCTGTCTGTTCCAAACCGACAGAAGATTTACTGTGGCACAAATCACAGAACATTTTAATGATGGTTACAGGAGGAATGTGTCACAACACAGTGTATTGCACTCTGCTGTGTATGGGGCTGCATAGCCCCATACACAGCAGAGTGCCCATGATGACTCCTGTCCACCATCAAAATCACCTACAATCTAATATTGATCTTTACATTTGAAGACTATTTGAGTTTATTCACCCTGATAACAAAAACTGAACTTTCACAGATGTCTTACCATTTTTGTAAATTATGCTTTGATCTTCAAATTATCTCTCTATCAAAAGTACATAATTATCCTTTTTTGTAATGAATAACACATTTTTAAACAAGTTGTTTATTTGCAGTGATCATTGTGGTTTTTCAGAGAAGCTGATGCATTTGTGCCTGCTGTTTTCAGCATTTTCAGGAAGTGACATGCATGAATTCTCACCTCACGGCACTTGAACTCAATGCACATCTACTGCAGCTTCAGTGTGTAGATCAGAAAATGTTAATGCTCTTTGGACGGAATTTCTCTTGGGTGTGGATGCTGTTGTGTTGCTGTCATGTCAGAGGTAAATGAATACATTTTATGAAGGCCTGAATAGGAATGGACCATTTAGGTTTATTAGCTGTACTGTTAGCCTACTTTTATATCACCTTCATTGCACCCTTAAAAGTGTGACTTGTCGATCATTCATAATTTCAAATCTTTCCCACAGGACATGGTGTTTGTCAAAGTAACTTAGTTACAAGAATCAATTTAACCACAGAGCTGCAGTCTGAAATTCTGCTTCCATGTTACTTTGAACCAGCATTATTTGGATCAGTCTTGACTGAAAATGTGAGTGTTGAGTGGACTCATATTAATACACCAGATGATCCTATCGTAGAGATCAAAGTAAGTGGTGAAGTGTTGTTCTGGAATAAAAGAGGAAATAGAATTAAGCCATTCCCTCTTCTCTCCGGCTCTGGAAACTTCTCCATCCTCATTGTTGATGTGCAGCGGTCTGATCTTGGTCTCTATCGCTGTGAAGTTTACAGAGAGTCCAACTGTTCTCTGGGCTATAAGCACACACATCTCAGTGAGTATTTGAATTTTAACTACTTAAATGGACCTTAAGAGGAAACGAATGTCTTTTAGTTTGTTTAATATGCTAAAAAGCACGAGACATTTTAACAGTGTCTTGACATGGGTGAATTTAAAGTGGTTTATATCACATAATCTAAATGTTCTTTTTAGAGCAATTAACTTTCATTGCAGTTGAATGTATTTTCTTGATCAGGTCTCGCTGCTTTTGAGCTCTCACTGCTGAATAACTGGCAGCTCATGTTAGCAGCAGCAGGAGGAGGAGTTCTGCTTCTCTGTGTGTTCACGGCATGTTGTTACTATACATGGACAAAAAGTAAGTTTGATAACTACACAATGAAACCTGATGACTCAGAAATAATTGTATTTTAAAAAAAAACTTTTCATTCTGGTTGGGTGTGCTGCCGCCTCGGTTTAAATCAAAGTTAAATGCTTTAACCCTCAGTGACCCAGTGTTGCAGAATTGTAATATTTTACAAAGCAATCAAATAATACCTAATTTTCATTAAATACTGGTCAAAACTACATGTAACAGTAGCTGACGCTAAGAGCTTTCTCACTGCATCAGTTTTGGCAGGAAATATCTGCATATTAACTCCCACAACTTGCTAAAGTAAAACCAAAAAATACCAGCTTGCTGACACCGTTTAACCTTTCTGAAACAAATTAAGCCATTTGTCAAGTAAGTATTTGACATAAAATATTTTATTTCTTAATTTCTAACATGTTTAGTGATAGAAATAAAGCTTACATGCCCTAAACTATCAACTTACTTAAATCTGAGACCACTTTTTTAAGTGTAGCAAAAATGCAACACTGGACATTTGTGGCAACGTTTTTCAGCTCTGTTTTTTGTGCTGTTTTCTCATTATTGTATCATGAATGAATTTGTTTTATTTAAATTGCACCACATGTATTACACTGCATACAGTAGATAAGAGAAGGGCATATTCTATATCTTTTCAGAAAGACATTGACTAAAGGAGGAAGGTGTTTTTCAGTTCAGGATGTGTTGGAGGCAATTGATAAATTGAGATTTAAGTGATTTTGAAATTGAAATTGAAAATGAGAAAAAACAAAAATATAAACCTAAAGTTTTAAGAATATTCAGATGATCTTTTGCAAACAATACTGTTTTAAAGACTTTATATATTTAAAGTTATTAACTGTTTATGAGTTTACCCTTACCGTTTGTAATAAAAAAAAAATTATATACATTTGGGTTGAATTGTGATGTGAATTTGAATGTTAAACTTGCTGTATTAAAAAACAGTAAGGATATTTTGCAACCCTAAATGCCCAGCATTGCAATTTTTTATTTATTTATTATTGGTGTCCTAAAAACATGTTTAATTGTGACAAAAAATAGATAAATAATATGTCAAGAACATTAATGCTTGGGTCTCTCAGGGTTAAAGACATTATAACACACATGCTTATTTACATGCTGGTTTAAAGTGCTTCTAAATGAGAATGATTAATAAATATTTGATCAAGTCTCTCTTAAATGTTTTTTGAGAAACCTGTTAAACAAAGTGGCATTTATTAACACAATAATATGTTTTAAGCAAACATACAAAGTACTTGGACACTCTATTGCTGTTACAGTGATGAGCAACTCCTGTGTGATCTCAGGGTAATCGATTTCATTACCATGGGATCAGTTGCAAAAATACAAAAGTGTGAATAGTTATTTTTCTTTCATTTCTAGTATGGAGTAAATGTACAAATATGTTGGGGCCACTGTACAAAGATTGACATTATGAAAAACTATTTTCTTTCAGGAAAAACTGTCTATGGATCAGGTGACCATAATTCACCTGATTGCCAAGATAATGAAGGTAAATCTGTTTTTCCAGTTTATTTCAATGCTTTCATATACAAATAAACTGATAACATCTCTTCCAGAGTGAGACTGGATAGTCTTAAAAAGTGAATGTTAGTGGAGTAATTGAATAATCTGGAAAACATGACTGAGCCCTGGTCACAAATTGTTAATTATTATATTATAAAAATCTTATAATTTTAAATAACAAAATTAAAAATGATATTCTCTGTTTTTTTAGGACAAGCAGGCTATGAAATAACATATGCATCAGTCGCCTATAATGCACACAACTCTGTTGACAGCGATGGTAATTTTGCACAATAAAGATGTTACAAGACTTCCCTTTTTCTATTTGAACTTTATTTGAATCCATATAAATATGTTGTCAGTATTTCAAAAAGATTTTTGAATAGCCTTCAAAATGTACATTTTAACTTGCATTGATAACAACAATTTTCTCTGTTATTTCAGGACAAAGAGTTGATGAAATAACATATGCATCAGTTGTCTATAAGCCACACAACAGTGTTGACAGCGATGGTAATTTTGCACAATGAAGATTTTACTTTATTATAAATCTCAGAAATATGTCCTCAGGATTACACAAAGAATTTTGAATGGCCTTAAAATGAAATGTTAACAGCTTTCCTTATACATCAAATATTTTATACAGAGTCTCTCTATTTCATACGACATTTTTCTCATGATGTTTTTTTTCTTCTCACCAGTTCTTGTGGGTAATAATCTTAAAAACAGCTCCACCACAGCAGCAGACCATATCATGTGAATCTAACAAGAGTGGAAGAAATGCTCCGTAAGACAGCTGATCATAAAAATGATCACCTCATCGTGCATATACATTTTTCACAAACTAAAAATATGTCTATAGAGATGTCAAAAACCACTGTAGCATTGGGCCCCTTATTTATTTTCATGTTGCAACACATTCTCACACCCAACTCGTCACATATTGACAGGACCCCTTGGCGTCACATTTTAACGCCCTGGGTATACCTTTGGCGTCATTTTTCGACGCGTTGGGTAGTCCGATAGATTTCTATAGAGGATTTTAAAAATAAAAATATAAAAAAAACTTTGATTAATTGAACAAAATTAAAAAAATAAAAATCTAAAAAACTTTGATTAATTGAACACAATCGTAGCATATTATATATATTTATTAACATCAACAAACCTCCGATAAAATATGTTATCCAGCATGCTCTAGTTACCAGTACATAAGAAAACGCTTAAACTGCTTACTTGCACACGCCGTGGAGCGTTGTTAAACTCACCTTTGAATGCGGTTTTGGTTAAGACTACCCAACGCGTCGAAAAATGACGCCAAAGGTATACCCAGGGCCTTAAAATGTGACGCCAAGGGGTCCTGTCAAAAGCGTCCATATGTGACGAGTTAATGGAGTCGCATCCAGATTAAGATTGTACATTTTCTATATCTGTTTTCTCTTTATCTGTTATCTCCGTTTAAAGTCGCACTATTTGCTTAGCTGCCATACTGAGCACGAATGGGTGGGAAACTGATCTGAACAACTTTATTACCTAAACCACTGAAGTCTTTGCACCAGTCCACATACAATCAGACAGGGCCACAGGTGCAGTAATTGGGAGGAATAAAACAAGTGCAACAGCAGTAACTGTCATCCTGGTTGCTGTCATCGGTAATGTATGGAAATTACAAATTAAAGTTGGCATAGAAATTAAATAATTACAAAAATGAATATAAAAGGTACTTTAGGCCAGTATCCATTAACTTATTAAAAGTGACAGTTTTTGTGTCATCTCTAGGTAAAGGCAATGTTTAAAACTTTACAAATGCCCATAAAAATTCCATCACATATTATTATCGTTTACACTAGCATAGGAAGTGCACACATTACACTCAACAGCCCTACAAAAAAATCATACTAAACATGATCCTGATACTGTAGGTATGGCAGTTTAGTAAACACAAAGCTCATCAGGCAAAACAATTTACCATATATAGCTTACAGTATTATTATATATTTTCTAATTTTGTTTAATTATTTTTGTGCCTCAAATTACATTTGTTCAATTGAAACATGGCACTTGCAAGGTTTCTAACTCAGTTAAACATTCTCTTTATTTTAGGATAATCGTGCAATGTACTGTAGTTAAATATGGCAGATGTGCTGTATCCACACTGCTTCAGTAATCACGACTACCTTTTGCATCTTTCCTTAAAAAAAATTCACAAATCCCATTTTTTAAATAAATATCTCATTAAAAGCAGCAATCTTGACAAAGGAAATGTAGTTGGGAATATTGTTTTATTATTATTTCTTAAAAACAATAAACAGGAAAAGAAACTCTGTATTAAAATATTATAAATATTTTACAAACTTGTCCACCAATTCAAAGTCTGGTGGTGTAACCAACATACAGGTAGTCATTCTGTTGTAATGTAAACCATAAAAACTAAAATCCTTCATCAAAAAATAGATATTTTGACATTTTCATGAAAAAAAAATTCAGGTCTCGTGGACCAAATTTTTTTTAATGAATAAATAAGTTGTGGACATTTGCATATTTTCAAGAAGCAAGGAAAATATTTGAATGGATGATTATACCTCTTGACATTTTTCAAGTCTTTAAATAATTCTTTATATAAAATGTTATATTATAATTTTTTTTATATAAATCTATGAAACCAACATGGTCACAAATACAAAGCCAAAACATTTAGATTTTTAATGGATTTCTTATTTTAATCATCTCGGACAACCTCATTTGTCAAATTCTGATATATGCCAGTAGGTGGCAACAAATGTATTTTATGTTATAAGTGAGGCATTGCATCTCAAAATATATATTCATGATTTGATGCTTTGGCTTCTTTTGGAACTATTTTCGTTGGCAAAGAAGACATTTACGAACAGGCTAATTTTTGTCTGAAATGGGAGTTTTCTGTATCGTTTTCTTGGTCATTTAACTGTTGTTAAAAATTTCACAATTCTGAAGTTGTAAGGCCTGGGTAGCTCAGCGAGTAAAGATGCTGACCACCACCCCTGGAGTCACGAGTTTGAATCCAGGGTGTGCTGAGTGACACCAGCCAGGTCTTCTAAGCAACCAAATTGGTCTGGTTGCTAGGGAGGGTAGAGTCACATGGGGTAACCTCCTCGTGGTCATGATGAGTGGTTCTCGATCTCAATGGGGCACGTGGTAAGTTGTGCGTGGATCGTGGAGAATAGCATGAGCCTCCACATGCTGTGAGTCTCCGCAGTGTCATACACAACGAGCCATGTGATAAGATGCGTGGATTGACTGTCTCAGAAGCGGAGGCAACTGAGTCTTGTCCTCCGCCACCTGGATTGAGGTGAGTAACCACACCGCCACAAGGACCTACTTAGTAGTGGGAATTGGGCATTCCAAATTGGGAGAAAAGGGGATAAAAGATTTTTAAATAAATAAATAAAAACAATTCTTAAGCTGTGATTCGGGCATAGGTACAGTGTCTGTTACCAACAAACAAAACAGTGTGAAGAATTTACATATTTCTGCTGATTATGGTATAAATAATGGGTGTTGTACTTGCCCATGTAGAATAAAACCACTTTTTTATGCTACTGATATGACTTGACCTTTTATTTCATGTGACTGTACATAATTTTAAACATATTTATATGTGAGGACAGCTGAGAAGATCATCAGGGTCTCTCTTCCCTCCATCAAAGACATTTACATAAAACACTGTATCCGCAAAGCAACCAGCATTGTGGATGACCCCACACACCCCTCACACAAACTCTTCACCCTCCTGCCGTCTGGCAAGAGGTACCGAAGCATTCGGGCCCTCACGGCCAGACTGTGTAACAGCTTCATCCCCCAAGCCATCAGACTCCTCAGAATACTCAGAGACTGGTTTGACACACACACACACACACACACACACACACACACACACACACACACACACACACACACACACGTGTCCCGAGTTGCACTTTAATTATTGTCACTTTATAACTGTCTGCTACCTCAATAACTGCTACATCAATACAACACTATCTCATAGTATGTTATGTTTATATTTGGCATTTTTAGAAACTGTCATCTTTGCACTACTGTGTACTGGTCGGCGCTGCGCTGTCTCTTACTGTGTCTATTCACCTGTTCATTGTTAGAAATTTATTGTACTGTCCCGTACTTTTGCACACGTTTTTGCACGTGCACTTTATATAGGCATTTTATTTAGTCTGTGTAGTCTCATGTGGTTCTGTGTTTGTCCTATGTTGTTTTATGTAGCACCATGGTCCTGGAGGAACGTTGTCTCGTTTCACTGTGTACTGTACTAACTGCATATGGTTGAAACGACAATAAAAACCACTTGACTTGACATATTTGCCAAAGACTTGTCCTTGTAGAAGTTAGAATAAACTCTTCATCATTCTGACAATCACATAAAGGATATATATCCTACCTCCTGCTGTATAAATACTTCCTTAACACAGCTGTATGTTCTCATCTATTATCACTCAAGAGGTTTGACAAGATTAGGGGAGTGCATATTTGTGTTATGGGTTGGCAGTGAGCACATGTTCTGATATCATCTGTTGTTAGGACTAAAATCTAACTGCAATGTCACGAGCATAAAAAGCTAGGTCTGTACTAGAGTACCACACTCAAACTAAAGTTTGGTGACTGTTAGAGAAGGATGGCTAGTTTGACTATTATCTGTTGGAGTACAGTCACACATTTGGGAGATGCTTTTATCCAAAGTTACTTACAGTACAATGCATTTAGTGAATACATTGGTGTGATTCCTGGGGATCAAATTTATGACCTTGTCATTGCTTGACTATACCATCATAGCCAGAGTATAATGGTGCAGTCAAGCAATGCCAAGGTCATAAGTATAATGCAACTTTCTCCAAAATCTTTTGATATCAACACATGCATTTCTTTGGTTTGCAGTGGATCAAGACAAAAAGGCAAAAGAAAATATTTAATATTAACTTTAATTTATTATTACATT
The DNA here is from genome assembly GCA_032164185.1 of Moxostoma hubbsi. Lineage (NCBI taxonomy): Eukaryota > Metazoa > Chordata > Actinopteri > Cypriniformes > Catostomidae > Moxostoma > Moxostoma hubbsi. The sequence continues at coordinate 721,775 of JAVLUX010000218.1, forward strand.
TTTTAATATAAATATATTTTATACCATGCTTATTTTGACAGTTTTACCTTTACTATACCATGCATTACTACTAAATGGTTAAGTGTAATTTGGTTTCCATCAGAAATGACGTTGTTTGGTCCTGACATGAACAGGGGTAAGTCAGAATAAATGTTTCAAGTAGACATGATCTCATATATTATTCTTAACCCATTTAAGCCCACCGGCAACTAAAGTTGCCACAGTTTATAGTTGTCATTTTTCTTTTGTAAGTATTTTTTTTAGATGCTATCTATGTTTTATATCTCAATGACTTGCAAGCAAACAATCAAATAAAGGCTTTCAAGAAAAAAAAAATATGATGTTCACTTCCTTCCTGTCTCATAATGCTCTCAACTTCCTACCGCTACTTCCAGGAAGCATGGCAAAGTCAAACCCTCCCAATAAAAGGTAATTTTCATGTTACTAATAAGTATTTTTTGTTGACGTATATAAATCTACATAATCATGAAGGTCTCTTATCACCCAAACAAAACAAATCTTAAAAGAGATCTATAGTGCCTTGTATACTTAGTCAAAAGTCCAAGCGGCAACAATAGTTAACGGCAGGCAAATGCCTTGTAAGTACATATATCATGATGGAAACGGGTGTTATGTGTTAAAAGGTTAATAAATCAAGGTTATTGGTCTTTAGTGCTTTTTGCTTTTATAATATTCCACCTAAATGTCATTTAAAGCATGGGATTAATTGCTGTAGTTTATCTTTTTCAACCTTTTATGATATTATGTCCTGTAAGGGGCAAAATAATGAGACCCCTTCATCCAGTTTGGATGTGTTTCATTCTAATCAGTCAAGGACCCTAATACATTTTATGACTAGTAGCTTGTGATTTCATTATAATGTTGAAATTCAGTTAAGTAAAGAGTTTACATTTACATTATTTTATGAAATCACCTACAGTATAAAGAGCTACAATGCACATATGGGAGGTGTTGACCTGCACGACCAATGTGTAAACCGTTACCGGATTGGCATCCGATCAAAGAAGTGGTGGTGACCATGCTACAGCTGGGCACTCAACAGTGCTATGGTCAAAGCCTGGTGTTGGGAAGTGGGAGGTGAGGCTGCAGGGTAAATGTTAATGTTAGGTGGCATGACACAAAAACAAAACATGTATATATTAATTATTTCATTTATTCAAAACCCACCCATTGACAATGCATTCATTCCTTCATACCGGTCATGTAAAGAGGGAGACAGAGATCTCTTCTCCTTCCAAAGGCTGGTTGCCCAGAGTCTTCTCCAGCGCCATGGGATGAGGCCAAAGGGGCATGGAAGAAGGTCAGTGTTGGGGTCTGCAATATGTGAGGCTGCCAGATTTGACAACTTGAACCACTGGCCCCACAACACAGGAAGAAAGTACATGAGGTGTTGAAAATGTAATGGACCTACTCCCTTTACATGTGAGAAATGCGGTGTTGCTTTGCATGTTGAGTGCTTCAAGGTTTTTTCATATGAACCACTAAAAATCTACCCAGGAGGGAGAGGAACAGAGGGAGAAAGAGGGATAGAAAAGGATAGCGGGGAGGACACGTATGACATAACTTCCCATTCCGAATGTCTTTTGAAATAAATTGCCTTTATGCACTGATGTTTATTCTTCATTCTATTTATTTTCATTTAACTTTGATACACAATGCCCTGTTGTGGCAACTTAATGTCTGCACTTTGTTCTGCACTATGTTCCACCACTTTAAGTGAATGGGTTTGTTGAATAAATGGGGATTTAAAAAGTCATCAAGATAATTTGGACATTTTAATAATTTATTTTCAAATTCAAAAGATTATAAGCTACAGGCAACTTTTTTGGGGTTTGCAGTGAAAGTTTTTACACTTTTACACTTAAATTTGTTTATGAATAAAGATTGATCTGTTGAAAGTTGCCAAATGTTGTCCTCCTGTTCAAATTTGACATTGAAGGTGTGCATACAACATATTTGCCCACCGGCAAAAATATGATTTTCAAGACGAAGAAAAAAACCTGGGGGAAATAAATGCAGAACGTGTTCATATAGGACACTATTAACATGACTATATGCATGAAACCTTTCAGAAAAAAATGGGCACAAATGGGTTAAGGGACAGTTTTGAATTAGATGAGGTAAAACAGATAAGCAGTTCTGAGAAGTGATGTCTTTAAGTGGTGGGTAACTAATTCCAAACATGAATATATGTGTACTGTAGGTCAACTGGGCAAATATATCAGGCAAAAAAAAAAAAAAAAATGTAAACACCTTCTGTTTGTACTGTCACATTGATCAAGCAATCAATTTAAACAGGGAAGCTGGGCAAACAGCTTTTACCTGAAGTCAAGTGACTGTCGTCAAGTTTCTGTATGAATAATGCATCTTAGTACACAAAGTCACCACCAAATATTGTAGATATTAAATCATAAAATCACATTGCATATCATTGCACAACACATAAACTGCATAAATTAACAGCACAATCAAACAGAAATTATTAATACACAGTGACCTCAGATCAGTCTTTAGACATGACAGGAATTTTCAATACCAGAAATATTTGGAAAAAGTCCCTGCTGCTAAAGCAGGTGCCACCAATGACTAGGTTCATAAGTGTTCAAAAGATGTTGAATGTTCAGTGCACACAATTTTTGTGTTTGTTGCCTGTTAAGGGAGGAGAAGTACATAGTGGTATGTTCATATTTTAATCCATATACACACACATATTTAGCCATTTGAATCCCTCCCTCCTCTAAGTATATTTATTCTCATAATCCACAAATGTGTGATTGTTATTACTGTCTTACCTTCTCCTTTATCATGTTTGCTTTAGCAGGGAAGCAGAACAGACTTAAACAGTGTGTATAGACTTAAAAATCCCCTAATAATAATATCCTGTTTCTGGGAATATATTATTTTTTTTTTTTTTTTTACTAGCCGTACTATATAAGCCCTCCTTTCATTTAAAATAATTTGTTCAAAAGATAACTGGCCTCCAGGTATGTATATATTTTATTTCTTTAAAATATATTTTTTTCATTCCCATTAAACTGGATTGAAAGCTACATTCACCAGGAATTAAAAATTATTATTCCTCTTTTACAGTCATGGAGACACAGTCTTTACTTCTCTGCCTGGCAGTGCTAACAGTAACTGGTAAGATGAATTACATATTAAAAAAAATATTATAGTGCTAGACCTCTATTAATTGCACTAATAGTATTTGTTATTATTAAAACTTTTACTATTTTTTGTTTACAGTTTTTTAAATGTAAGTTTTAGGCTTAAGCCTAAATGCATATCATATGGTCAATAAATAACTATATATACTGTAAAAAGAGTTAAGGCAGTAAATGTTGTTGGTGGATTTATGTCTTTAAAGTAATAGTTCACCCAAAAAATGAAAATTCGTTCATCATTTACTCACTATTAAATGTACCATTAACTGTCATTTTATGGAAAAAGATGCAATGAATGGGAATGGTTACTGAGGATAAAATTTTGCCTAACATCTGGGAAAAAAACATCTGGGTTTGGAGCAACATGAATGATGACATAATTTTCATTTTTGGGTGAATTATTACAATGTAAAAAAAAACCTAGTAAAATGCTGTTTTAGGTGAGCTGATGATCACACATGGTGCATCAATGATACACACTTATTTCATTGTCAATATAGAATTGTATAGAGTAAAGTCAATTTAGAACAGTCATCGAAAGTTAGAAATTGGCTATGAGAAAAAAGTAGCACTAATATTCTGTTTTTGTCTCTCTACAGCTGTAAGGGGATGTCCAATAGGGCGTGAATTTATAACTGCTTTTATGACAAATTACCACTATGGTAAAGCCAGTCCGACCCTCTCCATTACAGCACAGAATTCCCCAGCAACTGTGATTGTGGAGATTAAGGGTCTAGCTTATAATGAAAAGGTGACCATAGCACAAGGTGAGACCAAATGGATTACCCTCCCATCAACCACTGAGATTGAAGGTGATGGAGTCTTCCGCAAAACTGTTTCAATCTCCTCTAATGCTGACATCACAGTGGTGTCATCTAACATAAAGGAATTCACAGGAGACAGCAGTGTGATTTTCCCAATAAATCAACTTGGCAGAAGTTATGTAGTTTTTACTCCAAACACGGGTCCATATCCATACAGAAAGGAGGTGGCCATCATCAATGGCAGGGAGATGAACACGGTTGACATTTTCCTCAGTTCAAAACAATGGAACACTAAAACAAAAACAATCACTTTGGGCCCCAATGAGGTTTATCAGCTTCGCAGTTATGAAACTTTGTCTGGAAGAAAAATCATATCTACACTCCCAGTGGCTGTCCTGGCAGGGCACGAGTGTTCCATGATTGTGGGCACTTGCGAGCATGTCTATGAGCAGCTGATCCCAATTGAGTCTCTCTCCAATGAGTATCTGGTGCCTGCGATGCATCAGTCCTACTTAAGCAAAGACACGGCCTATGTGGTTGCCACAGAGGACAACACTATTGTGTCCATTTTCGATAGGAATAGGCATCCTAAAATAAAAAAGCTTAATTCTGGAGGAGTTGCCGGTGTTGATTTAGGAAGAAATGCAAAAATCCTTCAAAGTAACAAAAATATCATGGTTATGTATTTCAGTAGCAATCTTCCCAATGATGAGTTTCTAACAAATGTCATACCCACCTCCGAGATGTCAAAATCATGGACCATTTACTCTCAAGATGGTTATGATAACACGGCTGTAATTGTTGCTGAGGCAGGATCAGCCAACACTATCAGCAAGTCACTGAAGTGGAAAGAGTTTCCTGCAGACAAAAAGTTTGTGTGGGCCATCATGTCAATGGGTTCTCAGAAAGGTCCCATCACCATATCTGGAGATTCACAAATGGCCGTTTATGTTTATGGTGGAAAACTAAGGCATGGATATGGCACAACAGGAGTGTGTAACACAGGTAAGAAACCTTGTCTGCGCAACACTGCATTTTCTTCATGTTTTGCATGATTAACTTTTTAGTTGTTTTTGTAACTCATCAAAATCACTCAAATAAATTTGACCTCTTTTTCCCTAAGGTTCTACATTAACTCCACCTCCACCAGACCCCTGTGAGGCTGTTAAGTGCCGTCAGCAGGAGGAATGCAGGAAGGGCATCTGCGTCCACACTTCCAGTGCCACGTGTCAGGCAGTTGGCGATCCCCATTACAAAACATTTGATGGGAAGCGGTTTGACTTTCAGGGAACATGTACCTACATAATGGTGAACAATACAATGCTTCAAAAGGGCCTCACTCCCTTTACCATCTTGGCAAAAAATAACCACAGGGGAAGCAAAAGGGTGTCGTTTGTGAGGACGGTTTCTGTCCTTGTGTACAATCACACAGTAGTGGCTGGGAGCCAGAGAGGAGCAGTAGAGGTAAAAGTGAAAAACACTTGACTTGTAGTATCTTACTATAAGTATTTAAATAGTGATACACAATATAATTATTATAATTATTATTATTTATAAACACTTTCAACCAGAAATAAATTTATCTTTCTTTATTCTTTGTGTTTTTGTTCCTCATTCTAGTTTGATGGTGACAACACCTATTTACCTCTGATTATAGATGGTGGAAAAATAAAAGTTGAACAGAGGGGATGGAGTGTTGTTATATCAACAGATTTTGGCTTAGAGGTTAAATATGACTGGAATATGATGTTGTACATCACAGCTCCAAGCAGCTATTTCCAGACTCTAGGTGGACTTTGTGGAAACTATAATGGTGACCGTAGAGATGAATATTCTAATCCCAAAGGCATGGTGGTCCCTAGTATCCTTGAGTTTGCCAAGAGCTGGAAAGCTCCAGATAATGACCTGTTTTGCAATGATGACTGTAATGGACAGTGCCCAAGTTGCTCTTTAAGTCTTCAAGAGCAGTACAAAAAAGACACAGACTGTGGTGTCATGACTAAAAAAGATGGGCCATTTGCTAATTGCCACACAACTGTGGAGCCTAACATGTATGTAGATAATTGTGTCTATGATGTCTGTATTAACAATGGGATCAGAACTTTCCTCTGTAACAATATTCAGAGCTACGCTGATGCATGCATGTCAGCTGGAGTCAAGATCACTGGAAACTGGAGGACATTTTCCAACTGCCGTAAGTATATGAAAACAAAGTGGAACACTGATGTTGTTTGAGGAATTATGTTGCCAATTTTCAGACAATTAATGTGCAATATAGGCAGAATATTTTAAAATCAAGGTCTTTCAAGTCCCACTTTTATTGTAATCCTCCAAGCAACGGAGTGTCCAGTCAACAGCCATTATGAGCCTTGTGGGACAGCCTGTGCTGCATCTTGTGCAGATAGAGATGCCCCAGACAAGTGCACACTACCATGCGTGGAGGGCTGCCAGTGCAATGAAGGTTATGTCCGGAGTGGAGACGAATGCATTCATGTGAAAAAGTGTGGCTGTACTAATAAAGGCCGATATTATCCAGCTGAACATACATTTTGGAGTGACAAGAAATGTACAGAGAAATGTTTGTGCAACCCTCAAACTGGGAAAGTTGAGTGTTCACTGACAAAATGTAAGAAGTCCCAAGTGTGTGACACACGGAATGGTGTGAGAGATTGTTATCCATTGTCCTATAGTACCTGTCAGGGTGCAGGGGATCCACACTATCGCACATTTGATGGTAAAACCTTTGACTTCCAAGGAACCTGCAGTTATTATTTGTCCAAACTACTCAATATATCTGACCCGTCGCTGGTACCCTTTGAGGTATTTGTCAAGAATGAAAACAGAGGAAGGAACATGGCAGTTGCTTACACTAAAACAGTATCGATAACAGTCTATGGATACACAGTTGTATTAAGTAAAGACAGCCCAGGAAAAGTGAAGGTCAGTCCATTAAAAACCCTCATACATGAATAATTGCATATATAAATCAAATGTTACTGTACACTGTACTGTACAAGGCTTTCAACTGAAATTAACTGGAAAAAATTGTGTCTTAAAGGTTAATGATCTATATGTGAATTTGCCATTTGAACAAGAGGATGGTCGATTCTCCATATTCCGCAGTGGATACTTTGGCGTGATAAAAACTGACTTTGATCTGACACTAAAATTCAACTGGCAAAGCCATGTAACACTGACCCTCCCCAGCACTTACTACAATGAAGTGGGAGGGCTTTGTGGAAACTGGAACAACAACCCTTATGATGATTTGCTTACATCTGACAAAACTCTTGCTGCAAACCCAACAGTTTTTGGAACCAGTTGGAAAGTCAAGGATGACCCTGGATGCTCAGATGAATGTCAGGGCAAAATGTGTCCCAAATGTGACACCACTGTGAGAAACAAAGTAACGTTTACAATGCCCTGCAGCAGAATCACAGATAAAAAGGGCCCATTTAAAGGCTGCCATGAGAAAGTGAATCCCAGTCAGTTTTATGAGGATTGTGTGTTCGACATGTGTATGTATGGTGGCCATTTATCAGCCCTCTGCAATGCTCTCTCTGCCTACACAGCTGCTTGTCAAGTTGCACTTGCTAATGTGGAATCCTGGAGAACTGACAGTTTTTGCCGTAAGTATTCAGTACAGCATTGATGACTTCAAAGATTTTGAATAACATGTTGCTCAAGGTTGAATGTAAAAAAGAAAAGTGAAAATAGTCCTTAATATGGTCTATCTACAGCTGCTTCCTGCAGGGAAAACAGCCACTATGAGGTGTGTACGACAGGATGTTCCCAGACCTGCAGTGGCCTCACTGAGCCTAAAGGATGTGAGGGGACTCCCTGTGTCGAAGGCTGTACATGTGATGAGGGTTTTGTCTTGAGCGATGGTGAGTGTGTGACTATGGAGCAGTGCGGATGTACTTACAGTGGCCAGTACTACCAACTGGGCCAGGAATTCTTCCCAGAAGGCATGTGCAAGCAGAGGTGTGTCTGCAAAGAGAATGGAAGAGTTCAGTGTGATGATGGATTCAAATGCGGATCAAATGAGAAATGCCAAGTCCAGAATGGAGTTCAAGGCTGTTTTCCTGAGGGCAAAGCATTTTGCTCAGTGTCAGGCTATGGGCTTTATCAGTCATTTGATGGAAATTCCTTCAGTGTTGAAGGGGACTGTGAGTATAGAATGGTAGAGTCAGTGGAGGAGGATGAGGAGATGACCTCTTTCAGTGTGTTATTAAAACAGCTCTCAACTTCTGTCGAGGCAGTCATCACTCGAAGAGTTAAAATACAAATAGATCAATACACGATCACTTTGCTGCCTGGCCAAATCTGGGAAATTCAGGTAAAGTATTGGGTGCTATAACACTGACCAAATTTTAAAGAGATCAAGAACAACTGTCTAAAATGTTACGTTTTTATGTTGGTGTTCTCTCTGCAGGTAGATAACGTTAAAACCAATCTACCAGTGACTGTGGATGACGGACTGGTGCAAGTCTATCAAAGTGGTGTTAATATTGTTGTGGAAACAGACTTTGGATTGAAACTGACATATGATACAGTCTCCATGGCCACAATTGAAATCCCATCCACTTTTAAAAGTGCAGTCACAGGTCTCTGTGGCAACTACAATGGAAACAAAGCAGATGATTTTCTTCTGCCAGATGGTATTCAGACACATACTGTGGTAGACTTTGTTCAGGGCTGGGCTTCACCATCAAACGGAATGATGTGCCAAACAAGTTGTAACTCCAAGTGCTCAAATCCTGACAAAGACAGACAAAAATTGGCAGAGACTGATTGCAGTATTTTAACATCAGAGAAAGGGATATTTTCTAATTGTTTCAATAAAGTCCCACCCCTGAAATTCTTTGATGAATGTGTCAAAGATGTGGCTGCACAGCCAAAAGACAAATCTGTTGTCTGCCGTCACATACAAAGGTATGTGGCCAGTTGTCAGGAGACTGGGACATCAATCAACAGCTGGAGAAATAAAACATTCTGTCGTGAGTGGCTACATACAACTTGTTCAAAAATACCCTTCCACTGAACGGAATGGGTGTCATTGCTTTTACTTTGGACCTTTCAATGTCCTGGCCAGATGGAATGCAAAAAACTTCCAGTGACAATCAAATTCTCTGTCCACACTGAACTTGAAAATGCTGTTAGAAGTGGCACAATCCCAACCAATAAGAACATATTTGATGTTTAATTTACAGTAATGAGGAGTAGAATTTTGAAAAAAAAAAAAAAAAAAGTTTTTTTTTTTTTTTTTACAGTAGACAGGGCTACCTGGTCCAAAGCTGCAGAAATACAAACAAAACGACTTACAAAATGTCCTGTTACTTGGTGTTGATGGTTGGGACAAAATTTATGATTAACATAGAACAGATAACTTGTATCACATGTTTATTGCATCATGTCTGGTTAGGACACTGTGTTAGATGTTTTGAAGGTGATTTGGAACAGTAGATATTCAGCCAAAGACTGAACTCTAAGCTTTTCTCTAAAATTGTTCTTTGTATACTTCCAGCACTCATGTGTTTTAAGAACAGTCACTATGAGCTCTGTGCTGACACCTGTTCATCCACCTGTGCCAGCCTAACACAATCACAGAGATGCCCACCGTGTCATGAAGGATGTCAGTGTGATGATGGCTTTTTGTTTGATGGAGGTGAATGCAAGATGTTGGAAGACTGTGGATGTCATGTAGATGGAAGAAATTACAAGGTTAGAAACCATATGGTCTGTTTTTTGCCCTACAGTAGTCTAACATGACACCAACCTCAGAAACACACAGTGACTTGTTATCTTTCCCACAAATATTTGATTAACTCCATAAATATGATTTACAGTCTGGTGAGACAGTGGTTCAAGAAGACTGTGAAGGAAAATGCCTCTGCAAAGATGGAGAGTTCTCCTGTGAACCATTGGAATGCAATGAAGATGAGTTCTGTAGCACAAAAGATGGTGCTGTTGGATGTTACAGCAAAGGTAAATATGTTCATAACACAAAATCAATGATTTACCAGATATACTGATATATCTGTCCATTTCAGATATCTCTAGATATGCACTATTAAGGCAAAATATTTGTTTAAAGTACAAGGTTTTTAAAATAACGTTCTTCAATTTATTATCCTCCAAGCAAAATACTGTCCAGCCAACAGTCATTTTGAGCCCTGTAGCTCAGCTTGTGCTGCAACTTGTGCAGATAGAGATGCCCCAGACAAGTGCACTTTGCCATGTGTGGAAGGCTGCCAGTGCAATGAAGGTTATGTCCAGAGTGGAGACGAATGTATTTCTGTGCAAAAGTGTGGCTGCACTTACAAAGGCCGATATTATCCAGCTGAACAGACATTTTGGGGTGACAAGCAATGCACAGAGAAATGTTTGTGCAACCCTCAAACTGGAAATGCTGAATGCACACCAATGAAGTGTAAAAATTCTCTAGTGTGTGGCACAAGAAATGGTGTGAGAGATTGTTATCCATTGTCCTATAGTACCTGTCAGGGTGCAGGGGATCCACACTATCGCACATTTGATGGAAAAACTTTTGACTTCCAAGGCACCTGCACTTATTATTTGTCCAAACTACTCAATATATCTGACCCGTCGCTGGTACCCTTTGAGGTATTTGTCAAGAATGAAAACAGAGGAAGGAACATGGCAGTTGCTTATACCAAAACGGTATCGATAACAGTCTATGGATACACAGTTGTCTTAAGTAAGGACAGCCCAGGAAAAGTGAAGGTCAGTCCATTAAAAAATATATATATATATTTTGAATAACACATTGTTAATAACTGCATTATAAATTGAGTAAAATATAACTGTACACTGACCTACAAAAAAAAAAAAAAAAAAAAACACAAAAAAGACACACACAAGGCTTTGAGCAGAAACTAACTAGATGAATTTGTGTCCTAAAGGTCAACAATCTATATGTAAATTTGCCATTTGAACAAGTGGATGGTCGGCTCTCCATATTCCGCAGTGGATACTTTGGCGTGATAAAAACCGACTTTGGTCTGACATTGAAATTCAACTGGCAAAGCCATGTAACACTGACCCTCCCCAGCACTTACTACAATGAAGTGGGAGGACTTTGTGGAAACTGGAACGAAAACATCAATGATGATTTGCTAACTCCTGACAAAACTCTTGCTGCAAACCCAACAGTTTTTGGAACCAGTTGGAAAGTCAAGGATGAGCCTGGATGCTCAGATGAATGTCAGGGCAAAATGTGTCCCAAATGTGATGCCAGTGAGAGAAACAGCGTCACTTTTACAATGCCCTGCAGCAGGATCACAGATAAAAATGGCCCATTTAAAGGCTGCCATGAGAAAGTGAATCCCAGTCAGTTTTATGAGGATTGTGTGTTCGACATGTGTATGTATGGTGGCCATTTATCAGCCCTCTGCAATGCTCTCTCTGCCTACACAGCTGCTTGCCAAGATGCACTTGCTAATGTGGAATCCTGGAGAACTGGCAGTTTTTGCCGTAAGTATTCAGTACAGCATAGATCACATCTATTTAACATTTTTAATTACACTTTACTAAAGATTAATAAATGATTTTGCAAAAAAAATAAATAATAATAAATCTGCCCACAGCTACATCTTGCAAGGCAAACAGCCACTATGAGGTGTGTGCAACAGGATGTTCCCAGACCTGCAGTGGCTTCACTGAGCCTAAGGGTTGTAAAGGGACCCCCTGTGTTGAAGGCTGTACATGTGACAAGGGATTTGTCCTGAGTGATGGTGAATGTGTAACTGTGAAGCAGTGCGGATGTACTTACAGTGGCCAGTACTACCAACTGGGCCAGGAATTCTTCCCAGAAGGCATGTGCAAGCAGAGGTGTGTCTGCAAAGAGAACGGAAGAGTTCAGTGTGACGATGGATTCAAGTGTGGATCAAATGAGAAATGCCAAGTCCAGAATGGAGTTCAAGGCTGTTTTCCTGAAGGCAAAGCATTTTGCTCAGTGTCAGGCTATGGGCTTTATCAGTCATTTGATGGAAATTCCTTCAGTTTTGAAGGGGACTGTGAGTACAGAATGGCAGAGATGGCACAGAAAAAGGATGAGGAGACCTCTTTTAGTGTCTTAGTGAAACAGCTGTCATCATACGAAGAGGCAGTCATCACTCGAAGAGTTGAAATACAAATAGATCAATACACGATCACTTTGCTACCCGGCTACATCTGGGAAATACAGGTAATGTATAGGTTACTATAACACTGACCATAGTTTTAAGAGATCAATAAATTTTGTCTAAAATGTTTATTTTTTATGCTGGTGTTCTCTCTGCAGGTAGATAATGTTAAAACCAATCTACCAATGACTGTGGATGACGGACTGGTGCAAGTCTATCAAAGTGGTGTTAATATTGTTGTGGAAACAGACTTTGGATTGAAACTGACATATGATACTGTTTCCATGGCCACAATTGAAATCCCATCCACTTTTAAAAGTGCAGTCACAGGTCTCTGTGGCAACTACAATGGAAACAAAGCAGATGATTTTCTTCTGCCAGATGGTATTCAGACATCCTCTGTGGAAGACTTTGCTGAGGTCTGGGTTTCACCATCAGACAGAATGATGTGCCAAACAGGTTGTGGCTCCAAGTGTTCAAATCCTGACAAAGACAGACAGACAAAGGCAGAGACTGATTGCAGTATTTTAACATCAGAGAAAGGGATATTTTCTAATTGTTTCAATAAAGTCCCACCCCTGAAATTCTTTGATGAATGTGTCAAAGATGTGGCAGCACAGCCAAAAGACATGACGGTTCTCTGTCGTCACATACAAAGGTATGTGGCCAGCTGTCAGGAGACTGGGACGTCAATCAAAAGCTGGAGGAATAACACCTTCTGTCGTGAGTGGCTGCATACTACATGTTAAACAAATAACCTAACTCTAGCTTTTTGAATGCTCCTAAAGGCTTTGTGATTGTCTCTTATATGTGCAAAAGTTTATTTGTTACAGTAAGTTTTCTACCAAAACCTGAACACTATCCTCTTCTTAAAAATTGTTCTTTGTATTCCTCTAGCACTCATGTGTTTAAAGAAAAGTCACTATGAACTCTGTGCTGACACCTGTTCATCCACCTGTGCCAGCCTGACAAAGTCACAGAGATGCCCACCGTGTCATGAAGGATGTCAGTGTGATGATGGGTTTCTGTTTGATGGAGGTGAATGTAAGACTCTGGAAGACTGTGGTTGTCATGTAGATGGAAGGTATTACAAGGTGAGAAACTATACTTTGTTTTTGCTTAAAATGGTCCAACATGAAAGCAACCACATAAAAATATTGACTTGATATTTGCACTACAAAATATGTTTAATTCATGAATATGCTCTCCAGTCTGGTGAGACAGTGGTTCGGGGAATGTGTAAAGAGAAATGCCTCTGCAAAGCAGGAAAGTTCTCCTGTGAAGCCATGCAATGTGATTCAAATCAGTTCTGTGGCAGAAAGAATGGCACCACTGGGTGCTACAACAAAGGTAATTATATTCATGATATAAATACTATCAATTATTTGTCGAATATATTGATGTCTCCTTCCATTCCAGATATTTCCATATAATGTGTAATAAAGGCAAAACATTTATTTCCCAAGATGTTTAAAGAACTTCTTGTCTTTATAATTCTCCAAGCAACGGACTGTCCAGCCAACAGTCATTATGAGCCCTGTGGGGCAGCCTGTGCTGCATCTTGTGCCGATCGGGATGCCCAAAAGAAGTGCACACTGCCATGTGTGGAGGGCTGCCAGTGCAATGCAGGTTATGTCCGGAGTGGAGACAAATGTATTTCTGTGCAAAAGTGTGGCTGCATTTACAAAGGCCGATATTATCCAGCTGAACAGACATTTTGGAGTGACAAAAAATGCACAGAGAAATGTTTGTGCAACCCTCAAACTGGGAAAGTTGAATGCACTCTAACAAAATGTCAGAAGTCCCAAATGTGTGACACACGGAATGGAGTAAGAGATTGTTATCCATTGTCCTATAGTACCTGTCAGGGTGCAGGGGATCCACACTATCGCACATTTGATGGAAAAACTTTTGACTTTCAAGGCACCTGCACTTATTATTTGTCCAAACTACTCAATATATCTGACCCGTCGCTGGTACCCTTTGAGGTATTTGTCAAGAATGAAAACAGAGGAAGGAACATGGCAGTTGCTTATACCAAAACGGTATCGTTAACAGTCTATGGATACACAGTTGTCTTAAGTAAGGACAGCCCAGGAAAAGTGAAGGTCAGTCCATTAAAAAATATATATATATATTTTGAATAACACATTGTTAATAACTGCATTATAAATTGAGTAAAATATAACTGTACACTGACCTACAAAAAAAAAAAAAAAAACACACAAAAAAGACACACACAAGGCTTTGAGCAGAAACTAACTAGATGAATTTGTGTCCTAAAGGTCAACAATCTATATGTAAATTTGCCATTTGAACAAGAGGATGGTCGGCTCTCCATATTCCGCAGTGGATACTTTGGCGTGATAAAAACCGACTTTGGTCTGACATTGAAATTCAACTGGCAAAGCCATGTAACACTGACCCTCCCCAGCACTTACTACAATGAAGTGGGAGGACTTTGTGGAAACTGGAACGAAAACATCAATGATGATTTGCTAACTCCTGACAAAACTCTTGCTGCAAACCCAACAGTTTTTGGAACCAGTTGGAAAGTCAAGGATGAGCCTGGATGCTCAGATGAATGTCAGGGCAAAATGTGTCCCAAATGTGATGCCAGTGAGAGAAACAGCGTCACTTTTACAATGCCCTGCAGCAGGATCACAGATAAAAATGGCCCATTTAAAGGCTGCCATGAGAAAGTGAATCCCAGTCAGTTTTATGAGGATTGTGTGTTCGACATGTGTATGTATGGTGGCCATTTATCAGCCCTCTGCAATGCTCTCTCTGCCTACACAGCTGCTTGCCAAGATGCACTTGCTAATGTGGAATCCTGGAGAACTGACAGTTTTTGCCGTAAGTATTCAGTACAGCATAGATCACATCTATTTAACATTTTTAATTACACTTTACTAAAGTTTAATAAATGATTTTGCAACAAAAAAAATAAAATAATACATCTGTCCACAGCTACATCTTGCAAGGGAAACAGCCACTATGAGGTGTGTGCAACAGGATGTTCCCAGACCTGCAGTGGCTTCACTGAGCCTAAGGGTTGTAAAGGGACCCCCTGTGTTGAAGGCTGTACATGTGACAAGGGATTTGTCCTGAGTGATGGTGAATGTGTAACTGTGAAGCAGTGTGGATGTACTTACAGTGGCCAGTACTACCAACTGGGCCAGGAATTCTTCCCAGAAGGCATGTGCAAGCAGAGGTGTGTCTGCAAAGAGAACGGAAGAGTTCAGTGTGACGATGGATTCAAGTGTGGATCAAATGAGAAATGCCAAGTCCAGAATGGAGTTCAAGGCTGTTTTCCTGAGGGCAAAGCATTTTGCTCAGTGTCAGGCTATGGGCTTTATCAGTCATTTGATGGAAATTCCTTCAGTGTTGAAGGGGACTGTGAGTACAGAATGGCAGAGATGGCACAGAAAAAGGATGAGGAGACTTCTTTTAGTGTCTTAGTGAAACAGCTGTCATCATACGAAGAGGCAGTCATCACTCGAAGAGTTGAAATACAAATAGATCAATACACGATCACTTTGCTACCTGGCTACATCTGGGAGACACAGGTAATGTATAGGTTACTATAACACTGACCATAGTTTTAAGAGATCAATAACTGCTGTCTAAAATGTTTATTTTTTATGCTGGTGTTCTCTCTGCAGGTAGATAATGTTAAAACCAATCTACCAATGACTGTGGATGACGGACTGGTGCAAGTCTATCAAAGTGGTGTTAATATTGTTGTGGAAACAGACTTTGGATTGAAACTGACATATGATACAGTCTCCATGGCCACAATTGAAATCCCATCCACTTTTAAAAGTGCAGTCACAGGTCTCTGTGGCAACTACAATGGAAACAAAGCAGATGATTTTCTTCTGCCAGATGGTATTCAGACATCATCTGTGGAAGACTTTGCTGAGGTCTGGGTTTCACCATCAGACAGAATGATGTGCCAAACAGGTTGTGGCTCCAAGTGTTCAAATCCTGACAAAGACAGACAGACAAAGGCAGAGACTGATTGCAGTATTTTAACATCAGAGAAAGGGATATTTTCTAATTGTTTCAATAAAGTCCCACCCCTGAAATTCTTTGATGAATGTGTCAAAGATGTGGCAGCACAGCCAAAAGACATGACGGTTCTCTGTCGTCACATACAAAGGTATGTGGCCAGCTGTCAGGAGACTGGGACGTCAATCAAAAGCTGGAGGAATAACACCTTCTGTCGTGAGTGGCTGCATACTACATGTTAAACAAATAACCTAACTCTAGCTTTTTGAATGCTCCTAAAGGCTTTGTGATTGTCTCTTATATGTGCAAAAGTTTGTTACAGTAAGTTTTCTACCAAAACCTGAACACTATCCTCTTCTTAAAAATTGTTCTTTGTATTCCTCTAGCACTCATGTGTTTAAAGAAAAGTCACTATGAACTCTGTGCTGACACCTGTTCATCCACCTGTGCCAGCCTGACAAAGTCACAGAGATGCCCACCGTGTCATGAAGGATGTCAGTGTGATGATGGGTTTCTGTTTGATGGAGGTGAATGTAAGACTCTGGAAGACTGTGGTTGTCATGTAGATGGAAGGTATTACAAGGTGAGAAACTATACTTTGTTTTTGCTTACAATGGTCCAACATGAAAGCAACCACATAAAAATATTGACTTGATATTTGCACTACAAAATATGTTTAATTCATGAATATGCTCTCCAGTCTGGTGAGACAGTAGTTCGGGGAATGTGTAAAGAGAAATGCCTCTGCAAAGCAGGAAAGTTCTCCTGTGAAGCCATGCAATGTGATTCAAATCAGTTCTGTGGCAGAAAGAATGGCACCACTGGGTGCTACAACAAAGGTAATTATATTCATGATATAAATACTATCAATTATTTGTCGAATATATTGATGTCTCCTTCCATTCCAGATATTTCCATATAATGTGTAATCAAGGCAAAACATTTATTTCCCAAGATGTTTAAAGAACTTCTTGTCTTTATAATTCTCCAAGCAACGGACTGTCCAGCCAACAGTCATTATGAGCCCTGTGGGGCAGCCTGTGCTGCATCTTGTGCCGATCGGGATGCCCAAAAGAAGTGCACACTGCCATGTGTGGAGGGCTGCCAGTGCAATGCAGGTTATGTCCGGAGTGGAGACAAATGTATTTCTGTGCAAAAGTGTGGCTGCATTTACAAAGGCCGATATTATCCAGCTGAACAGACATTTTGGAGTGACAAGCAATGCACAGAGAAATGTTTGTGCAACCCTCAAACTGGGAAAGTTGAATGCACTCTAACAAAATGTCAGAAGTCCCAAATGTGTGACACACGGAATGGAGTAAGAGATTGTTATCCATTGTCCTATAGTACCTGTCAGGGTGCAGGGGATCCACACTATCGCACATTTGATGGAAAAACTTTTGACTTTCAAGGCACCTGCACTTATTATTTGTCCAAACTACTCAATATATCTGACCCGTCGCTGGTACCCTTTGAGGTATTTGTCAAGAATGAAAACAGAGGAAGGAACATGGCAGTTGCTTATACCAAAACGGTATCGTTAACAGTCTATGGATACACAGTTGTCTTAAGTAAGGACAGCCCAGGAAAAGTGAAGGTCAGTCCATTAAAAAATATATATATATATTTTGAATAACACATTGTTAATAACTGCATTATAAATTGAGTAAAATATAACTGTACACTGACCTACAAAAAAAAAAAAAAAAAACACACAAAAAAGACACACACAAGGCTTTGAGCAGAAACTAACTAGATGAATTTGTGTCCTAAAGGTCAACAATCTATATGTAAATTTGCCATTTGAACAAGAGGATGGTCGGCTCTCCATATTCCGCAGTGGATACTTTGGCGTGATAAAAACCGACTTTGGTCTGACATTGAAATTCAACTGGCAAAGCCATGTAACACTGACCCTCCCCAGCACTTACTACAATGAAGTGGGAGGACTTTGTGGAAACTGGAACGAAAACATCAATGATGATTTGCTAACTCCTGACAAAACTCTTGCTGCAAACCCAACAGTTTTTGGAACCAGTTGGAAAGTCAAGGATGAGCCTGGATGCTCAGATGAATGTCAGGGCAAAATGTGTCCCAAATGTGATGCCAGTGAGAGAAACAGCGTCACTTTTACAATGCCCTGCAGCAGGATCACAGATAAAAATGGCCCATTTAAAGGCTGCCATGAGAAAGTGAATCCCAGTCAGTTTTATGAGGATTGTGTGTTCGACATGTGTATGTATGGTGGCCATTTATCAGCCCTCTGCAATGCTCTCTCTGCCTACACAGCTGCTTGCCAAGATGCACTTGCTAATGTGGAATCCTGGAGAACTGGCAATTTTTGCCGTAAGTATTCATTACAGCATCATTCTCCTCTCTTTAAGATTTTGATACATGTTACTTAGGGTTGATGTATGACAAGACCAAATATAGCAAAATATATAGTGATTAATATGGTCTGTCAACAGCTGCGTCCTGCAAGGTAAACAGCCACTATGAGGTGTGTGCGACAGGATGTTCCCAGACCTGCAGTGGCCTCACTGAGCCTAAAGGCTGTGAGGATACTCCCTGTGTTGAAGGCTGTACATGTGACAAGGGATTTGTCCTGAGCGACGGTGAATGTGTAACTGTGAAGCAGTGCGGATGTACTTACAGTGGCCAGTACTACCAACTGGGCCAGGAATTCTTCCCAGAAGGCATGTGCAAGCAGAGGTGTGTCTGCAAAGAGAACGGAAGAGTTCAGTGTGACGATGGATTCAAGTGTGGACCAAATGAGAAATGCCAAGTCCAGAATGGAGTTCAGGGCTGTTTTCCTGAGGGCAAAGCATTTTGCTCAGTGTCAGGCTATGGGCTTTATCAGTCATTTGATGGAAAATCCTTCAGTGTTGAAGGGGACTGTGAGTATAGAATGGCAGAGATGGCTCAGAAAAAGGATGAGATGACCTCTTTTAGTGTCTTGGTGAAACAGTTGTCATCTTCGGAAGAGGAAGTCATCACTCGTAGAGTTGAAATACAAATAGATCAATACACGATCACTTTGCTGCCCGGCTACATCTGGGAAATACAGGTAATGTATAGGTTACTATAACACTGACCATAGTTTTAAGAGATCAATAACTGCTGTCTAAAATGTTTATTTTTTTATGCTGGTGTTCTCTCTGCAGGTAGATAATGTTAAAACAAATCTCCCAATGACTGTGGATGACGGACTGGTGCAAGTCTATCAAAGTGGTGTTAATATTGTTGTGGAAACAGACTTTGGATTGAAACTGACATATGATACAGTCTCCATGGCCACAATTGAAATCTCATCCACTTTTAAAAGTGCAGTCACAGGTCTCTGTGGCAACTACAATGGAAACAATGCAGATGATTTTCTTCTGCCAGATGGTATTCAGACATCATCTGTGAAATACTTTGCTGAAGGATGGATTTCATCATCAGACAGAATGATGTGCCAAACAGGTTGTGGCTCCAAGTGTTCAAATCCTG
Source organism: Moxostoma hubbsi (assembly GCA_032164185.1). NCBI lineage: Eukaryota > Metazoa > Chordata > Actinopteri > Cypriniformes > Catostomidae > Moxostoma > Moxostoma hubbsi. The sequence goes on from JAVLUX010000218.1 coordinate 741,377, forward strand.
ACAAAGACAGACAGACAAAGGCAGAGACTGATTGCAGTATTATAACATCAGAGAAAGGGATATTTTCTAATTGTTTCAATAAAGTCCCACCTCAAACATTCTTTGATGAATGTGTCAAAGATGTGGCAGCACAGCCAAATGACAAGACAGTTATCTGTCGTCACATACAAAGGTATGTGGCCAGCTGTCAGGAGACTGGGATGTCAATCGAAAGCTGGAGAAATAACACATTCTGCCGTGAGTGGCTGCATATTTCACAATAATTTTCCTCTCTTATCTCACTGGCCCTCTTTTTATGTGGCCTTAAGATATGTTGAAGGTAATGTGAAAAACATTTCTGAAACGGTTGCCTGAGCCAGTCCTTATCATTGTGTTGTACTCTTCCAGCACTCGTGTGTTCTGAGAACAGTCACTATGAACTCTGTGCTGACACCTGTTCCTCCACCTGTGCCAGCCTGACACAATCACAGAGATGCCCACCGTGTCATGAAGGATGTCAATGTGATGATGGCTTTCTGTTTGATGGAGGTGAATGTAAGACTCTGGAAGACTGTGGTTGTCATGTAGATGGAAGGTATTACAAGGTGAGGAACTTTCTGATCTGTTTTTGACATGCAATAGTCAAACATTCCAACAGCCATAGAAAAACACAGTGATATGTTCTCATTTTCATTTATTTGTTCTATAGTCTGGTGAGACTGTGGTTAAGGGAGAATGTAAGGAGAAATGCATTTGCAAGGCTGGAGAGTTCTCCTGTGAACCCTTGCAATGTGATGTAGATCAGTATTGTGGCAAAAAAGATGGAGTCATTGGTTGCTACAACAAAGGTAATTAGCTCTGTAATGACCAAAATTAAGAAATTGCTAAATAATAAGTGTATTGTATTGTACTTTAAGTTGTTTTTGATGAAACCAAAATAGGTGATCATCCGATTTGCATTTCTATTCCAGACCTTTGCAGTAACCATGAGTGCCGTGAGAAAGAGTACTGCACTGTGAAGAACAATGAGGCGGTGTGTGTTGCAAAGTCAAAGGCATCTTGTATGGCCATGGGAGATCCTCATTACAGAACCTTCGACGGCAACCACTTTTCCTTCCAGGGTACTTGCTCCTATACTTTACTTAAAACATCAGGCAAGGACCCAACACTAACACCGTTCAACATCGTCAACAAGAACGAGATGCACAATGACTCCTTTGGTTCTTATATCAAGTCAGCCAGCGTTAAAGTCAGAGGTCATGACATCACTTTCATCCAAGGCAACCGCAATCGTGTGATAGTAAGTCACTACTGAGTGTTATTCACATACAGATTCAGATGTTTGTATGTGTGATTATCCATCCATCAACCTTAAATCCCTCTCAGAAAATATTACACTTTGGAAAACTCTATCCTTTACATCTCTGCTGTTTGTTCTTCTTTTGTCCCATCTAGATTGATGGCACAGTTTCAAACCTTCCTGTGAATCTGAATTCTGAGGGAATCAGCATAATGTTGTCAGGAACTAATGGGATCCTACAGACAGACTTTGGCTTGGAGGTCATGTTTAACTGGGCAGATATGCTCATGGTAATATTGTCCAGCAGCTACTATAATAACATAGAGGGAATGTGTGGGACCTACAGTGATGACCTGGAGGATGACTATGTCACACCTAGTGGTAACAATATGTCAGACATCACAGAGTGGGCGAAGTCTTGGAGCGTGCCTGAGAGCAACAGAAACTGCTGGCACTTTCCTCCTTGCTCAGAAGAGAAGAAGTCACTATATCGTGGACAAAGCTACTGTGGCTTGATAGAGGATGAAAAGGGCCCTTTTGCCCAGTGCCATCACATTATATCAAAGCGACGATTTGCTTCTGATTGCCTTTTCCAAATGTGTTTACGTGATGGAAGCCAGAAGACCTACTGCAATGCCCTCAGTAATTACATGTCAACCTGTGCGCTAGCAAAGGCTGACGTGTCTACTGGATGGAAGGAGCTTGCTAACTGCTGTAAGTGACAACTATGATGCAATATCTTTGTTTAATGAATATTGCAGTAACCTTAACATCATTACTGTCTTTTAATCTCAACAGGATTTGGAAAATAATTTTCACCAAGCTGCTTGGACCCCAAATAGTGACAAATATCAAAATGACTCAATAAATAAACAATTTCTATAGTGCAATTTAGAGTTAACATACTGTAATAACACATAACAATGTCTGTTTTTGTCATTGCTTCACAAGGTGTGTACCAATAATATAATTTAATAAGATTGTTTAAGTTACGATTTATTTTATAAAATTAAAGTTTCAGCACATGTATTCATGTAACTTATCAACTTTTACTCAAATCAGTCTATAATCAAACTTGGGTTCAATTGCTCTATTTTAAAAATGATCTACTCTTTTATGATTTAGAATTAAATTCTTGCAACATCACAAATCAGCTGTTATTTCTTGTTTGAGTGGCTGTTATGAAGTGGCAAAAATGACAATTTACAGAAATATTCAAAGCAACAGTGAAGACTTTGTTTGCCTAAAGCACCATTGTATACAGGGCTGGCCAAATTGATACCCTACGCAGAGTTCCAGGTGGAGGGGGGGGGGGGGGGGGGGTCCTTGAATAACGTATAATGTGCGACTAAGGGCAGCCAGTGGACTTTCTGGTGTTGATGCACTACGCAGACTGCGTAGCCTGCTTGTAGGGAGTGGCGATACTGATTGTATACATATGACATCCATATGACAGCTTCTAATACTGATGTGTCAGTAATTGGGTACTATTTTCCTATAATTTAAACATACAATAGATTAAATACCAAGCGTTTCACCATTGTTTACAAGTCATAGTTCACCCAAAAATGTATTCTGTCATTATTAACTTGTCCTTTTGCTGTACCTTTCACTTTCTTTCTTCCGTGAAACACAAATTATTTAATAATACAATATTTTTTACACTTAAAATAAATACATACTGTGTGTATATATATATATATATATATATATACACACACACATACACACATACATACATACATATATATATATATATACACACACACACACACACACACACACAGGTGGTCAAAAGTTTGGAATAATGTACAAATTTGCTGTTTCTGAAGGAAACTGGTACTTTAATTCACCAAAATGGCATTCAGCTGATCACAAAGTATAGTCAGGACATTACTGATGTAAAAAACAGCATCATCACTATTTTAAAAAAAAAAAAGTAATTTTTGATCAAATGTAGACAGGCCCCATTTCCATCACTCCAACAACTTATCCTTGAGTAATAATGCTAACTTACTAATTTGGAACAAGAAAATCACTTGCCATTATATCAAACACAGTTGAAAGCTTTTTGATTCATTAAATGAAGCTTAACATTGTCTTTGTGTTTGTTTTTGAGTTGCCACATTATGCAATAGACTGGCATGTCTTAACGTCAATATTAGGTAAAAAAAAAATTGGCAAAAAAGAAACAGCTTTCTCTAGAAACTCATCAGTCAATCAAAGTTAAGGAATGAAGGATATACAATGCTTGAAATTGCCAAAAAACAGAAGATTTCAAACAAAGGTGTACACAACAGTCTTTCAAAGACAAAGGACAACTGGCTCTAACAAGGACAGAAAGAGATGTGGAAGGCCAGATGTACAACTAAACAAGAGGATAAGTTCATCAGAGTCTCTAGTTTGAGAAATAGACACTTCACATGTCCTCAGCTGACAGCTTCATTGAATTCTACCCGCTCAACACCAGTTTCATGTACAACAGTAAGGAGAAGACTCAGGGGTGCAGGCCTTATATATACACACACACACACACACACACACACACACACGTGTATATACATATACATTATATACATTCTATAATGTACTGAGAACAGTTCTCCCAAATTCCAAATAAAAATATTGACATTTAGAGCATTTATTTGCAGAAGATGCAATTTTTTCAGACCTTGTATTATGCAAAGAAAGCAAGTTCATATTCATTTATAAACAATAATAATAATAATGTTTTAACTTAGGAAGTGTTCAGAAATCAATATTTGGTGGAATAACTCTTTCATGTGTCTCAGCATGCTCTTTATCAGTCTTTCATGTTGCTGTTGGGCATTCAAGCAGCTTGGCTTTGTTGGATGGCTTGTGACCATCCATCTTCCTCTTGATCACATTCCAGAGGTTTTCAATGGGGTTCAGGTCTGGAGATTGAGCTGGCCATGACAGGGTCTTGATCCGGTGGCGCTCCATCCACACTTTGATTGACATGGTTGACACATGATTGACATGTGTGGCATGGAGCATTGTCCTGCTGGAAAAAACAATCCTCAGAGTTGGGGAACATTGTCAAAGCAGAATGAAGCAAGTTTTCTTCCAGGGTATCCTTGTACATGGCTTGATTCATATGTCCTTCACATAGACAAATCTGCCCATTTCCACCACCAGATCATTACCGATCCTCTACCTGGTCATCTAATGGTTAGAATGAGACCTGGAGAGGCCTTCAAGTCACTGTGTCACGCATCCACTGTCAAATTTGGTGGAGGATCAGTGATAATCTGTGTTACCTATTGTTAAATTAACTGTCTGTGTTGCTGAAACTAGGGCAATTAGGGATAGGAGGAAGAATTTATAACTGGATTAAAGATTTCCATATACAGAGAGTAATTAAGGTGAAAGTTGGAGAAGCCACATCTTCAGGTGAAGTGATTGAAAATGGTGCCCCACAAGAAGTGTTATCAGTCCTTTGCTATTTATTATTATTATTATAAGTGATGTTCTCAACTGTTGATTTGACAATTGGTAAGTCAAAAATTGTTTGCTGATGATGGGGCACTTTTGTACAGAATTAGAAATATAGAGCACAGTGTACAGAAAATGAAAGCAGCAATACATTTAGAAATATATACTCAAATGGGGATTTAAAGACATAAACTATCTACTTTACTGATAAGGATTTAAAGCTGAAAATACACCATAAGACATTAGAGCGGGTATCATAAGTAAGGTTCCTTGAATAATGGTTTGATAGAAGATTAACACAGAAAAGTCATATTGAAAAGATAGTAGAGAAATGTAAGAGTCTTAAATGTTATGAAGTATTTGTCAGGTCAAGTGTGGGGGATGGATAGAATGGAATTAAAAACCATATACACAACGATGATTAGATCAATTATGGATTATGGATCTATAGCATATGGAGCAGCATCTAAATCTCATTTAATTAAATCAGATAGAGTCCAATCCCAGAAACGGGGCTAAATAATTATAAGTATCTGCCAATAGTAAGTCTGCCACCAACACCTTTGTAGATTTTGCACCAACCAAGAGTTGACTAACCTTGTTGGAAGCTAGACAAAAGGGAGGTCAGAATGAATTTGAAATGGCCCAGGTGAGAGAGAATTTAGAGTCATTTCACACATATATATACAGATGCTTCTAAGAATCCAGATAATGGGCAGATAGGGATTGCATTCACCATTCCAATGTTAAACATTAAAAAAAGGAAAGAATATCAAATCATGTATCAGTTTTTAAGGGGGAAATAATGCCTATGATGATGCTATTATATATGATGCAATAAAAACCACATGACTTGACAATTGACTTGACTATACAATGGATAAAGGAAGGAAGGTTAGGAAATATAATTATGTTCAGATTCTAGTTCAGCCTTAATGAGTCTTGAGGCTCAACAGTCGGATACAAGGCAATTTGAGCAATGAGGGATGCAAAATAATTCACGCCAAAACTTTAGTTGCAATGTACTGAGCTCTGTGGAACTAACTAGCTAATACAACAAGTTAAATGCTGCAGGTTGAACTGTGATATCTCTAAGATATATGTGTCTATATATATATATATATATATATATTTTTTATTTTTATTTTTAAATGCATGTGTGGCAGGGAGGAGGGCAGGGCCAGATCATGATTCTGCACACCCAGCCCCTAATCAGGCCGATCAAGCCCTTGAGAGGGATAAAGGCGACTGGAGGTGGCAATTATAGAGTGTTACAGGCAGCTGCCCTGCACGTGTTTATGTTTGTGTCATTTTGTTTTATTAAAAGATTATTTATATTGTCAAGAAGGTTCTCACCTTGTCCTTTCCATTGATCTTTGTTACAGCATGATTTTCTGTACAACTGCTTTGAAACTATGTGTGTTGTGAAAAGTGCTATACAAGTAAAAATGACTTGACTTAATGCTACATGTACGGTTGAAGTCAGAAGTTTACACATTTAGGTTGAAGTCATTAAAAAAAAAATGTTAACCACTCCACAGATTTCATATTAGAAAACTATAGTTTTGGCAAGTCATTTAGAACATCTATTAGGTGCATGACGTGAGTAATTTTTTCGACCATTGTTTACAGACAGATTGTTTCACTAATAATTGACAATTCCAGTGGGTCAGAACTTAACATACACTAATTTAACTGAACCAGTATACATTTCAAATATATATATTCATCAAAATGTATATTGAAGCAGTTTTACTTGAATGATTATTAAAGGAAACAATCAAATATTCGGAAATTGTACATTTATTCAAATGAAAACATACACCTTTGCCAAATACATTTAAACTGTCTGAATCTGGATTGTCAGTATTTCCCGTCCTCATCCATAAAGTGCAGCAGTCTGATCTGGGTCTCTACCACTGTGAACTGTTCAGAGAGACTGGCTGTCTCCGAACCTATAAGAAAAGTGAACTACACAAAGGTAAATTAAAAGGTTGCTGTTTAAATTCTTCATTCACAGCTGCGTTGCAAGCAGCACTGCCTTTGAAAGTATTTTGTCTCTTATTTTACATTGTTAAGCAAGACCAATCACCAATAGAGCTCCTCTCTTTCTACATACAGTTTTGCATATCCTAAATATTGCATTGCAAAAGTCAGCATGAAGTTTCAAAGATCACAAAATTATCTATAAAAGAGAAATCTATTATGAATCATGACCTACATTTGTGAGGCAATATGGTGTAAATAAATATTATTCATTGTGCATAAATATACTTCACTCTTCATTACAGCTGTTGTTTCAGTGGATTCTCTGACATGGCTGATCACAGCTGGAGCAGCAGCAGGAGGGCCAAGCTGCGAAGGCGTCCCAGCTGCGAAGCTGCTGGAACCCTATATTGCTTCTTTTTTTTCTGCCTTAAAAGTGTCTAGGTGTCAGAGACCATAAGTCGTGGAGACACCAAACTTGATAGGATGGTCCCAAATCCCCCTCACTACTCAGGCGAGCATACACACACCCACCTGAACCTAGGTGGTGTTATAAAAAACACTTTTGCATTTTTTCTCATATATCTGCAACCGTAAGGGTTAGAATAAAAATGTTTTCCTTTAGTTAAGCCTTACAAAATGTATATCTCTGATTCCCCGTCTGTCACTCACTTCGATGTTGTGTGGAAAAAGCGACACTAAGTCTTTTCTCAGCACCAGAGCCTCGGGATGAGTCCTCACCTCCCGACGCCATACTACCTTCTCCGCCCCACCGGGTACGTCAAAAATAATCATCCCATTGGTGCCCCTAGCACGGAGCTTGGATGTATGGCTTTCACTTCCCAACCCTTCACGCTGGCTGGCCCGGACCATCCGACTCGGTTACGCAATTCAGTTTGCCAGGCCCCCGCCTCCACTTTACCGCAGTACACGGCGAGCATGCCAAATCCCTGCGCGGAAATCACTACTCTCTTAATCAAAGACGTGATAGAGCCTGTCCCTCCAACTGAGATGAAGAAGGGTTTCTACAGCCCTTACTTCAACGTACCCAAGAAAGGCGGCGGCTTATGACCGATCTTGGACTTGCGAGTTTTCAACCGGGCTTTGCACAAACTCCTATTCAAAATGCTCACACAAAAACACATCTTAACTTGCGCCCAGCATGTAGATTGGTTTGCAGCGGTAGATCTCAAGGATGTGTACTTCCAAGTCTCAATTCTGCCTCGACACCGACCCTTCCTACAGTTTGCATTTGATGGCTAGGCATATCAGTACAAAGTCCTCCCCTTCGGCATGTTTCTGTCCCCTCGCGTCTTCATGAAAGTCGCAGAGAAGCTGGCATTCGCATACTCAATTACCTCGACGACTGACTCATTCTGGCCCACTCCCAAGAGTTACTATGCGTTCACAGATACCAGGTGCTCAGGCATCTCAGCCATTTAGGGCTTCAGGTCAACTGGGAAAAGAGCAAGCTCGCCCGGTCCAGAGCATCTCTTTTCTCGGTATGGAGTTAGACTCAGTCTCAATGTCAGCACTTCTCACCAACGAGCATGCGCAGATGGTGCTAAAATGCCTCGCCACCTTCAGGCCGGCCACAGCGGTCCTTTTAAAACTTTTCCAGAGGCTACGGGGGCATATGGCATCCTCCGCGGTGGTCGCGCCGCAGGGGTTCATGCATATGAGACCGCTTCATCACTGGCTTCAGATTCGAGTCTCGAGACGAGCTTGGCGCCACGGCATGCACCGTGTGATGGTCACCCCCGCCTGCCACCAAACATTCAAACCCTGGACAGACCTCTGCTTTCTGTGGGCAGGAATACCCTTGCAGCAGGTGTCCCGATGCATCTTGGTCACGACCGACGCCCTGCTGATCGTGCTCACCTCCATCAAGAGGGTCGGGGACCTGCAAGCGTTCTCTGTCAGTGACACTTGCCTGGAGTTTGTCCGGCAGACACATATGTGATCCTAAGACCATGACCGGGTTATGTGCCCAAGTCAGTGGACAGCGGAAAGGGAACGCTGTCTCCAAACAAAGGCTTTCCCACTGGGTGGTGGACGCACACCCTGGCACACATATGTAGAGCAGCGGGTTGGGCAACACCTAATACCTTAGCGAGATTCTACAATCTCAGGGTTGAGTCATTATCGTCCCGTGTTTTCTCAGGTCCGAGCAAGTAGAACTCGGTACTCGCTGACAGACTGACCGGGTGGATCGCTTGCACCTAGCGCCCTTGCCCTCGGCCGAGGTAAAACTGTGCGCTTTCTCTCCTAGGAGATCCCATTCATTCGGATCCCTGGATGACTTCTCCCAAGCCCTGTGGGTCCACAATTCAGCGGAAGAATTCGCTGACCCAATCCACTGTGGGTACTCAAATCTACCCTGTACTGGAATAGGTGCTCCACAGGTCAGGACTCCTGCGTGGACTTCCTCCTGTGTGTATTTTCCACGGTACGGTCCCCTAAGGGAGTGGACCCGCGTCTCCCTTAGGCAGTCCCAGCTGCCCTCCGGTCGCCGTGTTGTTGCAACTCCCCCCCTCCTTGAGGCTGGATCTGCCACCACACCATTGTTTCCACATGTGACCTGAGTGGCCCATGTGATGCATTCGCCACCCTTACCTCCCCCTTCCTGGGCAGGTGTGGTCTCCGCAGGGTCTTTCCCCCCTGAAAGAATAAGAAACTGGGTAAGACCCCCTTCCCTCGGTGCGTGTAAGGGCCCCAGCCGTTTCTTGCTCTATGCGAAGAAACAGAGAGAACAGAGGCCCGGCTAGGCTCGGCCCGTTCCCGGGTTGGCAAGCATCGCCTTGTTCCCCTGTTTAGGGTAACAAGAAGGATTCCGACAACTTTTATGGGGCATTGTGGAAGGGTACGTGCAGTCTGACACAGCAGGTCGTCTTTGCACGTAAAATACCTGCCCACTCCTGTGTCAGCAGAACACATACACGGTTCAGCACATGGCGTGATTTAAATTGGACCCCTAGTGTTGCTTCTTTGACACAGCATCGAAGTGAGCAACAGACGGGGAACGTCTAGGTTACGTATGTAACCTCCGTTCCCTGATGGAGGGAATGAGACGTTGTGTCCTCCCGGCCACGTCGCTGAGCCGAGCCACTCTGGTGGCCGGACCATTTCCGGCTCCTCAGAAAAATCCTGAATGAACTCAACGTATTTCCCCGCTTTTATACCGGTATGTCCGGGGGCGGGGTATGCAAATACTGTCTGCCAACTTCTCATTGGCCTTTTTTCATAGATCGGAGGCATATTCGGCTCTCAAGAGAGACCCCTAGTGACTGTTCTGCCACAACTTAATGAAACACAGGTGAGGAAAATGAAAGACAGCTGGCAGTGATGAGAGCAGGGAATTATAGGAAGTGTAGTCTGGGAACAGATGACAGGGTAGAAACACAGGCCAGACAACAGTGAATCGTGACAAGAATGTTATTTTAACAACGTAAATTATTATACACAGCAGCATGCCATCTGTACACCTAAAACAACAACTCTTAATTTTTAACTAGCTAAGTGAGGCATAATGATATTGGAATATAATAGTAAAGACCCCAAAATGGTAGGCTAATGTTAATGTTAAGCTGTTATCAGTACCACGTTTATGGAACAGAAGCTTATTTTTATTACAAAAATATATACCCAGGAACAAGTTATTTTTACACAGAAGATAAAAAATGTTTATCTAAAACTAGCTAAGTAATATGTTGTATTATAATATATGAAGATTTCAAGGCTATTTACGGATGTTTAATCAAACGAGAACTTTCCTAAAACAAGATATTTTACCTAGGCTATGTTAACAAACTAGCCAGCTAACATTAGCTCGCAACATAGCCTACCTATGCTAGAAAAAGAAGAAAACAGAGGAAGAGAGAAAAACAGCAAGATAAAGGTATGTTAAATACCTCGGTTTTCTTCTTTTTCCGTTTCTCTGCACCAGAGGGATTTGTCCTTTTTTGTGACATTGCTGTTTTGCTGCAATGCTGCTGCCTCTTCCATCAACTAACTGTCTGACTGTGCTTGCATCATGTTGCCCGTTAAAATAATATTGCCTATAATATTGTGTTTTTGTATAATTACCATTGTCCATTGACATAATATATATCAAAAAAATACAATAAAAAAAATCAAGCTGTCATTTCATGTACTCAGTTAATAAGCAGCAGAGGTTGGTAGAGTAGCCAAAAACTGTACCAAAAAGTAAAAGTACAATTACTTCAAAAAAAGAATTACTCAAGTTGAAGTAAAAGTACTCACATAAATAATTACTTGAGTAAGAGTAAGAAAGTATCCAATTAAAAGAGTCCTAAAGTAGTGAGTAACATGTTACTTTCACAAATGACATAATAGACGTTAACTCCCCTATATTTTATTACATAATACACATTGAACATGTACAACAGAATTATGATTATTATTAATGGATATTCTGTTATCATTCACCATCATGTTGTTCCAAACCTGTATGACTTTCCATGCAACACAATAAGGGGATATTAGACAGAATGTTTGTCACTTACTTTCAGTTAATGTTATATATATATATATCAATTCTCTCTCTCTCTCTATATATATAACGGGTCCTTAAACAAGCCCTCATAATAAATCTCCAGCTGATTGACAAATTCACTTGTGAAATGGATTGCTGTGAACTGTATGCCAATGATTGGATTATGATCAATAATATGGTAGAAAACAATACATTGTATTCAAAAGCCGCTTTTTGTATGGCCTTATCAATGATTAACTCTTCTGCCACAAGAATGTAATGCATTTTGATTATCTGAATATTTTTTATTTTTATATATATATATATATATATTGAAAGTGAATGGTGACCGAGACAGTCAGTTCCTAAAATTCTGTCTAACATATTTTGGGTTCCACATAATACACAGCCTCACACTGGTTTGGAACAACACGAGGGTAGAGAAATGATGACAGAATATTAAATTATGGCTGAGCTATCACTTTAAAGAGATAGTTTACCCAAACAAGTTCACTCATCATTTACTCTCATGCCATCCCAGATATGTTTGACTTTCTTTCTTCTGCAGAACACAAATTCAGATTTTTAAAAGAATATTTTAGCTCTGTAGGCCACATTTTTGATGCTCCAAAAAGCACATAAAGGCAATATAAAAGTAATCCATAAAACTCCAGTGGCTTAATCCATGTCTTCATAAGTAATATGATAGGTGAGGGTGAGCAACAGATCAATATTTGTCATTTTTTTGCTAGACAGAAGGGGGTGATATGCAGAGAAGAATGTGAATCACCAAAAACACAAGACGAATGTGAAAGTGATCTTTTCTCATCCACACCTATCACGTAATTTCTGAAGGTACTGATTTAACCACTAGAGTCTTATGGATTATTTTTATGCTGACTTGTGTTTGTTTGTTTGTTTAGCTTTAAAATGTTGCCACATTCACCTGCATTGTATGGACATACAGAGCTGTTCATTTCAGCAGAAGAAAGGAAGTCATACACATCTGGGGTATCATGAGGGTGAGTGAATAATGAGAATTGTAATTTTTGGGTGAACTATTCCTTTAAGGGCTCTTGTCAGATCTGGATTAATTTGTCAATAAGAAGAAAGTTTTGAAAAAATTTCTAGTAATTATTACATTAAACACGTGAAAATGTCCCACAAGGACATTATATATAATGTTGAAATATGACTTCTTTTGCTATTTCATAGCTTTTAAAGTCCTGTGTGGATTCTTATTTCAGTGTAGTTACAGTGTTCAGTGTCGTAAGTATTTAGATAATTAGTTCTTTACAGCAGTACCGCCGCTCTCTAAACGCAGAGCACACAACCTACGTAGGGCACCAACTCTGGTCGTGGAACACTAGCTGTGTCTGAATCCGCCCCCTATCCATTATATAGTGCACTATTTCGAGTTTTCACTATTTTGTAGGAGTGTCTGAATTCTGAGTGAGCCACTTGTTCCCTACTTTTGTTCACTCATTCTTACCCACAATGCACACTAATTTCAAGTGTAGATTTCATGTACATTCAACAATGGTTAATTTCCCACAGTCGACCATGGAGAAAATGTATGAGCTTGGAGATTAATGCTTCCTTCACTCCTGCAATGTTTTATTTCATGCTGAATGTAGTAAATTACTAAATCATTATTGGATTAAAATAACATACAGAGAGACAAAATATACTGATACATTTTAAAATGTACTCTTTATTAGATCAAATGTGTTTACACTTTATATTATCACACAGTATATATTAAAAATGACAAACAGAATGAAGATTTATTGTATTAATATATTATTTAATAAGAATAACAAATAAGGCCCAAGTATTTAAAAATTTCATATGTGATGTTTCTGCACAAGCCCCAGAGCTCCAACACTCATGTCCGAATTCATTCATTTCATTCACTTAGTGCTGAGATGTAGTGCACTAACTGCCATTTACTATATAGGAAATAGTGAATGAGTGAACAATAGCAGACACAGCCACTCTCGTCATGAAGATTGCCTTGTGCACATACACGTGCACCTCGCTGAGCACATGCAGAAATGCTGTCTGTTCGAGCTCCAGTTGTTGATCACGCAAATGACATTCAACTTGGAAGTTTACATGAATTTATACAGTTAATCCGCCTGAAGTAACTGCGATAGTTTCCAGTACCCCCGCGAGGGCACGGAGTAAATGCATAAATACTGCACGTGACATGTGGGACAAAGGACACTGATATATTGTTGCACTAATTTAAAAATGTACACTTAAAAACTGATGTTATAAGAGCCCAGTTACAGAACCACCCTGAAAATTACCATCTCATTACACAGAAAAGCCTGCGTTAGAATTAGAGCCAAAATTTACCTCAGCGTGCTGCCTGAAATTGGAGCTGTGACTTTAATCTTGAAATATCAGCTTGTCTTGGTGTTAAAAGAAGGCATTGCATGACAAAACTATTATTTTTTTTCACTGTGTGGAATGAAGAAAGTGCTTCACTTTGAAGAGTTTGATGCTGCTGCACTGATGACTTGAGTGACAGTCTCATCACTCATGTGGGAGCGTCTCGTCGTGCGCAGCTGTGAACTTCTGCTCTTGTAAATGTCCCATTCAATAATCTCTCAATAAATTACACAAATAATAAATTAAACCCAGTAATGTAATGACAGTAACGCCACATATTGTTAAGAAGTAAAAGTAAAAAAAATACTTGTTTGAGAGTAAAAAGTACCAACTTTATACCTACTCTAAAAGTAAAATTTTCCCCAAAACATTACTCAAGTAAATGTAACGGAGTAAATGTAACTAGATACTACCCACCTCTGATCTTGATCCATGGCATAATTAGTTTTTAGACCCTCCTTGTTTTTTTATCTAATTTATTTACTTGTCAATTGAACATTTGTATACAAGCAATATCCCAATTGCAATCTTGCTGTGTTGTCCATCTGTCAGCATGGCTGTGATTACCAAAGACGGTGCTGATATAGGGTCGTAACTGCACTCTTGCTCATTTAATATTGCTTTAGCATTTTATCTTGTTAAAATATATAAAAAATAATTTAATATTGCATAATGTAGGACCAGTTTATTTAGATGTTACAATGTGAAGCACATTTTTAGGTTACCTGATAAACAGTAATGGGCAGTAGCTTTGCTACAAATAGCTAGTTTTAAGGGTGTGTTCACACTTGGCAGGTCTGGTTCGATTAAAATGAATTCTGGTGCGATTGCTCTGTTAATGTGTTTAATTTGAACAAGCGTGAATGCTGCCATCCAAACCTTGGTGTGCACCAAACAAGCGGACTGAGACCACCTGAATAGTGGGTCTCGGCCCACTTCCAAACAAACTCTTGTGCGGTTCGATTGATATATGAATGCCACCAGTTTTGAGTCAAAACTAAAGAAGTCCAATTCTCAAATTAATTGTTCGTTTGAGTCGGTTAATTAGAATGAATTGGTCACCCAGTCAGCAAATTTCCTTTGGCACAGCTTTAGATAAATAAGACTAAATGCCAGTATTCTAACAGAATTGAATGAGAAGGACACCAAGCCAACTCTATAATTAAATTTATTTACCAGTAAATCAAACAATAACCAAAAAATGTTAATCTTTATTTTAAGTATAAACAGCATGTTAAACATTACAGAAGATGTTGCTAGTAACATTGCATGTGGTTACAATTCTCTAATGCATGTATTTACAATAACTTTTCATTTAAAGTAAATTTAAACATTTTAAAGTAAAATTAAACATAACACCTGAATGGTGGGGCTAGCATGGTGGTTCAGTGTAACACTGTCGCCTCAAAGTAAGAAGGTCCCTGGCTCATCCAGGGCCTCTCTGTGTGTATAATTTGTATTAGAAATGTCTGTTATGTGCATTATCATTTTTTTTTAATAAAATATCCCCCATGGGTCACTTTTTCACTCTTTTTTTTTTTTTTTCACTTGACAGCCTAATCACACTAGTATAACATAATTAGTAACATCAGACATTTTTTCAGATTAATGATTAATGTCATGGTCCTGTCACCTTTTAGGTTGGGTTTTTGTCTGACAGGACCAGGACATCATCGCCCTGTGTCCTATCTTTGTGTGTGAGCTACCACTGTGCGCTCTTCGATGATGTCATGGTCTGTCACTCTGTCAGCTTGGGTTTTTATCTGACGAGACCATGACATCATCATCTCTTGTCTTGTGTTTTGTGTATGTTCTTTGTGTGAATGCACAGGTCCGGTTGTGAGTTAACGCTGTGCGCTCTTCGTCTGGTCTCGTGTCATGCCTGGAGCATGGTGTCTGGATCCTGACTTCCTGTTATGGTTCAGTTTCAATCTGTGTTGAGACCCGGACACATGCGCAATGTTCTATTTCTTTTGGTCAAAGCATGTTTACAATTCTCCCTTGTGTGTCAGGTGCCGCTGGCACATGGAATCAGCGTTTACATGGGAACCCTGACTGTTTCCATGGGAACACTGATCATGCTATCTTTCAGCTTCCGAGCAAGGAGATTTAAATGTACTTTAAAGTTGAATGTAGTCTAGCTAATGCTGAATGTGTTTGGTGTTAAGCAACTAACTTTGCTCTCATTGTCTAGTTGGTGCTGTCTCATGAATCTGTTTGGTTGCCTGTCTCTGGCCGTATGTCAGGAGTGTGGTAACCAGCTTGCTGTATGCTTGTTCTCGCCGTCCACGAATCGCTGTGTGTTTGCATTTGCGTTTGGAATATGACTGCCTCCTAATCATCTGGGCTTTGTTCTCTGCACCTCACTTCGCTTCAACAGAGACTTCCTACGGATCTGCTCCTGACTTCCACAATGCATACACTACGAATACTTTCTATTTGGCCATGGCATGCACGGTTCCACGCACTTCTCCCCCTGCTACTGTAGCTGGTGCTGGGATCTTCATACTTCGAAAGCACAGTTTAAGTTGACATTTATTGTGAATAAATTCTTTGAACTGTTCCTCTCCTTTTGGGTGCATTTGTCTCGACTTGCTTTGACAGAATGATCCAGCCATGTATGGACACAAGGGTGGAACCTACTCTTCGCTCTGCCCTCTCTCAGCAGGGAGCTCAGCTTAGGCATCAGCAGGATCAAATCTCCACATCTAACTGGGCACTGGAATCGATGGCATTGCAGCTCGCTGAACTCATCGCACTGGCCCAACAACTCCACCCATCTCCCGATGCTGGTCCCTCTCAAGAAGCACCCTCATAAGCTTCAGCTTCTCCCCACGTTCCTAGAGGCACCTAGAGGCTCGTATCCCTCCTCCAAATCCTTATTCAGATCAGGAGGGATCATGTATGCCTTTCTTTCACAATGTTCTCAGTTGTACTCTACAGCGCTCTACATTCACCTCAGAGACGATGAAGGGCTGCTGATTGGGGAACCGCCATGTGGGACAATAGACGTCACTGTTGTGCTTCGTTCCTGGCATTCACTCCGGAGATCTACTGAGTATTTGTTCCAGCCCTGCTGCAGTGTGGATCAGCCATTTCTGCAGTGGTGGATAGCGGAGCCTAGGATAACTTGATGGGCACTATAAATCGTTATGGATAAGATCTGTGTAAAGATCTATTTCTCATGTTCCAATAATTAAAAAAACAACAACAGCATACAGGTTTGTAATATTGTAAGGGTGAGAAAATTACAGAATTTAAATATTTATGTGAATAACTATTATATAAAAACTAATAATACATAGTAATACGTCAATACATAGTAATACGTCAAACGTCATTATGGCTATGGAAACAAAATTCTCTGAGTTAGTTATAAGAATCTGGGTCGTCAAGAGATGTATTGATTATCTGGAGTCATCGGAGAGGGAATTAGCTGATAATCCGATAGCGACCAAGGCAGATTTACAACACTTTTTTGAAAAACTGGAGAATTTGGAGAATCGGAGCCGGTGGAATAACATCCGAATTGTTTGAATTCCTAATCATGAGGAAGGCAGAGATATAGGGAAATTTCGAGATGAGCTCTTCCCGAGTCTGCTCAAAATAAAAGGCCATAAGCTTGAAATCGAGTGAGCTCACAGAGTCCTGGCTCAGAGATCCAGTGAGGGAGACAGGCCGATCAATTCTGGCCAAATTTCTGAGATCATCTGATAAAGATCTTGTGTTGTGAGAGGCGAGGAGATCTCTTAGAAGAATCACAACATTTTCTTGTTCCCAGATTTTGTGAATTTGACAAGAAAGAAATATGATTATTTCAAGGAATACAAGAAACTCATGCATCAACTGAAGATCGCTTTTGCTCTGATGTTCCTGTCCAAATTGAGAATAGATACTAAAGATGGCCGCAAAATATTTGCATGCCCACAGCAAGCATTGGCTTTCATAGAGTAAATGGGTGAGTAAACCATTTGGTGACTTTCATATGGCTGCCAAGTGGGCTGATTTGCTGTCCTCACTCTTGGCTGTCTAAGGAAACTGGGTGCCATTATTGTTTCTTTTTGTGTTGGTTCTGCCTAGTGGCTGGAGTTTGTTTTGTGGAATAACTCTCCTTTAAGAAACCTTTTGCATCGATGAAGGGACACTTTTACACTGAATTTCCCGGCCAGGGTGAGAATAGATACTAAGAATGGCCACAAAATATTTACATGCCAGCAACAACCGATGTCTTTCATAAAACCAATGGACTGAGGAAGTAACGGTGTGTTTCTCACGTTGTCTCCAAGTGAGCTTGTCTCGCTGAAAATACACTTGATTGTCTGAGGAAGCTGGGCGCCTTTTTTGTTTCTTTTTGTGCTGGTTCCACCTAGAGGCTGGAGTTTGTTTTGTGGAATAACACTCCTTCGGGACAGTATTGTGGATGAATCTGCTCATTTATTGTTCTTGTGCCTCCTACTGGATGTTTATTTTGTGGAGTATTTTTTGCAGGACATTGGAAGGATTACGTCATTTGCTGCACTCATTAACAGCTGGCTTACTGAACATTAATTTGACTGTCTGAGGAAACTCTTTTATAAATGGCTTTATTTTTTTGTTTCATTATTTATTTATTTATTTTTATTTATTTATTTTATGCTGGTTCCACAAGAGGCTGGAGCTTGAGGAACACACCTTCGAGACTTTTGAATGAATCAGCATGTTCTTTGTGTTTATCTGCCTATTGGCTGGAGCAGAATTTGTATAGAAGCACCGAATTTGAGCAATCCGACTGCAACTTTGCTGCGGACACTCTCATAGGTTTACATGGACTGTTTAGAGGGATGGACGGCTGTTGGAGCTGTCATGCGTGGGGTTAATGTGCACATTTTTCTTTTTTCTCTTTGTTTGGTTCGGGGGGAAGTTTGGGGTTTGATTGTTGCACTAATGAGAATGTGGTCTTTATTATTTTATTTTTTACAAACAATCTAATTTTTCTCATATGTCAAAATGTCAAATGTTAATATGAGTGGATTGTCTCCACGTAGAATGTGAATGGGTTAGTGCACCCCATAAAAAGAAGGAGGGTTATTTATTTTCTTAAACATAAGAAAATGCAGGAAGCTGAAAAATTTGGTAAGATATGGGTAGACATTGGACATTAGTGGTGGCTCAAGTAAGAACAGGGGGGGGTCATTATATTGATAAATAAACATCTACAATTCAAATGTCTCAAACAGATTCAATATAGATTAGGTAGAGTCATTATTGTTTTAGCAGAAATTAAGGGACAAAGGTTGATTGATTTTGGCTAATATTTACACACCTATAACTTTGATGATCAGGCTTTTTTTATAGATCTTGAATGGATGTTGCAAGCCGCTGGCACCCATGATATAATATTGGGAGGAGACTTTAATTTATTGATGGACTCAGTCCTTGATCATATGAAGCAAAAGTGTCCAAGCCCCCTAGAGCATCATTGACGCTTCACAGGATGTGCAAAAATCTTTGTCTTAGAGATATATGGAGACTTTTGAACCCATCTGGTAGGGACTATATTTTTTTTAGCAGTCCTTTTGATTCATTCCAGAATATAATTTTTTTTATATCTAAGTCCCTAATTTCTTCTGTTGTTGATTGCTCAACTGGAAACATCTTAGTCTCAGATCAACTCCTGTTGTGTTTAGAGGTGTTGCCACATACAGTATGGAGAAAAAGAAATCATATAGTTAGCTCTTTAATGTATACCTTTTGCAAAATCCTGAATCCCAACAAATGTTAAAGGCTGAAATCAATGTTATATGGAGACCAACTGGTCCTCCGTGTCCTCTATTGGCGTGGCTTGGGAGGCACTTTAGGTGGTTCTTAGGGGTCGGATCATACAGTATGCCCCATTCATCTAAAAATACAAAGCACAAAAACTCGTGGAGTTGGAAGGGAATATTAAAAGTACAGAGACAAAACTGAAGTGCAGAATGTCGTCTGATGGCCTCAGAGAATTGACCGATTAAAATACAGATATAATACTATTATTTTGTGGATTTCAGATTATTTTACTCTGGATAGGGGCACCCGGCAAGTTTGCCCTCTTTCCCCATTATTGTTCTGTCTCGCCCTGGATCAATTAGCAGCCATTATAAGAAAGGAGAAAAAGAAAGGATTTTCCAGGGGTGATGGCGGGAGGTGTGGCTCATAAGCTTTTGCTTCATGCAGACTATATTTTATTATTTGTCTCTGCCCCATTAGATCTATGCCTTGCCTCCACAGGATTATTAATTCCTTCTCTAAATCTCAGGTTACAGAGTCAATTGGTGTAAATCCGAAGCTTTATCTCTGACAGCATGTGCCCAGTAACAGCTTTTCAACTGGGTGCCTTCCAGTGGCCCATACAGTGCATTAAGTACTTGGGCATTTTATTCCCAGCAAATTTGTGTGATTTAGTTCAGAGTAAATTTTGACCCTTTAATAAAAAAGTTATCGAGTGATGTGAGTAGGTGGGTTACTATCTATGACTGGGAAGGTTAATGTTATTAGAAGGAATTATATTCCAAATTCAAATACCTGCTACAATCTCTCCCTGTAGATGTCCCCCCTCTCTTATTTCAAGCTATTTAATAGCATAGCAAAGTCCTTCATTTGGAATGGTAAACGTCCCAGATTACATTTAAATAAGTTACATAGACCGACTGACAAAGGTGGGCTAGGCCTACCCAAGATTTTTTTTATTGTTATGCATTCGGTCTCAGACATTAGGCACATTGGTCGCTTCCAACTGAGAGAGCCCCTCCCTGGTTTTGTATTGAACAGGAAGTCCTTGCTCCTATTTCGCCATTGCAAAGCCTTTCTATCAAACTAACAGAAGTTAAATCACACCCCGTTATCTCACATTTGCACGTGGTTTGGACAAAAGTCTTCAGAGTGTTTAATTCGGACATTTGTTTAAACGTTGCCTTAAGCATATGGCTGAACCCTAAATTACATATTAATAAGTCCCACTTCTGTTTGTCATTGTGGATTGTGAGGGGTGTTACCTCACTCGGTGACCTATATGTGAGTGTTGAGATCTTTTTAAAATTTGGTTCAACATTTTAAGATTCCTAGATCTCCGTTCTTTAGATATTTACCGGTACTACTTTTGGGAGTAGTATACACCCCCCTAAAGCGGCATATACTCTGGAAGTGGTGATTACGGCTCTTGGAAAAGGTCATGAGACAACAGTGTATTACTCCCTGTTAATTCAGAGTCTGGGGGATGGAGCTTCATCTTCTCTCAAGAGATTATGGGAGAAAGATTTAAATTTGGTAATGGAGGAGGGAGTGTGGGCTAGGATTTTAAAAAGCATCAAGTCTAGAGATGCAAGTGTCCATCTGATGCAATTTAATATTTTGCATCGATTATATTGGACCCCCTCTAAATTGTATGGGTTGGGTTTTAAAGACACACCCACACCCACACGTTTTTTGGAGATGTGTTAAGATCCAAGAATTATGGTTGAGGGTCCAGGGCTTTATGTGTGAGGTATTGGACACTCAATTTTCATTTTGCCCCATACTCGGTATCCTGGGTGATGGGACGGTTGTTAACATTGGGGACAGATATTTAAAAAGTTGGGTTCTTTCTGGAGTCATGATTGGCAGAAAAGTCATCCTCAGGGGATGGTAGTTGGCTGGGGCACCCTCGTTTAGGGAGTGGTGCGGGAAAATGGGCTCTAGCCCTCACCCTCCGATTCAACAGGCCCCAGAAGTACACAATGGGATTGAGATCCGGGCTTTTCGCTGGCCATGGCAGAACACTGACATTCCTGTCTTGCAGGAAATCACATACAGAACAAGCAGTATGGCTGGTGGCATTGTCATACTGGAGAGTCATGTCATGATGAGCCTGCAAGAAGCATACTACATTAGGGAGGAGGATGTCTTCTCTGTAATGCACAGCACTGAGATTACCTGCAATGACAACAAGCTCAGTACGATGCTGCTGTGTCACACCGCTCCAGACCATGACAGAACCTCCACCACTAAATCGATCCGCTCCAGAGTACAGGCCTCGGTGTAACGCTCATTACTTTGACAATTAATGCGAGTCCAACCATCACCCCGATGACACAAAACCATGACTCGTCAGTAAAGAGCACGTTTTACCAGTCCTGTCTGGTCCAACGAAGGTGGGTTTGTTCCCATAGGCGACGATGTTGCCAGTGATGTCTGGTAAGGACCTGCCTACAACAGGCCTACAAACCCTCAGTCCAGCCTCTCTCAGCCTATTGCGGACAGACTGAGCACTGATGGAGGGACTGTGTGTTCCTGGTGTGGCTCGGACAGTTGTTGTTGCCATCCTGTACTTGTTACGCAGTTGTGATATTCGGATGTTCCGATCTTGTGCAGGTGTTGTTACACGTGGTCTGCCACTGCAAAGATAATCAGCTGTCCTTCCTGTCTCCCTGTAGCACTGTATTAGGACATTGCAATGTATTGCCCTGGCCACATCTGCAGTCCTCATGCCTCCATGCAGCATGCCTAAGGCATATTCATGCAGATGAGCAGGGACCCTGGGCATCTTTCTTTTGGTGTTGGTGTTTTGAAAGGTCTCTTTAGTGTCCTAAGTTTTTATAATTGCCTACCATCTGTAAGCTGTTAGTTTCTTAACAACCGTTCCACAGGTGCATGTTCATTAATAGTTTATGGTTCATTGAACAAGCATGGAAAACATTGTTAAACCCTTTACAATAAAGATCTGTACATTTATTTGGATTTTTACTTAATTATCTTTAAAATACAATGTCCTGCACATTGTGATTATGAAGCAATGGTATTAATGGACCATTAGTTCTTCAGGTATTATTTTAAACCAAATATGACACTATTAAATGGATATTTGATAATAGTTTATTGGCAGACAAGACATTTGAAGAACAAACCAAAGCTCAAATAAGATTGTATTTAGAGACGAACGATACTACAGACATTTCCAAATCCACAATTTGGGAGGCATCTAAAGCGTATATGCGTGGACAAATTATTTCTCAAAATGTCTCGATTAAGAAACACTGTAAAGAACTGACAGAATATTAGATAAAGATTGTGAGTATGCAATCTCCCCCTCACCAGAATTGTATAACATTTACATTTACATTTATTCATTTGGCAGACGCTTTTATCCAAAGCACTTACAAAAGAGGAAAACATAAGCGAATACTCTTAAGGAGACAGTGTTATGAAAAGTGTCATACAAAGTTTCACTATCATCAGAATAGTATACAAAACAGATTTAAGTGCAACAACAATTGTTAATTTATTTATTTTTATTTTATTTAATTTTTTTGTGACTTGTTAAGTGCTTTTGGAAAATATGTGTTTTTAGCCGTTTTTTGAAGATAGAGAGTGAGTCAGCTTCACAGATTGAGTTGGGAAGGTCATCCCACCAACGTGGTATGTTGAAACTGAAAGTCCAGGAAAGTGTTTTTGTGCCTCTTTGTTTTGGTACGACAAGGCGACGTATAAGGAGAGAATCTCTCTCCAGTCAGAATTTCAGTAACTCTCCACCTCTGAGATTTCTGGTCGTCTGATGCGGGTGAAAGCCACATATTATGAACATGGAGAGAGATCAGGTAAACTTCTTGCTAGGCAAATTAAAGAGACGGCAGCATCAAGACTGATAACGGAAATTAGGAAAGAGACAGGACAAACTACATCTGACCCACAAGAAATTTTAAAACAATTATTTAAAAAAATTAAAGTTTTTTTAACAAATTATATTCCTCAGAATCTATTAATGACCCATCGTTTAGCAGTTTTTTGAATCACTTATCATTCCGTCCTTAAATATGGAAGACAGGGATGTCTTAGAACAGCCACTTACTACTAATTAAATAAATCAAGTGATATCCAATATGCAATTAGAAGATTATTAAATATTATTTATACACCAAATACCAATCCCACTCAGCCCGAGGTACTTATTTCTATGGATACAGAAAAAGCCTTTGATAGAGTTGAGTGGGATTACATCTTCACCCCTCTGGAAAATTTGGATTTGGTTCTAATTTTACTTCATTTATTAAATTACTATATGCCCACACCCAAGCTTCTATACAAACAAATAATAATAACTCAAAGTTATTTTCGATTAAGGTGCTCTACAAGACAGGGTTGCACTTTCACCCCTGCTTTTTGCTTTAGCAATGGAACCCTTAGCAATTTCTCGACATGCATCTAAAACTTTTGGTGGTATAATGAGAGAGGGAAAATAACCCAAAGAATACTTGTCATGTTTATACTGTTGATGCCTGTTTTTTATGTCTTTTATTTTGTAAAGTTAAGTTCCTGTTTTCCATGTCTCTTATTTTGAAAAGTTCATGTTATGTCTTGTTTCCTTGTCATGTGTATTTCCTGTTTCCCACCATGCTTATGTGTCTTGTTTTCATTGGTTCATTGTTTAATTACCTTGTTATCAGTTCTAGTTTGTCATTTGGTTTGTTTATTGTCTTGTTATCTTGTTTAGAGTTTTGGTTGTCCATTGGCTATGTTCCCCCCATGTCCTTGTATTTAAGCCCTCTTGTTTGCCATTGTCTCTTGTCGTTTATTAACGTATGTGAGTGTAGTCCATGTTTAAGTCAAGCTCCGGTTTATGTCAAGTAAAGTTTATGTTTTGTGTTTGTTCAAGTTTATAGTTAGGGATTTTGGAATTCACGGTTCTTTAATAAAACTGCACTTGGGTTCTTCATATCTTCGTCATTGTCATCGTCATTGCCTTTGCCAGCAGCTACAAACGTTACAGAATAAACGGACCGCCCATTATGGACCCAGCAGTCCGACTCCTGCATCTTCGTCAGGGGAATCAACCCCTGGAGGATTACGTAGAGGATTTTTGTGCTCTTGATAGGCCTTGTGGACTTTAATGAAGTGGCCCTAAAGGACGTATTTTGCTTTGGACTGATTGAGTCGATCTCATCATTGATGCCTGGCGGTTGCTGTCCCCTCAATCTGGCCCAATATATTGACCTTGCCCTGCTGATCAGTGGTTCAACGTTTACTGTGGGGGAGGCAGAAACCGAACCAGAGTTCCACGTCACGGCCGCCGCCGAACCAGAGTTCCACGTCACGGCCGCCGCCGAACCAGAGTTCCACGTCACGGCCGCCGCCGAACCAGAGTTCCACGTCACGGCCAGCGCCTGTAGCCTCGACCGTCCCAGAGCCAGCGCCTGTAGCCTCGACCGTCCCCGTAACCACGCTCCCTGTTGGCAAAAGGAGAATGAGAAGGACGCGGGCACCTTCTCCCCAGTTTCTGCCAGTGCCTTCCAGGGCTCCACCCCCAGAGACTTCCACGGCTCCGCCTTCCAAAGTCTCCACCTTCCAAGGCTCCGTCTCCTGAGCCTTCCACGTCTCCACCTTCCACGGCTCCACCCACAGAGTCTTCCACGGCTCTGCCTTATACGGCTCCGCCCCCATAGTCCTCCTTGGCTCCGTCTCCTGAGCCTTCCATGGCTCCGCCTCCCAAGGCTCCGTCTCCTGAGCCTTCCACGGCTCCGCCTCCCAAGGCTCCGTCTCCTGAGCTTTCCACGTCTCCTGAGCCTTCCATGGCTCCACCTTCCAAGGCCACGCCAGACTCCGCTCCAGGCCATGTCACGGCCACGCCAGACTCCGCTCCAGGCCATGTCACGGCCACGCCAGACTCCGCTCCAGGCCATGTCTTAGGCCCGCCTCTGCTCCACGGTCCAGACCCGCATCTGCTCCACGGTCCAGGCCCACCCTTGCTCCACCTTGGTCCAGTGCTCCACGCCATGTCATGCCTGACCATGCCAAGGGACCCCTTTCCACCAAGCTCACTACGGAACCCGGGACTTATGTCATGTTTTATGTGTTTTTGTTCATGTGTTGGGGCGTCGAGAGCCGCCCCTTAGAGGGGGGGGGGGGGGGGGGGGGGAAATATGTCATGTTTATACTGTTGATGCCTGTTTTTTTTTATGTCTTATTTTGTAAAGTTCATGTCTTGTTTCCTTGTCATGTGTATTTCCTGTTTCCCACCATGCTTGTGTGTCTTGTTTTCATTGGTTCATTGTTTAATTACCTTGTTATCAGTTCTAGTTTGTCATTTGGTTTGTTTATTGTCTTGTTATCTTGTTTAGAGTTTTGGTTTTCCATTGGCTATGTTTCCCCCATGTCCTTGTATTTAAGCCCTCTTGTTTGCCATTGTCTCTTATCTTGTATTAACGTACGTGAGTGTAGTCCATGTTTAAGTCAAGCTCCGGGTTTATGTTTGTTCAAGTTTATAGTTAAGGATTTTGGAATTCACGGTTCTTTAATAAAACTGCACTTGGGTCCTTCATATCTTCGTCATTGCCTTTGCCAGCAGCTACAAACGTTACAATACTTATACGCCGATGACCTGGTAGTTTACATCTCCAACCCCTTACAATCAGTGCCAACCATTATGTCAATTTTAGATAAATTTGGGAAAATCTCAGGCTATAAGATTAATTTCTCTAAGAGTGTTATATTTCCGTTCAATCCTATAGGCCAATTTGAAACACTTTCCATTTTAAAATAGCAAACTCATTTAAATACCTAGGGATCACCATAACTAAACGTTTTTCTAAACTTCTATGTTTTTCTATAAAAGAAAATATTCTGAAGCCGTACGGATACACCAAACACATTGGTCCAAGTGGTCCAATCTCCATATCTCTATAGCAGGTCGTATTAATGGGTGAAAATTAGTATTTTACCCAAATAATTATTTTTTTTCCAGTGTATCCCAGCTTACATTAATAAATATTTTTTAGAAACTTGGATAGAATAGTTAATAATAAATCCCAAGAATCAAGAAGGTATATTTACAGAGGACTAAACCGAAAGGAGGGATGAGTCTATCTCATTTCCAGCTGTATTACTAGGCATGTAATCTCAGAGCACTCTCATTTGGTATACAGGAGGGGTCGACAGAGTGGTGCGATATGGAAAATAAATCATGCTCACCTTCCTCTTGGCCAGCTTTAATCTATTCAGCCTTATCTGCCCCCCCCCCCCCCCCCACCCCACCCCTCCAACTCGACAGAGTAATCCAGTGGTTTCCAACTCACTCAAAATTTGGAATCAGATAAGAAGGCATTTTAAATGGCAGTCATGCTCTATGAAAATATGCTCAGCATATGTTCAATCTACCTAGTTCATATTTTCTAAAATATTTACAAGCTTGCAGTTTTGTTCAAAATAATTTTTCAGAATTTCCTAATGAGCCGTCAACCTCTCAGATGGACTCACTGTTTTTACAGAATACATTTACCAAAGGAGGTATATCCATCATATATAATAAATAATCACAGTTGGAATGTGATGCTTCATTAGAGCATTTAAGAGCAGCATGGTGAGAAGACCTTGGAACAGATATTGCAGACTGACAATGGGAAGAAGCACAAGAATGGGTTCACTCGTCGTCTGTGTATTAGACATGGTTTAATACAATTCAAGATCTTACAGAGACTTCACCTGTCTAAACTAAAGCTCTCTAAGATGTTTTCTTTTGTGGACCCATTCTGTGATAGATGCGGTCAAACTCCAGCATCATTAGGACATATGTTTTGGATGTGTTCTAATATTCGTAATTATTGGATTTCAATTTTCCAGTTATTGTCAGAGGTGTTGGGAAAACCACTAGACCCAGACCCAATTTTGGCTATTTTCAGTGTTAGTAGTTAGTACAATGTGGAGCTGTCTAAATGTCAGTGTATTGTGCATGGAGTTGTTACACTCTTAGCACATAAATTGATTTTGCTCAATTGTAAACAAAAAAATCCACCCTGATTAAAGATTTTATGCACCACCTTCAACTCGAAAAGACTAGATTCTCTTTAAAAAAGGGGACAGATAATTTTCATACAGTATGGAAACCTTTTTATTAATTATTTCAATAAGACAGCAATAATTGAACCCAAACCCCACTACCCCCCCCCCCCCCCCCCTCCCCATTTTTTATTTATTTATTTATTGTTTTCCTTTCATATCATTATTTGTGTTAAAATATAATTTGTTTACATATGTAAGAAAATTATTGCACACACTGTCTGTTAAGTTAATTTTGTTGGAATGTTTTTTTTTGTGCCAATGTAGAATATTTTATAAAGAGAAAAATACAATGTCCTGAAAAAGGGGCATTTCTTTTTTTGAGTTTGGATGTTGATGACTTTAGTAGTGTGTGTTTGGGTCAGGTGGGGGGCAATGTTCAGGGGGAGGGGTTTAATGTGAATAATTGATTGATTTTATGTTGTGTTTGTATGTTTTATGATTGGAATCAATAAAACATTGTTAATAAAAAAATAATAATAAACTGACATGTATAGAGAACAACGTAAAAGTATATATTTTGGTTCCCCATCTGTCGCTCACTTCAACGTTGAGTCGAAGAAGCAACACTGGGGTCTCTCTTGAGTGCCGAATATGCCTCTGATCTATGAAAAAAGGCCAATGAGAAGTTGGCAGACAGTATTTGCATACCCCGCCCCTGGACATATGGGTATAAAGGCGGGGAAATACGTCTAGTTCATTCAGGATTTTTCTGAGGAGCCGGAAATGGTCCGGCCACCAGAGTGGCTCGGGTCCGCAACGTAGCCGGGAGGACACAATGTCTCATTCCCTCCATCAGGGAATGGAGGTTACATACGTAACCTAGACGTTCCCCGTCTGTCGCTCACTTCGATGTTGTGTCGAAGAAGCGACACTAGTGGTCCAGTTTAAAACACGCCATGCGCTGAGTCGTATACGTGTGTGTACTGCTGACACAGGAGCGGGCAGGTATTTTATGTGCAAAGGCGACCAGCTGTGTCAGACTGCACGTACCCTTCCCCAATGCCCCATAAAAGTCATCGGAATCCTTCTTGTTACCCTAAACAGGGGTAGCCCGGTCGCGGTCTTAGGATCACATGAGTGTCTGTTGGACCGAACTCCAGGCAGGTGTCGCTGACAGAGGACACTTGCAGGTCCCCGACCATCTTGATGGAGGTGAACGCGATCAGGAGGGCCGTCTTCAGGGAGAGGGTCTTGTTCGACTGATTCTAGTGGCTCGAAGGGGGGGGGGGTCTCTGAAGGACCAAGAGGACCACTGAGAGACCCCAGGAGGGGAACAGACTTGGTCGGGAAGGATTTAACCTCCGGGCGCCTCTTAGGAACCTGATGATTAAGTTGTGCTTACCCAAAGATTCGTGCTGGGCCATGATAGCAGTCACATACACCTTCAAGGTGAAAGGGGACAGCCTCCCCTCCTGCCTCTCCTGCAGAAATAAGAGCAATGACCTAACTGCGCACCTCTGTGGGTCTTCAGCCCGGGAAGAACACCAATCTGTGAACAAGCGGCACTTTAGGGCGTAAAGTTGCCTGGTAGAGGGGGCTCTGGCTTGGTTGATCGTGTCTACGACGGAAGGTGGTAGACCAGCTAGATCTTCCGCGTCCCGTTCTGGGGCCAGACGTAGAGGTACCAGAGGTCTGGGTGCGGATGCCAGAGCGTGCCCCGTCCCTGAGAAAGAAGGTCTGTCCTCAGGGGAATTCGCCAGGGAGGGGCTGTCGCGAGGAGTACGAGGTCCGAGAACCAGGCCCGAGTGGGCCAGTAGGGAGCCACTAGGGTGACTTGTTCCTTGTCCTCCCTGACCTTGCACAGCACCTGTGCAAGAAGGCTCACTGGGGGAAATGCGTACTTGCAGAGCCCCAAGGGCCAGCTTTGTGCCAGTGTGTCTGCCCCGAGGGGAGCCTCTGTTCGGGCATACCAGAGCGGGCAGTGGGAGGTCTCTCGGGAGGCAAACAGGTCTACCTGAGCCCTGCCGAATCGTTCCCAAATCAGCTGGACTGACTGGGGGTGAAGCCTCCACTCTCCACTGGGCAAGCGTTGTTGTGACAGCGCGTCCGCTACCACATTGAGGTTGCCGGGGATGTGAGTGGCGCGCAGCGTCTTGAGTTGTGCACAACGGGCGAGTTGTGACATGTGGTAGGAGCGTACGCCGCCTTGGAGATTTATGTACGCTACCACGGTGGTGCTATCTGACCTGACCAAGAAGTGTTTGTCCCAAACTAACGGGAGAAACCTCCGCAGGCAAAGAATACAGTCAGCAACTCTAGGCAATCGATGTGCCAGCACAGTGGGGCTTGTCGCACATGGCACCCGAACCCCACGGTGACTTGAGTATGGGGCCAGTGCTGAAACAGTCTCATATCCATCAACCCCAGTGCCGCGGCCACCGCGGAAGATGTCAAATGCCCCAGGAGCTTCTGGAAAGGTTTTAAAGGGACAGCCGTGCCCGGGCTCAAGTCGGCGAGGCATTTTAGCACTGACTGCGCGCGCTCATTGGCGAGGCATGCTGACATTGAGACTGAGTCTAACTCCACGCCGAGAAAAGAGACGCTCTGAACCGGGGCGAGCTAGCTCTTTTCCCGGTTGACCTGAGAACCTAAACAGTTGAGGTGCCTGAACACCTGGTCCCTGTGGATGCACAGTAACTCTCGGGAGTGGGCCAGGATGAGCCAGTCGTCGAGGTAGTTGAGTATGCGAACGCCTGCTTCCTGAGGCTGCCGACCTTCGTAGAGATGCGAGGGGACAGGGACATGAAGAAGGGGGGGACCTTGTTCTTATATGCCTGGCCGGCGAACACGAGCCGTAGAGAGGGTCGACGTCAAGGCAAGATTGAGATGTGGAAGTACATGTCCTTCATGTCTGCTGCTGCGAACCAATCTAGATGCCAGACGCAAGTTAGGATGTGTCTTGCGTGAGCATTTTGAATGGGAGTTTGTGCAAAGCCCGGTTGAAAACTCGCAAGTCCAAGATCGGTCGTAAGATGCCGCCTTTCTTGGGTACGATGAAGTAAGGTCTGTAGGGACCCTTCTTCATCTCGGTTGGAGGGACAGGCTCTATCGCATCTTTGAGTAAGAGACGATTTCCACACGCATGAATTTGGCATATTCGCCGTGCACTGTGGTAAAGCGGACGCCCGTGAAGGGGGGCAGAGACCTGGCAAACTGAATTGCGTAACCGAGTCGGATGGTCCTGGCCAGCCAGCGTGACGGATTGGGAAGGGAAAGACACGCATCCAAGCTCTGTGCTAGGGGCACTAAGGGGACGACTATCTTTGACATACCCGGTGGGGCTTCGCAGCAGGGCGGAGCAGGTAATGCGGCATCGGGAGGCAAAGGAGCGTCCCGAGGCTCTGGTGCTGAGAAAAGACTCTAAGCACTTATCTTGCTCCGCACACCCGGCAGGGGGCATGTTAGTGACTGAGGAGGAGGTCCGGTAGATTTGTCCTCTGGACTCGTCAGAACCGGCCGGCCGGGGGAACAGTCGTGGGGCAGAGGGTGGGGACTGGTCGGGACTGTTGAGGTCTGGCAGCAGAGTGCCATGAGAACGGCATTTGTGGGCCAGGTGACCCAGAAAGACGAAATTGCTCTATTATTGAAAAACGTGCAAAAAATACCTTTAACTGAAGGTTCTCTTCCCTGCCCTCCACTGGGGGACAGAGTGGTCTGTTTACCAAATCCGGAGCAAACGTCTCGATCTCTGGGTTGTCCGACTCAGGAGCGCTTGGGAGCCTTCCGGGTCCTCGAAGGGGTCCGTGAGACGGGGGGGCGTGCTCTTGTTTTTTGGAAGCCACAGGAGGATGCCCTTGGAGAGCATACGGGGCATGGCCCATGACGGCAGGTTTGCGGCAGGGCAGGATGTGTGAAATGGCCTCCGTCTGCTTCTTCACCACTGAGGACTGCTGGGCGGAGTCATCAACGGTGCCACAGAATGGACAGAGCTGGGAGACGGGGGCATTCGGGAAAGCGTGCTTTGTCTACCTCCCGTATTTCGACCAGGTCCAGTCCATAGATTACGTTTCTGGACCACAAGGGTGGCCACTGCCCGTTCAAGTGCCGGCACTTCTGACCTTCGTGGCCCAGGGGTGCGTGATCGGTCATTGAGCGTAGTTCCTGCAGCACATCAAGAACAGGACTACCCAAGTGTCAATCAAATCAACCGCATCCAGAAACTACACAGAGGCGGAAAGACGTCTTTATAAAGAACACCAGCTGTGTATTTGCTCTTTTAGAGGAACTAACTCTTTTAGAGAAAATAGCACTTTTAACTGCAGTCGACGAGCCCAGGGGCAAACTGCACTGCCGTGCAGAGAAGGAGAAAGCCTCTGAAGTGTGCCATAGATCCAACAGCAGAATCAGCTCAGAGGAAGAGGAACAGGTGTGTGACTCGCAGCTTACTGCATACACGACCATCGGCTCCGAAGAAAATTCTGAATGAACTAGACGTATTTCCCCGCCTTTATACCCGTATGTCCGGGGGCGTGGTATGCAAATACTGTCTGCCAACTTCTCATTGGCCTTTTTTCATAGATCAGAGGCATATTCAGCGCTCATATTCAGGCATATTATATTCATAGGCATATTCATAGGCATATTCAGCCCTAGTGGCTCTTCTTCGACACAACGTCTCGTTCCCTCCATCAGGGAACGGAGGTTACATACATAACCTAGACGTTTCCTTTGCTGCTTTTGTTTTTCTGTAGTACTCATGACTCATCCTGTAAGTAGCAACAGGAACCAGAATACATTTTTTTTTTTTTAAAGACCATGGTGGTATTTGCAGAGGCACACACACTGCTGCCACTCTTCTGAAAAATGATGTGTGTGAAAAGTGACTTTATCTTCTGGATTTTAAGACTGCTTTTTCTCTATATTGCATGTATAAATGGTAAGATCAAACCATTTCTTTTTGATTTTTTTTTAAATTATTATCTAATTATTATTATTAATTATTTTAAATTATACATGGATTTTAAGACTGCTTTTTCTCTACATTGTATGTATAAATGGTAAGATAAAACCATTTATTTTGGATTTTTTTTTTATAATTTAATTATTATTATTAATTATTTTAAATTATACATTTGAATCGATAAGCATTGAAATTTATGCTACTCAAAACATGACATATGCACAGTTTAATTCTATAATAGCTTAGTTTTTGTCATTTGTAGAGCATTGGAATCAGTTTAAATCTAAAAGCAAATAAATTAATTTGTGAGATATTGTCAATATTAGGCAATAAAAAATAAAAACAAAATGCTAAGCCAAAGCATAAACAAAAGAAATAACATGGTGGTACTGATGACTGTTGTGGTTTTTAGGTTTGAATGCATGTCAGCAAGAGCTGATCAACAATGTCAGCTTAACAACTGAGCTGCAATCTGAAGTCCTGCTGCCTTGTTCATTTGAATCAGACCTCTTGAAATCAGAAGAAACAAGTGTGGTGTGGAGTCAGCTCAACACAGTGGAAAAAAACATTATGGAAATCAATCTGAAGGGTGAGGCAACATTCTGGAATTACCGACGTGGACGGATTAAGACATTGCCAAAATTGTCTGAATCTGGATTGTCAGAATTCCCCCTCCTCATCCGTAATGTGCAGCAGTCTGATCTGGGTCTCTACCACTGTGAACTGTTCAGAGAGTCTGGCTGTCTCCTAGTCTATAAGAAAATTGAACTACAGAAAGGTAATGAAAAAATTGCTGTTTAAATTCTTCACTCACACCAGCGTTGCAAGCAGCACTGCCTTTGAAAAGATGTTTGTCGCTTAGTTTGGATTATCTAGAAAGACCAGCAATCACCTTTAAAGTTGATTCATTTACTGTATAAATACATTTGGAAGAGTTAGTCAGTGACAAAGTACTAACCCATTTGGCACCCTAGGCAAGACCCTCCAGGCAATTTCTCTAGATTGAAAGATTATGTTTCCTTTGTGGTAATAGGTTGATGAAAATAACATTCTTCATTTTAATTTACTGGGGAGACTGGGGCCCATCAAGTACATAATCTATTGTACCATGGTGTTGTAGGGAGGCATGCTCCCCAGGAAGATTTTTATTTATTTATTTGCAAAAACAACACCAAAGGATTCATTTCTTGTGATTTTAGGAGCATCATTTGATCATGTTCTTTTGTAGCCTACATATATTGTGTCACAATTATAAAACTTTTATAAAATTATAAAAGAGAGTTACCTTTCTCAAAAGACTGCAGTATCATGGTAAAGTGATTTCACAATATGGTAAAACCATTGTATTTTTATAATATATCATGGTAGTAGGCTGCTCCAAGGAACATGTTCAATAATCATGGTATTGGATTGGTAATTTTTGGTAATTTGAATTGCTTTCATGTAATGTTAGTATTTTGATACACTTTTATTTAGAAAATGTCTTTACCTGTAGACTAGGGATGGGCTAGGGATGGACGATCTGATACCAAGTACTTTAAGGCCAGAATTGCCAATATCGATACCAATACTGATACCTCTAATGAATTAAATTTTTAATTCGGGTGATCGGTGTGAAACACGAGAGACTCCCGGGAAAAACAGGAGTGTTGACAGGTATGGTTCACAATGGCATACTATCCATAGTACTCTCACTGTTTTTGCTAAACACAGATATAACAGCAACAATAAGAGTAGTATGGTTGTAAGGGATCCAGTACACGATCTGTATGTTTTGTGGAGGGCACCACAACACGTTATCTGAAGGGTTGTTCGACACAGATGGACACATGCTGAAATTGGCTCGGTAGATTGGCGCCTACTAAGCGATATGTCGCATCATGAGCATGGATGTAACCATCAATTCAGGATTGGGGGGACCAAATGTAATTAATTAACAACCATGGAAATTCCCCATATCAATAGACACTGTTCTGAATATCCCCCTATTAGCTGCATTTCCAACCAACTATTTGTATTCACATTTTCAAAATGCACATCAAATCCTGAATTGAAACTCTTAATATGCGAATAAACTCACACAATTTGCATTAAATTTGAGCTAGAAGGAGGTGGATGTTCTAGAGTTTCGCATTAGTTAAAATGTTAAAAGTGAAACGGTTTTATTCGCATGAGCGATTTTGCCATGGCCATTTATAAATTAAAGCTGCGTACATACTGCCAGCGACATCGCGCGCGACAGCGACTCCATCCCATTCATTTTCAATGAGAGCACAGCGACTTCCGGCGACACGAGCTGTCGCGACCGTTGGCGACTAGATGTGGGCGTGTCCAGCGACGAGCAAAGTTTATTCAAATGAAGAGCGACTTACGGAAGTGACAGCCAATAGGAGAGAAGACGGGAGAGCTCACGTGACCCATCTCAATTCAATTCAATTCAATTTGCTTTATTGGCATGACAAAAGTACATTTTATATTGCCAAAGCTTTTTAAAAAAAACAACATATAAAATAGTTTAGAACAATTGAATTAGGATTTGATCAAGCAAATATAAAAGGAAAAACATTGAAAATCATTAAAGAAAGAAAAAACAGATAATAAAAAAGATTGATTAATTATGGTTCAAGTTAACTTTAACTAATGAACTATATAAACTGAATTAAACATTATCTACATTCATGTGCAGTGAGAGGTTTGTGGTGTTACATTTTTTTAATAATACATTTATTGATGTTCATGGTTCTGGTTGACCCTCAGGAGATGACAGGATGTTACAAATCTTGCAGCTATGTTTGCACATTCATCTTTTTCACCGAGAATAAAAGGGAGTTTTTCTGTTGGGCTGCAATTATTAAATTGGGGAAATATTTTGATAATTTTTGGATAATAGTGGTTCCTGATGATTTCATATTTTGGGCATTCTGTGAGGAAGTGCAGCTCTGTCTCCATCTTTCCCAGATTGCATTGGGAGCAGAGTCTGTCCTCACGGGATACCCATGTCTGTCTGCGGCGGCCCGTCTCTACGGCCAGACTGTGCTCGCTGAGTCTGTACATCGTCAGTGCTTTTCTTAAATTCACATCCGTCACCGTGCTCAGGTAGTTTGCCACGGTGTACTCTCGATTTAGTGCCGAATAACATCTCTCTCTCTCTCTCTCTCTCTCTCTCTCTCTCTCTCTCTCTCTCTCTCAGCTCCTGCAGTAACGATGGATGAAAGGCTAATTCTTGCTGTTAGCAATTTTCCAGTGCTCTATGATATGTCTCTTCCCGCGTACAAGGACATTTTTAAGAATAATTTTGCGCGGAAAGGTGTCTGACTCCGAGATTGAATGGTTTTGTGGACCCAGACAGACCGGCGTTTGCGCCGCAGATAAACAGCCGCTATGGCAAAGAGCACGCATTGTTTCTCATTCATCTTTGATATAAAGCATTTTATGTACTGATTCCATTTACATTTAGTCTTTTCCCTCCAAAATGTTTGTTTTTGGAGTTTGCATGTTCTCCCCGTGTCTGCGTGGGTTCTCTCTGGGTGCTCCGGCTTCCTCCCACCATCCAAAGACATTTGCCCTAGGTGTGGATGTGAGTGTGAGTGTGTGTCTGTCTATGTGTGGCCCTGCGATGAACTGGCGACCTGTCCAGGGTGTACCCTGCCTTTCGCCCAATGTTAGCTGGGATAGGCTCCAGCCCCCCGCGACCCTGTACACAGGATAAGTGGTTGACGATGAATGGATGGATGGATGTTTGTTTTTAGTGGCAAGAAAAGCGATTCGCTGTCAACAGCAATGGAATGACATCCGTGAATGTCATTTACAAACGTTACTAGGCAACCAGTAGTGGGAACGCCCACTAGCGACTTCACCGCCCTCCACCAGCGACCGGCAGCGACAAAGTCGCTGGCAGTGTGAAGCGCGATGGCACGGGTCGGATGGTACAGGTGTGTGAGAGCTTGACGTGACTGGCTCGACGAAATGCCCGACCATAGCACACAATTCTACAAACATAGCTCTGGTTAGCCACAGATCGACGTTTTAGTGAGTGTGGGTCCTCACAATCCACCAGAACTATTTTGAGCGCGGGCGTATATGGAGGCTGTCTGCGAACGGGAATAGCCATCTGAGCACTCGTTATGTGAGCTATTGCACTTATTCAGTCTCCTGCCTGCATTTGATCAAATAATGTACAATTGCTTTATTACAGTAAATAGAACTCTCACCAAAGCAAAGAGATCATTCAGCTGCTCCATGACAAAAACGCGGCCTCCCTCAAGATAATGCACATTTACAGTTCATGGAAATGGACGATGCATTTTCTTCTTTAGTCGAATTTAGAGAAATACACATAAAAAATGAGAAACTGGAACCCCAGCTCATGTCTATAATGGTTAGGGCCCTGCTAATGGCCCTGATTTCAGTGTATATTTATTTCAATCAATTTAAAGATTTTGTTTACAGAATGGCTTTGTGGTAATAGGGTGATTATAATAAACATTCTTCATTTTATTTAGCTGTTGTTTCAGAGGATTCTCTGACTTGGCTGATTGCAGCTGGAGCAACAGGTGGAGGAGCCATGCTACTTGTGTTTCTCATAATGGCATTTAAACATTTTAAATGTAAGCATTGCTGAAATAGCATTTCCTTTATTCTCTTTGCCTTCTCCTCTTAGATAATCAAAAGTTTTGCCTGAAATATTGATGTTGGCCTTATATGGACCATTGTACTGATCCAAACTCAGAGTTGGAAACATTTTAAAATGTGTATGTTTTTCCTCAGAACTTTGTCCATATGTGTGTTGTGCCATATCTGTACACATAGCTCCACAGGGGGGCTGGCCCATCCAATCATGTGCTTTGCTCACCTTACATTTTAGAGATGGGGTCCGGGTCTGTACACTAGACTTTTTTCGAATGTTGTTCATCTTCCAAAATGTGTCTATCAAAACACAGAAATACATTATAATGCAAAGGATTCTATTTATCTATTAAGAATTTGTTTCCATCACTCATCTAAAGATGATTTTTATGATATTTCTTTGAAGATTTTTACAGCCAAATCAAATTAAATGTGAACAAATTTCAATATAAGATTCAAATGCATTCAAATCTAAATGCATATATAACAATTTAATGATTAATGAAAATTAAAATATTTAATCAATTATTCTAATAACATTTTAGATTTAGAAACCAAACACTAGATTTTCTGGTAGTAACTGTAATGTTTTCGGTAGAGACCACAATATGCTGTTTGCAAGGTTATATCATTATTTCCTCAATTTTTTTGCTTAATCTTAACTCATAATGTTTTATGTTTAAAATATTACAAAAACAAATGTTTTATGATAAATAAAATGTAGAAATTAGTTATTCAAGAAATGTTTGCTACCAAGTGAATGTTTGCTACCATCATCCGTATTGGGAAGGACAAATGCACTTTTGAATTGTCATTGAAGTAAAGGACTGCTTCAACATAAAGCTTGTTTTGGATTTATGAGGAAAATAAGGTCTGTGGTAAAAATTACTTGAAGATATCTGGATGTTTTGTTCTACAAAATAAATTAGTTGTACCCCAAATGTGAATTTTGAAGCAACATACTTTAAATAAATAAAAAATGGTGGCTTCAAAATTCACGTTTGAGGAATGACTAAGTGTAATTTATGTTGTAGGTCAAAACCTCTATGTATCTTCAAGTTATGTTTACCACAGACATTATTTTACAAATAAATCCAAATCTGCCATTATAAAAACCCACAGGATTGTTTTATATTAGTTATTTTTATTGTGGGACCACAGTTTGAACTTATTCGGTAAATGGCCCATATAAAAATACACTGGTGACCAAAAGTTTGGAATAATGTACAGATTTTGCTCTTATTGAATGAAATTGATCATAATGTATAGTCAGGTCATTAAAAACATGAAAAATTACTACTACAATTTGAACTTCTTAAACTACTTCAAAGATTTCTCGTCAAAAAATCCTCCACGCTTTGCAGATCCTTGGCATTCTAGCTGTCAGTTTGTCCAGATATCCAGGTGACATTCACCCCACGTTTCCTGTAACACTTGCCATAGATGTGGGAGTCTTGTCGGGCACTTCTCACGCACCTTACAGTCCAGCTGATCCCACAAATGCTCAATAGGTTTAAGATACATAACACTCTTTTCCTATTATATGTTGTCCAATGTCTGTTTCTTTCCCCACTCTAAACTTTTTTTTTTTGTTTT
Source organism: Moxostoma hubbsi (assembly GCA_032164185.1). NCBI lineage: Eukaryota > Metazoa > Chordata > Actinopteri > Cypriniformes > Catostomidae > Moxostoma > Moxostoma hubbsi. Next base: position 779,936 of record JAVLUX010000218.1, read on the forward strand.
TGTTTCAAAAGTGGCTTTTCTTTTTTTTTTTTTGTGGCAATTCTTCCCATAAAGCCTGCACCCCTGAAGCTACGTCTACATTAATCTGGATACATTTGAAAACAGCGTTTTAGTTTCAAAATGCTCTCCGTCCACTAATGTTTTCAAGCGTTTTCCAAAACGTCTACACTGAAACATATGAAAATGCTTAAATTGTGTCACTGCGCATGTGGAAAATCCTTGATGCATGTACGATCTGAAATGCAATTGTTCTCGTGTTCCGTTGCCGCACACCAATTCCGAGTAAACTTCCCTTCGCATTAGAAGGAATGCAATGTGAAGTTTGTACAAAGTGACATTTATTTTTTAGCAACGCTAGCTATCAAAATGAGTATCAGGCACAACGGCTCTGCTATAACACAGGCCGCCATTTTGATTGTTTTGGTTGGATAGATCACATGACTAAAAATGCATCATCGTTTTCCAAAGCATCCATTTTCACAGTCCACACTACAAACGGCGTTTTCAAATGTATCCATTTTGGAGTGCGTTTTCAAAAAGCTCAGTTTTCGCAGACAAAAATGCCATCTCAGTGTGGACGGAAGGCCAAAACGGAGAAAAAAAGATGCGTTTTCAAACTAAATGTATTAGTGTGGACTAGGCCTGTCTTCTCTTTACTGTTGTAGATGAAACTGGTGTTGAGTGGGTAGAATTCAATGAAGCTGTCAGCTGAGGACATGTGAAGTGTCTATTTCTCAAACTAGAGACTCTGATGAACTTATCCTCTTGTTTAGTTGTACATCTGGCCTTCCACATCTCTTTCTGTCCTTGTTAGAGCCAGTTGTCCTTTGTCTTTGATTGTAGTGTAAACCTTTGTATGAAATATTCAGTTTATTGGCAATTTCAAGCATTGTATAGCCTTCATTCCTCAAAACAATGATTGACTGATGAGTTTCTAGAGAAAGCTGTTTCTTTTTTGCCATTTTTGACCTAATATTGACGTTAAGACATGCCAGTCTGTTGCATACTGTGGCAGCTCAAAAACAAACACAAAGACAATGTTAAGCTTCATTTAACAAACTAAATAGCTTTCAACTGTGTTTGATATAATGGCAAGTGATTTTCTAGTACCAAATTAGCAATTTAGCATGATTACTCAAGGAGATGGTGTTCGAGTGATGGCTGCTGGAAATGGGGCCTGTCTATGATTTGATCAAAAATATCTTTGTTCAAATAGTGACGGTGCTGTTTTTTACATCAGTAATGTCCTGCTTATACTTTGTGATCATTTGAATGCCACTTTGGTGAATTAAAGTACCAATTTCCTTCTGAAACAGCAAAATCTGTACATTTATTCAAACTTTTGGCCACCAGTGTATAATAAAAAGGTTACATATTATTAACACACAGTCAGCCACAGTCTATGGCTTGTCTTGTGTACCTGTTTTAATTACATTTTTTGACTTGATTTCAACAATCAACAAGCACACATTTCAAACAGCAGTTTTGAACCCCTGAAGGGCACTGCAGCAGGGGGGCACCACTCGAATGTTTGTTACTCACTTTTGTTTGGAATTTGCCCATTGTTTTGATGTCTGTTACCTTACTTTTGTATCAACGAAACCAAATTTATATGATATTACAGGTAAAGAAAGCTTGAGCCGTGAGCCTGTCTATGGTAAGTTTCCAGCTCTTAAAGGTGCAGTATGTAAGATTCAGAAACACTTGTTATTAATGATACCTGTGGCCGTTAAGTGAACTGCAGCCAGTTCGCACTCGTGCACACACTCCATAGGGATGCGAGTGAGCGAGCATCAACCAAAACAATGACGTAACGTACAAAGAGGCTGAACGTGATTCACCAACATCATACTGACAGATGAGGTAGCATAATTAAAATTACAGTTATGATTGTTTTACTACAAACTGGGACTTTATATTACATTTGACTCTGCAGTGCTGGAACAGGACTTAAACAAAGTGTGGATATAGGTCTGAGTATGCGAGACTGTAGTTTGAAGTAATCACTTTTCTTTGCATGATACATAGGACATCGTATAAATGCAGTCAATGTCGCCATTAGCTAGCTAGCCAGCTTTATCAATAGCTGTTAGCTAAATTTGGTGGATGATGACGTAGCTGTTTATAAAATAGACTGTACATTATAAATATGTTGACACAATTCAGTATTGATGTGATATTCCATTCTAAATGTAATTTTTATATATTGATGCACAATTGTTTTATACTAATCAGGGATGCAAACAGCGCGCTTTTCGGCGCCTCCCGCTTTTTTCACGTCAGTTTGGGTGACTTGTGTGAATCGTGCACGGGGGGGTGTCTGTCTGATTAATTTCACCAACAGTAATTCTGGATTGCATCCACCAAACAAGTAAATAGGAAATAAGCAAATCAAAACACTGCGCGCCAAAACAGCAGGCCTATCATATGCGCGCAAGCGTGAGCCACTAGTGTTTCTTCTTGCTGCGGAACTGCAAATTCAACAAATTTCTCCCTGAGACCAGAGTTCGGCGTCGCGTGAGATCACTGGAGGTAAGGATATTTTTGGTTTATAATGTTATATAATCTACTAGTCATGTAATTTATTAAGCTATACATTTCAACAAGGCCTATTTCAATTGGGTAGGTAATGGTGTGTGTGTGTGTAACCTATATATATATCATTACGTTTTAGCTACATCAAGTGCACCTGTAAAAGACCTAACGTTAGTGCTTGCTAGCAGATCAAATTATGGATGGCTGTAGCTACATAGAAAAAGTTGTTCGACTATAATCATGTTCGTTTGCACGTTATGCATTTTAATATTAAATTCCTGACTTGGCTAACGTTACTATCGCCTATCTTGTACAGTAATATTAAACCCTACGTTACCGCTTTTGCAATGTTGTTGTTGGTACACTGATACCACCGGCACCGAGAAGCATTTAAACGAAAATGAGTGACAAACTGCGTTATTTTCAAATGGAGCATGCATGCCCATGGATTTACTATGGTTAATGTGTAAGGAATAATTGACGACAGGCCGTTGAATTATTAGAAAAATAATGCACACCCGAGGTGGTAATGCGGTCACGTCATTTTAGAGTTAATAACGGAGGTTTGAGCCACTGATAGCAGACTAATGATGGGGACACACTTACGACTTGCTGAAACATTCGAAGACTGATTGTTTCCATCGACTGTAGCAGGTCTTAAACACCGACTCTGAACACCGACTGGACGCGCTGAACACGCGTTTGGGCATGATAGTCATAAGTATAAAATTACATTCATAACTGGCCTTAGAGTAAATGTGTCCCTGGCTTTATGCAGTTATTAGAGAGAGAGAGAGATGTTGCAATAATGAGACAGAAAAGCATGTGCGTCAATATTATTATTTATGTATTCAATTATTTTAAATTAATTTGTTCCTTCTTTTTTTCTATTATTGACAGTAGATAACCTAATAAATGAAACACACAAAGCCCTTTTAACAAGTAGGCCTATCAATAATTATTTATTTGTTATATTATCTGGAATAATTACGAAAACCCGTGCAGCAGGACTATTAATTTATTTATATTCAGTTTAATTTTCTATTTATTATAGATAGGACTATATACTTTATTTATTAAAATTAAACTACATGTGTCAATTGATTGTGAAGTTAGACATAGAAAATGGCAGATCAAGCGCATGGGGCTGCATGTTTTTTCGTGTTATAAATTGCTAAAAGATATAACATGAAGATCTCCACCTTTGATGCAGTGCAGACTGTGAAATATGTCCTGAGGTCTAGGGGCAAGACTGGCATTGGCATGTTCAAAAGAGATGACATCAACATGGGGCCAATTGATAAAACTCTCTGCCGGAACATTAGGGCTGCAGGGAGAAGGGACAAGACCGACAGAGAGAAGAGGATGGAGGCAAAGCAGAAGAGGCAGGCGGAGTATGGCTGCAGTGCTACATGTGAAAGTGCCGAGAAGGCCAAGACCACTGCTCTGGCCAAAGAGAGGCAGACACGTCTCAAACATGTTAAGAAAATGAATGCAGTCAGACGGAAGGCCCTGGATACGTTGCAGGAGGTGGCCAGGAAGAAGAGGAAGGAGGTGTAAAGCAAGAAGAAGAAGTGCTAGATAGCTAAATAAGAGTTTATTGTTCTGGATTAAAAAATTAAATTGAATATTCCAAATTCGTGTCGGTGTATTTTGATTTTCTCTATAGGCTATGTGCCTATAGGGGTGGGCCGGGGATGGCAGGGGTTGGTGGCAATGTAAGTATCTGGATATTTTCCGTGGGGCGAGGGCTTCGATTACCTCTCTCTTTTTTGACCATACATGTGTTTGCATCCCTGACTAATAGAATGTATATATTTTCTGTATAACCAAGTTACATTACACTAATGAATGGGTATTTTTGCATTATTTTAAACATTGTCTAGCATTCATTTCATGTGTTATTGTAGTTTACCTTGCTGAATAATTACAGATTAACATTGGCATTAACCTGACATTTAGCATAATTCATCAGCGTTAGCAGGCAAAATCAAACTAGCTAAAATTACACCGCTAAATCCTTATGGCACTATATTTCACATGCTTTGCAGTTATGTAAGCTTACCTGTCCAATTAGATGAATGCCAATTCAGAGTCGGTTTTGATCCCCAAAACCATACAAAGGTCCCTCCAGGAATCAATTGCCCTGCCGATGTTCACTCTAGTTTTCTCTTGACCACGATCACGTTCCGCTTAGCCAGATGGGATTCAGTTTTTTTTGGCTTACTCTGAGTTTGAAACAATATGCATAACGTTTATGGAAACAGACATTAACAGTACAAAACAACAGAAAGCTTCTCTTTCAGTGCAGATTTTCAGATTGAATAACTCAACTTCTCTCAACTGTCTAACCTCTTTCTGTTTTATTTTGGCAGAAAACACATCATATAACCACAGAGCAAACTTCCCCAATGCAGAGAGTAAGCAACATTTGGCCTGTTTCTGTCACATGCAGTCTTCAAAGTTGATGTGATTTTTTTTTTTTTTTTTTTTTTTATTGTTAAAATACTTTCTCTTATCCCAGCTTAATATCCAGAGACAACTACGAGTAAACAATTCATAGACTGATTTAATCAAAAAGAGCAGACTCTGTGGTTCTATCAAAATATTACTCTGTTTGTTTGTGCATACCGACTCAGCTTGTGGTAGGGCTATCTATTGGCAATGACAGATGAAGAGACTAGGGCTGTAACGATACACCAAACCCACGATTCGGTTCGTATCACGATTTTTGAGCCAAGATTCGGTTCGTATCGCGATTCGATCATGGGGGCGGGGCTTGGGGTGAAAAAAAAGAGAGATTTTGAGAGAAAAAAATATACCGGTATTTTTATTAAATAACATTTGAAAAACCTGTATAAACTGAACACCAAAGAACAATATTAACTATGCAAATTATTAAACTAAACTAGGCAGTGTAGGCTGCTGCTTTTGGGTTGTTTTCTGTGCTCCAACTAAATTGATTTCGGGATGGTGCCGTAGGATATGTATCTGCATGTTGGCCGTGTTACCGGTTCACATTTGAGGAAGCTTCTTAAAACACTTAACCTACGGCAAATTGTGTGGGTCTTGTAGACTACACGATTGCCATCCTTATTCTCCACCGCTAGCCGAAATGTTGCCATACTGCTGACTTAAATGTATTGGGAGGGTCCGCAATCTCTGGGTTGTTTTCCATGTTTCCTCACATTATTTAACTAGCTCGCGTCACATGGAAAGGTATAGTCACATGATACGTAGGATACTAGGCTAACATGTAAAAAGACGCTTACAAGTAAACTTTTTTTAATAGTTGGTTGGATAAGTCACTGAGTATTTAATTATAGAATATCAAATAGGTTGTGCGATTATTGTCTAAAAAAAATCTCCATGTTTTCGGTACTAATGCGGTGATGATAAGGGGCGCTGCCAATAAAGCACCAAAAAGCTGTCACAAAGAACCGGCAAAAGTAATGATTATGAATATGTCAAATATAGCAAGGAGACATTTTAATTGTTTATTAATAAACAAGTGTTTTCTGTCAGTGTCTATTGCAAGATGAAGTTGACGATGCTGTCTCGCGATCTTCAGTGAACGCGCCAGAGAGAAATGCACTTTTCATACGGATTACATAAGCAGAAAGCAGTCTGTATCTTTCGTTTTGAATTGTTCGTTTTAAAAGTAAACATTTCGATATAAATATATTTCTCTGGTCTGTGAGGCAAGTAGCCTACCTTATACGATGAGTTTCGGTTCTCCAGTTCAGGCGCCGGCGACTCCGTGATTATCTATCGATATTTACTTCTTATTTATTAAATCCAGGCAATTGGTTGATGAAACATTGATTAAAATTGAGATACAATTAATGCAAAATGAAATTCACTTTAAAGAAAGGCTTTGTGCTTTCTGTTTGAGGTCTCTGTGAAAGTTTTTTGTGCCGCTTCCGGAGAACTGTCACGTCCTTACATTGTTTTTTCCTCATAAATGCGAACACGAAAAATAAAATAAAATAAATATTCTATGTTCTGGGGAGAGCCAACCCTTCTTCATCTGGTGGGAAGTATTAGGCCTACTTTTGGTTTGTACAGTGTAATTCACAGAATTATAAAAATATATATTTTGCCACCTAAAAGCTAAAAAGCTTTTGTGTCACGTCCGTAACGCATGTGTATTTCCCTCATATTAAATATAAAATGCATGTGTAGACTTATATTTTTCTAATGTCTGGACATTTACTGGACTTTATTAAGGGAGTAGGCTATGGATATATAAACAGAAGTTTCAATATATTGGTATTAAATGCATTTTCTGAGAATTTATATTTCAAGTTTTGACTGCAAATGTCACGTCCATAACGCTAAAATTGCCCAATTTAAAATAATTTATCCTCAACTAGTTTTGTGGTGTAGGTCTACGTATTTTATAATGTTAACTTCAAATACTAATAGTAATTTAAAGATGCGGTAGCATTGGATCTGGACGGAAAGGATAACTCTGGGAGTTGGAAGGGGTGTGTGTGTCGCGCTTCTCCCTTCTCACATCGCGATAACGGTTCGTGGACCTGAGTATCGCGATTTCGATTTTATATTGCGTATCGTTACAGCCCTAGAAGAGACTATTCTGGGAAAGCTGTTTGAAAACAAATATTTTTGCAATTGCGTTTTGTGATACTAATAATACTAATTGTGTCCATAAAAATTGAGTGAAGGGTCATCTATCAAATTGATCATTCAGATTCTGCTGTTATTTATATAGTGTTTATAAGTTAAAATCTAAGAAGTGTAAATTCATTTTTTATGGGCAGAAGGTTTATTAAAGAAGTTTTTTCTTTTACATCTACAGGAATTTCACACAGCAATCCAATCTACTGTTCAATCAGTGGCAAATTCTCAGGGCCTGCAGCTGGTGTAACATGCCAAATAATTAAATAAATATTTTTCATCCTTTCATTCTCAATCACCTTTTTGCCTATGTATTTTTAATCGCTTTCCACTCTTAATTAATCCACAAACAGAGTCAGAATTTATTCCTTGATGCTTACAAGCAAAGTGTGACAACTGTTTCACAAATCACATGCCCAAAGCAGCATGTGACTCTGAGCTCCACCCCCTCAGGCCTTCAGAATTTCTTCAGAACCCTTCAACAGTGCAAATGAATGGGCAACTATAGATGGGTCAGATTCATCAACCAATCAGATTGATTTATTTGTGTGGGAGGGCGGGGCCGGGTCGTGACTCGACACACAGGCTATCAGGCTAATCAAGACACAGAGAGGGATAAAGGCCGATCGCAGGGGGCGGTGCGGGAGAGAGAGATCCTTACGGACAAGTCCGTCGTGTTGTGTTTTTCATTAAAACTATTATTTGTATGTCAAGCCGGTTTCTCGACTCTTTTGAACTGTTTTACATTGGTGCCAAAACCCGGGAAGGAAGAGGGATACGCCGTAGCGGAGTTCTCGCCACTACCCCAACAAAGCAGCCGTGGCCATTTGCCCGGGGACGAGGAGTCCAGCCGCCTCGAAGCGGAGGAACGGCCGCCGACCGCGAGGGGAGAAGGGGCTCCTGGCCGACAGCCTGGAGTGAGGAATGCCGCTGCCAGGGGCAGAGGAGACCCCTTCTGGTCGCTGAAACGCAGCGGGGTAAGAGACCGCCGGCCGCGAACGGGAAGGGGCTCGAGTCCGACCGCCTGGAGCGAGGAGACCGCTGCCAGGGGTGGGGGAGGCCCCTTCCGATCCCCGAGAACGCGGCGGGGCGTTCCATCCGCCTGGGGCTGGAGAGCTACCTCTGATCCGTCTGGACAGGCGCAGCTACCGTTCGGTAGAGGGTGGAGGAGTGGCTGAGGAACAAGCTACGGCGTATCGGAGAACCGGCGAGTACGTTGTTTTTTTATCTCTCCTCTCTCTCTCACTGCCGCTCTGCGTTGACCTTTTCCCTCTTTTTTAAATTGTAGATCCTTACGGACATGTCCGTCGTCCTGTGTGTTTGTCTTTTGAGTTTTTCATTAAAAATATTATTTGTATGTCATGCTGGTTTCTCGCCTCTTCCTTGCCTGTGAGCGTTAATTGTTTTACAATTTGTTATTGGTGGGTATGATCTTAAGGATATGTCACGGTTGAGGCCTTCTAGCTGGCCTCGAGTGACGCAATCACGTTTTAAGTGACGTATGTAATTCAAGAACAAAAAGCTTAAGATCAAGCTGTTTGATGATTCGGCTGTCACTGCTGGTATTGCCATTGTCACGATTCACTGTTGTCTGCCCTTTGTTTTAATGTTCTCATTAGTCTTTTTCGGTGCAGGTCATTGACGTTCACAATGAGGCGACAGAATACTTCTCACTTTCTATGTCACGATTCACTGTTGTCTGCCCTGTTTTTTACCTCTGTCATCTGTTCTTCATGGACTACACTTCCCATCATCCCCTGCTCTGATCACTCTCTCTGGGTCTTTCTCAGCTCAAGGTCCTCAAGCCCATTATCCATTTCCACCCTGCCCTGGCCAATGTGCAGTTTCAGAGACCTGAGGACCTTGAGCTGAGAGAGTCCCAGAGAGAGTACCTGGACTTTCTGGATGATGATCAAGACCAGGGTATTTATCATGAGAAAGTGAGAAGTATGGTGTCCGAAGGTCATTGTCGCCTCATTGTGAACGTCAATGACCTGCGCCGAAAAAGTGAAAAAGACTAATGAGAACATTAAACACAGGTGAGGAACAATAAGAGACAGCTGGAGGTGATCAGAGCAGGGGATGATGGGAAGTGTAGTCCATGGGGAACAGATGACAGAGGTAAAACACAGGGCAGACAACAGTGAATTGTGACAGCTGTTGAGAAAGAGATCCATTTGGAGAAGCATAAATTAGGCTGCTTGAGAATTCAGCGTCGGATCACGTTTTGAAAAATATTGCTGAGTTCTATTCAATTCAGAAAGTCGGATTTTACAACTTCCTACTAGGAAAAGTGCAATGGAATGCATCTTGAAGTCAGAATTACAACTTGTAGGCTCCTGCAGAAATCCTCAATTCCGATTTCGCTGAGATGCAGATGCATAATGTCACACAAACATGTCAACACTCAGAGAGATATACAAAGTAAGTGATAAACGTTCACTTTATTAAGTAATATCGATAAACGAGTTTGTTTCCACATTACATGATATTAAAGCTTGTTTAACAAACAGCTGCAGAAACAGTTGTATAAAACGTCTTTTTTGATAACCGTAAACCTGAAGAACAAATGCTAGCACTGCAACAATGTTTATCTGTTGGGTTGCTAGGAGACATCTCTAATGAGAGTCAAACCCCTCCTAAGTGAACGCATGAAATGGAATGCATTTATGATCGGAGATATCAAGTAGGAATATCCCACATCCACACTGTAAGCAATTGCTGTAAATTTACAGCCAATTTTCAACACTAAAATACTGTTTTCATGTTAAACAGTTTAGTACTGTAGTTAGCAATGCATTGTGGGCTGCCTAACTTGGAGCAACAGGACAGAGGCCCTAAACAGTATGCTGATGTTTTAAATTACAGGAAACTACAGTATTTTTTAGAAACTGAGTGTTGACTGGGGAATTTGGAGCACGGTCAGAAGTTTGATACAACATCAGTCTTTTACATTGAGGCTACTACTTTTGTTTTGGTAAATTTTCTTTATAAAATACAGAAATAATTTGCCATCAACTTCTGGAGGGACTTCAGGAACCATCATTTGGATTTTCCAGAAGAGGACGCACAATTTAGATGACGTGCATTCACATCATCGAGTGTTATTCATCCATCGGGTCTTGCATCTACAAATTAAACGGTAATTAAAATCTTATTCATATTGCCAAAAATGTTTGATATCAAACTGATGCTCAGGAGCTTGTCTAGCTAGGGATTTGAACATGTCATTTATCAGTGAGGGTTAGATTTGAATGGCCAAAACAATATTACTTTTGGGTGTTTTTTTTGTTTAATTTTGGTAACATTAGCCGAACGTTTGCATCCGAGGAACAACACTTGTTAATCGGTAAGAGAGGCAATCGGCAGATGGAGGCAGCAGGAAAATATCAATAGCATACTGGAATAATTAGCCTACATGATGCCCGGTGATTAAGGATTTATTTCAACCAAACCATATCTATCCCAACTTTGAGGAGATTCCTCCTCAATTATTATTATAAGATTGTTGGAACATCAGCTAACCGAGATGGTTTGGTGAGTTTTATTTTGTTTGTGTCGACTTTTAATGTAACTTAGTGTGTTTTACAAACATTTAACAAGAAAATTAAGCTAATTGTAGTTCGGTTAAAGGGAGACAATTGAATCCTCAAGGCTTTGCATTTTTCTGTTTAAACGGAAAATTGGTGTGAAAATATTGCCTTTCTGGACGCTTTGTGAATGCATTTTGTTTAATCTGACGCTGCGCGGCTTTGTCGAACCGTTTTGCATCATCTGTGGCTTTGTTTCACAATCTTAACATTGCAACTCAATTAAGAGTTATACGGTGATACGGTGTCAAAAGCAGCCAGCCGTAATCAAGACTAATCGGGCAGTGACAAAATGTTCCCCTGTCAGATTTGTTGCCATAACTCTGCCACAATAGTGACATACGTAAGGCACATGAGAATTCATAAAAATACACCTAATTTTACTTTTAAGTGTGTTTTGCCAGATTGTAGTCAGACTTTTCAAAACTTTTCAACATTTAAGTGTCACACTTACAGACATAACAAACGTGTAGTTAGGCCTACTTTGTCTGGTGTTGAACTAACATGTCATGTTGATATCTGCAGTGCAAGGTATGAGACTTTGACAGCATTTTACTCTCATTTGAAAACACACATTAGAGAGGGGAAAACAGTCACTTGTCCTTATAGACACTGTAGCAAGAGCTTTACAGTTTTATCAACATTCACATCACACATGAGTCGGAAACATAAAAATGGTGCTGAGAAAAATTTGTCTGAGTCCATTGTGAATCCTGGTGTTTCCCATGAGAGTGAACAAGATCAGTCTGATATGCAGATTGATCCTCCCAGTGATGCAGGTGATGAACAAGAAATTTACCCAGAAATTGCTGATGAATCGCAGTTCTTTAAAAATGTTGCCCTTTTTTATTTGAAATTGCAAGCAAAGTGTTTGCTTCCATCCTCTGTCATCCAAACAATTATTGAAGATTTTCAGGAAATACATGATATAAGCCAGTCACATTTGCTTTTCAAACTAAAAGAGAAGTTGATTACACTTGGGATTTCTGAACCTGACACAAACAATGTGATTGAAGTCATGAAAACTGAGGATCTCTTTAGGACCTGCAACACTCAGCCACTGAAAACTGATCAGAAAAGAAAAACAGTTTTCAAGAACAGCTTCAACTATGTTGAGCCAGTTCAGATCTGTCTAGGTCAGAATGAGGCAGGCAACGAGTGTTTTGCCCAGTATGTTCCTATTAAACAGACAATTGATTCTCTATTCCATTGCCAATCAGTGCAGGAACAATATAAGCAAGTACACTCCAGTATTGGTTCTAAGGATATTCTTAAGGATGTGTGGGATGGCAAAAATATGGCTGAGAATGTTCTCTTCCAGACGGAGAGCTCATCACTGAGCTTGATCCTGTATCAGGATGCATTTGAAGTGGTAAACCCACTGGGATCTGGAAAGAAAAAACACAAGATACTTGCAGTGTATCTAACTCTTGCAGATTTAATGCCACACAACAGATCCAGCACTGATCAAATGCAACTTGTTCTTCTCTGTAAAGAACACGATTTTAAGTATTTTGGTCAAGACTTGGTTATGGGCACCCTTGTCAATGACCTTAAAGATCTAGAGCTCAATGGTGTTACCCTGTCTGATGGAAAGGTCTACAAGGGAACTTTGTGTGCCATTGCAGGCGACAACCTAGGCTCACATAATATAGGAGGCTTTGTGGAGAACTTCAGCAGGAGTTCACACTTCTGTAGATATTGTGATATCAGCAGAGAAGCATTCCATGCAGATCCTCTTATCCATGGCACAAAACGCACAGTGCAGTCATACAGTGGTCATGTTCAGAGCAGTGAAGGACAGTCTACATCTTGTGGAGGTGTTAAATTTGACTCTGTGTTTAATACGCTCAAATACTTCCATGTATGTCAGCCAGGGTTGCCTCCATGTCTTGGCCATGATCTTTTTGAAGGTATTGTATCCTCTGATCTGGCACTGTACATTAACCATCTTGTTAAGGTGGATAAAATGTTTAGCTATCTTGAGTTGAATCGACGAATAAATCAGTTCAAGTATCTCGGTAAGGATGCTAATGACAAACCGTGTGAGGTTAATCCAGAGGGTGTAAAACTTGGGGGACATGCTGTGCAGAATTGGTGTTTGCTGAGAATGTTGCCCGTTTTGATCGGAGACAAAGTAAAAAATCCAGGTGACAACAAAGTATGGCAGTTGGTTTTGCAACTTAGAGAAGTTGTGGACCTCATTTGTGCACCTGCAATTTCAATTGGCCAGATAGCCTACCTAAGAGTTCTGATTGATGAATATTTGCATTGCCGAATACAAACCTTTCCTGATAACCCACTGAAGCCCAAACATCATTATGTCAGTCATTATCCTGAGCTCATTATCCAGTTTGGGCCACTTATTCGCCTTTGGACTTTAAGATTCGAGAGCAAACACACATATTTTAAGCAGTGTATGAGAAAATTGCGCAACTTTAAGAATCCATGTTCTACTCTTGCAGAGAGACATCAGCTTCTGCAGGCCTTTCTGAGTGCTGGTACCTTCTTCCCTCCAGGTGTTTCAGTGGAGAGGGGCACACAGTTTTTCTCAGATGACTACAATGATGTAATCATAGAAGCAGTTGCACATCACAATTTTGAGTCCACAAACACTCTGATAGCCAATGAAGTGACTGTGAAGGGGACAAAATATAGAAAGAACATGCTCATTGTGATTGATGATGATGAGGGGCTTGTCACTGGAAAAATCAAAGTGGTTCTCGTTCATAAGGATTCAGCAGTATATTTTATTGCTGAAAGTATCATGCCCTGCGTATTCCTGACATGGGTGTTTACAGCCTCACATTGATGCAGAGAAGCTACTGTTGTATTAATCAGGAGAATCTGCTAGATTACTATCCCTTGCCTGAGTACACTGTCCATGGCACACCACTGATCGTTCTTCACCATTCTTTCCCTCTAGTCCAGAATGATGGCGAACATGAGTGAAGAAATCAAAGAGATAATCTGCAAGACCTTGCCAAATCTGTCTGAAGAGACCCAGTGGCAAATAATATCAAAACTTCAGAGCTCCGGCTTGGAGTCAAAAGAAGACTTAAAATATGTACAACAGGAAGACATTGCTGATCTGTTACCAGTTATCCAGCGCAGAAAACTCCTTGATGCATTCAAATTAGGTAATGTATGGTTCATTTAGAGTGGCATTCTCTTGTCAATTTCTTGTTTATTCATTTGTGGAATTTCTTTTTTCTAAAACTACATAATCCACCTTTAAATTTTTCAAATATGCCTAATATAAGGAGAGTTAAGTAGACTTTTGGCCAAATCTCTGCAGTGACTCTGATATAGCTTATTAGTTATGTGCCCTAATTCTTGTTTGTTTGTTTGTTGTTTTTAGAAACCGAGACAGTTACATTGGATCTTCAAGTCATTCCAACTTCGTCACCACTGACGAGTAGTGATCGATCGGTGTCTGGGTCTTCATCACCAACATTATGCACTCCGCCTAATTCTAGCTCATCACAGCTATCGGCCATTTCATCATGTTCAAGCCAGGCAAGAAACAGCGAGCCAAGCAACAGACCTTCCACATCTCAGATACTGAAAACATGGCCAGAAACATTCCAGGTCCCTTGGGAACAAATGCCACAGGAAATTCGTTCTGCAATTGCAGATGGCAAGAGACCTAAACCAGTGGAGCGACGCCAGATGGTACGAGTACTCGCAGATGAAATGACAAGGTATGAAGCTAACCCCACTCGCGCACAGTGCCTAACTGTGGTTCGAAATATCATCAGGCAGTATCCAAAGAGTTTTGCTGATATTGCACCAGATGGGTCACTTCTGTGTGGAGGTTATACATCACTTTTGATTCAAGTGAAAAACCGCATTGAGAATGTGAACCGTGATGGATGCTTCTCATGCCACCGATCCTCTACAGGCAAGAGGGGTCCAACTGACACATATGGATGTACACGATTTCAGCCAGAGCTACCCCCAGAAGAAACTGATGACACTGTGGAGCAGCACCGCCAGAGACTGGAGGAGATTTATAGACAGGAGGGTGCAGGTGGAGCAGAAAGAGCAGAAGTTAAAAATCTAATGGAGCTCACATTCTCTCTACAACGTCGCCATATAAATACACTTCCACCACCTGACATTGAAGATGTGAAAAGCAAATGGCCTTTTCTTTTCACGCCAAGGTATATATACGCACATTTTGAGTTGCTCACAGACATCAATGTGCTTCGTAGCTTGGAACTCAGTATGGAGGAATGTGGAAGAGCCATCACAGAATACTTCAGGGGAAAACCTACCAACAAAGATGTCAAGGATATCCTCTCTAATGGTGAAGATAATGAGATGGCACTTCATGTTGTTCAGCTGCTCATGGCACACTTTGGAGAGGACCTAACCGGGCTGATCCTTCTTACAGATGTAAGTTTTATTTTTTCTTTCTAACCCTGTGTTTTAAAGGGTGACTCCACCAGTCTTAAGTGTCCAGACACCTAATTTGTGTTCTAATTTTGGGGAGTACTACTACATTATGTGAAAACAGTAGTGTAAATTATTTTGTGGCTCAGAGGAAGCTGCATGTAAGCTGATAAATTACCTCCATGTTGTCACACAGTTGCTAAATTGCATTATGGGTAAAGTAGGTGCAAGGTTTTAAAAAGTATTTCACTTGTCGTCTTTGCCCTACTATGACACTGTTGAATGTTTTAAAAGCAAATGATCAAATCAATACAGCAGAAACAGAAATATTAAATTTTTTATTCCAAATATTCTTCTTCCTTTTCAAAAGCTGGTGCCTACATTATCCACAATGCAACTTGACCACTGAGTAACATCACTTGAGGCAATTTATCAGATTATGTGCAGTTTCCTCTGGAACCACAAAAGGGTTCATACTACTTTTTAGACATTTACAGTAGAACACCCCAGGACCTGTAAAAATAAAATTGATACCCTTTAAATTTTGACTGCCAAATCTATTTAGCAGTTTGACTGTAGGTACTTCAGAAGCCTACCTCATTTGCCTCTAGGTTATTCTCACCTAGTGTTTACTAATTATTGACCTTTTTATCATTTTTCTTCTTAATCTTATTATGGTAAGCATAATGTATTTGTTCCCTAAAGGTGTCTGCCACTGCAGCTGACGTTGAGACAACTCTCAGTCTTCCTGCAAGTCCTCGCCTGATACTGCCTGGTATACATTTCATTTAGATTCATTGATAGACACATTATATATCATAGCGGCCATTCATCTTGAGTTTACAAATGTTTATACAAGGTAACATGCATTCTCATGTTCCTATGACTTGAAGTTTCAGGTGCAACAGGGCAAGTCACAATTAAAAGTTGGATGATCACCTTTGAGGGCCGTGTAATCTCTGAGGGCATCACACCAACATTTGCAACGGGACTTGCTGCTGTGTTTGCAATCTACTACATATTCAACCTTCAATATCAAGATGAGGCAGCCTGCACTCTGGAATTCATTCAGAGGTAAAACCCCTTCATTCCTTGTCATCATTATATGAATATATGCAATTAAATTAATGTGTTTGTATTTTTTGCATAAAATGGTATTAGTACTGTACATTTCAAGCCACAACACGCATAAATTGGTATTAGTACTGTAAATTTCAAACACAACACGCATAAAATGGTATTAGTACTGTACATTTCAAGCCACAACACGCACACACACAAACATACACAGGGTATTTTGTTGTACTATAGGCTTTATTATAATTACATTTGATGTCACTTCTATATGTCATTCAAGTCCACTCTATTTGTGCAATGAAGAAAGACAAAAAAATCAATTCATTGCATTTAATTGAATGTACACAAAACAGTATGTTGTTGCAACCCCACTCTGATCTTAGATATATTTTGATTACAGGCGCTTCATTGGTATAAATCCAGAGAGAGGGACAAAGGCCAAAAGGGGCAAGGTTGTCTCCAAAAAGAAAGGTGTGATCGTCCAGAAGAAGTCTTCTGCAGTCAATACACACGTCGCCATGCTACTGAAGAATCTCCTTGACTTTGAATGGAACTTCATATAGATCGGTGAGCTCTTTAATCTCACTCTCTATGTTTTGACAGTCTGGCATTGCCACATTAAGCCACAAGAGAACTGGTATTATTACTTTATTAGCATTAGCTTGGAGTGTATACTGTACATTCTTGATTGTATAGTTTATTTATTATTATGATAATGATTGTTTGTTGTTGTTTGACAGTGGCAACACTGGAATAATGCTGCAGAGAGGAACAGCGGCTACCAAAGTGATGGTCATCTCTCCTGGATCCACAAGTACTAAGACGTATAAACACAAGCCTACCTCACAGGACTATTTTAAGAGGTTAAAAACACAAGCCTACCTCACAGGACTATTTTAAGAGGTAAAAACACGTTTCATCCCTAAATGTTTTTATGTATCCATATTGTCAAAATGTTCTACTGTAGGCCTACTATAATCGTTTCAAAATGGCCTTAATGCACATTTTCAAAATGTTCTTAAGTTTGTTTTTGAAATGTTGCCAATTCTGCATATGTTCAAAATGTTATAATGAAAGTATATTTTTACAGACAGCAGAGAATACATTGCAGATTACATATGTAAATCTTTTAAGTTGACGTTTGAGGAAATTTTTATCTAACTCACAGGACTATTTTAAGAGGAAAAACATGCGCCTGTGGGCTATTTTCCCCCCCAAAATGTGCCAAAGATGCTTGCATGCTGAATGTTCTTACTCATGTAATCAAAAAGGTCCTAAAGAAACACTCCACTTTTTTGGAAATAGGCTCATTTTCCAACACCCCTAGAGTTAAACAGTGGAGTTTTACCGTTTTCGAATTCATTCAGCTGATCTCCGGGTCTGGCGGTAGCACTTTTAGCATAGCTTAGCATAGTTCATTTGAATCTGATTAGGCCGTTAGCATCTCTCTCAAAAAAATGACAAAAGAGTTTCGATATTTTTCCTATTTAAAACTTGACTCTTCTGTAATTACATCGTGTACTAAGACCGACGGAAAATGAAAAGTTGCGATTTTCTAGGACAATATGGCTAGGAACTATACTCTCATTCCTGCGTAATAATCAAGGAACAAGGATCATTGCATCTGCTTCACCCATGGTACTGCAGCAAGTTCCTTGATTGCTATGCAGGAATGAGAGTATAGTTCCTAGCCATATCAGCCTAGAAAATCGCAACTTTTCATTTTCCGTCGGTCTTAGTACACTATGTAACTACAGAAGAGTCAAGTTTTAAATAGGAAAAATATCGAAACTCTTTTGTCATTTTTTTGAGAGAGATGCTAACGGTCTAATCAGATTCAAATGATCTATGCTAAGCTATGCTCAAAGTGCTACCGCCAGACCCGGAGATCGGCTGAATGGATTCGAAAACGGTAAAACTCAACTGTTTAACTCTAGGGGAGTTGGTAAATGAGCCTATTTCCAAAAAAAGTGGAGTGTTTCTTTAATGTTCCTTAAATAGTCTAAGTTTATTGCCATAGTCTAAAGCAGACACTACTAGGCTGTTTCTGTTTGCTACTAGAAATCTCTTCTCAGCGTCGTCCAACAGGGTTTATTTTATTTTTTTCCATTTTTTGTATTCAAAACATGCTCTTTGAAATAAAGGTACTTGATTTTGAAGTTTGTATTGCTTATTTTGCATAATATTCACAATAATGCACATCTTAAGAAACTGTCTATAGGCCTGAGAATAATGATGTTCATTGCAATCAATATTGAATAAATAAATGTAGTTATTGTATTATCTATTGTGGCTGTCTACAGTAAACTGTGAGAAGTTAAAATAACAACCTAAACAAATTATTGTAATTTCCAAATAATCACAGAAATATGCTGCATTTATTTATTTTTTCTGTATTAGACTGTGAAATCATTTAACAGTTTGACTACAGAAATATACTGTAATTCTGGTTTACAGACTACTACTGTAAAATTACTGTATATTGCTGGCATCTTTGCTGCCAGCTCTTTACTGTAAATTATAGAAATACAGAAATATACAGTTTTTCTGGTTTACAGACTACTACCGTAAAGTCATTTTACGTATGAATACCGTAAAAATAACGGTATACTGCTGGCGTCTCTGCTGCCAGCTCTTTACTGTTGTTTTACAGGAAAATTTTTTACAGTGCAACTTGAATAGAAAGCATTACCGTGTACCCTGACGAAACAAAATTTATTGCAAGCAACATTTAAATCGTATGTATTATTAGATAGATTTTTCCAGGTATTATAGACCTCCTTGGTAGAAAATTATGATTTTTGAATGTCTTTTCGGGAGACGTTCATTTCACAAAACAGTCATGCTACAGTTAAAATTAGGCTTGCTTGAGCATTAAGTGTCATTTTAAGTTCTGGCTTTCATGCGTGGACGTGTTTTTAAAATGTCAATTGGTAGTTAGCTGCAACATAATGCATGATCCCCAAAGGCATAGAGTGTCATATTCATTGTGAAACTGTTTTCTTAATGGCAGGAATCACACTAAAGGCCTAGACTTTAAATACACAGGCCACCACTGAGATCAATAATGCAATAATTCAAAACTGTAATAATGTGTAACAGTAACGAATACATACTTAATTATACATTATATCTTCACATTTTTAAATTGTACTGACTGATCCCTAAAAGGCTCAACAACGAGAAGAACAAGGCTCAATGAGAAGAATGATTGTAACTGATCCGAAATTTAGAGGATCAGAGGTGTTTTGTAATTTTTTTTGTGATTAACATTTTTTATTGGTTCATACATTAAACAAAGAAGTGCTAAACATATATACACAGAATTAACATTTAACCCCAATTAATACCCCTCCCTATCCCCAACCCCACCCCGAACCTCAACAAACATTCCTGTGGTCACACGAGTATACACACAGCAGTGCTGATGTAGGGCCATATCGCACTCTTGCTCCTGTGATATTACTTATATATATATATATATATATATATATATATTTGTGTGTGTGTGTGTGTGTGTGTATACTCATGTGTGACCACAGGAATGTTTGTTGAGTGTCAGGTTGGGGATTGGGAGGGGAAGGGGTAATAGTTGGGGTTAAATGTTGATTCTGTGTATATATGTTTAGCTCTTCTTTGTTTTAAATGTTGTAGTTTTTTTTTGTGCATGGAACTATTTTCTTATGCGACGGATTAGAATCGGCCGTTGCTGGTTCAAAACAAATGATGCGTTCAAGCCTTCATTAGCAATTCATAAAGTTCCCTTCAGAAATAGTATCAGGGCTTGTGCTGTTTCTAACAAGTTATTGGATAAACAAGGATGGATTGATAGGGGTGTGTGAGAGACAGGCAGGCAGGCAGAGCGTGTGCGATCACCTGTTGCCACTCCCAAGCAGAGATCCAAAATTCTTGGATCTTAACACACCACCAAAAAAATGGGGTTGTCCCCATCTTCTGATTGGAATCGTCAGCAGGTGGGTGTGTCTTTAAGACCAAGGCTATAATATCTTGAGCGGGTCCAATAGAATCTTGGTAAATCTTGGATTGCATGAAGTGCACCCTTGAATCTCTTGATGCAGACGTGAATTTTTTAGAATCCTAGTCCACACTAAAATAGGAGGGTTTTAATCACTTTGCATTATACATTAAAAGATTAGTTCACTCAAAAATTTAAATTCTCTCATCATTTACTCCCCCTCATGCCATCTAAAATGTGTATGACTTTCTTCTGCAGAACACAAACAAAAATATTTTTAGAACCTCAGCATTCCCTCAAGCATTTGACTAGCTGTAGGTTGGTCAGAATGTCCTCTGACAGTCCTTTTTAATTCTATGTCTGAACACGGTTTATTTCTTAATTAGTCTCTTAATATAATATTTTGACTCATTCTCATGTGCATTTGTACAATAATCTAAAAGTCTTATTTAGGAAATTATCAGTAAAATATACTTGAGAGTGTGAAATGTAGCATCGGTTAACACATGCTGAATTATTTATCCCTGTGTGTATGACTTTCTTTCTTCAGCAGAACACAAATTAAGATATTTAGAAGAATTTTGAAGCTCCAAAAATCACATAGCTCATGTCTCAGTTTGTTGTAACATTGATAATTTCCTCCAAGAGGTCACTAGGGCAAAAATCATATTCAACATGGTTAAAAAGACATTCTCAAAAGAGATATTCTCAATAGAGACTGAGCACCCTTTTAACATTTATATTTTGCACATGAATGGAAAAACAGAGCAGGAAGTCTATAGCACAACACAACCTCACCATTGTGACACATTTGATGATCAACCTGTGATGTGCTGTGCTGATGGAAACTGTCTTTCTGCTGTTGTGGTTTTCTCAGGTTTGAGCGAATGTAGCAGAGAGGTGCTACAGACAGACTACACTTAAACTGAGCTTCAAAGAGACTTGATGCCTTGTTGCTTTAAAATCAGGCAGTACTGCATATATAGAAGTGTTCTTATGTATCTAATCTTTTGGAGAACAATAAAAGGTGAAGTAAAGGCTTGGGATTACAGAATAAGACCTGAAAATTAAAAGAAACCGGAAACTACTCCATCCTTCAATATAATGTGCAGCATTAATATCTGGGTATCTACCGCTGTGAACTCTATGATGGTTTTAACAATTGCATTAACCATCAGGAAACTGGAATTCACACAAGTAGGTAAAAACATTACTGACCTATATATATATATATATATATATATATATATATATATATATATATATATATATATATAGCCATTAGCCTAAATATGTTGTTTTGCATCGCAGTGCACTCTAATTGTAGGTCTGAGACATAACTGACATGAACAATTTTAGTAGCTTGACCTCTGTCACAAAATGGATTACAAAATCATCCAACAGGATTAAAGAGTTACTGTAAGAGATACCATAATTTAGGATGATCTTTATTGTGTACAGGACAATACTTTTTAATGTTATACTTCAGTTTCTTCAGTAAAACTTGTGCTTGCTGTCTTTTTTAACAATATTGATCTTTTGCCTGAAAGGCAGAGAACATTGAACAAGATGAATCAAAAAGCTCAAAGGATTCTGTGATGTCTCTGTGGCCCTTCATAGCAGGAGCAGCAATAATTGTTATTTTTCTTCTTGTGGTCACACTCACAATGTGTTGCATTTGGCATAAACAGAATCGTAAGTGTTTCAGATCATTTAAGAAACACTATATACACAGATTTTGTATGTTCAATGAAGTAACTTAATCTCTTTCTGTGCCTGTTTAAAACACCAGACGAACCATATTATGCAAATACAGAAAGCCAGCCGGGTAAGACTTTCACTCTGATTCTTCACACACTTCATTACAATAATTGTCCATGCACAGCAGTATACATGTGACCATTTCTAAGAACACATGGCCTTTTGAATCTTTGAATTAATATTTTTTTCCCTTTCACTTGAATGATAGTTCGAGATACCAGCAAAAATCAGATCATCTATGGTGGGTTCATTGCGTATTTATCATATTACACAAAGAGTAAAGTCATAATATTTGGTAACAAATACAGAAAAGAAAAAATGTCTAATTCAATAATGCTGTAATTAAAAGGAGTGACTGCTATTTTGTCAGATATTTTAGTTAACATTATATAAAACATTTCAGTTGTTTCATTTCTACTATGCAGAGAATGATCAAGAGTTTAGAAAAAAGATTTCTAAAGGAAAGAGTGAGTATATAAAACTTCCCCATCTTGGTATGCATAAATAAAATACAATTTAAAATACAAATCTAGAATTCATCAGTTTAAATAATTTTCAGTTCTTTTCTATTATATTACTATTGTAGCATATTATTGTGTGAATAATAATATGGCTTGTAAATCTTTGATTTTGCTCCTTAATGTTTGACTGGCAACTGGATGTAAACATCTCTTATCAGATAATGTTGTTAACATGAGGATCACCAACCTGAATCATTTTCCATGATGAAGTGAATTAAACTGTCCTTTTTCTTGCAGGCCAGTTGTCATCACTTTACATTAACAGGCCTGACAATAAGGTTCCAATTTATGTCAACAGCAGGCCCACAACAACAGAAGAGGATACCTATGCAAACTGCTCTGAAAATGATTATGAAAATGTGAAGTAGTCAGCTGAGTGGACATGACTGTGCAGTACATCATTTTTTTATTTTGCAGTTCTGAAAGATGGATACTAAAAATACTATATGTGTCTTTTGTGCACACTACTATCTTGAGTGAATTGACAATAAAATTGACACATAATTTCAGGACTATTTTGGGGATGCGTTGCCATTCAGGATGATATATATTTGTATACATTTGTATGTATGTATATATATATATATATATATGTATATGTGTGTGTGTGTGTGTGTGTGTGTATATATATATATATATATATATATATATATGTATATATGTGTGTGTATATATATATTTGTTTTTATTTGTATTGTATTTGTATTTCTTTTTCAAAGGTGAATAAAATGTTACACATTTTTAATTCACCTCTTTCAAATTGTGTCCAATTAAATATTGAGATGGGGGTACGCACTGCTGAAAATAGATATTTGTTGCAAATTGTGTACTGAATGTTGGGGAATCATTTACAAGTGTTTGAAATAACATCCGACTTGGATCTGATGTGGATTCCGATCACAGAATGATGCAGAATTGCATTCATTATTGAGTTATATGTGATGCTTACTCTTACGCATACTTTCATACCAAGTATACTTTATACTAAAACAATTACCAGAGACCGCTTAGACACCGCTTATGTCTCATGTGCTGAGAATGTGCTAACGTGCGAACCAAAAAAATATAAATCATAAAAGATTAAGAACCACTTCATGGTAAGAATGGCGACCTTTTGAATCACACTCGTGCCAGAGAATTATTGCACCTCGACCTGTAATTGGCCAAAATACTCCGTTCGACTTTTCCGAGACCCTCTACTCTTTCCTGTGGAACACAGAAGCTTGACCTCTGACCCACTTTCTGTAGATCTGAATTTCTGCGGTTTTAATTTTAGAATATTGAATTTGGTGTTCTGAATTTCTTCTTCATCTTGAAAACTTGAAGCTGTATTTTTTAAAACAGGATATTTACAGTGTAAGAATTCAGAACCAAAAATGTGCTGTTTGAAAATACATATTTATAAAATAAAACAATTCAATTTGGTTAAATATGAAATATAAAAATTCAAACCTATTTAAAATACAACGTAATATTTCATTTGGCAAAATTACACTTATAATTCAAATTCAAAAGTCTATAATTAAAATTTACACAATTCAAATTGTTTTGTCATTTTTCTGGCTCCATAAGGATGTAAACGCAACAATTAAACTTTTTAACACAAATTAAGTGGTTATATTATGGAAAAATGGATTTGTTTGTGATATTTTAAGAAAGAGCCTCAATTAGCTTAATGTCTGAGTGTTACAACAACAGAAGTCACCCTTTTAAAAAAATAGGAAATTATATTTGGACTATTGTAGGTGATGTTGAGTTAATTCTTTCTTATTAAATGTAATATATTTTACAACATTTCTGACAATTTCATGTCACTCTATATCAGAGTATGTCATGTTACAATCATAACTTGCAAATGTGATATATTTTAATCTATATTTTGATAAATAGAATCGTTTTAATATTTCCAAAATGTTCACTGACCTTGAAACTTTCATGATGACAGTCTCCACATGAAAAGTCCAAATTTTACAAATTTGTCTGTGGTGTTACTATCTTTATGGTTGCACCATAGACTCCATAGTAACTCCACAGGCTAAATACAGTCAGAAAAGTGTGTAATGCAAGTTGTCTGTTGTGCTACTTTAAATAGAGATGTTCAGTTTGTAGTCCAAAAACCCAGAAGAATCTATGGGATTAGAATCCTGCCATGATTCAAAACTGAAAATCAAGTTCTGAAATGTTGAAACTAAGTGTTCGAAAACTCAAAATCTTACAAAAAAAAGTTTTGCAAGATCGAAAAATAAGATTTGCAAGCTTGCAAAACGTAAAAAAAAATAAAAATATCTCTGCAAACATTGTTGTTTTTGAGATTTCCTTCTTCAGAACTGCAACATTTTTTTTACGATGTTGTGCAAACAATTTTTCAGAGTTTCAAATTTGTCAGTGTTCTCCCACTGTATTAGTTTGTTTTCCAGATTTGAAACCTTGTAAATGGTGATCTGAAAACTGGTGTGCGAATAGGTGAAAAAAGTTTTGAAACTCTGAAAACAGAGGTTCGAAAGGGCGAAAATTATTACATTACATTACATTTGCACTGCTATTGCAGACTATTTTTTCAGAGCCAGTGTTGCCAACTAATTTTCAGCTGAAGTTGCTAAAGGCAGGTCGATTTGTTGCTAAAAGTTGCTAAATGACGTTATGATGTCATTGCGCTATGACGTCATTACGTAATCCCAACGCAAAACTATGCCATTATGTAATATGTAGATATTATTTGATATATACATATACATATACATATACACAGCATTTGTAAAAGTAATACAAACAACACTTTTTCATGATCAGATTTTTTTTTTAATACTACATTGATATTGAACAGTTAAACACTTTTGAACCATTACATTAGGCTATTTTCTTATTAACCAGTGAAAAATCTGTTTTCAGAGTTTCAAAACTTTTTTCACCTATTCGCACACCAGTTTTCAGATCACCATTTACAAGGTTTCAAATCTGGAAAACAAACTAATACAGTGGGAGAACACTGACAGATTCGAAACTCTGAAAAAATGATTGCGCAACATCGTAAAAAAAAATGTTGCAGTTCTGAAGAAGGAAAACTCAAAAACAAAATTATGTTTGCAGAGATTTTATTTTTTTTTACCACTTTGCAAGCCTGCAAAACTCTGTTTTCAGAGTTTCAAAACTTTTTTTCACACATTCGCACACCAGTTTTCAGATCACCATTTACAAGGTTTCAAACCTGGAAAACAAACTAATACAGTGGGAGAACACTGACAAATTTGAAACTCTGAAAAATTGTTTGCGCAATATTGTAAAAAAAATGTTGCAGTTCTGAAGAAGGAAATCTCAAAAACAACATAATGTTTGCAGAGATATTTTTATTTTTTTTACATTTTGCAAGCTTGCAAATCTTATTTTTCGATCTTCCAAAACTTTTTTTTGTAAGATTTTGAGTTTTCAAACACTTAGTTTCAACCTTTCAGAACTTGATTTTCAGTTTTGAATCATGGCAGGATTCTAATCCCATAAGAATCCGCCATATGTTCCCTCTAGATTTTCCTATGGGTTTTTATAATGGGATTTTTTTTTCTACTTAAAGAGTAAAATAAGGTCTGTGGTAAACATTATTTGGCAACGTGGATGTTCTGTTCTACAGCATAAGTAACACACCGTCATACCGCAAATGCGAATTTTGAAGCCACTTCAGTTAAATAATGACCCCTATACTGTGTTACAATGGGATCTAAAAATGTACTTAATTTACTGTAAACTACGCATAAATCCGTTTTACGATGTTTTATCTGTTCTTGCTGACAGAATTGCATTTAAGCTTGCAGACATTTCAGCATATCATAATATGTGTTTTTCGTGGTTTGTTACCCATACTGATATCAAAAACTGAGGCTCTGTTTAGACCAGAAGTACTTGACTTGAACTTAAACCAACGAGATGCTAAGCATAACCATAGAACAGTGTAAACCTCCGTGTTATCGGTAGTGACGTGGACGAACACTTCCGGAGGTGTGCGACCCGCGATTTCCTCATTGATCTATGCAATCTGAAATGATTTTCTGAACATATTTAACGCAACACAGGTAAGGAGACCTATTCAATCTTTTTTCAAAGTTAAAATTACATGCGAATGCATGCACAAAGACACTGAATGGCTGTGCATTTGCTTCTCATGTTACAAACCCACCAAATCATTTTGTGCACTCTGAGAAAATACATGGCATTTTATTTAATAAAAACGACATTATGTTTCACAATATTTTGCCTTATAATGCCTAGAGACCATATTCGAATCAAAATGAAATAAAATAATCAGGATGTTTTCTTAGTGTAAACAATGTAGAGTGTACACATTTTAAAATAACAATATTCTGCAAATTCTTGCTCAATTAAGGTGATTTTTTATGTTTTTTTTAAACCGACTGTCTCTCTGTTGAAAGTTATTTCAAAAATAGAGCCAGACATTCTGAAAAGTGACAAAAAGTTTTTATTTTGTCCTGCAGGTGCTTGAATGGAGAAGTTTGTAATTCGGCAGAGAAAGACACCTGCAGCATCTGCTGAGAAGGATGAATGGAGAAAGGAGAAACGAATGAAGAAGAAATGCAAAGAGGAGGTGGAAGAGGAGTTTTCTCAACCGATCCCTTGGCAGAAGATTGAGGCAGAGGGTCTGGACTGTGACTACAGTTTGCTGTTTCACAAAGAAGAGGCTGATCGTCTCTTCAATCAGCTAGATGAGGAGGTGATATATTTCACAGGTATTAAAAGCACTTTTGAATCATGTTATTACAAATGCAGGAAAAAGTGAAACAGGTTTTGGGCATTAAACAAAAATAAGAGGAACATTCATGTACCAAATACTGTATTCCGAATCCATATTAAAAGGATAATTTCATTTTTGGGTGAATATCATTTACTCACCCTCATGCCATACCATATGTGTATGACTTTCTTCTGCAGACCACAAATAAAGATTTTTAGAAGAATATTTCAGCTCTAAAATCACAAAGACATCATAAAAGAAATCCATAAAACTCCAGTGGTTTAATCCATGTCTTCGGAAGAGACCCGATCAAATTTGGGTAAGAACAGAGCAAAATATAACGAATGTTTACTATAAATCTTGACATCAGCTGTCTCCATGGTGATCATGATTTCAAGTTCGATTACACCTCCTGGCAAGATCTAGCGCTCTGCGCATGCATCAAGCACTAGGAAGTGTAATCGAACTTGAAATCATAACTGTGTCCAGAGACTGCAATGGCAAAAATGTATAGCAAAAAAGGAGTTATATAGACCTAACCCTAACTGAATAGATCACTTCAGAAGACATTGATTAAACCACTGGATTCGTATAGATTACTTTTATGCTAACTTTATCTCCTTTTTGAAGCTTCAAAGGCCTGATCACCATTCAGTTGCATTATACAGGCCTACAGAGCTGAGATATTCTTCTAAAAATCTTTATTTGTGTTCAGCAGAAGAAAGTCATACACATCTGGGATGACATACGTGTGAGTAAATTATGAATTTAATATAACCTTTAATATAACACTGTATCTGTAGTTTGCTGGATGATATACACTTACCGACCACTTTATTAGGCACACCCGTATACGTACTTATTCATGCGATTTATCTAATCAGCCAATCGTGTGGTAGCAGTGCAATACATAAAATTATGCAGATACGGGTCAGGAGCTTCAGTTAAAGTTCACATCAACCATCAGAAGGGGAAAACATTTATCTTGGTGTTTTCAACCATGGCATGATTGCTGGTGCCAGATGGGCTGGTCTCCTGAATAAGTAGATGTACCTAATAAAGTGGTCAGTGAGTGTATGTTTTTTGTTTTTGACAAAGGTGACAAGGCTAAGATACAAGTGTATGGAAAGGTGTACAATGTTCCGAGGAAGCAAGCAACATATGGGGAAGAGGGACTGATGTACTCTTTCTCTGGGGTCCATCTCCTGGCCAAGCCATGGACTCCCACTTTGGAACACATTCAAGATGCTGTCACTAAGGCAACCGGTCATACCTTCAATTTTGTTTTAATAAACAGGTAATTAAGAGTCTGGTGTTGATATCACTACTCTTCCCCTGAATGTGGACTAATACCCCTTTTCCACCAACAAGAACCAGGTGCTGGTTCAGAGCTAGAGCTAGTGTCAGTTCGGAGTTGGTTCGACTGATGAGCCTCCAAAGAACCGGTTTGCTTTTCCACAGGCTAAAGAGCCAGGTCTTACTACGTCTCATCTTTCCCAGCAACGTTAGCGCGGTGCTGCCAAACACAAACACACCATCAACAATGGCGGACGTTGCTTTGCTATTGATGTTCATGGCTTTGCGGACCTACATCGGCATCCAAACACGGCGGATCCAACGTGTTCGCACGGCTCGCCATTTGTACAGACGGAGATTACAAGCAAGAGTAACGGTCCGCGAAGCCCCGTCTAACTTACTCTGGACTTCTGCAGAGGACCAGAGTGCAATAAAGCAGCTTGTTTCCTCCTCTGACCACAACTGTTTTTGTTTAATACCATCCATCGTGTTTATCTGCTAATTCAAAAATGGAGCTCACAAGTTTCTGTTCGTCTTGTTGGTCACGGTAACCCCGCCCCCAGCCGCTGACGTAAGCGGTTCTTACTTCTAGACCAGCAATGATTTGGTGCTGCTTAAGAACCACTTTTACTGGTTCGGAGCTGGTGCTTTGGTGGTCGAAAAACAAAGAACCGATTTGAAACTAGGCTCTGGCTCCGAACCAGCACCAGCTCTGCCTTGGTGGAAAAGGGGTATAAGTAGCACTGCAATGCATTATTTAACATGGACACCATGTTCTTTCAATGTGTAAACCTGGCATTATGTTTATGTTGCTACCATCAGGTATAAAGATGGTCATGATCATATGGGAGAGCATCGTGATGATGAAAGGGAACTCGATCCTGCCTGTCCTATTGCCTCTGTTTCTCTAGGGGCTGCTCGTGACTTCATTTTCCGTCACAAGGATGCACGAACTGGTTCTGCCAAACGTCAGATTGAGCCTGTGAAGTTGGAGCTTGCCCATGGGAGTCTTCTGCTTATGAACTATCCCACAAACACATACTGGTATCACAGTCTTCCAGCACGAAAAAAGATTAAAACACCTCGCATCAACCTAACTTTCAGGCGCATAATGAAAGACAGATAGAAAAGTGGCATTAAAATGGAGTGACAGTGTCCTACCTGGTATCATTATGGATCATGTTAATCATACTACCTCAAAGTATGAAGCTGTGCGAAATGCACATTTATCACAAGGTTCTCATCTTTAATTATTCTGGCACATGCAGACATCCTTGCCTACTGTGTTATCAGTTTAAATCACTTTTTGTTAGTCTTGGCATAGCCCACTACTTCACTACTCTTAAAACCAGATATGCAGCAAAATAGTCCTTTGATCTCAGAACATAAAACTGTACTATGATGTTCACAACATATTCAGATTTGATATTTGGTTACAAAAATGCACTTTCAGGAATATCCAAAGGAAATATTTTTTTATTTGTTTTTTTTTTAGAAAACCAATAAACTACATGTGGAATAAATAGGTTAGACACAATCATACTTATGTACAAGACATTTTCTATTGTCAACTGGGAAAGAAAAACAATATGGTCCCAATGAATACATTTTGCTAAAGTTTTAAAGATTGAATTACAGAAGGCAATATTTTGGCGAAATATTGTGGCAAAAACATAAGGGTAGCAAAAACGTAATTGTATAAATATATACATCTTATTTTTCAAGCAGACATAACAGAGTAATTTCGAAAACGTCATACTTAGTGTTTACATTCCAGCACTGCTGGACTGAGGTATTCACACAACTGTCTACCCATAACCTGCCTGTGTTACAATCTAATCAATGTGACTTTTATTCCTTGGACGATGACACATGCTAAAGTATTTAATTGATTTACTTTTTCAATTATGCAATTATTGTATCCATTGTCTACAGTGGAAGGTTGTAATGCTGTTTGAAATGGCAACCAGCTTGATTTGAACACCAGCTTAACTTGAGCATTAGTGACAACAAACAGTTGCGCTTTACGTGGATATTAAAATGAGAACTAAAATGTGGGCACTTTTGGATAAGAGTGTAGACACTCAAAAAATAAACGATATCCATCCACAAATCCATCAACCAAGCAGGACCTATGCTACAGGCTACGGTCTTCACAGGAGAACCTAAATTGTGATTAGTACCAATCGCAAATGTTATTCGTTTTTTTATATTTAGCTAAATAAGGTGAAATATCACTTTTCAAACTACAGCAGCAGAAATCAGTTACTTTCAGCGTGATTAAAAAACAGTGTGTTGACCTTCCTGAGTGAACAAGTACAGGTAAGTGATATACATTTTTAAAATCGCAAAAGGCAGTTGATGATATCAGTTCCAATTTGGAAAAAACAATGGCAGTTCCAGTGTCATTTCAATTGACAATACTAATCTTTGCAAAAGTAGTGATAGTAGGACAGCATGAACCATTTTAAGATCAGTACACTATCTCACAGCTTGATTCTTAACTTTTACTCATAATTTATGTACATCTCTTATGGAATCAAATGATCCAGGCTTGCACTCGACACAAAAAAGTGACTGCAAGGGACAAATGGTTTTCTGGCAAAAGGTGAATGGATAGTTGTGGTGTAGGCTGTAAAGTGAAGATCCTTTCCGTTGTGATGTGTGACAAGAAAATAAATGGGATTGCAAATCCTTGACAGCTGGCAAAATACAGTTAGCTTTCCTCAGAGGAAGAATCGATTTTCCCTTTTTTGCTTGGGGGAGCACCATCGTCCAATTCCTTCAAAAGAAACCATTGAATATATTATCAAGCAGAAAAAGAAAGCTGATCTCTGACTGAAAACTTTTGCTATTTCTTGGTGAGGAGTAATACAAGAGAAATTGTTTATATAATTTAGCCTTCTGTGAAGTCCTGTAATAACAAAGATGAAAATATAATACAAATATAATTTCAAATAGATTCTTTGCATGAGGCAATTCAAAGCTATGTATGTGAGTAGCTCTAAATAGATTTTCAATATTAATTGATCTTGCTGCAAGAGACAATAAGGAATTACCTGGCCTGATCTGGAGGATTCTAAAAAGTGTTCTGAATCCCCCTGTGACTTGCTGTCCCTTTTGGCTATTGTAAACTCTGATGAGCAGTGATTTTGTTCTGAGAATAAAGAAGCGTCATTAGATACATTACTGCTATCATTACTACATCCACATATCTGTTGGATAGAGAGCAGAGGATTGTGAGATTTCCATATTAAATAAGGACTACATTTCAATTACTAACCACTCTTATGATCCTGACCAGAGGAAGGCTGTTTGGAAGGATATTGGTCACATTTCAATTGATTGCTATCACTCTGTGAAGCTGCCATGGTTTCAGGTGCAGGACTTGTGTTATTGCTGGTCTCCTGCTTCAGTGGGGACGAGTCTGCAATGGAGCTCTGGTTACTGTTATCATCTGTATGTGAAGAACAGAAACCTGGTTAAGAAAAAGTGAACAAATGCTTGATCAAACTTCTGTCAGTCAACCAGTACATGTCTGTTAATGGATGGTTATGTGGCAGAATAGCATAAGAGGTAAATTCATTAAATGTTTTATAGTTCATATTCAGTGCTAATGCTTAAAAAGCATAGTGTTATTCAAACCAATTGTTTATAATATTCAAAACTGCATGTGAAATGACATGGCAGAAAAATAAATGTTTAGGAATCATAAAGACCACGCACTTTCTTTGCCCAGTTGCACATTTTGCTTCAATCTTCTGGCTTTAACAACCACTATAATTTATAATCAATGCAAAATAACAGAAGACAAAAATGCGGCCATAGCATTATTTGGAGATGAGGATGATAACTAACTGACAGGTCTACAACTTTACCATGCATATCCATCATTCCTGGAGAGGAGCTGTTCTCAGGGGTTGTGACCTCAGAACCATACTTGTCATCTTTGCCCTTCTTCTTGTTTTTATTCTTCTGTGTGATATAAATAAATGCATTGTCATTTTTCTCTCCATTTAGTGTTGTGGAGAACAATCAAACAGTGAACAACATCC
This sequence comes from Moxostoma hubbsi, assembly GCA_032164185.1. Lineage (NCBI taxonomy): Eukaryota > Metazoa > Chordata > Actinopteri > Cypriniformes > Catostomidae > Moxostoma > Moxostoma hubbsi. The sequence continues at coordinate 812,524 of JAVLUX010000218.1, forward strand.
TAGAAAATAAGAAAAAAAAATCAAGCAATATTTACTTTGTGATACTACAATGGAATAAAAGTGTAATGATCTGGGCAACCAGCTACCAGAAATATGCAAAATGTTTCATATTCCTTTACACATTTAAAAAAAAAAAAAAAACATTCATAAACATGGAAAAAATTGTAATATTAAATTTCACTTACATCATCTGACTTGGGTTCTGTCACTGGTACCCACTTGTATATTCGCAGTGACGTATCACCAACAGTCACCCATTTCTTTTCCCTGGAGAACACCACATGCATGTCATGATTAGACTGATATCAAAGACAACAGATACAGGAGTGAATCAAATGTGCATTAGTCACCCTTTTAAATAATCTGATGGAAAGACAAGAGGGTTAGCACTTTAAATTAAAATATGTACATATAAGCAATCTCTGCAGATGTATTTGTGTATTTATAGAATATACACAGCAAGTTATTTTTTTCTAACATGTTATAATGGCATCTATGATTAACTATTTTACTCTATACGGATAATTACTTAAGTTTGTTTTTCAGCAAAGATGTGATAGAGAGGTATGATTATGTTCAGTAAATAGGGAACACTTTACAATAAGGTTCCATTCGCTAACATTCTACTATTTAAATGTATTATTAGTGGTGCTTGTGAAGCAAGCATCCCTATTAGGGGTGTGCAGCAAAGCCATTATCTGTATCTCTTACTATAACAAAATTATCTATAACTGTATCTGTATTCGGATATAACAAATGTTGGCGTGGTTTAAACCGGAAGTGCGACAAAACTAATTAAAAAATTTTACTCTCTTACATTTAGACTCTAGTAAAAACAAATAACGTATGCCTCGGGAGGCCTATTTAAATATTATTATTATTATAGATGAAGCTGAATATGTAGGCTACTGGAATAACCGTGGAATATGTTGTTAACTGTGGTTTCTCCAGGTATTTCGGACATTAATATCTGCTGAATCAACATCTTCATTTATTTCTGTGCATTGTGCAAGTAACAATGTTATTCTGGAGGAACCAGTTGTCAAGTAATTGTAAAATGTCAAGCACAAGTTTTGCAGTGAATATTAAAAGAAATGAGAATAAATTAATATTGCCTACAAACTGAAAGCACCATACATTTCTTATCAGAAAGTTTTACTCAAGGCTTATTTTGTGTTCACATATTTTTGTGGAGGACATAATTAATTAGTTGTGCAGAATTAGTGAAATGCAGTGGAATAATTAGCAAAATCGGACCTCATATATATATATATATATATATATATATATATATATTGTAACCCTCAGTGTGCACGAATATTCTGAATTTATGTACACTCTATGAAGTATTTAAACCTCTATGGAGCATTTAACATTTCTGAAATAAAGGATTAGCCAGATAATTACCTTAATGTGGATATAAATGTGGTCAACTTCACAGTCAAGCGCCACTATAAAATCATCCCTTCTTTGGTCAGGAATTAAACATTACGCTCATGTTGGTTTATAAATCCTAACGTGTGAATTATGTGAAACATTTGTTGTTAATGTGATCAGACATTTCAAACAGACATTTCAAGTGGAAAATGTGTATGATATAGTTAATAATCTTTACAAGCTTAGATTTCTAAGCTGAATGAATGGAGACTGCAAATGGAGTCGAGAATGTGGCCATCCGATCTGAACTTAAAATCACTGTGCGCATTTCATTCATAAGGTTTACACAGTAGTAATATTGGCTTCAAAGAACCATCATCGCTTTATAATTTTCTAAATGTCTAATATCACTATCTAATATCAGCCTGTGCTCGTTGGATGATCAGTCTTCCAAATAGTTTGTTCTATTATTCGAATGAATTCGTTATTCATTTTGAAGTCATTATTCATGCCTTTCCGAATAAGGTATTCGGTTTAGGGCACATCCCTAATCCCTGTTATTATCTCACATACTTATTATTATTCTTCCGGACACCCAACTCATCCCGTACACCCTTCAATGAGGTGTCAAATTGATTGTCTTATTGAGGAGAGGTGTGCTATGACTATTCTAAGCTATCGGGGGGGATGGATGTACCCCTGTGGGACAAAAAACTGCCCTAAAAATCCAATTCAAGAAATGTGTCGGATCATATCTCCAGATCAGAAAGTTTCAGAGTTGGCTTGTTTTTCTCAGGTTAGCAAGCAGTCTTTGAATATTGCCTTGGAAACTACTTAGTAGCACCATAGCAACCAACCCAATTGACATTAGTATCACCCTGGCAACTGCCTTGCAAACAAATGAGCTCACCCTAACAACCAAGTAGCAAAAGACAAATGTCTACACCAGAACATTGTAGAGAGTTATGGGTTGGCTCATTTAACTCGAAATAGAAAGCAGCCTTTTTATTATTAACCTCGCAACTGCCTAGCAACCAGATGGAGTGGTGGTAGTGTAGTGGGCTAAAGCACTAAACTGTTAAGCAGAAGGTTGTCGGTTCGATCTCCACAGCCACCACCACTGTGTCCTTGAGCAAGGCACTTAAATCAGGTTGCTCCGGGGGGATTGTCCCTGTAATAAGGGCACTGTAAGTTGCTTTGGATAAAAGCGTCTGCCAAATGCATCAAATGTCAGATGGAAAACCCTAGCAACCAAGTAGCAAAACACATATCTCTGCATCAGAATATTGTACAGACTTCTAGGTTGGCTCATTTGACTCAGGTTAGCAAGGAGCCTTGCTAGTATAACCATGGCAAATTCCTAGCAACCGGATGGGGTCACTCGAGCAATTGAGAAGCAAAACATATCTCTGCACCAGAACATTGTGAAGACTTTTGGGTTGGCTCATTTGACTCAAGATAGAAAGCATTCTTTTTATTATTACCCTGGCAACTGCCTATAAACCAGATGGAACACCCTAGCAACCATGGAACAACACCAATATCTCTGCAGCAGAAGATCCTACAGTTTTGGGGGTGGGACATTGTGGTTACGAAGTTTGCCACGGCAAGCACCACTTACACTTTCTTCAGGAAATGTTCCTATTTAGTTCTTATTATTGTACTTCCGACTTCTTCTGAGAACCAAAATTTTAGATATTATCTCATCATAGAGCTTTCAAGCTACAGACTCCCAACTCAGAACATAGCTTTAGGCTGGTCTGACTTGGATTGTTATATCTTTTCTAACCGATCGGAATTACGGAATTCCTGTAGCGTACTTCCAAACAGGCCAAAACTCTCATTAACTTCCATTCAAGTGTGAAACCTTTTTCCTGTAATACCTCCTTTAGAGGATTACTGTTATACATCCACCAAGTTCAACATACCCCTTCAGTCTGTTCTGACTTATGCTGTAAAGCAACTGGCTAGCAACATGCTAGCAACATTTGGCCACTAAAACGTCATAATTTACTAGATTTTACTAGATTTTGATTTTTAAACTATTACATTTTCAGACCAGACTTTTTCAAGCCAATCTCAAAGTTTGTCCACAAAAATGTGTCTAGTTAATCTTTGTTAATGTTAATTTATAAAAGCATATGTCCATTGGTAGTTCATAGTGCATTAACAAATGTTAACATATACAACTTTGGATTCTAAAAATGTATGACTATATGTTGAAATTAACTTTAACCAAGAAGATTAATAAATGCTGTAAACGTATTGTTCATTGTTAGTTCATGGTGTATTAACTAATGTTAATATATACAACTTTTCATTTAAAAAAATTATTTCTATATGTTGAAATTAACTTTAACCAAGAAGATTAATAAATGCTGTAAAAGTATTGTTCATTGTGTATTAACTAATGTTAACTTATACAACTTTTCATTTTAAACATTTATTTCTATATGTTGAAATTAACCTTAACCAAGATTAATAAATGCTGTAAAAGTATTGTTCATTCATGCTAACTTTTGTTGTTAACAGATGGAACCTTATTGTAAAGTGTTACTATTCAGTGATACTCTTTGTCAAACCATTTAATTTTTCCGTTTTTTTTTTTTTACAAGCTGACAGGCCAAGTCAAAAAATCGAAAAGGCTATTGAACAACAATTTTATATGTATGTATTTTTTATGTAACTAAAATAATCCACAATCGGTGTCATTTAAATTTTAAGAAATACAATTTATTATTACTATCTTATTATTATGTTAACTTTAAACGTATTTGTCTAATTGTGAAAATGTTGTGAAGTCTTGTTAAAGTCTGCGTGTAGAAGCGTAGACGAGTCTGAACATCCGCGCTGAATTAAACAACCCGCATGTTGATATAAACTCTTCTCACGCGCTGTCGCACAGAAGCGCGCGTCTGACAGAAGAGATTGAATGAAAAGTCAAACGCCGGTTCAACCGCACTTTTTGTTCAGGGTACGGGGACGGACGTTTGACTCATCTCGGCCCGTTCGGTTGCCTTTCAGCCGGCATTACAGGCTCAAACAGCAAAGCCTTCATGTGACTGCAACGAAATGGCTTCTAGGTTCAACCCACAAATATTTGATGAAAGAAAAAATGCGATCGACACATTTACTAAACTGTTTCTTTAATTAGCCGGTAAATCTCTACGGCGCGACGTTCCGTGGATTTCTGACTCAAATTGAAGTATAATAAAGGCTCTCTTTCCTTTCCTTACATTGTTTCTCGCTGTCTCTCCTCCCCCACAGACTGGCTGTACTGTTCGATAACGGGTGGACGCTCTCTCTTACCATTTCCGCACTTTTTCAATTGCAGCCATAACCCGCTTGATGTCATCTTTCGCCCTGCTCCGAGTCTCGGCGCGAACCGACCTGCCCGACATTACTGCTGTTGGTAAAATATATTTTTGCTCGCTGGCTGTTTAGACACAATGCGAATGCACACAGCACAGGAGCGAGGCGGGGTTTGTGCGCCTGCGCTGACGCCAAATGCCCTCAAAGCATGAGAGACGGTCAATGCGGGCACACGTTTCATTCCTTTGTTGGGGAACTAAAAAAGAAAATGATATTTGATCACAGTGGAACGACAACTATGACAACCAAACACTGTTTACGCATGTATTCGTAAATAACGGAGACTGAAAACAGCCAGTTTGTTGTCGAAGACAAACGTTTATTTTCACGTCTTTCGCCTTTTACAAAAACTATTAATCATACAAAAGTTACATTAGATTAAAACAACGGCCCAGTGACCACAAAAATATTACATTGTTCCCCTACACAGACAACAAGTTATATATTTCAGAATATACATTTCAGAATAGTTCAAATGGACAATTGAGTTGTTGTAGATTATATGGTCTTCTTGAAGAAGCTCCTGGGTGGCTATAGAAAGTCCCAGGACATCTGTAGCAAATGTGTCCATGGTTATTTCTGGGAGTAACACTCTCCAACAGAGAATCTGAATCTACCCAACACATAGATAGAAAGTTTAAATTGACCAATTATTAATATATTTTGCAATTCACTTAATCTAACTGTCCTTGACCTTCCCAAGTTATCAAAGATACCATAATCATGCTGTTTATCACAGTACATATTATTCAAATACATAGCTTGACATCTGTAAAGATCGACTCCACTTTCTCATCCATGTAACCTCTGGATTCCCATAACAAAATATTAAGGGTTCAATACAAGTTAAGCTCAGTCAACAGCATTTTTACATAATATTGATTAGACAAACAAACAAAAACAAAAAAATCAAGGTTCCAGTGAGGCACTTACATGAAGTTAATGGGGCTAACAATATGCATATTAACATGATCTTCGAGTAATACAATCACTTACTAACCTTTTCTGTGTAAAGTCATAGCCAATTTTACAACTTTGTTGCCATGATGATAATGTCAACAAACACTAAAAATGACAACTTTACAGATCAAATAATACACAAGTTTTAACATAAGTCTAACGCTTTTATAAAATAATAATCTTCACATTTCTTTCTTTAAACCCTCCAAAAATTGGCCCTATTCACTTCCATTGTAAGTGCCTCACTGTAACCTCGATTTTTTTTCTTTTTAAAAGAAAAGGAGGTACAAGTCACAATAATTTTTTGTGGTAATCGACATTATGCCACAAATGTTTTTGACTGATCTTAACTTGTATTAAACACGAATATTCCTTTAACAACCAAAAATCAACAACTTCTGAGAGAATATCCCACAAAATTCCAAACTAAAAAAACAATCACAACAATCAACAGAATATAGTGGTTTGCAGGAATTCTACATACCCGTGCATCTGCCTCCCTCTGAACTGAAACCTAAAAGGGCTGTAAAGCATTCAGCCAACTCATCCTCAGTCATGTGTTCACCTAAAATTAACATACACATTTACTCACTTTTATTCATTAAAGAAACCACTCATTCAAGGAAAAAACCTCTTTACATCTAGCCTGCATTAACTCCAGCAGTTCATCTCTGGCAATAGCAAATCTGCCCATTTCATCTGGCCTCCCAAGCACCTGGAAGGCACTGCACAGCTCCTGTCTAGAAATGCCAGAGACAGGTCAGTGGTTGACATAGAGCTTAATAACCTCCTCCAAGTTGATGTCCATCACATAATTTCTGGTTTCAGCATAGCAGCTAAACTTCACCTCATTCTGCATGTCTTGCAGCTGCAACAAAGCTTTACATGTTTATGTAGTTTATCCAGGCAACTGATTGACTGCTAGTGTACACATCAATGACAGATCTGAATAACAGAGTGAATTCTGTATTGCAGAAATGCTTATACCACTTGTTTGGTGGGACAGAAGCCTAGAGCTCTCATTAAAAAGGGCACATCAGCTAGAGGGATGTGTGTAGACACAAGCCTCATTTCCATGGTGTTGAGGTCCTGATTCCGTAGTTGACAGTAGTAAAAATATTCCTCCATTTCCTAATAGAAAAATCATATGATTAGTAGGAATAGCAACATGTTGAAGAAATATGATTTCTGATGAGGAGAACTCAAAAAAGATTCCTCCCTCAAAAAGATTGTAGAAGGGCAGCATGTATTGTCCTCCTAGAGCAGCTGATCCCTCCAATGATCTGCACAGGTATTTAGTAATAAATACAACGAAACAGACTGATTGGCACAATCTGGTTCTGTCACCTATTTCCATGGGGTGACTGAGAAGGTAAACTGTTGCATATGACTGTCTAACTTTTAATACAATTTATATGATTTACACATTGTGCCAGCATTCAATATGCCAAGCCACAGTTAATAAATCTCACAAAAGGACAGAGTACTTTATTGGCATGATTGTGTTTACGTACAATATTGCCAAAATATTAATACACAAAACAGATAATGACAAGACAAATAATAATAAAGATAGAATTAAAATAAGGTGCCAGGTAATGAATCAAATAAAATAAAAACTATAATAACAATATACACTATACAATATAAAATAAAATAAGCAGTTAACAGAACATTATGAACAGAAGAAAATAAAAGTACTGTGCTTAAGGCAGTGATTGGTTTCTGAGTGTGTGCATCTCAAAATTAATTTTGCTGCAACTGATGCATGATGGTCTTCCCCCAGTAATACCAGCATCTGATCTGTTTCTGCTGAACTGGGAAACTGTGGCATGAGGTTTGAGAGTTTGTGGAGGTATTTCTCTCTCACCTCTGTGAATTTCCCACAGTGAAGGAGAAAGTGTGTCTCTGTCTCGACCTCACCCGTGTCACAGTGAGCACAGACTCATTCTTCCTTTGTAAACCTTTTTCTATGGCCAGACTGTGATCACTGAGTCTGTATTTGGTGAGGATCCGTCTCTGTTTTGGATCTCTTACAGTGTGGAGATATTCTGCCAGATTATATGTTCTGTTTAGGGCCCGATAACATTCCAATTTGCTTTGGTTTTTACTTTAATTTTCCCAATGGTCCAAATATGAATTTTTGCTTTCTTTTATGATTTGGTTTATTCTGATTTGGTTTAGTTCAGCAGTGCTGGTCTGAAACTGGTGTTTGTTAGTTGTTAGGGGTTTTGTGAGTTTCAGACCTGACAAAGGGGACTGGTTTTAGGCTTCAGCTCTTGGGTTTTAAGGGCTTCATGTTGCAGTGTGTTAGGGGAACTTGAATTTAGGTGTGTCCAAAATTTGAGGGATCATTTTTCAATATGTATAATAAGGGGGTATCTGCCTAGTTCGGCCCGGCATGCATTAGTAGGTGTTCTTCTCTGAACTCTTAGAATGTTTCTACAGAATTCTGCATGCAGGGATTCTATGGGGTGTTTGTCCCATCTAGAGTAATCTGCCAGACAGAGTGGACCCCAAACCTCACATCCATACAGAGCAATAGGTTTATAATACTATCAAAGATTTTACACCAGATTGTTACAGGAATGTCAACTTGGGTAAATTTGCCCTTAATAGCACTGAATGCTCTTCTAGCTTTCTCTTTTAGTGCATTCACTGCCAGACCTCTCTCTCTCTCTCTCTCTCTCTCTCTCTTCATCAAACTTGACAACTTGAAGCGGAGCCACACCCCAGCTGCCCTATTATCACCTCACCAGCTATCGGTCATAACTACGCCACTACACAATCCCATGCAGTTGGTTCGCTATCGTCTGTCCAGGGAGGAACGTCAAAGACGCATCGATAACAGACTGTGATTGTACTGTGGGGAGCCTGGTCATTTCCTCTCCTCCTGTGCCTCCTTACCCACTAATACCCCGGTGAGTACCGATGACTCTTATTTATTGGAAAATAGAAATGTACTTGTTGAAGTAAACCACTATTCCATTCAGAATTCCATTTCTTTCAAAGCTCTTATCGATGTGGTGCAGGCAATTTTATTGACTCTGATCTCTGTGATCAGTTATCTCTGGAGACTGCCCATTGTGTGCCTTCTCTCTGTTACAGCACTAGACGGTCGCCCTCTTCACGTTGGCACAGAACTTCGTATTGCTCAACCCGTCTCTGTGCACATTGGAGCTCTTCATCATGAAACACTACAGCTTCTTGTCACCAAGATTCCCAAGAACCCTCTAATCCTTGGTTACCATTTTCTCGCTAAACACAACCCTCACATTTCCTGGACTGACGGAGAAATTATTCAGTGGGGCACTTCTTGTTTTACCTCCTGCCTACAGTCAGTGCTACCCGTTTCCCTTCAGACCATTCATATCAACCCTGCTGAAGCCTCTGTGCAACATACCATCCCAGGTGTCTACCACGACTTCCTGCTTGTGTTTAGTAAGACTAAGGCTACTCCATTACCACATCACCGCTCTACTGACTGCGCTATCGACCTCCTTACGGGCACTCAACCTCCTAACAACTGTGTCTATCCCCTGTTGATTCCGAAAACACAAGCCATGGAGGATTACATCAAGTAAGCACTACAGATGGGTGTCATCCAACCTTCCACTTCTCCAGCGGCAGCTGACTTCTTTGTGGAAAAGACAGATGGTGGAATCCATCCTTGCATTGACTGTAGAGGCTTGAATGTCATCACCACCAAATTTCCCTACCCTCTTCCTCTTATGCCAGCAGCACTCAAACAACTCTGAGATGTCAAGGTCCTTACCAAACTGGATTTGCACTATGCTTACAACCTCATTCACATCAAGGAGGGAGACGAGTGGAAGACCGCCTTCATCTCCCATTTGGGTCACTGCGAATACTGGGTCATGCCTTATGGCCTTGCCAACTCACATTCCATCTTCCAATCCTTCATGAATGAGATCTTTCTTGACCTTCTGCACCAATGCGTCATAGTATATATTGACATCCTTGTTTTCTCACCCTCCCTTGAAGCTCATGTCTTGCACGGACCCCAAGTCCTCCATTGCCTCCATGATAATCACCTCTTCGTAAAAGCTGAGAAGTGTGAGTTTCGTCTCCACCACAACCTTTCTGGGTTATCTGACCAGCCCTAAAGGGGCCCACATGGACAGTCTCAAAGCAGATGCCATCAAGCACTGGCCTCGTCCAGGTTCTACTAAAGAACTCCAATGCTTCCAAGGCTTTGCTAACTTCTACAGGTGATTAATTTGCAACTTCAGCACCATTGCAGCTCCTCTCAATTCTCCTCTCAATGGAAAATCTAAAACTCTCCAGAGGACTTCTCTGGCCATAAGGCCTTCTAGGATCCTGAAGTAAGATTCACCACTGTACCCATAGTTCATCATCCTGATCCTTCTCAGCCTTTCATCATGGAGGTGGACGCCTCAAACGTTAAGATCGGAGCTATTCTCTCCCAACGACATGGTAACCCTGCCAAGATGTATCCCTTTGCTTCTCTCGCAAACTCAATTCAGCAGAACAAAACTATGACGTAGGAAACCGTGAGCTTCTGGCCATGAAAGATGCATTAAGAGGAATGGCATTATTGGTTGGAGGGCTCAAAAACCCATTCACCATCCTCCCTGACCATCGCAATATGGAGTATCTATGCTCCGCCAAACGCCTCAACACAAGACCAGCTCGATGGGCTTTATTGTTCACCAGTTTCAACTTTTCTATGACATATCGTCCTGGGTCACTGAACACTAAAGCTGATGCTCTCTCTCAGATTTATTTTCCTGAGTCTTCACTGACCATCCTGTCTGAATCAGTTATTGCTGCTCCTGTCCAGTGGGACATCATGAAGGACATCGAGCAGACCACTCTGACTGAATGACCCCCATCTGGTTGTCCTGGTTGACTGTGTCTGCGTTACTGCCGAGCTTCGTCCTCAAGTCATGCAGTGGGTCCATACCTCATTAAGCTGCAGTCACACAGGTGAGAACTGCACCACACAATTTGTTCAGAACAAATTCTGGTGGTCTTCCCTGTCCTGAGATGTTGCTCAGCACGTAAAGGGTTGTTCTATCTGTGCTCAAGCTACATTTTCCAGACTTTTTCCAGCAGGACTCCTCCACCCCTTACCCATTCCACAACATCCCTGGTCTAACATTGCCGTAGACTCAGGGGAACACAACCATCATGGTAGTGGTGGTCTTCTCTGAAGACTGCCATCTCATCCCATTTGGAGAGAGTTCTGCAAACGTCTAAATATCAACGTCAACCTGACTTCCAGGTATCGTCCTCGGTCTAATGGCCAGATGGAACACCTCAACTAAGAAGTAGGTCACTATCTCCGCCCCTTCCGTCTCTCTAACCAGTCTGATTGGTGTAGATTTCTCCCTTGGGCAGAATATGCCCGAAACTCCCTTCGCAGTTCTTCTACTGGTTTAACTCCTTTCCAATGCATCCTTTGATACCAACCTCCACTCTTTCCTTGGTTGGGAGAAACTTTGGAGTTGCCTGCAGTGAACCATTAGATGCAGCACAGCAACCAATTCTGGGAGTCTGTTCATGTTCACCTGCAGGGCCATATGTCATCAGAATATGTATGCTGACTGAAGTTTGACCTTTCCCTACTCTCCATCCTAGCCAACGAGAATGGCTGTCCCCCTGAGACTACCTTTCAAAAAACTCTCCCTAAGGTATGTTGGACCTTTCAAGATCAAAAAAATTAATCCTGTCTGTTACAAACTTCAATTGCCCCATCACTACCACATCTCTCCTACTTTCCATGTGTCCCTCAAACTTGTGGCAGAGTCTTCCAGTACCTCCACTGACAACTTCCCCACTTGACCTCGAAGGGGAAATTGCCTACCAAGTTAACACTCTCAATGTTGGGCATACTCATTCAATATCTGGTAGATTGGGAGGGCTACAGACCTGAGGAGCAGTCCTGGGTCTCATCAGAAGACATTCTTGACCCTTCTCTCTTCTGTGTTACATCTAGCTCATCCTGATTGCCCGGTTACCAGGCCTGAGCCCTTTTTCACTGGAGAACCACAAGAGGGCCCAAGGAGAGTTTTTCTGCACAGACAAGCACATTATCACAGATACACAGAATCATTAACCATCTAATATATTTGAGAGATTAGAAATGATCTTCAAAGTTCACTCTTAGATCTTTGTTACCCATCTTTGTAATGGAGATGCATGGCGCCATGCAGGAGTCAGATGTGTGAACAGCGAGCTCTGCGCACTTTGCTTGTTTTTAATTATTTTTGTATCATAAACTGGCAAGATTCAATACACCCTTCTACATAACTGTTCTCAGAATTCAACATGTCAAAGAATTCAAAATCCTCAAGCTCTGGAAATATTAAAAGACACTAACGTGCAAAAGCTGATACCTAAGACAGGGACGCAGACCAGGGACTCCATTTGGACGGTGCGATGGGAGAGATTCAGTGGCAAATGTCCAGCATGTCGTGATGCTTATGAAAGTCGTAGTGGAGCTGGAGGATCTTGTTGTAATACGTAAATCGATTACGGCTATGGAGGCGAAATTTTCTGAGTTGGTTACAAGAATCGGGGACCAAGACAGACTTGTAATGCCTTTGGGAAAAGCTGGAATACCTTGAGAATTGTAATCGGCAAAACAACGTCAGAATTGCTGGAATTCCTGAGCATGAGGAAGGTTGAGATATAGTGAAATTCCTAGACGAGCTCTTCCAGAGTCTGCTCGACATAACAAGCCATAAGATGGAAATCGAGTGAGCTCACATGGTCCTGGCTCGCAGATCCGCTGAGGGAGACAGGCCCCAAACAATTCTGGCCAAATTTCTGAGATCATCCAATTAAGATGTTGTGTTACGCAAGGCAAAGAGGCTTTCTTGGAAAAATCACAACATTTTCTTTTTCCCAGACTTTGCAAATTCAAAAAGAGAGAAACATGATCGATTCAAGGAATGCAAGAAACTCTAATATCAATGGAAGATCGCATTTGCACTTATGTTTCTGGCCAAACTAAGAATAGATACTAAGGATGGCCGCAAAATATTTACATGCCCACATCAAGCATTGTCTTTCCTAGAGACAATAGTGTGAGTAAACCATTTGATGTTTTTCAAGTGGCCCCAAAGTGACCTTGACTCACTGAACATACACTTGACTGTCTGAGGAAGCTGGGCGCCATTTTGTTTTTTTTGGTGTTGGTTCTGTCTAGCATTTGTTTTGCATAGTAGCACTACTTCAAGAAACTCTTGCATCAATGGAGGATCGCATTTACACTGATGTTGCCGGCCGAATTGAGAATAAGATACTAAGGATGGCTGCAAAATATTTACATGCCCACAACAAGCGATGTCTTTCATAAAATCAATGGACTGAGGAAGTCTTGGAGTGTTTGTCACGTTGCCTCCAAGTGAGCTTGTCTCACTGAACATACACTTGACTATCTGAGGAAGATGGGCACCTTTCTTGTTTCTTTCTGTGCTGGTTCCGTCTAGCAGCTGGAGTTTGTTTTGAGGAATAACACTCCTTCGGGACAGTTGTGGATGAATCTGCTTGTTCTTTGTGTTTATGCCTCCTATTGGCTGGAGTTTGTTTTATGGAGTATTACGTAAGATTACTTACTTAACTCAGTTCAACACGTACAGTATATCTCAAATGATGAACATATTCATACAATGTGGGCTTATGGTAAAGCACTCTACTCACATCTGTAAGGTTCTTTTTTCATAGAATTTTTCGCCACATTCAACATAAATTACAACTGTTTTGTCAGGCCAGCATCATGGCCAGGTAACCCCGCCCATTTCGCTGCATAGGGCAAGCCTTGACCAGTGTCCAAAATTCTACGCTCATTCCACACATTTTACGCATAGTACTCTTTCTTTTGTTGCATTTTCAACATACTACTTGCGTTACTTACACTATAAAATGGCATAGAGTAGTGCAGAAGTTTTTGATTTGGGTAGCACCTCTAGAGTCAAGAAAATAAAATATAATACAATAATGTCCTTCCATTTACAGAAATGTTGTGCTCTCTACGACCCGTGCAACTGTAATACATGTGAATGCACAAATACATTTTCCATAGACTCTCCTTGAAAGAACATGCCTGGAAGAACCTCTGGAAGCAATTGCCTGCCACCCCAAACGACCACTAGTAGCTATGGGCAGCCATAGTGGTACCATTAAGGTTTGGAATTATGAGCGTAAAGAGGCTGTCTGCAGCAGAGTCTTCCAACCCCACAAACACATCCAGTGTATTACCTATGATCCACAAGGTGAACTACTAAAGATATGTGGCCTTCTTTCTTTGTTATTATAAGCCAGGGATACTGACACTACAAGGCACCACTTAATTATGTCAGTGTCTTTTAATAAAGACATAATTTATTTAATTTTTACGATGGCAAATGTTTGTATGCATGTTATGTGAATTTGTCTTGCTCTAGATTTTTGTCAGTGGATTGTATCAGTGATTGCAGGTCACTGATGCCAGTACACTTCAGAGTGATGGTGAACAATGTTTGCAGTTTAGTCAGGATGGCATTACCATCTCACCTTCTCACAGGACTTTATCTTGCTGCTGTGGTTGGTAGGAGTTCATTGAATTAATTTGGAGCAAAATAAGAATACCAACATTAAATTAGTAATTGAAACACCTCAGCATTTGGGATACTTCAGAACTCTTAATTACTATTGTTACACTTTTAACTTGTTCCAGTCCGTACTGTTTATTGTTTTGTATCCCTTTTATCTAATCTCTTATCAGTGAATATAAGCTGTGTGTACTGTTTAGTTTAAAATTTGTTACTTTGTAGTTTCTGGTAAAATGTAGTATGTAGTAAAACTTTGCATTGATCTGGTTATTACACCAAGGCTGTACACATACTGTATAGTGTACAGGGTTTGAGAAGCAATTTTTTCCATGCTTTCCCAGAATCAAATACTTTTCAATCCCTCTGACAGCAAACAGTTGCTTAGTAACAGTCAGGTTCTCTTCTACAGCTGGGCAAGAATAATTTATATAACATTTTGTGGCACGGTGGAGGGCGGGACCGGCGCGTGATTGCGCAAGCCCGGTCCCGTATCGGGCTGATTGAGCCGGCAAGAGGGTTAAAAGGCCATGGCACTCGCAGACGGCGATCGGGAGAGAGCGCTTAATCAGCAGACGTCTGCTGTCCTAAATGTTTGTTTTAAGTTCTTAATTAAATTATTATTTATGTTGACAAGCCGGTTTCTCGCCTCTTCCTTGCCCGTAACATGAACGTCTTTACATTGGTGCCAAAACCCGGGAAGGAAGAGGGATACGCCGTAGCGGAGTTCTCGCCACTTCTCAATGGAGCAGCCGCGGCCATCTGCCGGGAGACGGAGGAGCCCAGCCACCTGGACGCGGAGGAACGGCCACCGACCGCGAGAGGAGGAGGGGCTCCTGGCCGGCCGCCTGGAGCGGGAGAACCGCTGCCAGGGGCGGGGGGAGGCCCCTTCGATACCCCGGGAACGCGGCGGGGCGTTCCGTCCGCCAGGGGCTGAGGACTGCCTCCGATCTGCCCGGAGAGGCGCGGCTGCTGTCCTGAAGAGAGAGCTTAATCAGCAGACGTCTGCTGATTAAGCTCTCTCTCTCGATCGCCGTCTGCGAGTGGCCTTTTAACCCTCTTGCCGGCTCAATCAGCCCGATACGGGACCGGGCGTGCGCAATCACGCGCCGGTCCCGCCCTCCACCGTGCCACACATTTGTAAGAATCTTAATTTTGTTATTTATTTAAAATTTTAGATGTCTAATAAATTATGTTTTACATGAAAGGGGACATCTGGAATACTTAGCTCCTGAAATTTCTGATAAGGTTGGCTTATTTTTATGTTCTGTTGAGAAAATGGACAGCTACGTTCAGTCCCATGCAAAGGTGTGTAATTCCTAAAATAATATAGATGTCTTCAAGCTCAAATCAGTAAAATTTGATTATTTTTAACATTGTGGAATTCTTTTCTGAGATAAAACACTTCATTGTACTATGAAAACATACGGTAACTTTCAGAGATCAAAATGTTCTCCCAGTCAAAGAAAAGCAATTTATTAAAGAGAAATCTTTAATAAATGAAAATTCTATCATCATTTACTCAACCATGTTTTTTTCGAACCTGTAATACTCATTTTTTTTAAACTCATTTGGCAGAATGTCCCTTTTCACTTTCATTGTATAGAAAGAGCAGCATCGACATTCAGAATGTCTCTTGTGTCTTGTAAAAAAAGTAAATGATTAAACGAGGTTTTAATAAATATTAAACATCAGCAACACCAATTTGGTATTCATAAACTTGACATCCAGTCACAAGGAGGAAAGAAGGAGAAAGTAGAATGGATACTGTTATTCCTAAACAACAGAGTAAAATGTGGCTGAAAAAGTCTATCAAATTATTAGCTTTTTCCGGGTGTGTGTAGCACCCGCTTCTCTGCTTATTCATTCCGAAGGATCCCAACGTTAGAAATCAGTGGCTGGAGTTTTCGACAAGGCCCCCAACCATTTCTGCCTGAACTTTGTCTGGCACATTTTAGAGTGGATTGCTTTTGCCGCAAAACCTCTAATAACATAATAGATGGACCTCAGGGGAATAATAAAAATATAAATAAATTATATGACACTTTTAACAATATCTGAAAAATAACCTCTTTTATTGCCAAATGGCAATACAGGTGAAACTCGAAAAATTAGAATATCGTGCAAAAGTTCATTAATTTCAGTAATTCAACTTAAAAGGTGAAACTAATATATTATATAGACTCATTACAAGCAAAGTAAGATATTTCAAGCCTTTATTTGATATAATTTTTATGATTATGGCTTACAGCTTATGAAAACCCCAAATTCAGAATCTCAGAAAATTAGAATATTACATGAAATCAATAAAAAAAAAAAAAAGGATTTTAAATACAGAAATGTCGTCCCTCTGAAAAGTATAATCATGCATATGTACTCAGTACTTGGTTTGGACCCCTTTTGCATTAATTACTGCCTCAATGCGGCGTGGCATGGATGCTATCAGCCTGTGGCACTGCTGAGGTGTTATGGAAGACCAAGATGCTTCAATAGCGGCCTTCAGCTCTTCTGCATTGTTTGGTCTCATGTCTCATCTTTCTCTTGGCAATGCCCCATAGATTCTCTATGGGGTTCAGGTCAGGCGAGTTTGCTGGCCAATCAAGCACAGTAATACCATGGTCATTGAACCAGGTTTTGGTACTTTTGGCAGTGTGGGCAGGTGCCAAGTCCTGCTGGAAAATGAAGTCAGCATCTCCATAAAGCTTGTCTGCTGAAGGAAGCATGAAGTGCTCTAAAATGTCCCGGTAGACGGCTGCGTTGACTGGACTTAATAAAGCACAGTGGACCAACACCAGCCGATGACATGGCTCCCCAAACCAACACAGACTGTGGAAACTTCACACTGGACTTCAAGCATCTTGGATTGTGTGCCTCTCCATTCTTCCTCCAGATTCTGGGACCTTGGTTTCCAAATGAGATGCAAAATTTGCTCTCATCAGAAAAGAGGACTTTGGACCACTGAGCAACAGACCAGTTCTTTTTTTCTTTAGCCCAGGTAAGATGCTTCTGACGTTGTTTGTTGTTCAGGAGCGGCTTGACAAGAGGAATACGACATTTGAAGCCCATGTCCAGGACCCGTCTGTGTGTGGTGGCTCTTGATGCAGTAACTCCAGCCTCAGTCCACTCCTTGTGAAACTCCCCCACACATTTGAATGGCCTTTTCCTGACAATCCTCTCCAGGCTACGGTCATCCCTGCTGCTTGTGCACCTTTTTCTTCCACACTTTTCCCTTCCACATAACTTTCTATTAATGTGCTTTGATACAGCACTTTGAGAACATCCAACTTCTTTTGCAATTACCTTTTGAGGCTTTCCCTCCTTGTGGAGGGTGTCAATGATGGTTTTCTGCACAACTGTCAGGTCAGCAGTCTTCCCCATGATTGTGAATTCAACTGAACCAGACTGAGAGACCATTTAAAGGCTCAGGAACCCTTTGCAGGTGTTTTGGATTAATTAGCTGATTAGAGTGTGACACTTTGAGCCTACAATACTGAACCTTTTCACAATATTCTAATTTTCTGAGATTCTGAATTTGGGGTTTTCATAAGCTGTAAGCCATAATCATAAAAATTATATCAAATAAAGGCTTGAAATATCTTACTTTGCTTGTAATGAGTCTATATAATATATTAGTTTCACCTTTTAAGTTGAATTACTGAAATTAATTAACTTTTGCACGATATTCTAATTTTTCGAGTTTCACCTGTAGTTGTTGCTAATAGTTGTTAACACAATATTTGTATGCCTTGTAGTGTCAGAAGCCCTGGCTTATAATAACAAAGAAAGAAGGCCACATATCTTTAGTAGTTCACCTTGTGGATCATAGGTAATACACTGGATGTGTTTGTGGGGTTGGAAGACTCTGCTGCAGACAGCCTCTTTACGCTCATAATTCCAAACCTTAATGGTACCACTATGGCTGCCCATAGCTACTAGTGGTCGTTTGGGGTGGCAGGCAATTGCTTCCAGAGGTTCTTCCAGGCATGTTCTTTCAAGGAGAGTCTGTGGAAAATGTATTTGTGCATTCACATGTATTACAGTTGCACGGGTCATAGAGAGCACAACATTTCTGTAAATGGAAGGACATTATTGTATTATATTTTATTTTCTTGACTCTAGAGGTGCATCCCAAATCAAAAACTTCTGCACTACTCTATGCCATTTTATAGTGTAAGTAGCGCAAGTAGTATGTTGAAAATGCAACAAAAGAAAGAGTACTATGCGTATCCAGATGATGTACCACATCAACCGAAAAATGTGTGGAATGAGCGTAGAATTTTGGACACTGGTCGAGGCTTGCCATATGCAGCAAAATGGGCGGGGTTACCTGGCCTGGCCATGATGCTGGCCTGACCAAACAGTTGTAATTTATGTTGAATGTGGCAATCGAATCGAAAACGTCTGTGAAAAAAGAACCTTACCGATGTGAGTATAATGCTTTACCATAAGCCCATGTTGTATGAATATGTTCATCATTTGAGATATACTGTACGTGTTGAACTGAGTTTGACTAATGCGCTAAAGCTAGCTGCAACACATTTTGTGCATTTGAAACATCACTTCCAGCAGGCAAAATAACAGCGAATTTTAAGTGTTCCATTTGGAACTGTACTACACATTTCAAATTCACTAAATGCACGAGTGCAGAGTGTATAGTGAATCATTTTGGACACATACTCATACTCATGACTAAATTTAACATCTAAATTAGCTCAGCTCTACAGATGGATCCATCTAATCTAAGATCTGCACTCATGTTAGCAGATTTTGTTTTTAATTGAGGACTTGAATCATTTGTATCTCAAATGTTTTGCAGAAGTATGTGTCACAAAAATAAATATATGGGCATATATATTTATTTACCTGGGGGAAATTTTCTATTGAAAACAGGGGTTTGTGGAAGACAGAACTTATTAGATATAATTTTGTTATACCACATTTGTGATGATAAATTTGAGATCTTTCTAAAAGCAGCAACCTATTGTTTAAAAGGCCTCTCACCATATGTTAAATGGTTTGGTTAATGGTTTTCAGTGTGCAGTTTTCCTGATATCCCTGGCTGCTAGTGGAGGGAATTTCTGGTTGTACAAATTCATGAGCTTGAGATTTTCATCATGGAATATGACATGCCCATTCATATCACCAGTAACTATAAAAAAGCAAAAGCAAGTCAAAGAGTAAAATACAACAGCTGAAAATGTAAAAGGTCAAACTTTGCAACCTTTCAACTGCATCATGATTTCACAATTAGCTAATAAATGCATTTATGGTGTCATACATCTATGAACAGGTGTGCCATACAGTATATACCTGTAAATCAGAGTCAATACTGTGATTCCTTCCTTCTGGAGAAGGATGATTTTCAAGGCTTTACTTACTAGGGGTTGACCTGAGATAGACTTACTCTGCTTGTCCCAAATAACTATATTCCCAGTTGAGGTGGCTGTAAAAGCCTGCACACCTTAACAGTGGAAGATGGACTGGCTCAAAAAGCCTAACACCACATTGAAGGTCTGAATAGGGGTGGATTTGTAAGAGGTCAAGGCCAGAGGCAGAGCAGAGTACTATCACAACAGAACATAAAAATTTTATGAATGGTTGTTCTGCCAACCTTATCAGAAATTTCAGGAGCTAAGTATTCCAGATGCCCCCTTTCCTGAGCAACATAATTTATTAGACATCTAAAATTTTAAATAAATAACAAAATTAAGATTCTTACAAATGTTATATAAATTATTCTTGCCCAGCTGTAGAAGAGAACCTGACTGTTACTAAGCAACTGTTTGCTGTCAGAGGGATTGAAAAGTATTTGATTCTGGGAAAGCATGGAAAAAGTTAATTAAAAGATAGATTAAAGAATAATATTCAATATTCATAATGAAATCATAATAAATTATGAATTAAGACATTCCTCAAACTATACAGTATGTGTACAGCCTTGGTGTAATAACCAGATCAATGCAAAGTTTTACTACACACCTGGCAACAAAGTTGTGGGCTGATCAACTTGGCATTCAGGACTATCACTTTCACTTGCCCAGTCCCAAATACACACTCTCTGATGCATATAAAATGTCCATAGGGAATCAGTGGATTTGTAGCCAGCAACAATATTCTGTGATTTTGCTTGATCTTTTTAATTAGATCAAATGTTATTAAGAACATTAAGAACAAGTGTCATGCAAGGATTACTGATTTCTTCCTAGGACTCTTTGTGTGCTTGACAAGTTAAGCTAGATGCCAGAAAATTTAAATACATGACTCCTGGACAGTGTATATAAGATAATATAAGATATCTAGAGTATACCTACAATGGAGTGACTATTTACACAACATAGGTGTAAATAGCAACTGCCACACAGCATGGCTCTTTGCACTCAAATAGTCTGGTGGAAACACAGAAACTGAAGACAAACTGCACACTCAAGTGTTGCTGCAATGGTGTAAAGAAGGTGTGGATGTGTGTTTTTCATGAGAGTGACCCAGGTTCGACTCCCCCAATTGTCCCACTTTTTCCCATCAGGTTTCCACTCTTAATATTTCCTTTAAAACTTCTTATAATAATTAATACAAATTTATATAAAGGTTGAGTGATTTGGTCATGTTGACAGTTGGAGGTTTAACCATGTTTTTACTATAGTAATAATGTAGTAGCCATGTTTTTTGGCAGAAGCCAAAGTTTTAATGAAGTTAACCATTGTGTTACTACAATAATATGGTGTCATTAATATAGTAACCATGTTTAATTTTGTGGTTACTATGATTTTACCACAAAATACCATTGTGATACTATAGTTACTGTAGTAAATCCTTGGTAAATGTTTGTAAGGTTGTGGTTAAGGGTTAGTGTAGTGTGTCTGTGGGACACAATGAACACACTGCAGTGTTGCCACTATACTATACGTTAGTATTTTATTAGGAGTGAAAATATGTTTTAATTTCAAAATATAATTTTTTCTTTTCTTAAAAATAAAAAGTTGTTTAAATTTACATTAGTTAATGCACCATAAACTAACATGAACTAAAAAGGAACAATTGTTTTGTTTTGTAAACTGACATTAAACAAGACGAATACATTCTGTAAAAATATATTGTCTATGTTCAGATCATTGTAGGCCTATCTAATGAATTCACTATTGTTAACAAATTGAACCTTATTGTAAAGTTTATATTATATTTAGGCCTCCTGTTCTGAATAATTATAAATGTATTAGATTTGGTCCTGTTCTCCTTGGGAATAGCAAAGACGTGGGTGTGTAAACTTGTGAGTCAGCAGTATTCTCTTGAAGAATGAACACTTCTGGTCTTTCCATTCTTCCTTTTTCGGCCTTCCCTGTACTTTCTTTATTACCATCCCGTAATTCTCTCTTCATATAATTATCCCTCGTGCTTTCCAGTTCCCCTGCATCTTAAGTTTCTTCATCTGTCCCATCAGATGGGGTTCCAGTCCAGTTCGCAGACGATGTTTCTCTTTGCGACCCAAAAGACTTGTCAGGGGAAGAGTGAAAATTGCTACTGCTGGAGAACTTGCCTGGACCAATAACCACAGGTGGAGTCAAGATGTCAAAAATGAAAAGTCAGAATCTCTGTACGTGTGTCTGTTAGCTAAGCTAATTGTCGCAAAATAATTATCTATGACAAAGGTGTGTGTTTATACCAATTAAAAAGTTGTAACTGAGTTATATGTCAACAGACGTGCCTTGATACTTGAGGACTTTGCAAATATGAACATCTAAATAGGCTAAATGAACACGTTGTCCACTCTAATTACACACAATTACTTAATTACACACACATCCTGTTGCTAAGATACAGTCACGTGTGAGGGCAACTCCCGATAAAGGACAACCAACCAGAGCATAATACTAGCAAAAAAAGAGCTCGAGGAGACAATTTTTTTGTTGTTCTTGTTGTTGTAAGATATAACCCTTAAATGCATGGGAATTCTACCAAACACTCTTACATATTCAGGTCTTTAGAGACCCGGCACGTTCGGTTTATCTATCACAAATGGATTGGGAAATAATTTTCCCTTTTTTTTTTTCTCAAGACAATTAGAAAATAATTGAATAATAAATAATTTCATATATCAAATAGAAAATGCAACAAATCAGGACAGGATTAATTACTTTACACTGTAATTTCACAAGACACAACTGGCTGTCAAACACATATTGAGCAACACAAATGACACACATCAGCTACACATAAATAGTTTCTCAGGCACTTTTTAAGTCTTAATAGATACACAACATAATAAGTTAATTAGTACACCCACATGACGATGGTCATATCTGTTCGTGTGTTTTACTTGTTCCATGCTGATTCTTCATTATGTCTAATGTAAATCAAGTCAATCACTGAGACATCAGTGCCACCTTAAGATATAACATGTACAGGCATATTGAATACTGACAATCCACCATTGTTGATAATTATTGTTGCACAGAAAAACAATGGTATATAGTATGTATATTTGTATGTATATTGTAAAAAATATATATCCTGTGATAGTAAACTTCTAAAGATATAGAGGAATGAATTTAAGGAAGTGCAAAAAAATAAAAAAAATAAAATAAAAAAAACGACACGTACCTAGGGTCTTTAATGACCCTATACACATTCAGTATGTAAGCCAATATGAAAAATATATATATATTTTTTTGCAATTTTGGCATTTTTTTTGTAACACTATTTATAAGAGAGAGAATGATGAATACTAAAGAGGTGTGGGCACAACTCCAAAAAATGGACGATGAGGTCCCGGGACACACTAAAGACCCCAAGGTATGCAATTAAGTGTTAACGGATGTGTGGAGATGCATGCCCTCCCACTGCAGTAGCATTACAAACAGCTGCAATAAGCAAAAGTGTCTGTGAGATGAATATATATATATATATATGCAAACATCAAACAAATTAAATTATAAAGTGTTAATGAAATTGGACAGTATTACACCAGTCGTTGGCCTACTAGTGTTAAAGCACAAACACTCAGAGATAACATTCCATTTGCTGCAAGTAGTGCGCTCTACTTAGGAGTCGTGTTTCACTAAACTCGCATTCCTCTGATCGCCACTATTAATTTAATAACAAATAACCTTCGATAGATATTTATACACACGACTGGTGATCATTTTACTTTTAAAATAAATAAAAGCTACAAAAAGGAGTACACGCATTCCTGGGTTGTGTTTATATCCTTCCGCCACGTTTTGTGGCTTTTCAGGCTGTTTAGGTCAATTGGTCAGTGCTGAAGCCCCGCGTGAACTGTGTATATTACTAATATCGCACTTAAAATAGTAAAACTATCTAAATGACGGGGTTGTTATTTGTGTAGCCATCTAAAACATATGGATCTTCGGCGCGCTGGTTTCAAAACAGGCTCATTTGTCCCTGTTTAGAAGGAAATAATTCAGCAAAGCTAGCTGAAGTAGCAGCAGTAGTGGACTTGAATAACTGGAGGGAGTCGCTTTACACGTTGACTGTCACTAGATCGACTGTCAGCTAACACGTCAAATACCATATTCCGCACTCGTCCGCGGTGTGTATTGGTTTTCAAACAGTCAGAAAACTCTGCTCAATTTGTCGTTTATGGGATCACCATGTCCATGAAGCCGCAGGCCGGTGGTAATCGCAAACCCGGCGGAAGCAACAGCGGAGCCGCTGCGGCCTCTGGCACCGGGGGAGCAGGAGGAGCCGGTGGACGCCAGAACATAGGCAGGTGGGTGTCCAAACCAGAAAATACGAGGGGTTTAATTTAGAGGACAGATGAACATCTACCAACATGGGAGCGATGTAGGGATGCGACAGGTTTGCACTTGTGTCGTAGCTTAATAATGAAGGTTGGGAAGTTGCAGTGTATATTATTGAGCGCAAGTAGGCCGATATAGGCCAAGTAGCCTACACAGGGCAGGGATTTATGTTAATTCCCGCAGAAAATGGTTTGTGTTCATTGCATTTGTATAAAAAAATAATAAAAAAAAACTCACACAGAAAATGGACATTATTTTCCTGAATATAAAAGAGTGGCCGGTTATCTACACCTTCAGGATGAGTTGTGTCTCTTTGCCGGTGCAATATGGCTGTGCCAGCATTGCCACACAAAGCAAATGCGCTTTCTGTCGTTACCGTTTGAATAATATTCACATAGAGACTATTCGAGTCAATAGATCAGCGGCGATACACTTTATCTTTGTATTGTTAGCTTAGTCAGCTATCAAGCCAATATTTATTTGCTCATACTGTTACTAATCTGTCAATTTTATCCGCGCGACACTTTAGTTTGTTGCTAGGTGTCATTTAGGGGTTGCTGAAAATACAATTTAGAGGAATCCTTAGCCGATCGTCACATTATTTATACCCAGTTATATAATTTGCTATAACTTGGGTCGTTCTCCATATTGTTGGCTTTCATCTAGCCTACCTCGTCTTTCTACTTCTGTATTTTTAAGGGGTGTCAACTGATTGTCAATAGGTGTTGGGGGCGTTAGTCGTCTCCGGTTACTCTTCTATGAGAGTTCCCTGAGATGAAGGGAACGTGACATTGCTGAACGCTTTTTGAAAATTCCTTTTCCACGACCTAGTTGAAGCCTTTGCATCATAACGCTAGTCTTATGATTGCAATGGTGTTTGAGCCCCGACTTTTTAGGCGCGCATTTGCCATATATAAGCGGGCGAGCACACACACAATTTCTTCAGAATAGTGATGAACAAAAGAATGAACAACTCGGAGCAGATGACTGGAGAAGTGAACTAGTCACATGACAAAAGAACAAACAACTTGGACAAGAAGTCTGGAGAGGTGAACTAATAATTTCTGTTTCCTGTGTGAGCAATGCATAGTGTATATGGCTGTCACCTGACAAAGGCTACATCTACATTAATACATTTGAAAACTGCGTTTTCGTTTCAAAACGCTCTCCACACTAGCGTTTTCAAGCATTTTTCAAAAGTTGCTCAGCCACACTGAAACGAATGAAAACGCTTATATCATGTTACTGCGCTGGTGGAAAATCCTCATTGCATGCAGGTCTGAAATGCAATTGTCCTCGTGTTTCGTCACAGGACACCAATTCCGTGTAAACTTCCCTTCGCATTTGAAGGAACGCGGTGTGATGGCTGTACAAAGTAACATTTATTTTTGAACAACGTTATCAAAGTGAGTATCAAGTACAACAGTGTCGCTATAACACAGGCCACTATCTTGTTTGTTTTGGTTGGATAGATCACATTATTGTGTCACATGACTAATACATCATCATTTTCAGATATATTCGTTTTCACAGTCCACACTACAACGCGAAAACGGCATTTTCAAATTTATCATTTTTTGAGTGCGTTTTCAAAAAGCTCTGTTTTCGTGGACAAAAACACTGTTTCAGTGTGGACGGAAGGCCAAAATGGAGAGAAAAATATGTGTTTTCAAACGAAAACGTATTAGTGTGGACAAGGCAAAAAGAACAAACGACTTGGACAAGAAGACTCGAGAGGTGAAGTAATCAAATCTGTGTCCTGTGTGAACAATGGATAGCATGTACGGCTGTCATGTGACAAGAACGAACGACTCAGACCAAAAAGGTCAGAGTTGAAGAGTGAACTAATTTCTGTTTCCTGTACAGCGCCTATGCGGTTTTCACGTAACAAACGAACGATGGTTGCGCAATGTGTATGCGTGGCCAACACAAAATTAACGAATCACTCTCTGAGACTACTAGTTCTTCTGAGTCACGTAAAAGATTAGTTCAAAATGAACCAATCGTTCATGAATGACCCATCACTACTTCAGAATTTTCAGACTGAGGACAAGAATGCTTCACTCGTACCTCGAAACTCTGAAGCAGTAGTTCGGCCAAGTTTGAAATGTCTCATTCCCTTCATCTAAGGGAACCGAGGTTACAAGAGTAACCAGAGACGTTCCCTATCGATTTAGTTCATGAGACATTGCTGATCGCTTTGGGGAATGGAGTCCCTTCACATCACTCCCATTGCAGTAACATGATATAAGCGTTTTCATTCGTTTCAGTGTGGCTGAGCAACTTTTGGAAAATGCTTGAAAACGCTAGTGTGGAGAGCGTTTTGAAACGAAACGTCGTTTTCAAATGTATTAATGTAGATGTAGCCTTTGTCAGGTGACAGCCATATACACTATGCATTGCTCACACAGGAAACAGAAATTATTAGTTCACCTCTCCAGTCATATACTTGATCATGATGTGCTACGTAATGTAATACCCTTGGATGCACCAGGGTATAAAACACTTTTGTATATAATACGAAAATGTATATAAGGCCACAGACCCATCTGGCTATGGATGCCATGTCTTGTTATAAAACCTTGCGAATGTTTTGCGAAGACCATCCTGCTGCAAAGCATCCTGTGAAAGCGCATTCAACTAGAGGCATGGCCTCTTCATGGTCATGGACAAATGTCCAGTCCATGCCCATGAAGAGGCCATGCCTCTAGTTAAATGCGCTTTCATGCCAATAGGGCATCTCATGCCCTGTTATTCTTAAGCGAGGGTGATCGCATCAATGATCCAGTGAGAGCCTTTGTTTGGAGACGAACTTTTGTACATCCTCCATATCAAACAAAGAGCGGATCTGACAGTCTAAACTGGCGTGTGAGTTCCACATGCGTGTGCGATGCACACACGGGGCATAATAGATGCGCTAATTGCTCCTCGTCCAAATTAGATAGTGGAGAAGAGAAAGCTTGTAGGTGCACTCTCTGAGACCTAAGGGTGGGAAAGCACCTTAGGCACATAGCCTTTTTTGGGTTTAATGGTGGCTTATGAAAGCCTAGGACTGAATTCCAGACATGAACTGTCAACTGACAGTGCATGTATATTGCAAGCCCGTTTGACTGAGGCCAGAACCAACAGCAGTACTGTCTTTATCCAAAGGTTCGAACGGGGGGCTCGTGAGCGCCCTCGGCACCAAATTCCCATGTTGTAAATGTAGCAGGGCGAGGGTGGTTCAAGCGCCTCTCTCGCCTAAGGAACTTATTACTTATTACAGACTGAGCCAATTCTGGCTCATTCATTGTGCTCTAGGGGCCATACGTGTAGGTTCCACAGCTCCGGCTAGGGATGCCAAGTTGTGCCCTGCGCTTGAGAGAGCAGATCCCTCCTCAGTGGTATTTCTCATGTAGGGCCACCTAATATATACATTTCCGGACACCATGGTTGTTTGGGCCATTTCGGCGCAACGGAACCGCTTCCTTGTCCTCTCAGACTTTGCTGATGTCAGTGTGGAGGAGATGTATTGGGGGGAAATGCATATATACATGTTGTCAGCCACATGTGGGCCAAGGCGTCCACTCCTAGAGGGGCTTGGTACAAGGAGTACCAAAGAGGGCATTGAGCTGTAGATCGACTTCTGCTTTGCCGAACAGTTCCCAAATCCTCATAACCATTTGAGAATGAAGTCCCCATTCCCCCGTCATCGGCCCCTGGTGCAACAGCATGTCCGCTCTAGAGATGTAACAGTGTGAAAATTTTATATCACGATTATCGTGACCAAAACTATTGCGGTTATCAATATTATCACGGAATTGTTAAAATGTGCTGAAAATGTACAAAGTACTGATACACACACTGAAATCATTTTAAACATTGGTGTGGTTACATTATTATTATTATTGTTATTATTATTATTATTAACTTACACAGTTTAAATGATCAAAATGTGTGACTAAACTACATAACATGTTATTACATAGCTCTCTGAAATTCTTGATTCTGGTCGCTCATCCGGAAACACCGGCTTCTTTCATGTGTCACGCGCTCTCCTTTCATACAAACACAATTGGTGCCATCATGCATCTCTGTTATAGTTATTGATTGTATTGAAAATGAAATCAGAGGACTTCAGTATTTGTATTGAAAGATTGTTTTATGAATGTACGACGATTGATGGTATGAATGAATATCACTTTAATGTTGCACGTATTTGTTATTTGTTACTGTCTTTGTTTTCTTGTTCGTTTGTCTTGGCTCAAAGCTATTTACTTGTTAGGAACATTTTCTTTGTGGAAGCTTGCGTTTATTTACAAGTGAGATAAGAAATTATTTCAACCCAATTAAATATCGTGTCCAACTATTTACTTTTCCTCATACTTTTCCCCAACTTATGCACTTAGCTAAAAGTTAACTTGCCTTGCATGCACTATAAAGTGATGGACGTTGTCACAAAGATGACTCGCCAGATTGGACGCATTGCCCCATTTCGCAGCAACTTTCCTCTGGCAAGCTCTGCAGACAGGGTTACCATCTTCTACTAATTTCCCTCAATATGACCACACTTCTGATTTGGTGTTCTTGGAAGGTTGGAAATTCTCTCGAGTGCTGTCATTGCCTAAATGTGACACGGACGGTAATACTAACCGTAGGGGAATTTTAGCATGGTAGTGATCGAGTGCCAGTCTGGCGATTTATGTACGCTACAATTGACATTGTCTGAATGAATCAGAAAGTGATCATTCACTATGACTGAATGTAAAGCTTTTACCGCTAAGAAGACTGCTAGCATTTCCAAGTGATGTGCCACATTCACATCGCACCTGTCCAAGTGACGAAAGGCAGGAGTCCATCGCACAGTGTGCCACAACACGTGTTGATCGCTTCTGTTGTCACCACTTGTCATCAGAAAACCTGACCCAACATCACACCCTGCTGATAAAGGTTTGGAGCTGTCCATGGTGGCCGTTTATAAGACAGGAGCATTTTGTGTCGATTGTGGGTTGATTTGTCTCTGAGATGCCCAGAAGCGCACCACACGATCACAAAATGCACAAATGAGCTGCTTACTCAGAGCGTGTCACGCATCCATGTACAGCGCTAATAGTGTAAAGGCTCGAGCAAGCAAACAATAGACACCAATCTCCCGCAGTTATCATAGCGAGTGAGTTTGGAGAGGAAGAAATAGCTTTTTCAGCCTTCATTGTGCATCGAGCAGCCACTACTGCTATTCAAGCAATGCATAGGAAGAGGCGGACGATGTGCAGGAATCATTCAGTCAGATGAGAAGTTTCCAGCTCGTCAGGAGGCGACAACTCAAAGCCAAGCTCCTCGATGATAGTGGGGGGAGGGGTTGCAGCATCTTCCATGGACCATTCTTCCGAGACTGCGAGGGATGCATCATGAATACGACAACACGTGCTCATTCTTAGAGGGCTGTAGGTCGTCACGTGCGTACTGCTCTGGCGAAGACGCTGCATAGGAAGATCAAGGGGTTTGTGGGGCTTGCGCCGGTGTGAGATCCTCCTCGGTTTGTTCCGTCTCTACCTCGCGGCCCTGCCGTGCTTCCTCGTGGTCACTCGAGACTTAAACAGAGGAAGCTGTCGGAGTGGCGCGTGAGGCGGAATCGTTCCTCAGAACAAGGAGACCCTAGAGCAGAGCCTCTTGAGACTCATGTCCTCACAGTGAGGGCAGTTTGTCCCCATGAGAGCTGCTTCGTCGTAGGCTCCCCAGACAGCAAATGGAGCTCTCATGTTGGTCTGACAGAGCAATGTGTCGCTCACAGGAAGATGTGTACACGTTTTTTTTTTCACGTCACTTGAGCAGAATATTACTTATATATATACACACACACATACACACACTGGCGGCCAAAAGTTTGGAATAATGTTCAGATTTTTCTCTTATGGAAAGAAATTGGTTCTTTTATTCACCAAAGTGGCATTCAACTGATCACAATGTATAGTCGGAACATTAATAACTTGGAAAAAATACAATTAGAAAAAAGTTTAGAACTAAGTTTTAAACTACTTCTAAGAGTTATCATAAAAAAAATCCTGCGTGCAGCAATGACCGCTTTGCAGATCCTTGGCATTTCAGCTGACAGTTTGTCCAGATACTGAAGTGACATTTCATGTCAGATTTCATGCACCTCACAGTCTTGCTGATCCCACAAATGCTCAGTGGGTTAAGATCCATAATTCTCTTCCAATTAACTGTTTTCCAATGTCTGTGTTTCTTTGCCCACTTTAACCTTTTATTTTATGTTTCAAATGTGTCTTTTTCTTTGCAATTCTTCCCATAAGGCCTGCACCCCTGAGTCTTCTCTTTACTGTTGTAGATGAAACTGGTGTTGAGTGGGTAGAATTCAATGAAGCTGTCAGCTGAGGACATGTGAGGCTTCTATTTCTCAAACTAGAGACTCTGATGTACTTGTTTCCTCTTGTTTAGTGGTACATCTGGGCCTTCCACATCCAGGGCTCCAGACTGTGACTAAAATGGTTGTAAATGTGACAATTATTTATTGCGACTATAATTTATAATCTAGTCGCCATTGGCAGGTTGTGTGTGCTCATACACGGTTACGTAAGATATCATCTTGTAAGTTATTGAGTACATCTTTAGAGCACCAGTGTCTCGCGCCACTTTTCACTTGTTCTGTTTCTTATGAGCTTGCTGCACCACACGCAAAAACAACTACAAACCCAGCTTGAGAGAGTTGTCCAAATGACTCTTTTGAACCAGATCACTCGCTTTAATCCGGGTGGCAGAGGACAAATCTCAGTTGCCTCCACGTCTGAGACAGTCAATCCACGCATCTTATCACGTTGCTCGTTGAGCGCATTACTGCAGAGACATGGCGCATGTTTGGGTTCATGTTATTCTCCGTGGCATCCACGCATAACTCACCTTGCACCCTACTGAGAACGAGAACCACATTATAGTTCACCAGGGGTGGAAGTCAGCGTCTTTACTCGCTGAGGCCCCCAATATTTTACAGTTTAAAATTTTTTGGTATCATGATATTTTGTTACTACCGGTATACCACACAACCCTAAATGCAGCATTTGATTTGTAGTCTTGCTGCTGAAAAAGTGCTGTCATTCACAGCCCTTATTCTGTAAATCATCGGCATCATGTGCACTTATTCTTGTTTTACCTTCTCATTGATTTTGATTTGCAGGGCCATAGCCATGAATTCTGGGCCTTGCTTGTTGTGGGCCACTGGAATGTTTTCCACCCTTCATCCCAGTAGCTATGAAACTGTAAATGTGTAGATTATCTTCTTACATTGATCCCTGCATTGTTAGGAGTATGAAATAAAACAGATCAGTGTCTCTTGTATGGTCGACGAGTATATCGCAGAGGCAGATATCAGCTGCTATTTGGTGCGTCTTTGATTACACAGAATGCGCATGTGCCTGTTATTTGCACTAATTAGTGGGTCCATAAGGTGGCAACACTCACATTGGAGCCATTGCTGTCATGATGAAGCACTAGAAGATGTACACCAGTGAGCCAAAACATTATGACCACTCACAGGTGAAGCGAATAATGTTTATCATCTCCTAACATGGCCACATCAAGGTCTGGGTAGATTAGATGTAAGCAAACAATCAGTTCTCGTAGTCAATGTGTTGAGTGCAGGAGTAAAGACCTGAGTGGCTTTGACAAGGGCCAAATTGTTAGGGCCAGATGTCGAAAGTGTCTACAGTGGGCATGCAAACATCTAAAATGGACCTTGGAGCAGTAGAAGAAGGTCGCCTGGTCAAATGAGTCCCATTTTCTTCAAGACCAATCCACGGCAGCTCCAACTTGCAACTTACAGGAACTGAAGGACCTGCTTCTAATGTCTTACCACAGGACACCTTCAGGCATCCAACTGCTAAAAGTTATCGCCTAGTGGGTTAATTTGGTGCGCAAGTGATCCATTCAAAATTTATTTGCTACGAAATATGAGAAGGAAATCTATGGTTGTTCATTCAGATGTTAATGTAATAACATTTGCTAAATATGCACAAATGTTTTTTGTGCATATTTAATGGTCGTTTAGTCACTTGTTTAATTCATGGCTTATCGGTTAATTCAGTGCTTCTCAAACTTTTTTGGTCATGCCCCCCATTCGACCTATGAAAAAATGTGAGCCAGGACTTAACTGCCGTGATGCGAGTGCTTCTCGATGTATAAAGCAGTGAGTCCACTTTGCTTTAGGTGCGACTCTTGATGAGTGCCTGCAATCCTGCTCGTTTCCCAGCCATGCTCTGTGCGCCATCT
The DNA here is from genome assembly GCA_032164185.1 of Moxostoma hubbsi. Lineage (NCBI taxonomy): Eukaryota > Metazoa > Chordata > Actinopteri > Cypriniformes > Catostomidae > Moxostoma > Moxostoma hubbsi. The sequence continues at coordinate 844,826 of JAVLUX010000218.1, forward strand.
GTGCAAATTCCCAAGCAGTCCTCCCATTTAATTCCTGCCTCTGTCAAGTACAAATCTATAATCTTGAAAAGTTCATCAGCCGTTGCTCTGTTTGGGATGTACTTGCAAAACAGTATATCTTCAGTCAGCGAGTTTTCATCAACGAAGCGCACATACGCTATTAACAAACTGTCCTTGGAACTGTCAGTGGCCTCGTCAACTTGGAGCGCAAAGCGTTTCCTTTTTATTTTCTCAATGAGCTGTTCCTCCACGTCATTTGCAATATCAGAAATTCGTCTTGATATTGTATCATTAGACACTGGGATAGTCTTTAATTTCGTGACACTTGCCTCATCAAGCATAACTGACACTATATCTATGGCAGCAGGAATAATCAATTCTTCTGCAATCGTGTGTGGTTTCTTGCATTGTGCAATGCGATACGCAATTTTGTACGAAGCCAGTTGCGCTTTCGCTGTTGCTGAAGTGGCTTTTGCAAAATGACTTTGCTGCCCACGACATTGATCAAGTTTTCTTTTAAAAAACTCAATTGGCTTGTGTACATAATTCGGATGTATCGTCTCAATGTGTCTTCTTAATTTGGTAGGTTTCATGCTGTCTGCTGCCAGCGTTTTAAGACATAGTACACACATTGGCCTCTCCTCCTCACCAACCACATTAACAGTGAAGCCGAGAGCAAGATATGCCTCATCATATTTTCGGCATTTCGCTTTAGAATGACCAGCACCTGCCTGTGATGTCTGTGAGACCTCATCTACTGCTTTCCTCTTGCCTTTTATAAACCGATCCATCTTCCATGCGACGTCAGTTAACTTGGCAGTTTTTTTGTTTAGTTTTTTTTTTTTTTATCTCCCGCGCCCCCCGCTACGTCATTTGGCAGTTTTTTTTTTTTTTTTTTCTTATGTCCCGCGCCCCCCCTGCAATACCTGTGCGCCCCCCTTAGGGGGCGCGCCCCACACTTTGAGAACCACTGGGTTAATTGGTTAATATACGGTTAATGGTGGCGCCGGTTACATTTTAAAAGAATTTGCCAGAATTTGCATCCCTAGACCAATCACAGTTCGTTTTGTTGTTATGTGCCTTTGTGTTACCACTAGAGATGCACCGATTGCAATTTTTTGGGCCGATTCCGATTTTTTTTTGCAAGTGTGACCTGCCAATACCGATTATTTTTTTATTTATTTATTTTTTCAGATTCCGATTTTCTTTCAAAGAACTATTATTGACCGCATATACAAACAAAATCTACCTTTCTACAATGCAAAAATGTATTTTCATAATAAAAGAAATGATTAAACATTACAATTTCCTCCAAACTGCATTAAGTTACAGGAATCTTCTCTCACTTAAACAACTATCAAAATAAAGTGCTCTGTGACTAGAAAGAGGTAGAAATATCAATTAACTGCAAATGCTTTATATAACAAAACAGATGTCATTTTCCACTATTTTTATAAATGGATCTTTTTCTCTTTTTTTACTCGTCTAACAAAACAATTCCAAAGATTACAAGCCTATGAACAAAACTGAAGTGTCCAATACGCTCAACATTGACATTAAGCGTACGTTGGATGTCCAAATATCAGTTGTAAAACGGATTGCTGCTTCGGGATCGGCTTGTGACCATACCTGTCAATACTCCCGTTTTTCCTAGGAGTCTCCCATATTTCACACCCATCTCCCGACCCCCCCCCCCCCCCCTCCCGTTTTGTTTTTTCTTCTGAGAAACTCACGTAATTTGTATGGCCCAAACCTCGCTATATAATCACATCGGCGTAATCCAAGGTTCTCCAGTTGCCAGATATTGTATGAAACGCATCCAACTCACACAATCGGCACATCATACAAATTTCAACCCATTTGTGACCTCAACCTGGCAACCAAAACCCAGCTGCTCTGTTGAAATCTGCGCAGGCAGTAGATGTGGGAAGTTGAATCAGGCATCACTGGTAGATTGGAGTAGAAGACTCAGCTGGTGCTCCTGCGTCACAATTTCTCAATCACAACGTCACAATTTCTATGTATTTAGCCTGTGTCTGCCATCCAGCACCCCACTTCCCTTCCTGGATTTGTGTACCAAAATGTTGACTGGAATGCTTGTAACAGGCTGCGTGTGTGACATGACACGAGATTAAACAACTCGGGCAATGCGACGTGGGAAAAGTACCACCAACTCTGTATCGAGGAAATTGATCAGATTTCTGAACCCTCTGCCCTTAACTATGGAGAACAGCTGGTCATCCATGACCATGAATTCCATGTTTTTCCTCGTAATTGCTTTGGTCTTTACGCTGATCATACCAAGGAAAGATTGGAGAGGCGGCTGACTTGTGGCTGTCTCTGAGCTCTGGCTAGCTTTAGCCGCTTTCCCTTTTTTAGCTTCTTTTTTAAAATGGGCATTTTCAGCTGGGTGATGGTGTTTTAAGTGTCTTATTGGGTTTGTTGATCCGAACGTTATTGTGGTCGTTCCCCCACAGTTTACTTTAGACTTCTAATTATTACACATTGCAAACTTTATGTATTCTTCACTCACAGTGAAGAACTTCCACGTTATTGCCTGCGCTGCTGTCAACAAAATGGATCGGCTCGGAATCGGAAAGAAGTGAGGCTGACCGGACACCGGTCCAGGCAGAGCATGCGGAAAATCAGCTGATTCAGGTCCCTGGCCAGTCGATCGGTGCATCTCTATTTACTGCAATTATAGACTGTTGTTTCACAGTCTAATTTAAAATGTCCTGCATATCAGGCTTGACATGAATGATCTCATGATGTTTAGAGAGCTCTAGTGTTTCTGGATTTGCAAGTGTGATAGAGCGACTGCAAAGTAAAAGCGCTTCACATGTGCTATAAGTAAATGTCATATTTACTGTGCACTGAAGTTTTAAATAAATATAATGCTAAATATAAGTTAATTCATTTTTTTGACAATGTTTGTATGATAATGTAAGTAAAACAAATTTTCACCCAGACAGTCATCATTTCACCCTGTCACTGACCATCTTTCTGAAAAGCTTTATTTTTGCCTCAGCTTTAAACTTGAATATAAACGCCCTCTGTTATGATTGCTAACAGCATGGAGTCCCTCAAATTCAGCCATTTTTTTAATCTCAATTGGAAGAGAATAAACAAGCACCAAAACATTAGAAATTTAGATTTCACAGTTTACAAAACACACATCCAATACATTGCATCCGAATATATTATACTAATCATCTCAAGCACAACTGTTACCACTCACACACTGTCTACACCAGACACTATAATCAATGATGCTGTCTACCGTGGAAGCGTCCATTGCGGCGTGTCACGCCAACAGTAAACGTACAGGTGTCCCGTTCCATTTTGCGCTTGTGCTACTACTGCCAACAACAAAGAAATGTTTCAGAAAGTTTATGTCGGTGTGCCCGGTGTAGACCGCATGTCAGCAACAAACAATCATGAGATTTGAAATATGAATGAATGGAACTGTTTAATTACGTTTTCGATCAGGTCCAATAATGTTTTTAACTGCCCCATGTCCTTCATTGATAATTCTTTCGTTTTATGACTGCTTCACAAGACGCACACATCCAGTTTATCATTCTGCACTAAGGTGCACATTGCCGGATACAAATCAAAACGGTCAAAGACATCCATCTAATGCATGTTTACTTACACCAACAATTAAAAATAGTGCTGATGATAGGTGAATAAACAGTTTGTTGAGCAGTTCAAGCAACAAAACAACTGGAGCCACAGCAGCTGATGAAATGCATCTTCTCTTCAAAGTTAAAACTTTTTTTTTTTTAAAGTCTTTTAAAAGTGTGCCAGAGAGATGACAACAGTCAAAGACATCTCTGTAGTACATGTTTGTATACAAAAATAATTCAAAATAATCCAGATGGGTCCCCTTTCATGTTCAGTGGTAGTTAGTCCACAGACATTGGGCCTTTTGTCCTTCTCTCTGTCTCTGTTTACGAGCCATGTGAGCACCAGTGGACGGGGCCATGGGTGCGTTGATGTTGTTGCTGTAGAGGCCGTCTTGAATTAACGAGTACCCAAAGAGATGTAGGGAAGTCGTGGAAGTAGAGTAGGGTGCGTTTGGCAGCTTTTTTTCAATAAATGCTTTTATTGCATTGGGGATTAAGTTTTGAGTTCTTGAATTTACAGTATGTTTTTATAGTAGAATGCCCCCTTTAAACTGTGTGATATATATCGGCCACCCTGCTCTATGTATATCGGCTTTGGCCATTTAAAAAAAAAACAATTTATCATTTCGGTCTCTTATATGCTCTTCTAAAGCAATCTTGCATGTTTAAGGTATAATGACAGTGGCTATGAATCAGATCATCTCGGTAAAATATTCATTCAGCCTACGTCTTTTTGTTGTTCGAGAGCTTCACAAGCTTCTTTGCACAATAAATTGCATAAAGCATGTTATTATCTGTCACTCTTGTTATTGCACATATAATTGCATATACCCAGAGCTGCAATCAATAGCTTCTCTGGTATCATAGGATTTCTTGCTCATGAGTGTGTTAGACTTTTTTTTTTGGAGGACACTTGTCTCTCTGTGTGTTTTGAGTTAAGTTTCCATTACCAAGTTTATCTGTCATGGGGGCCTGGGTTGCTCAGCGAGTAAAGAAGCAGACTACCACCCCTGGAGTCATGAGTTCGAATCCAGGGTGTGCTGAGTGACTCCAGCCAGGTCTCCTAAGCAACCAAATTGGCCCGTTTGCTAGGGAGGGTAGGGTCACATGGGGTAACCTCCTCACGGTCGCTATTATGTGGTTCTCGTTCTCTGTGGGGCACGTGGTGAGTTGATGCTACGGAGAATAGCGTTAAGCCTCCACATGTGCTATGTCTCTGTGGTAATGCACTCAACAATCCACATGATAAAATGCTCGGATTGACCTTCTCATATGCGTAGGCAAATGAGGTTCGTCCTCGGCCACCCGGATTGAAGCAAGTCACTATGCCACCACAAGGACTTAGACCACATTGAGAATTCGCCATTCCGAATTGGGGAGAAAAGGGGAGAAAATAAAAAGATCAATAATGTTTAGCAGTCATGCTTTTTCTTTTCTTCCCTACAGAGGACGCAACAATGCCAAAGGACCCTCCACGGCAGTGAGTTAAACACTTATTTCAGTATCCTTTATTTGTTATAAAAGGGACCTTTTGAACCAATTCACATTTAAAATTTTGTTCATTTTTATTTCCAAGCATTCCTTGGTTTAAATGGAGGCCTATTTTTTAGATGGCTCCTTTTCAGCCAAAAGTAATGTTTGTTTTTTTCATTTGTCTTTAAGGTGACCTTCAGTGGAGTTTATGCAAACATGAGGATGGTTCATATTTTGACCTCAGTTGTGGTAAGTCCAAATGGGCAAGACTGAAGATATTAAATGCATCTTTGTTCATATAGTTTCTGTCAGTTTTCAATTAGTTACATGGATGGGTAATACATTAAAGACTGTTCTAATTCTTGTATTTCTATTCTTGTGTTTCACCTCGCAACAGGGAAACAAATGTGAACTTAAGGTCAAAAATGGCCTTATCTATGAAGGGGTTTTTAAAACCTATGGCCCAGAGGTGAGAAGATTTTACGTGGCTCTAATCTCATGCATTTAAATAATCGCTGTGCAGCTTTAGTAAAAAATCATAGAAGTCACAGAAGTGAAAAGGCCAAAAATGTTATATAGCCACATTGATTAAATACCAGAACAAACAAGCTACATTTCTGGAAAAGAGTTATGTGAATCACCGTTTATTCAAAGTTTAAAGTTTTTGATCAATGCCAGAAGGGTAATAGAGCAGTTTTGCATTGCACATAGTGTCACATTTAGCTTACATTCTTCATAACTTTTGTTTTCTCTTATTGTTTGGCTGTCTTCATATGCAGTGTGATATTGTCCTGGATGCAGCACACAGAAAGGATGTAGAGCCTAGCATTGGGCCTCGCCGTGAAGATATTGTAGAGAGCATTGTATTCAAATCCTCAGATGTAGTGGTGGTGCATTTTAAAGATGTGGACCTCAACTATGGCAAGAAAGGTGAGACCTGCACTATTCTCTTTTATCAATAGTCATGTTTCCATCCACACGTTTTTATCCGAATTAAGTGATATCGAATGAAAAATGCATTATGGAAACAGTAAAATTCGATTGAATTTCATGAATATCGACTCAAATGAAATGCGTTCGGTCTCATCGGATTTTAGCTTGATCGATATACGGCTTATGCGATAAACGCTGATGGGAATGTTATTTGCCGAATAAATAATGAATTGCGATTTAAGTTTTAGGTCATTTTTTTGGTTGCAACCCGCCACAAAGCAGTAGAAGTTGTAGTTCATTTCCACCCAGTATTTCCGCTCTGCTTTCGCACACATGGCGGGTGTCAACAAAGACCGGTGTAAGTGGACAGATGAGGAGACGAGATACTTTTTGAATTTAATTTACGAGAAAAATATAACGGCTATTCTAGATAGCAAAAATTTAAGAAATGCCATAATTTATCTAGGGAAACGGACGGGCCAATAAAATTACACAATAGGTCAAATGTTGTCTTGGTCATCCTAAAATGCTTCAACCAAAGTGTTTCCGTGAAGTGTCTCTGAACCACGATCTCCCAGAACTGTTTGGAGCGCTGTCGTTCCCACACCACAGGCCGCCTCCGTTGTCGTCGGGCATTTACGTGCATCTGCATCATCATAGCAATGTCTTGATAGCGTCGTTGTTTTCTTATTATAGCTTGATATGTCGCTATCAGCTGGCACATAAGCACTATTACAACTTGTGCAATTTGTTGGTAGATGGCACGATCCATTTTGTCTAGCAAAACTTTGTTCGCAAATGTTTGCTTGAATGTTGTGCGATTCAGTGCGAAAATGAATGGAAACACCTTAAAATGTCTCAAATCAATTCGATATACCAATTTGATCGCAAAACAGCATGTGACGTCATTACGCACAGTTTTTTAATCGCTTTAAAGCCGTTGGATGGAAACACACTTTCACCAGCTTTATTCGCATGAGTTTTTTTACCGAACTTCAGATAATTCGATTGACAAGTGGATGGAAACATGGCTACTGTTATGTTTTTCCCACTTCCTGTTTAGTGGTAACATTGAAGGTTTTAAATTGTGAAAAAATAAACCAAATGTGTTTTAATACCACAGTGTTTCCCAACCTTTTTTCTGCCATGGCACACTTTTTACGACTAAAAAAAAATTATATGGCACACCACTATCCCCACATAGGCTAACCATCGTCAATATTCTTACTTTTCAAGAACTTGTCCATTTTTACTGTCAGTCTTAGTAGCGTGTTTACATGTAATGTTTGAAATTCGGCTATGCAAAATCAAAAAACAAGTCACATACAGTGCTTGCGTTAGACTTTCTCATCGTCCATCATTTTGACGGACAGGGTCGTAAAAATTGTCACAATCTATTATTACCCGTCATATTAATTTTCATATTTTAATAAGACATTTAATAGCTTTTAGCTCATTTTCATTTTTAATCATGAACTTACAGGATGAGCACACAGCAGATTATGCATTTATTTATTTATATACCACAGTTAGTTCCGATCATCGAATCTGATTGGACAAAAGACGTTCCATGAGCACTGATGGTGTGACAACATCAGCGCTCAGACGCTTCACTGTGTTTATAATGTTCTAAACTGAAGTGTAATTTATTTTTGAAATTACATATGTAAGCCAGCAGGTGTTGGCAAAAAAACATTTTTGTGTGTAATATGAGCCAGTTGGCGACGTAAAGTAGTGTTAATTTCGTCAGACGAGACTAAATGTGTTCGTCAACGACCTTTTTTTCCATGACCAAGACGAGACGATAACGAGACTGCACCAATGTCCAAAAACGCTGACTAAGACTAAATTAACATGCATTATTGTTGATGAAAAAAGACAAGACTAAAATGTTTTGCATAAAATAAAAACTAAGATAAAATCTCTTCATTTTCGTATACAATCGTCTCTACTTTTTCATCATGCGATTGAATATTCAGCTGTTACGCCTTCAAAATATTCCGAATGAGTTCGCGCTGTTGCTCTAGTAACGGCTACAACAGGTCTCATACTCCTGTGGCTGCAACACGAAACTACATGGAGCAAGAACACAACAATCATAGACAGTGGCGAACACGCGACGAGCGCCGACGACATGCTAGGTGGAAGGAAGAGGCTCGATATTTGGTCGCATTTTAGGTACAATGATATTGACAAAAAGTCAGAATGTGTCATTATAACTGACGTGAAGCACTGCGGACAAAAAATATCGGGGAAAAACACCACCAACCTATCTAAAGGCTAACCACCCACACATTCAGGGAAGTTAACTTAAATATACGTCTCATAAGCTAATGCTGATTTTAGGCATCTACGCTGTAAATTAACCAGTTAGCTATGGTGTTGTGGCACATACATTATGCAGGTTATATATATTTTATGTAACTTATTTGCTTAATAAAATACTCTTCAGAACAAGTTCATCATTTGTGAATGTGTCTCTTAAATCAGAAAACCAGCCACGTTTAACAAAGTGAATTCAACATATTCAACAAGTGTATTTTGTCAGGTAATTATGACATTTAACCAATATTTGAGATGTGTGAAACATTATTTGACTGAAATGGTTATCTCAGAATTAATCTCAGAAATAATTTATTTAAAAAAAGACTAAAATGTTTTGAAACTTTAAGATATATTGAGTTTTCTTTTGACTAAAACTAGACTAAAATGACGAGACTTTTAGTCGACTAAAACTTGACTAACAAAAAAAGATATGTGAATGACTAAATATGTCTAAAACTAACAAGGACATTTGGCATAAGACTAAGACTAAATTAAAAATAGGTGACAAAATTAACACTAACGTAAAGTGAATCCGTTTACATAGAACAGCACTCTGTATCGCTCGTATTACTAATACATTACCAAAGCAAGGAAATGGCTTTAAACTGACAATTTAAGGATTAAGGCTCATGCTGAGAGACACAACAGACTGATTTATTACAGAACTCATGTGCTTGCCTTTTATCGGAGTTTCCACATTAGATACTGTTTAAAATGGCGGAGGACATCGCTGTTTCTATAGTGAATGACTCTTGCACACCGGCTACAGTGAAATAGAGAGGAGTGGATGTCTATTTTCCACTGAAAAGCTGACAGCATCTCTGATTGGGTGTGGCAACATGTGATTGCACATGCTCGCGCTCTCTCTCTCTCTCTCACACACACACATCCAGCCTTCCATCCTTGTTTATCCAATGACTTGTAAGAAACAGCACAAGCCCTGATACTATTTCTAAAGTGAAATTTTTTAATTACTAATGGAGGTTTGGACGCATCATTTGTTTTGAACCAGCAACGGCAGATTCTGATCCGTCGCGTAATATAGTTCCATGCTTTTATGACCGTACTTGGTTTTTCCTAATTTTTTAGAATGTACTTGTTCATTGAACTGTTGTATATAAGCAATATCACACTCGCAATCTTGCTATATGGCCCTACATCAGCACTGCTGTAATTACCTACAGCACTCGGCCTGCAGTCTCGTGCCTGCTGCCAAAGCACAGCTGTGCTGATGTAGGGCCATATCGCACACTTGCTCGTGTGATATTGCTTAAATGAAGAGACCATATGAACAACAGAGACATCACATGAAGCAGATTAATGTTTTTTTTGTTTTTTTTCGCAGTGACAGCGGAGGCCACTAAAACACGACATATGAACAATGCAATATTACAAAAAACAAATAGGATTAAAATATTAACAAAACAAGTAAAAAATGAACTGAACAGAACTCAATCGCCAACTCGCACCTTCCTCCTGGTCCGCATCGACTTAAACTGGGTGCTCGCCTGTGCATAATAAAAAGCATCAAGGGAGACTGATGCTGAGGCAATTGTCATTAGATTTTGCGTCTTTGCCTCAGACAGACGACTTCTCGTGGCAGTTTTAATTTGGTTATGGAGGCTGAACCCAGCGTCAAGCACCGCATTGCCCTCCACATGACAAGAGTTGCAGAAAGTGTCACAGAGGGGCGATTTTACGAGTTTGCCAAGTAAAAAAGAGGGAAGTGTGCACAATAAACATTGAAAACGTACTTGGAAGAGAGAAAAAATGTTGCTTTGATAGCAGAAAGTAATAAAAGGACTCGTTTATTTTTAGGTCTAAGCGTTTTCTTGGTGACTTTGAATTAGTTCAATAACTGGGTTCTCTGATATTCGTAAATTATAAGGTATTATTTAATTAAAAGAAATTATGAGACATTCAATGTCTCTTCACAAATTTTGACAGTTTTTAAATATTTATTGTTGCTTAGCACTCTCAAAGATATTGTTGAAGCAAAAACGTGTGTGTGAAACACTTTGGTGTAAAGTGACAAACTTTAAAGAAAAGACACTTTAAAGAAACACTAGTGTGCCGTGTGGTTGGGAAACACTACTAGCAGGCATATCGCAGTTCATATTTTATCGGTCAAGTATAATAATATCAAAATAGCTGGAGAATAGCTCAGTTAACTGTCATCAAAGCAAACTCGATTTATTCAAATGCTTGTATTTACAGTGAGGAAAATAAGTATTTGAACACCCTGCTATTTTGCAAGTTCTCCCACTTGGAAATCATGGAGGGGTCTGAAATTGTCATCGTAGGTGCATGTCCACTGTGAGAGACATAATCTAAAAAAAAAAATCCAGAAATCACAATGTATGATATTTTTTTTAACTATTTATTATTTATTAGAATTTATTAGGCTTATTTATTATGATTATATTTGTCTTTACATATATGATTGTCTTTAGTTCTTAATCTGTAGGGTATTAGTAATTTTCCACCTGTTGTCATTGACAGAGGCAAATAGGGCCGTTGGAGATGGTATATGTTTGGATTTGCTTTTTTCGTTTAGTTTAAAATGCAATTTGAATTTAGAAATATCTTTTTGTTTGTTTTTCATGTTTCAAAAAATTAATAAACTTTTTAAAGCAAAATCAACAAAGCAAAAATATTCACCAACCATCGGCAGTGGGGTTGATGATATTTGTTGTTGTATATATCGCGATAAGGCCATTATTGATAAAATAATTTGTACATATCGCCTAGCCCTTTTCAGTGAAGGGTTTTGGAAAGAGGGGGCGTAGCTAATCCAACGGCACAGCTTGTGGAAATTTTAGAATGGCTAAAATTGCTTATAACTCCTTTCAATGAAGAACAATATATGTATCAATTTTCTTATTGCCCAGTTCAGTGGAATCATTCAGAAGGTTTGCATATTCCTATCCTCTGAAGATTACAGTTATATGCTTTTATTTTAGAGCCTATTACTTTTACAATGGGAAATGAATGACGAGCATCATGACACTTAAGTTCACCTGTTATCCAGAGACACACTAACATCATGGGAATTGATTGGTGATCAGCGGGTCACACATGACAGGCTGCATGTTTTAAAGCCTGTTATAGTTGAGTTACAGACTCGCAGTGATGAGAGGATATGGTGTTTTGCTGTTTGTTTCATAAGCCATATTGGTCCAATATCAAGTCTAATGCAACTTTTTACACGTACAAAGCGACCTTGATAAATACAATTTTAAGGCCTGCTGTAGTCCATTATTATTACTTTTTGTTTACTTGAATGAATGAATAAACAAGAAGTTAATACTAAGCGTTTCAGGTGAAAATTGTGCAGTTTGTATATTTTTTCTCTACCAACAAATTTTGATCTTATTTATTTTTCGTCAACAAAAAATAGTAACAAAAGATGCCAAATCAAATCACCAAATCCAAAATAAGCAAAGCAAATCACTTATTAAATATTTATAATGCAACTACATACATCATTTCAGACATATTCTTGAGTGAAAGGTTCTCAATCTGTGACAGTTATCAAGTCCCAGTGATAAAAAATGGAATAACCTTACCATAATGCTTGAAAAATATTTTATATGTCCTTTGGTAAGAACTGTATTTGCAGGTTACATACTAAAAAAACAAAACATGTGCCCATTTTGTAAAGTCCAACCCCTGGCAGCCTTTCTTTGTCCTAGTAAGTGCAGAAAAAAAATGGAATTGTTGAATCTGGTCAATGACTGTTTCAAACTGATCCGTTCTTTCTGTCTCTTTTCTCTTAAATGGATCTAGTCTCATCAGATGCAGGTAATGCAACTTTTTTTCCTCCACAGTTTATTTTTGTGCAAAATATTTTTTTAGTTGCTTGCAGCATTCTTTGAGTAGGTGAGTATTACACTGGGATGCAAACTACTCCCCTTTCAACTTGTCACTTTTTAGAAAGCTAATTTGGCCAAATAGTTCTGTAAAATGTTCTACTTTTTTCCTTATTAAAATAACTTGAAAGGGTTACTTTAAGTATAAACATTTAAAGCTTTAATTGCAACAAACAAATCAACAGAAATTATACATCTGGAACACCTGCTCTGACTTTTTTCTATGTCTAATGGCTACAAAGATTAAAGGGATAGTTCACCCAAAAATGGAAATTCTCTCATCTCGTACTCTACATCTGGGATGGCATAAAGGTTATGACTTTATTTCTTCTGCAGATCACAAATGTGAATTTTCAGAAGAATATCTGAGCTCTGTAGGTCCACACAATGCAAGTGAATAGTGACCAAAATTTTGAACCTCCAAAATGCACAAAGTCAGCATAGAAGTAGTCCATAAAACTCCAGTGGTTTAATCCATGTCTTCTAAAGTGATACCTAAAGTGATGTTTTGGGTGAAAACACCAAAATGGAACTTGTTTTTCACTATACATCTTGACATCAGCAATGTTATTGGCGGCCATGATTTCAAGCTCAATTACACTCCCTATTGCACTATCTAGCACTCTGCACGTGTCAAGCACTAGGAAGTGTAATCAAGCATGAAATCATGATCATGCCTAGAGACTGAAATGGGAAGATGTACAGTAAAAAATAAGTTATATTTTTGTCTGTTCTCACCCAAAGTTTTATGGATTACTTTTACGCTGACTTTGTGTGATTTTTGGAGCTTCAAAGTTTTGGTCATCGCTCATTTGCATTGTATGGAGGTACAGAGCTGAGATATTCTTCTAAAAATCTTAATTTCTGTTCTGTAGTTCATGTGTTTTAACTTCACCACTTCAAACAAGCAGCATACAAATGCTCAACCCACTCAAAGCTGGCTGCAAGTAGCTTCTATAACATTGTAATTGTCTTTATACAAACCTGATGATGTTATATTAGAAGCCTGTTTCATTTCATGAGCACATTGCTTCATTTGAATAAATCTTGGTGTGATGTCTTTCTCCAAGATCAAAATTCTTCAGGTTATGATTTAGTTTTTTTTTTTTGCATGCTTATTGGGGAAAGGCTCCTTTTCCCCAATACAATCATTCATAAAAACGAATTTACAAAACATGAACAAAGTTAAATTAAATGCAAGAACAGTTTGAAAAAGACCAAAAAATGAATCACAAATTATGCACTCATACACTAGTTCATACAACAGCATTTCTGGGAAATAAGTTCATTTAATTTATCAATTCTTTGAGAACACTTAAATAACTGATTAAAATGCATGGGTTCTTGCCGTTTTATGTTTAATAAACCCTTATGTATTGATTCTTAATTTTGTATGACTGTTTTTTCGCCTTGTTCTCTGTCACCCTTAACCTCTGTCTTAACCCATGGAAGGTCATGTTCTCAAGAATGTCTCTCTGATTAGTGTGTCTGTTGAATTTAATGATTTTGTGTAATAAACTGTTAGCCATGATATTGACACTGAGAAAAACATAAAAAACATTTTGTTTCCTGTCAGCCTTGTAGGGTTGCACGGTTTACCGGTACTATCGAAGTATCACGATACCAAACAAATTTAAACGGTATGATAACATCCTGTGGCTATTAAGCCATTTGAATTGACACTAGTTATGTCCTCATAAACCACCTTTATATCATAATACCCTCATAACAACTAGTGTAATAACCTAAAAAATCCTCATAAACCACCAAATCCAACTTGCACACGCATGCGCAAGCTCTCACACAAATGCAACACACAGCTAGTGCTTAATTTTCATGCAGTGTGTTTATAGTATAAACTGCTGTTAACACTTAAATGAACTCCTCTGGTGCAGCTCAGAGCTGGATAGGTGACAGGAGTATCCCAGCATTAATTGGAAGCTTGATATAACTAACCTATCAAAAACAGGAAGAACTCAAATGTCTGTCAAAATAAAAGTCCTGCTAACATGAAAGCTCTATTCAAATGGATGCTTGAAATTGGAGACAGAAAAATATAACTACTTTTTAAAATATAACTACTTTATAAAAATGTAATATTCAAAAAGTAGCAATAATACTCATAACAAATATGAAATATTAAGTGGTTGTATTCTTCTTATTATTATTATCTGTAAGCAATATCACAAATGCAAGCAGCATTGCGCCACAGGTAATGAGATTTTTTTTTTTTTTTTCATTAATACTGTGCATTTCTGTTGTGCAGCATTTTATTTGACCAAAAATAAAATTGGTATTGTTTGAAGAAATAAATTAAAATAGTAATAATATAATAAATAAATATATAATTTTTTTTATTAAAACTGTATGTTTCGATTTGATTAAACACCAGTTGATCATAACATTTTAACATGGAATCCTAAAAAATTTTAACTGAAAATGCATAATTTGTATTTGTAAGACTGTTCTTTTAATCAAGTAATTTTCTATGTAATTTCAACAAAATTCTGAAGCTTTTCATTTGTTGATTATAGTATCGATTTAGTGTTGATTTAAGAGGTACAAATCCAGAATGTTGGTATCAGAGCAACCCTACTGCCTTGATATTGAGTAGGGCTGCAAGATTTGGGGAAAATCCATCGGCATCCATCTTCACATGATTTCCAAGCTGAAACTCACATGACCACACATGCCACTCCCTAAACGGAGACTGACTGGTCATCTTTTTATTAGCGGTGTAGAAATTGGGCATACAGCTCTCAGACAGAATGGGCTGTCACGTCCACACATGCACTTATTTATTTAATAAAATTGCAGCATTTGCCATTATTTAATCGCACAGGCTGACATCGCAATTGCGATATGATTCATCATGCAGCACTAATATAGAGGAATCATTTCCCATAGGTGCTCTGGCTATTGCTACAAGAGCTTCATTCTTCTTTAATAAACTGAATAAGATGTCAGGAAAAAAAAGAAATGCAGCTCCTCCCTTTTTTCTGAGAACATGGCCTTTGAAATTAGTGTGTGTGTGTGTGTGTGTGTGTGTGTGCGCGCGCGTGCGCTGAACCCAAATACAAGATTGCTGTCATATGCCTTTATTTGAGATCCTCACTCCTCCCACTGTTTGTGCCCATTTACAAATCAACATCACTCTCTTCCACTTGATTGTGTCTTCATTAAGTTTGTCACTTCTGTACGCATTTGTTTGGTTTTGCATCATGATGTACAGTAAGGGAAATTAAACCTGTTGTTTTTTGTGTGGGGTAGATAACTTTACAGACAGTGCGGTCAGTGCTCGACTGAATGGGGAGCACAAAGAGAAGGATCTGGAGCCCTGGGATGGAGGAGAGCAGCACGTCTCAGGCAGTCTGGAATCTCTCGACACGGACATGGTAAGATGATCAGTAGAGGCTTGCCATAATGTAACAGATTTAAATTGGATTAAGCTTATGATCACTTTAAAATTATAGTAAGTAGTAACAACTTTTAGTTTTTTAAAGCAATTAATGCCATGGTTACAATGATTTTACCATGGTTAAGCGAAGTTTTCAGGAAAGCTTATTGCTTTTACAAAACTATAGGTTACTTATATAACCCCGGTTCTTTGGTACTGGTAACATTAAGTGAGGTGTCTCATGGGATATGCCCCTTGCACGTATTTCTCAGAAGCCCTATTACATTACACCAGCCTTATTGGCTGGCAGACGTGATGCTTGTGTCTGGGATTGGCACCGCTACCCAGTATAAAAAGGGTTGAAACAACAACACTACATCATTCAAAACAAGCACACTTCTTCCTCGCTTCACACAGAAAGGAGAGTGATCTAGTGAGACACCTCACTTAATGCTATCAGAGAAACGGGGTTACGCAAGTAACCTATAGCTCTTTCAAGCATGTGTTTCAGTGTCTCACTATGGGATATTCTAATTCCTATATTGTCAGACAGCCTCGAAATTTTCTTCCAACTGTAAATAAATTTTCCAGGGCTGGATGAGTCCTGGTGGTCAAGTGCCTACACTCGCTACAGAATGCGCTAAATTCTGTGCTGACATCTAATTTATAAAACCTTGTAAATGTGTTTGGTGAAGACCAGCTTGCCTCTTCACAAATATCCTGTATTTTAACCCCTATGAAGAGAGCCTACAATGTAGACATTCCCCTTCAGGGCCCAGAAGACCCTGACTGGAATATATAATGGAAATGGCTTCTATGCAGTGTGTCAACCGCTGTTTGGTGATCGGCTTCCCCATATGCAGTTTCAAACAAAATACAAACAGCTGATCACCCTCCCTAAACCTTCAGTTCGTCCTGTGTAAATGCACAGAGCAGGCACTGGGTATAATGCATTCAACCTCTGCTGCTCCTAAGAGTCAAAAGGTGGTGGATAAAAGGCCCTTAGTTCAAGAGGAACATTGGACTAGACAACTTTGGGCATAAATGCGGGGTTTGATCGTAATATAATCCCTGTATCTCCTGACACAAGTTGCATACACGTGGAATGAACAGAAAGTGCGTGAATGTCCCTGACAATTATGCCATCATGAACAACAATATTTTAAAATCAACATTGTCCAGTGGCTCGAATGGATACACTGAAATGGCATCAAGCGCCACTGCTATACCCCATGACCGAGAATTCAGTTTTGAGACTGGGAGAGAGCAATGTGTGCCCTTCATAAAGCACCACACTAAGGGATGCTTCCCCACTGTATTACCATCAAAACCTATGTGACATGCGGATATAGCAGCTAGAAACACTTTTATGGTTGAGAATGCTTTCCCTTATATCAAATCGGTCAAATCTTGTAGGACCGCCACTGAATATTGAAATGGAACCTTGTGTCTATCTGTGCACCAGCACTCGAACACACACACCATTTCGGCTCATAAATAGACCTTTTCCACCAAATGACAATGGTTCTCGTGCCAAGCTGGTGCTCGGCTTGTTCACTGCCGGGGCAATCTGGAGCCTATCATAAAATGGCCATGCTTTTCCACTGACATGAGAACAGAGTTGTGACGTAAAGGGTTACGTGAGTGCGTGGTAGTTGTACATGACTAACTTAAACATAAACAATTATTGTGCTCACAGTGTTTGTGTAGCCTACAGTTTTAACTCCTGTTTTTTTTAAGTAAATATTTAATCATACAGAGAAATGCGATCCAATGTTATTACATTGCTCAATAAGATTGCCAGAGACAATAATATGGCCAAGACGACAGGTAGCAAAATTACGTTATGTATTTAAAGTGGCTGATATTACGGGGCCTGGGTATTTCAGTGAGTAAAGACACTGGCTACCACCCCTGGAGTCTCGAATTCGAATCCAGTGCATGCTGAGTGACTCCAGCCAGGTCTCCTAAGCAGCCAAATTGGCCCGGTTGCTAGGGAGGGTAGAGTGACATGAGGTAACCACCTCGTGGTCGCTATAATGTGGTTCTCGCTCTCGGTGGGGCACGTGGTGAAAGCGTGAAGCCTCCACACACACACTATGTCACTGTGCTAATGCGCTCAACCTACCATGTGATTGATGCACAGATTGACGGTCTCAGATTTTGTTGCTTTATTTGCTGCACAGTTTATTATCTGCTTTAATATATCTTATGTTCTTTACTGTCAGTTGTTGATAAAAAAAAAAAAACATGTTATTATCAATCACATATGGAGCAGAATTAGTGCAGCGACTCTCTTATCTAAGGCGTCTCATTTCTAAAACCGTCCCTTTTACTTGCGTCCTGTCAGCTCCTCCTTAGGATACGATGAAAATATGCAAGTAAAGGAAACGAGGACAGAAGATTCCAAGTGAAATATATTGGTAAAATAAAATGTCCCTCTTAAGTGCAATTTCAGTGAGTCACCTTTGCGCAGCTGCTTTCCCTCGGAGCGCTTGCTATTATGTTGTTCAAATTTGATGTATTGATATATTAAGAACCAGGGTCAGAAATTAACAAAGGCTCAGTGACAAGGACCCCAAAATTAAAAATGTGGGGCAAAATTTTTTTTGCACATTTTTTTATTTCTATTTCTTATTTATAACATTGTATACGTTTCCTTTTCTATTCTATACCTAATCTTTACATATATAAATTACAGGTAACCGCTTATCTGGTTATTCAAGTTGAACATGTTTTGTTGAGTTGATTAATTTGAAGTATTTGAAATAACACAATGACATCATATTTTCACATTTTGTAAGGTTAAAAAATGTGCCCATACAATGCCCTCATAATGTTAATAAAAATGCCCCTAATATTATCTCCAGGGGGCAAATGTTGCCCCTTAATAGAAAAGTAAATTTCTGACACTATAGTCTTAATAGCCTCTTTTAGAAATGCTTTAGCCAATAGTTATATAAATGCTATTCATACTCAAGAAAATAATAATAATATTAATAATAATAATAATAAATGCCTCTCTCAAAGTCACCAGAATTGAATGCTTTGGTGTTTTACCAAAAACAAGTCTCTACAAAAGTTACACTTAATTTCTTAGTCATATTTTTGTGTGCACCCTGAGCTGAAATCCTGCAGGCGAAACGTATGCTTTAAGGAGAACGGCAGTGACAACAAGTTGAAGACTTAACATGGTAGGTTGAGCACATGGTCCTACTTGTGCATTGGTGCTCATGTGTGGGTGCCCCAAATTTGAATCGGTTTGCATCATTTTCCAATTCCATCTTGTTGTTCTCTCTGTTGTTTCCTGTTGCCTCTCCACTGTCTTGTCAAAAATGTTCTTTAAAAAATGGCTGCAGCAGATATATGATAAAAGCACCAATTAATAAATGTACTATTAATAAGTTACAGTTCTGTCTGCCAAGTAAAATAATTAATTAGCCTTGACTGTTGGCTGTTAACAGCTGACAAATAACTTTGCACAGTAAAATTTAATAGATGCAAGTTCACATGTTGGCTATTTTACAATGGCTTTGAATGTGGCCAGCCATATTTCAGAGCTGGAACTATCTGTTTTATAATCACATTTTTTATTTTGACCACCCTTTTTTTCAGTCAAATGGTTGGGATCCTGACGAGATGTTTAAATACAATGAGGAGACCTACGGTGTGAAGTCCACCTATGACAGCAGCTTGTCTTCATATACGTAAGTCCTCTCCACTGGAAGTCATCTGTGCTTTAAAAGTCCTCCTGATGTATATCGGATTATTTCTGAAAATAAATGCAAAGAATGTTCTGTCTTTGAGACTGAATCTGATTATTTTTTATTCTGTTTCTTCTAATATTCCAGGGTGCCCTTGGAGCGAGATAACTCTGAGGAGTTCCTCAAGCGTGAGGCTCGTGCAGCACAGCTGGCAGAGGAGATCGAAGCCAGTGCCACATACAAGGCCCGTGTGGCACTGGAGAATGACGACCGCTCAGAGGAAGAGAAATACACTGCTGTTGTTCGTGGAGAGAGAGAACTTCACAGCGTCAACAGGTCAAGCCTTAAATAACAAAGTACCACTGTTGTATAAAATAAAATTCATTAGAAGAAAAATTTGATGACTACATTTGTTCATGATTTCATAAATTACATACTCTGAATTACACTAAGAAACCTAGAAAATAAAATGTATTGCATATTTCAAAATGGATATCTGAAAAGATCTACATCCTAGTGAATTAGTGTATTTTAAGGGCCAGTTAATCAACCTGCTATTATCCAACATTTATCTTTGATGGTTGTTGGAAGGCATTACAGTTTGATAACTGAATTCAGGTTGAAGAGTATCACTCAAATGATGCAATTTTAAATCTAGATTATCTCTAGTTTAACCCTTTCTTTTTTCTTTTATTTTGCTTCAACAGGGAGAACAAGTACATTCCTCCTAGTCAGAGAAACAGAGAATCAGGGATATCATGGGGAGCTGGTCGTCAAAATTCACCCAGACTGGTTCAGTGTAGCCCTGGGCCTCCCACATCCAGATCTGGTCCTCACGACTACAGCTCAATGGATCAGCGTGTGGTTAATGGAGGTACATGTTGGGATCAGAACTATTTGTTTGTGGCTTTACTAGTTATGAGTAATGTTGTGTATCTGTTTCTTGGTGCCGAGATTATATGATCAAGTATAATCAGTATTATGATTTAGGATAATCAACCCTAATTTTTGGATTATGCTGCTTTGAAGTCACGATATATAAGGATTGTACTAGCTCAATCTGACTATAATTTTCTTCACAGATCACTGTTCTTGACTTCACTAGCAATTAGCGTATCAATTTCATCTCTCAGGCTTTCAGTTCATCCATGATTAAATGATTTGAGCAAGCCAGTAGTGCAGGTGTACTCAACCTACATCCCATGCCAAAACTTGAGTCAAAAGCTGCTGCAGTTCCAAGATGATCTGATTGATCTTTTCAGATGTTCTTTATACTTTGAATTTCTATTGTTTTCGGTTTCCACTGCCTCAAATTGGTATGTTACATTTCAACATTGTTCTTTGGTGTCTTTATCCCACATCTCCCAATACTCTTTCTCAAGACTTCATGATCTCCCATTACTTGTCACTGGACCTTTCCAGCACTCTCGTGTCAATCTTTTTATCTAACCTTCACATCAAGATCTCTTCAAACTTCAATCTCTGCTGTCAATGTCCATTTTTTTCCTCCCTCCGGTTCTCTCTCTCTGTCTCAAATGTAGTTTTTCTTTCCTCTCATTTTGACTAATTTCATCTATCAGGTGTTCATCCTTGGCCCACACGCTGCCCATCTCCCTCCTCCTGCCCTCCATCTCGTTACCAGTCAGGCCCCACCAATTCTCTTCCACCCCGGGCGGCCACGCCCACCCGGCCTCCCTCCAGACCCCCATCCAGGCCCTCTCGGCCTCTGTCTAACCCCTCTGCACATGGCTCCTTAGGGCCAATGTCCATCGTGCCCAAACGCCTGTCCTCAGAAGGTACCAGAAACCCCAGACTGGGCAGTCATTTTGTTTTGTCACTTCTGCTCAGGTTCACTTTATGCCATCCAAATGCCTGAATTGTTTAATAAAACGACTCACATCTCCTCACATTCCATTTTCTCTTGCTATCCCTCTTTCTTCCATGCATGGTTGAAGTGAATTTGTTGCATTTTTTTATTCGTTTTCTGGGGTGTGTTTATATGTTTGATATTTTGGCCAAGGATTGCAGATACATTTTAACCTTGGGGACACCTACAAGCCAATTGTAATGCCCAAGTATTTTTGCCATGCTTGACCTTGGCTTGACATTAGTTTCTCATCAATTCAATGAGAGATTTTTTTCGAAACCTCTTCAGGTATGAGAATTAACATGCTTATTCATTAACATTTTCAGGGGTAATTTACTGAAGTGAATGACTTGCTTAAATTTGTTTGAAACTACAAATTGAGTTTGTGTAGGAAATGCCTATTCTGGTACCATGCCACTACATATTATAACTGCTATAAGACCATAGTTATTTCACCACTATTGCACAGAGCGTTTTCTAAGTAATTCTAGTCTTTCTCCTAAGTCTCTCCTTTGCTTGATATTTGACTGAATTTTGAATGTCACATTCACTAAAACACAACAAGGGTTGCACTGGCTTTGGAGAATGCTACTCTACACATTGGTGAGAAATGCTCTAAAGAGGGTTTATTTCTTTAAGAACCCACTCATCTCTATGCAGGTCCTCCAAGAATGTCTCCCAAGTCACAGCGGACACCTAGACCCCTCAGAGGGGCCTCTTGTCGAGGCGGTGGGCCTCCTACAGTGGATTTCATGTCGCAAAGTGCACCAGTGGAGGTTTCGAATACACCACCTGCTCGCAACAGCCCTTCCGGAGGAACCTGGTCATCTGTAGTCAGTGGTGGTATGCCAATAATGGAAATGTTTACCCTACCCATATTTCAATGTCTGTTTAAGCTATAGCATTCTAAAATAAATACAAATGTGAAAATTAATTATTATAATGAATAAAAAAATGAAAAACATTTTGCTTCCTCTTAGCACACAGACCTCGTTCTCCACGACAGAATAGCATTGGCGGAGGAGCTCCAAGCCCCTCCTCCTTGTCTTCCCCTCAGGCTGGCACAGTTCCAGTAGACTCTGTCACAGTTTCCACAACAGCGACGTCACCCATAGCAGCCAACCCAGCTACCAACATGGAAGCATCTCCAATAGAAGAGGGTTAGAACCCTTACATAATATTTAGTAAACAACAATAAAGCTTTGTTGCTGTAGTAACCAAGCTTTTAAATGTTATTTGCTCAGTGGTATTAATGGGCTGATAGTTATTCACAGTATATTTGCAATATAAAATGATTTTAATAAGTTCAAACTGTCCATTTAAGGAAATCTATTTAAATCTTGATTCAACATTTGGAAGCACTTGGTAACAATGGATATGTGGTTGAAATGATGTTTCCACAGGTTAAACATTTTAAAGCCCTTTTAAGCCATTTCAGGAGAAATATATAAATACAGAGATGTATATTAAAAATCATCAAAAGGCTAATAATAAAGAGGGGTGTGTGTGTGTGTTTTTTATTTATTTATATATATATATATATATATATATATATATATATATATATATATATATATATATATATATATATATATATATATATATATTATACTTTTTTGTATAGGATCTTACAGTAGCCCAGTTTTTCCATTTCCTTTTTTTGTGAAACAGCCAAAGGGTCAAGAATACTAGAGACGAGGCAGAATTCTCCTAATGCCAACAAGGAGAATGTGAAGCCTATTGATGTTTCTCAAAGCATTGCTCGATCCCTCAACAAAGGTGTGTACCTGCTGAGATTGTTATGCTGTCTGTAGCCAGTACTTTTGAATGTACATTTTGTTTTTTTGCTGCATTCAGTTTTTCCAAGTTGACACAATGAAACCTGTAGAAAGCAGAAATTGCAAGTTGTAAATTGTCAGCTTCTAAGAATTTATATTCTTTTATAAAAATGCTTACATTGTAAATTATAGGTAGAAGGGCTAAAATTAACTTTACATTCCACAGAGTTGTTTAGAGCATATGACACAAAGCTGAGCTTAGTCAAAAACCATTTGTTTTTGTTAAATTTGTTTGTTAAACTTATCCTTTCTTTTTTTTTTTTTTTTTATCATTTTAGGACCCAGCATGGCTCCAGACCACAGGAAACAAATAGATAATTTGAAGAAATTCAGTGTAGATTTTAGGGTAAGTTTTAGTTCCTATCCCATTATTTCCAAACCTAAGAATTCATCTGCAAATTTAAATGCATTTATTTATTTTTAGTTGCAGTCTAGCTCAAATGCAGATCCAATATTTGAGCCCATGGTGGCCAAGCCTCCACGGGACCTGGCAGAAAAGCCAAAAGATCAACCAGCTGAGAAGAGTGCAGTAGATGGGCCCAAAGTATCCATGGAGTCTTGTGCTAGTGAAGAAGCCTCCTCTCCTGTTCCTGTGAGTGCTGCCCCAACAGGAAGTAAATGTGGTTCTCCCGCTGCTGTAGCAGAGCAGAAACGAGTGCCTGATGTAACATCTCAGGGTGTCCAGACCACCTCGCCTCTGGCCAGTGCCTTTGTAAAAGACAAAGATGACAAGGAGGAAAGGAACGACTCTGTAGCAGAGTAAGTCAAAAATGGGAAAGCTGTACGTACTATCAATGTGATGCACTTACCAATAGACTTCCTCAAAGAAAGGGTGCTTGCCAGATATGAGATACTAAACTGGCTGCAATAAAATACAAATTATTCTGTAATTTATTCATTCCCTTGAAGTGTTTTTGTGACGTAGTGAATTAAAGTGTCACATTTATTTTTTATGTAATTTAGGAGTGTTAGAAAATCTACTCTCAATCCCAATGCCAAGGAGTTCAACCCAAGGGTTTTTTGCTCCCCTGTAAGTATTTCACTGGTTTATTTTGTGACATTAAATTAATTTAAATGAAACTCTAAATTATTCCCAATGACACACATTGTTTGTCTGGGATGGAATGTATTGTACCTTGAGTTTATATCTCAGGTCATCCTTATTTATTTGGCTCTATTTTATTTTTTAGATATTTGGTGCTGCAAATTTAATCAGTGATGTTAACCTCCTGAGACCCAAGCATTTAGTTTTCCTAAATGTTGCAATATATGTGGACAGTGGGACTAAGTTGTAAAATTTTAAATAATACTAAGCAATAAAAAGTCAGATTTTAAAATAAAATTGTTTATTGTTTCCAGGAGTGTTGGTTATTCATGTTTTTTAGACATTTACAGACATTACATCAGAAATTAGCATAATTAAATCTGATTCAAAGTAATTGCCTTCATAATCCAATCACTGCCAACCATATTAAAATAAAATTATACAAACTACTGATTACCATTGTCTCATGTCTGCCAAACATGTTGAGTGGTCCAAACATCATCTGCAGCCTAAAACTGAACTTTTGGTTGGATTTTAGGAGTGAATGAACTTCGCTGCTTAGAAAGCTATAGGATGCTCCCATACTCCCTATTTAGTGAATGACCTAACCTACATTTACGCATTTGGCAGACTCTTTTATCCAAAGCGACTTACAGTGCACTTATTACTGGAGTTAAGTGCCTTGCTCAAGGGCACAATGGTGGTGGCCATGGGGTTTGAACCAGCGACCTTCTGATTAGCAGCCCTGTGCTCTAGCCACTACGCCACAACCTCCAGTGTGCTGTGTGTCTGCACTGGTCTCTGAACAGTTAAAAATGTACCTTATTTAACTCCATATAAAGCCTCTGAAAGCAAAATTTTTCAGCTTTTAGATGAACCAATTGATTCTCAATGTGATAATGCACAGTAAATATAGGATTTCTTAGGAAAAAAATTGCTGAAGGACACATTAGTGTACATTGTTTTTAGCAGCGTGCTGTTTCGAGATAAATCGCTCAAATCTTAAAAATGGCATATCGGATGAAACTAGAGATTCAGATTTCTTTGACTCAAACAGGTTTCAATATAAAAACTTAATTCATTTTTTTACCGGATGTAGTTTTCGTTTCGGTGTATAGTGAAGTCAAAGTACAATGTCCCTGCATGTGTACGCTGGGTCGCAAGAGGTTAACAATAACTGTTTTTTTGTAAGGGAATGTGGAGTGGACATCACAAATTGTTTTGTCAACTTTCAGTTTCACTTTGTTACAAGTGTACATGCTTATACTGTTCTTCTTTTTTAAGCCCAAACCAGCTACAACTCCCACTCTGACCCGGCCCCAGGGTCAGCCCAGCCCTTCCATAGTAGTGCAGCAGCCCCCTAACATCTATGGCCAGACCATGTTCCAGATGTACCCTCTGACGCCTGTCAGTCCTGGTGTACAGGTTAGCATCCGTATCTAAACCTCTCTGAGAGTACATAACCCTGTATTCCTACTCTAATTTGTTCTTTGCATGCAAGCCCGCATCTATCCCAAAAACATAAATTTAAAGCTATGCATTTGTCATGTATGTGCCAAAATCCTTGATGTCTTGATTGTGTCCATCATGCGTAATTCTAGCCATCTCTCCTATACATCATTTAAAAAGTATCTGCATGTACACTCAGCACATAATTGTATTTACAGATAAGACAAGTGATCCGTAAAGGCCTGTTCACACCAAGTCAGATGCGAATAAATGGCACTGAAGTATTTTTTTCACATCAAATTATTCACAGAATTTGATGCCAATTTTTGTAATTCTCTGAAAATTTGGCATACCTGAATGAAATGCATTCCTTTTCTTAAGCACTGGCTCTTAATGCAAAATACAAGTGCAATGGAATGATGGAATAATAGTGGTGTGGTTTATATAACACTTTCCCATTTTGTCAACTTTTGATTTACATATTTCTTCTTTTTGCTCTACTTGTCTTTTGTCGTAATGGATTGTGAATTTTCTTGGACACTGACCAAGGTGTATGTATTCGAACACCAACATTATCAATTGCTTGATGTCTGGAATACTGGTTGCAGACACTTATAAAAAAAAAAAAAAAAAGGTAACCTAAAAAACTGGTGAGTTTTTGTTTCGCCATCTGCACTATTGGAAAAAAAAACTACAGATCATTTTCACTTTTCAGGCTCTGTGTTATCGTGTTCACAGGGGTAAGAGGGGCAGTGTTTTGTCTTGCAATATTGTGGTGAAAATTTAGATTTTGTGTGAATAGGCCTTAAGGTCCAGAACATGATGATGTACAAATTATTTGGTTGGCTTTCGAAGCATGCTGTGTAAACTTTTGGAAGAAACTCATGGTTCATCAGCTATTACACTGCACATCAATGATATTTGGAAAAAATATTTATATAATATATAAAATATAATAATACCAAATAGCTAATATACCATATAAACTGATATAGGGTAGAAAGATCCATTTTATTAAATGCAGACATTTTTTTTCATTTTTCTCTATAGCTTCCCTTAAAAAGCTGTTTATCCATCCTCAGTCATTCAAACATTTAAGACAAAACAAATCTTAGTAGGGAAAAAAAGGGCAAACGATAGTCTAATGATTAAAATGACAGTCACTAATGATTAAAAGGTTCTTTTTTTTCTTTTCCCTCTTTCCTCTCTCCATTAGAAAAGCATTATCTGGAAGGTTTGTGCATTTCTAAGCTTATTTTTTCCTTCTGAAAACATATATGAGATTTTTGCCTGCATAACTGAGCAGCAGATGTTGGTTTGCCCATTTCTTATTAGTTTTCGTGCTGTTGTCAATAAACAATTTTTTTATGCTCTCGTTAGCTTTGTGCTTGTCTTATACAGTGAGGAAAATAAGTATTTGAACACCCTGCTATTTTGCAAGTTCCCCCACTTAGAAATCATGGAGGGGTCTGAAATTGTCATCGTAGGTGCATGTCCACTGTGAGAGACATAATCTATAAAAAAAAATCTAGAAATCACAATGTATGATTTTTTTAACTATTTATTTGTATGATACAGCTGCAAATAAGTATTTGAACACCTGAGAAAATCAATGTTAATATTTGGTACAGTAGCCTTTGTTTGCAATTACAGAGGTCAAACGTTTCCTGTAGTTTTTCACCAGGTTTGCACACACTGCAGGAGGGATTTTGGTCCACTCCTCCACACAGATCTTCTCTAGATCAGTCAGGTTTCTGGGCTGTCGCTGAGAAACACGGAGTTTGAGCTCCCTCCAAAGATTCTCTATTGGGTTTAGGTCTGGAGAATGGCTAGGCCACGCCAGAACCTTGATATGCTTCTTACAGAGCCACTCCTTGGTTATCCTGGCTGTGTGCTTCGGGTGATTGTCATGTTGGAAGACCCAGCCTCGACCCATCTTCAATGCTCTAACTGAGGGAAGGAGGTTGTTCCCCAAAATCTCGCAATACATGGCCCCGGTCATCCTCTCCTTAATACAGTGCAGTCACCCTGTCCCATGTGCAGAAAAACACCCCCAAAGCATGATGCTACCACCCCCATGCTTCACAGTAGGGATGGTGTTCTTGGGATGGTACTCATCATTCTTCTTCCTCCAAACACGGTTAGTGGAATTATGACCAAAAAGTTCTATTTTGGTCTCATCTGACCACACGACTTTCTCCCATGACTCCTCTGGATCATCCAAATGGTCATTGGCAAACTTAAGACGGGCCTTGACATGTGCTGGTTTAAGCAGGGGAACCTTCCGTGCCATGCATGATTTCAAACCATGACGTCTTAGTGTATTACCAACAGTAACCTTGGAAACGGTGGTCCCAGCTCTTTTCAGCTCCTCCCGTGTAGTTCTGGGCTGATTTCTCACCTTTCTTAGGATCATTGAGACCCCACGAGGTGAGATCTTGCATGGAGCCCCAGTCCGAGGGAGATTGACAGTCATGTTTAGCTTCTTCCATTTTCTAATGATTGCTCCAACAGTGGACCTTTTTTCACCAAGCTGCTTGGCAATTTCCCCGTAGCCCTTTCCAGCCTTGTGGAGGTGTACAATTTTGTCTCTAGTGTCTTTGGACAGCTCTTTGGTCTTGGCCATGTTAATAGTTGGATTCTTACTGATTGTATGGGGTGGACAGGTGTCTTTATGCAGCTAACGACCTCAAACAGGTGCATCTAATTTAGGATAATAAATGGAGTGGAGGTGGACATTTTAAAGGCAGACTAACAGGTCTTTGAGGGTCAGAATTCTAGCTGATAGACAGGTGTTCGAATACTTATTTGCAGCTGTATCATACAAATAAATAGTTAAAAAATCATACATTGTGATTTCTGGATTTTTTTTTTTTTAGATTATGTCTCTCACAGTGGACATGCACCTACGATGACAATTTCAGACCCCTCCATGATTTCTAAGTGGGAGAACTTGCAAAATAGCAGGGTGTTCAAATACTTATTTTCCTCACTGTATACTAAGATTTAGCTTTATTAACAAGCATTACATTGCACATTTTTCACAATTGGTATTTGTTTGAACATTTCTTAAATGTTTTTGTTGTAAAAGAGCATTGAAGCTTTATTTGCATGATAAATTTAATTATAAACAATTGATCAAAATGCAAGAAAAGACAGAAAATATTATGGATATATATCCATCTTTCTGAATGCTTCATGCTTATGTTAAATTATTTAGTAACCCATCAGCAGTAGAGGACAGAATTTTGCTGGTTTACAATCTGAGAAATCCCATCTTTGAAATGTCCCCCAGTGAGAGATGGGGGGGGGGATGTGGGGTTAAACTTGTAAAAATGTGCGTGTGTACAGCTACATTTTTCCAATGAGCACTTGAATAGAGAGTGATTAAAATTACTGTGCCATGCAAAAACTGTATGCTGAATGTAGTCTTTATATTTAGAATATAGATGAAGTTTTGCATCTCAAGTTCTGTTTCTCATCTCTTAGCCTCCGGCCATGTACCATGTTCAGGTTCCCCATATGACCATGAGCCAGACCAAGCCCTACAGACCAGGTAAAGGTGAGAATTTTCTCTCTCTCTCCCTCCCCCCGCCCCCTCCACATCCGTCCATCAACTTCAGGTGATGTAGATCGCAAAGTATGAGGGAATTATAATGCAAAAATACCAAATAAGTAAATACAGAAGCAGTCATTGTGAGATAAAGCAGAGCCCGATCTGGCATTCCACTTAAAGGTGCAGTATGTAAGATTCAGAAACCCTTGTTATTAAAGACACCTGTGGCCGTTAAGTGAACTACAGCCAGCTACCTGTTGCTCGTGCTCACGCTCATGCACACTCTCGATAGGGACGTGAGCATCCCAAACTACCGAACAATACCAGACACTTTACTGTTGCACTGTTATGTTGCACTATTGCATGTTTTGTATGTCATATGTTGTACTACGATCAAGAAACCAGCATATTTGCTTAAATTTATCCTCTATACCTGACTTTTAGTATAAAGAGAAGATTGTTTATATTATTTGAAAGTTACAAAGCAAGGTAGCTTTCAATTCGTCAGCGTTAGCAGGCATGATCAAGTAAACTAAAATTACACAACAATTCTTATGGCACTATATTTCACATGCTTTGGAGTTATGTAAGCCTACCTGTCCAATTAGATGAATGCCAATTCAGGATCGGTTTTAATCCCCAAAACCGAACGAAGGTCTCTTCAGGAATCAAATACCCTGCCAATGTTCACGCTAGTTTTCTCTCGACCACGATCGCATTTCCGCTTAGCCAGATGGGATTCAGTAGATACATGTATTTTTTTTTTTTGGCTTACTCTGAGTTTGTGTAGGAGTCTATGTTGTGCAGGGAGCTGGACGTTTGCTGGATTCCATCTCTAAGATAATGTTACCTAGTGTTGCAGACTGTCTGTTGATGCTGATGAATAGCGGAGAATAGTGGAAGAGAAGTACTGAGGCAAGGCTCTCAAGAGTGCACATGAGCATCACATCCTTTGGATTTTCCCTGCAAAATCGTCCCACTCCCTTCGCATGAAAATCAGTTTACAGGCTTTAATAGGCAACCTAGGAAGTCTGGGAAAGACAAATTTTTTAAGTTGCATTACAAGCCGTTCACACATTGGCAAAAAAAAAATTGTTGTATAATGCACCTTTTAACAAAACCTGGATGTCAGAGTGTCTAAAAAGCAAACAACCTGCCATTATGTCTTTAATGCATCCTTTATTAAAGTTCAAATAATAAGGAACTGGTTCATGAACAAACTCCAAAAATGGCATTTCTCTGTGTGGTCCGCGCCGCTGCTATGAGTTAGTGAAGAGGAACATATCGAATCATAATGTACTGTATGTGTCACGGTGTGTATCTTATTGTGAAGAAAATCGACAAAACAGCTCTATTACAGAGTGTCCGGAAAGTGTTCACAGCTTCACTTTTTCCACATTTTGTTGTTACAGCCTTATTCCTAAATTCATTATTTTCCTCAAAATTCTACAAATAATACCCCATAATGACATGAAAGAAGTTTGTTTGAAATCTTTGCAAATGTATTAAAAATAAAAATCGAAAGATATCACACAAACATAAGTATTCACAGAGTTTGCCATGACACTCAAAATTGTGCTCAGGTGCATCCTGTTTCCACTGATCATCCTTGAAGTCCAAGGAATTGTCTGTAGACCTCCGAGACAGGATTGTATCAAGGCACAGATCTGGGGAAGGGTACAGAAACATTTCTTCAGCATTGATGGTCCCAATGAGCACCGTGGCCTCCATCATCTTTAAATGGAAGACCTTTGGAACCACCAGGACTCTACCTAGAGCTGGCCGCCCAGCCAAACTGAGCGATCGGGGGAGAAGGGCCTTAGTCTGGGAGGTGACCAAAAACCCAATGGTCACTATGACAGAGCTCCAGCATTTCTCTGTGGAGAGAGGAGAAACTTCCAGAACAACAACCATCTCTGCAGCACTCCACCAATCAGGCCTGTATGGTAGAGTGGCCAGACGGAAGCCACTCCTCAGTAAAAGGCACATGACAGCCCACCTGGAGTTTGCCAAAGGACACCTGAAGGACTCTTAGACATGAGAAACTAAATTCTCTGGTCTGATGAAACAAAGATTGGCCGAATGGGAAGCGTCATGTCTGGAGAAAACCAAGCACCGCTCATCACCTGGCCAGTACCATCCCTACAGTGAAGCATGGTGGTGGCAGCATCATGCTGTGGGGATGTTTTTCAGCAGCAGGAACTGGGAGACTAGTCAGGATCGAGGGAAAGATGAATGCAGCAATGTAGAGACATCCTTGATGAAAACCTGCTCCAGAGCGCTCTGGACCTCAGACTGGGGCAAAGGTTCAACAGGACAACTACCCTAAGCACACAGCCAAGATAACAAAGGAGTGGCTACAGGACAACTCTGTGAATGTCCTTGAGTGGACCAGCCAGGGCCCATATAAATAATGAATTTAATCAATTTTGGAATAAGACTGTAACATAACAAAATGTGGAAAAAGTGAAGCGTTGTGAATACTTTCCGGATGCACTGTAAGAAGAGAGAGTTTGTTTTTTTGTGAGTTAAAGATGGCTCGAAATGTACAGAAGATTATCCACTGCAACAAAGTATGTTTTTGGTTAGTCTGTTTTGGCTTGTTTTTCAAAAATAATATCTAAAAATCCTTTAAAACAATGTACATTTATTTTGGGAGCTATTCTACAGAAGAAAAAAAAATTTTATTGGAGAATATTGAATACAATATTGAATATTTAAATATTTTTAAATATCTAAAAATAGTCTACTTGAAACAAGATACATTTACCTGAGAAGCAACATATATGATATTTAGACTTACTTTTATAAAATATTTCTTGTATACGAGTATATGTTTTCTTTACTGCACCGGCAGAAGGATGAACAAGTGAAAAAATGCAATTATATGCAAAATACACGTATTCATTATATATTCTCTGTATGCAAATCTAAATATCTAATGTAGCTTCTCAAGTAAATGTATCTTGTTTTAAAAAAATTTTCCTTGTAATTCAATTAATGTCATTTAGAGGTATTTTTAAAAGATGATTTTGTCATAATTATTAGTAAGCACATTTAATACAACTTGTTAAGTCTAGGCACAAGCTGAATAGTCGGTTAAGAGCTAATGATTAATTGTTGTTTACTACAAAATATTCATATATATATATATATATATATATACACACACACACACACACACACACACACACACACACACACACACACACACACACACAGCTCAAAAAAATAAAGTGAACACTAAAATAACACATCCTAGATCTGAATGAATGAAATAATAGTATTAAATACTTTTTTCTTTACATAGTTGAATGTGCTGACAACAAAATCACACAAAAATTATCAATGGAAATCAAATCTATCAACCCATGGAGGTCTGGATTTGGAGTCACACTCAAAATGAAAGTGGAAAACCACACTACAGGCTGATCCAACTTTGATGTAATGTCCTTAAAACAAGTCAAAATGAGGCTCAGTAGTGTGTGTGTAGCCTCCACGTGCCTGTATGACCTCCCTACAATGCCTGAGCATGCTCCTGATGAGGTGGCGGATGGTCTCCTGAGGGATCTCCTCCCAGACCTGGACTAAAGCATCCGCCAACTCCTGGACAGTCTGTGGTGCAACGTGGCGTTTGTGGATTGAGCGAGATATGATGTGCTCAATTGGATTCAGGTCTGGGGAACGGGCGGGCCAGTCCATAGCATCAATGCCTTCCTCTTGCAGGAACTGCTGACACACTCCAGCCACATGAGGTCTAGCATTGTCTTGCATTAGGAGGAACCCAGGGCCAACCGCACCAGCATATGGTCTCACAAGGGGTCTGAGGATCTCATCTCGGTACCTAATGGCAGTCAGGCTACCTCTGGCGAGCACATGGAGGGCTGTGCGGCCCCCCAAAGAAATGCCACCCCACACCATTACTGACCCACCGCCAAACCGGTCATGCTGGAGGATGTTGCAGGCAGCAGAACGTTCTCCATGGCGTCTACAGACTCTGTCACGTCTGTCACATGTGCTCAGTGTGAACCTGCTTTCATCTGTGAAGAGCACAGGGCGCCAGTGGCGAATTTGCCAATCTTGGTGTTCTCTGGCAAATGCCAAACGTCCTGCACGGTGTTGGGCTGTAAGTACAACCCCCACCTGTGGACGTCGGGCCCTCATACAACCCTCATGGAGTCTGTTTCTGACCGTTTGAGCAGACACATGCACATTTGTGGCCTGCTGGAGGTCATTTTGCAGGGCTCTAGCAATGCTCCTCCTGCTCCTCCTTGCACAAAGGCGGAGGTAGCGGTCCTGCTGCTGGGTTGTTGCCCTCCTACGGCCTCCTCCACGTCTCCTGATGTACTGGCCTGTCTCCTGGTAGCGTCTCCATGCTCTGGACACTACGCTGACAGACACAGCAAACCTTCTTGCCACAGCTCGCATTGATGTGCCATCCTGGATGAGCTGCACTACCTGAGCCAATTGTGTGGGTTGTAGACTCCGTCTCATGCTACCACTAGAGTGAAAGCACTGCCAGCATTCAAAAGTGACCAAAACATCAGCCAGGAAGCATAGGAACTGAGAAGTGGTCTTTGGTCACCACCTGCAGAACCACTCCTTTATTGGGGGTGTCTTGCTAATTGCCTATAATTTCCACCTGTTGTCTATTCCATTTGCACAACAGCATGTGAAATTGATTGTCAATCAGTGTTGCTTCCTAAGTGGACAGTTTGATTTCACAGAAGTGTGATTGACTTGGAGTTACATTGTGTTGTTTAAGTGTTCCCTTTATTTTTTTGAGCAGTGTATATACATATATACATACATACAAATATATACACACACGCGCACGCGCACACATACATATATATATATATATATATATATATATATATATATATATATATATATATATATATATATGTGTATGTCATCCAAATCACACAATCGATGCACCAAATTTCTAATAATTTGTGACCTCAACCTGGCGACCAAAACCCAGCTGCTCTGTTGAAATCTGCGCAGGCAGTAGATGCGAGAAGTTGAATCAAGCGTCACTGGTAGATGGGAGGAGACTCAGCTGGTGCTCCGGCGGAAAAAAAAAAAAATATATACATGTAATTTTAACAACAGCTGGACGTAAGCATTTAATTTCATATCCCGAAGCCATATCAACAATACGCACGCCTTTTGCAAAGTGTGTCGCACTGATTTTAATATCGGACACGGTGGGAAAAATTATGTTACTCAGCACATTAAATCACAACGGCACAATTTATATGTATTTAGTCTGCCTCTGCCATCCCACGGTTTACTTTAGCCTTACAAATATTACAAGTTGCGAACTTTATGTATTTTTCACTCACAGTGAAGATCTTCCACGCCAATGTCATGTTTCCATGCGGCTGTGACGTTATTGCCTGTGCTGCTGGCAACAAAACGGACTGGCTCGGAATCGGAAAGACATGAGACTGACCGGCCGGTTACAGGTCCGGGCCGAGCATGCGGAAAACCGGCTGATTCCGGTCCCTTGTCCGGATCATTTTTCTCTTGAGATTATCTGAGCATATTTGAGGCAAATTTGTCTGTAGTCTTAGTCACAATTTTGGTCATATTGTAATTTTGGCAAAATGCGTTGTTACTGAGTTTTGCCGTTGCAGGGCGGTGTTGATTAAGGCTATTCCTCTTTGTTTCTGCCAGTAATTGCTGCACTTACTAAAAAATTTGTGAAACACACATGTTGTTTTGTGTATTGCTTTAGTTTAGTCTGTTCAGTTAAGAAATAAGACAGGTTTTTTTCAGGTCTGAAATTAGATGAATTAACAGAGAGCATCTTGGCCATTTCATTCTTTTCTTTTGCTGTATCCATTTGCAGTACCAAACATGCCACAGCAAAGACCAGACCAGCATCACCCACATGGCACGACTACAATGATGCATCCAGCGACAGCTGCTGGGCCGCCCATTGTGGCGCAAAACCCAGCCTACTCCACCCAATACTTTACTTGTAGCCCCCAACAATTTGCTAGTCAACCTCTGCTACATCAGATGCCCCACTACCAATCCCAGGTATTGTAACATGAAAAAACTGTTGTTTATAAGAATTCATTAAACTCACATTTAAAACAACAAAACTTCAGCGACATATGGTTTAACATTCACTATAGATAAAAAAAAACACAAAAAAAACAAGCTGTGACATTTGGGGGAAATAAGAGTTCTTTGGAGTGCAAAAACTGGACAAGTCTGTCACAGTAAAATTGGGGTCTTTCACAATCTTCAGCTGAAACATGAAATATTACTTGTTAACATTTAATTCCCATTCTAAGAAATGTAAAAACAAAACAAAAACAAAAAAACCCAACATATATAAACATTGGTGGGAAATATTTCACATCTTTATCACTTAATGCTTAAAACAATGTTAATACTTGTTTGCAATGCATACTTTGTATTTTATTGGTGATTGCAGGGTCATAAATAACTTATTTCATAACAATATTTTTTCCCCAGATTTGATTTCCAGGGGCATTCTTTCCTCCTTTCTAGCCTTATAAAATTATGGTGTCATACTTTTGTCACTTCCATTTATTCGATCAGTGTTACCAATAGAGTTGAACCAACATCAGCTAATATTTGTAGGGTTGGGTGTTGACATTGATTTCCCAATTTAATTTAATCTCATTCACGTATTTCCAAATATTTTGTTTATAGGTAAACATAGCCTACATAACTAATATAATGCAGTGACGCAGCGACACAGGAGATGACAGCATTACTCCAGATTTGGAATAAGGAGCTTATTAAACAAAACTGTAATCAGGTCCTTCATGCCAGTTAAATATAACAAAGCAAAATATTTCACAGTGTAGTCAGAAATTATTCACACAGTAAAAGTGGTTAATGTACTGTATATATTGTTAAAGATTTTTTTTATATGAATATATCCAGATTAATTTACATGATGATGATAATAATAATAATAATAATAATATTAATAATAAGTAAATTGTAGAATTTGGTTACATTTATATTTTGTGATATACATACCTGATTAACTTAATGAATATATAACATCCATCCCTCCCGTACTTTTGACCTCAGGTGAGGAGGCTTTTCAGACATAGCAGCATGCGGCATGTGAGATGGGCCGATGGGCAGGGAAGTATTTACAGGAGCGATACCACAGTTTATTTTGAATGAGATGAGGAAATGGTCATGTATGACAATTAACTGATGCAGACTGCAGAATGGAAGCAAATGCATCTGCCCGCTACAAATTATGTTCTGTGAATATTCAAATAAAATTTTTAACAGGAACTCATCGCATTTTTTGCCCCCTTATTTTGAATTGTGAGGTCATTTTTGTCCATTTCTGTGGCATTTTTGCCCTGAGCAAAAATGGTTGATTTTGCATTGTGCAGTTAATTATTAAATTGACTGGAAACCAACTGGACATTATATTTCTGAATTAATTAAGACGTCAACATGAAAAGTGAAATGCCATCTTGGGTTCTCATGTTTTAGGCCCAGCATGTGTTTAGTCAAGTGATTCAGAGTGGTGCAAGGATGATCACCCCTCCTGGCCATGCTCAGCCCAGCATGGTTTCTTCCTCCACCAATCAGTATGGTGAGCAGACGCATACTATGTATGGTAAGAACTCCCCCTGCACAAAGACAAGACTTTTTTCTTGTGCCCAGTGGATCTGATCAACTCTTTGTATCATTTCACTCCTACTCTATTAAATGTTTCTTGACTGAGTGACAATAAAAAATAAAAAAAACAATTCAGAACTATTCTGTATTTAGTCTACAAAATGTGGCAAGAAAAAAACCCTTTGGAATTACCTGCATTTATGAACTCTGGTTTGATCGAAGTTACAATAATGAACAAACACAATTAAAAACACACAGATTATTGTTTTGTTCTTGTACATATTGAATACATCATTCAAACATTGTGTATATTGGAAAAAAAGTATGTGACCCTCTAAGCTAATGACATCAACAAGCTAATTTGAGTCAGGAGTTGGCAAACCTGGCATCTAATTATTGAAATAAGTTTGGAGGTGTGGGTTAAAGCTACTTTGAGTTATAAAAAGCACTCAAACTTTTTGAGTTTGCTATTCACAAGAAGCATCTGCTGACGTTGACAATGCCTTGAAAACCAAAAATCAAACAAAGACCTATGATCAATAATCATTGTTTTGCATAAAGCTTGTAAGGGTTAAAAAGTTATCTTGAAGAGCCTAGATATTAATCTGTCCACCGTTAGACAAATTGTCTATAAATGGAGACAATTAAGGACTGGATTAAGGACACCACCTTGACACCACACAGTGCTACTGGGAATTTATTTTGTTAACTGATGAAACTTGGGTTGAAATGTTTGAGAAGAACATGCAGAACTACTTATTGCCTCAAAAGGACACCGCATAACAACATCCCAACAGTGAAGTACGATGGATGGAACATAGTTATTTGGAGCTGCTTTGCTGCTTCAGGGCCTGGTTCACTTGCCATCATCGAGGGGAAAAATTAATTCCCAAATTTATCAAGATATCCTACAGGAAGATGTCAGGGTGGCTGTTCACCAACTGAAGCTCAGTAAAAGTTGGGTGATACAGCAGGACAATGACCCGTTTCATTGAAGTAAATCCACTACAGAATGGCTTCAAAAAAGAATATCCACCTTTTGGAGAGGCCCAGTCAGAGCCCAGATCTTAACCCAATTGAGATGCAGTAGAATGACCA
Organism: Moxostoma hubbsi; assembly: GCA_032164185.1. Lineage (NCBI taxonomy): Eukaryota > Metazoa > Chordata > Actinopteri > Cypriniformes > Catostomidae > Moxostoma > Moxostoma hubbsi. Next base: position 882,653 of record JAVLUX010000218.1, read on the forward strand.
CAAGAAAGCCGTTCACACCAGACATCCTAAGAAAATGGTTGAGCTGAAGCGGTTCTGTAAGGAAGAATGGCCCAAAATTTCTTCTGAACGTTGTGCAAGTCTAATTCGCAGCTACCAGAAACACTTGATTGATGTTATTGTTGCCAAAGAAGGATCCACCAGTTATTAAATCCAATGGTTCACTTGAATGTATAATGGGATGTGTTCAATAAAGACATGTAGGATTATAATAGTTTCTGTGTTGTTCGCTTAAGTACATTGTGTTTATCTATACTCGTGTCTTTGATGAAGATGAGATCACATTTTATGACCAATAATGCAGAAAAACAGTTAATACCAAAGGGTTCACATAGTTTTTCTTGTCACTGTACTATCTGATTTCTTTTATTTTTGTACATCTTTTTTTTAACCTTAAAAAAAATCCAGCTATTTTTAAGATTGAAGTCCAGTATTTAGACATGAAGTATACAAGTCTATTCTAAAAATATTCTAAATGTTTTGAGTTTTCAATAGATGGATTGCTAAAACATGAGTTTTAGCTTGATCTTGAGTCTTGAAAGATCTTTCTAAAAAATCTTTCTATCCAATCATTGTATTTGTTTATTTATAACATTAAATTTTACAAAGTTTTTGATTAATAAATCCCCAGTTTTACCTCATGGCATAAATGCTGGTTCTCTGTTTCAGTGTCACCTACCCCAATTCCCCAGCAGTTTCAGCACCCCAACTCTACCCTGCACCACCACCCACAGCACCCTCAGCCATCTGCCACCCCGACAGGACAGCCTCAGCAGGGTAGCCAGCACGGAGGCAACCACCCGGCCCCCAGTCCCGTTCAGCATCCCCAGCACCAGGCGGCCGCCGCAGCAGCCCAGGCCATGCACCTGGGCAACCCACAACAGCAGCAGATGTACTCTGGCCTGACTCACACACCACCCTCCATGACCCCAGGCCCCAACCCTCAGTCCCCTCAAGCCAACTTCCCGACTGCCCAGCAGGCCGTATACATCCACCCTCAGCAGGTGCAGCATGGGTACAATCCTAACCATATGGCTCATGTACAGCAGGTGAGTGATTCTGGAATGGTAATTATAGAAATGCTATGCAATATTCACTTAGAAATACTTAATCTCATTCACTCTTTCTCCAAAGGCCCACATGCAGTCAGGGATGCTGCCTCCACATCATGGCAATCCCTCCCACCCCCCCACCATGATGTTGATGGCCACACAGGCATCTGCTGGCCCCCAGCCTGCGCTGCCCCAGGGCACTCTCAACCACATCCCTGTGTCCTCAGCCACACACTACTCATACACACTCACCCCTGGTAAGGGTCCATCTCAGCTAAACCAAACACACTGAGAATGTTATAGAAACAAATAAATTACCATGAACTTTTCTGGCCAGGTTCTGCTTTGTTTTAACAGCAAAAGTGATATGTTTTGCAAGGCTTGAGTGAATCATTAGTTCCCGTTTTACTATAATTATGATATTCTTTTTTTTCTTTTTTTTCTTTTTTTTAGTGCAAGCTCACCACCATCAGCAGCAGCTGTAGAGGACGAAGATCAGAGAACAGCAGTCGTGTTGAGTGGCACTTGTTCCTTGCAGAACCATCTGGCCCCGCCCACTACCTACTGGCCAACCAATCTTTATCATTCTCTAAACAACCCCTAAATGGCCACCTTAATCATTCTGTTTAACTGCTATCCACCACCAGTGAATAAGAAACGCTAACAGACAGAGATGTGGTGAACTGTGGCTTTTAAAAAAAAAAAAAAAAAAAAAAAAAAACGAAATGTTTTAACAAGGAATTATTTTTCATATGTTTCAGTTACATTAGAACTTGCATTGGTTCCTAACAATAATAAAAAGCCCAGATGAGTGAGAAAACTGTGCTTAAATAACTGGAACATTTCATCTGCACCTTCTAAGTTAATGATAATTCTTCCATATATTGACAGTATTAACATTACTGTTAAATGCTGCTGCTATAGCTGTGCTCAAGGCCTTGGGGTAAATCAACACAGACAGAGTGAAATGATTTTAATCAAACTTAACACATGAGAAACTTCCATTAATGGAGTTGTTTGGCAAAAAATGCAGATAAATTATTTATGAATTTAATCTGATGGCAAAACCCCATTAGACTTGACCGTTGTTTAAAATAACTTTTTCTTTGTAGATAATATAAATGAATAAAAAAATAAATAAAAACATTAAAAAAGTTTTAAAAACTTAAATGTCTTCACTGTGTGGTGTTGTTTTGTCACTTTAAAAGATTAATTTAGGGCCATTGTAAATCATACACTAGTTTGAACTGAGATTAAACAAGAGCAAATGTTTTGGTCATCTTGTGGTTATTTTTATGGTGTGTTTATGCCTGCCGTAAAGGGGACTGGCACATCAGAGGATATCGCAAAACGTCACCTTGCAGTTCCACTCCAGACCGTCAGGTGACGCACTGAAACGGTCAACTCCAGAGACGTGAACGTCAGAATTCGTAGTTCCGGTTTGAACATGTGGAATGGCTGCCTGAAGAATTCACACATTACACAAAAGTGATAAAAAAATCTAAATATTAGGAACAGACAGGTTTGTTACCATGGGAAAATTAAACGTCGTTATCCTGCGTTATCTTTCCAGAGATGACTTTAGGGTCCTGACAGCGGTACGTATACACTTCAAAGAGTTTGCAATAAAGCCATCAATCTGTATGTATAACCTTTGTACAAGATGAAGATAGTGGAAGTGTCTGTATAAAAATAAAAATCACCCTTTCCCTGAATGCGTGTTAAACTGTCAAATGTATCATTTATTGTAGCATGATAATTTAAAGGAACGAAAATCGTTTGATTCCAATTTTAAAGATTGTGTTTATGTGCCATTATAATTTAATTTAGCTTATTGGGAACATTTGCTCCTTGAAAAAGTTTCCATTTGCTTAGTTATTGGCAGTGTTGGGTGTAATCTCATTGGTGATGAAGTTCTGTAATCCGATTACTTAAAGTAGTGTAGTATATTACGTTTTAAATTATTGTAATCAGATTACTGTTGCTAACTTTCAATGAAGTCCATTACTTTAGTTACTTGGGTTGCACACATATTTCTGAAATAAAAATATATATGTAACACATTTTAAGTTTATATGTACTTCTGTTTGCATTTTAAAACAGCTGAAGGGTGTGCAACCCAAACCAATCAATGATAAAGGAAGTGGTATTTTAAATTCCCTGAGTGGAAAAACAAAAACTTTTCTGTGAATAGTATTTTAGGAAGTAACGTACAAGTAGTGTGATTAATTTTGATGAATTAATCCTTAGTCTGTAATCTGCTTACAATTTTAGCATAGTAATCGGTCATTTTTATTAATTACGTATTTTTTTGAGTGACTTATCCAATATTGGTTACACGCCAACTCACCCTAAAAGGCCCAGTTATGATTAACTAACCTTCGAACCAAGTTTCCATTATATTTAATAATTGTTTATTGGGGATACACAGGTGGAAATGGGCATGAAGAATCATGAAATTGTCCCAGTTAGTCTCATTTCATCCATTGCCAGTCTGAAACATGGAGGGTGTAACAAAGTTTTGAGAGAGCTGGTCAAACATAAACTGCTGGCATATGAACGCAGTAAAAGTAAGAATTGCACTCATGTTCCCTAATAGTGTCATGTACCCATTTCAAATGTGTTTTTGTGGACCAGTGCTGCTTTAGTTGAATTTGCTGTCTCTCAATAGCTGTGCAAGGATATCGCCTAAATAATGGTGGCTATGATTACCTGGCCCTAAAGACACTTTCATCCAGAGATGTTATTCTGTCTGTTGGAAACCAAATGGGAGTTGGCAAAGAGTCAGGTCAGGATGATCATCATCTACTTTTGGAGTTTCTCTAAATCATCTCTTCATGTATGCTTGAATGTATTGAATGTATTATTTGTTTGATTACAAATTAGGAAGTCTGACACAAGTTCCTGTCCATTCGCTGTCAACCCTTTTACATATTTGTTAAAACATGCTGGTCATTTATAATGTTGACTTTGTCCAACCTGAATTGCTTTGTCTTATATAACAGATATTTACATTGTTGCAAATGCTGAGGGGGAACAGTTTGCCATGAAACTTCACAGACTGGGCCGGACATCCTTCAGAAACCTCAAGAACAAGAGAGATTACCACAAACATAGACGCAATATGTCCTGGCTGTACCTGTCTCGGCTCTCTGCCATGAAAGAGTTTGCCTACATGAAGGTACAATCCAAATATACCAAGAGGTTATTTTTTTTGTATGATTTCTACGAATGGAGGAAGTCTGTCATGGTGCAGATTTTGAGTTACTTTATTTAAATACGTTAAAATAACACATTTGTGTAAGTATCCATGTTTCTAACCTGAAAAAGTATTAATTTTGAATGCATGTTTTCCTTTGACTAACAAACTAAAAATTTAAGTTTGGATAGTCAGACTTTTTTATTTAATCAGCCAGTTGCAACTAAACATATATCTTATACTAAATGCATCTTTTCAAGTATGGTTGTAGTTAAAGCCCTTGACTGGTGACCAATGTGTTGAGAGACCAGAAACTGTCTTGTTCATGCTAATGCTAGTTTGGGTTTAATTTAAGATTCCTTATTTTTCAATATATTTTAGGCATTATATGATCAAGGATTTCCTGTTCCAAAGCCAGTGGACTACAACAGACACGCAGTGGTTATGGAGCTCATTAATGGTTACCCTCTGTGAGTTTACCTATACTTAGTTTCAGATTATCAGATTTTAAAATGTACTTCTAATGAATGCATGGTTATTTTCAACTGCCAAACTGTGCAGTGGCGTGCTTTATTCTATGCCGTACCACGCTGTACAATAGAAAGGACATGGAAATACTGAAGAAATATGGTTGATTGTTTTTATATTGAAGATTTATTCTTTACCCAGATGTCAGGTTCGAGAGATTCTAGACCCTGCTGCACTGTACAGTGAAATTATGGAGCTGATAGTCAAACTTGCCAATCATGGCTTGATTCACGGAGACTTCAATGAATTTAACCTCATGCTTGATGACAGTGACCATGTCACAATGATTGACTTCCCTCAGATGGTTTCCACCTCACATTTAAATGGAGAATGGTGATTATCTGAACTGAAAAATGGATAATCATTGTTTAATAGTAAACAGTGGCACTGAAATAAAATTTTTATTTGTTTGCAAAGGTACTTTGATCGGGATGTCAAGTGTATTCGAGATTTCTTCTGCAAAAGATTCAATTATGAAAGTGAACTCTATCCAACATTCAAAGATATAAGGTAATTTTTTTAAAGCATAAAGTGACGTCTCAAAGGGGTTTAAAGCTGAAGTGTGTAACCAAACGGAATTGCAAAAATATTTTTTCAAGCAAGCTTCTTCCATTGGTCTGACACAAAGATTGAGGCCACACTGCTATGTTGGGATACCAAAACAATATGAATAGTGCCACAGTGTTAAACTATGTTAACATTGAAACAATTACACACTTCAACTTGTGTATCCTTGCTTTGTCATAATGTAACATGGTATATGGTCTAGGCTTGCATGATTGAAGATACTGATCAAAGATTTATGGTATATTCCTCAATATAGGAGATCATGTTCTCTGGATGTGGAGATCTCAGCCAGTGGCTACACCAAAGAGCTGCAGCAGGATGACTGTTTGCTCCACCCTGAAGGTCCAGAGGGTGAGGAGAGTCTCAGTGGAGATGAAGATGATGACATGCCTGAGTCCGCAGATGAAACATTACATGCAACCTCGGTGGACGCTATAAGCATGGAGGAGTTTAAACATGCAATGCTAGAGTTGGAAGGTCTGACAATTAGTAAGGAGACCCCATCAGAAGAGAACGACTTAGAGGAATGTGAAAGCGAAATCCCTTCAGAGGACATTCACAATGAAACAGTTTCTGAAGTTTCCAAGGACTTGGGTAGGGACAAGGATGATGAAAAAGAGGATGAGTGTCCTGATTTGGTTGACCTGTCCACATGCAACAAAGAGTTCAGGCCTTTCAGGTGAAAAATCAATATAAGTATTTATTTATTTTTTACATGGGATGACGTTTGACGTTATCAGTTTTATTTGAATTGTGGCTAGTGCACTTAACGGGATGGTTCACCCAAAAATTCTCATCATTTACCCACCCTCATGCCATCCCAGATGTGTATGACTTTCTTCTGGTGAACACAAAGATTTTTAGATGAATATTTCAACTCTGTTGGTCCTTTCAATGCAAGTGAATGGTCGCCAGAAATCGGAAGGTCTAAAAAACTGGTAAAGACAGCATAAAAGTAATCCATATGACTCCAGTGGTTAAATACATGTCTTCAGAAGTGATATGATAGATGTGGGTGAGAAACAGATCAATCAAGTCCTTTTTTACTATAAATCTCCAATTTCACTTTCAGATGTAAAAGTGAAACTAAACAGGTGCCAAATGTGACTTTCAGATGTGAAAGTGAAATTGGAGATTTATATGACAAAAGGACATAAATATTGATCTGTTTCTCACCTACACCTAACATATTGCTTTTGGGTGGGTGAACAACCCCTTTAAGAATTGTTACCTGCAAAAAAGGATGCTTTTATTATTTGCATTCTGCTTTGTTTTTTCCCATTGCGTTTCGCAACCCTATTAGAACAGATCTGAGATCCACTGCACTAGGTTGCTGAATTAAATTGCTTGATCATGCTAGAACAAGCCCATCAAAATGCTAACAGGGGTTGCACAGACTAGTCAGTTATTCGACAACAACTAACGTAGTCAACACCATCTGCCTAAAGTCATCAAGACGCTCACCCCGTGATTTACAAATAGTGTCTGCAGGAAATACAGCATGTGTGAAGCCTGGTGACTTTGAACTGAAAAGGCGCATTGGCTCAAATATCAGCTGTGATGTTCTGTCAGACACGCTTTAAAAACACAAACACAGAATGCACTTTATAAGTTGTGTATCAACAACAATCTTATGCATTCACCATATCTGGATTGCACATGCGCATAGCATTGCATCAACAAATGCTACGGTAAACCGCAATATATGCAAATTGGCCTTCAAATATAACCGAAATATAGTTCTGCTGACCTGGATTATGTTTGCTACTTCAAGAACACGATATGATGACAGTTAGAAAAGTGCCTCAAATTGAAGTCCGATGACATGACAGAATGCATCCCCAGCTCTGTGTGTTGGGACATCTGACTTGGTTGCTGTTTGCTTCTTCAAGAATGTGATTCGGCAACAGTTTAGAAAAGAAATTCAAGTAAGAGTCTACTGACATCGGGTGTGCGGTGGTTTGGGGGTCCAATGGCTTCACAACTACTTGAATTCGACTTTACTGGGCTCGACTAGTTGACTATTAAAAATCAGTAGTCATGCAACCCCTTCATTTAAGAATTGTGACCATGAAGAATGGTGCTTTTAAATTAAACCTATTGCAGTTGAAAAAAAGTCTTGCGCTTACTCCTAATACTCTCTGGCATTTAATCCAACAGAGATCAAGTTAGCCTTGAGAAAGAGCAGAGGAGGAGAACAACTAGTGAAATGACCATTGGAAGTGTTGGCAGTTGTTCCACTATTCCACCAGTGAGTACAACCCTAGATAAATTCATTAAAGTCACATTTGATGCTGATTGTATATGTATATAGTTCATGATTTTGCCTTCAAAAAGGGTAAAAAAAATAACAATAAAATAAGTGTAACATGCATTAGGATGTCTTACTGTAGGTTTTAAATGATTCAGTTTAGGTAAATGTTTTGAAGTGTCTGAGTGATCCATTTGGCTGTTCCCGACTGCAGGATGTCATCAGGCAGAAAGTGAGGAGACAGCTCACCAAACAGCAGAAGGCTGCTCAGAGACGACGTTTGCAGAAGGGTGAGGCCAACCTGGTGACCAAGGAGAGGCGAGAAAATCAAATCAACATCAAAAGCAGTTTGGATGCAGCTCAATTCTGGGGCTGAGAATGGCATAGAAATACTTCAAAAGAAATCACTCTGGACTTCTAAAATTTTTCTTTGCCTCTAGTTAGCTATTTGTGTATGACATTAATAAAAACCCTTGTAAAAACAATGAACGTGGAAGTTAGGTCATCTTTGTCACGACTAATTTTATGACTTGAAATTAGCATTTTTTTTTAAGAAAAAAAAAATAAAGGGATGGTTCAGGGATGCAAATTACTCCACTTTCAGCTAGTCACCTTTTCTGAAGCTTATTTGCCCAAATTGTTTGGTAAAATGTTCTACATTTTCCTTATTAAAATCACTTGAAAGGGTTACTTTAAGCTTAAATACTTAAAAAAAAAATGCAAGAAACAAATCAATGGAAATTATACTGACTTTCTCACATTATTCACAGTTTGGTTCCCTGCTGATTAGTACTTTTGTTTGCCCTGATTTTATCATTAAAAATAATAAAGAATTAAGTGACATCTTTGTTCACATATGTTATTGTGTTACAGCACTTTAATATAACTTTAGTAAACTGACCCTTGCAAACGTTTACCATGATTCTTGTGGCATTATTACTGTAAATAATAGATGAATATGGGATCCCCTCTGGACAATATACAGAGTTTTTTAATATGTGAAATTTTTAGAATCATTTAATAAAGTGTATTTATTTGTTGACTACAGTGGCTGAAAATATATGGTACCCATCAGGATGTGCTACCAACACTATATTAGCATAGTTTTAGCACGTACCGGGGCTAATACCAAATTACCACAGTTTTATTGTAGGAATAGAACTTAAGTACCGACTAAATTTAGGTAGAAACTGTGGCTACCTTAGTAAATGTGTAATTTCATATTTATTGTTTATTTGTTTTTCTGGACAATGTACCGTCTGTCATAAGGATTTTTGCTTCGCTTTTTGTCCCTTCTCGCTGGCCGTGGTAAGAGGAAAGGCACATGATCTGTAGATTGCGATAATGTCCAGGAACACAACAGAGCATGAAGATTTGACAGCTGCAACAAAAACGTTATGACTAACTGACAGCCGCTGTTTATAAGAGGCATATATTCATAAATTAGGTAGGTTATGCTCATTTTCTTGTCACATTAGCCGATTCTGAGATGATTGTATTTTGGATAGTAAATCAGTTATGTTAGCTGGAGTCATGTTGACATCTGCTCCTCCCTGCAGTTTCATGGTGTAACTGGCTATTTCTATTTACTATTACTAGTAATGATAGCTTCCTCCTTGGCGAGCTTGGTAAACTAGTTTCACCCGTGTTAAGAATGACAAATGCTGATTTAACCTCGTCAGACGGACGTTAACTGCTGTCTGGACTCTTATATGTCACTGTCAGTTCAGATATGGATGATGTTAACAATAGAATCTCCGCTCAGTGTTTTAGTTTGTCTATTTTTTCTCCATAGATGATTGTATTGCCGTGACTGAATCCTCTCATTCAGTTCATAAAGTTTTAGAGTTCATGTGGATACCTGTGTGGAGATGGAGGCTGTGAGACCCAAAAAGTCCAAGTCCAGTGGAAAGTTACAGGTGAAAACCAATCTATATAAGCACATAGAAATGCTCATCCTCCTAAAGGTTCATCCAACAAAAAAATAATCTCTCATCATTTGCTCACCAGATGTGTTTGCTTGCTTTCTTCTGCAGTACACAAACTAAGATTGTAAGAGGAATATCTCAGCTCTGTTGGTACATGCATTGCAAGTAAATGATGATTAACACTTCAAAAAATCACATTAAGGCAGCATAAATGAAAGCCATAAAACTCCATTGGTGAAATCAATGTCTTTAGAAGTGATATGATAGGTGTGGGAGAGAAACAGATCAATATTTAAGTACTTTTTTTTTTTTTTACTATAAATCTCACATTCTGAAGGTAAAAGTGTTGACTTATAGTAAAAAAAAAAAAAAAAAAAAAAGTATTGAAATATTGAACTGTTTCTCTCCCAAAGTGATTGCATCTCTTCAGAAGACATATATTAAACCAATTGAGTTGTGCAGATTACTTTTATGCTGCATTTTTGTGATTTTTGGAGCTTCAAAAATCTGGTCACCATTCACTTGCATTGTATGGACATACAGAGCTGAGATATCTTCTAAAAATATTTGTTTGTGTTCAGCAGAAGAAAAAGTCATACACATCTGGGATGGCATGAGGGAGAGTAAATGAGAAAATGTTCATTTTTGGGTGAAATTTTCCTTTAATATGTGTTGAAATTGCATAAACTTGAAATTCTATTCTGTAATAAATGGACTTATCTCATAAGCCTAAAATTAAAAGATTTCTCCATTTTGAAGGGTGATATTTTACTTCTCCAACAGGTCAAAAAGGAAAGACAGTCTGAGGGTGTTAGAAAGCCTTCGGGACCATCTACAGAAATCCATGAGCCAGCACTAGCTCCTGAGTTCACTGATTTCACAGATGTTCCCCTCAGTCTTTCTCCTGTGCCTCATGCAACTGATCTGAACCCACCCTCTCAGCCCTCAGTAGACCATAATGATAATGATGAAAAGGACCAAGACAGAGGTCTCTTGTGTGATACGACTGAAATACTGGAGAAACCCCCCTGCCAGGAAGACACACAGCATATATTGCAGTCTCAAAACATGGTACCTCATGTGGATCAAGCTTTGGTGTACGCTCAGTACCGCCAAGGTGGTCAAAGAATTCCAGAGCCATTTACTGTCCCTTCTACACTTCCCTCGATCCCAGCTGCTTGCTCTGAGCCTCAACTCTTGGAAGCCACATGCTCTATCACCTATGGACTGGTAGATGCTTTCCTTATGCCATTGGATTCTGAGGCAGCAGTCAGGCCTGGAAAAATAGCTGTTCAACCTCTAGCTAGCCAGGAATCCTCCCTACCCAGCTTAGTCCCTGTGGAGAGGCTTTATCCAGAGCTGCCCAGGACCTACCAGACTTTAAAGCCCTTTACTAGTGAGCAGCTACGAACCTGGGAGCCGGGTTCCTGGCTGGAAAACGTGGAGCTCCATGCAGCAGAGTTCCAGAGTCTGGCCCACCAAGAGGGACATGAGTTGTATGAGCTGCTGCTGAGCTACTGGAGGTGCCGTAAGCAGTTGACCCAGGCCCAGACTGAACTGCAGGCTGCTAACTCGGACTGCAAAAATGTACAGAATCGGCTGTGGAGCTTTAAGGACGAAAGGCTTTCGTTACAGGTGAGAAATGCAGGTGGTGTTGGTAGTGTAATGGCTTTGGATATTGGCAGCTAATATTACCAATTTTAAAGGCAAATAAATAACTTGAAAGTTGCTGAGAGTATAGTCCTCTATCTCTATGAAACGATTGGGTATAGAACATCACCATTATATTTAGTATGCAGTAACTTTAGATAAAAAACCCTCCAAAAATGTATATTAAGTAGTAATGGTTCTCAACCGGTATTGCTTCAGGACCCAGACATTATATTGGACATAAAGTGGTGACCCAAAACAGTAACAAAATTGGTTCTCTTACCAAATTAAACAGTAATGCAAAATCACACATTGAAATGTATTAAATAATTTATTATTGGTTTCTAAATTTATTTGAACTTCTTTTCATTAATTTACAGCACTAAACCAATTCTGGTTGGCACAGACCATGTATATCCTTGTTGCAAGTGAACCCATATTTAATGTAAACTCACTGAGCACTTTATTAATAAACACTATGGTCCTAATAAAGTTCCTGACGTGATCTTCTGTTGTTGTCCACCCAATGGCTCACTCACTTTGTCTTTGGTGACTTGTAAGGTTTGTTGCAGTAGCCTGATCCCTGGTCTAAAAAAGTTTTGTATTATGTTTCATTGTTGGCTATTGTCTAAGTAACTCTATGCCTTAACTATGAAGTCTTATATACTGTTTATTTCTATTTTTCTTTTCACAAAAACACACCCACACGTTTGCTTTACAGGGTGTGTGTGCAGACCAGGCCAAGGTGTTTGGCTACCACTCTTACCAGCAGGTGACACTAAATGAAGCAGCAATAGCTGAGCTGAAGCATCTGTTTGCTGCTAAGGCAGAAATACTCCATCAAACGGTGGCACTGCACTCGTACACCTCCATACTGTCCCGCCTGCAAGTGGAGTCTTATCTCTACCATTTGCTCAGCAGTAACCCCACCACCAAGAGTGTGGCTGTACAAGATACAAGCACAGGCAAGTCTGCACTGATAAGTTTGTGTATACACTACTTTAATATGGTTCGATACCATGGATGGTGATAAATAAGTCACAAATAATTAGGTTTTCACTGTGTGCTTTAAATGTCTTGAATACTTTCAAACTTTCACTGGGTTTTTTTGTGTGAGAAAAACCTCTAGGAAATATGAATGTTTGAATTATTTTGTAGACATATCAGCTCCTCATTGTATGACTAGTACAGACTAGTATAATATTATTATTTATTTCCTTCTGATCAATTAAATGGGTAGAATTTCTGCTGAATGTAGTGCTCTCTGTAAATTTGAATGTCTGTTCTATTGATTTTTGTGTGTGATGTTGTACATTGAACTTCACAGTAAGTCCAAAGTCTCAACCCTCCTCTTTGCACCCGCTGAAGGAGAGCATCAGTGTGCTGTTCATTTTCACCAGACGGGTTCTAGATGATTCTCAGTTTCAGACTGACATCCATCTCTGGCTGCAGAGGCTGGTAAAGACCCCCAAACACCAGCTCATGAGTTAAACAAAATACCAATGTCATGATACATGGGATAAGTAAGGCCTTGATCAGACAGGTAGAAAAAAAAAACTTTACTCCTATTTGTTAATTTTTTTTTGTAGTTTGAACAGTAGAAAAACCCAATCAAACATCTATTGCTAAACATCCACATGGTGAACTTATGCAAGTTTCCATCATTACTTTTACAGCCAATTTGAACATGCTAGCAAAAGCAGCAGCAGTCTGAACAGAAAACATATCAGACCTGACCACATATTACTTGTAGTTTGAACAGTCAGTCTAAAGAATTGGATTTAAGAAAAAAACAAATGTATCCTACAGCGTAAACAAAGCCTAAGGGGTGATGTACAGTATAATCAGCTGGTCAATATTGTTGACAAATCAATAAGAGAATGTACATGACATATTTATTGGAATTTAAATACGTTTTTTAATGGGAAGAGAGACGATGACAGAGTCATACGAGAAACATGAAAGTAACAGTGAAGGAGATTGGTTGCCATGGACAATGGACTACCATGTAATAATATGAGATAATATTAGGAAACATGATCTTCATATGCAAAACATTTGAAACCATATAAATTTTACATTCTGTAGCTAGAAATACTGTAAATATTATCATGTATTTCAGATCATTTGATGCAAGCTTGCAATATTAATAGCCTTGCATCCCATATCAGACTCGTTATTAGACCACCTTTTCATGACCTGCGATAAAACCTATAAGTTTGTCTCTGCGCAGGTCTCTGTGCTGCATCTGGTCGGTTCCTCAGGAGATCGTCTGTTCATCCTAAACCACCTGCTCTGCTGTCCAGCAGGATTGGGGAAATGGGCTGTGCCATTTCTACAGGTACTCAAACAGAGTTTTTATGTGCTTTACTATGCAAAAATTACAATGGACACTAATGAGAAACGGTGATATGTAGTAAATGCTAACAGGTACAAATATGAAGATAAAAAACAACAGCTTGTCTTATAATAATCATTGTGTCTGCTTTCCTTCCATAGATCAAAGTATTGGATAACCCATCTGGAGTGTATTATTTCATGCAGGCTCTGGCTATTCTCATGTCTCCTGCAAGGTGAAGATTAGCTTTACTGCGAATTAAGCTGTTATAGTTTGACTCAAATAGCTAGTCCTGTTGTTTGAAACACTTGTAACTACAAGAAGGAATTGGACTAGATTAAATCACGGGCTTGCATCTTTGGTGGCATGGTCAATTATTGTAACATATCTTTCATGTTGGGCTAACAAAATCTGTCATTTTGTTTTTGCTTTTGCAAAAATTATTTTGGAAAGCCAGTCTCTCATAGAATGGCCAGGATATTTATGTAAAAACAAACAGACATGGACCTTTAATTTAATTTGAAGATGTGTGTGTGTAACATAGGCACCGTATAGACTTCCTGGGACACATGAAACCCAGTGACCCAAAGGGCAATAACAGTCTTTCAGGACCTGCGTCTGGAAACTGGACTCTAGTGGATGAGGGTGGAGAAGAGGTAAGTGAAAGTTACAACCCTGCACAAGACAGCATCTATGTTATGGTTTTCCTTCTATATGTACCTGTATATGTGTATGTTATTATACTGTGTGTATATATATATATATATATATATATGTATATGTGTGTGTGTGTGTGTGTGTGTGTGTGTGTGTGTGTTTATCTCAGTGTATATTTTTTGCATCAAGAAACTTTTATTTGCAATTGATCATATTTTAAAGCTTCCTGGGGTTGACTAGAAACACTTAAAATTGCTCTCATCAGCACACACTGAAAATGTTAAAATTGTCTCTATGTAACCATGAACAAAACCTTTGTTTTGTGTGTACGCCATACTTTACAATGTTATCATTGTACTCCATACTTTACAATGTTATCATTGTACTCCATACTTTACAATGTTATCATTGTACTCCATACTTTACAATGTTATCATTGTACTCCATACTTTACAATGTTATCACTGTACGCCATACTCTCGTGTGACAACTTCTGTAACACTTTTTTTTTTTTTTTAACTCTCTCAGGATGAAGACCCAGAAACAAGCTGGATGCTGCTGTCTGAGGATGATCTGATTTTATTGTTCTCTCAGTTTCCCTTTGATGAGCTCTTCAAACACATACTAGGGATCTGCTCTAAAGGTGAGACTCTCATTATGCCCTATAGACAAGATGAGCAGTTACAGTCATGATCCCACATTGTTCAAGTTCAACATTTTCCTGTGATTCTTGTTAGTAGATATTATAGTAATAAACTAACTAAATACATAACTAATGCTATCTAGTTATGTCTAAGTAATTACAATTTATCCAAATCGTTATCCCTGTTAAACATTTCTCTTGCCAATAGGTGACTATCAGCCTCAAGCCACCACTAGTCAAAAGATGATGAAGATATTTGCGTTCGCTTCTTCACTGGTTGAGTTGCTCGCAGTCGGCTTGCAGACCTACAACAGAGCACGTTATCGCCAGTTTGTAAAGAGGATTGGTCACATGATCAGGTACAGTAGCTTTATAATTTCATTTCATACAGTTAAATATCCTCAACAGGGGATATTATCCTAAAGAACATTTAGGTTGTCAGTCACATTTAATTACTATGTAACTGATATTGGTATCCATAATATTTGTATTTTCAAGTTTTTGTACACAGTGGATTCTACGTGTATTATCTGTTGTTGCAAATATGTCCATGTTCTTAATAATATTCTTCAGGATGACGTTCTGCTATGTGAGTGACCACTGGGCGCAGTACATCAGCCTTACAGGTGTGAGCAGGAGCACACTGCAGGAACAGTCCTTCACAATGGAGAAGCTGCAGGTTGAGTTTGACCATCTCTTTCTGAGAGCAGTGCTACACGTGCTGAAGTCCAAGAGGTATACAGCCTATGCTGTAAATATATGAAGGTTTTTGTTGATTTTGTAGATGTGAAAAATGTTGCACCTGTGGAAGACATTGAGCTTTGGTGAGCATGCTGGAGATGTAGGATCATCCAACGTGCTTTGGTCCCTGATCATATTCCCCCATCTATTACTAAATAATTTCCTGTGTATTTTCTACTTTCACTGTCAATAAAATGGCAAAAGCCCAGAAATAAAATTTCTTCCTTGAAATATGGCTAATCGTTCTTTGTTGTTCACAGACTGGGTATATGGCTGTTCATGTCTGAGATGCCATATGGCACTTTATCCAGCACCATGCTGTGGAAAATTTTCTACATCATGCAGTGTGCAGAGATGGATGGTCTAGAAAAGCTCAGCTGTAGCCTGAGTGCTGAAGACTGTATCCAGGGGCTCAGAGGTAAGACAGCCAGCACATCTAAGAATGATTTAGAGGACGAACGCTAAGGGATGAATTCATTAAACAGTTGCATGGTATTTCAGTGCAATTAGCTATGTCTTTTTTCCAACCACCTGCAATCTTGTTTGAGCAGGCGCAATCAGCCCTGAATTAGCGCTGTCTTCAGTATTTAAATTGTCATTGTCATTCCTCTCCATGCGAACACGCCCCTTTCTATGTCAATTAGGATAATTATAGATGGAGCTTAATTTACAAATATTGCATGGCGCAATTTATATTTCATTTGTGATCGCCAAATGAAAGCTGGCTATGTAATTGATTTTATTTAAGAGAGATCTTTGTAAAAAAAAAATTATATCAATCTTGCAAGCAGTAGTTTTAGTTTATTAAATAATTATCAAATGATGTAAAAGAGTGTTCAGAAACAGCCCATGCAAATTGCAATCAGCACAGATTTTGTAGCTGGGTTTGTGCCTTTGCTCTGCATAATTCCTTTAGTGAATTGGATGCTAAACCAGTGCAGACCAGTGCAAAAACATTGTTTTTATGGGGGTGCAATATTTTTTTTTGGTGAGTTCCCCACTTAGTGTGTGTTTACGTGTTTCCAGAACCAAGCCACCAGGAGAAGTTTGAGCACTGGCTGTCAGAGATAAACAGCTCAGATGGAATCTGCCTGTTGACAACATTTGCACACATGGCCCAGCCCAGACGCACTGATGTTGACCCAGAGTTCATCAGGACCATTGTTCTGGAGATATATGAGGTGATTTCACTCTAAAGTCTGTACAAACAGACTCTAAAATTGACAAAGCAAGAAACCATCCCTCATTCATAACATTTGGCTCAAATGTGGATATTCTGATATACTAATAGCTTCCCTTGGTAGTTAATCCATTATCTTAATTTTTGCTCTAACCTCGTCACAGAAGTCTTAGCTCCAGATGCTACAATTTAAATTATTCTTTTTTTATTTCCTCAAGGTGTCCTATGTGAGTATTGCCACTCGAGAGATCTTCTCTAAAGTGGGGCGGGAGTTGCTGGCTGTTATAGCATCTGCCCACCCTCACATCATCTCTGTATTGTTTGAGAGACTGAGAGAGACCATAGACAAAGTGGGCATGGTAAGTAACATCCTGCAATGTCCAATCCACCAAAGACAGAGGAATAGTTTATTGAGACCCAAGTGTGACTGCTGTGGGCATTTTCCATTTCGCTTTTTGATTTTGTAAGTAGTAGCAACTAATAAACATGCAAAAAAAACAACAACAAAAAAACATTCTAGAGCAACATTTTCCATGCATCAAAAGTTTAACTCTTTACTGACAGCCCAGAGTCTCCTGAACTGAGATTTGTCGCTTTAAATGAATTTAAATAATGTGCTGCATTTAGCTGAAGCCAAAATATAATGTCCATGCATGTGTACGCAGGGTCCCACAAGTTTAAAACCAAGTGTAACACTATATTACATTTTTGGTAGTAAGAAGGTGATCAGAGATTGATAAAGATCAACATTTGTGCATGCAATGAGTTGGTACACTAAAGTTCTATTTATTTTTCTATTTGTTAATTGACTTCCATAATGAACAAGAATAACAGTAAATGTGCAAATGAAGGTTTAGTGTTATTTGGTTTATTTTATAATGTATATCTGAAGAACGTTTGAGGTATACTGTATCTGAAGTATTATCAGGAATCACCATTTATATGGAAACTGATTTCCAACAGGTTGTTTGTTTATCGAATATATTGTTTAATATTAATAATAAACAATTATTTTATATTAATTTAAACAATTTCTGTTCAGGTGTCACTGTACCTGTTCAAGGAGTTGCCCCTGCACTTGTGGATGCCATCCCAGGCTGAGTTTGGGTTGATTCGTGATTGGCTGTTGAACTTCAGTCTCATTGATGTGGAAAACAGACTAGCCTGCATCATACTAGAGAGCCTTAACTGGGGTTTTCATCAGGTAAGTGTGAATTGTGTTTATTGAAGAAAAGATTTTTCAGTTTGACTACAGCTTACCTTTTTATGTAAATTAGGCTAATTATAAGTTGCACTTCATTCACAAAAATTGCCCGCCGCAATTTACATTATGCTATTATCTGCAGATGAAAGCAGGTGTTAAACTGAATTTTATTTAAAACATGTTTTTGTGTACATTTTCTATCAATAATTTCTGCAATAATTCATCAAAAAATTACCAAATGATGGAGAAGAGCCTTATAACCTTGCATCTATCCAGATGTGTGGTGTAGTCAAGTGCAGTTTCGGCGTATTAAAGAGGTGATTCAGGTGTCTGAAACAAAATAGTCAAGTTATGCCGTACAGTCCTGGCAGAGTGTGTCAGATCGCAGTGGTCTGCTGCATTCTCTTCTATCAGAATCTACTCTGAGAATCGGGGATTGCGTAAGCAAATTGCAATCAGCGCAGATTTTGTGCTAATTTGCATGATTCCTTTAGTGAATCTGGCACTAAACTAGCGCATACAGGGCATACACAATAACCAGCGCTTTTAATAGGCACAATTCACAAGTGAATTATACTAAGGGTTTAACAATCATCTTAAAAGTATAACTTTCCATCTCACCCACAGAATGGTTTCCTTGTTCAACCAGCTTCTTTGCACAGTGATGTCGCCCTGCTGGTCATTGAGGCTTATCAAAAATATCTCACAGACAAACCATATGGTGGCATCTTATCAGAAGGCATCAAACAGGTATGATATGTATAAAATTCTGAAATGAACGATAGGTCCAACAACTTGGAACAAATTGGAACTGTTTAAGAGAAATCTCTGTATAATGTTATGTATGTAGATTTTTTCCTTCAAGTGTTAGAGCTTTTGACAGATAAAATGCAAAAACACTTTTGAATGACTATGCTTTGACTTCGATGCCTTTGTTTCTCAGGGCAGTTGTGGCCTATATCATTACATATGTAAAATGCCTGCTTCATAGTAGTTTACATCCAAAGACTGTTACATTTAATGTTGGCAGAATGTAGAACTCTGTAAAACACTTTAGTGTAATCAAGTCAAATGTTTGATGGTTTTTATAAGCGTTTTTTATATTTGTTATGGTGAATGTTAACTATAGTTACCACTCCCCTGTGGCAGTCATTTGGAAAATGTTTTCTTTATGATAACTCTCTGCAGGTGTCTTATCTGGCTAATGTGGTGCGGCTCGGCCAGACTCCAGAGTCCTCTTTTAACCAGTGGGCCTGGGACCTGGTTCTGAGGCTGAAGCTTCATGCCAACGAGCGATGTCCTCATGATGCCTGGTGCCCCCTGCCCTCCTCCAGTGCCCCCAGTGTGCCAGAGATCACAGACTCTCCCACAATGCACCCTGTGTTTAAAGCTGTCAAAGTAGGCCTTCCCATTGGATGCTTCCTGGCTATCAAGATGACCACCATTGGGCACAGGTTTGCAAGGAATATTGTGACTCTTTTTGTAAGCTTTGCTTCTATTGCTGTCTTAAACACCAATTTAATATCCATAGACATCTCTTAAGTAAGCCACTGTAAATACTGTCTCTGTGATGTTTTTAATTTAGTTTTTTTAACTTACTGACATCAACTTCTCACTCAACTAAAGCCACAAGTGTAGATTGTGACTTCATTTTTGTCTGAACAATGAAAGGGAAGAGGCATACTAATAATAATAATTATTATATTTTTTATTTATATAGTGCCTTTCAAGAACCCAAGGATGGTTTACAAAATATTGGCAAAAATAGAGATCAACATAGAAAGTAGTTTCAAACAAGCAAGCAATCTAACAAAACAATATACAATATTAAAACACAAGAACACGAGCAGCAGAGTTTTGCAAGTTGTAATCGGTGAAGTGCTTTTGTGGGTAAACCTGCAAACAAAGAGTTACAATATTCCAAACCAGAGGTTATGAAAGCGTGGATGACAGTTTCAGCATCTTTAAGGTTAAGCACAAAACATAGGTGGGAAATATTGCAGAGGTGAAAGAAACCGGAATTAACAAGTTGGCTTCAAATCACAATGTAGGGTCAAATAACACTCCCAGGTTTCATATAAAGGGTGAAGGCCTAACCAGGACTCCATCAGTGTCAGTGGAAATGCCATGATGTGAAGAGACACCAGGGATTTTAGGCCAGCTAACAAAATATCAAAATTGCTGCCATCCAGACTTTAAGATCTTGGAGGCAAACAGTAATGGAAGTGGGTGCAAGAACAGATTTAGACAGGGAAGCGATGTAGATTTGTGTGTCATCTGTATAACTATGACAACTAAGACCATGGAATGATCTGGCCTAGCGGAAGCATTTAGATTAGAAAAAGAAGCGGACCATCCTTGAGGCTCATCATGTAAAACAGTGATAGAGAGAGATTTGTGTTTGTTAAAACTGATGCATTGTTGACTGTCACAGAGATATAAAGTTAGCCACTGAAAGGCTTTAACAGTAATACCAGTAGCAGAATGGCAAACGTATCAAAAGCTGCACTCCGGTCTAATAGGACTAGGAGGCTGAGGGCAACAGAGACTGATGTGAGTAGGAGGTCATTTACTACTCTTAAAAGGGCTGTCTCTGTACTGTGGAGGGGACAGAAACCCGATTGAAGGTTAATGGAAGTTGTATTTTTCCAAGTGAGTCTATAACTGACCAGCATCCACCTTTTCTAAAACTTTAACTAGAAAAGGAAGGTAGGAGATAGGCCTAAAATTACTCAAGACTGTGTTAACAAGACCAAGTCAACAAGTACTGGAGTGATAACAGTAGTTTTTAGTCTAAGCGGTATCTGGCCAGTAGCAAGAGGCCTGTTAATCGTGTGGGTGATAGATGAAATGAGAGTAGACAAGGAGTTTTTAAGGAGATGTGTTGGTAATGGATCAAACTGGCAGGAGGAAGAGTTTGAGTTACCAATCAGATGTTCATCCAAGGATGTGTTGGTAGGTGAAAAGGCCTTGATGGGTTGGACTAAAAGAGAAAATTCTGATAGAGCAGGGGGAGAGAAAGCCTAATAAATATAATCAATTTTATCTAGGAAAAAGGTTTGAAAAGATTCACATATGTCTTTAGAGCCAGTAACGGTAACAGATGGAAGTTTGATAAATTTGTTAATCTTAGAGAAAAGTGTTCTGCCACTGCACTTGGATTTACAGTGGATAGGTAGGTAGAGCATGCAGTGTTAAGAGCTTATTTGTGTTGTAACATATGATCTGAGAAAGCAGTAGGATGAACATAAAGGCAAGTCTTCTTGTAAAGTTGTTCAAGACACCTGCCCTTAGCTTTCAATATTCGGAGTTCAGGGGTGTACCATGGGGAGGAATGAGTTGAGGGAACAGTTCTAGTCTTAAGCGGTGCAAGTGTATTTAGTACATTAGAGATCATCTCATTATAAACTGACAGAATTTCATCTGGACAAGAAAGTTCGCTTATGGATTTCAGGTTGTGAAAGGATATAGTGGTTTTCATTTTAGGCTTCGAGAGTAGGAGGGTAAAACTAAAATCAATATGTTTATGATCAGAAATGCCAACTACATGACCCTGCACACAAACATTTTCAACACCTGAAGAACAGACTAGATAGAGTGAATGAGTAGGAAAACCAATGTGTTGTAATATGTCAAAAATAATCAAGAGGAGCCATGAAATCCTTAGCAAGAGTACAATCTATGTCAACATGAATGTTAAAGTCTCCAAGCATAATTATATTTTGGTGTTGGGCACATGCAAGAGTTAATAGTTCAGTGAGGTCAGAGAGAAAACTTGCATGATGTTCAGTATCAGAAGTAGAACAGGAGGTCTAGCAATTTTAAATGACAAATATTTCATGGCAGTAGGAGTGTTTGGTTTACCTGTTCGGAAACAATTCTTATTTTTCCAATTCCATTTGGTGCAGCAGATAATATTTTTTTTTTGTTATTATTTTGTGTTCTGTATGTGATTCTAACAGAGGAAATATTGTAACCATTGACAATGCTTACTATTATCAGTAATATTTCTGGCAGGATGCAGAGACCCAAATCTAGTAACATGAATTTGTTTTGAATGTTTTAACAGTTTGCAGAAGCTCTGCAGTGATGGTATATCTCTGCTGAAGACGCTGGTTCAGTCCCGTCATCTCAAAGCTGTAGTGCACATATTGGAAAACATTCTTCCACTGGTCTACCACTGCCAGTTCTACTTGCTCAAAAACGAACAGTTAAGAATCCTGTTTAGTTAATCTTGCATGCCTGGATTGTGAGAAAATGTTTTACACTCTTTCCTATGACTTTAGAATTAATTGTTCCTTATGGAATCTTTTTGCATATCCAGGATTGGAATGCAGAAGTTAATAATATTTGGATAAGCTTCTATAAAGGAACATGAGAGACTACAGCATTCCTATTTGCTCCAACAGCAAAATAAAAAATCTACTATTACGTTCATGACTTTCCAAAGAGAAAATTAATAGAGAGCTGTGGATTATGGATGTCAGAAGAGAGAAAGATACCAAATTTGCTGAAACCCCCAGTGTTGACAATTTTTGTAAATTAATGCCAGGGTAATATAACACAAATAATAATGTTATAAATGTACATTTAATAACAATTCTGTTTCATCACAGACTGTGAAAATGGCCCATTGAGTTCACTGCATTAAAAATGAATGAATATCTACTGTATATCATAGAAGCATTGCTGATGGATCTCTAGATGTTGACTACTTTTCTGAATTAATTTCTTCTTCCAATGTTAATCAGGTTTCTCAGCTGTATCCAGCTCTTCCTGCGGCTGGATAGTGGGACTCAAGGTGTGACCCAGCAGGTCACACAAAAGGTGGCCCAGCATCTTATCGGCACCTCTACATGTGAAAACATCAAGCTCCTAAACGGTGTGATCCAGGTAGTATCTTGCAATGGATTTTGCAATAAAATAATTTTTATTGGCACTTTGTTTATTTGGCCCTGTGTATGGAAGATTATGTTTCATAGTAAATGCCCATATTGCTGTATGTATATTAATGCTTGTTGTCCTTTAGGCTCATATCCTGGAGAGCTCCAGGCCTGGGCATGTTGGAGCAGTAGCTGTTCTCGAATTTTGGCTTCAGGTTTTGACTGATCCGAACCTCTGGCATCGAGACAAAGATGTTCTGTTCATTCTGGACCATCTGTGCCGTGCTGCATTTCTTCATCAACAAGAGGAATGTCTCCAGAAACTTCTCTATCAACAACACAAGGTTATTAATTTGGCTTGGGATCATGCATTGATAACCGGAAGATTTTCCAGATGATTATCGATATACTGTATATTAGGGTTTTTTTCCAGATATAAATAGGGCTACCAGTTGCACAATAGTCTTTTTCAAACATACACTGATCAGCCACAACATTAAAACCACCCGCCTAATATTGTGCCGCCAGAACAGATCTATTCCCATTGAGGCATGGACTCCACAAATACCTCTGAAGGTGAACTGTGCTATCTGGCACCAAGACTTTAGCAGCAGATCCTTTAAGTCCTGTTGCGAGGTGGGGCCTCTCTGGATCGGACTTGTTGGTCCAGCACATCCCATAGATGCTCAATCAGATTGAGATCTGGGGAATTTGGAGGCCAAGTCATCACCTTGAACACTTTGTCATGTTTCTCAAACCATTCCTGAACAATTTTTGCAGTGTGGCAGGGCGCATTATCCTGCTGAAAGAGGCCTATCCGGTTATCCTTCCTTGAATGTTCCTTTTGGTAGGAACTAACCACTGTATAACGGGAACACCCCACAGGACCTGCTGTTTTGGAGATCCTCTATCCCAGTCGTCTTGCCATCATAATTTGGCACTTGTCAAAGTCGCACAGATCCTTACACTTGCCCATTTTTTGCTTCCAGCACATAAAATTCAAGAGCTGACTGTTCACTTGCTGCCTAATACCTGTATATCCCACTCCTTGACAGGTGTCGTTGTAACGAAATAATCAATGTCATTCACTTCACCTGTCAGTGGTTTTAATGTTGTGGCTGATCAGTGTATATCTCTACCAAAGTAAAGTGTGAGCAGCAGGGTAAATCAAAGGGACACTGGATGTGTCTGGCAGACGACATGGCAAATTCTAAAATTCGAAACAATTATTTTCTATGAAGGTACACACACAGCGAGGTCTCGCCATCTTTGGAGGCTGCTCAACATGCATAGATTTACATTAAATTCATTAAATTTCCATTAAATTAACCCAAATAATTATTACAGGACAAATATTATTTACTCTAGCCATCATTGTATGATACAGTATATGTATGGAACGACTAATTTCATTGATGTTTAAACAAAATTTTGGAGTCGACCTGTCTAAAACGAAAGAAACCCCAATGAAAGCAGTCTAAAAAATTTCTTGTTTATGTGATCCATTTAAAATACTTCCTGTTCCGTTAAGAACATTGCAAATAACAGTTATGATGTAAAAATAAATTAATACCTAGGATTTAAAAAAATAGGCCTGTGAGAAATATACAATAAACCTAATATGAGGTGCACACAGGATAAAAGGGTTTCACCAGTTAAGCAGTCGGCCTGACTTACCTGGGGCGATTGACCTGCTCTTGAAAAAGTGCCCAATCGATGGGAAAAATAACTTGCAAGCATGCACAGATTCAATGACTCAAATGTTAAAACATCCATAGCAACTTTCAAGTCAACGTTTTGGAAATCCGCTTCCCGCATCACCACTGAAGTTTATTCCATAGCTACTTTGCTCTCTTGCGAGATTACATTTTTATGTGTTCACCGCTATTGAGAGAGGGAAGAAGCATTGCAGCCTGAGGTGAAATTAAACTTTGTATACATCTGATCCAGATATCCTCTTTTTTTAATAATATTTGTATTATTAATTGTATTTAAAATGTGTAATATTAACATGACAGTAATTTAAGCCAAACGTAAAAGTGTAAAAAGGCTGAACAGTTTAATGGGGAAAAATATTGATGACTAGTAATTCCAGTGTCGACTAGCAGCATCAGAACCGTTTAGATGACTATTCCACTAGTCTTGCACATCCCTATTTTGCATATGTATCTTTCATATAGCCTACACAATGTATTTTCAATTATAATTATGTATTTTTGTGGTTTGACAACTTGAATGAAACCCCTTTAAAAATACATATATCATACATAATCATTCAGTTTGCACACTTAAACCAGTTTCATTCACTAACCTGCAAACTCATCAACGTCACTTTTCATCCTTTTTTTTTCAAAAAAATTTCTGTTCTGTGCAAAGAGCTCTAAATACCAGGCCTATATTATGATACCTGTGCCTTGCGACCTGCTTCAGTAAATGTTATATCACCCCCTTGTGGTCTCCCAACACCATTACACCAGACTTTTAAACAGGTCAACCAAGTGAATTGGAAAACACACAAATTAGGCTATAAATGTAAATGTTGGCTAATGTTAATATATCGATGCCTCAAAAATATATTGATAAAATAATATGCCCATCATTAATCGATATATCGATTCTTTATGGCATGCTTATTATTCACTCTTGGCTCATGTATAACCTTCTAGCTTAATGAAAACCAATTACATGCCCTCTGATTTTTTTTCCTCCTCTAGTGTGCCTTAGGCTACCATGGAGAGAAAGGTTTGCTTTCATCTCTTATGGGCTGGATTGTAGCAGGAAACATCACTCCATCCTTCATTGAAGGCAGTTCTCTCACAGGGGAGGTGTGTATGTTCTTTACACTTCCTCTACACAAGTCATGAACAATGAGGTTAGGACATTAAGCTGGTAATTTCTCTTTCCTTTTCCTCCTAATTCCCCCTCTCCTTTTTGTTATTTTGTCTTAAGATATGGTTTGCTTGGCTGGTTCTCAAGATGGAGTCGATGTTTGAGGAGGACTCTCAGCTGCAGCGCTGTGTAGAGCAAGAGCTCCTCTCCAACTCTGCGTACACACCAGATCAGGCTCTGAAAGTACACCTACTACACCTCTATTACAATTATCATGTACAATCCATATCAAAGAGAACATTTTGAGTTTTGAGGCATAGATTTTTGGCCTTCTGTTTGTCTTATTTTTCTTCTCTGCTCTTGCAGAGTTCTTAAATGCAGGGTGTTCACATTCATGGGAAATATCAGGGAATGTTAGGGACTGTTTACTGTATAATGAAAATTCTGTCATTGTTTGCTCACCCTCATGTTGTTCCAAACCTGTATTACTTTTTTTATTTCTGTGAAACACAAAAATTTTTTTTTTTTTGTTCAGTCTCCATTCATTTTTATTGTATGGAACAATGGTATGTATGGTGCAGTTTAAGCAACTGGTGACTGAGGCTGGTGACTGGCTGGTGACTGTCAGTCCCTAACATTCTAACAGCTTGTGTTTCATGGAAGAAAGAAAGTCATATGTGTTGAAATAACATGAGGATGAGTAAATTATGTCAGAATTTTCATTTTGGGGTGAAGTTTACTTTCACCCTGACTTTTGAGGTTCTTATTGGAGACATTTGTAAACAAGTAATTTTAACAATTGTTTCTTTAAATATTTAATATTTATTCTTTGTCCTCTTTGTTTCCGGCTTGTCAGAAAGCCCAGGTGCGTCTCAAGCTTCAAGTTGTCCCCTCCGTGCAGAGGCTGATGATCTATCGCTGGGCTCAACAGGCTCTAGTTACACCTGCAGATCACCCGCTCCTGCCTTTGGTGTGGCAGAAGTTCCTTCAACTTTACTTCCGTCAACCTGGACCAGAGTTTGGGCGAGTCATCCTTTCCTTTTGTTAACTGTTACATAATTGTTATTTGTTTCGCTTGTTATTGTATTGCTGTTGTGATTCAGTACATATTATCTTGCTGGGTTCTGAGTCATCTGGCTCATGAGGCAGCCAGAGACCTTCGGCTTTAGATTTATCATCATGCTATGCTTATTCAACGATGTGTTGTTACATAATACGAGTGAAGATGTGCACATACTTCCACAAATTTCATATTTCACCAGACTTTGCTTTACGCTTTGTGAAACAGAACTGAATGTTTTAATTTAACATAAGCATGTCTTAATGTGTTTCATTATTGGTATTTCCAATGTCTTGACAAATGTTTTCTTGGATATTACCAGGCTGGAGGTGAAAGGTTGTATTGGCAGGCGTTATTTCCAGAGTGCGGCCCATCTCTCCTTGCTGAAGAGCCTCCGACAGCGGCTAGTTGAGGTGTCTGATTTCCACCATGCTGCTAGCCAGGTTCTAAAGGTGCCTTGTCCCTCTGGTGAATCCAGTGATGGTCTGCTAACCCCAGGGACACCCATCACATCTCCTGAGCTGCACACTGAATTTGTGCGGTAATGGACTCAGTTTTGTCTCAATATTTTCTGTTGACGTTTTAAGTTCCATGTCCTGTTGAGTCTTTGTGTAGTGCAGTGTCTCTGTCAGACTTGCAATCATTGTTCATGACTGCCAATTGCCAATCAACAGTGAATTTGATTGCGAGCACATGCCAAACAGGTCTCAAGGCTGTATCTTGGCAACGCTTTGGCCTATTAAAACTAAACTTTTTACACGTGATAGCCATCATGCCCTGATGGTACCTGAGCAGTTTCGGAACAGTGTCACCTACTGGTAAGAAGATATGAAAAATAGCTTTTATTGCTCACAGCGTGGCCTAAAATTATGAATTATTTGGCTTATTATCAAAATTTTTTGCCTATGTTCATGAGACTGGTCTTGTCTGGTTTCTTGGGTTATGGCGATGACAGTGATGCCATATTTTCCATGGTCTGCCCTATTGCCTGTCCATCATTTTGAACTTCATTGAAAGCATACTCTTTCCAACTCCTATAGCGTTTATTGGATCTTGACTTGAAACTTATCATGCTTCTTTGTACTGTATTTACATGAATCCTTTTTTTAAACTGTTTACATTAGTTTAGGACAAAATCGACCATGTTTACATGAATACGTGCATTTAGTAAATACCTTTGACCGCTCAGGCGTGCACCCAAGATACTGTAAGACTATATTGTTCTCTCTTTTGCAGCTTAATGCTTTCTCTCTTCAACGTCAACCACATCCTGCTCTGTATTTCCATAGTCATTCAAGTTTTCTTCATCGCTCTCAGATGTTACTATCTTCAGGCGGTCTTGCCCACTGAGGGGCAAGGGGCACTTATATCTCTGCACATATTTACATAATGTAGTCATTTATAACATTGGCATATATCATAATATCACCCACCCCTAAAACTGCTCAATGTATATTAAAAGGCATTAAAACTTGTCTTGATGCTTCTTTGGATGCTCATGTTGCCGATATGGCTTCAAAATGACCCCGGGATTGCTGCTTTTAGCTATATTTTTACTTGTTATTTTTTGTTAGTTTCATGTAGTTCTAGTTTTTCATTTACTTTGCAATATTTATTTTTATTTCAGTTTTGTTTTTAAATCAGTAGTTTTCATCTTAATTTTAGTTGGTTTTAGAACTATTATGTGTATTCCCCATAGCCTAAATTTTGAACATAATCCTTTGAGTTACTAACATTTAAAATCTTAAGTCTATTGATTTTTAAGATAATTAAGTTTAAGGAGCATAGATATTTGAGTTGTGAGCCCAAAACTTTACATTTCAAGTAATGTTTAATTAAGACAACTTGATTTTTGTAGTAATGACAATTTTAGCGTTTATAGTGCAAATTTTTTAAAACCTCTTACTCTCATTGTTCAGGCTCTTCAATGTATTTGCGTTGTGGTTGGATGATGAAAACCTTCAGAAACAGGAAATTTGCTTGCCCTCTTTGCCAAAGCATTATGACACCCACCGCTTAGCCAAAATCATGCAGCGTCAGCAGGTGAGTCTGGCTGAACAAATTATGTCTTTATTTTTTAAGAGGACTGTGTGCCATTTAAAGGAAAATGTGGGTTGTTTTGAATTCAAATAAAACCACCCCTTCTTATGTAAATCTAAATGGTCACACTATATTTTAAGCAAGTCTTTATTTCTTAAATAGATGTCTCTCAATATGGTTGTAATGTCTTTGGAAATGTAGCAAATTTCGGAACATTTTTGATAGCCCCAAAAGGTGGTGGTAGCTGAACACAAAAACTAAACACATGTAGTGAAACTCAGAGCTAGAAGATGTTTAAACATTAACCCTGTATCAATCTAGAAAAAAAAGGGCATCACAACGTTTTATTGATAAATATCACATTAGTTGGATGTACCATTTTTAGATGTTCCTGATGATGTTTATGACAAAACATTGTGAAATCTGATCTGAGAAAAGTCTGTGTGTGACTTCACTTGTAGGAGGTGTGGATGGAGCATGTGGACATTGAGCGAGTCCAGCATGAGCTGCAGGAAGTGCTCAGTCTATGGTCAAAGGTCAAGAGTGAACCTGCACTTTCCCAGAACACCAGCTCTTCCATCTTCACTGACTTCATCAATCCTCTAGCTGGTACTGAACCCACTGTTCACTCACAATGACACTCTGATGTCTGGATTTTCTGGTTTACAATATGTTTCTATCCAATAACATTAGTAAATGCAAAAGATTTCATGAACAAACATTAAATAAATATTTTTTTCAAAATAGTATTGTTTATTGTTATTTCATGTGAGTGCATAATGCATTAACTATGTTAACATATACAACTTAATTGTATTAATTTATGAAGAAATTAACATTACAAATGCTCCAAAATATTGTTCATTATTAATTAATGTTAACTATTGTCTTAACTGTTTACGAATACAACCTTAATAAAACAGTTTTTTCTATTTCTCTTTTGGAGTATGTCAAAAACTTTTTATCAGTCTATAGTTATAGTTCTGGATAGCAAAAAGAATAACATATATTTTTCTATTGTACATTAGCATCAACAATTTTCAAGACCATATTTTATTTGACAACTGAAACCCTGTAATATGAACTGAAAACCTGAATAGTTCAGGTTGAAGAAGTGTTTGGTGCAATTTGCTATTTCATTACAGATTCATTAGCCTGTGACGATTCCACTGATTATGCCTCATGCTTAATAAGGTTGCATCATTAATCAACTTTCCTTTTACAGCTAGGGAACGTATTCTCACTCACCTGAGAAAGCATGATGCCCCCCAGGGGGCGCTGTCACTTGTGCCAATGAAAGCCCCAGTGCCTGACATTCCCACTGAGAGCCTGTCAGATGAGAAAATCTCCACTCTCTTAATTCAGGAAGACCTCGCTAAACTTCAGAATCAAGCCAAGTAAGACCCTATGTGTGAGCACACACTCGCTTTGAGTATGATGGAACTTAATGGATCAGTATATTCTTTACTGAAGATAAGTGCTCGCTAATGTCTTAATGCATGATAAATAAGACTCCAGTGTCACAAATAATGTCTGAAGGCTCTGCTCTGTATTTGCTAAATGTTGTCGTAAATCACTCCCACTGTGTTTTCTCTTTAGGTTGGCAATGGTGCGGGAAACACAACAGGTCACTCTAGACAATGAACTGTTGGAGGTGTTACCTCAGCTCTACATAAACCGAGAAGACCAGCTCTCAATGCAGTTAGAGTGCCGAGGTAAAGGAGGACTGCCCTGTCAGGGTCCTGCACATATCACTGTTAAGGTAAACAGATGTCTTCACTTCTCACCATCTGGTGAAATAATTATTTGAAGAATCAACCAAATATCTTGAATATATTCCTGTTAGAAACATAGTCTAGCTGTTAGCTGTTTCAGACACATTGAGCCTTGTTGTTTATGTGGGTGATGCGGGTTCAAATTCACCCTTTGTCCAGACCCCATTGCCCCGATTTCCTGCTAAATAATGAATCAATGACAATAATTTCCCTCCTATGCTTTGTTCTCTCTCATTGTGTCTTGCAGTACTCAAGAATGCATAAACTGGATCCAGTGCAGAATCAGATCCAGGGTCTTAAGAGTGATATTAAACAGCTGCAGGCTGACGGAGTCAAAGCTCCTCCTCAGAGTCTGGCTGAGTCAGCTGTGCACACAGAGAACTTCATCACGTAAGTTCCCACTCAGCTCATCATCCACACTTTCTACATTTATGTCACCAAATGTGAAAGTGATTTGTTTTCTTGTTTAGGGCCTTGGTTAATGCTTACAAATTAAATGCATCCCCTGGTATACTGAAGGTGGGCATCGCTGCTTTCTATCAGATAGTGTCTTTTGTATGCGAGGACACACAGAGACATCCACCTACTCGCCAGTTCTTAACTTCTTGTATTGAGATCCTGGGTCAGGTATTTTCTTCCCTATGTTCAGAAGGACTTTATTGCTATTTTGCAACATCTAACTTAATATTAGCCCTAATTTCAAACGTTGACAGCAGAATATTTAAAAGGTGTGCACAGTTTTTTTTTTTTTCTCTCAAAGTTTTACCTATACTGTGCTTTTGGAAAATATGTTTAAATATATTGACTACTCACATAAGATGAAGACTCAAGTCATATCAGTAGCCTAATAAAAGCTGTTAATTTATTGTATGAGTGATAATGTCTAGAAGTTTTAATTGTGAAAAAAATTTGAATGCACCTTTAAAGTGTAAAACATTTGTGTATCTGTGACTTTAGGTCTTTATCCGGGACGTCCGATCAGAATGTAAGCATATGCTGAAGACCATCTTGCTCAACAGGCACCTGTGTAACCTTTTGTCACCCTACTTCACCCCAAATGCCTCTCCTGCAGAGCTGGTCTCTCTGTATGAGGAAGTGGTCAACACCCTCCACACAGACAGCGGTGACGTCATTTTTATGCTCCTCACTAAAGTAATTCACATTTATGAATATGGAAAATGCTAAAAATATCACTACTTTAAAATTCTTTAGATCACAATAAATAGTTTGGAAAATAATATTTGCTAAATGTTTTTATTCTCTTCTTATTTAAGATATACTGTATTTGTTTCATTGGGTACAGAGTAGATTTGAATGTTTTGTTCATTAGGGTGTGAGCCAGAGTTGTTTTTATTTATGTCGATTTCCATATCAAAACCTTGAAAGTATTTTATGAAGTGTTTTCATGCAAAAATAGTTAAAGCATCAAGGTCTTATTTAACTGTATAAAACGATCACAATCCATAAACCACCTCAGATCCAGATCTTTCCTGTGTCCTCTCTGAGACATTGATTGCTCTACTTTTGCATTTGAATGTTTAGCTCACTTTTCTCTTTAGAGAGTTTAATACTATAACTTTGAGTAATCTGTTCTATGTTTCCAGTTTGACATGACACAGTGGCTGTCTGCGGCGCAGCCTCCGTTCCCTGAGCGCAGCCGACTGATGACGATCATTCATCAGGCTCTCTGCACCTGTGGACTGAATCCTGAGCCAGAAATCCTCATGCCTTTCAACATCTTCTGCAATCACTGGACTGAAATGCTGCTTTACCAGTTTCCTGACCACTACAGCGACTTCCTGCGTTTACTCATGCAGAGTACGTCTCTCTCTCTCTCTCTCTCTCTCTCTCTCTCTCTCTCTCTCTCTCTCTGAACCACATTCATTTATGTGTTTTTTGGATTTGAATGGTTACATGTTAAATCATCCAAATTACAATTTTTATTTATTAATAAAATGTTTTAATTAATTTATTTATAATGATTCGCTGTTCCTTTAAATTTACTTGCATCCCTAACTTTCGGGTTGCTATTCATGGCCCCTGTTGTATTCCTGGTAATGCCACTGACAATTTTCTAACGGTCAAATGACTGGTGTCCTGTTTATAAGCTTGTCTGCCATCTCTTTATGCAGCATATCTCCTGATCTGTCTGCTTTGAAGTCTTTTTTGGTTGCTTTCCCTGTCTTGTTTTTATTGAAATGAGTAAAAACTATGCTTTATATGAGTAATATGAATAATACATTTTCCACTAAATTACATTTGTAACTGTGAAGTGGATTACGTCTTTATCAGTCCACACTTTGTTTTGTTTGGAAGGTTTGATTATGAATGAATTTGATCTGTTATTTTAATTTCTTATTATTTCTGTGTGCCTCTCTTTAGCGTTTCTGTACACAATTCATAAGCATTCACATGAAATGACAAAAATGACCAATGAAGGGTTTGCGTTAGTGAATATGTGTTTATATGTTTGTAATCAAATAAAATACAATTTGTGCTTAAACATTGACTGTGTTCTCTATCCCACAGGCTCTTCTGAGCAACTTCTCAGTCCAGACTGCTGGAGAGCATCACTGCGAGTATTGGGCTGCTCTTCTCACACTAAATTAAAGACAGCGAAAACCCGCTCCTTCCTCCTCTCCCCTCAACAGGTAACATAACACACCTTTCATTTATTCTACAAACTCTGTTAGTGTTTGGAGATGCTTATAATTAAAATTATTATTTTTCTAGGTGGATGAGACCATTGAGTGGCTTTCCAAGTTCTTTCTGAAGCTTCGTTTGTCTAATGTGGACTTCAGGAGTTTCGGTCTCCTCTCAAAATGGGGGCCGTACATTGAGGAAGTCAAGGTGTTTTGGGAAGATCTGATTAACTATGTCATTGATCTGGAACTAAACAACTGTAGCAAAGTATCTGTAGGAAGTCCAAAACTTGTCAAAGGTACAAATATATTTCCAAATATAGGTTTATTATGCATAACAGCTATTTGTGTTTTACAACTTAGATGTAATTTATTTGATTCCTTTATTTAATGTAGCTCTTGAAATCCTGCATGCAAAAATGGCAAAACTTTTTGAACCATGGATTCTAGTCCTTGACACTGACAGCACCAGGTATGCTCTGATGTTGCACATTGATTTGGGTTATGAAAACACTGATGACATAAATGATAAGTAGCACATCTCATAACAAGCTTTTCTTGCGTGTCTCATAGTCAACCTCGCTGTTCACCATGGCTTGAATCAGATGCCACAGCTGCAGCAGGCTTAGTGAGCTTATATGCACACTTGACGGAGACTTTGCATGAGAAATTCAAAGGTAAACAAACTCGGAAAGCAGGACAGCACACAAATGTTATGATTTATTCAGCTAACTTCTGCTTACAGCAAAAGATGAATAAAATGTTTAGACTGTTTATTTCCTGTCCATATCATTAGATTCATTTCTTTTTGGTGCAGATCACTTGTTGCCAGGACAAAGAGGAGCTCTGTGGCTCCATCTCATGCATTACTGTGAGACCTGCACTTTTCCGAAGATGCCAGAGTACCTGCTGTACACTTACCACACTGCGTACTGCCGTCTGCCGTGGAAAGACCTGCATCCAGACCAGACGCTAATGAACCAGTTTTTCAATGTGAGAGGCTCACAAAACTTGAGGATGACTTGCACTACTGACTTATGTTAGGTTTAGATTTAGAATGTACTGTGTTTTAAAACAAATGACAGCAGGG
Source organism: Moxostoma hubbsi (assembly GCA_032164185.1). NCBI lineage: Eukaryota > Metazoa > Chordata > Actinopteri > Cypriniformes > Catostomidae > Moxostoma > Moxostoma hubbsi. The sequence goes on from JAVLUX010000218.1 coordinate 916,928, forward strand.
TCTCAGAGTACCAGCTTGTGGGCCACATTCGGCACGCAAGATATATTTTATATGGATAGTTTATCCTTGAACCTGTCCACAAATACATTTTTGTCTGTGCGATTTGTTGAAAAATCAGAGGGGGGTGACATATCAATGTGAATGTCATCAATGAAATTTTAAAGTAGAAATTCAGTCTCAAATTGTTATACTGTAGACTAAAACTCAAAAATCATATTTTAAATGAATTTAATCAAAACAATTAAATGGATAGAAAATTTACTTAAAATGTCTTATTAACTGTAAAATTATTTTAAACAATTAACAGGAGGCATTGGGATAAGCTGTCAAATATTTTGATGCAGAGCTAACATTAGCTAACTAATAGCAAATTTGATCATCAGCCATCTGTTATTTTTCTGGACTTGCACTTTCCTGCACCAGTATGAAGATTTCTGCATTTTTTACCTTCTATAAAACACCCAAGGTTACGCGTATTAGTGTTCCTCAGACACTGCAGCCTCTCATTTCGGAACATATTTTCGGGAGGGTCATAATAAAAATACATAATGTGAACGGATTGTCCATATTTTTAATTCAAGAGTGAAATATAGGATTACATGCTCACTATTGTCACCAGTTATGTTGTATTTAGGTAAGTACTCCAGGTATTCCAATTAATTTCTTCTAATAATCCCAGATAGGCTACAGTATATGTTTATGTTTAATATTTCTTGATGATTAATCTGCACAGCTATACATTTTCTAATGTGTTATTAACGTGTGACATCAGTTTGTAAATGTAGTGAGTTTACGCATCTCTGGGGTCTCTTCAGACATCCCTTGTCCCGTGTGAATCAAAAGTTAACATTACAGATATCCACAGTAGTTATTAATTTACGGTCCGACATTTGTCCGGAAAACTAATCACATCCAAATAGGGCTTTACTTAATAGCACAATCTACTGTTGGAAATTAATGACCAGAAGGGGGATATCGGTTATGGTACTGGCCGCTGATCAAGAACACCACCTGGCTAGTGGTTCCAGGGGAACCCAAATTACTCAAATGAGACCCCTGGTCTAGACCTTTTACATAAGGAGACATTTGGTCACTTTCAAGGTACTGTAGTTTGAAAAAAGATTCAGAGATGATGGTGGGTTTAAGGATTTTAAAATTAAAATAGCTTTAATCTAATAACTGTTAAGAAATGCTGATAGCAGATATATCAGTCTGTAAACTGTAATGTGTGAATGTCCAAATCAGTGAGCTTCATTTGATGGTTTTCATTAATTTATTAATTTCATGCTTATATCATGCTGTTCAGGTGGAAAGGGGAAGTCCAAAGAGCTGTTTCCTGTTCATGGGAGAGCTGCTGTGTGAGGTGAACTGGGTCAGTACATTGAGTGATGCTCTCAGCCCACAGCCGAGCCCCTCGGCTCAGAATATGGTGGTCTCCCTCCTCTACCTGATGGTGTTCCTGGCCAAAGAAGATCTTACTCTCAACAAACCTGTAAGTGTTTTTTTTTAGTGGTGCACAAACTTCTCTTGGTGGCCCTCTCAACATTACACATTTTTTATATCTCCGTAAGCAAATAACCTTCAATGCATCTTTTTAGTAGAGTACTCAAAAACCTGAAATGGGTGTGTCAAATAAGGCAGACATACAAAATATGTACTGTTGGGGGGCCACCAGGAACAGGGTTGGGAGACACTGTAACAGTCTTCAAAGGTGCTTATAGAGATTGATCTATAATGTTGTGCTTCTGTGCAGGAGTCCCCTGTCCTAAATCTACTTGGTCAGTCATCTTCTCTGCCTTGGCATCTAGTGGATTTTCCTTCATATGAAAACGCCATTCGTTATGTTAGCACACATTATCCATCCTCCCTTGTACTCAGTCGTGACACTTCTTCACAACAAGTCATCAAATTGCTTCGAATGGCTGCTGGATTTGGGCTGCCCACACAGCCATTGCATCACAAGGTTAGCTGAAACACAATAGTCAAATTCATTTTTGCGATATTCCAAACTATTAAAAGGACCCCATGAAATCAAAAGTTTGTTTTACTTTTAGTTCATATCAATTAGATTTGAAAAGTTGGTAAAATGTACCTTTAGCAAATGTTTCTCTTTTAAAGATTTATCAAAAATATTCATTACTCATTTTGCACTACACAGATATTTGTCCAATCAAATGCTCTCAAGAATGAGAGTGTCCCTCCCTCTAATACCACAAGCAAACCAATTTGCGAGTAGCAAATTGTGCACTTCATCTGTTTATGCATTCTTCCCTGCTACACCGTATGCAAAAATCAGTACATCGTTGAGTAGGTTGTCAGAAAAAGTAACAAGTCCTTTGATATGTTCTGCCCAAACTTACAAATAAGGAAATACATCTACACAGGAAATAAAACTGCACTTGACAATCGATTTCATTGGGTATTTAAATGAACGTAACTTTGAACATTTGAACTACATCTTCACAGCATCATGATGTTTAACTGTTGTATTTTATCCCTGTTAGGACATGACTTTAAAGTGTCAAGCCTTCCTTCACCTCATGGTGCAGTTCCTGACCTCTCTGGATCAGAATGGGAACATCAGTCTGGCGTCTCTGGAGACAGAAATGGAGAAATTACTGGAGTACATTGCCCTTTTTAACCCTCCTGGTGAGGAGACTAGTTCCTCGCTATTTCATATTAGGGATAGGTCATAATAATCAACTAGTTTTCCAACTAACTGATTAGTGAGTCAACTAGTTTATCTAGATTTTTTTGTTTGTTTTAATGTTTTTAGTGGCACTGCTTTACTTTGCAGTGTTTTACCTGCTGCTACAGCCATACAGATGCACATGGACACATTTGATTAGACCTTGCCATGAAAATATTCTTGCAATTATTCAAATATCTTAAAGGTTCTGGTTACAAACCAAAAAAACTGCACCAATATCTGTGTTTGAATGATGTGATATCAGGCTAACTTGACTGTGTGTTGCGCCATATAGAGACAGACCCTCAGCAGAGGCACATGGCCACGTGCAGTCTGTTTGCCAAGATGCTGACTCTGCTGAATGAAGCTGGCATTTCTACTGCAGAGGGACTCGGGACTAAACTCCATTCCTGGGTGGAAAAGAGAGCTCGGGGTCCTTTGGTTCTCCCCCTGCTAACCGCTGCTTGCAGATGTCTGGCCTCAGTGCGTCATATGGCACGCACAACTGAGGCCTGTATTCTCTCCTACTTCACTGATGGTAACAATAGCTCATACTCTTTCTGCAAAGTCATAGATGTAAACACTCTTCCTGCGTAACACTTTAGGAATTAGAGAACTTTTGCCTAATAATTGGGTTGATTCATTAAAGCAGACATTAGTACTGCATCAAAAGATGTTCACATTTGTCTAGTTTAATATCTTGTAATTTTGAGTCTGTGAGTTCTAGTATTCTACAGTATATAACTGTTTTAAAGCTGATTAGTGTAATTTGTTCTATGTTAAACTCTAAGCTCGGATGGGCCCGTGAGAAAAAAGAAACAATTTTCAAAATATTAATAAGTAATGTCTTGACCAACACAAAATATAATTTTAAAGCTTCGAAGCTGTACATTACAATGCATGTAGGCATTATGACCAAATCTGAACAAGTGCTTTGAAATTTGCAGACAAATCAGAAGTGTTCCATTTTGATAATTTATTAAACATTTTCCTCTCTACATATTATTGTAATCGGTAAAAACATCAAACTCGTGTATTATGTTGTTGGAAAGCTCTCAAAGATTAAAATACAATCAGGATATTTGTTTTACCTTAAAGTCAAAAATATAGCCAGTAATAGCTAAGTATATGTCTTTGACATACAGTTGAAGTCATAAGTTTACATACATACAGTTGAAGTCATTAAAACTAATTTATTAATGAATCCACAGATTTAATATTAGCAAACTATAGTTTTGGCAAGTTGTTTAAGACATCTACTTTGTGCATGACATGAGTAATTTTTCCAACAATTGGTTACAGACAGAATGTTTCACTTTTAATTTGACTATTTCACAATTCCAGTGGCTCAGATGTTTACATACACTAAGTTAACTGTGCCTTTAAGCAACTTGAAAAATTCCAGAAAATTATGACAAGTCTTTAGACAATTAGGCAATTAGATTCTAGGCAATTAGAAAGGAGGTGTACTGAATTGCAGGTGTACCTGTGGATGTATTTTAAGGCCTTGCTTCAAACTCAGTGCCTCTTCACTTGACATCATGGGAAAATCAAAAGACATCAGCCACAAAACACAGTAAAACTAGTCATATATTGATATAACCTGAAAGGCTGCTCAGCAAGGAAGAATCCACTGCTCCAAAACCACCATTACAAAAGCCAGACTACAATTTGCAAGTGTACATGGAAACAAAGATCTTACTTTTTGGATAAATGTCCTCTGGTCTGATGAAATAAAACTTGAACTTTTTGGCCATAATAAACATCAGGTTGAAAAAAGTGAGGCTTGCAAGCCGAAGAACACCATCCCAACTGTGAAGCATGGGGGTGGCAGCATCATGTTGTGGAGTGCTTTGCTTTGATGCACTTCACAAAAGAGATGGGAAATTGAGAAAGTCATGAGAAATTGAAGCAACATCTCAAGACATCAGCCATGAAGTTAAAGTTACAATGACCCCCAATCATACCTCCAAAGTTGTGGCACAATTGCTTAAGGACAACAAAATCAAGGTATTGGAGTGGCTACAAAATACTAACAAAGTGTATGTAAACTTCTGACCCACTGGGAATGTGTTGAAAGAAATAAAAGCTGGAATAAATAAGTCTCTCTACTATTATTCTGACATTTCATATTCTTAAAGTAGTGATCCTAACTGACCCAAGACAGGGAATGTTTACTACTATTAAATGTCAGGAATTGTGAGTTTAAATGTATGTAAACTTCTGAATTCAACTTTTCACGTTTCATGTGAACATATGTTGGTTATATGCCACGTTTTCACTTATAACTTCACAAAAAATAAACTGAACATAAAACATACCATTACTAAGAGAAGACGATTATCTTTAAAACAAGCCAACACAAAGTAAACGGATGCATTAGATCAATAGATAACTCACACAAAGCACTAAGTGCACACAGCATCTGGCATCTTGGTATCTGGCTACAAACACGTTAACTTTCATGCATCAGATGACGTCACTTCATTGGAAAAGCTGAACGCTAAACCAATTAGATTGGGTTCAGATAGTCTTCCATATTTCGGCAGAGAGTCATGTGATCAATCACTAATTGCATATGGCCACCGTCTGATGGTGCCAAGTACATGACACAGACTCAATGATGACTCAAATGGCACAGAATGTAACTCACTATTTGTTTGGAGAGGCATTTGGACACTTAAAAGATGTTTTTGGACACTAGTATAAATTATTTTTGTAATGCTATAACTTTTGAATGCCTTGTCATATCAAAACAAAATATTTTTTTTTTTCAGTAGTTTCTTAGGCTGAGTCACAGAACTGTTCATAATCTATATCATAAAAAAAAATAAAAAAAATAATAATGCCAAACACTTGTTAAGCCTTTAATTTTGGGTATGCCACTGAAACATTAAATCTTTAAAAACTTTAATTATTTTCTCGTATTCCAGCTTAACAACTGAACATTAGCATTTATAAGGTTGATTTCTCCTAAAAGTGAAAACAGTGTGGTCTGTTTGTTTGAGTGGCCTTTCCAGCAAAACACTGCAACACTGGCTCAACCAATGGTGTGAATTTTTGACAGGACTGTCTGTTTGGGAGATATGGGTAGTTTATTTTCCTGTTAGAAAACAGTGATTGTTCTTTATATTCCGCTTAGTGCTGCTAGCAGAAATGATCAACACCTCAGCTTTAAATTTCCATTCTAGTTGTTGTCGATACTGTATGAAAGAGAACATTCTAACTGGAATTGAGGAAGACACATCATCTACTAATATCTTCTCTCTCTTTCAGTTGGTTGTGTTGATCAGTACTCTGGTTGGGGGCCCATCCTGGTCTCTCTGCAGGTTCCTGAGCTGACTGTTGAGGACTTCATCCAGGAGAGCCTGAGCCTGGGTAGTTATCTCACCCTGTATGTCTACATCCTCCAAAGGCTGAACCTGGAGCAGACTCTCCTCAATGAGAAGAAGAATTTAGTGCTACTCAGCTCGTGGATCAACCAGGTCTTTCCTAGGTAACATATTGTTAACCAAACATCCATACACTTAAGCACTGCTATCTACTTTTGGTGCTGTTCTTTCACACATTTAAGGACTCATAGAGAAGCCTTATATGAGGCAGTTTAGGATTGCAGAGATCTTAAAAAAAAATTCCTTTTACATTTAGTGAAAATGTGTTGTCTGTCCTTGCAGTGGTCCAGCCGATGAGGCAAAGCTGTTCTTGTGGTGGCACAAAGTCTTGGAGCTTCTGCAGATCCAGGTGGATCAAGAGAACTCATGTGGACTTGACACTCTGATTCTCACATTAATGGCATTCCAGAACCGACTGGCCCAGCTTGGTGAGGAAAGACTAAATTCAGGCATCCTGGGAGCAATTGGCCTTGGGAGGAAATCCCCACTTTCCAGTAGGTGAGACGAATGATAATTCACTTCTGGAGAAGCTACATTATTGGCATGGTGGCCAGATTGGAAGTGAAAATAATTGGATAAAATACAACAAATAATGGTTACTTCATTTGCACATCAAGTAATCTCTGGATTGTGCATCTCACAATGTCTGTTCTAACTTTGTTTCAGGTTTCGGGTCGTTGCACGCAGCATGATGACATTCCTCCTGGTACAGGTGCCTTCGGAGTCTCAGTTGCGTCTTCATGCAGGCACAGAGCTGCAGCTCTCGGCTAAAGCCCAACAGGTAAGAGTTTCCAGGGGATGAGAGAAATGTGTGAAATAAACAGGCAAGATGTGAAAATTATTGAGCCAATTTGATTTCTAGCCTTCCTCACATTTTACATTTTTTCACTGGTCTGTTTACTTCTACAGTATTTGGGTAGATGGCATGAAATACTTTTGGAACGTTGAAAAAAATTCATACTTTTAAAAATTCATTTGTCACACCACAGGATTATTTAAAATGGAATAGTGAAGGCAATCAGGTGATTTTTAAATCAAAGTATTTTTATAGCATCTTTAAATGCTTACTCTCTGTCTTCAGGCCTTAGATTTGCTGGAAGCGATGCCCAGCAATAAGCAGTATTCAGAGCTGCAAGTGTCTGTGAACCAGGCCTGCCAGTTCATCAAGTATTCAGGCCACTGCCTGCGTGACAGCAACCGTCTTTTGACCCTGCTAATCAATGCACTCTACACTGACCTTCACTATCTGGATATCATCCGTTAGCTACAGTATATAATCAGCACAAGGTTAGAGTTAATGCCTGCCATCAAGCTCTGTAAAGCCCACCAAAGAAACTGGGGAAAGAAGCCTAACTCCAGATGATATGAAGGAGAACTCTTTGTTGAGAACCAGTGCAATCCATTACACAGTTTCAGTTTTGTAGCACTGATGTCTTGACTAAGGCTTGAAAAGAAAGACGAGAGAGGAAGGTTAAATCATGGTTTGCAGTACATGCTCATTCAGTTTATAGTCCTAAATAAAATTGTTCTCTTATCTTTCAGCCCTTTTCCTCAATTGGTGTATAGATCTGCTTTGCTCAACGAGATTAAGAAAATGCAGGATGATCCACACATCAAAGAATACTTCAAACTCTTTATTAATGAAAAGTATCCCTTTTTGTGTGGATCATCATGTGTTTTTACACAGATTATGGTCTCAATATATAGCTTATTGTAGTCAGTTATATAATTTATTTTGGATTAGCAAGGATTTTATGATGTATGTTTGAGGATGTTTTAGATGTGCTTTGTTGGAGGAATTTTGGTGATGATTTAGAAAATGTATTGAATTCACATGGAGTATAGTAACAGAGTATCTATACCTCATAGCACGTCTCTCTCATTTAATTTGTGCACATGCTGGTGAATTTACAAAAGATTATATTTTATTTTAGTTTCACTTCAGACTCACTATTACTATATTTTATTAGCTTTTTTAAAGTACTTACAAGCTCATGCAAATCAACCAATAATGGCTAGTTATTTGATATTTTAGTCTTATGAAGTGAACATTTTGTAGATTTCTTACTGGTTATGGTCTGTATTATTTGGATGAGGGGGTCGGCAAAATGTTTTGGTCTGGCCAACAATGTCCAAACTAGATGAACACTGGTTGCTGCTCCTGCATGTGATCTGTCTGATAAGTGCACTTAATTTTCAAACTTCGACATGATTGTCAATACACAGCTTAAGTCCTTCCTTAAATACTGTTCATATGACATCACACATTTCTTTTGCCTCAAAGGGTTTCTGTTTCTCCACAGTGAGATGGCTAATATTCATTTGAATAATCATTTAAATTTGAATGAAAGTGCTTACTGCTGTATTTGATAATTATTTTATTATTAATTTGAATTTGAATGAGAGAATGCATTCTTTGGTACTGTTTCAGAATGCTGCTATCTCCATATTTGGAATTAGTTTTTATTGAGTTAAGCTAACAAGTCAGGCCCTCTGTCGATTCACTGCATGCTTTTAGAATACAGTCAGAAGTCATTTTCTCATACCAAAACATTAACTGGTTTACATAATACTTCAGTATAAATATCAAAACCTTTTACATCGGATTTACATAGGAATCAAGCAATTTTAGTGCACAATTTCAGTGTCCCCAAATAGATTATCGATTCCCTATACAAGAATAAGAAATTACAAAAGCAACCAATATTTCATCATAAAAAGTGTAATTTACAGATTTAAGTTTTATTTATTTTTTTTATTTATTTATTTATTTTTAACAACGAGCACAACACTGAGCAACATTGACACCTAGAAGTTTGTATAAATGTATACTGGAAAAAGGAGTCTAATGTTGTGTATTGCCTTGTAATGTGTTGTTTTGTGTTTTCACACTTCTTGTGCCATGATTACCGTTCTGTCATGTCAAATGATCTGTCTTGTTCTCTGGAAATGTAAATGATTATCAAGGTCAATAATACCTACAATCAAAATAATTGTGTGTTTATGTTCTCATGTGATGTGAAAAACTCATTTATTCATTTATTTTTTTTATTTTTTTAGCAAATAGGAATAGCAAAATATATTTAGCATGTTTTAATTTATCAAAATGTTATTTAGATGTTATATAAAATGTTTAAAATGTAAAACTATTTTAAAGATAGCATTAGCACACTGTTCAGGCAAATCATTTCACAAAAAAAGTTTGGTTTTCAATTAAAAAACATATGTCAAAATTGAGGCACAAAGTAATTGGAAACTTTCTGGTTCACAAATATTTATAGAACATGTACATAGTTCATGTGATGAACTACATCTATGATGAGGGGAAATTACTTCATACATCCACTACCAGCTGATTAATGGTTATTGCAAAAATGGATTAGAAATGTTTTATCTGTGTAAAGTTATAGCCAATTTTACAACTTCTGTTACCTTGATGATTTAATGTCAACGACCCCTAAAATGACTGTAAAACTTAGGGTTTAAACAAATTTACAGCTCAAAGAATGCATGAGTTTTATCAGAAGAATGAATGTAAGTGCTTTTACAAAATTATAAGCTTCTAATTTCTGCCTTGAACTTTCCAAACATTGATCCCATTCACTTCCATTGTAAGTGCCTCACTGTAACCCAGATTTTTGCTTTTGTTTTTTTTAAAGAAAAGAACGGACGAATCAAAATAATGTTTTGTGGTAATCAATATTATGCCACAAATGCTGTCGATTTAAAATAAATAAATAAATAAATTATGTGAAATGTGACAAATGGTGACAAAGTCCACCTAGAAGGCCTCATTAATTTGACTAAATAGTAGAGGTCAGTCTATATCTGAAGATATAGATTTAAACACTGGAGTCTCATGGATTGCTGTTATGCTGCCTTTATGTGCATTTTGGAGCTTCAAAATTTTGGTACCATTAATTTGCATTGTATGGATCCATAGAGCTGAAATATTCTTCTAAAAATCTTTATTTGTGTTGAACGGAAGAAAGAAACTCATCATCCCACATTCCCGCTGTGTCAGAGAGAGAGAGGGGGCGAGGTCAAAAATAATGTGATAGGTTAAAACTATTTTGTTTCTTTTTTATCTGTCAAAATGATGGACAGCATTTGGAATTATCCATCAATATTTCAAAAATCAGTAAATGAAGTGACAGAGAATGTTTGGTCATTACTTAACCCAGCGGTCCCTGACATGTTGGGTTAATTATTTGTTTGTGTTCCACCAGAAATAATTAATCTGAGATGCCACTTTCAGTACTAGGGTGCGTTCTTGAAATTCTGCAGCCAAGTCCACACTATCCGTTTAAGTTTGAAAACCCTGTTGTCATTTTCATAACATAGTTTTCCAAAGTATGCGGTTATGAAGAACATTTTTGAAAGTCTTTGTTTTCAGTGCCATTCCAGTGTGGATGAGAGATATAAATGTAGATCAACCCATGTGTTTTCAAACAAAAATGTACTAGTGTGGTCTGTACTTTCTGCATGTTTACTTCGACGCTTCCAGTGTAGACTATCCTTTAAAACAGGTGTAAAAAAAAACATTGTGTAGCCTCTAACAAATCGATTTAAACTCACACAATTGTGAATAGACACAAATGTAAATTTGCTATTATTTCTTTACTTCCATGTAATGATGAAAGTCATTAAAGTGAACAATGCCAATTACACAGATTAGTGTGTTAGAGTCAAAGTGCTTTTAATGAGGGAGAACTGAAGATTACTGCACATTAACTGGTAAAAAGCCCAGTATATTATAGAAACTATAAATCCAGTGGTGAAAACTGGGCAAGTGCTCGCAGTGCATTGCACATACACGGGAGATCGTATCTGCAATACATCACTAATGAAACACATGACTTATGGGGTTTAGCTGCCAGTTGTTAGTGATGGATCTCTTTTAATATAACTGCCAACTTTAGTCACAACATTTCCATTATTAAATCTGAGAATCTTTCCCACTGCATGTTCACAGCCCTCTTTGCTTAGACTTGCTTCTAACTTATCTAACTTCTAGCGTATTGAACAAAAGTTGGAAAAGCAGTACAACCTCTTTAGCCCCAACTGGCCCAGTCAACGTGAGGCAGTCTGCGTTTTAGTGCTGTTTTAACTGGGGGAGAGAGCCAGTGTGTCATTTACCAGTGAATGAGAACATACTTCAGAAGTTCCACTCTCATTTTACTGGCCATCATTCCACTTATCAACCCATACATATTATCATATGTTACTTACATTTGATAGTAGGCTTAGTCATAAAAACAGATTAGAAATAGTATTTTAATATCTATTCAACCTGATGTGAAGTGTTTTATGGCTTGAACAATTGGCTTTTGACACTTTTTAACAAGGTAATAACATACAAATGGTGTGACTCTTGCACTCACGTAAAATCCCTATAACTTACACATAAAGGTCCCTCCATCACAGCATCTGATATAAGTAGACATCAGTAGCAGTTCTAGCTTATTTGGTGCCCTGGACTATTGGTGAGTGATTCTAAATGAGAACCCCCCCCCAAAGTTGTTGACCTTGTGCCGCCCCCCCGATCAGTATTCCTGATCCATGACAAAATATTAAGTATTTTCAAGTTTATTCAAACGTTTTTTAATAACTATCCAATAAGTGAAAGGATAGCATTTGGTGTAAAACTTTCCCTTGTTGTTAAACATAGTTTTTCTTACATGGGGTCAACAGATTTGGTATGAAACGTGTTAAAATGTGATCACATCAACTGATCTAATCACGATGTAGATTTATTTGTTTATAAAATACTTAAGATGTTATGAAATGCCAAATGTGATTTAAATGAACAGAAAATGGTTAACCCTTTTCTGAAGTGTTATTTTGAAAATGTATCATCTTAATTTGTTATATATATATATATACTTTTGTACATAAAGCTTGGCTTAAAAGGTTAGTTCACCCAATAATGAAAGTTCTCTCATCATTTACTCACCCTCATGCCATCCCAGATGTGTGCGTATTCCTTTCTTCAACAGAACACAAATGAAGATTTTTAGAACAATATCTCAGCTCTGTTGGTCCATTCAATGCAAGTGGATGGACTCCACATTTTTGAAGCTCAAAAAATAACATAAGTCAACATAAAAGTAATCCTTGTGATTCCAGTGGTTAAATCTATGTCTTCAGAAAATATATTATATATGTGGGTTAGAAGCAGATCAATATTTAAGTCCTTTTTTTTACTATAAATTCTCCTCCCTGCCCAATCAATCTCCACTTCAACTTACACATTCTTGTCCTTGTGTTTTTGCTGATTCACAATCTTCATGCATATCACAACCTACTAGACAGGGAGAATAATTTACAGCAAATATTGATCTGTTTCTCACCCAAACCTACCATATGACTTTTGAAGATATGGATTAAACCACTGGAGTAATATGAATTACTTTTATGCTGACTTTGTTTGCTTTTTGCAGCGTTAACATTCTGGCACCCATTCACTTGCATTGTTTGGACCAAAAGAACTGAGATATTCTTCTAAAAATCTTCATTTGTGTTCTTCAGAAGAAATATTATATCATGATAAGAGATTACTTCTAGAAGAAATTAAATAATAAATAAATATAAACACTTCTTGCACAGTGTCATACTCATCTGGGATGACATGAGGGTGAGTAAATGAGAGAATTTTCATTTTTGGGTGAACTATCCCTTTAAGACAAAAATTGTTTATTGAATAGTGAGTTGATGAAAAGTATGACTTGACCTTCAACAGAGAACATTATCAATTACATTAAACTTTCCTCTCTAATCTCCCTTAATAAATAGACCTTGACAGATGTCCAGACTCTTTGCTGAATAGTTAATTGAAGTCAGTGACAGAGACAGGTGCATCATAAGAGATCTAGACGCTCTGTCTTGCTCTTTGTCTGGTTGTCATGGCTACCATTAAAGTGTCTGGTGTTAAGGTACATTTTATGTGTAAAATATGTTCACCCAGTGTTCAAACTGCTCTTTCTCTCTCTCCTCTCCATTTGGGATGACATTTTTTTTGCGTATACTGGTGAATGATGTACATTTTGCAACACAGGTGCAATTATGTCCTTCAGGCAGCAATGCACACTTAGAAAAGAGAGCCTGCACTTGTACTTTTTTGCCACCTCTGCACCAAAAGAAATTATTCATTTTGACATATGAGTGGGATTTTATTTAATTATTTGTTTGTTTGTTTATTAAGTCATTTATTTGTTTAGTCATGCAGAGGGCTGAAGAGGTGGATGGACTGTGAAAGTACTGTCTGTGCAGCCAGTTGCTATAGAGACACTAATCTGGGAATTTCTGGATTGAGAAGTGCCTTTAGGAGGGTGCTGAACTAGTTGGGTCTACCACAACCGAAAACTTGCTATGATGAGCAATGAACTGCCCTGAATATTCCCAGTTGGGATTTGACTGTTCCCTGACTGACCACCTGTGTTATGCCCATCTCCTCCCTTAAAACTCTTATTAAACTTAGTGTGTGAATAGGGTTAACTATCAATGTGGATGAGTCATTGCACTTATGCTGTCACCTGTAAGAGCTGAGAATATACTGTCCTATAATGTCCTATACTGTCACCTATAAAGAGGTGAGTTAACTTTGTTCAAAAGTGCAAGACATGAAGAATGTTTTATTGAAATATACTAATAATTATTCTAGAGCAGGACACCTCATTAGTTTGACTCATTTGCATATTAATATGGTAGGATGGATTTTGTTTTTAAGGATATTTTATTATTGAGGGAAAAGTTATCCTGTACTGTTCTCTCTCCACCTGTGTTGAACATTAAATATTATTTTTGCTGTTAAAATAATGGAAAGGTTGACAACAGGTACAAAAAATATATATATTTTTGAAAATTTAAAATAAAACTGGCTCAATATTTTCTTTAATATACTTAAGATCTTTTGATATCCTACGTTTATTACTCTCGATAATGAGTTCACAAAAGCTACAAAGAAATCAAAACCTCCCCAATCTCCTTAAAAATAATTAAGTTAATAATAAAAACTCTCTTCCCCCTTCAAGAGAGATTTGTACAAATGTACAAATCCAAGCCTGACTGTCACAATATTGCATAATATGGATCAACCTAATGTAAATATCTAGTTTTAGAAATATTCAGAAATTGCTAAATAAGCAGTTAATGTATGAATGGGAATATCAATAAAAGTTGAGCTCAACTGACAGCATTTCTGGAATAATTTTGATTACCACAAAAAATAATTTAGACTTGCCTCTCCTTTTCTTTAAAAAACAAAAATGGAGGTTACGGCGAGGCACATACAATGGAAGTGAATGGGGCCAGTTTTCTAATGTGAATCTTATAATTTTATAAAAGCAATTACATTAATTCTTCTGTTAAAACTCATGTATTATTTAAGCTGTAAAGTTGTTGAAATTTTAATTTTACAGTTGTTTTAGGGTTTGTTGACATTACATCATCAAGGCATCGCAGTTGTAAAATTACACATTACTTTACACAGAAAAGGTTAGTAAGGGATATTATCACACTAACAACACTCATATTGTTAACGTCTTGTGGCTAAACTTTTAAAACTTTGAGTATTTTAATGTTTACTGATTGGCCCCATTCACGTCCATTGTAATTGCTTCACTGGAACCCAGATTTATGCTTTTTTAAAGAAAAGGACGGATAGGATTATTTTGGATACAACACTGCCATAAATGCCGTCGATTGAGCTTAATGTGTACTGAACCTGGAATGTTCCTTTAAATTATTTAAACTGTACAGATGAAAATCAAAGGGTACCTTGGATGTAGTGCTGGCTAGTAACGGATTATATGTAATCTGGATTACTTAATCAGATTATAAAATACAGCACTTTTAATTTGATTAAATTACCTTTTTAAATACTTGCAATCAGACTACAGTTATTTTTTATAGATTACATGATTACATATTAACATATGACTACTTCCTCTTTGTACTTTTATGTTAAAATTATTATCCTACTCAAATGCATGTGACATAAAATAAAATACAATTAGGTTGGAAGTAATCCAAAAGTAATTGGATTAGATCACCCCAAAAATGTATGTATGATTGCATTTTTTTTCATGTAATTTGTGATCAGTGCCTGAATACAATTCACAAGCAATCTGCCCAGCACTGCTTGGATGTTACACCCCCCAAATTTGCCTGACATTTGATATTAATATGAAATGGATTCCAGTAATTTTCTCTTTTTATTATTCAAATTGCTTCACCACTCTTTTCCCTTTTGTTTATCTGGACTGAGTCATGGGGCAATTACTGTAGCTGTGAAAGGAAGGACAATTTCTGCACCCCTCTTTTGCAGGTTCAGTGAGAGTTTGTGATCAGTTATGAGTTATACAATTAATTTAAAACAAATGTGCAGTTTTAACAAGACCAAGTAAACGAAGCCACCAACCCATATTTTTGAAATAGCTTTATGGGGGCAAGGCTTACCAGATAATAATTATTCTTTTTTTTTTTTTCTTTTTTTTTTTTTAAGCATAGTGCCTTCAGTGAGTGGAAACTTATTATACCAATATTAATAAAAATAAAATTAAATCAAACTTAAAAGAATATTTCGTGTTCAATACGAGTTAAGCTCAATCGACAGCATTTATGACACAATTTTGATTACCACATTGAAATTGACCAAAAATTGACTCGTCCATCATTTTCTATTAAAACAATCTGGGTTCCAGTGAGGCAATTAAAATGGAAGTGAAAGGGGCCAATCTGTAAACGTTAAAATACTCACTGTTTCAAAAGTACAGACACAAGATGTAAAAAAAGAGTTAACATGAATTTAGTGACATTAATTACTAACCTTTTCTGTGCAAACTTAAAGCCAATTTTACATGAAGATGTAATGTCAACAAACTCTAAAATGACTAAAAATGTCCATTTAAAAAACTTTACAGATCAAATAATGCACCAGTTTAACTTGTGTTGAAATAATTTGTGCTTTTATAAAATGATAAGATTCACATTTTTGCCTTTAAACCCTCCAAATGTCAACATTATGCCAGAAACGGTGTCATTGAGCTTAATTTGTATTGAACCCTGAATATTCATTTAACACTTTTTACAGCCTTTTTTTCATCACAATTGTGGCCACAGCAATATTTTCGTTAATTATTTATGATTTAACAAATAATTATAAGGAAAATCTCTTCAAAGTTAGAAAATGTGAGATCTCTGTCTCTCTCTCTCTCTCTCTCTCTCTCTCTCTCTCTCTCTCTCTCTTTAAATGATCCCTAACTTTGAAAGGGGCCCCTTTACTTTGCATTGTGATGATTACACTTAAGTGAAAATTATTTGGATATATTTGTTATTAGCCTAGTTAATATTATTCACCTAAAACATATTAACATTTAATTCTATTTTTTTAATTAAATACCGCACCACTAATTATCGTTAATGATAATGCTTTTTTTATTTGCGCTTCACGAAATTAGTATGATACATTAACTTTACAGAGGCAGATGTGATTCATGCTTGAATGTGTCGAGTATGAGGGGGTGGGGTCAGATGTAATCAATGGGCGTGGCTTAATGAATTGAGTAGAATGTCGTGACTCGTGCAGCTCTGTCCGGCAGACAGCTGAAGGAAACTTTCACACGGTAAGCTTGTGTTTTCAATTCTGTCTGCCTCCAAAAAGGCAAATGAAACTAGTATCGATAATGATATTGACTGCCTTTATCCTTTCCATTTCATTGTGAGATTTTACAGGTTATTCTGTTAGTAGTTGCGCTCCGAGGGAATTTGATAAGTTCATTTGACACTGACATGTTACTAAAGTACAGCAGCCAAAGCACAACAATATATATTACGAAATGTTATAGGTTTATAATTCATAGAAGGCTAGTGATGACTATTATGACTATGTCTGTAAATATATACTGCATGGACTGTTATCAGATTCTGGCTTTTGGTTTTAAATGGTTGTCTTCACTTCGATAAAAGTCTTAAAACCGAGTGAGCTTTAGCTTCCTACCTAGCTCACTGGGTTTTGAGGCACGTCCAGTTTTCTTTCCATCTTTGCCTGTGTCTAATTGAAGGATGCCGTTTCATTTCACTCTGGTGTGCCCTTATCTTTCGGCCGTCCCACCCCTGCATGTCTGTCTGACTGAATGGTGGTGTGCAGACATTTATAATCCGCGCGACTAAATATAAATCTATTTTTATGCTGAAAATACAGAAAGAGGTCAAGCTTGTCTGAACTGACGTCAGTTAGATATCGCCCCCATTGCTGGTCATCGTGACATCATTAAATACAGGAGAGGAACACCGGGAGACCTCAGAGGGTTTGATGTAGCGATGTGGATCTCCTGTCGGATGCGGCAAACGGGCATCACTGTTCTGCAGATACTGTAACTGGTGAGCATTATGGACACGATGAATCTGTTGGTGTCTCCTGTCGTGATCTGTCGAATTAATGTGGCTTGGCATATTTTAGTCTGAATCTTTTGGATTTCCCCGGTCTAAACTGAAAAGATGACAAGCAACGGAGCTGCTTATTTGCGCTTGCAGCATGAGACGAAACCGCTCTGAGCAAAATTCTGCCTGTGTTAGGGGCCGTTCAGACCGCAAGCGTTATTGCGCTAAAAAGATAGACGAGGCTCAATGAATATAAAAGACACGTTTGTCGCGAGACGTGTTTTTTACAGGTTGAAGTTATTATTTTGTCTTGACACAGCGTCTACATAATGCTGTGCTCCTGCACGAGACGCCGAAACAACAGCTAGAAGCGACGCAAAGGTAAAAGACGTCCGTTCAGCGCAGGGCTACTCAACTTAGGAAAGCTCGGGGGCCCCAAAGCTGGATCACTGTAGCCTCGAGGGCCACACTCTTAATTTCTTATAGTAATTCTTGTGTGTGTGTGTGTGTGTGTATATATATATATATATATATATATATATATATATATATATATATATATATATATATATATATATATATATATATATATAGCTCTGGGAAAAAATTAAGAGACCACTGCAAAATTATCAGTTTCTCTGGATTTACTATTTATAGTTCTGTGTTTGAGTAAAATTTTAAAATTGTATTCATTCTTTAAATCACTGACAACATTTCTCCCAAATTCCAAATAAAAATATTTATATTGTCATTTAGAGCATTTATTTGCAGAAAATAACAACTGGTGAAAATAACAAAAAATATGCAGTGTTTTCAGACCTTGAATAATGCAAAGAAAGCAAGTTCATATTCATTTTAAAAAACACAACACTAATGATTTAACTTCAGAAATCAATATTTGGTGGAATAACTCTGATTTTCAGTCACAGCTTTCATGTGTCTCAGCATGCTCTTTATCAGTCTTTCACATTGCTGTTGGGCATTCAAGCAGCTTGGCTTTGTTGGATGGCTTGTGACCATCCATCTTCCTCTTGATCACATTCCAGAGGTTTTCAATGGGGTTCAGGTCTGGAGATTGGGCTGGCCATGACAGGGTCTTGATCCGGTGGCGCTCCATCCACATCTTGATTGACATGGTTGTTTGGCATGGAGCATTGTCCTGCTGGAAAAAACAATCCTCAGAGTTGGGGAACATTGTCAAAGCTGAATGAAGCAAGTTTTCTTCCAGAGTATCCTTGTACGTAGCTTGCATCTTCTGCAAATAAATGCTCTAAATGACAATATTTTTATTTTACTCTTTACTTACCTATAAATAGTAAATCCAGAGAAACTGATCATTTTTTTCCAGAGCTGTATTTATACTTGCTGAACACTTTATTAAGTACATCTCTATACACATACTTATTCATGTGATTATCTGATCAGCCAATCGTGTGGCAGCATTGCAATGCATAAAATCATGCAGATACGTGTCAGGAGCTTCAGTTAATGTTCACATCAACCATCAGAATGGGGAAAAATGTGATCTCAGCGATTTCGATTGTGACATGATTGTTGGTGCCAGACGGGCTGGTCTGAGTATTTCTGTAACTGCTGATCTCCTGGGATTTTCATGTGCAACAGTCACTAGAGTTTACTCAGAATGGTGCCAAAAACAAAAAACATCCAGTGAGCGGCAGTTCTTTGGACGGAAATGCCTTTTTGATGAGAGAGATCAATGGAGAATGGCCAGACTGGTTTGAGTTGACAAAGTCTATGGTACCTCAGATAACTGCTCTACAGTTGTAGTGAGAAGAATATCATCTCAGAATGCACAACACGTCGAACTTTATTGCAGGATAAACTATTATTTATACAATTGATCTATTATCCTACAGTGATTGTCGTTATAATGACAAGCATATATCTCCGTTGAGCTATTTAAACGAGTTTGAAACAGATTCAGTCGGATGAGTCTCAAGTGAGATGCAGTAGTAAGAGCGTGCATGTGTTTCTGTGAAAGTGCACGCAGACTGACCACCGTTCTCATGTAACATCAGATGTTCTTTGTTGATTATTTCATTCGTTACATCCTTTTGCAGTTTATTTTTCATCTAACTGCTGTTATTCAGCAATACAAATAACTAGCGTTAATACTCTTGAAAATGGACACCCCAAATTACATACACATTTGATTGGCTATTGATAAATAAATACAGTATTTAATGATGAAATCATAACATGGGCCGCAAAAGGCCTTTTGTTGAGTAGTGCTGGTGTAGCGGATGTTTACATAGAAAAACAACTGAAATACAGTGCAGACGGACACTATGAGAAATATTATTGTATAATGTGTGTACTGTATATGCATGTCTAGACAAGAGTAATTACCCTTTAAACAAAATGCCAGCAGAATATCATCAACACTGCATGCACCAGAAGCTTTCAGCTCCACTTCATATGAAAATATCCCAATTGTTTTGGTCTTGTCATATTATGTTATAAGGTTCAGTCCAGAGAATTAATGGGATATTACACCCAACAATTTATTGTAATTATTTACTCACTCTCTTGTTGTTCCAAAACTGTATGACTGTCTTAAGGGTGAGTAAATAATGACAGAATTTTCATTTTTGGGTGAACTATCCCTTTAAGACAGTTGCTTTTACTTTAAATGCCAAAGCTTTTTGAATTGTGTTGCAAGTTAATTCATACATTTAGCCTACAGTGTATTCTATGTCAAGTCCTGTAATCTTTAGTCCTGTGTTCTTTGGTGATGTGGTTGTTAAAACCAGTCGAACCCTTCAGGAAGAGCATTGTTCTCACAATATTCATCATAATGTTTCTATCCATAATGTATCTAACAAAGTCTTGAAAATATCTTGAATGCATGTTAGTTACTTTATTGTTTGCCTCCCTTGTTTTCACTTTTGTTTTGTAGAGAGCTTGGGTGGTTCAAGAAGGACGCTATCTGTAAATTAAAGCCATGGGCAAGGATTACTATAAGATCCTAGGTATACCATCAGGCTCTAATGAGGATGAAATCAAAAAGGCCTACAGGAGGATGGCCCTGAAGTTTCATCCAGACAAAAACAAAGATCCCAATGCTGAAGATAAGTTCAAGGAGATAGCAGAGGCTTATGAAGTTCTCAGTGACCCAAAGAAGAGAGTCATCTATGACCAGTACGGGGAGGATGGTGAGTATGGTTGGTGTAATTTACACTATCTACTCTATAGATTTTTTGACTTGCCCTTGGGCCATAATTAGACTGAGGATTTTTGACTTACATATATGGTGTGTCTATCACACACCATGTATTAGTAGTCTGTTTGTAACTGGTGTTGAATAAAATAGGGGATCATCCCTTTCAGTCTTTCAGCCAATATAGTTTCAAATATTTAGAAAAAACATTGCAGGTGCTAGGAACAGCAAGACCTTTCATGGACAAACACATAATTATGTTTATACCAGATAGGATAGCCCTTAGAAGGATCTTTGTCTTCGCTCACGTGGCTAGACCACTGTTTTTATACACTGTCAATACAGCTAAACCACATCTGCTTTTCCTAACAATCAAAATAACCCTCCCACACTGAAAGGTGAAGTTACTCTGACAAATGCAAACACTATAAACATGGCACCGTTCTTTGAGACAAAGATGGATTTCAAGCTGATCCTCTTCCCAGTTATGCCAGCATAATTTATCTATTTTTGGACTGAATACACCTGCCAATTCCATCTTTACCAATGTTTGTTCAGAATTCTGAAAATGCAAGACATCACTTGATGTTTTTAGATCATAGAATCCAATGCACCAGTCCTTGCACCATTTGTCATTTCACTTACACTGAGTGCACACCAATATGCTGATAAATACCAAATATTTGCTTATTTGAAAAATCAGGCAATGCACAAAACAAACACTTGTTTACATGAGATTTGAAATAATTTGATTATTCTCTGCTTTTGACAACAAAATGTAAACTGGTATGCGTACAACTCTTGCGCATATTGGATAAGTTGGTAATGAACGCCGGTAAAGGTGTTTACATGCAGCGCTAAATCGGCGCAATGGGCATGAATCTACCTGTGTCTATCGGTTTATGCCTGAACCATTTAAGGTCTTACCCTGATAAAAGAACACTATTTAAGGCCAGGACCTTACATGTTGCCGACTTATTACAAATAATCGGTACAAGAATTTATCATTTCTATTCATTCTTCTACCTCGGACTTTCACCTTCCTCACTATCACAGCACATTGCGTCCAACTGTTTCCTTTTACGATGAATCGTTTCTATTGTTCTCCTCACTTGTAAATTGCTTTGGATAAAAGCGTCTGCTAAATTAATAAATGCAAATGGATTTTACACACCTGGCAGACATTTTTTATCTATCACATTTGACAGTGCTTTATAGGTATACAATTTGTATGTGTTCCTTGGGAATCAAATGCATAACCTTGGTGTTGTTAACACCCTGCTCTACAAGTTGAGCTACACAAACATGTTGCACTGAGTTACTGTATAAGTAAAACCCAACTGTTTATGTTTTTAAATATGGCTGAAACAGAGATATTGAAACACAACTTTATCATTCATGTCTATATTTAGAGCTAGATGGAACTGTTATTCTCATATGACCCACTTTTAATAACTGTCTCCTCAATTTTGTTTTGGCCTGAGGAGTTGAAGATTGTGGAGACAAACATCTGCTCCTGAGGTGGAGACATGTTTTATAAGATGCAGGCTGAAGAGTAGGGCTGCAACTAACTATTATTTTGATAATCGGCTAATCTAACGATTATTATAACGATTATTTTTGATGTCGAATAGGCATTTCATTTAACGTAACATGAGATCACATTGAACTCTAATGATGACGTGGGAGAGCAGCACTGCAGCTCGCGCTTGACTGAGGAGAAGAATTACACAGATCACAGTACAGATGCACTCTCCTTCACACCTTCACAGCTTCAGGTGATGTAGATTACAAAGTATGAGGTAATTATAATGCAAAAATACAAAATAAGTAAATACAAAAGCACTCTCATTGTGGAATAAGTGGAGCTGGAGCAAAACTTACATGTCAAGCGTCTTTTTTCTGTGCCCCGCAGGGATTATTAAAGTTCTTAATTTAATCTAAAGGAAACACCCGGCGTTACATCTTAAATGCAGTTATATTTAATGCGTTATAGCTTTATTAATGTTCAAATAATATGGAAGTAGAACATGTAAATAATTACAAACTCCGAAAATGGCATTTCTCTGTGCAGTCAGCACCTCTTCTATGAGTTGCGCAAATGTCCTGATCTGAGGGGGAGAGATTGAAACTGCATCCGGCTGATGAACACTCTGCCTCGGGGACGCTCATCCCTCGAGAGTGCACGCTTAATGCAGCTAGATTATAACATGATGGCTTGCGACTTATTGAATCATAATATATGTGTTACCGTGCATTTGTTATCGTGAAGAAAACTGACAATACGCAACTTTATTAATAAGAGGGAGTTTGTTTTTTGTGAGTTAAAGATGGATTGGTGAACAGAAAGGTGAGAGAGGAAGTCTTCGCCCCCATTATACATTGCAACAAAACAAACATTTTTATTTGTTTTTGTTTTGTTTCCCCATATAAAT
Source organism: Moxostoma hubbsi (assembly GCA_032164185.1). Taxonomy (NCBI): domain Eukaryota; kingdom Metazoa; phylum Chordata; class Actinopteri; order Cypriniformes; family Catostomidae; genus Moxostoma; species Moxostoma hubbsi. The sequence goes on from JAVLUX010000218.1 coordinate 940,007, forward strand.
ATCTAAAACTCATTTAAAAATGTTTTTCTTTTAGCAGCTATACTGCAGAAAAAATTGTTATCTGAGAATGTTGAATATAATATTAAAAATACAAATATTTAAAAATATCTAAAAAACATTAAAAAAAAAAAAAAGATACATTCACCTGAGACGCAGCATATGAGATATTCAGACTTGCTTTTAGAGAATAGATCTTGAATATAATTATATTTTGTCTTTACTGCAGAATTATGAACAAGTAAAAAAAAATACACTTATATTCAAACAAAACTTATATTTAAGATACATTCTCTTAAAGCAAGTCTAAATATATTATAAGTAAATGAAAGTTTACTTTCCTTTCACCTTGTTTTAAGGATTTTTAGATATTTTAAATGGAAAACAAGACAAAAACACTTGATAACAATAGTTTTTTTTGCAGTAAATTTTTACTGAATTAAACTTAAAAAGTATTTCCCCCCTTTAATTCAGTGAATGTCATTTAGAGGTATTTTTAAAAGATGATTTTGTCCTCTTTATTGTTAGTAAGCATGTTTAATACAGCCTTTTAAGTCGGGGTACAAGCTGAATAATCAGTTAAGAGCTAATGATTAATCATTGCATTAATCGCTGAATTGTCGAATACATTTTTAATAATCGTTAGATTAATCGATTATCAAAATAATTGTTAGTTGCAGTCCTATTCGACTATTTGGGTGATTATTGCAACGATTAATCATTAGCCTTTAACCAACTATTCAACTTGTATCTAGACTTCAAAAAAAAGAAAAATACCTCTGAATGACATTAATTGAATTAAAGGAATAAAAATAACTATTTATTAAGTTTAATTCAGTAAAACAAATCACTACAAAAAATCCAGTTGTTATCAAGTGTTTTGTCATTTTTCTTCTACAGTATAACTCATAAAGTAAATGTACTTTATTTAAAAGGAATTTTAGATATTCATATTTGAAAACAAGCCAAAACATCAAATCAAAAATAGTATTTTGTTGCAGTGTGTAAAGGTGCGAAGACTTCTCTCTCTCACATTTTTATTCACATCAATTCATCTTTAACTCTCAAAAAACGAAATCTTTCTTCTCAATAGAGCTGCATTTTGCTGATTTTCTTCACGATAAGATACACACAGCAACATATATTTATTATGATTCACTTCATTGTGAGTCATCGCGTTATAATCTAACTGGAGCAAGTGTGCACCAGGGACGAGCGTAGCTGCGCCAGAGTGTACATCAGCCGGGTGCAGTTTCAATCTCTTCCCCCTTAGATCAGGACACTTTGCACAACTCATAGAAGAGGCACTGACCGCACAGAGAAAGGCCAGTTTTGGAGTTTGTACTTATTTACATGATCTGCTTCTGTATTATTTGAACTTTAATAAAGGATGCATTAAAGATATAACGGCGCAGTGTTTCCTATAAAGGCACTCAGACATGCAAGTTTTGCTTAAGGGAATGGCAGCTCCGGCTCCACTGTATTTCACAATGAGAGTGCTTCTGTACTTTTTGTATAATGCCCTCATACTTTGCCATCTACATCACTTGAAGCTGTTTGGAAAGTTTGGAGTGCATCTGGACTGTGTGTAATTCTTATGTGTGTAATTCAAATTAGCTTTGCCTCCCCTCTAGCCACCCCAACAACCTGCTCTTTTCACATATTATCTCCTATTTCTATTATTTGTGAAGTGGACACTTTGGCAGTTAAATAAGTCAGTCTTTGTCGGAACCATCCACCACAAATCACACACCAGAGCTTATAATCTAACTGGAGCAAAAGTGCACGAGGGCCTTATTCATCTTGCAGTAACACATTATCTTCTGTTCTCCAGGATTTCAACTACATATTCTTTCCTAAATATTTTTCAGTACCAGAACACCAAGTGAAGCGAATAAAGGGATAATAATAGAAATGAGAAAGGGTTCTTGTTAAGAGTGCTTGTGTTTGTGCCCATCGATTTGAGCCCATGTTCTTTTATCATTCCTTTTGTATCCAGAGAGGGGGTGAGAGAGAGAGAGAGAGAGAGAGAGAGAGAGAGCGACAGAGAGACACAGACACACTTGGCAGGTCTTCAGTTGAGCTGTTACACCTCAAAATGGTGAAGTGTGAGCAGTTGCAGACTAAATCAAATGCTACCCGATCTTAAGTGATTAAGTAGGCCATCACTTGATAATTGGTGTCCTTCTCAGTTTGACACTTATAGTCGGTCTATGTACTGTAAGGCTGTCACTATAATCCTATAAAAAGTTGTGGGCAGATGATCTATTTTTCTGTTGAGTCAATTAGTATTGATATCGTAGTCCAACAAGGTTGTGTGTATGATAGGGATGTGCACAAGAAATCAATTAATTAAGTACTCGTTCAGCTTTAAATATTCGACTAGTAAGAAACACCGCTCAAAAATTGCAATTCGATTTTTCTATGTGCCTTCGCCTGCCATGGGCAGCAATGAAAGCGCTTACCTCACTTAAACCTTGCCACAACTCAATCCATTGGTTGGCGCTGTAGATGCATGACATTGTCAAAGGAATTGTTCAACCAGAAAGGAAATTCTGTCATTATTTAAAGTAATTGTATCACTTCAGAAGACCTTGGAATGTGTTTCTATATGTGAGAGCAAATGTTTTTTTGTTTTTTTTCCCTCCATTTTTGAATCTAGATGCTGTTTATGCAAATTAATGATTTTTAAATAAGATATACATTTCATGTAATCAGTTACTTAATTTCTTAATTAAGAGTACTTGACTTCCAAATTAATCGAAATGCCCATCCATAGTTAATGTACAAATCATTTCATCCTTAAATATAATACAGGAACGTGACATGTAAATAAGCACAAACTTCAATCAAGACTGTCATTCTCTTTGCGGTCAGAGCTGCTTCGAACAGCCGCGGAAGAGACCCAATCTGAGCGGGAGTCGAGACCGAGAGAGATATAAAGTTCTGCCGGGTGATGCGCACTCTAACACGGAGACGCTCGTCTCTCACCCCCGTTGTCTGCAGCTCGAATGTCTGATAGAAACACAGAAATAGAAGCACAGCTTGGCGATATATCATTATTTCATCCTTAATTAAAGTTCATATAATACGGGAGCGTGCCATGTAAATAAACATAAACTCCAAAACTGTCATTCTCGGTGCGGTCAGAGCTGCTTCAACCAGTAGCGGAAGAGACCCAATCTGAACGGGAGTCGAGATCAGGAAGAGGCTGATGCGCACTCTAACATGGAGACACTCGTCTCTCATCCCCGCTTTCTGCAGCTTGCAACATGTAGCATCATTGATGAGATCATCATGATAAGATCAATCTTATGTGAAAAATAACAATAAAATGACACATATATATATATTGTTTTTGATAGACAAGATTGACAAATGCTTATCAATAATACTCTTATGGCTAAAATGTCAACAGTAATCATTGACTAAATCTACATAAAAAAGCCCAGTAAACCAAACAAAGCACAATTACAGATGCGTTTGCGAGTGTGACACAATATGACAAGTCTTCACAGAGATATAAAGAGACATGATGCACCGTTAGCAAAGTGGGATTTCAGAAAATGATCCACACACTGGACAAGAGGTAACTTTTAAGAAAGAGGATTTGGAAATAGCAGTTGGTCATTTAAAAAAAAAAAAAAAAAACACTACAGCAACAACAATAATAACAACCATTTTAGTGGTTTTAGTGAACCACACTTTTCTATCCTTTTTTTCCTTTTCAAAAGAGTTTATAGAAAGTGCATGTTACATCCTGCTTAAATTTCCTTGTTTGTTTGGACAATCTTCTTTCGTGAAAATTTGTATGTTCTTATTTATTTTTCTATTTAATTTAGGTGTAATATTGAGAAAATAACACGATTGCAGTAATGCAAAGATATAATATAATTTTAATTTGATAACACTGTGCATTTTTAGTTGTTGTTGTTGTTGTTGTTGTTGCTAGTTTGTATGTTTGAGTTGAGAAATACACATTTCAGCATTATCAGTAATCTATTTGTGCATTTTCCTTGATAACCAAGCAAGTTGACTCATGATACCATTTGTTTATTATATCGCAATCGCATAATGCAATATTAACCTCAATAATCACAATATGACATTTTCCCCAAATCGTGCAGCCCTAGGAAAAACACAATGAATATACCATAAGGAATTATATGATATTGTTATCTAAAAATGTATTGATTATGCCATAATCATTGAAAAGTCATTCTTGTTAGGTAACAGTTTTACAGGAAGTTGCTCAAACATTGGTTTTATCAGTGTCTAGCAGAGTTGACCGCAGTCCTAAATCCACTTTTCCCACACAGCTGTGCCCTCCGGCGATGCCCTGAATATTATATATATATAAAAAAAACTTTCACTAGCTCACAAAACTTAGACTAATCATAATGAGGTGGCAAAAATGTTAAAAGCAGTTTGTCTTTATTTTGATGCTCATTCTTGTTGATGTTTGCAGGAACTTCAGGCAGAACTAACTGTAACTAAACATATAATGCTGAAAAATCCCTGATGTATTGTACCCCCCTCTGTATTTCCACCCAGGATTGAAAACAGGTGGGACAGGCTCATCTAGTGGACAAGGGACTACATATCACTACACCTTCCATGGAGATCCACATGCAACCTTTGCCTCTTTCTTTGGAGGCTCTAATCCCTTTGATATATTCTTTGGCTCTGGACTTCAGCGGGGAACCACTAATGGCTTTGCAGACCATGGTGATCATGACATGGACATTGACGTGGATGTAGATGATGATCCTTTCAGTTCCTTCAGCCACTTTGGCTTCAATGGTACCAATGGTTTTCATCATGGTGGAGGTCGAAGGCACCGTACTGAGCCCTTGCATGCAGGAGGCAGCAGGAGGAAAGTACAGGATCCTCCGGTGGTACATGAGCTTAAAGTGTCTCTAGAGGAGATCTTCCATGGATGTACCAAACGGATGAGAATCACTCGCCGACGGCTGAACCCAGACAGAAGAACAATGAGGACAGAGGACAAGATCCTTAATATTGTTATAAAGAGGGGCTGGAAGGAAGGGACCAAGATCACCTTTCCCAAAGAAGGTGATGAAACACCTCAGAACATTCCTGCTGATATTGCATTTGTGCTCAAGGATAAAGGGCATTCACTCTTCAAAAGAGACAGCTCCAATATCATTTATACAGCCAAGATCAGTCTTAAGGAGGTATGTGGTTTTAAATGTTTATCAGTTTGATACAATCAGTTTAGTCCATTTGGTTTCCACTATGCATTTTTCACTGTGCATTGACAGCATTTTTTATTTCACTAACTTGCAGTCCAAGTTGACCTGTTTGTTTTATCACTTGGCTGCTGTATCCCAAGAATAGACAGACCCAGTTTTAGATTAGACAGGTTTATTGCAGTCTCAACAATGGACCACCCTTTGGCCTTTGTGCCCTCATTTACATGGACTTAAAGGGTGAATTAAAGGACTTCATTTGGTATAAGCCCCGCCCAAAAAAAGTGCTGACCTTGTTAACCTGCTCTGCTGCATTATTCTCTCCATGTACATCATTGCTGTTTATATTGCGATTTATTTTCCTACAATATTTATGAGCTACCATTTCATTGTGAAAAATTTTATTATATACTCTGGCAGCCAAAAGTTTGGAATAATGTACAGATTTTGCTCTTATGGAAAAAATTGGTACTTTTATTCACCAAAGTTGCATTCAACTGATCACAAGGTATAGTCAGGACATTAATAACATGAAAAGTACTATTACAATTTGAAAAAAAATGTTTTTTCAGAACTTCTTAAACTACTTCAAAGATTTCTCGTCAAAAAATCCTCCACGCTTTGCAGATCCTTGGCATTCTAGCTGTCAGTTTGTCCAGAAACTCAGGTGACATTTCACCCCACATTTCCTGTAACACTTGCCATAGATGTGGCTGTCTTTTCGGGCACTTCTCACGCACCTTACAGTCCAGCTGATCCCACAAAAGCTCAATAGGTTTAAGATCCATAACACTCTTTTCCAATTATTTGTTGTGCAATGTCTGTGTTCCTTTGCCCATTCTAATCATTTCTTTTCTTTTTGTTTCAAGTGTATTTTCTTTGCAATTCTTCCCATAAGGCCTGCATCCCTGAGTCTTCTCCTTACTGTTATACAATAAACTGGTGTTGAGATGGTAGAATTCAATGAAGCTGTCAACTGAGGACATGTGAGGCATCTATTTCTCAAACTAGAGACTCTGATGTACTTATCCTCTTGTTTAGTTGTACATCTGGCCTTCCGCATCTCTTTGTGTCCTTGTTAGAGCCAGTTGTCCTTTGTCTTTGATTGTAGTGTAAACCTTTGTATGAAATCTTCAGTCTTTTGGCAATTTCAAGCATTGTATAGCATATATAATATAACATGCTCAAGCCTGTCAACCTTCAAACATGCCTTGACTTACATAGCATAAATTTACATAGCTGTCTGCATAGGACCCATCATGCCTACTGACTTTATTGTTCCTTCACTGCTTAAAGTCATGATTAATTTTCAAATTATTTTTTTCTCACTGCCACTTCAGTGTGAGAGCGCTGGAATGTCATGGTGCAGTGTCATACACCAAAGCACAGAATCCTCATTTTAAGAAGGCGGGTTGACAGCACTGATATAATTGTCATGTGACTGAGACGGGCATGGCATTTTCAGTTGCACATTTAATATAGATTGCCAGATGCCCTGTAACCAGAAAACTGCATATTAATTTTAGATAATATAGTTTGCTTGTAGTTTGTCCATATTAAACAGTTGAAAGAAAATAATAATTGGAAGAGTAAGATTTCTGTAAAATCTCTAAGCAGTAGATGACATTTAAAAGAGGGTGCAAAACTTTACTTTGTTGTTTTAAGGCAAACGTTGTATTTTCATTTAGAAAGTTACAGATCAGGCATTCACCTATGTGACCGCTCTCAGCTACACTGCTCAAATGCTAGTCTGAAGGGATTCTAATAAAAGCTTTAAAGCTTCAGAAAACTCTGCCCCAAGTCATCAAAAGCTGACACAAGATTTGACTTTTTAATGAGTCAAGTAATGATTCAAAGTAATGATTTATATATTCTATCAATGTAGCATACATATAATGAGATGACCCAGCAAGGATAAAAAAAACCTGCATATATTCTGTTTGTCTAGTGACCTAGAAAACAACTCTGTTAATAAACTCAGTTTATACTTCATAGTGACAGCTTATCAGCATATCACCAGAAATAGCCTTAATGCAAGTCTTGAGTGACCCTGATGTGTCTCAGAGCACACTGTCATTAATGGTCATACCATGAGTGCTACATTTTCTTGCCTTTCTTGCCTTCTTGCAGCATCTCAATTTGTGATGTCAGCTGTTTCAAAGAATGTGTCTAAAAGATTTTCAGGTCAACAGTGTAAGTGTTGAACCTCAGAACCAGTGTTGGGTAATGTTATTTTTAAAAGTAACTTGTTATATTATTACTCCTTATTGCAACTTCATTAAAAAGCATTTTTTTTTTATGGAAGCGTTATGTTTTTTTGGGTGTAGATCTAATGCACCCAGTGATAATGCACATGCTGTTGTTCAGGGCTATGTCTACCTTCTTCGTGTGGCTACTGTTGTGCCAGGCAGGAGAGCAGTACTCTTCTACTGAGCTAGAGGCTAGAGAAAGCACAGAGGTGCATAATATGGGGAAATTGGCACCCAAGCTAATGACAGCTAGTCTTCACAGGAGGTTTTTCCTTGCTTGAATATTTGCTGCTGTTTGTTCAGGATGTTGTTTGAAGGTCAGTAAATGGTCAAGGACAACTCCTAGATATTTCAGGCTTTTCTCAAATGGGATAGTTTTGTCTTTGCACTTGGCACTGATTGTTATTTTAGCAAGGCAGTTGGCGAGGTGGAAAATGCTGCTTACTGTCTTGTTGATGCTAAGTTTTTTAGTTTTAAGTTTAATCATTGATGTAGCTTTTCAGCTTGTTCAGATCATTTAATGTAGTTTCTATTGCTTTGATGTCTGTAGAGCAATGCATTATAGCGATTTTGTCTGTATATATGTACTTTTTGGCAGTTGTACTTAGCAGGTCAGCTGTGTAGATTTGAAACAGCATTTGCGCCAGCACCAAGCCTGGCGGGACGCCATTCTTAAGGTAGAATTTCCTGGAGGTGTCATTGCCCAGTGTTAAGGTAAATTATCTGTCCATATATACTCCATGGTGCACATGATGGATGGTACCTGTGAGGTGGTAGCCATGTATCTTGATATTGGTGTCTTTTTTGGTGTGAGTCTCTTGAGAAGGATCACTTGAGCATTGTGCTCTTGAGCCAGGTGGTTAATAACCATGCATTTGGCTCTTGTTAGGCCTTCCACATTAATTTGCAGGATACACGGACATGTAGGTTCTTGAAAGACTCTACGATTATTTTCTTCTTGCAGAGTACAATTCATTGCTGGTAAGCATTGCATCGTAAGTTGCCGTCAGAGACATTGCCCAGGGGTCACTACGAGGAAGTAGCTCTTCTTGACCTCATATTACTCAAAATCACTAAATGGGTGTTAGCGAGTTGATTGACAGGTGATGTCTGTATCTAAAAGGTGATTGGTTCGTTTACCTGCGAGGCGGGACTTCCTTTCTATATCCATTGACAGTGGGTGCTAGATATTCTTGGATGGGCATTCCAATTTCTCCCATTAATTTAAATAGAAGTGACTCATCTCTCTCTGCTATATAGTCTCTGGCCTCACACTCTGTATAACAACAATACCAATCATGCACTACATTTCCTCCTTGAAGTTTGCACACTTTTACTCTTGATTTCTCACAATACAGGGACAGTAGAGGTGTAGAGGTTATTTAAAAAGTAACTCCGATATTACGGTCTAATATAAGAAATATTGTGTTACTTTACTCGTTACTCAAAAAAGTAATTTGATTACGTAACACGTGTTACTTTTATTGCGTTACCCCCAACACTGCTCAGAACCAATATAAATTCAATGTTAAAGTTTCTAGTTTAACACTGCTAACAGTTTCTGAGATGTTCTCAGATCAGTGATTTACTTTTTCAAGGTCTCGCTCATTAGATGCCCAGAATGAAACTTGATAAGTGCAAGTGAACATCACAAACTGTTTTGCCATCTGGTACATCTCATGCAAACTGATGGCAAATTGCCACACAATTTTTCATTCGCTTGTTTATTGTAGATGCACATATTTAGAGTTGATCTGGACTATTCTCTGGTGCACCTTGTATCCATTACAATTTCAGTTGTCATTTAGGGTCACTCTCTGTTGCAACCCCAAGGCCCTTCTTTAAATAGAAACCTGAGTTTCTTTAATTGCCTTCATGTTACTGAGCATATTGGTAAAAAAATCATGATCAGCTGTATGGTCCTTGTATGCTGATGATTTCCATACTGTGCCCATTTACCTACTAATTACTTAGCAGTACTAAAGTGCCACATGACGAAATTGGTGTACAACTGGATTATTTAATACTAATTTTAAAATGTGATCTTGGATCAACAAGTTAATAATAATAATAATAATAATAATAATAATAATAATAATAATAATAGCTAATTTGAGCATTGTGCCTTAATACAACATTCCTGTGCAGAACTTCTGTATATCATACTAGTGATTCAGATGAAAAAGTTGCAAACTTGGTTGGGGAAAGCAGAGATAATTATAAAAAAAAGTTTCAATTTGCAGCCTAAAGCTTTGAAATTATCTCAGAGTTCTTTGACATGTCAGCAGTCATAATCTGTGTTAATTAAAATTCTAACTTAAACTAATAGGATACAATTTAACTAGAAGTACCTAAAGGTTGGCATTTCCTCCTTGAGGTGCCATGATTGTTGGTGCCAGATGGGCTGAGTATTTCTGTAACTGCTGATCTCCTGGGATTTTGACAAAAGTCTATAGATTTTACTCAGATGGTGCCAAAACCAAAAAATATCTAGTGAGCGGTAGTTCTGTGGACTGAAACACCTTGTTGATGAGAGCAGTCAACAGAGAATGGCCAGACTGGTTTGAGCTGACAGAAAGGCTACAGTAACTCGGATAACCACTCTGTACAACTGTAGTGCGCAGAATAGCATCAAAAGTAGATCACCACGTCAGTCACTTTATTTGGACCATAGTGTTCCTGATAAAGTGCTAAGTAATGGTAAATTTTTGTACATAATGAATTTTAGTCTGTACAAAACACAACATTTATATGTTATCAAGCAGACTACACGTAAACAACATAAAATCAACTTTAAAACCCAAAGAGACACTTTCTAAATGCAAAACATCAGTGAAATAAACCAGTTGTTTTAAAGCTATCATTCATCCACGCTTTCTATTAACAGTTAATGCTAACAAATGCATTCTTCACATGCCAGTTTCAACAGAACATGCACTGTTGGACTAGAGGAAGCTTTAACTTCATGCAGACAGGAACACTGGTTATTTAGATTAATTGCTACAAAATCAAGCCAGAGAAGAATACAATATCAACTTTTACAGGCGAGATAACTGTTTAACTGTTTTATTTTTATTTAACTCGCTCAAATAGGTTTTTTAAATGTGTGGACTAATGATTATCTTGGTATTTTTGGAAACGAAATTGCATTGAATGTACACAGACCTGGTATGTGTAGTGAGTGCACTGTACAAATTTCATGTAATCAATTACTCAATATCTTATGTGTTAGAATACTCTACTACAAAATTACACCAAATGGCCATCCTTATTTAATGTACTATTTATTTTTTTTTAACATTTTTTCTTTTAGTAAAAACACAATGGATATACCATAAGGAATTATATGATCTTGTTATCCAAAAATTTATTATCCATGTTACATTTATTAATTATATAATTTTTCCCTGATCTCCCCTACTGGCAGAAATATTTCAAATGTCCGTAGTAGTTCAGACATGAACCTTGTTTTAGGACATTAAGCTAAAGGTGCCTTCACACTAGCACTTTTCGTGCACACCCGAGTTTGTTTGATGCTAAAGTTTGGTTGATGTAAACCGAATTCGTGTACCCAGATCTGCTTGAAAGGTGGTCTGGAGTATATTCATGTGAAATGCAGTACAGTTAACTGCTAATATATATGCAATCATACTAAATCGGGGAAGTGAACCACTATTTATGACATATAATTGGCATCTTTGCATGTCCGGTTGCAATTATCATGATATAATGCATTTGTCATACCTTTTTGTCTCTAAATAAATTGCCTTTAGAGACAAACATTAACATTCTTCTAATTTTTGCACATTCAATGCATCCATGGCAGACAAATGGAAGTAACATTCTGTGCATGTAAAGTTTTGGTGGTAAATCCAAAGAGACAAGTGTTTTATTAACACCGTGGAGCTAACTGGCTTTTTCTTCTGAGTCGCTATTCACATTAGTGCTTATGTTGATCAGGCTGTGGTTTAGACCAAAATAATATGATGTTAACAGAGACCAGCTGGGGCAGGGGGAGTGCTTTTCAATCAAATTTGGTATCAAACCAAGCAGCCTTGTGTGAAAGCACCTAAGCCTAGTTGCTGTTTGGGAAACATCATTATCAGCCAAAGTTACAGTTTGGGTCATCCGAGGAGATGGCTGGCACCTTGTCATGCTCAACTGTTGAAGAGTATTAGTACTGCCTTTTTTCCATGAATACCCCTGCCTCCCATCCTCCTAGCCCACACTGCTGCTGCCTGTAGGATGGAGCTGATGTCATTGCTAACGCATTTTCTTGTCTCATGAGACAGCTGCTAAGCAGATCTGTCTGGCAATGTTTGTGCTTGGTATTCACAGAAAGTTCACGAAATCGTCTCCAGCATAAGCTCAAATGCAATTACTCTAGGCTGTTCATTGCACAAATTTTAATCCTTAATCTTTTAAAGTCTTGAATTAATCAATTTAATATCCTGATCTTTAACAGTCAGGAACTTCAGCTAAGACCCAGGAGCTGCAAGTGAAAAAAAAAAAAATATTTTGAATTATTTTCTTAACACATATAGGCAGTGACTTAAAAATAGATGGTGCCATCAACATTTCACTAGCATAATTAATACAATGAATAAAAATGGATCACAAAAGAATTCTTACTGAAATGCTTGTAACAGAAGAAATCAGGCACTTGTTCAAATGACTTGGCTACTTGTGCTCCCAAGTAGCAACACAAATTTTCCCATCATGAAGGGTGCGTGGCATCTCTGGCAGTTCAGTGTGACATGGGCTTGAAGGTGAACAACCTCTATGCTGACAACTGGTGGTTTGCACACAGTGTTAGTCAGTTTCAATTATCAATGCCTTTGTAGAAAAGGGTGATTCACAGTCAGCATGATATGTATTCCATGAGCAAAGGTGTCCAATAATCAGGGGGTTACTGTGATAAAGTGAGCAGGATTTGGCCAGACTGATCTCACAGTGAAAATGGAAACAAAAGGTTGACTTTTTTTTAAAGCTAAAATGATTCTGTGCTTACCCAAATTCAAAACACTGCCCCTAGTGGACAAAGTAAGTATTGTTAGTCGTATGGGCATGTGTGAGCTCCATATTCTGGGTGCAAAGTCCATGGATGGACGCCATTTAAGTGAGTTGCGAAGTTATTTATTTATTTATTTTTAGCTGTACAAGCTTTAATACAGTCAAGAGGAAGGCACTGAGGAAACCCTCTAACCCAAAACCTAAACCTAAACATTAGAGTAAAATTGTAATGTTAGAGGGAAAAATTCAACCTCTGAATCGTGCCCATCACTGATTGTGCACACTCAATTTCTTTCTGGTTTCAACATGGAACACTGCTGATGCAACACGCTTCTGGTCACGCCACAAGGGAAGGCAAATATGCTGGAGCCAATGCAAAAATGTCTGATAGTAGATGCCGCTTGTCAGTGATTCAGCATCATGTGGTCGATCCTAGGGTACTGGAACTCTCGGAAACAACATGCCGACTTCTCGTGTGATCATGTTGGTTTGGTTGGTCATGTAAATACTCCTGTACTTTTTTCGACACTGTATGCTTGAATTTTTTCTCTTGCACCGAACATGCTTCATTTATGCCCTGTCCTGTTCTGCATGCGTTGCCTCTTTTCTCCGAATGTGTGTAGACATGAGGCACCCCATAATTTAACACGGTTCCAAAGTGTCTTTAGACCATAGCGTTTTTTTCTTCTAAATGTAGCTTTATTAATCAGTATGTTGCGAGCCTTTAATAAAAACAAATAGAGTTCTAATTACTGTTAAAATTTTATGAAATTAATCAGATCATCCCTGGCATGAATGACGAGACAATACAATTACTAGTTTGTAGCCTAGTAATTCTTACTTTAATGAAAATATATAAATGGTCCTTTCAGACTTTTACATTTTCTAAATTTTCTCTCAGTGGATACCCGAACCCCCATACAGTATCATTCCTCAGTAAGTTCGCAATTAACGCATTTATTATAACTACAGCATTAACCATCATAAACACTGGTTGGGAGGGTGGTTTCCTTTGTAATATGTCCACTCGGAGTCATTACACTGACACACAAACCACAACAGCGCTCGCCTGTCAGTGATAAAATGACAGAGAAAGGACCTCTTAGCGCTAACATTTGATGTACAAACAAGCCCAGATGGGGTTTATGATTGAGTATTGTTGCTAATAATACTGTTATTTGTAATGCTTATATTACATCTGTTAATTTCTCAAAATGCATGATTAAAGTTGTCTTTTCCCCAGATTTCTTCTAGCCCTAGCTCTGTAACCAGTGGAATCTCAAACTTACATTATTTTTTTTACAACAGATTGCTACTATAGAGGACTTATTTCTGTGAAAATGTCACGTTCCTATCTGGTCCCCCCACCAGAGATATTCAACTTGAAAGTGAGGGGAATTTAAAAAATAACAATTGCACTTTCTTGTCCCCATACACATTGTTTATAAGAGAAGTCTCAAACCTGAAATGTTCTGCATGCACAATATACTTACCTAGGTACCCCCTAAAAGACTGAGACTCGAACCTTTCCAATTATAAATTGACCATAAAAGTGGAACTTTTAGCAATCTTGAGCATTACATTAGGACTTAAGTTATAAGTCTAAGAAACAAGAATGTGCAAAATGTTTATATATGTACATGTACCTTGTAATGTGCTCTTGAGATCAGTTTTTGTTCCAAGGAGCTGGGACCATCCTGGGCCAAGATATTGAGTAAACCGCTGTTTAACCAAAATTTGTCATGTGCCATGAAACAAAGATTTAACACAAGTAAAATTTAAATAAATGTGTGGTTTTGCAAGACCAATACATAGAGGTAATCACTAAAAAAACAACTTTACAATTATTGGACCACTTGAGATGGACTGACCCTTTAGGATTTATTTTTTTCGTATTTTTTCCTGCCAACTTGGAAATTAAAAATAAATAAATTGCAATGTGCAAATGTGAATGTATATCGTGATAAATATCAATATAAAACAATATGAAAAAGAATATTATGATTTTATGATATAAATCACTATTTTTACTTTTTATTTTCATATTTATACTACTACCTCTACAAAATTTGATCATAATTTCCTTTCACATTCCTGTATAAAAACTGTGCATATACTATTCATCTTATCCTGTAATTCTGTGTCTAGCTGTTGTACAGTTGAATGTACATGGTGCTTCAAGGTAATTCAAAGAATACCTTACTACTATATGGTACTTCACTATGACTACCTTATTCATATACTACTGTATTAACATGGTGCTCCCAGGTAATGGTACAAAAAACATGGTAATGTCATGGTAATTTTTTTATGTGTTTTCGTGTAGACTACAAGTGTTTTGAAACTCTTTTCAGAATCAGAATCAGCCTTCTTGCCAAATATTCTTACACATACAAGGAATTTGTCTTGGTGACAGAAGGTTCCAGTGCACAAACAATACAACACTGGAACAAGATATAGATGAAAATATATCATTAAAAATTGAATTGAAAATAAAGTATATATAGAGCACACAATAAGACAAATATATATATAGTGCAAATACAAATCTGTTATATATAGATGCAAGGGAATGTATGGCAGAAGAGGTAGGGTATGTTGGATAAATATAAATGGATTAAGCTGTGTATTGCACATAATTATTGCTCAATGGGGCAGGTTTAACTGTTCATGAGATGGATAGTCTGAGGGAAAAAACTGTTTTTGTGCCTGACAGTTCTGGTGCTCAGTGCTCTGTAGCGCCTGCCAGAAGACAACAGTTCAAAAGGTAGTGGGCAGGGTGAGTGGGGTCCAGAGTGATTTGTCCAGCCCATTTCCTCACTCTGGAAGTGTACAGTTCTTGAAGGGAAGGCAGGGAACAACCAATAATCCTCTCAGCAGTCCGAACTGTCCTTTTGAAGTCTTCTGATGTCCGATTTCATAGATGAACCAAACCAGACATTTTTGGTGGTAAAATGTCTTTACCTGCAGTGCCATTCAAGCTGTACACGTTTTGAACTTAATAAAGACCTTCTTCATCACTGGCAAACTATAGGACACATTTGCAGGTTTGGTTTCCATTGGTTGTAGATTCAAATCAACCAGCGTTATCTTTATTTTTTTTAAATATTCCATGACCATATTAGCAAGCGTGTGTATATAATTTTAAATATTTTTTCAGAAGTACTATTATTTTCTTTGTTTAAAAAAGTTTAATCAGAAAACAATTACTAAGTAACCCTTTTTAAATCAAAATTGTGATGTTCATTGTTTAGAAGGATATAAATATTGCATTTAAGCTTCCAACTGTAATTCGTATGTTGACCAATGTTGACTGTATCTTGTATCTTGGGAAGAAGATTTCAGTTCTTAAAAGTACAGTTTGTTTTAACAGTACATCAAAAAAGCTTTGCCATCTGTGGAAGACTTATTCTGAATCTGTTTTAAATCTGACTCTCTGACAGAGTTGCTCACAATTTATGATCTCAGCTGATTTTTAGTTACTTCATTAGGACTGTGAAATTAGAGCAGTGGACAAATTTAGATTTTAGTGCACTCAGATACCCCCTCTGCTGCACAACGCATCCACCCACACACTTGGACATCCCCACATGACTGCCCATGTTTACGCAAGCCAAGTAAAAAAAACTTTAACAGCTACTGCATCTACTATCAAGTGTATGCTCCAAAGTTATTGTGCAATTATTAGTCAGTCCTTGTAAAAATAATTGCAAACATTTGATGCCATTTTGTCTTGTTTCTATATTTGTTTTAATAGAACATATGCCATTTTTAGTAATACAATTATTATATATATTTTTTATAGTAATTTTATTTTTTATACTCAAATCAAAGTCATTTATATCACCTTCTAGACTTTGTGCTTAAGTGTTAAAATGCCATCAACACCTCTTCTCTGTACTGACTGCGCTTTGATTTTGCTTTTATAGGCATTGTGTGGCTGCACAGTGAACATTCCCACCATCGACAACCGAGTGATCCCATTGCCCTGTAACGATCTCATCAAACCAGGCTCAATCAAGAGACTGCGTGGTGAAGGTCTACCTTTCCCAAAAAATCCATCCCAGCGTGGGGATTTAATAGTGGAGTTCCAAGTGCGCTTCCCAGACAGAATACCACACCAGTCCAGAGAGATCATCAAACAGCACTTACCCCAGTCTTAGAGAAATTGCAGGAGACCTCTTTGTGCTTTTATTTGTTCAAATACATGCCCCCTCAAATTATGATCCTGAATTCGAAGAGTGGCAAATGTGTCAGAAGAACCAGAGGCTCATTTGTTATTTATTATTAAGTTACCTCGAACAAGTGGAAAACTGAATTTTTGGATATTTTTAGTGGTTTGCTTGTGGATTTCACACAGGACTTGTTTTTGATTTTAAGGAATAATATTTTATTATTTCATGAACATGTCAAAGGCGAAAGAATACAGTAAAGACAAAATGACTGATTTATTGGAAGGGAGATTGATATTTTTGGTAGTATTTTGGTGATGAGGACAATAACTGGGTATTCAGATCTGAATTATATATTAGCCAATTAAACTCATTTCCATTGTAATTGATAAGCTCATTTTTAATGTTAAAGTATATAAAACAACTAAGTGTTGAATTTGTAGGATTTTTGAGCTCCAGCATAAACTAACTACTGTTTGGTAACTACTTTATATATTTCCTCTCCCAGACCCACCTCAGCAGTCTACGGGTGCTTTCTTGTAGTTTTTGAAGTACAAGGACCTGCAATTTATAGTATGGTAAACCTTTAGAGGTGCAATTGCAAGATTTTGAGAACATTTTGAGTGCCTTAATGTGGCTCAAACTAACTGTTTTATTTTAATTAGCTACACATATTGACAAAACTATGTATTATTGCAAGAAGCGCTGCAATCAGTTTTTCTTGTAATTTCAGTTTTCCAAATAATTGATTGCATTAGCCATCTTTAAAGAAATAGTTCACCCAAAAATGAAAATTCTGTCATAAATTACTCTAATATTGTGACTTTCTTTTTTAAGCATAACACAAAAGGAGACATTTTAATGAATATATTGGTTTGTTGTTTTAATACAATGTCAGTGGATAGTGCCTCACTTTAAAAGGACACGAATTTATCCAAAAAGTAGTCAGTCTAATTCATGCATCATATTTAAACTCTTCTGAAGCCATATAAAAGGTTTTGATTAAAAACAACATGATATTTAAGTACATGAGAGTGCATGAGAGAAGCTTGTTCATGTGAGTGTGTTTATAGTGTCTTTAGCCTTTATAGTCTTTAGCTATATTCCATGTCTTCTAGACAATACCTTTGTATGATAAAAAGTCTGAAATGTATGTTGTTATTCACTGAAAATCTTGCCCTCTTTGTTTACTTCTAGCCGGAAGGGCAGCACACTTGACAACAGAAGGAGAATTGCATACTTCATTGGTTTCACATAGCAGTGAATAAAAACTTGAATATCAGTCTGTTTTTATTATCAGTATATAGGATGCTATTGCTTTAGAAGGCTTGGAATATAATAAATCAGGTGTATGAACTACTTTTATTCTCCACAGAAGGACTAACATGCAAATGACATGAGGGTGAATAGATGATGGCAGAATGCTTATTAATTTATTCTATTATTCAACTTACACATTAAAAGGAAGTACAAAGATTCTTTGAAGTGCTAATATTTTAGCAGTATGCCAGTCTTGGCATATTAGGATGAAAATTTTATGAACAAAAGTGAATGAAAGATCTGAGTATGTTGCTTCATGTTAAGTCGTCATTTTTATTTGTATAGCGCTTTTCACAACACACGTCATTTCAAAGTTGCTTTACAGAAACCTTTCTGAAGATCTCTCTGACACTACAGAGAACTGTAATGTCAAAAGATGTTGTTTATTACTTACAGGCATTCATTGTTCAGTAAGCACAACTACAATTATTATACTTTTTTTTAAACAAAGTTATAACAAAGAATTTATTTGATTTCCAAGAATGTTTTTCAGCTTTTTAATACAACAGTTTCAGTATTCTGTATTTTACACTTTTAAATTTGAGCGAAGTGAAATGATTTGCATTAGTGTCCTGCATTTTATTTGAAAACAAAACTGTATATTTAGTGTCAAAGCCTCCCTTTCAATGGATTTGTGATGTACCATCTTTCTACTATAAAAGCAGCCTTTCAGTAACTGTATTTCTATGGGTAAGCAATAATCTGCCTTTCTCAAGGAGCCATACAGGTTATCTTTTATACCGTCAGAACTGATCTTCAGAACATTGTAATTTAGTCATTATGGTAAAATTAAATGGAAAGTATAAGGGAAAGTAACATTTTTGTTAAATTGTTTTGTTATGTGCTGCTTGATGTTTGGATTATTTAACTTTACTCAAGTTTGATGTATGAGTAAGTATTAAATCCAACTCTGTGCCCATCGCAAGGATAAAGCAATGCAGAGAGTAAACAGTGTGTTTGTTTACTGTGACTGAGGCAGTACTGGCCCTGAATGTTGTGTGTAAAGAGTGCTGTTTGGACTCTTCCATTTTCAGTAGTTACAGTATACCTTTTTTGGTGCTTTGTAAATGTTTTACAAGAAGAAAAGAGAAATAAACCAAAAATCTTGACAGTAAAGAAATATAATAAGGATACTTGTTACAGATTGAATGAGGCTGTTGGGAATCTGAATGGCATGCTGGTGCTGGGTACACCATAAAATAATGTAAATCTTATCACAAACAAAAAACCCCAGAGGTTTGCACTGGATTAACATTTTCAATTTAAGCACATGCTAGAGATATAAAAGTACAATCTGTCTGGTAAAACAGTTTTAAGTACAATTGAGTAATGGCTAAGAGATGTGAATAAATAATGCTTTCATTATGTAGTTATTGTATGTCTGACAAATGGCTAATACCACATTGATTGACACAGAAATGGTCTTCACCTCCATTCTGAAATGAACTGGTGAATCAGACAGTCCTTGCTCATCAACTCAGTGATTAATACTTTAATACACATTCATAAAATAAAATAAAAAGTAAATCAAGCAACAACATTGAATGCTGAGACATTCTTATAGTATTCTGGCAGTGTATCTAAAAGACAAAAGTGAAGTCTATCTTCTCATCAATGTTTGTGTGGGGAATTACTGTCAGCTTCAATCCTCTAAAGAGCAGTTCAACACTAGCAAAGAGTGAATATTTACCAAAGTGCCCTGTATACTGCCAAAGACAGCACTTTAAACCAAATTTGCATCATGCTCATAAAAGAGCAGCATGTCACATCACAGCACACAATTTGGACAAAAATAGATTTAAGGATATTTTTGCCAACGCGTATGCAATTAATCAGACAATATTGCTCTACACAAAGTTTAATAAACAGTTGGGGAAATATTGTCATAATGACCATGTTAATGTAGCAGCAGGAAAAAGTATATCAGTGGCAGAACAGTAGCAAAACTGTAAAAATTGTAAACTCTACACAAAGGCAAATTTATGACACACACATCTGATGATGTATTTTTAACTAACATCTAACCTAAAGTTATCACATCATCATTTGCCATGTACAACAGCTCATCAGTATCAAGAATACAATCCTCCTTCAAAGTGTATCTAATGTTTTATTTATCTAATAAATAAATTCACTTCCCTTACCCATACATGTATGCACAAACTCTGCCCTCATAATATTTATAACAACTGCTCTGAGAGTTCAAAGGTGAGCCCTAACTGTAACACGAGCCATCAGTACTATTAGACTGCCAGTGAATCCACAATCAAGAATGTTCTTTCCCCCATGTTACATGACTAAGACAATAAATCTGCCTGACCAAGGGAAGTAAAGTGGACCTTGAGTCGAGCATGTTGCCATGAGACAACTCTTGGAGCAGTCGTGAGAAAGAATCTGGCTCTATAATTGTCCAGCAGTAGAGGCCCAACAGCTGAGAGTGTTAAACCTGAGCATGTAAGAATTTGACTCTGGCTTTACATTTTTTTGAGATATGGCTCTATTGTGAATGTATCCAAAATAAACAGATGCCATTTCCCAACTCAAGTCATTTCATTAACTCCATTCCCCCCCAAAGACACGCTGACCAGCAACAATGACATCAATGACAAATGACATCAAAAGAAAAGTGGGAAATGCCCAAATCTATCTGAAAGTTATTAATCATGTTACAGCTCTAACTGTAAAAGGACAGTTCACCCAAAAAATTTAAATGTACTTACTCTCATGTCGCTCCAATACAAAAGGAAATGCTTTGAATTGAAATGAAGGCTCACAATATTCATCAATGGTATGGATAGTGCCTCACTTTAAAGGAATAGCTCTCCCAAAAGTGAAAATTCTCTCATCATTTACTCACTTTCATGCCATCACAGATGTGTATGACTTTCTTTTTTCTGCTGAACACAAATGAAGATATTTTTTTGAATATTTAAGCTCTGTAGGTCCATACAATGCAAGTGAATGAAAATTCAAAATATAAATCTTACTTTCTCTATGAATCTCCACTTTCACATTCCGAATGCAAAAGTGAAAGTGCCGATTTATAGTAAAAAGGACATAAATATTAATCTGTTTCTCACCCACACCTATCATATCACATCTACAGTTATAGATAAAACCACTGAATGTATATGGATTACTTTTATGCTGCCTTTATGTGATTTTTGGAGCTTTAAAGGTCTGATCACAATTCATTACAGAGCTGAAATATTCTTTCTTCATCAGAAGAAAGTAAGACTGGCATGGATTGAGGGTGAGTAAATGACGAGAGAATTTTCATTTTTGAGTGAACTATCCGTTTAAAGTTTAAAAGTGTCAGATATTTTTCATTTTGGGTGCTATTATGAAATATATTTTCATGTGGAACAGCTTGAAAGGCCTGTGCACTGAGCTGTGCCCCACGCAGGTTAGTTTTTAATAAAAAAAATTTTGCCTCTGTATTACAGCTTGATGTTTGGATGGCTTTTCACTCCTTTTTGTGGTACCCCACTAAAGATTTATATTTTACATAGATTGTGTTGTGTTTTACAGTGGTTTATTGTAGACTTAATTTAATTAAACAAAACTCTTTCACATAGTTGTATCTGTCTGATGGTAATTTTGGTTATTGTTCAGCCTTTCAGCAAATGAGTAAACAAAGACTTTGACCTTAGTATATATATATAAGCTCTGTAACTGTGTCAGTTTGAATCTACATGCCAAAACATTTTCAAAGGTAAGTTATGCGATTAATAATTCTGTATCTGAATCTGTGGCTGGAATTATGCAAATTCAACTTTTAAAAATGTCATATGTAGAGGTTCTATTTTTAAAAGAATTAAAATAAAAATCTAAAATGAATCAAATAATATTGTGTTTCATTTAAAGAAAACCTAAAGTCAGAGTGAATCGCCTGTGTTATGAATGATGTAAAGTGTATCACTGCTCTGTTTTAAATGATCATATAGGGTTTTGTGGTGACTAATTGCCTATAATGTAATATTCAAATTTGTATCACGATAGTCTTTTTTTACATTGATTCATCTCAAAGTTTAATTTTGAATAATGTCTGTATCTAGAAGTATAGAGCATTGGATTTATTTGTATTGCCTATGTAAAATATGACTGTTATACTATTACAAGAGCTGTTAAAAGTATTCTGTGTAGTGAGTTTCCATCATCTTCATTGTCAGCAGAGGGTTATTGTCATTGTCAGTATAATATATACTTCTCGGAAGAAGCATGTTGTGTTAGATTTCTGTAGATTATCAATTAAAAAAAAGAAAAGAAAAAAGTCATCATAAATGTTATTTGGATCTGTAATTCAATAGCTTGGCTCATCTGAAAATGTTTTCTTCTCCCTTTTTGAAAGTAAATCATGACAGCAGTAAGGATCACTCTCTCAAATGGTCAGCAGATGCCAGTAGTGGGCTTGGGAACATGGAAAAGTGCCCCAGGACAGGTATGTGCATCCCTTCCCATCCCATCATATATAAAACAAATCAGATTGAGACTGGCACCTAACAGTGCATTCAGACACTGAGATATATTCAGATTAGTTAGCATTTGATTCAATGGTCTGCTTTTACATAAAATAAAAACCAAATAGCATTAAAAAAAGTCAAAACATAGCCTACAGTTTTAATTACTGAATCTAATTACTTATCGCTTGTTTCAGAGCTTATATATTTATTCCTTTTGGGATAACCTGCTTCAGTTAGTTTGAGTTTGCAGTGATGACTAACTGTGTGAGTTGGTTTCTCTTGAAGGTAAAGCAGGCGGTGTTAGCAGCTTTAGATTGTGGTTACAGACACATTGACTGCGCAGCGGCCTATAGCAATGAACATGAGGTCGGGGAGGTCCTGAACAAACGAGTTGGACCAGGGAAGGTACCTGCACCCTGTTGATAAACATATAAATTATTAAATGCATCAAAGACATTTTACTATCACCATCAACAACATATCAGATGTCAAATGTGTCGTTTTTATGTCTACCATAGCTTCTGATGCGAGAAGATATTTTTGTGACCTCTAAGTTGTGGAACACCAAGCACCATCCAGATGATGTAGAGGAGGCCTGCAAGAAGTCTTTGTCAGATCTGGGACTCAGTTACTTGGACCTGTATCTAATGCACTGGCCAATGGCCTTTGAGTGAGTAATTGTGTTTCAATCTCCATCTCTTGGATATGTTAAAGTTGAACCATCATGGCATTTCTCTGTTTAAACGTAGTAGTTTAGAATAAAGCTGCTGTTCTATGAGATATTGTGTAGTAAGGCTGTTAATATCTTTACTGGTGTCAGCTGGGGCAAAATGTGGGCCTTATTTTAGGTGAATGTACTTTCATAATGTAAATGGCTTGAAACTGATATATTGAGGTTTCAGATGTTCTCTGGAATAATGTACTATCAGCTGGTTTGCAAAAAAACCTTGACAGGGTGATAGTTACCCCGCATATTATTCTAAACAGCTACCTCCAAATAAACACACATAATGACTAAAAATATTGATATTAGTTTAAACTATTTTCATATATTTAGAATTATCTTAAAGCTTCTGCTAAGAAAAATAGCATTATTTGGTGTTTAATTTTTAATATATAAAGAGATGATGCAATAAATGATAGAACGGGATTCATTACTTCCATGCTGAAATTTCATGAGCCTCAACCGGCTGTCAAACGCATATTGAGCTACACTTAACACATAAACATAATCAGGCACTTATTGAGTCTAAACTGATGTAAAACAGAATTTCTGTAGCACACCCAAATGTCAATAGCCATATCTTTCTGTTCATGTGTTGTACTTGCTAGTTTATTTCCATGTTGCTTCTTCATCAAATAGCAACGCCAAAAGTAAATGAAGTCAATCACTGAAACAACAGCGCCACCTTGAGTAACTAATTGTATGTATAAATTGGATGTGTAGTCGCATATATGATACAGATAATTCACTACCACTGTGTAGAAACTCAACATGATATTGTTTATATATATATATATATATATATATATATATATATATATACTGTTATGGTAAATTCAAATAGATGTGAAATCATAAATCAAAGTGAAAATATCAATTGCGACACTATTTCATATCTCGGGTCACTAAAGACCCTATACTCATTTTTGTTTTTTGGACAATTCATAAGAGAAAGGTTGAGGAATACTAAAGAGGCTGAGGCATAACTCAGGTTTGATGACTTAGTCAACTGGGGCCTTATCGACCGCATCCATCTGGCACCGGATGAGGATGTGTATGAGTACTCATAAAAAAAGTGGGCAGCCTTCCAGGCCTATAACGCAGTGGATAATCTGGAAAGAGACAATAAGGTCTTCCTGAGGCTCTTCAAAGAGGGCTTCACGAAGGACCACAAAAAGTTATGAAAGGACATGCAGATACCAATGGGGAATACCTTGGAAAGTGTCCTCCAGTGGGCGGATGCTGTACATCAGGCCCAGGGGTAGCATGTAGCGGGCGTCGCACTGTGCCTTCAGTGGAGGTATTCGCTGTCACAACTGGACCCGCTTGCTGAAGGTGTGGGTGAAACTGCCACATCCAGAGAGACTGTCAATCCACTCGATGTCCTAGATGCAGACATACTATGCCCATTCATTCCCCCACCCAATGCCAAGACTCCCACCATGAAGCTTGCACCAAGGATTGCATAAAGGCAGTACTCCTGAAAATGGAAGAGCTTGTTAACTGCACTTAGGGGTTTCCTTAGGGGGCCTGGGGTGCAATCTACTTTTAGATACTGGAGCCGTCACGCTAACCAACCTGAATCTCCCTGTAACTCAACAATCGAGGGGGTAATGTGATAAAGAGAGACAACATACCTGTCAGAACCGATTGATTTTGAGGTAGATCACTCCACCACAACTCAAGTCTAAGAGCTGTCGGCCCCCATATTACGCATGGATCTCCTCAAACCCATGAATGCTATTATCGATAACAATAACCACTGGTTGGTGTGGGTAGAAGGCAGACAAAATAGGGGAAAGCTGAAAACAACCAACGAGACAGCTTTTCTTCGAGACAGTATCCTTAGCAACCACACTGCATCAAGGCTAGGCCCTGTCTGGTTCACAGGGAGCCATATACTCTAAATACCCGGAAGTGTGATCCGCACACAAAAATGACTCCAGAAGGGCTAACATACCCCTGGTGGAACCCACTTGGGCTGCAGAAACAGTATCCACCTACAAGCCCTGGAGATCGTGACACGCTGTCCGTCGGAGTGCAACTCCCCAATATGGCCTGTTAAAAAGCCAGATAAGTCATGGTGGCTAACGGTAGACTACCGCTGTCTGAATGAAGCCCTACCCAAGCTGTATCCGGTGGTAACCAACCCGTCTGAACTGGTCCCTGACGAAGAGGCTGACGACAAGTGTCCCCTCTAATCAGATCAGGACCTGACCTGTCCCATCGGGACTTCCCGTTACCTGAAAGACAGGTGCTCTTTGTAAATGGTTCCTGATAGTAAGTGGATGAAAATGCCCAACCTTTACCCTATACAGCAGGGGAGCCTCCCAGGTGGGCAATCATCCCAGGTTGTGGAACTGATGACGCTTTAGAAAGGCATTATGTGAAGATAATGTGAACCCACCCTTATCTACACTGAGTCCCAATACTGCTGTAAGGGTCCTCAAACCAAGGGGGAAAGGTGATGGTATCACGCATTGCAGGTGAAGAAATCACTCTCACCACACTTAGCAGACATGGACAAGATCAATGGGGAGACAACAGGACGGGGTGTTAGCTGGTCATGCACGGATGCTGCAGATGAGTCAGACCTTTTGCTTGTCCTTGGAGGGCCACATGTGGAATTTCCAGGATCATAGCAGGCTGGGGTAAGACAGGGACTGATAAGAGCTGATGGAACAAAGATGGCTCTTGTCTTGCAACCTATAAAAGACTATGTTGGTGTGCTGTGTGTTCTCTGTGCTTAATAAAGTGCCATGGTAGATCAGACTTGAGTCTGCAATTCCTACTACATACAACATGAATTTATATTATTAATGTGCAATCCAATTTACATCTTATATGGACTAATATTTAGCTACAATGCAACATGCCTTCCTCTATTTTAAGTTCTCTCTCATACAACTAATTGTTTCTCTTATTAGTTTCTTGTTTTTCTAACTTATGTTTTCGTTTTCTTGCATTAACTGGGGACCTCTGAGCTTCTAGCCATCTATCAAATTATTACTAAGGTCCTACAAGACAATTTTAGTACAGCCGGTAGCCATTT
The DNA here is from genome assembly GCA_032164185.1 of Moxostoma hubbsi. Classification (NCBI taxonomy): domain Eukaryota; kingdom Metazoa; phylum Chordata; class Actinopteri; order Cypriniformes; family Catostomidae; genus Moxostoma; species Moxostoma hubbsi. The sequence continues at coordinate 966,210 of JAVLUX010000218.1, forward strand.
TACTACTGTTCTGAGATGAAAAATGCCCCCAATGAGCTTTTCCAACTTGTGTGAACAAGACGCGGGGTGATACATGACGTGAACATGAAAGTAGCGCTGATATGCTGCTTTTTATAACAATCAAATAAACAGTTTATCTGTCATTACACAAAAATATTTGACTGCAATGGTGCAACTGACCGATCAGAATCAATTATTCCAGAGAGCTGTGTAATAAAATATAACTAGTGTCTTTTCAATACTTGCAGGAGAGGAGATGAGTTGATGCCCAGACGACCTGATGGCACTATTCGGTATGCTGACACTCACTACAAAGACACATGGGCTGCCATGGAAAAGCTGGTTGACCAGGGGCTGGTAAAAGCCATTGGCTTGTCAAACTTCAATGCCAGGCAGATTGATGACATTCTTAGCATTGCCAAACACAAACCAGTAGTGAACCAGGTATGTAACAGTGGTAACTGCAGAAAGTGTAAAACTAGATTGTACTTTTGTTAATTTTGGCAATGGCTAAAGGCATTTGAGAAACAGCTACAGTATATCCATGAGGCAATTTTACTTATTCTTTGGCATTGAAATTTCTGTTCTGAAATTTCCTTTCTGAATACTATAAGGAAAATAGATAAAAGATGGATAAAAGATGGTGCCGCGACTAGCAGCCTCGGTGGAGCTCTCCAATTCTTTTGTCGTTTCTCTTTCGTTTATCCTGTTTTTAGTAGTATTTTTTCCAATCAGTACCAAGGACGAACTGCTGAACATTTGGCAGCACATACCAGACAATCTTCTCCCAGTTTTTGACTATTCAGACATTTTGCTGGACATTTTAGTTGGAGGTGCATCAGTGTTGTTCAAGCACACTGTGAGACGCAAGCGAGGGAAGCGAGCCGGCATGCTGGTCAAGCTCCGACAGAGCAGTTTTCGAACAGCACTACAGAGTATTCATCGTTGATGAATGTTGGTGTTCAATGTAAAGAAGATGTGCTGTCCTAATTTGGAAGCATTCTTTACCAACTGTAAGTCCTTCTACTCACCATGGGAGTTTTCCTCGTTTATTCTGGGGAGTATTTATATTCCTCCACAAGCGTGTGTGAGCGCAGCGCTGAATCTGCTGGAACTTCAAGCCTGCACTGAATGGAGTGTTTTTGAAGCTGCAGACACCAAACTGTACAAGCTCACAGATACTGTGACATCATATATCAGTTTCTGTGAGGATATGTGCATTCCTACTAGGATTTATTTAACATTCAACAATGACAAACCATGGTTTACAGTAAAACTCAGACAGCTTCATCAGGCCAAAGAGGATGCTTACAGAAGTGGGAATAAAATCTATCATCATGCCAAAAACACACTGACAAAGGAGATTAGGATGGCTAAAAGAAGCTGCTCTGAGAAGCGAATGTTTTCAAAACTCTGTTTTCAGCTAATGACGCTGCATCAGTGTGGAGAGGCCTGAAAAACTTTACTAACTACAGTACAAGACACCATCTCCCAACACTGTAGGGAATCAACAAATGACTGATGACCTGAATGTATTTTACTGCAGATTCCTTTTTATGGACTTCAGTTTGGCTGAATAGATTTGTATTTGTACATACATATATAAGGTGTATATATATATATATTTCTTTTGGTCTTATTACAGGTCAAAAGTTTTGAAACACTCACTGAAACACCTTTATTATAATTTTTTTCCTTCACATTTTATAACAATAGTAACTCCATCAAAACTATTGAATAACATATATGGAATTATGGGAATTATGTTGTGACTAAACAAAATCCCAAATAAACCAAACTGTTAACTGGCATCTTCTAAGTAGTCACACTTTGCAGACATGTACTATTGACATTTTCTCAACCACGCTCTTGAGGAATCACCCTGGGATGCTTTTTAAACAAGGAATTCCCATCTATGTTGGGCACTTGTTGGCTGCTTTTCTTTGTTATTTGGTCCAAGTCATCAATTTCAAAAACTTTTTTTTAATTTAATTTTAGTTTTATAATGAAATAAATTAATAATACGGTGGCTCAATTATATTTTGTCTACAAAACTAATTTCAAACATTTAAGCATATGCCTTCAGATCAAAAGATTTATAAGATCATGAGAAACATTTCAGTCAAGTGTTTCAAAACTTTTGATCGGTAGTATATACTTATATTTTCTATTTGCTTTTCATTTTTATTCAATTTTTTTTTTTTTTTTTTTTTTTATCTCTATCTTGCTGTTGTATTGTTTGTGTGCTGGAAGCTTCAGTCACCAAGACAAATTCCTTAATAAAGCACAAACTGATTCTGATTCTATAACACACAGTTTCTGCTAGAGTTGGTTTTGTATGAGATACACCTTTCATTAGTTGTACGTAAAACTTTCCTTCTGGAGAAAAAAAAAAAAAAACACTAACTAATGATTTGCTTGGGTGGTTTACTGTAGATGGTCTCTCTCAGCTGAAAAGTACCCAAAACCCCTCTAAAATCAGCAAACATACATACCAGCTAAGAATTGGCTAAGAACAGCCAACCATCTTAGCTGTTTTTTCAGCAGTGTATTCAATTGTTTATATTATTATTTAAAAATATATTTTTTATATATATATTATTTTTATGTGCAACTTTAAATTCTTTCAACATTTTAAGGTGGAGTGCCATCCATACCTCACCCAGACTCAGCTGCTAGCTCACTGCTGGAGTAAAGGACTGACAGTAACAGCTTATAGTCCTCTTGGTTCTTCAGATCGTCCCTGGTATAAACCAGGAGAACCACTTCTGCTGGATGATCCAAGGGTGCATGATTTGGCCAAGCACTATAACAAAACCCCTGCACAGGTCATCATCAGGTGAAAATGGACTAGAGATTCAGAAATATGTATACTACAGGGAAATTATAATTTTCTTACCATTAAATTTTTTGGTTTGTTTTATTAGTGTATAAATCAGTATATGTCCAGTATACACTTCTAGATTAATTTTGTATCATAGATGGCACGTACAGAGGGGTCTCATTTGCATCCCCAAAAGCGTCACTCTATCTAGGATCAAGAAGAATATTAAGGTAGGTCAGAAAATGTAATAGTGTTTAGATGGGAAAAACAATTTCAGTTAAGACTTTAATAATATTTATCCTCCATGACCCACCATCTAACACATGAAGACAGATTGCTGGTTCATAATCTTGCCCACACCTGAGCTCTCGTCATTTTAATGCCTCTTAGCTATAAATAACGTTTTTGCTGCAGAGACTGTCATCCACGCAAATCCAAATTACCATTTAAATAATGACTGAGAGGGGCTTGAGCAAGGAGGTAAATTATCATTAGTGCTTATGTTCATCATATGAATGTGCTCAGAAGACACAACATACAGAGACACTTGATGGACCAGAGCTGTAATGATCAGAAAATAATTAGAATAAACATTGTAAATATGTTAAACATTGTAATAGTTCACCCCAAAAATAATGTCATTATTTACTCACCTTCATATTGTTCCAAACCCATATGACTTTCTCATGCAGAAGACAAAAATGTTTATATTGTTGACATCTGGTTTTTCACAGATAAATTACTTAAATTAGTTTTTTTTTTTTTACTAAAATATATTATGTTTTCAGAAGACTTGGAATGTGAAACTGATATCGCATGGTCTACTTTGATTACTTTGGGGGCATTTAAGCTTTAAAGTGAGGCCCTACCCACTGCCATTGTGTTGAAACAATGGACCAAGACATTCATTTAAACACCTACTTTTGTCTTCCACATAAGAAAGTCATACAGGTTTGTGCAAGTAAATTATGACTGAATATTCACTTTTGGGTCCCCTATTCCTTTAAAGTCTTTCTCATAACCAGGAAAGTGAAGTATACAAAAGATAAAAATGAAAAACGCAATGCATTTTATTGTAAATGTACTTGTTCAAAAAGATGTCTATTTCTCCCGTACAAACAGGTGTTTGATTTTAAATTATCTGAAGACGACATGCAGCAAATTGAATCATTCAATAGCAATGAGAGGCTGATCATTCCAACAATAGAGGCAATTATGAATTCTTATTACAAATTTAAAATAGTGCATTACTGTGTTTAATTATATGTATTTTATATAATTTTTTCCACTCTACAGAAAGCTGGGAAGAAGGTTTGGAGGGATGCACACCATCCTCTTTTTCCCTTCCACGATCTATATTGATGAATTAAAATGCCATTAAAATCTTTAAACAAACTGTTCAAGTTACATGAAGTCATTTTAAATGCTGCATAATTTTTCCAGTTTTTACTATTTTTTAATCAGGACCCAACCCACATAAGACAAAAATATGATTTCAAAACATGGTACAACTGATTTTATTTAAACTAGCCAGAACAAACAATAGAACCTGAGAAACAAAACAATGAGACTATGAAACGGAGAGCATTTGCTGTTAGGACAATGCAAATCTATTCTGTGGATTTTCTTTACAACAGTACATTTGCTCACAATCCAAAACCTCTGAAAAGGCATTAAAACACACACAATCGAAAATGTGGGTCCATTTCGTGAATTTTATTTTACATTTTTCAAACTTGTAATACATTATATGCTACATTCATAAAAAAATGTCGATAGCAATTTTTTTCTGTTTTGTTTTTTCTTCAATCCTTCCAACATCCTAGCATTAAACCCCATCACTACAGCTGCTCATATAGCTCGAGAAAAGGTAAAGAAATCCCTATTGTGTACAGTTTTCATTTAAATCCACCCCACCCACAGAATGTTAAGATCAAAGTTCTCAGAAATCATCCTTTCACAAACCAGAGCAAAACACAAGCAGCTACATGCTTTTCTCTATCAACAGAGGGGGGTGAACAGAAGGGGAAAGAAGCAAATAAAAACAAACAAAAGGAATGGACATAGGAGGAAAAGCTGAAAATTATTTGAAACAAAGCAGCACAGTCCTAAAAATTTGGAATTTTTATTTTTTGTCTTTTGTACACTGTGGCCTGTAAGAAGAGTGGCCTGTCAGAGTCAGCCACATGGTCACATTTATCCATAAAGATCATCATCGTTGTCCTCATTGAAAACAGCACCTCCGCCACCTCCAGAAGAACCCTGGGTTGGTCCACTTCCTGCTTGATTACTGGATGGGAATCTAAGAACGAAAGGCAGGACAATTTTCACCAATCTGCATGAACCCCTGGCAGCATCCTTTTTTGTCAATTATTGTACAAAGAGCGCACAAAAGGTGCTTTACCACTGCAGGAACTAAAGCCCATTTTAGGCATTTTACTAGGAACTACTTTGTCATTTACACACATGGCGGAACTAAAGTTCCCCTTGGGCACCTAGAGGGACTTTTTTAGCTCCTGTTCCAGGGGTTGGTCCTTCTAACCCAGAAGAGGGACTATGGTGCTGCTACCTCGGATTGGTCAAACACGCATGATGCACAAAGTAATGAGAAACGCGAGTCGTTGGCAGCCGCAATGAGTAAAAAAACATGTTAGCCTGCTAATCAGAGGATTGTGCTAATTTTCCAGTTCCCTTTCCAGAAATAAAATAAAACCAACAAAGTATTCAAAGAGTACTGCCTGTTTCACATGTGTGTGCGCGCGCGTGAGGGGTAAACAGAGCTGCTTTGTGACATCAACAGCAGTTTGGTTTTTCCATCACATCTGTACTATAGAGAAAATATTGATTTCTGGATAACTACATTTAATTTTACCTGGGATAACGGATGTAAATAAGATTTTTATTGACAGTGGGTGATTTAACTTTATTGTACACTACTCTGTCACGAAATCTAGTTTACATGTGGGGAGTATTGCGTGCCGTTACAGCATGGTTAAATTGCATCAAGACTTTTTTCAGTCAATGAGTATTTCAGCACAGTAATGCATGTTGAGTCATTAAAAGACTATTGTAAAAGATTGTTGATAATGGGGTTTATAGAGCATTTTCAACTAGGTATGTTATAAAATATCAATATATCAATTATTGATGGGCATGTTATTTTATCAGTCTTTTGAGGAATGGATATATTAACATTAGCCAACATTTAAATCAGATGACTAATTTGCAAGGTTGGGCATCTGTTTAATATCTGGCATAATGGTATTAGAAGACCACAGGAGGGGGGTGATATAACATTAACTGAAGCAGGTCACAAGGCACAGGTATCACAGCATAGTAACCTGAAGACACAGTGTGTAAAACAGCCCTAACTAGTGTATATCTGATCCTGGAGTCCTCCATCTGTGTTTTTGTTGCTGATGCCATTGAATCGCGCATGCAAATAACGTCAAAAGAAAAATAATCGACACAAGATGTCAGTATGAGGGTTGATTTTGTGTTTTAAAATGCAAGATGAAAAAGTCTCAATGTGCTGTTCCTCTTAAGAGTTCTCATCTATAAAGTTTCTAAGGACACATTTTTCAAGTTCTTACCTGAAACTGCCAAAGCCTCTGCTTTGTTGCAGGGTCTGTGCAAACATTTCGTATTTGCGAATGTCGTTATCGCTGACAGAGCGGCGGGCAAAGCGCATAGCCTCCTCGAAATGGTCCTTCCTAATCTCAGGCACAGGGTCCTCCTCCTCAACCTCCTAAATACACAAGATTTATCAACAGAAGTAAATTAATTCTGCCATGCCATTTAAAACTTAAACACTTAAAAAATGCTTAACTAATACATTAGATCAACTGAAAATCTCACCATTGCAGAAGGGTTGGTCTGTCTCTCGCGCTCCCGTCTGATCTCATTCTCAATGGACTCACGGATGGCTAGCTTACAGGCTCTCTGACAGATCTCAGTCAAGTCAGCACCTGAAAAGCCATTGGTCATCTTGGCCAAGAAGTCCAGGTCCACATCCTACAAAAATATAATTTAAATATATTAATACCCAAAACAAGCCGCTTCAACTAATTAAAAAAAAAAAAAAAACACCAACAACCAAAACAAATGCATCCTTACCTTTGAGATTGGAGACTTTCTGAGGTTAGCTTTAAGAATGGCAATGCGAGACTTTTCATCTGGCAGTGGAATGTAGATAAGCTGGTCCAGTCGGCCAGGCCTGAGGATGGCAGGGTCAATGATGTCTGGTCTGTTCGTGGCTCCGATGATGAAGACGTTTTTCTTGCTGGACATACCATCCATTTCTGTGAGGATCTGGTTAATGACTCTATCAGCAGCGCCACCACCATCACCAACGTTTCCACCACGAGACTTAGCAATGGAGTCCAGTTCATCAAAGAAGAGCACACATGGGGCAGCTTGACGAGCCTGGAGGACAAAGATGCTGTCAGGACAGACTTAAGGGACATCAGAGCCTTATAAGATAAATAGCGCAGCACAGACATTTTTCATTGGATCCTTCACAACAAACAATCAGTGGCCCCAAAACCATTGAAAAGCATAACTTTACAACTAACTGCATATTTAAAATCTGATGGAAAGAGTCAAGTGAAAGTCATGGTCTTGACAAAACATACAGTTCATGTTATATAAATTTGCAAATTAGACTGACTGGTTTGGGCAGTGATCCACCTTCAGAAATGAGTAAAAGAAAATAAATACCTTGTCAAAGATCTCACGGACATTAGCCTCTGACTCTCCAAACCACATGGTAAGCAGTTCTGGTCCCTTGATTGAAATGAAGTTGGCCTGGCACTCGTTGGCAATGGCCTTGGCCAGTAGGGTTTTACCACAACCTGGTGGTCCGTAGAAAAGCACACCTTTGGAAGGGGTCATGCCAAATTTAAGGAATTTGTCGGGATGTTCCACTGGGTACTAAAAGAACATAAAATTTAGATAAAGGTTCCGCATAGGCATAAAGTTTTAAAATGGATCTTTAGGTGCACATTTACTTGACTGAACATGAGGGAACGAGGTGTATTGTGCCCAGTACCTGCACAAGTTCCTGCAGCTCTCTCTTGACATCATCAAGGCCACCGATATCCTCCCAGGTAATGTTGGGCACCTCCACAACTGTCTCACGCAGGGCAGATGGGTTGCTCTGGCTTAAAGACCACTTTAAAAAGGTAGAAATGGGAGAAATGCAATGTCATACATTTAGGAGTTTTATTTATATATCCTTTAGTTTAGGACACAATCATTGGTTAGATTTATTAGAATACTCACCCTGAAGTCATCCATTGTTACAGCCAAAGAGTTCATGACCTCCGCATCAATGGTCTCATCCTCCAGATCAATGAGGTCCATTTTCTTACGGATGGCCTGCAGCGCGGCCTCTGAGCAAAGAGCAGCCAAATCAGCACCCACATGTCCATGGGTCTCATTTGCCACCTGATGATAAAAAGGTGGATAGTGTAAATGTTAACACATTTTGACCAATTAATTTCCATTACTTTCAGTCATTTGTTATTAGATTTTTTTCAAATAATTTTCTCAAAATTCCAAAAAAAAAAAGGTCAGAAAATATTAAATATTTTAGAGCAGAGCACAACTACAAAAATGTAAATGTATTTCCATGACTGGAAGATAACTTCCTTTTTTCCTAATATTACCAGGTTCTCTATGACAGTGGGAACCCTGGTAAAAGTAGACCTAGTTTTTGATAACACTGATGAATGCTTTGACATTCTCTGAAACATACCTGCTCCAGATCAACATCATCAGCAAGCTTCATGTTCTTGGTGTGGATCTGAAGGATCTCGAGTCTTCCAGTAGCATCTGGAATGCCGATGTCCACCTCTCTGTCAAAGCGCCCTGATATCAGAGAGCCAGCATATTAGCACAATAGGTTTCCCTTTGAAGCCAAGCACACACTACAAGACTCAAGCTCATCACCCTTTAATATTTTAAGTCTGCGACAAAATGCCTCAGAACATACCCAACTTGCACATGCCTGTCACAATTCTGAAGATGAAGTCAAATTTCTAAATTGTTTGAATAGTCGTCAGGGATGCAAACTGTTTTAATGAGCAGGAAAACAGCAATGACCTAGAGCCACTGAAAGAGCAAAAGATGAACGCGGAAGTCATAATAATAAAGCCCTGCATGTTTCAAAGCACTGCAAACCACATTTTCAGCTTTTTCTTTTCTGCCCTATTCTGTACAAATCAGTGCAAAAATGACCACAAGACTTTCCTCCATGTTGCCAAGAATAAACTCTCCATTGCGGAGCACACAAATATGTAAGAACTAATATAGGGATCATGCCTACAGTGGGTGATGAGAATGATCTTGTGGTTGATGCACCTAGTCTGTGATTAGTTGTCCAGAATTTGCACTATAATATATTAATATTATAAAAAACTAAGTCAAAAACACATCAAATTTAAAAATAAATAAAAGTCATTGCATGTAGCCAAAAAGCTTAAATATAATTTGGAAAATCTTTGCAGAGCAGTACTTGAAGAGGTCTTACCAAATCGTCTGAGAGCCGGATCGATGCTGTTGGGTCTGTTAGTGGCTGCCATGACAATGACATGGGCCCTTTGCTTAAGACCATCCATCAAAGTGAGCAGCTGTGACACAATGCGCCTCTCCACCTCACCATGAGTCTGAGAAAAAAAACAGAGAGAGATACATTTACAGCAAAACCCAAATCCTCAATTAGACATTCGTACATCTTCAGAAAAAGATATGCATACAGTTGAAGTCAGAAGCATACACTTATGTAATAAATTTTTTTAAAATGGATTCATAAGTACACAGCGATGAACACAACACATACACATCGAATCAACATTTAACCCCTAGTAATATCCCTCCCCAATCACTGTGGTCACCCCCACCCCCCACATCCTGTGAAACATCAATGTTGCTCTAGGGGTCTTACACACTTTTGCTTCACTATGATCAAGGACTGAATCCATCAAAAGATTAAAGTCTCCTTCCAAAATGATATCATGAGGGCTGTCGACGGCTTGCAACATCCCTTAAAGATCTATAAAAAAAAAGCCCTGATCATCAGCGTTAGGTGCGTAAATATTAGCCAAAATCAACCTTGAATTTCAGCTAAAACAATAATGACTCTCCCTAATTTATCTTTAATCTGTTTTAGACATTTGAATTGTAGATGTTTACTTTGTGTAATGAGTTCCCTGCTCTTACTTGAGCCAGCAATAAAGAAAACATGTCCACTCCATATCTTACCAAATGTTTCGGGTTCCTTTGGGGAAAGATACGTTTCTTGAAGAAACGCCTTCATATTTCTTAAGTTTAAGAAATAACCTTCCTTCTTCGGTCACATTCCACGTGGAGAGAGACAATCACATCATATTAACATTTGACATGAGAAAAAAATAGATTGTCAAAAATAAAATTATAAAGATCACATTCCAACATTAGTGCAAAAGTCAAACCCCGAACTTCCCCAGAACCAAACAGAAACATGCGCATTAGGGATGTAATATTATCAAGGTTTCACAATATAACTCATTTTAAAAAGGACGTTATCATACAGTTAAAATCTTCTCATTGTTGGTATTACATGAATATAAGACACTTGATTGAATCTAAATATTTTCAGTACTTTTCTAAAAATTTACACAGCATCATATAAACTTAATCTATAAATAAATCTTTAAATTGTGCCTTCCTCATGTTACAATCGACTCAATTACTATCACTCAATTATAAAGGTGGGATGCAGGTGTTGTGAGCGCAGCGCATCACGAGCACATCAGAAGTGCAGCATGAGCGCATCATACAGACAAGTCCGAGACTGAACCTTTATTTCTGCTGCCAAAGCGGTTGAAGTCTGCTGTCTGGGATTACTTTGGGTGCACTAAAAGAACCACGAGGTACCAACAACGTTGATAGTTACCCTGTCTGTAAAGTTTGTGGCAAAAAAGGCTCAAGCATGAAACACTTGCACCATCTCCGTGATACCAATCTCACAGAATTTGAGTAGATGAATGCAAGTGGAAATACAGTGTACAGGATAATACATGAAAGTCCCCGTTTCATAAAAACACCTGATTCAATGTAGTTTTACATGATTTGTAATGACTAGGTAAACTAAAGTTAATTTCATGCTTTGTCACATTCACAAATGCAGCAAATGTATTTATGCACCCTCATTACGACGTGCCAACTGTTTGTTAATTTGCCAAAGCGGAGCGCAACAGTAGACCAACAAAGTTTGACACTACTAATAATTTTTTATTTGCAAAACATACGTAGTAATAAATGGGGTTTACAAAGTGCATGGCTTTTGGTGAGCAGGAAACTGACATTGACAGTATGCATGCAGGAAATTGACAGTGAAACTGTGGCAGAAAATAGACCGTATTGGATAAAAATACCAATAACAAAATGGCAAATGAATATATTTTCAGTAGGTATTGTTTAGAATTAAACTAAGTCTTAAACTAACCTGGACAATAATGATTACAAATTATTACAATTAAATTTCATAAATCAAAATAACAAGAAAATATTTTGTTATCATCTGACTACTGTACATGTTTCACTTTTTTTTATTATCGTTTTACCCATTTGTGAATTTTTCTTTTATTTAACTTACCATTTAGAGCGTCCTGATGTTCAAGATCAAAAGATAAAAGGATTTAAATTGAAGACATCTAAAATAGTAAAAAAAGTTCAAGAATTGGTTATAACTGAAATATTTCTCTGTTTCTCATATTTCATAACCAAATATTAAACTGCTAATAATATTACCAATACACCTCAATACTGTGTTACTGTAATATTTTTCGTGACTATTACCATACCGTGAAAATGCCACACCGTTACACCCCCAGTGTGCATTAACCCAGTGCACGACAGCACCAACCATTGTCCATCCCTCTCAACTCAAATAGCCCATGTACGCCTACGAGAGCCCAGTTTGCTCAAGCCCAGTGTTTCTATACAAAATTGAGACAGAATTACATAACAGAAAATCTATAACAAACTCCAGCCAGTAGGCAGAACACAAAGAACGTGTAGATTAATTCACAAAACTGTCCCGAAGGTGTGTTCCTCCACAAATCAAGCTCCAGCCGCTAGTGAAACCAGCACAAAAAAAAAAATAAAAAAATCCATTGTTTCCTGGGACAGTCAAATGAATGTTCAGTGAGCCGGCTATTCATGAGTGCTGCAGACGACCTAATCCTTCCAATGATCTGCAAAAAATACTCCACAATACAAACTCCAGCCAATATGAGGCATAAACACAGGCATGTGCAGATTCATCCACAACTGTCCCAAAAGGAGTGGTGTTCCACAAAACAAACTCCAGCTGCCAGGCGGAACCAGCACAAACAAAAACCACAGGCACCCAGCTTCCTCGGATGGCCAAGTGAATGTTCAGTAAGTCAAGCTCACTTGGTTGCAACGTGAGAAACACACCACGACATCCTCTGTCCATTGACATCTCGGATCATTACCTCGTCTCTTGTATGCTGCAATCAGCTAATGTTACTCAACCTACACCATGCTATTATTCAGGTAGAACTATTCTTTCGACCACTAAAGATAGCTTCACTAATAATCTTCCAGATCTATCTCATACACTCTGTAAACCCCAAAACCCAGAAGAACTTGATGAAATAACAAATAATATAAATGCAGTCTTCTCTAGCACTCTTATATATTGCCACCCCACTTCTATTAAAGAAAACTAAAGAAATAAGCCCTGCACCATGGTACAATGATCTCATGCTCTCAAGAGAGCAGCTCAGAAAATGGAGCGCATGTGGAAAAATACAAAATTAGAAGTATTTCGTGGTGCATGGAAGGATAGTGTCTGTAGATACAGACAGGCACTAAAATCTGCCAGGTCAGCATAATTTAGTAAACTCATAGAAAATAACCACAACAATCCTAGATGTTTATTCAGTACTGTGGCTAAATTGGTTAGGAATAAAGCCTCAACAGAACCAGATATTACGTCGCAGCACAAGAGTAATGACTTCATGAATTTCTTTACAGATAAAATTTTAATAATCAGAATAAAATTGGAATTATTCAATCATCTGTCATAGTACCTCAGAAAACAGTGTCTAATAATTTTCTTCACGTGCAACTTCAACCCTTCTCTGTCATAGGTCATGAAGAGCTAACAAAACTTATCGAAACATCAAAAGCCACAACATGTTTGTTAGATCCTATACCAACTAAGCTCTTAAAAGATGTATCTCCTGTAATTGCAGAACCTCTTCTTTATATTATTAACTCCTCGCTATACTTTGGACATTTCCCAAGAAACTTTAAAATGGCAGTTATCAAACTGCTTATTAAGAAGCCACAACTTGATCCTGGAGAACTGGCTAATTATAGAACGATTTCAAATCTCCCGTTTATGTCAAAAATACTAGAAAAGGTACTATCCTCCCAAATGTTAATTTCTACAGAGAAATAGTATATACGTAGAATTTCAGCCAGGATTTAGGCCTCATCACAGTACAGAGACTGCACTTAGCGTTACAAATGACTTGCTCTTATCAACTGATCGCGGCTGCATTTCTCTTCTAGTGCTTTTAGATCTTAGTGCTGCATTCGACACAATAGATCACAACATTTTCTTGAATAGGCAAGAGAATTATGTTGGCATTTGTGGAGTTGCATTAGCATGGTTTAGGTCATATTTAGCAGACTGCTACCACTTTGTCTATGTAAATGAGGAATTGTCAAACCAAACAAAAGTAAAATATGGAGTGCCACAGGGATCAGTTTTAGGGCCTCTGCTTTTCTCCTCGTCTATGCTTTCCCTGAGAGTTATTATCAGGAATCGTGGAATAAGTTTCCACTTTTATTTCGACGATACCCAACTTTATATTTCTTCAAAACCTGATGAGATTTCACAATTCTCCAAATTAACAGTGTATCAATAAAATAAAAGATTGGATGGCCAGAAATTTACTTCTACTCAATTCTGACAAAACAGAGGTACTAATTATTGGACAAAAAACTCCATAAGCCACTACAATATAATTTGACTCTCGATGGATGTACCGTTACATCATCTTCAACGGCTAAGAATTTATGCGTTATATTTGATACCAATCTGTCCTTTGAAAATCAAATTACCAATATTGGTAGAACAGCATTCTTCCACTTAAGAAATATTGCTAGATTAAGGCACATGCTCTATGATGCTGATGCCGAAAAATGAATGAATGCGTTCATGACTTCAGGACTACATTATTGTAATGCATTATTGGGAGGATGTCCAGCAACATCAATAAATAAACTTCAATTGGTTCAAAATGCAGCAGACAGAGTGGTGACTAGAACCTGGAAATATGATCATATTAGCCCCATTTTATCATCGTTACATTGGCTACCTGTTAAATTCTGTATTAATTACATAAAAACTACATAAAACTACATAAAAAGCTTTGAATGGTCTAGCTCTGCAGTACTTGTGACCTTCTACCACGCTATATGCCATCACGTTCATTACGATCGCAAAATTCTGGCCTGTTAATAGTTCCTAGAATATCAAAATCCACAAAAGGATGTAGATCATTTTCATATTTGTCTCCTAAACTATTGAATAGTCTCCCTAATACTGTTTGAGATGTAGACACACTCCCTCAGTTTAAGTCTAGACTAAAGACTCATCTATTTAGCCAGGCATACACCTAATTTATCCTACAACCCACAATTAGGCTGCTTTAGTTGGGTCTGCCGGAACCAGAAACAAGAAACATTGATCATGATTTTTAACTCTGCAATACATTGAATAGCATCTATGCTAATATTATTTCATTTGTTTCCATGTCTCAACCTCGGGACTCCCATCCTGAGGTCACCAGAACCGGCTGGAAACAATTCCTGCTTCATGTTGGACTCCACTGCTACATGTCACTGAATGATGATGACTAAATGCAGCCAGTGCCAGCCAAACATCACTCCAGTGTATTATGATGGACTGATGCCAACTCCAACCACAAGACATGGGATATTTCATATGCCATTGTCTGAACCTTGGATTTAGGATGGACCACACCGAAATTACCGGCCAGGATGAACTGCGTTTCACATCCCTGATCTCTGCCTACATCACCTCAGTCTATTGATGGACTACGATCTTGAAATGGAATGCATAGAGTAAGAATTGCCAACGACAGTTGCATCTATGTGAAATTCTGCAGTTAATCCAGGATGGACTTCAAAAGACATTGGTCATTAATCTTACATTTCAAACAAAATCGATGTTTAAACACTGACCCTTAACACTTACTTGGCTTAATAATTTTAAACCATGACTTTAACTATAGATAAGTAATATTTACATTATATTCATGATGTTAGTCAGAGGGGAACTGGCGCCCACAGTGAGTCTGGTTTCTCCCAAGGTTATTTTTCTCCATTAATCAACATCTTATGGAGTTTTGTGTTCCTTGCCACATTCGCTTTCAGCTTGCTCACTGGGGTTATTAATACAATTATTATTGAATTACTTATTTTTAAACATGATTAACAATCGTATTTTATCCAATTACACAATGATGATTCACCGACATTATAGTTTTATAGTAAGTTAATGCTGTATCTTCTTTAAAGCTGCTTTGAAACGATGTGTGTTGTGAAAGTTGCTATACAAATAAAATTGACTTGACATTGATTTTATGAAAGACATTGCTTGTTTTACAGCCATCCTTAATATCTATTCTCAATTTGGCCAGGAACACAGTGCAAAAGCGACCTTACATTGATGTAAGAGTTTCTTGCATTCCTTGAATCTATCACGCTTCTGTCGTCGAATTTGCAAAGTCTGTGAAAACAAAAATGTCATGGTTCTTCCGAGAAAGCCTTCCTTTACACCTCGCCTCACTTAATGGTTGGATGATCTCAGAAGTTTGGCCAGCATTGATCAGGGCTCATCTCATTCTGCGGATCTCAGAGATCGCTCGATTTCCAGCTTATGGCGCATTATGTCAAGCAGACTCTGGAAAAGCCAGCCCAGGAATTTCACCACATCTCGGCCTTCCTCATGCTCAAGAATTCCAAATTTTTGGACATTGTTTCGCCGATTACAATTCTCACGGTCTTCCAACTTTTCCCCAAACCTGTTCCAAATCTACTTTGGTCACTTGTGAGTTAACAGCTAAATCCCTCACCGATGAATCCAGATAATTGATCAGTTTCTCGACACCCCCAATTCTTGTAACAAACTCAAGAGAATTTAGTCTCTATCGCAGTGACCTTTGAACAAAGGTCTGGAGCACTTCACAAAAAAGATGGTATCATGAAGGAAAATTGTGGATATAAAAGCAACATCAGATTGAAACAACATCAAGACATCAGCCAGGAAGTTGCAAATGGGTCTTCAAAATGGACAATGACCCCAAGTATACCTCCAAAGTTGTGGCAAAATGGCTTAAGGACAACAAAGTCAAGGTATTGGAGTGGCCATCACAATGCCCTGACCTCAGTCCGAAAATCTGTGGGTAGAACTGAAGAAGCGTGCGCGAGCAAGGAAGCCTAAAAACCTGACTTAGTTACACCAGTTCTGTCTGGAGGAATGATCCAAAATTCCAGCAACTTATTTTGAGAAGCTTGTGGAACGCTGCCCAAAATGTTTGACCCAAGTTAAACAATTTAAAGGCAATGCTACAAAATACAAACAAAGTTTATGTAAACTTCTGACCCACTGGGAATGTGACTAAATAAAAGCTGAAATAAATAAGTCTCTACCATTATTCTGACAATTTCACATTCTTAAAACTAAGTAGTGATCCTACTTACGAATAAATGTCAGGAATTGTGAAAAACGGAGTTCAAATGTAGTTGGCTAAGGTGTATGTAAACTTCTGACTTCAACTTTGTGTAAAATCTGAGTAACATTGGTCAGACATGATGCAGAAATGTTTTTATAGGGATCACTTTTGTAAAGACAGAAATAGATAATGGCCTCTGCAGTAGTAAAAATTCGTACCTTCTCTCTTTTGGGTGCAATGGCATCAAGTTCATCAATGAAAATGATGGCTGGTGCATTCTTCTCTGCTTCCTCAAAAGCTTTGCGCAGATTACTCTCAGATTCTCCTGCCAGTTTACTCATGATCTCAGGGCCTGGAACATTAAAAGTTGCTAATGTCACATTTCATTTTTAACTCTTTAAAGTTCTATACAAAAATGTATAGAACTATCTCTGTTCAAATTTAAACTCAATCCATTTCACACCATTGATGAGGAAGAAGAATGCTCCAGTTTCATTTGCAACAGCACGAGCGATAAGAGTCTTTCCAGTTCCAGGGGGTCCATACAGCAGAATACCACGGGGAGGCTAAACAAATGAGAGATGTTATTTTATCCTCTTATTACAATCTCATAATAGTTTAATGTTCATAAGCCTCAGATCATTACCTTCACTCCAATTGCCTTGAAGAGAGCTGGGTGTCTCAGAGGAAGCTCCACCATTTCTTTAATTTGGGCAAGCTGTTTCCTTACTCCTCCAATGTCATCATACCCTACCTCATTCAGAGACTCTTCTTCATCCTGCAAATAAGATTCAGGATAAAATCATACAATGCTTCTGCCCTTCCTCCTTATGAAATACCAAAATCAATGCAAGTATGTAATACCATCCAATTTAGGAAAGATTGAAAATAACACATTAAATTTAACAAGCACTTAAAAAAATTGCTGCAGTTACCCAGATGTGTTCCCCTACAGATAAATGTCTTAACCCCGTAATGGCACATTATTCATAAACAATTTATTCGTCTATAATTTCAAATGGTGAGCTAGTGGAATAACATTACATTGTTAACTGGTACTGCTTTTAGTGGTGTTGTTGCACATCTGACAAATCAACCCTATAATGCAAAAAAATTTAATAAATTAAGCCGGGTATAAAGCAAGCCCACAATCTACACACCTCTCTCTTGATGGGTTCCCCCTCACAGTGGATAACTGTGTCTGGGGCCACAATACAGTATGGGCTGGGGTCAGTCTCCACCACTTTAAACTCCACAGCACGCATGCCTCCTCTCACCAGGAAAATATCACCTACAGAAATAAAAAGGGAACCAAATATCGTTAATCATTTTAGTGATTTGTTTGCCAATGATTAGGCAAGGATATGTCTATACTAATAGGTATGGGCATTATTTAATAATTTTGAAGTCGAGTACTCTAACCCACAAAAAACAAGTACTGTAATCGATTATTCAAATATTAAAATGCAAGTTAAAAATAACAGGTTTCACAGTCGTGAAATGTATATATTGTTTTCTTCACATACATTGCCAAGAAAAGTTTAAAAATAAGCCAATTTTCAATACGTTATGCTTCATTATGAGCAATATGCATTAGTGTTATCACGGTACCAAAATTTCAGTTGTCAGTACCAATACTAGTTAAATTTCTCAGTTCTCGATGCCAATTTCGATACCACAACAAAACAAAAAAAATGCTAATATGATAATGTGCTATTGAACACAGAAGTTTAGTTATTTTTAATAATTAATAATTCTATAGTTTAATAATAATAATTATTAATTTCCAGAACATTTTTTAAAAGTTTAATTTAATCATCAAATTCTTAAAATTCATCAATAAATTCTTAGAACTTTTAACAAGTGAACATAAAATTTTAACATGTCATTGTTTTTGTTTTTTTGCCAAACTTTTCAACAGATGTCTTGCTTGATACTTTATTATTGAGAATATTACATTTTACTATAAAGTTGTAATACATTTTTATTCAATTTCAGTCATCTAGATTTTATTTTGAATAGTGCTTTTATTATGACGTGTTTTTTGCCGGATGCTTCACTTTTCTGGATAAACAGCTTGCGACGCTGCGCAGTGTGAACATTGAAGACTTTTAAGTTATGTCTGAAATTGAATCTCTTTAAACTGGCCTTTAAGTCTGACAAATTAAATGTAGGACACAGTTTTGGAGTGTTTGTATTTTAGATTACTGGTGTGTGTGTATGTTGTCATTAAAATGTTATGTTTTAAATTGTATTACTGTGACGCACTTTGGTTAACACTTGTTTTAAATGCGATATAAATTAAGCTGAGCGGAGATTAGAGCGCAGATGCTGTGATTTTAATTATATAGACATGTAATTTGAATGATTCTCAATGTTTGTGGAGTTTCTAGTGGATGAGAGGTTGGATTTATTTAACGTACACATCTCTTCCACTGTAAAATTGCAGCCTTTATCGGTTTAATAAATCATACTAGTGCACGTCATGATTTTAATTTGATTAATTGTCCGTTTCAGTGTACAAGAAGTAAAAGAGCACGCATTCAAAATAAGCCTGTGAGCATTTTAAAGCTGTCGTGTGTCATTCATACTGTGCGCTGGTACCGGATAGATTCGGTGCTCCGTACTACCGGTACTGCAGAAACACTGGTACCGTTTTTTATTTTTTTGTACCGTCTTTTTTATTTTAGTATCGACTTAGCACCGAAGTACCGGTACTTTAACACTAATTACTACGGATTTAAAAAAAACAACAAAATAACACACACACACACACACACACACACACACACCACCTTTGCACTCACCCAGAGCTTGCATATAAACCAATATTTTAACTGCACCAGGGTATGGCACATATGTAAACAGAGTCCACAAAGTACAGAATAAAGGCCTTTTCATACCAGAAGTGACAATTATAAGACAAATGGTACGAAAGTATAAAAGACAGATCTCTAGCAAGCCGATCGACTAAAGAAAACATGGTAACACTTTACAAAAAGGTTCTATTTGTAAATGCAGTAGGTTTAATGAACTAACAATGAATAATATATTTTTTCAGCAATATCATATTTAATGGTACATTCTAAATACTACAGTTAAATTTGAGTTCATGTTGGTTCATAGTGCATTTAAGCTAATGCTAACAAATACAACTTCTAATTTTAAAAATGCATTACTATGGTGAAATTAACTTTAACCAAGATTAATAAGTGTCGTACTAGTATTGCTCATTGTTAGTTCAAGTTAACTAATCTAGATAACTAAATGTTAACAAATACAACCTTATTGTAAAGTGTTACCGAAAACCTAATTCTCCAGAAGTTGCAAGTTTGTTGCTGATTTGCTCAACAAAAAGAAAACAATCAAAACACAAACTATTTCAGTTCACCTGCTGGACAAGTTGACTGGCAATATTATTATTAAATATATATATATATTTTTTTATAAAAACAATATTATCAATTGGAAAAAATCTGATATTGTATTTTTGTTTTAGGAAATGTGATTAATGCTGGACTACTGTGTGTACTGTTATTTCCTTAATGTAATAATTTCTTCATGGGCAAATTAATTATTAAAATTGATGACTTCACAGAAATAAGTAACTGCAATCTAGCATTTAAAAATACAATAACTTTTTTTTAGATTATTTTTTTTCCAAAGTTAAAATTTTGAGTAAATATAGTGCTAAATAAGGGTTAATTATTATTTTTTTTTTAATCAATTTGAAGTTTTTGATATTTACAATATTAAATTGTGTACATATCGGTATTGTATTATTCACCCTGCTCTCTGGATATTTCCCATTAAAAAAATGTTTTTAGTTCGATCACGAATACAAAAGTCCATACAGTTTGCTCTACAATTCACAGCAGTAGTATTAATTGTATTTATATTCGGTGAAGAAAAACAAGATCCATAAAGTTGTTAATTCACACAAGATTAAACGCGAAAGGCAAAAATGCAGCATTATGTAATTACATTATGCATAATACAAAATACATAATGAAAACATCCAAATAAGATCTGAATGTTTTTTTAAAAGGGATTATGGTTGGTATTATGGTTGGGAACCATTTCTTTTTTTCTTTTTTTTTTTAAATACCGGGAATGTCGGTTCTGTTAACAGTTCTCACACGTGCCATGTTCCAATGATGTGGCCCAAACATTTAAATAAAATACTCTGACAGTGTTTCCTGCAGTGCACTTCAGCAGCCCATTTTACAAAGGTGCCTGGATTTGTTCCTGGTAGGCAGCAGATGCCCCAACACAACCCTCATCCCTAACCATACTGGGACAGTAAGGCTGAGTATCCTGCCAGGAACGACACCCCCACCCCAATCACAATATCAGCGGCAAAATGGTGTCATATTGTTTTATTATTTTAAATGGGATGTATGCGAGCAGGGAACCTCACAGAGTGGGCAATAAAACGATATCGATATACATCACGATAAAGAAAATCCACAATAAGCTTTTGAGGAATTTTCAATATTTACTGCGTGTCACTAAAACACCAGTAGTTTGGCTTTATCAGGCTGTGTTTCCACTGGGGCAGATGAAATCCCCTCAAAAGGCGCTCATAGCACTAGGAGAGAGCTTGCTCCGCACCACTGCCAATCCTACGATCCACCTTGCGAGCATGACGCTCGGCTTTCTTAGGAATGAATTAAAAACGCTCTCAGCTTCGCTCACGAACACCAGTGGTAACGTGGGGTCAGACTGGATGAACTTGCTAATGCTAACTGCCTTGCTAACAATTAGGTTACGTCGGACACCAGATTATTCCATCCGCACCGCAAGACTTTTGACATGACAACGGTTGTGCCCTCTCATTGTCTCTAGTGAAGAGCGTGACAGAACAACAGTGATGTGGACAACAGCTCTGATCTCGCTGTGCTGTAAACTTGAATATTGTTCTCTAGCAACAAACATGCATCATCTACCCTGTCCCGCACCCTCTTTTCCCTGCATGTGTGTAGGCATGAAGTGCCACATGAGTTAATGTGGTTTCAAAGCACCTTTTAGACCATAACGTTTTCCCCTTCTAAATGTATCTTTATTAATCAGCATGTTACAAGCCTTTAATAATAAACAAATCGATTGCTGCTCTAATTTTGTGAAAATTAATTAGATGTCTGGAATGGTTAAGGAAAGACTAAAATTACTAGTTGGTAGAGTAGTCTCTCACTTTAATGAAAATATACAAATGTTTTCAAAATTTTTTAAAAACGTTTTCTACATTTTATCTCGGGACACCCATGAACCCACATTCAGCATCATTCCACAGTCACAAGGGCTTCTATGCCCCATACTTGGGTATCTGAATCTAAAGAAACAAACAATATTTCATTTTAATTTAAAAATATTCCAACAAATACTGGACTGATATTACTATCCTTCAGAACAAACAGATGATCTTTTAACATTCATTATCAATTTATACGCGGTAAAAGATGGTAAAATTGGTAAAAGATCCCGCAGACCCCACTGCTTTGGCCGTCTCTGTGCACCCTGTGCAGTTTTGTAGAGACTATTTAGAATTAATTTTTTCTTCTTTTCTTCCATCAACTTTGAAATAAAAAAAATTGTGCAATGTGTAAATGTATCTTGATAAATATCGAACAATATGAAAAAGATTATCGTGATAACAATTTTGGCCATATCGCCCAGCCCAAGTATAAATATGTTTTTTTTATTAAGGATGCACCGATTTATCGGCCGATATTCACCTTGTTGACTGTTATCGGCAAATACTATGTCATTCACCAATGGCAGTGGCTGTTGTTTATCCATTTATATGCATTGGTTATTTGCGGTCGATTTGGACAACAGTTGCCAACCCAGCTGCAGATTCGGAGAAGCTCCAACAGGTGGTACTGCAACAAAGTAGGGCTGCACGATTTAGACAAAAAGTCATATTACGATTATTTAGAAAAATATTGCGATTTGAACTGCGATTATGATTGTAATGTTTTCCACATGTTAAACTGCAAAAAGGCTGCTGGGGTTTTCACATTTGAACCCACTTAAAAGAACCAAACTGAGACCTTTTTTCAGTTCAACCACAAACAAATAAATATATAAACAGTGAAACAAATTCTTCTTCACATCCAAATGTTACCATCCACCATGCACCTGTTTTTGTCCATTTTGTGACAGGATCTCAGCCCACTAATCACCAACATTAGTTTTTGAAACACAGTTGGCTTGAATATTAGAGATGCTCCAATCAGGATTTTAACATCTGACACCGATCTCCAATTTTCATCTCAATCAATCGATGCTGATCATTTAACTTTTTATCAGCAGCTGTCAAAACAGGTTATATGTAAGCTTTCTGCTCAATGTCACTGTTAACTAAATTTCCTTGTTGGTAAAACAATAGTTTTGCTGTCAAAAATTATGTTGGTTGATTGAATAGTTCAGTACACATGAAATAATTTTTAAATATAAATGTTACTCTTTATTCTAGGCCTTAAACTAGTAGGCTTATACAAACTATTCTTTACTGTATATAAGATAATCCTAAAGAATGAGGCTTAATGTCAAATTGAAGTTTAACTGATAACCTTTTGGTGTAATTAAATTTAAAGTGAAAATTTTGGTTAGTTTGTCACCATTTAATTTCATTTAATTATTCATTTTATTCTATTTAATTTAGCAATGCATTATATTATAGTAACTAAATATTTTATATAGATTTATTATATGCATGTTCCTTCCTTTTCATTTCGTTGGATGTTGGTAATATTAGTTCCGCTTTCACTTGTTTCCGTAGGGAGTATAATAAGTGCGACACGCTCCCTCGTGAGGTAAACAAATGGCAGGTGAATGAAGGGATGTTTCTGGACTTTACAGGTGTTACTGTTAATGCTGTTTGCTCAGCAATCATTTAATAAAGATTTCTGAATTATACCCCATCTTGTATTCTGCGTTATTATGATACATGTGCCTTGCGGAGACTGAGATGAAAAAACGCTTCACGCAGGATGCGCCAGTTTAGTGTAAATAAAGCGTTTAGCGCACGTAAGCAAACGGAACCGAACTCTGAGCACTTCTGTTACTCCAAGCATGAGAGGGAGTTGTGGAGCACAGAACCGCTCTGAAAACACTGCAATAATGATCTAACTTAATATAGACTGGACTGAGCAGTGCAAATAAACTTTGAAAGGAGCAGACTAATTATTCATTTAATTACATCGCAGCCCATATCGTCATATCGCGGTTTCGATTAAATTTCGATTAATTGTGCAGCTCTACAACAAAGGATTCAATTCTGGTGACTGAGATAATTATTTTCTCGAGTATGAGTAGCATTCATGTAACTAATTGCTAAAGCATTTTTTCCAGTAACCTTTCAGACAGACGCATTTTCAAGTTAAAAAAGCAAAACGCACCATAACGAATAGAGCAGAACGCAGGAGACTCGAGACATGTTTTTATAATTTGAATACGTTTTTTTAACTTCATGCCGTCTAAAAATGCTGTGCTCTCGTGAAAAATGCAGTCAAAAAGACATCCATCTAGCAAATGTTTACATGGAAGACGATTGAAAAACAGCGCGAGCAGATGCAAAACAGCCCCTTGTTCACATGACACAGCACTAGCTGAAGTTTCTCAAAGTTTCCGCTCAAAAATCTGTCTTTTTGTTTCAGTTGACAGTAGGTAAATTTACACTGTATCCAGCGCTGTATTCCTAAATATCACGATACTTTTTTACTGTTTGAGAAACCGCTCCAAATAATTCAGCGAGAGAGCACTCTGAATTGATTGGTGATCCAGTACAATTCGTTCAGACCATTTTGCAAGCCCGTTTGTCCAATTCACTGAAAAGAACCAACTCAAAAGAATTAATTTGCAAATTGGGCATTGCTAGTTCTTTTAAACAGCCAACATGAAACAGGGGGGCACATTTCATGATTGGTGAAATATTCTCAAGTCAGTCGGAGCGCTCATGGTACGCACAGTCTTACAGCTGCAGGCGCCACTGGGCCACTCACTTGCAAAAGTATGGGAAGGTATTTCCTAAGAGGCCAATTTTTGTTTTGTAAAGAGGCCCATGTTTAAACCTACTGTGTAAGTTTTTCAAACAAGAACTTTGTATTCTGTATAAAAAAAAACACAAGAGCTCAAAGATAGCTCTATTTATGTTTGTATTTATTAATAATGAATCTTTTATATTTTATTGCTTTAAATTGAAACAAAAACAGCTCATTTGTTTTTATAATTAAGATTTCTTTAAGTCTTTCAGCCCTGCATCACACCATCTTTGAATAAGCACAAATTCAATCATACAAATTTATGAAACAACGTTTAATATAACCTTCTTTCACGTGACAAATTTTTTTTTTGTGAAAAAATAACTTTTTCAAGAGCCTTTAGCCTGCTATACATCTGCCTACTCGATGAGAATTCTTCAGTACATATCCCAACAAAAATAATTTTTGTGAAACAAATTTTTTGTGAATGTTTCACAAAAATTATTTTTGTTGGGATATGTACTGAAAAATTCTTCTCATCGAGTAGACAGATGTATAGCAGGCTAAAAAGGCTCTTGAAAAAGTTATTTTTTTTTCACAAAAAAAAAAAAAATATCTGTGTCAGACCAGATTTTCACAATTGGTGTATCTCTATTTTTTTATTACATGAATGCAAGAATATAAACAAACAAAGAGTACCTTTTCACATTAAAGTGCATTAGAACGAGAGTGGAATACAGTAAGTCTAAAAAAAACCCCTTATGAGTAAAGATTACAGTGCATCCGGAAAGTATTCACAGCGCTTCACTTCCACATTTTGTTATGTTACAGCCTTATTCCAAAATTGATTAAATTCATTATTTTCCTCAATTCTAAAAACAATAACCCATAATGACAACGTGAAAGAAGTTTGTTTGAAATCTTTGAAAATGTGTTACAAATAAAAAACGAAATCACACAAACATAAGTATTCACAGCCTTTGCCATGACACTCAAAATTGAGCTCAAGTGCATCCTGTTTCCACTGATCATCCTTGAGATGTTTCTACAACTTGATTGTAGTCCACCAGTGGTAAATTCAGTTGATTGGAAAGGCACAAATACAGTCTATATAAGGTCCCACAGTTAACAGTGCATGTCAGAGCACAAACCGAGCCATGAAGTCCAAGGAATTGTCTGTTGAACTCCGAAACAGGATTGTATCGAGACAAAGATCTGGGGAAGGATACAGAAACATTTCTGCAGCATTGAAGGTCCCAATGACTACAGTGGCCTCCATCCATAAATGGAAGATTGGAACCACCAGGACTCTTCCTAGAGCTGGCCGCTCGGCCAAACTGAGCGATC
The DNA here is from genome assembly GCA_032164185.1 of Moxostoma hubbsi. Taxonomy (NCBI): domain Eukaryota; kingdom Metazoa; phylum Chordata; class Actinopteri; order Cypriniformes; family Catostomidae; genus Moxostoma; species Moxostoma hubbsi. The sequence continues at coordinate 992,150 of JAVLUX010000218.1, forward strand.
GGGGGAGAAGGGCCTTAGTCAGATAGGTGACCAAGAACCCGATGGTCACTCTGACAGAGCTCTAACATTTCTCTGTGGAGAGAGGAGAAACTTCCAGAACAACAATCATCTCTGCAGCACTCCACCAATCAGGCCTGTATGGTAGAGTGGCCAGACGGAAGCCATTTCTCAGTAAAAGGCACATGACAACCCGCCTGGAGTTTGCCAAAAGGCACCTGAAGGACTCTTAGACATGAGAAACAAAATCTCTGGTCTGATGAAACAAAGATTGAACGATTAGGCCTGAATGGCAAGCATCATGTCTGGACGAAACCAGGCACCGCTCATCACCTGGCCAATACATCCCTACAGTGAAGCATGATGGTGGCAGCATCATGCTGTGGGGATGTTTTTCAGCAGCAGGAACTGGGAGACTAGTCAGGATCGAGGGAAAGATGAATGCAGCAATGTACAGAGACATCCTTGATGAAAACCTGCTCCAGAGTGCTCTGGACCTCAGACTGGGGTGAAAGTTCATCTTCCAACAGGACAACGACCCTAAGCACACAGCCAAGACAACAAAGGAGTGGCTACGGGACAACTCTGTGAATGTCCATGAGTGGCCCAGCCAGAGCCCAGATTCGTACCCGATTGAACATCTCTGGAGAGATCTGAAAATGGTTGTGCACCGACGCTCCCCATCCAACCTGATGGCGCTTGAGATGTCCTGCAAAGAAGAATGGGAGAAACTGCCCAAAAATAGGTGTGCCAAGCTTGTATCATCATACACAAAAAGACTTGAGGCTGTAATTGGTGCTTCAACAAAGTATTGAGCAAAGGCTGTGAATACTTATGTACATGTGATTTTTTTTTTCTTCTGTTTTTTATTTTTAATAAATTAGCAAAGATTTCAAATAAACTTCTTTCACGTTGTCATTATGGGGTATTGTTTGTAGAATTTTGAGGAAAATAATGAATTTAACGCATTTTGGGATAAGGCTGTAACATAACAAAATGTGGAAAAAGTGAAGCGCTGTGTACAGAGAATTTGTGACGAAAGTGAGCTCATTGCCTTTATGCACTTATTATAATCACCATTTATTACAAAAGATTTAAACATTTTCAAATAAAGAAACCTTTTCATCCCAGAGTCCGATTGCAGAAATGAATTGGTTAAATCATAAACGTGGGGTTATATCCTTGTATGATGACTGGGGAAGCGTTCACTCATGAGTCGCGACAGAATGCAATGTAAATAAAACAGATGAAAACATCCTTTGACAAAAACATGCTTTGTCGGCACGCAATGTTCATTCCCAGTGTGAATGGGTACATAGGAATCCATTGTTTCCATTCAAAACGGTTATCACAGAGAAAACACACATTTGGTGTGAAAAGGCCATCTAAAATTCAGCATTGTCTACTGCAAGTGTGCAAAAAATATCAATTTGCGATATTAGAGTAGTGATGGTGCATTTATTTGTAATCAAGTTCAGTTGGTGAGAAATCCTACCATGTATTTCCAAGAATCACGATTCACTGCTATGATACAGGAGGCATTACAATTTAAACTTATGATTTAAGCTACATTCTAAAAAGGACATATTTGTGAACATACTAGGAAAGATCCACAGGTTGGAAAATTTACCTTTGCGAATTGGCCGGTAAGCCTCAAGAAAATAAGGCTTGAGATAAACCTCAAAAAGGTTGCCGGTGATGCCTTCCACTGTGTCATCAATGGGTAGAACGTGAATACGCTTTCCATACTTCACATCTGGACATGGCTGAATACTGAAATCCAGAATTGAAAACAAATAAACGATCCACTGTAATTTAATATCAACAGCATCCAAAACCTGATACAAATAACACCATTACAAGAATGGTTGTTTAACCGTAATTATCATTGTTTTAAAGTGGTGGAAATATATGGGGGCCTGGGTAGCTCAGCAAGTATTGATGCTGACTACAACCGCTGGAGTTGCGAGTTAGAATCCAGGGCATGCTGAGTGACTCCAGCCAGGTACCCTAAGCAAACAAATTGGCCCGATTGCAAGGGCAGGTAGTCACATGGGGTAACCTCCTTGTGGTCATGATTAGGTGTTCTCGCTCTCAATGGGGCCCATGGCAAGTTGTGTATGGATCGCAGAGTGTAGCACGAGCCTCCACATGCTGGGAGTCTCCGCGCTGTCATGCACATGTCCTCCGCCATCATGACTGTGGCGAGTAGCCAAATCACCACGAGGACTCACCAAGTAGTGGGAATTGGGCATTCCAAATTGGGAGAAAAGGGGATAAAATAAAATTTATTACAAAAGTGGTGGAAATATTGTCTCACCTGATGACATCACCAAGGCGCACCCTGAGGTTGTTGCGAACAACTCTGTTCATGCGGACCTTCTCATCGGAGCAGGTGTCATCGGACAGGACAATGCAAACCGTCTCCCTCCTCTTCTTGCCTTTCAACAGCACTGTGTCCCCCCTAAAGAGCTGTAGCTCATCCATCTTCGCCTAAAAGAGCAGACAAAATATGATGGGTACTAGGGGTGTAACATCGATCTGGATCGATGCATTAATCAAATAACCAATGCTGCAATGCATAAACATCCATGTATATATCATTTTTAAGATGCACGTTTATTTTGACACTAATGCCAGACACGTCCGTACGCATTTCCACCAGGCGATGCAGCAACCTTAAGATATTCATCTCCCTTTATAAGTGCTATATTCTTCTCATGTGAGACACGGATGTGCAGAGTGATTGAAACCTGAAGTTGCACTGTGCTCTCCCGTCAACAGGGCTGCGAGCTCCGGTTACAGGATAGTGCAGCACTTATCACAGGCACGATTAAATCGGGTTTCCATTATTTCATATCACGATGCATTTGAATTCTACATGAGAATTTCTATTTCATAGAGGTATGGAGCAATTCAACCTTGTCAAGCAGGTAAAGAGCCACAATATTCTGAACAGTGCTGATGAGGAAAAGAGAAAACACCTGCCCTGCCCCAACATCCGTTACAGGATTTTTTACATCTACACATCAACACCCTGACTAACAGTTCTCAATAAACTGTGACAGAATTTAAAAAAATTGTTGAAGAAAAAACACGGACAGCACATACTTTTGGATTGAAAGCCTTACTTGACTATTGCAAAGATGACAAATTGTCACTATAGTGTTTACCTAATTCCACAAGGCAATGAGCTGTCATCAAACAATTGATCACATGTATGTGATTATTTTTTTTATATGATTTATTCTTTTGTTTTACTTTTTCAACAAGTGAAGCACCTTATTTTGTTGTGGATGTCCCAATGTGAATACTGGATTTGCACTTCAGTGTTCAAAATATTCGTTACATTTTGTAAAATAGGCATATAATATCGATCACAGGCCCCTGAAATCGCATTAAGGGAGACTTGGAGATATCTGCAAACGTCAGATCGCTGGAAGCTCGTATTGTGATGAAACTATTTACACCCCTAATGGGTACATGAAGGCCGCTACAAAGGGACAGAAAGGCAGATTAATTTTTAACATAGGTGAATGTAGCAAAGGGTTAGGATTAACCCTACCTGAGAAAGAGACACTACACTGTTGTCTTCATTGATGGATTCATCAACTATCAGTCTATTCGGTCTGTTCTTCTGCTTCAGAATGGCAGTGGAAAGATCATCATTTTTGGATCTGTGTGGAGATGGAAGAACAACACTTTAACAGTGCTCAGATGGTTATCAGAGACAGGTAAACAGGTATTGTATGTCTCCAAGTATCATCGAACACGAAAGTGAAAGACACAAATTACACGTCATATTAAGAAGCACCTAAAAGTAAAAATGACAATATTACATCCTAGCCTGTCTGTTTCAAAACAGAATAAAGAAGCCGAGTGGATAAGTGCACTTTCGTCCATTTGTAGATACATTTAAGGCGAGCTCATGTTACTTTAGTCTAGAGGTTTCTACAAAACATTGGAAGCACTGATGATCTGCTAGACCAAGGCCGGGATTTGCCCTTAAGCATGTAGCTGATGCCAAAGCAATAGACGGTTTATATTACGTTTATCAGACAGATGTTGGGCACTTAAGGCCAAGAGCGCTTGTGTAAATAAGATAACACAACATCTGTAATTGTTAGTTTGAGTCGCTTGCGAGCGCGCGCGCGCGCGCACACACACACACACACACACACACACACACACTCTATATCTGCATACATTTCAGTTAGATGTATGAATGATTTGTATTCCTCTCACTGGGGGAGATGTGAGAGAAATGGCCCAATGACACAGCAAATGCTGTTGACATGTGAAACTCTACAGCCATTTTAATGCAAATTCGGGCGCAGATAAGCTCTGGCGCTTAGTTAACTCAAAATATAACATTTTAATGTCAAATACTGTCGGTGGTTTTCTGTTTGATTGTTAATTTCCAAATCGCGAGTTGTATGATCACCACCTGCATACAAAGCCGGCATGACGTTTCAACTCGCATTGGTGTTTATTTTTAAAACAATATGACTGCTATAATGAATTAAAACTGTTATATTTCCTGCAGTGATATAAAGCTCGTTTAACAGTGCTGAATGTGTATTTTCCAGCAGTCACCGGTAATGCCGGTGGGCCGAAAGCCTACATCATCTGCGGAGAATGACTCAGTCCGGTTAGCTCACATGCTAAACACACTTACAGTCGCCTTACAAGTCTCGCAAAGTTTCACAGAGCAGTGCGAACATGAGTATCTATAGAGGTTGCGATTCTTTACATTTATATAACGGTCTAATGAGAACCCCAAGGCGTGAAAACTTGCTTTTTCCATTTGTTTGAACGGCGTTCGTTCATATGTATTTTAGCTTCCAGGCTAACCACCAATGAACAGAAAACAAACCATTATCACATCACAGCGATTTTACTTACTCTCCGCCCGAAGCCATATTGCTTCTCCCACAAAAAGATATCAATATTTGATGGAAATGTGTAGCTCTCTTGAGTGACCGACTCCAACCTTCACACTATCTGGCCTCAGCGCTGGATTAGGTTGCTCACGTCAACTCTGCTGGGGGAAAGTAAGTTTCCTCGCCCACCGTGCGACAGTCCAATCGCTGTTCTCTTCGCTGTCCCTTTTGGCCAATCGTGGATCGAGCACACGAGAGCTTAAACGTCATTGGTCGATGTGGCGTTCACTGTGCTTTTTGATTGGCTTATTTTCTGCTGCGTTGTGAACTGTCTCTTTTGGATTGGCTCGGGGGTGTCTGGGTAAATTGTGGCTGCTTAGCTGAGCCGAAGTGTCAAAATGGCACCAACAAGTCCTATATTGCAAAGTAGGACACGAAGCCCAGTATGCTAGGTAATGTGAAAAGGATATACTGTGTTATAATTGAAATGAGCTGGAAAGCATGTAGAATTATTGTCATAATGTATCTAATAATAATCTAATTGTGTTTCAGTTTCCAGGATGAAAGGCATTATTTACAGAGTTTATTATTTTCAACCAAAAATTCAATTTTAAATAATGATTGTTTATTTCTCAATATCACACTGCATGTCCCCTTACCAGTGTGCATGCACTCTGCTCATGAGCACATGTCACTAGATCACTGTATCAATAGTCGCCAATCACAGTCATGCCAAGAATGGAATCTCACTGGCAATGGTTGACTAAAATGTCAGTACATTAACATTGTGGTAGGAATAAATCCTGCCCTCTGATTAGCACAGCTTATTTAACATCTTTTCCTTGCACTTTAGCTAGCAGAGCTATAATAATAATAATAATAATAATAATAATAAAATATCTTATACGCTTACATTTGAATGAAATGGAAATTGCAGTACACGTTTCAATTGTCCACTGTCCTTTGGGCATGTGCTGTGATTTTGAACAATCCAAAACATGACTAAAAGTGTAATTCTGGAAAGGACGGAGAATCCTATTATGGTGTATGCCCTTCGATTCCGAGATCTTATGACTTATGATTATATTTCTGGCTTGAATGTAGTCCTTAATTTTATTCTTAAGGTTACAGAAGTCAAAAACTATATCCTCTGGCAAGGCTTGCAAATAGACTGTAGTTTTTGAAAAAGTCCAAAGACACACAAGTCTTATAGATTTCCAGAGATGTGTGATTTTTATGCGCAAGTTTGTATTTGAACATATTCCATAGTATTCTCATATACTTACATTGATTTAGGCATATTCGTGGCATTCTGGGCCTCTCTTCAGTGTACTGATGCATCCTCCCTACAACCAAGCCTCCACAAGAACTCGGTTAGCCATATCTTACTAGTCTTACAACCTAGTGAAATTAAAAGGGAAAGTGATACAGATATGATGATTTTACTTATCGATTGTGTCGTTCAGAGGACAAATTAAAATTTCATGCTTACTAAACACAAGGCACAAATATTCACTATAATAATAGCGCATCCAACTGTTTTGTAAGTACCTGGGCAGATCTGGAGACTGAGATGAAGATCTCTCAGGGCCTCTTTCAACTGACTTTTTTTCCAGAAAACAGTGGCCCTCTGCCCACTAGTGCTTGACATTTTGCTGCATCCAAATTCAATATTCTTTCAACCATTGCTTCAGTGTTTCCAATAGTTTTTTGTTTCCAGTCTAAAATTTTGATGAGATGATGTGAACAAAGAAAGATAATAAAAGAATTGCCAATTGAATGTGCTTTTTAAGCAAGTCAATGCAAGAAGAGGTAAGGAAATCTGTTTACTGTGTATTTTGTATCTAGATCTGCTATTAATAGATTCTCAGTGAGGACCCCAGGATAAAATAGTGTATAGATAAATATATCTGTGAGCAAAAGAAGCAGCCTGCTTTTCCCAAGCATCTTACTAATAGATGAACAAAGACAGACATGGTATGACAAGGCAATCTTTTTGAACAATGGTCAAACCAGAAATGGTAGAATTGCATGACTTTCGGTTTAATAAACACTTTTACCAGTTGTTTAATAGCTATGAAGAAAAGAACTACGACTTTGCATAAAACATTGTTTGCTAACACAACTAGGCACTCCATTTTGTACCTTGTAAAATTTGTGATTGCCTCTTTGTCGTCCTTCAGTTTCCAGTGGCCTTGTGCTTGAAGTAGATGGGCTGCACCAGCCCACAAGGCAACGTCCACATTTTCAAGGACAACATCAGAATCTGGACTCACTGTTGTGGATCCAGTTAAATGCAGTTCTGCCATGGGCAGATCAAGCAACAATCTCAGGCATTAAGTCCGAAGTGCTGGTAATGACTACACATATCACAAGAACATCACTATAATTCTGAGCTTTTCACAGAACAAATGTCTCTTCAAGGAAGACCACTGTGATTCTGGGAAGAGTAGAGCCATACCCTGAGGATTTCTAAAAAAAAGAAGAAAAAGGAAAAGACAGGTTGTCGAGGATTAGTTACATATTGCTTTAATTACGTTTTTTCTAAAGCCTGAAAAAGCCAAACTATTCTAAATACTTACAAAATCCTTTCCCTCTGACTGCAGTGATGCCAAGAGATCAGATAGTACTCAACACTATCTGAAATACTAATTGAGACCAAATATATATTTTCTTTAGAAGTTTAGTATTCTACAAAAATGGACAGGCCAGAAACACACAAGTACGCAAACGCAGACACAAGGGCCTGGGTAATTCATTGTCAACGTGCGGTCCGTTTGCCCATACTAAACTAGCTACTAGCTCATTGTGCTGCATAAAGCAGTTGTTGTATGGTGATTTTACACAAGTGTAACAGTTAAATTGGCCTGATTGTTTTAGAAGCAAGCTTCCAGTAGCTGGTCAACTAAATAAAATGAAGCTTTCAAGCAGAGTCTAGTGTTAATGTAACAAAATGTACCATCCTCCATCGTGGGGCACAGGGCAGGGTACTCTCCCTCCCATTGCTCGCCGGTCTAGATAACGTCCATTTGGTCAAACCACTTCCACTTTAATTTTTTTTTTTTACTTTTCCCTACAATGTTGGTAGGACCGATGGTAGCCGTGTGCGGCCAACAGCTGAAACACTTCCTGAGAGACTTTTTCGTTTCGCTCATCACTAACGAGTGGACCGTCTGCACCTCGTTTATTGACCACGGCGTGGTTTTGCGCACAGCCATTTATTTTTTCACAATTCGAAAGTCATGTGAACAAATGATACTGTTATCGCTGTTGCTAACTTTAAAACTAGTGGGTTGATGCTGCATGTCGGAAATCCAGTGACGCTGGTAGTGACGATTTTCCTGACCAATCAGTGATCTGCAGGATTTTGACATCACATTTAGTATCTGCTCAGCTCGCTTGGAACCTCGACGGAGGTGGTACTGAAAAAGTATCAGGTACCAGGTACTATCCACAGTGGAAAACCCCAAATAGCGAGCAGAGTCGAGTTGAGTCGAGTTGTACCCATAAGTCTCCTATCTGAGCACATGAGGACCAACAAAGCATAGCTGGAAAGACTAGTGAAGCACTAGAAGAACTTTCGTCAGACTGCAACTGTACTTTCTGTAAAAAATGGATAAGAAAATATATTTAGTTAATATATGGTAAGATACAAAATATAATTGAAGGAAATCGAAGTACTACTAATAGAAGTACTATAGTTCAAAAAAGAAGTACTGCACTTTCATCATATTATTCCAAGCAGCAAAACTAGATATCACCTGGCCAATTATAGTGTAATTTATGCTTCTGATTGCTTAAATTTATGGAACATTTAGGAAGGAATATGAAAACTAAAACATGTCTGAAATATTTGGTTAAGTTCTTTAGTGAAAACATCAAGTTTCACTGAGCATTGTAACTATTTAGGAAATCAACTTGCAAGGCACACTAGATCAAGTCTATTTTTTTGGTGCTAATGAAGATAGTCATGAGATATTGACTTTTTGTACTCAAAAATGAAAGTCAGTTTTATTTTCTTTATGTAAATATATTGTGTGAAATAGAGAGAGCAATTAATAATTTGTTATTATGGACATTAAGTGAAAGAATATTATTTACAGGCTTCTTACATGGTGTAAAAAAGTACATTGCATAAAAGACATTGCTTCTTAATATTACTATAAAATAAGGGTTAGTTGTGTGCAGAACATCTTCCCGAGTAAAGAAGATGCAAGGCCTCTATTTCAGCCTTTGGATTACCGAGCTGTCTGAATACCAGTACACTTTGATAGAGTGCACTATTGCAAGTAAAGTCCACCTCCAGAGCTTTCCTGTAACAGTGGAGAGCACAATGTGGCAGGCCCTGCAGGGACATGATAAACAGAGCCACTGAGAGTGCCGGGAGGATTCAAGATAGAGAGTTTTTTTTTTTTTCTCCAGATCCTGGCCTACCACACATGAATCACTGTAACAAAAGAATTTGATTCAATAAGTAAAATGTAAGCAGCAAATTCAGGAACTCTACCTTCAAGATTTTGTCAGGGGTCTATTTAGTTCAAGGTTCTGGCCAAGAGACCTTGCTATTGCACTGGAGATAAACTTTCCATTGGATGAGGAATTGTAAAACTGAGCTTCTTACCAGCTTACCAAAACTCTGGCTTGTACGGGTGTGCATCTGTGCCAAGAGCCTACCGGGACTTGGGTGGCCTTTAGCCTCCTGAAATGCTTCAAGGGCCTCTTGAGTATTTTTCCTTGTTCCACCCCTAAAACAGCAAACACATTGTCTTTCTTATTAGGATCTTATTGGGTTCAATATTAAGATAAAGTCCAGTTCTACTAAATGTATCTTTTAAATTGTATCTAAATATTAACTTGTCCTGCCTTTTGTCTAGCTCTTGTAAATACACATATAATGTATAAACAGAGACATAATCACCAAAAATGCTGATAATATGATTGTCAACATTTGTTATATGTTAGGTCAGACATACTGTACCTTGGGCAATAACAGTGCAGATGAGCGTTTTACTGTCTGTAGATTCACAGTAGCTGAGAGCTCTTTCTAAGATGAAATGTGAATGACAGCAGTATATCAGTCAATATACGTTCTAAAAAAATTCTCATAGACATCTATCAACAGTATTTACCAAAAAAAATTACATTAAAAAAATCATTATCATTTGCCACTTTTTTTTGGCCTAATTACTTGTTTGCAGCTGATCTCCCTGAAGTGTGTAAGCTTTGCGCAGTGTGAAATAGCAACAATGGCTCAAATGTTTTTTTATCGGAGTGACTATTTGCACTAGCTGTATATAGTAAATGCCACACAGGGCGGCTATTTGCACTCCAATAGTTTGGTGGAAACAAAGAAACTGAAGACAAAAGAAGACACCAAGTTTTGCTGCAGTGGCGTAGGATGTAACAACAATGTGAATGTGCTTTTTTCGTGTGGACAACTTGTATTCTACCTTTTGTCACTTTTTCCCATCCTGTTTCCTCTTAATATTTCCTTTAAAGCTAATTATTATAACAAATAAAAATTAATCGAAAATTGTATTTCCTCGCAGTTATGGTGAAAGTCAGGGAATTGAGAGAAAGGTTTGAGTAAGCTTTGAGAAAGGTCTGGGTAAAATTAACCAAGGTATTCCTATAGTAATAGTGTAGCAACCATGTTTTTAGGCAGAAGACAGTTTTAATACAATTAGTCATGGTGTAACTACAGTAATAGGTTTATTATAGTAACCATGTTTATTTTTGAGGTTACTTTGATTTTATTACAAAATACCATGGTAATACTATGGTTACTGTAGTAAAACCATGGTTAATTTTTATAAGGTAGGGTTAGGTTTAGGGGTAGGTGTTGATGTAGTCTGTCTGTAGACAACAATCATGCTGCAGTGATGCCCCTATACTGTGTTAGTATTTAATTAGGGGTGCAAATAGCATCTAACACTATTTGCACTTATTGCAAATAGCCTCTACCTTGTTTTATATCTCTAAACTATGGCAGTCAGTGGGAGTTTGGAAACAGTGAATTTGATTATGTTAAATTTCACATTTGTGTAACAGTTACCATGTTATTAGTCTGTATCAGAAAAGAAAGAATTGTATCTAGCTGACACTGCATGAGCCAAATCATCCACTGGATCAACAGAAACTTGTGGATACAGCAAATAGACTGAAATGCCAAAAGTCTGTAGAACAACCTGCAGCAACATACTGTAACTGCAGAGAGAGAGACAGAGAGAGCGCGCGCGCGCGAGAGAGAGAGAGAGACAGAGAGAGCGCGCGCGCGCGAGAGAGAGAGAGAGAGAGAGACAGAGAGAGAGAGAGAGAGAGAGAGAGAGAGAGAAAGCAGGGTGCTGAGTTTAAACATAGAGACGCATTTAATATAAAATACAATTATAATAAAACACAATGTAAGGGTTCTACCTCGTAATAAACTCTGATTGAGAGAAACCCAATGAGAATAGAAAAAACGTGTAGTATGAAACTCATTTCAAGTTCGAGCTGTTGATACCTGTGGTTATACACTTGTGATATCGCCATACATTAATCCACCAAAAGTTTCAAGTTACGGTAACTTGAATTTTCTGAAACAGTTTGAGGCTTTCAACTTCATAATTTATTCATTTTGCTAAAACGGCACCTAAAAATTCACCTCATGATTGTTAACGCGTAAAGACAAATTTGACTGTTTCAAAGAAATTATAAAATATTTACAGACATTGATTTTGATACAGTACCTTCCACATCGAAATTATGCTGATATTCTCCTTGCTCCATCTACTAACCAATAAGCTCAACATATAGACACTCAGTGGGTTTGAGAGTATTATTATTATTTAATGTGTAAACAGTCTACAGCACCAATACAGTTCCTGATGTGTGATTCGAACTTTCCCTCCGCTACAGTCGAAGTTTAAACAAATCATAGGTGATACAGCGCCACCTGCTGTTTGGGGTGCATTCGATTAATATTTCAGGTTCATTACAAGTGATTTTGATTACCACAAAAAAAGAAGAAATGCAAAAATCGAGATTGCAGACAGTAAGGCACAATGTAAGTGAATAGGGCCAATTTTTGGAGGGTTTAAAGGCAGAAATGTGAAGCTTTTACTTTTATAAAAGCACCTACATTCACTATATTTTTTAAAACTTGTGTATTATTTTAACCATAATGTTGTTTAAATCGTTGTTTAGGGTATTTAAGGTTGAAGCCATTACGTCGTGATGGCAACAAAGTTGTAAAATTGGCTATAATTTCACACAGAAAAGTTTAGTAAGCATTTTTATCACATGCTTTCATCAAATCATGTTAACACACATATTGTTTATGACTTATGGCCATACTTTTAAAATATTGAGTATTTTAACATTTACACATTGGCCCCATTCACTTCCGTTGTAAGTGCAGAACCCAGATATTTTTTATTTTTAAAGAAATGGCAGTTTCTAGCCAGTGTTGTCTGGAGCACCCTCATTTCAGGAGCTGTGCATGGGCAGAATAAATAAATAAATACAAATCAGAAAAAGAAAAGGAGGGGCAAGTCAAAATAATTTTTGTGGTAATCAGTATTATGCTACAAATGCTGTCGATTTATTGTACCTTGTATTGAACCCAGAATATTCCTTTAATCTGAATAAAATATAAAAAGGCATCCAACATTGAGACATGGTAGTATGAATTTACTATTCAAATATAGACAATTTAATATGCTTAGTTTTTAGCCATATAATTTAGTGATAAGTAAACTCAAATTTTTTATAACATTTTAAAATGTTATCTACACATGAAAATTAGCATTAGTTTGTAAGTATGGAAGCCCATTTCCGCCACATAAAACATAAATAAAGAAATGGTTCTTTACTTTTGTATAACTTGTGAGATACAAAGTCATAATTCACTGATTCTTGAGATAAGGGACAAAAACATACAAAAGTGCACTTTATGTTAAAAATCAAGAAATTCATAATAATAAAAATACTGAAAAGTTTAAATCAAAAGGAAGTATGTATACTCATTACATATGCTTTTAAATTATTTCATTATAATTGTTTAAAATGCATGCTCTATACTTGGAACTACATGTAACTTAAACTGTCCTCAGCAAGAGGTCACAATGTTAAACTTCCAAAAAAAATTTTTAAAAATGCAACAAATTCATAAATATAGATATCAAATCAAGGATAGGGATCTGTAAGAAATCAAACAAAACAAAGTAAAATTTAAATGATATTTTTCCATAAAAATCTGCCTATCAAAGTTGTGTCCTCACTTTGCGTCAACTCTATCAGGATTTTTTAATAATCCTGAATAAATCTGACAATGTCATGGTCAGCTATAACTCTGAGTACCCCTTTCCCACTTCCTGCTCATGGTAGCTGCAACAGTAGGACATATGGTCTGGTAATTCTTATATTTTTATATATTTTGAACAAACAATGTGTAAGTCACAGCGTCAACATGTCAACACGTCATCCCATTTTAATATTGCTATTAAGACTTGTGGGACAAATGTAGGCATTTTGGTTAAGGTTATTTTAGTTTAGGTTATTGAGGCAGCTTCAACTGAGGAAAAAAAATATTCAATATTGTGAACTCTGTCAGAATTTTCAGAATAGTGTGAAAACAGAACAAAAAAAATCTAGAATGTATTTTATCACTCAACTCCTTTACTGAACATCATTATTACATAATTAAAGACTTTACACTCTTGTTTGATGGATACAATTAAAATACCATGCTTTTGTCTGATGGAGTTGACAGAAATTACAGTAAGATGTAAATTCTGAATTGAATAAATGTCAATTAAATAAAAGTGTTTATATAGAAACCTGTTCCCTTACATGGTTCATTAGCTGAGACCTTGTCTACAGATATATCCAATTCAAATTAATTTAGCATAAAGAAAATAAAAACTCATTTGTTAAACATCTTTTGTCTCTTATCTCAGAAATCAGTGAATTCTAAAGATATAATTATGAAAAACTGAGATGCTTAATCATAATTACAAGATGCTTAATCATAATTATGAGATGCTAAATCATAATGAGATGCTTAATCATAATTATGAAATACTAAATCATAATTAAGTGATGCTTAATCATAATTATGAAATACTTAATCATAATTATGAGATGCTTAATCATAATTATGTGATGCTTAATCATAATTATGAGATACTTAATCAAAATTAAGTGATGCTTAATCATAATTATGAGATGCTTAATCATAATTATTAAATACTTAATCATAATTAAGTGATGCTTAATCATTATTATGAGATACTAAATCATAATGAGATGCTTAATCATAATTATGAAATACTTAATCATAATTATGTGATGCTTAATCATAATTATGAGATGCTTAATCATAATTATGAGATACTTAATCATAATTAAGTGATGCTTAATCATAATGAGATGCTTAATCATAATTATGAGATACTTAATCATAATGAGATGCTTAATCATAATTATTAGATGCTTAATCATAATTATGAAATACTTAATCATAATGAGATGTTTAATCATAATGAGATGCTTAATCATAATTATGAGATACTTAATCATAATGAGATGCTTAATCATAATTATGAGATGCTAAATTATAATGAGATGCTTAATCATAATTATGAGATGCTTAATCATAATGAGATGCTTAATCATAATTATGAGATACTTAATCATAATGAGATGCTTAATCATAATTATGAGATGCTTAATCATAATGAGATGCTTAATCATAATTATGAGATACTTAATCATAATGAGATGCTTAATCATAATTATGAGATACTTAATCATAATGAGATGCTTAATCATAATTATGAGATGCTAAATTATAATTATGATTAAGTATCTCATGAGATGCTTAAATAAAAAAAACTTTTTTATCTAAAAAGATTTTATCTCTTAATTATTACTTTATAAGTAGACCTTGTCTACAGATATATCCATTTCAAATTAATTTAGTATAAAGAAAATAAAAACTCATTTGTTAAACATGTTTTGTCTCTTATCTCAGAAATCAGTGAATTCTAAAGATAAATATATATAATTATGAAAAACTGAGATGCTTAATCATAATTACAAGATGCTTAATCATAATTATGAGATGCTAAATCATAATGAGATGCTTAATCATAATTATGAAATACTAAATCATAATTAAGTGATGCTTAATCATAATTATGAAATACTTAATCATAATTATGAGATGCTTAATCATAATTATGTGATGCTTAATCATAATTATGAAATACTAAATCATAATTAAGTGATGCTTAATCATAATTATGAAATACTTAATCATAATTATGAGATGCTTAATCATAATTATGAGATGCTAAATTATAATTATGATTAAGTATCTCATGAGATGCTTAAATAAAAAAAACTTTTTTATCTAAAAAAATACTTTTGAATGTCATTACTATGATGTAGTATCTCATAATTTATTTTAGTATCTCATAATAAAAGATTTTATCTCTTAATTATTACTTTTTTATTAGTGCTGTCAGTCTGACTTTTTTAAATCAAGATTAATCCCATAATTTGTTGTATGTTGCTGAAAATGTACACTATATCTACTTATTTTCCTATCAAAACGCATTTTTTACCATCTTGGGGAAGAAAACAAAACAAAATGTAATAATATAATGATTTAGGGTGTCTGGTTGCTCAGGGTGTGCTGAGTGACTCAGCCAGTGGCTATCCGCTTTCCTACAGCAATCTTGAGCATCAGAGCATCAACGCCGCTTTGAACCCACATGAAGACCACTTGCAAAGAAACATATAATTCTGCGTTTTGGTGATCTAACCTATGTGTCCAGAGGGAAATTAAATAAATTCAGTTAAATATGGGACCCTTTTATGCAATTCCTGGAAACTGATTAGACTGAAATTAAAGAGTGAAATATATAAATAAAAAAACAGCGCCAATAAAAAAAAATACTTTAAATCTTACTATGTTATTATTATATAACAATAAATGTTATTGTGTGTATTTGACTATATGTTCTATTTTCACACCACCATTCTTACAATATACAATTTTTGTATTTCTATGAAGCTGATAAGCAGGCCCTACAGCTGCCAGTTTATTAGGTACACCGAGCTAAAACTAACAGTCCTGCAATACATCATACCTTCATGTGACTATAATGTTCAGGCTTTGTTGTGTAGAGGCGTTGATTTAACTGTATGATTATTTTGGAGGATAATATTCAGTATTTGGAACTATCGGTTGCCCCACAACACGCTTCACTTCCTCATTCACCGATTACAACAGAAGTGTCGCAACCCTTTTTCAACGGCGTTGGGACCTTCTATGCTAAGGGCGAATTCCAATCGTAAGTGATCAACCCTGTCACTACAAAGGACAAAGCTCTTAATGTGGGCTCTCTAAAAAGAGCATGGCATTACAGTTTGAACGTACAATTCACTAAATGTCTTGTAAAAGGGCCCTTTGTGAAAAAACATAAGCTTTCTTCGTTTAGTTTGGAAGGACTCTTCGAGTGGCGTCCCCTTCCCGAAGTGCACTTCAAGTGCGTAAAAATGCCATTTGGACGCCTTACATTTCTAGGCTCCATGGTAGAAGGTATCTTATGTGTGTGTTGTCTGTTTGTGCATGGCGTGCTCGTCAGTGTTATGACTCCGGACGAACACGTTACAAAGGTTCCACCATTCCCAACGTGTTTACACTGTATTAACTGTAAATGCGTTCATCGCGATTAAGTAAAACAAACGCCTTTTTAAATGAATTAACGTTAACGCGTTCATTCTGACAGCTCCACTTTTTTACCTAATAATTTCGTTTTTTTTTTTTATCTAATAAAGACTTGGTATCTCATAAATATGACTTAGCATCTCATAATTTTGACTTTTTATTTCAACATAATTACTTTTTATCTTATAACTATCACTTTTTATCTAATAATTCTGAGAATTATATATCATAATTTCGAATTGAATCTTATAATTATGAATTTGTATCTCATATTTTGGATTTACAAAAGCACTATTCTTTTCCTGTGTGGTGGAAATGGACTTCCACACCACATTAGTGACCGATTCAGTGTTATGAGTTTCAGGATTTATCTTTTACAAATAAATAGGCTATATTAGTATGCTGCAACCGTATTGAGGTTATTAACCTTAGGCCTACCTTATTGATTACCTTAACTTGAAGTCAGAATCTATATGTAGGCTATATTTACACCTTTAAACTGCTTTGGCTATTATTCTTATTATTATGATTATTATTATTATTGAAAAACAAAACGCCTAATTTTGGTAGTCATTTTGTCAGTTGCCATGTTTACATGTAATGACTTGAATGATTGCAAAAATTATATTAGAACATAACTACCACCTCTGGATTAATGCACAGTCATCCAGACTGTGTTGAATCTAATTTCCTTGACTGCACTATCCTGTTTAAGAGTCATCTGTGTGGCTGTGTCCACATGACGCAGTTCTCGTCGCGCATAAATACGATTCGACGTCATAGGCTCGTTTGAGCTATTGTTCTGCGCAGAACAGATCACCGCCGGTGATCAGCGGCAGGTGCATGCCGTTTAGAAATCTGTCCGACTTGCTGGCTGTCTCGTTTGGAAGTTACGTCCTCCGGAGGTCGCATTTGTCGACCACATTCGTTATTTAGAATATTTTTTTAAGATGAATATGGATATTGATATGCATTTTAGGAAATAGGATATTTTGTTTTATTTTGATTATTAAATTGAACATAAAAGCATGGTATATTATACACTTATTATTGATTTATGTTTTTTTTTTATTCATAAATGTAAATGGTCGTCACAGAACCCAAACTTCACACACTTCAAAATAGAAGTAAAATATTACTTTAATATTAACATATTATACAGGAGTATAAAACAGTAAAGCGCTAAAAGTATTTACTTTTATAAAGCCTTGAATATTCCCTTTTGAATCTTAATATTAAATGCATTATATTGTATAATTTATAGCCTTTTGAATTCTGGATATTGTCGGTATACCTTGATGTTAGTTTTCTTGTTAGTTTATGTATTTTTGTATTTTTTATTTATTGTGCTGTCAGTTGGTTTGACCGTTATGTTATATTGATTAAAGCAATAAAAAAGGGGTTCTCAGAAAGCGAGCAAAAATGGACGCTCAGTTCTGGGATCGGGTGTCACGTGACTGATCACTCGTCAATGGGAATAGATAGGAAAAAATGTAAAACAATTTCACGCTTTTTAAAAGCCTTTCAAAAACAATCCGTCTCCGGATGACGATGTGCCATAATGTAATTAAATCATTTAAATTGAAATGGTTCTTGGATTTTTTTTTTTTTTTTTTTCGTCATAAAGCACGGCTACTTTTGATTGGCTGTCGATGGGGAAATAAGCGTTTTGCCATCGAGTGGTGTAGTTCCAGCGTCTACCAGCAGGGGCTAACAGGGACCTGCAAACGAGCCAATTCATGACCCCCTGAAAACGTAACATAACAAAAACGTTTTTTTTTTTAAATTTTTTTTTTATGTTTTAAATATTGTGTCTGGCAATGTAACATATTATTATAGTGACTATGTTTAAATACCTCATGCTCATATGGCACTGAACGATTTTCTCCCTCTAATATCATGTTTTTATGTGTATAAATTATATGTGAATATTATCTACAATCTGACAGTGCAATCGCTGTATGGGATATTTGATTTTTATCATATTTCTGAAATTTATAAAATACGTGTCTTTATTAAGCTAGAAATGTAAGGCACGTCTTATGTGGGAATTTAAAACAGGTTCATTGAGTGTCTTTTTTCATCATATTTATTTTCATCTTAAAGCAACAGATTTAAAATTATGTCCACTTTATCAGCAACAGCGCATGAACGTGAATCCCGCGATATCTGTCTTTGATCTCGAAGCGGCTGATCCACTATGAGAAGTGAGAACTGTCCGATTTACAGCACTTATTTCACTCCTCATCCGACTGCATCCGTATACTCTCGTCTTCTTTCAAAGCGATACTTGGCATCTCAAACAGCCTGTTCTCTCTTGTCCACCGGAGAAAATCACCGACTGCAACAGAGGCCGTCTTAGATTTAGGAGCCACTCGCCAAAATGGTAAGATTTTTTCTTTATGTCTGTATTAAAAATGACTGAATTGTTACAGTCAAATTGTTCGTACATTTGGGACCGTTGGATTTCTTCAGTCGTTTATATAATCTTATTCTGATGTCAATGACGTAAACATGCTTGGAATATGTCAACCTTGAACTTGAATTACATTCTGAAAATGTAAAGACGTCTCTACGATAAAATAGTTAGGAATGGGAATGACGCACTGAAATACTGGCGCATAGACCTTTTCATTCGAAGGGAGATAATAAAGAATCAGTCGCGACTTCCTTAAGTTTGTCTCGTAACAGAATGAACCACTACCCCATGCGGGTTATTAATCTTATTTTTTTCAGTTTTTAAGAGTAAGTAAGCCGTGTTATTTTAGGAACATGGCCCAGAAAAGGGCGCTCGCGCATATAGGAATAACATTTGCAGGTTCTACAGTAAATAGTGCGTGCACGCCCACTGTCCTTTCTATACGCGTATTAAAGTTTCAAGCACAGAGACTGGGCAAGACACGATGCTGGAGGGCTACTGAAATGCATATACAGACATTATAGTGACGGGACTGCTGTGTTATTGTTTTTGAGAGCCGTCAGTCAGTCAAAACAAGCTTGTCGTTGGCTGAGAGCATCGCAGGGCAGCGCCTGTGCTGGAGAGACTGTAGCATAGCGGCTCCCCAGTAACTACGCACTTACGTGGGACATGCAGTAACTTGAATGCACTCCCCTGTTTTAATTTTTTTTTTCCCCGAGCATTGCAGTTTGGCTTATAAGCACAATAGCTATTATTTCCCCTTACTCCGTGTTTAATTGTTTTAGTTCTTATGGGGGTCTCTTAACTCGTACGCAGGGTCCGGGACTCCGAAGTTAAATCCATGAGTTCTAGGCTGGCATTTTGCCCGAAGCATTCTTTTGTTTTGGATTCAAATAGTGTCCTGCATACAAACACGATCAAATTTACTCCCCAAACAACACTTGACTAACTTGTCTTTGTCCCTCAGGTGAATTTCACAGTAGACCAGATTAGGGAAATTATGGACAAAAAGTCCAACATCAGGAACATGTCTGTGATCGCCCATGTGGACCATGGCAAATCTACTCTCACTGATTCCTTGGTGTGTAAGGCTGGTATTATTGCTTCTGCACGTGCAGGAGAGACCAGATTCACTGACACGAGAAAAGATGAACAGGAAAGGTGTATCACCATAAAGTCAACGTAGGTAGTCCTGTTTTAAATGTAAACATCTTTTTTTTTTTTTTTTACTCTTCTTATTCCTATTGGACTTATAATATACTGAACTATACTATACATAATACATTCTCTCTCTCTCTCTCTCTCTCTCTCTCTCTCTCTCTCTCTCTCTCTCTCTCTCTCTCTCTATATATATATATATATGAATATATAATGTGTGTGTGTGTATATATATGTATATATTTACAGTAAATTAAATATACTGAAATATACTATAAATATCAAATAATATATATGTATATATGTGTGTGTATGTATATATATTACTAGATATACTAAATATTACTATATTACTATATTACTGTATATACTAAAGTAGATATTTATGAATATATAGTGTGTATATACATATTATTTACAGTAAATTATATATACTATAAATAAATAATATATATATGTGTATGTGTGTGTGTGTGTGTGTATATATATGATGTATAAATATATACTATATAAAGTATATATATATATATATATATATATATATATATATGAATACAGAATGTGTGTATATATATGTATATATTTACAGTAAATTAAATATACTGAAATGGTCTATGAATAATATATATATAAAATTACACACACACACACACATATATATATATATATATATATATATATATATATATATATATATATAATTACACATATATACATATATATATATATATATACACACACACAGTATATACTGTATTTATATACACTCACCAGCCACTTTATTAGGTACACCTAATTATTCATGCAATTATATAATCTGCCAATTGTGTGGCAGCAGTGTAATGTATCAAATCATGCAGATATGGGTCAGGAGCTTCAGTTAATATTCACATCAACCATCAGAATGGGGAAAAAAATGTGATATCAGTGATTTCGACCGTGACATGATTGCTGGTGCCAGACGGCCTGGTTTGAATATTTACTTAACTGCTGATGTACAGGTGCACCTAATAAAGTGGCCGGTGAGTGTATATAATGAATTTGTCAGCAGAGTAAATTGTGCTAAATTTATAGATTCTCATATAGATATTTAGATTTTTACTAAAATTATAGTTTGTAAATATACCAGCCAATTTACCACAATTGCTTGAAATGTATTTCCCCCCTACAGAGCTATCTCTCTTTATTATGAGCTCCAGGAAAATGACTTAGCTTTTATTAAGCAATGCAAGGATGGTTCTGGCTTCCTCATAAACCTAATTGACTCACCGGGACACGTTGACTTCTCCTCTGAGGTGACGGCAGCTCTTAGAGTTACAGATGGTGCCCTTGTAGTGGTAGACTGTGTATCAGGTAAGGCAACACTTGCATGGCACATTATCCTTAATAGGTACCTACTTTTTTGTCAGAATATCACATTAACACAGCTTGTCTCAAATTAAGCCATACCATACTTCCACAGACATGTAAAATAGGATTTTTCAGGCAGTATTTATTTTCATACAAACATTTGAGTGCCCACCATACTATTTGCTGTGGCAAACAACCACACCTGTGGGAAAATAATTGAATATCTGACCAATTTTCTTTTAAAGAGTTTAAAAATTTACTTTGTTCAACAGGTGTGTGTGTGCAGACTGAGACAGTCTTGAGACAAGCCATTGCAGAGCGTATCAAGCCTGTCTTAATGATGAACAAGATGGACCGTGCTCTCCTTGAGCTGCAGCTGGAACCTGATGAGCTTTACCTAACTTTCCAGCGGATTGTGGAGAATGTGAATGTCATCATCTCAACCTATGGTGAAGGAGAGCATGGACCAATGGGAAACATTATGGTAACGGATCACTCAAGCTGGCATCTGAATTTTAATAAAGAAACTAGAAATGTAGTTACCATTTTACAATAAGGTTATATTCGTTAACATTAGTTATT
Organism: Moxostoma hubbsi; assembly: GCA_032164185.1. Lineage (NCBI taxonomy): Eukaryota > Metazoa > Chordata > Actinopteri > Cypriniformes > Catostomidae > Moxostoma > Moxostoma hubbsi. The sequence continues at coordinate 1,014,258 of JAVLUX010000218.1, forward strand.
ACGTTACTGCCTGGAAAACTATTCTAATTGGTTAATCTAGCGGTCTGATATTTCTCTGTAACCACCGCACATGGACGTGTCAACCCGCTCATCCGGGTACCTGAGCCATCTTTACTTCTTCTCGCATCACTGCGATTTCTACATGCTAATAAAATAATTTAATCTCAAATAAACTCTTCAGCAAGTATTCTTGTAATAAGATGCATACTAGTCAGACATTCATAAATGATAAAATAAATAAACAAACAAACTCCTACGCAAACAGGAGGTGGAATTTGGTGTTAAGTAATGTTAACAAATGGAACCTTGGAACCACAGTTTGGACTGAAATCTGAACTTTGAGTAGAGCATTTGTTTTGTGTATCTGTTTCTTTCTAACTTTAGGTGGATCCTGTGGTTGGGACTGTAGGATTTGGTTCAGGCCTCCATGGCTGGGCTTTTACTCTGAAACAGTTTGCTGAGATGTATGTTGCCAAGTTTGCTGCTAAAGGTGATCAAAATAAAGCAGAACTCACTCCAGCAGAACGCGCCAAGAAAGTGGAAGATATGATGAAAAAGCTTTGGGGAGATAAGTAAGCATTTTGTTTTATAAATAAGGACATTGTAGCACAGTGAAAATATGACTTACTCATATTATATCCCTTATATATCTGTGTGTATTCTCCTTTTAATTCAAGGCCTTCTTTTCCAGGTACTTTGATCCTTCCTGTGGAAAATTCAGCAAATCAGCAACCAATGCAGATGGCAATAAGTTGCCTCGCACTTTCTGCCAACTTGTCTTGGATCCAATCTTTAAGGTGTGTGTTTAAATCAATTCCTTCTTGTTAATACCTGATTCTCCTTTCGGTAGTAACGTTCATCAATCAATCTCCAATTTGAACTATTTACACAGGTTTTTGATGCCATTATGAATTTCAAGAAAGAAGAGACCCAGAAATTGATTGAAAAACTTGAAGTAAAGCTTGATGCGGAGGACAAAGACAAAGATGGAAAAGCTTTACTTAAGGTAAAAGTAAAAACAAACCCAAAGAGGTAATAATTAATGAAAGTCCATACTGGTCTAATTTAGGCATGGTTGTACCATGTTTCCAGGCTGTTATGCGCCGTTGGTTACCTGCAGGTGAAGCTTTACTCCAGATGATTACCATCCATCTTCCCTCTCCCGTCACAGCCCAGAGGTACCGCTGTGAACTGCTATATGAGGGTCCTGGTGATGATGAGGCTGCCATGGGTTAGTCACAACATTGCAAGATGTTTTACACTTCAAGGAGATTTACCTTGATGGTAAACTTTATGTCAACTTCCTCCTTTGATCTTCCAGGGATAAAGAATTGCGATCCTAAAGCTCCTCTTATGATGTATATCTCCAAGATGGTGCCAAGCACTGACAAGGGTAGATTCTATGCCTTTGGTCGTGTCTTCTCTGGTGTTGTTGGTACTGGGCAGAAGGTGCGCATCATGGGCCCGAACTTCACACCAGGAAAGAAAGAGGACTTGTACTTGAAGCCAATCCAAAGGTTTGCATCCATAGGTTACACACATAATGCATCCGCATTGATCATCAGACATTTGATTCAATTGTCATGTCCTCCTCAGAACTATCTTGATGATGGGTCGCTATGTAGAGCCCATTGAAGATGTGCCATGTGGGAACATTGTTGGTTTGGTTGGGGTCGATCAGTTCCTGATTAAGACCGGAACCATCACCACCTTTGAAAATGCTCACAACATGCGTGTTATGAAGTTCAGTGTTAGTCCTGTGGTAAGAGTTGCTGTGGAGGCCAAAAACCCAGCTGATCTGCCAAAATTGGTGGAGGGCCTCAAACGTCTGGCCAAGTCTGATCCCATGGTTCAGGTAAGCATGTTAGATAGGTTTAAGGGATAGTTAACCCAAAAATTTAAATTCTCTCATCATTTACGTACTCTAATGCCATTCCAGATGTTTATGACTTTCTTTCTTCAGCATAACACAAATTAAGATTTTTAACAATGCAAGTGAATGGTGACCAAAACTTTCAAGCTCCAAAAATCATATAAAGGCAGCATAAAAGTAATCCATATGACTCCATTGGTTAAATCTGTCTTCAGTAGTGATTTGATGTGTGGATGAGAAACAGACTTTTAAGTCCTTTTGTACACTAAATCTCCACTTTCTTATTCTGAAAAACAATTAAAATATTGATCTTTTTCACCTAAAGTGAATGCTTCAGAAGACATATACTAAACCACTGGAGTCATATGGATTGCTTTTATGCTCTGTTTATGTGATTTTTGGAGCATCAAAGTTCTGGCCACCATTCACTTGCATTGTATGGGCATACAGAGTAGAGATATTCTTCTAAAAATCTTAGTTTGTGTTCAGCAAAAGAAGTAAAGTCATACACATCAGGGAAGGCATGCAAGTGAGTAAATGGAGAGAACATTTGTATTTTTAGGTGAACCATGTCTTTAAGGTACAAACAAAATATAAAATCAAAAGCAGCAGAAATCTGGCTCACTCAAATTACTTATTACATAAAATGTATCTATAATATTTCTGAGATACACATTTATTTTCTAATACTATAAACAGTGTGAGTTCATGATGAAATTTATATCTGCATTTTGCCAGTGTATCATTGAAGAGTCTGGGGAGCACATAGTGGCGGGTGCTGGAGAGCTGCATCTGGAGATTTGCCTGAAAGACCTTGAGGAAGATCATGCTTGCATCCCTCTGAAGGTAACACTTAGATGACTCATAAACACTGATGAGTGTGCAGATATTTTTTCGTGTGTTCCTTACTTTCATTTTTGGTAACAGCTTAAGGTCTTTTTTTTTTTTCTAAAGAAATCAGACCCAGTTGTGTCATATCGTGAAACAGTCAGTGCTGAATCAGACCAGGTTTGCTTGTCCAAGTCGCCCAACAAACACAATCGGCTGTACATGAAGGCTCGACCTTTTCCAGATGGATTGGCTGAGGACATTGATAAGGGTGATGTGACTCCTCGGCAGGAGGTTAAACAGAGAGCTCGCTACCTGACTGAAAAATATGAATGGGACGTTGCGGAGGCCCGTAAGATATGGTGCTTTGGACCAGATGGCACAGGGCCCAACGTTCTGGTGGATGTCACAAAGGGAGTTCAATATTTGAATGAGATAAAGGACAGCGTAGTGGCTGGTTTCCAGTGGGCAACCAAAGAAGTGAGTGACAGCTAATTCATGTATTATATATTGTAATATATTCATCAATATTGCTACATACAGAAGTTCAGTTTAGATTATGATAAAATTTCAGTTACATTTTTAAGATACACACTTTTGTGTTACCTTACTAGGGTGCTCTCTGTGAAGAGAATATGCGAGCAACCCGATTTGACATTCATGATGTCACCCTTCATGCTGATGCCATCCACAGAGGTGGTGGTCAGGTAATTCCTACAGCCCGTAGGGTTCTGTATGCTTCTGTGCTTACTGCTCAGCCGAGACTCATGGAGCCCATTTACCTGGTTGAGATTCAGGTACATATGGTGGATTCTTTCTAATACAAATGAGAAATCACAATCTAAATCTTGACACTAAAATATTTGCTTTTGTCCCTCCAGTGCCCAGAGCAGGTTGTTGGTGGCATCTACGGTGTGCTGAACAGAAAAAGAGGCCATGTCTTTGAGGAGTCCCAAGTGGCAAGGACGCCTATATTTGTTGTGAAGGCATACCTGCCTGTAAATGAATCATTTGGTGAGCTGCTTTCAAACTTGAAGCAACTTGGTTTCTTTTATGTATTAGTATAAATTGATAGCAGTAGGGTAACAAAGATTTGTCATTTTTGTTTCCAACAATAATTGGTAAACTTAAAACAAAAATATGTTGTTGCAGTTAAACAGAGCAGCAGAATATAAACATGATAAATGTTATGCATTTATCAGCTATCTTTCATTTGATTGTTTGGCATTTGTATCTGTACAGGTTTCACAGCAGACCTGCGGTCTAACACAGGAGGACAGGCCTTCCCTCAGTGTGTGTTTGACCACTGGCAGATTTTGCCAGGTGACCCCTATGATGTAAACAGCAAACCTAGCCAGGTTGTTGCAGAGACCCGTAAGCGTAAAGGTCTAAAGGAGGGCATCCCAGCATTGGACAACTTCTTGGACAAACTATAAATGACTACGGATTGTACAAATGGTGATTAAAGCTATCATCTTACAGTGTTTTTTTAAAAAAAGTAATGATTCTGTAGTGTATGGAATAAGGTTTACACTGAAAAACATGTCTTAATTTCGAAGCTGAACAATCTTGCAGCCAATAAAATCTGACCTCGCTAAACTTGTGTGCATGAATCCATACATGATGCAGAAAATACAGTGAAACACCACAAAAGTCTGAACTTAATCATTTAAAATATAAAAATATGTATTTTCAAATGAACAGTTAATAATGAAAGAATAACTGTGGATTGGTTTACACATATTCAGAGATCCTTGTATTATCCATGCCCTCCTTTTGGCAAAGAATTCATGATACTCAAAAACATTAAATTCCCTGTGCCATCATCAATAGAGATGCATTCGTTATTAAACTCAGCCCTGACTGGCAGAAAAAACAATGCATTGTATCAACATTTACAGCATAACCAGTGTTGGATTTTAGACTCAATAGTACATACAATTTACGCAACGGGGAACTGCTACTTGTGTAAAAGAAATAACCATTCACATGCCTTCAGAATCTCTTGAAATTACACAGTTCACACTGTATGGCTCATATCCATTAAGACTATATGTGAGATGAAGTCAAACTGCTACTCATGTCTATGAAATTAACCATTAGCAATGGTTAGACTTGCAAAATAAGGAAGATTTGTGTATTGTATTGATCCTGTTACATATATAAATGTTTGCTTGGCTTAATTTGACATATGTCATGTCTTTTTAGCAGACCAAGAACCATTAAAATAAGAGTTTTAATGCAGGTCATGTTGCAGTTTAAGGCAAATATGTTAGACATCTTTGAGAACAAAAACAACTTCCACATAAAATTACAAATTTAAAATAGGTTTACTGCATCAGCAACCAAAAATATGATGGCTCATGGTAAAATAATTCAAACTCAATTTAAAACCCACAATCATTAAAAACAGACATGTGTTGCAATATTACATTTGTCTTGATAACAGACGAGTAAACATTACAATATACAACAGACAGTTTTTATTGCTGCAACTGAAGTCTGAAATTGTAACAAACCAAAAAATAATTGCACTGCTGAAATTCAAAAGGACAACAAACTGAGCTGCTGCTGAAATTGTTTTCGCTTCCAACCGCAGATGGTTTGACCTGTCTGTAATTTCCAATCCACTTGTTTTTTTCTTCCGTAGTTTTCTTTGCTCCTTCCATAAAAAGTTAATGGATGAGTCTAACTTGTTTCCCCAATTTGAGAAAAAAAAAAAAGCCAGAGTCAGGGTTGTATTTGCTAACCCAGCCACAGAACTCACAGGAAATATGATCTTGCTTGTCCTCTTAGGTCCATGTCAAAATATTATTCTTAAATTCCAGCATAAAAATGTTTTAGCTTAGCTAATTTGACTTAGTGTGGTTGGTTTAGTGACTGGCTAAATTCTGGACAATAAATATGAACCATGATTCAGTCTAGTGAGATAATGTCTGAAAGGCCTGAGGATCCTCCGGTGATGACACCAGTCTCGTGACTTGAGCTGCCGCTATGAGTTCCTGTCTCTACTGAGTACTGAGCTGATGAGGATACCAGGCCAGTGCTGGTGGTGGCACTCTGAAGGCTGCTGGAGAGGCTGTCTAAAAATATGGGGGATCTGAAATGCTGCTAATAAGACAAGAAAGCAAATTAGCTACAATATCTTAGAAACAAAATATGTATACGCCCAGTAAGCCAGAAAACATAGCTGAATAACAGACAATTAAAAAGGAAAACCAATGCAATCGCATTATTAAGAATATTTCACATATACCTGGGGGTCCCCTTGAATCAGCGAAAATAAATCAAGACCTTTGGGAAACACATAGCATGAGAAACTTCAGCATTCCTGTTGAGTGTTGACAATGCATATTTGATTGGATGACGGATTATATATACACATACTTTGCATATCTGTGGGAATAGTGGATAAGGTTGAATGGTGAAATGGAACAGAGTAGTCTGCTATTGAGGAGGTCAGGTATGTATCCAGTGCCTGGACATTTGGCACCCGAACAGTTGATGGCTGATATGTCAAAACCCTAAGAGAGAAAAAAGGAAAAAGGAAAACCAAACAACTGAAAGCATGTTGATATGCATGCTGATGGCATATGGAGGTTCCATTGCAATCAAACCTGATGGAAACATTTTGATTACTTTATACTGTGTGGTTCAAAGTTCAGTGTTTTGAAGTCACAATATAGCATGCCTTACAAATCAGTTTCATACTTCTGAAATAGGTGAATGTAAAACACATTGATTTGTAGTGAATCATTGAGAACAAACCCTTTGCTGTGCATCTCTTCAGTTTTAGACATGTAGACACAGCGCTTTTTCAGAGGAGGATCACTGTCCTCGTCATCATCAGACGAGCTCTCTAGCGTCAAATCAATCACGTCTGCTTTTTTTGTACTGCTGGGTTCTGAGGGTGGCACCACTGCACTCTGTCGCAGTGGGACAGCACCTGACAGGTCACAGCAAAACATCACTTTGTGGGTTAAGGTATCATTTTCAGACATGGAAAACAATTTACAACCAATTTAGACAAGGTACAATTTAATCTAATCTACTTCAGGTTAATCAATGTTTTCTCACTTCTCAATAGGGCTGGGTATTGATACTGATTTCCCAATTTGTTCTGATTTACAAGCACGAGTCGATTCTGATCTCGATTCATATGGGTACATTTCTATTACAATGTCCAGTTTTTCACCAAATTGGTCACATTTTAGCTGCTGAAATGTTTTCAAATTCAGACTATTCCATCAATTAATGTCTTGAAATTCCACATATGTTGTATATATCTATTTTTGATAAATTGTTTTTGTTTACTTGCATAATTTGTAGTGGTAGAACAATATGGGTTTTTTAACAACTGACCGATTCCTATATCCAGAAAGCAGGGTGGCAGATACAATGCCGATATGGTACACAATTTAATATAGTAAATAACAAACATAAAATTGCTAAAAATGATTAACTCTTAGTTAGCACTTTATTTACTCGATTTCACAAAACTTTATTAATTTAAGAATAATAATAAAAAATACTGTATTTAAAAATGGTAGATAGCAGTTTCTTCGATTTCTGTTTGGTCATCAAATTGTATTAATTTATTTGAACTTAAATAACTTGTTAATATATTAGGAAGAAGGATATAACAGTATACCAAGGAGCAAAGCAACCATGGATGGCATTGTGCGCATTAGTAATCGCATTCTCACAAAAGGCCATATCAAACTAATTATACATACAGGTGCTGGTCATATAATTAGAATATCATCAAAAAGTTGATTTATTTCAGTAATTCCATTCAAAAAGTGAAACTTGTATAATGTATACATTCATTCCACACAGACTGATCAATTTCAAGTGTTCATTCCTTTTAATTTTGATGATTATAACTGACAACTAATGAAAACCCCAAAATCAATATCTCTGAAAATTAGAATATTGTGAAAAGGTTCAATACTGAAGACACCTGGTGCCACACTCTAATCAGCTAATTAACTCAAAACACCAGCAAAGGCCTTTAAATGGTCTCTCAGTCTAGTTCTGTAGGCTACACAATCATGGGGAAGACTGCTGACTTGACAGCAGTCCAAAAGACAACCATTGACATCTTGCACAAGGAGGGCAACACACAAAAGGTCATTGCTAAAGAGGCTGGCTGTTCACAGAGCTCTGTGTCCAAGCACTTTAATAGAGAGGCGAAGGGAAGAAAAAGATGTGGTAGAAAAAAAGTGTACAAGCAATAGGGATAACCGCACCCTGGAGAGGATTGTGAAACAAAACCCATTCAAAAATGTGGGGGAGATTCACAAAGAGTGGACTGCAGCTGGAGTCAGTGCTTCAAGAACCACCACGCACAGACGTATGCAAGACATGGGTTTCAGCTGTCGCATTCCTTGTGTCAAGCCACTCTTCAACAAGACACAGCGTCAGAAGCGTCTCGCCTGGGCTAAAGACAAAAAGGACTGGACTGCTGCTGAGTGGTCCAAAGTTATGTTCTCTGATGAAAGTACATTTTGCCTTTCCTTTGGAAATCAAGGTCCCAGAGTCTGGAGGAAGAGAGGAGAGGCACAGAATCCACGTTGCTTGAAGTCCAGTGTAAAGTTTCCACAGTCAGTGATGGTTTGGGGTGCCATGTCATCTGCTGGTGTTTGTCCACTGTGTTTTCTGAGGTCCAAGGTCAACACAGCCATCTACCAGGAAGTTTTAGAGCACTTCATGCTTCCTGCTGCTGACCAATTTTATGGAGATGCAGATTTCATTTTCCAACAGGACTTGGCACCTGCACACAGTGCCAAAGCTACCAGTACCTGGTTTAAGGACCATGGTATCCCTGTTCTTAATTGGCCAGCAAACTCGCCTGACCTTAACCCTATAGAAAATCTATGGGGTATTGTGAAGAGGAAGATGCGATACGCCAGAACCAACAGTGCAGAAGAGCTGAAGGCCACTATCAGAGCAACCTGGGCTCTCATAACACCTGAGCAGTGCCACAGACTGATCGACTCCATGCCACGCCGCATTGCTGCAGTAATTCTGGCAAAATGAGCCCCAACTAAGTATTGAGAGCTGTACATGCTCATACTTTTCATGTTCATACTTTTCAGTTGGCCAACATTTCTAAAAATCCTTTTTTTGTATTGGTCTTAAGTAATATTCTAATTTTCGGATACTGAATTTGGGATTTTCATTAGTTGTCAGTTTTAATCATCTCAATTAAATTAAATAAACATTTGAAATATATCAGTCTGTGTGTAATGAATGAATATAATATCTAAGTTTCAATTTTTCAATGGAATTACTGAAATAAATCAACTTTTTGATGATTATATGACCAGCACCTGTACAGTGCACAGTAAATATGACATTTACTAATAGTGCACGTAAAGCATTTATACTTTGAAGTTGCATATGCGCGCTTGCGCTTATGCGGATCCAGCAAGCAGCAATCTCCAGACAGTTTAAACAGCCTGGTGTGCATGCTTCAATTGTCAGACTGACCAACAGGATTTGTGAATCAGAGGAACTTTTGATCCTGAGGTTTCTGGCTGACATAATATGAACTACAATAAGATGATATTATTATTATTATATGAGCACTCGACAGCAAGAAAAGGCTGGATTTTTGTGAGGTTCATGAATTACATCCGTTTCAACGAGACATCTGCATATTTGCAGACGGCACATGATAGAAGCATGATATTTACCTTTTTAATCAATAGAAAGATAAATCACAGGGAACTTTTGAAAAGAGACTGATAGAATATATGCTTTAGTGGAAGAAATATGAGCGCTCACAGGACACTGGATTTGCTCAAGTTTTGTGAAATTTGTTTATTACATACGTTTAAACGAGGTAGCTGCATATTTGCAGACAGTATATGAAATTAGTTTTATTGATATTTGACTTTTTATCATTAGCCATTGCAGTTAAAGTTACAGGGAACTGTTGAGGAGAGTGTGTGAAACAAGCATTTTAACACTGAGCTCATACGCGTCTTTCGTGGCCCTGATATGCAGGCCGTTTGTTTGTTTGTAACGCCATGCCAGCTTCTATGGCTATTTACATGGCGAGAAACGTGTAAGGAATTCTATAAAAGGTTTTTAAAATCTATTTTCCCAAAAAACTCTAAAATTGTGTTCGGCTTGACTTAAATTCTTCAAGAGTGCTGACTGAATAAAAAAGGTTTCTCATGGGGTTAAGACAAGTACAAAACATGTTTCAAGGATAATTGATTCTGGCAGAAGGTACATGTTGGTGATATGCAGACCACTTAAATGAGACCATGTTGCACACTCGTCTATTATTGTAGTAGCACCATGGCATATAACAAAAAAAAGGACTGTGATTGCTTGTTCAATGTCTCAGACACGTCACATGCAAAATTCACCACCCTCGCATTCTTAAGAAACAAATCTGCCTCTGCGATATATATCGATCAACCATTAATAATTATTACTATTTACAAGTATTTACATTGATATGTAGAACACATTCTTAATTGGTAATGTTTATTTTAGAAAAGCGAAATCAGCCAGTAAGCGCAAATAACCAGAAGACGTGGGTAATTTCTTTAGCGCATCCATGTGCGTTTAGAATTAAAAGTTGTTTTTTTTATTTAATTTTTAAAAAACTAACTGTAAAAAAACAGAAAAGGTATTAAAAGAGGATCTGTGGATCGTCGTCTTTGGGCACACATAACAAATTAAACCATACTTTTACTCTCAACACACAAATCTCGGTGTTAATAATTTTTCCACCATACTATTCCATGACTGGTGAGTGAAATATGAACTTTTGCCAGCTAGTGGCTAATCAGAGACATTTTAATCACGTAGCGCGAGATTTGGTTGCACGTGCAAGTAATTTTTTTAGAGGGTTGCCACATAAAGTGAAAGACGATATCAAGATCCTTCAAACAAAGATTGCGATGCTTTGTAAAATGTATATTTACCCAGCCCTACCTCTGAATTGTAATTAACTTATACTTACAATCAATTTTTGGGATACATGAAGATTTCAACAATTTCAATGCCTCCTTCTTTGGCCTCATTGGACACCATGTCCCATTCTCTTGAAATTTTATTTCATCTACATCTGTACAATCGTTGAGAATTTCCATGAAGAGCCTGAACAGTAGAGTGTGCCTTGTTTACTACATGTACATTACTCTGTCTACAAATTAAGACTCAATTCAAGAATTTACTATGGTTAAAGAAAACTGTGTTTCTTACCACCTCTGCCATAGCAGACTTACCCATCTATAATCAGACTCTCGTATGTGGCCTTTTTGTCACAGACAGGACAGATCCATGTAGGCTTCTTCTCATTCATTTGCAGGTAAAGAGCAGCGTCAAAGCACTGCAGGTGAGAACAGGTGACAGCTCGACAGGGTACTGTAAGGCGCATCTTGCCAAGCTATGCCAAAGAGGAGAGTTTAATCACACAAAACTCAGAATTTGTGTCTACAATGCTTTAATCCAGTACAACAATCTTTTGTTTCAGTAGCTTACTGGACACATGAGTGAGACTCGCAAACTGGTTGTGGCGATTTCACTGTCAGGGTCTGCCGTGAGTTTTTCCTTAACTGTTGCAAAAGGAAAGAGGGGGTGGATTAAGTTAATTATTCCAAAAATTCTGCACATTAATTGAATCAAAACAATTTGAAGAGGTAATTGCCAGAATTCATGGAATGGGGGTGATGAATCCTTACTTAATGCTCTGGAGTGGTCAGGGTTTCTGATCCCCTTCATTCTTAACCTCTGCAGTAACAATGGGGAGGTCAGCTGCCGTACCAAGTAAACAGACATTGAGTATGTCTGCAGAAAACAAGAGGGGTAGTACATACAAATCCTTAGTATATAAGAAATACAAGTAAATAAGTCAAGACATTTAAGCTACAATGCTGAAGTTGATATTGCAGAGTATGTGAAACTATAAGGTTAAAATAGCAGGTACAGTCTCACAAGTTCACCAACCTTCCCCATTTCAGGTGCCCACGTAACTGATATCTGATTGGGTACAGCAGATGACAACCTGACCAGAGATGTGATGTTCAGTGGTCTGCCTGGTCTTTTCTGCTCCACACCATTCTTAGGAGGTGGTGCATAGCCCTGCATCACAACCATATCATATCAACAATTTCACGTGTGTACTGTTAAAATTACAGCAGGACTACACTTCTAATGTCTTGCTATTAAATCTAATAATGTCTGTTAGATACATACAAATGTACAAAACATGTATTAATTAGAATTTGAACTGTTTAAGGTTCAAAACAAACAGTAAATAATGTTTACAGAAGTTTTACAGTAGCTTTATTACAATAAAACTACGTACAGGGAGAGGGAAGAGCTTCCCATTAACTTTGATGCACAGGCTGTTTGGATAATTGTCCTCTTGTGGACAGCTGGTCTCTGCTAGACAAAACCTAGTATCAAAACAAAGAATCCATTTTGATGAAACTTTAAGAGTCTATAACTCAGACAAAGGGGACAACTTTGTACATACTGCTGATAGTTAAGATAAGTTAAAGTTGTTTCATACCGTAGTTGAATTTGAACCATGTAGTCCCTTCTGCCACCTGGAAGAAAGTCCCTAGGTAAGAGCAAAAGCAAAGAGTAAAAACAATGAAGAATCAAATTACAGACAAGGACCACACCACAAAATTAATATTATTTAGTAAGGCTGAGAATTGCAACAGACCACCCTAATGGATATTACAATATTTCCAAGCCGATTCGATATGTATTGCGATTCAGTAACTACTGCAATTTGATGTTTTGATATAAAATCTTTGTCCTATAAAAAAAGTCTGAAGAACAGTGTCTGAAATGACAATTGTTTACTCTGTAATACATAATTTGCAGGTAAAAGTTAGGGATGTGCAAAACTATCATTTTAAATCTACCAATGGACCAGTTGGGGTGTTGTTCGAGCTAGGCGACTAATTCGTGCAAAGGAACCACGTATAAGGCTGCATTATGTCCATTTGTATTCATCAAATAGATATATATTATTTTAAACAAATTTGTGTTATATTAGAATATAAAATATAACATTAATTACCATAAGCTAATACTATTGTAATTTTGCAACACACAAATGAAGGGTAGAGAAAACTTGTTCAAGAACCACTTCAGGGGCTTTACTGAATTATGACTCATGACAATTCACCTGTAGTCCCAATGTCACCGCATGTTATTTGCATATGCATCCTGAGTCTGAGATCCTATGCACTGTTCTCACAGACCTAGTTTCCATCCACTTTACACGCCGTTTTGTTATCAACAAAGTGAAAGCGTAAAAAAACTGAAAATTTCCCATTAAAATGGCCTTTTACCAATAAAAATGGTGTGCGATGACGTCATGCTTAAAAACACTTTTGCATACATTTTGGTTCATCTCAAAAGAAATCTACCCTTAAGCCGTTTCCATACAGATGTGTGTATTTCGCTGATTGTGTACCTTTCATCACCCAGACGTCCCTAATTTCCCCCCCCAAAGTTTTGGTAAAATGGGGAGAGTATTGAGACAATTCATTGAAATTAGACAGCTTACTGGCATTTTAATTTCACAAATAAAAGCAATCACAAGAGGAGGAATTGCAATCAAAAGGGAGCAGTTGCCCTTCTGATAGGACTGTAAATTTGGACCAGATGTTGCACTTATCGCAGGTTGCCACTGGTTCCGACCTGAAAGCGAATCGTCATTGCCCTGTTCAAGCTGGCAACCTGCACCAAATAAACTTTTGGTCTTAGTATAAAGGACCATCCATCGATGTGCATATGCTATGTGCACAACTATTAAAGAAAAATGTATGCGGTGTAATATCAGTGTTTACATATGATACATTCCTGATATTCAATAGGCTATTTTGAACAATCATCAAAAGCATCGCATCACAACTGCATTATGTCCCGCATATTTCTCCAGCAACTTTAAACGACCAACTAAACTTGATTGTCAACTAAAATTTATTTTAGTGCCATAATGAAATTGACATGTTCTGAAGAAGCTCAGCAAATGCGATCTGAGGTAAAGAGGGTTAGATTTAAAATATTTAAACTTATTAAAATGTTAAAAAGCTGGTTATCTGAAAGTGAACTCATTGGACAAATAGTTCTGATTGTTTATAGTCTTGAAAAGTGTAGGAACTTTTTTCATCTGCAGAACAGGGTAAGACTAATTTAAGTTTGCGTAAAGAAAAAGCAAGTATGTATGCCTAAAAATAAGACTTTTACACTTGGTAATTTATTTTATACAGGGAATTTTCTGGCATTTTTTCAAAATTAAGCTAAATAATAATTTAATAAAATTGGGCTATATGTTAGTTTAAAAAAAAAGGCACATTGAAACTTTTCTCCTAGTATTGCATGTTTTTTGTATTGTGGGCTAATTCAATGCCTGCCATCTATTATTTTGAATGGTGTGAAAAAGAAACTTTAATAAAAAAACAGATGGCTACTGTGATTAATCGCAAAGTGTGGCCATTAATTTGTTCTCTGTGCAATTGTGACAGGTGCATGAGAGAGATATATGTTTTTTGCACTCCTAGAAGTGTCATGACGCAGATGTGTTTGCAGCATCTGATCTGTGTAGGTATGCTGTTAAGACCAATCCATAACAGTGTGAGTAATGCTTCACGTAATTCCAAAATGGATTAAATTCATTATTTTCCTCAAAATTCTACAAACAATACCCCATAATGACAACGTGAAAGAAGTTTGTTTGAAATCTTTGCAAATGTACTAAAAATAAAAAATGAAATAAATCACATGTACATAAGTATTCACAGCCTTTGCTCAATACTTTGTTGAAGCACCTTTGGCACCAATTACAGCCTCAAGTCTTTTTGTGTATGATGCTACAAGCTTGGCACACCTATTTTTGGGCAGTTTCTCCCATTCTTTGCAGGACATCTCAAGCTCCATCAGGTTGGATGGGGATCGTCGGTGCACAACCATTTTCAGATCTCTCCAGAGATGTTCACTCTGGTTCAAATCTGGGCTCTGGCTGGGCCACTCAAGAACATTCACAGAGTTGTCCTGTAGCCACTCCTTTGTTATCTTGGCTGTGTGCTTAGGGTCGTTGTCCTGTTGGAAGATGAACTTTCACCCCAGTCTGAGGTCCAGAGCACTCTGGAGCAAGTTTATCAAAGATGTCTCTGTACATTGCTGCATTCATCTTTCCCTTGATCCTGACTAGTTTCCCAGTTCCCGCTGCTGAAAAACATCCCCTCAGCATGATGCTGCCACCACCATGCTTCACTGTTGGGATGGTACTGGCCAGCGGATGAGCGGTGCCTGGTTTCCTCCAGACATGATGCTTGCCATTCAGGTAAATAGTTAAATCTTTGTTTCATCAGAACAGGGAATTTTGTTTCTCCAGGCGGGCTGTCATATGCCTTTTACTGAGGAATGGCTTCCGTCTGGCCTCTCTACCATAGAGGCCTGATTGGTGGAGTGCTGCAGAGAAATGCTGGAGCTCTGTCAGTGACCATCGGGTTCTTGGTCACCTCCCTGACTAAGGCCCTTGTCCCCTGATCGCTCAGTTTGGCAGGGCAACGAGCTCTAGGAAGAGTCCTGGTGGTTCCAAACTTATTCCATTTTCAGATGATGGAGGCCAATGTGCTCATTGGGACCTTCAATGCTGCAAAACATTTTCTGTACCCTTCCCCAGATCTGTGCCTCGATACAATCCTGTTTCGGAGATCTACAGACAATTCCTAGGACTTCATGGCTCGGTTTGTGCTCTGACATGCACTGTTAACTGTGGGACCTTATATAGACAGGTGTGAGCCTTTCCAAATCATGTCCAATCAACTGAATTTACCACAGGTGGACTTCAATCAAGTTGTAGAAACATCTCAAGGATGATCAGTGGAAACGGGATGCAACTGAGCTCAATTTTGAGTGTCATGGCAAAGGCTGTGAATACATGTGATTTTTTGGGGTTTTTATTTTTAATACATTTGCAAAGATTTCAAACAAACTTCTTTCACGTTGTCATTATTGGGTATTGTTTGTAGAATTTTGAGGAAAATAATGAATTTAATACATTTTGGAATAAGGCTGTAACATAACAAAATGTGGAAAAAGTGAAGCACTGTGAATACTTTTTGGATGCACTGTACAATAAATTGGCTTTCAAGGATGTATACCTTGTTGTCTTGATTAACAAAGGCTAACGATTGGGGTAAATTTTGTCATGTGACACTACATTTTTACATTTATGCCAATTCTCTTGAAAGAAATTGTTTCCAAACCAGTTTTCCGTGACATTTGAAGTATGAACATAGTTTATGCGCGGCAGTTAAATGGAAAAATATGTCGAAACAAATTTTAGCAATAATTTGCATTTCCATCAGCTATATCGGTTAACTTTTTGATGCGCATAGACAACTCTATTCTTACACACTGCTCACAGATGACTGACATAGAAAAAAAGCATTGGTGCCAAAGCACAAATGAACTTCCAAACAAAAAAGAAAATCAGTCGTGTATTGGCAGGATTTCTTTCATCTGTTCTTCAAAATATGACGTGTGAATATGATTGTTCAAAAAGGTGTTTCTTCAATCACACGTCTTTGTGTCTAGCAGCATTTCTTTTTGACAGTGGCGGGTAAATGTGCAAAATTACCAGCCACTGCGCATGAATACAGTGCTGTTATGGGAGTAGAATAGAAGCGAAATGGCGAGATTTGTTGGTGGATTATGAGTTGCGTGGCGCAGTGTGAAAGTTGCGAGGCGAGGGCCATAGTCTGTGTTCCGCGACTGCTACTGGGTCCTTGAATAACGTGTAACGTGCGAATAAGTGAAGCCGGTGGAGTTTCTGGTGCCCCACACAGACTGCGTAATATGCGAATGGGGAACGTCTGTATGGCTAAGACAGCCTGATCACAAATACAATCATTATAGATGTTGAGAATGAATGCAATTGGGGGAGATAGCCTACAGCAATAACTAGCTACCACATGCAAAGATTCATTGTGGAAATAAAAAGACTCTTAAGGACTGTATAGGATAATGTAATCACACTTGCAAATTTCCTGTGGATACAGCACAAACATGACATAGATTTCTATAATTGTATCCAATTGAATATGTTGATTTGGACAAAATACCCCAAAAACAGGGTTAAATATTCTTAAAAGAAAACTAAATGCTTTTGTCATTCCTTTCAGTTGCTTGTTTTTTGTTTGATCCATTGGACACATTCCGTCTCTATTTAGTGAGTGAACATGACTGGATTATCCAAAACTAGGCAGTACAAAATGGTTATATATCTAAAAAAATTCTCTAGATTGTCAACAAAAATAAATTCTATATCGCGATCTATATAGTTATTGTGATATAAAATGACTCATATCGTGAATTAAGATTTTGGTCAGATTTTCTTACCGAGAAATGCAAACTTCTCTCACTTGCTGTGGAGTCAAAGCAAATATAAAGTATTTCTCCTGGTGAAACCGCTGAACAGTACTGGCCCCTTTAAAACACAAAACAGTCAAGAGAGGTGTAAGGTTTTGTTTTAAATCTAAGATACAAGCAAAGGGGAAATAATTTACAACCTAGCCAATGGGCTATTAGTATTCAACTACAAAATAGTTGAACAAAACCCTCATATCCCTAAATACATAAGGTGCTACTCAAAACCCTAAAACTGTGTTTCATCACCAAAAGCTTAAAGGGATAGTTCACCCAAAAATGAAAATTCCCTCATGCCATCCAAAATATGTATACATTTATTTCTTCTACATAAGTTCTGCAGGCCTTTACAATGCAAGTGACTGGTGTCCAAAACTTTAAAGTTCCAAAAAGCACATAAAGGCAATATAAAAGTAATCCATCAGACTCCAGTGGTTTAATAAATGCCTTCTGAAGTGATCCAATCGATTTTGGGTGAAAACAGACCAAAATAGAACAAATTTTTACAATAAATCTTGACATCTGCAGTTTGCTTAGCAATCAGGATTTCAATCTTGATTACTCTAGCGCCATCTAGTGTTCAGTATGCGTCAAGCACTATGAAGGGTAATCAAGCTTGAAATCATTATAGTGCCTAGAGACTGTAATGGCAAGATGTACAGTGAAAAAGGAGATACATTTTGGTCTGTTCTCAACCATAGTTGACAGGATCAGTTTTATGCTGCTTTTTGGAGCTTCAAAGTTTTGATGTATACCGTATGGACCTACAGAACTGAAATATTCTCATAACAATCTTTGTGTTCAGCAGAAGAAAATCCTACACATATGGGATGGCATAAAGGGGAGTAAATTATGAGAATGTCTTCAGAGAAATAAGTGAAATGCAGTCCAGATGTTAAATTTGCCATGCAAGCATTAGCCTACTTCATAAGATATCAAGCATTTTGTAGAGAATTACCTAAACTTGATGGTTTGATCAAGACGTCCAGCACATCATAAAAAGGGAGGGATTTCATCAGAACGTCCGGGTGGACGGGGGCCATAAGTGGCGTGGACTGCTGCATATTCATCGTGGACTTTGAATCATAACAAACAGGTGAATCACAGCTTGACAGGTTCTGCCGTACCAGGTCAGAATGGCCGGTTTGTAGAGAAAGATCTGAGCTCACAACCGTGGCACCACCGTCTATGTGAAAGTAAGATTTGATGCTTGACTTAAGAGCCGTCAAATCTGGAAGACCTTCAAATGTTCTTGGGTATCCCCGACAATACAGTTCCTTTATTTTAATCTGCACAGCAGGAATACAGCCACTCCTCAGTAAATGCAGAGCTCTCAGCACAAGTTCTTGTTTGCGACCGCTCTTATTCCTTCCAGCGAAACCTAACAGTACCAGGAGCTCCGAGACATGGAAACTTGATACCATAGTCTGCAAAACAAATCCAAACAGGCAATAAAAAAGGGCACTTTGAGACACCAGCCATGAAAAAGCTAATGAAATGTTTTAGCCACACAGTTACTATGAACAGCCACCCACTATACCATGTTGTAGAATTTTACAAAATGTTTTGCATTTATAATGAATGTCAAAAGACAATAAGCCATGTATTATTAATAATCAGCATGGCATAACATGGTGGTATATGGTTACAAGAGATTTTTAAAGAACCAAAGGTTTCATTTGTAAGTAGATTAATTTATTTCACCAACAAGAAATCCAGTATTATGTGTGAAGGCGACAACCACCCACATATACCCATTCAAGAAACCCTAGAGAAATAAGAAAATCTCAACTGACCCTTCATTTTATGGTCCATGCTTATGTGTTAATCCATTATTCTTTACAAATCCTTAACAAATGTGACCGAAAAGCATATAAACTATTGAGAATAATTCCAAGGCCCATTAGATGAACATTAAAAGCACATCAAAACCATGAAAGAGGATAAAACAGATATTGACCACAATAGGAATTAACGGATTGCTGGAGGAAAAGAAAAACATTGCTCAATTGATGTACATTTACACTTTAGAAAGATGATTCGTGTGTTAAACAAGTAAAAGCTATCATCTTGAGAAAGTGGTGAGAATTCGCTCACAATAATAAGAATCAAGAATGTCTTATTAAGGTTCTTATAAAGACCCTTCAAGGTGTCCAAAAGTGCAGCTTGCAATTTAAAATAAAATGTGTGCTACACATACATTTGCACACACGTGTCCGATATACTTGTCTAGACAGCGGTTAACCATGCAAACAAGAGTTTAAAAACAAACAAGCAACATTCTTGTTTAAATATAAATGTTCAGTGTTGCATCCGGACGCTAGCTAACAAAAAGATCAGCCAAAACAATTGGAGCAGTGAAGAAACAGTACCGTAAAAACGATTTACCTGCAACGAACAATCGTCAAGGTTGGTTAGGCGTGATAATAAAGCTTTTTCATGCTGTGAAAGCGGGTAATAACATCAGTCTTGGTGACATTTACAGGCTGATTGTGATGTTTGTGTAGCAGCTCGAGCACGGAGGCTAACAGGCTAAACACAATCAGTCTGACTGATTGAGTGATGAGACATTTGCTGGTAACTATTAATCATCTATCCCGTAGGCAGCGAACCAACCGGTGAAGTAGCATTACAAAACCGCGACCTCAAAATGTCTTCTGAGTGTGAGAGACCAAAAGTAGCCAGCATTCATTGCACTTTCCCCTACCAGTAACTCCTCTATATCCGCCATTTTCTGGCTGCACTCATCCTGCCCAGTCCGGAGATGTCGTGTCACGTGACCACCTGTGCGGTTACTGACGCTTGCGTTGTTGTCGTTTAAACATTTCACCATACTCGCGAGTTAAAAAAGACTACTTTATTACAATAAAGTAAGTATTTGAATGTAATAGGAACGCAAACCTTCATAAAGAAAACTAACAAAGCAAACGCCATAGGAGCACTCAGTAATGTCTTTGTGCATGTTGTCTTAAAGTGACACCAAGTGGTGTGGATGTAGCATCATTCAAACGCAACAAGGGCCGGATTCACGAAACGTTCTTAAGAAGAAAATTCTTCTTAACTACCATTTTCTTCTTAATTCTTAACGTTTAGAAAAAGTTAAGAATATTTTGTATTCCCGAATAAACATCTTAAGAAAGTTCTTATCTTTTTTCTTAAGATTGATCTTTAAGAAAAAACGTAAGAAGCAATCAAATTCTCGGAAACAAATGTTCTTAAATATCATCATAAATAACATCTTAAAGTTAGGATAACCTCACAGTTCTTAAATTTTAAAAGGTAATATGTTTAATGAATTTACTGGGGTTTTCATGTTAAGTCTCAAGTCGCAGTGGGCTGTTTTTATAGAAATGTTATTTTAGATTTTTTGACTTTTTAATTATATTTTTATTTTCAGCTTGTAAACCATGTAAATGTTCTCACCAAATTCAAACAATTAGTGTTGTTTTGAAGCTTCTTAATGTGGTGAACAATCATGCTAATGCTCTCTCCGTGATTTAGAGTTCATAGAAAAATAATAATTATAACTAGGGCTGTCGTTAAATAAAATTATGCAATTAATCGCAATTACACCGGACCATAATAAGGAAGATTCCTGAGAAATGCAAGCTTGTAGTACCACCTGTTTACTCCAGAGGCCAGTAATTGAAACTTCAGCTGTATGTGCATTGCACAGTTTATACAGTGAAGAAAACAACCCTTCAGCAGACACACAACGCAAATATGGATTATGTTCTTACCAGTGGCGGCTGCTGGTCTTTCAAAGAGGGGAAGCTCATTTTCGGCCTACATTATAAACTTGTCCATTTATTTAAAAGTAAATTCTGCCCATGCAACTTAATCTTGCACATGCACTCACATGTGCATTGCTCTTTTCATGTCTTTTATATGCCCTGTCAAAATTAGACAGATCTCCAAACCCCACCTTTGACCAAACAACACATCCGTGAGATGTTTCATCAAGAGGCATGGCCAGCAGTACATTTTATTTGTCACAGCACTTCCAGTCAGCCAGCTAACTTTGTCATACCAGGAGAGCTGAAAAGACCTGTTATTTTTCTTATTTTTTTTATCTTTTGCACTAAATCAATCTTAGGTGTTGATCTGCCCTGCTGTTTAATTATAATTTTTTCCTCGTAAGGAAGACTTTCAAATGGCTTCGCCAAAATCAGGTCGACAATATTAGCACTGTCTGCCATCGTGCGCAGTTTCACCCGTACGACACTAGACTAGCCTACTGTATGAATGAATGAATGGACGAACGATCTAAAAAAAAATATATATTAAACTTTGTAAAACTGAAACAAGGAATGTGGTGTATAATTGTGTGAAATGTATTATGCAAATTGACTAGCAATTTCGCCAAACAAATATCAAGAAATAGGTTGCCGCAGTTTGTCTTTCGACTACACTTGAGAAATCCACGATGGGACTGAGCGCGAATAGCTTCAGCGACTTCTTATTGTACAGATTCGCTGTCAGTCAAAAGGAGATGCAGTCTTTCGACAGATCCTCCAATCATTACACGGAAGCCCGGAGTCCGGGCCAGCCCACTTCTCATTCACCCCCAGAGACGCTGAGCGTCCGTGGGCGGGGCATAATCGCAGCATTTATCCAATGACTGTCTAGTTTCGGAGCACTGAAAAAAACTGTTCAAAGCAGCTCCATTGAAGTCAATGGACGCTCGGCTTCAACAGGGAAATGCACTGTGACGCTACGGGAATGTATGAGAATGAAATCGAGTCAGCCGACCTGCTATATGTAGCTGATTCTGAACGAACTCGTTTTCGAGATGAACATGTTCTAACGCATTTTTAGTCAATAATTTGTTTACACAATAGTACATATTTGACCATTATTTTTTTGACATTATAGGGGAAGCCGAGCTTCCCTTGCAGTCTTAAAGAAACCCCCACTGGTTCTTACGTTCAAAACACTTGATGGAGTGCAAATCTGAACTCAAGGGATCTCAAGATGTGTTCTAAATTAAACTATATTTAACTTGACACAGTGACCTAAAAATGTTTATGACGCAACGCACCTGAGACGCTACACAAGCATGTCTGACGCAGCTGTTCATTGACGGGTCCTTAAACAAGCCCTCATAATAAATCTCGAACTGATTGACAAATTCACTTGCAAAATGGATTGCTGAACTGCGTGACAATGATTGGCTAATGTTCGATAATATGCAAATAAACAATACATTGTATTCTGAAGCCACTTTTTGTATTGTCTTATCAATGATTAACTCTTCTGCCACAAGAATGTAATGCATTTTGATTATCAGAATGGCCGATGGCCAGTGGGCAGATCAACTCCACGGTAGGTCCTGATGTCAAGTACATGGGCCCGCATCCGCTGTTCCGTCACTATGTAGTCCAGCAGATATTCTTGCTTGGACCCGGCTTACATCCATGATGTTGTGTGGATGTGGCGATGCTGGAACAGTGTGTTGGTAATTACAAGCCCATGGGCTGCACAAAAATCTAGCAGCCTCCTACAGTTGTTATTGAGCTGATCTGGCCCATGTCTTCCAATTACTTCTGACTAGGTGCTAGCATCATGACCAACTCGGGCATTGAAATCACCCAACATGATGATTCTATCCCGAGGGGCCACTTTATCCAGCACCTGTGACAGGAGGTCATAGAAGGCATCTGACTCATCTGCCTTTTCCACATCCCTCCACGGATGTTCGTCTTCGGTGGGGGCTTATATAACCATGACCACCACTCCTCACCTCTGGTTGATGGGAAGGCGAACCCAAAGTAACCTGGGACTCACAGCTTCCCACACCTCACCGCCATGCTCTCATGCTGCCTTCATTCTTTTGTTCAGAAAAAGAGCCACTCCCTGTTGTTTGGCAGTCTCCTGCCCCGAGTAGAGGACAGTCCACCCCTCATTGTGGCAAGAGCCAAAGCCGGTCCATCAGACCTCCTGAACACCACAGATATCCAGGCGGTACCGGTCCAGCTCCCGACAGAGGAGTGGCAGCCTCTCCTCCACTGTGAGTGTTCGAACATTTCACGTGGCCATCCGTAGCGGCTTTTTGTTGTTTCTGGAGGAGCCCCGAGGGTGAGGATTCAGTCTCCTGGCTCTGGAGTTGGATGGAGTTTGGCCAGGAGACGTCATAGACGCCTGCCCCCCCAAGGCCTCCGGCACTAGCTTACTTAAAGTTTTAATTTGTGGTTTAGTGGTAATCAGTTGATGGTGAAGGGGATACCAGCCACTCGCACCCGTTCAGAGCCCCCATTTGGCCGCTGTGGTGGCTACAAAGCACCATGACAGAAAAATGGGGAGGGAACAGTCTCTATTGGCCCTCCCCCATAGCGCTGCCCATGACGTTGCCCGTCCGGCACCACGCGGAGGTAGGGGGGTTGTTTTGCCGGTTGTTTTACAAACACACACACACACACACACACACATATATATATATATATATATATATATATAGTTTTTACATTTTTAAAGATAACTATGTTTAATTATTTCATCATTATATATTTAATTATTGTGATATATACGGGGCTTTCTCAGCAAATATTTGTATATGCGATTAAATGCGATTAATTAATCGGGACACCATGTAATTAATTTGATTAAAAAGTTTAATCGATTGACAGCCCTAATTATAACATTAGAAAGCTGAGTTGGATTAGCCACGCCCCCTCTTTCCAATACCCTGCACTCCAAAGGTACTGAATGAGCTTCATTAAGACTGACACAAGCAGAAACAGTTGTCAAAATCAACAGAAGCAAAATAGCACCCTCAACTGTCAACTATAATGAACATCATGGCATAATATGCCACAATATTTCACTCTAACTGCAATCAATACTATGAGAATGCAAAATGATTGATAGGCAGAAAGCGCCATTGTCCGAGGCTGGTTGACACTTTTAGGTTTTCTGTTTACAGAATCTAGAGTGGTCACAGAGACTGGTGAGATATCTCATGCCACTTATTTCGTTATTATCTTTCAGGTAGTAGTAGCCGGGGGGGGGGGGGGGGGGGGGGGGGGGACTCATCAGTGAAGAGTACTTTTTGCCAGTCCTGTCTGGTCCAGTGAAGGTTGGTTTGTGCCCATAGGCGACGTTGTTGCCAGTGATGTCTGGAAAGGACCTGCCTTATGTCCAGCCTATCTCAGCCTATAGCGGACGGTCTGAGCACTGATGGAGGGACTGTGCGTTCCTGGTGTAACTCAGGCCATTGTTGTTGCCATCCTGTACCTGTCCCGCAGGTGTAATATTCGGATGTACCGATCCTGTGCAGGTGTTTTTCCACATGGTCTACCACTGCAAGGATGATCAGCGGTCCTTCTTGCCTCCCTGTAGCGCTGTCTTATGCGTCTCACAGTATGGACATTGCAATTTATTGCCCTGGCCACATCTGCAGTCCTCATGCCTCCATGCAGCATGCATAAAGGATGTTCTGGCAGATGAGCAGGGACCCTGGTGGTGTTTTTCAGAGTTAGTAGAAAGGTCTCTTTAGTGTCCTAAGTTTTTATAAATGTGACCTTAATTGCCTACCGTCTGTAAGCTGTTAGTGTCTTAACGACGGTTCCACAGGTGCACAGGGCCGTCGTGGCAATCGGGAAGATAGTGAGAATTCCCACTGGGCAAAAATTGGGCCGGTTAGATCCACATGTTGATTGACAAATTTGAATCATATGTTGCTTAAAAATTGCCAACAGTCCGTAACATCCTGTATTTAAAGGAGCAGAATTGTGTTCTGTATTATAGTGGACGCAGTCTGTATTTTATCATCTCACACCCAAACAAATGAGAGAGTAGCCATTGCTGATGTTGCGCCGCTTCATCACAGCACGGGAAGGATCACGGAAGATCCATCGAGAACAGATGGGCTACTAATAGCTGAATGGATGAATGTGCTTCAGGTACAAGATAATCACAAGTTTAATACTGACTGCAGTCTCACAGTCTCAATCAATTCATCTCTGAAATCCTCTTCCCTAGCAGTGCAGAATGATAATAGCAAAATTATTTTTTGTCACAAAATAACAGAATACTTAAAGTAAATGAATACAGCATGACACGGTATGAAAATAATGGGACTTTACAGCTCTCAAAAGATTAAACTCAACGAAACTAACTGCAAAGAGTGCCTTTACTGTTGTAGTAAGTGATAAAAACCCTCTTAAAGAGATGGTAACCATTTTGCCATTGTCCTGAACATTTACATTCCAAGTAAAATAAAAGTACAAATGTGTTTTTTATTCTTTTATTGGCACTCTTAATGGCACGTTTTTGAATGGCATGTAAATTTTTTTTAAAAACAATCACTCAACCTTCATGGTTTCACTGGATCTGTTGCTATTTTAATTATCTAAAATACAAAGCACTGACAATTTAAAGTGTGAGTCTGTACATCTTGAAATAGTTATAAACATTTACAGTTCTACGGTGTTATTATTTGCCTAGATCATCTTTAAAATAAACAGTTTTCCCAAAAATTTAATTTCACTCATCAATTACTCACTCTCATGCCACCCCAAATGTGTAAGCCTTTCTTTTTCTGCTGAACACAAATCAAGCTTTTTTGGAAGAATTTCTCAGTTCTGTTGGTCTTTCAATGCAAGTGAATGGTGATCAGATCTCAGAAGGTACAAAAATCACATAAGCATAAAAATAATCCATACATCGCTACAATCTAGTGGTTTATGTCTTCAGAAGAGATATGATAGCTGTGGATGAGAAACAGACCAATATTTAAGTTTTTTTTTTACTATAAACTCTCCTCCCTGCCCAGTAGGGGGCGATATGCTTATGTAAATCACCAAAATCAGAAGAACTCCAAAGAGAGAAGAACACTTATGAAAATAACATACAATGAAGTCTTCGGACAAAGTGAACATCTTAGTGAATGCCATATGTGGTATAATGACATGGAGAGCTTAAATAATTTTCAAGTAATTGCATATATTACATATTTTTGCTGTGATCATGTTTTATTGTTATCATCTTCACCTCCAATCCCACTTCTGGGTTTTGGCTGACTTGGACATGACATCCCAGGCTGAATATGAATCCCACTCCGGCCCTGCAGGTGCATGTTCATTAGTTGTTTATAGTTCACTGAACAAGCATGGAAAACATAGTTTAAACACTTTACATTAAAGGTCTGTAAAGTTATTTGGATTTTTACTAAATTATCCCTATAATACAGTGTCCTGAAAAAGGGACGTTTCTTTTTTGCTGATTTCTTGGAGTACATTCCGTTTTCAGCCTGTCGTCCAGCAGGTGGGGCTGAATGCCAATACATCAAGGTCTGGTTGTCGCAGGGTTTTAATGTAATTGTTAAGATTCGGAATCTGGTTTTAAAGCTCCACATAACAAAATCAACCTAACAACATTTAGGTTACTTCAAAGAAAGTAATTTAAACGAAAGTTTATATCATGTAGAAATAAATTCTTAAGATAATAATTTCACATAGCCACATTTTACAGTGTGTATATGTAATATTTCTTAGTGTACCTAAAGTTAAGATGAGGTATTATAAAGACCTTAAGTAGGGGGTTTAAATAGCCATGACTGAAATATGTTGTCATCTTTTAATTACTTTGAAAATTACAACAATTTGCAAATAATTGTTTCAGTTTTTATTAGCGTGTTAGCCTCACGGTTTAAACTTTTAGCTGTTTACTAAGTGCATTCCAGTGGGCTAACCTCAGTAACACTGGTTAAGAGATGTCTACATGTCTTTTTCCTACTGTATTTTTGCCCACTGGTCAGTTCAACTGACCACATAAGATAAATAATTGAAAACTAGTTCAATTAATCTGGAAAGTCTCAGTTTACAGAAAAGTATAAAAAGTGAATGTATTTAGGCACTGAAAAATATTTCCAAATAGTTTCCAAATTAATTCTAAAACTACTTAATATTAACAACTATTTCCCCTTTGATCAATAATTCAATCTTAAACTTGTATATACCTTAAACAAATTATGCTTATATACACTTGCTTTAATCTTCATATGCAAACTCACGGCAAATCAATCTCCTCAAGCAATGAAATATAGATAACGTATATAGAAATCTCTCTCTCTCTCTCTCTCTCTCTCTCTCTCTCTCTCTCTCTCTCTCTCTCTCTCTCTCTCTCCTTCCCTCTCCCTCTTTCTCTTTACCTGTAAGTTTATCAAGGGAAGGCTTGATTGTGATCATATTGACAAAACTCTCCCACATATAACCTCTTTCAGTTTATCACTGGAGTTCTGTGTTGCCTTTGTAATGGTCAAGGGGCAAAATTCCCTCCCACACATCCCACATCCACACCTTCATCTATAAAATTATAACTTTTGTGTTTTTACTATAGTAAAATTAGTATTATTAAAAAAAAGAAGAAAAGATAAAAAGGAATATATTGCACATATATTTTCGGGTCATTTCTGACCCGTGAACACCATGAGTGTGTCTCACAAATGAACACTGCACAAGGGTTAAGAAAGGTTTTATAATCAAATATTTTTATAAGTGTTGACTGAACTGGCAATTGAGTCTGTTTTGCAACACAGTAACATTTCTAGTTTTTCTCTCAACATAATATTTGTTAGTTTGACAGCTTCAACAAAGAAACATTTGCACATTTCAGTGAAACTTGTGATACCATAATTTTAAAATAAAGAGTTGGCTGATGTAACACATACCAGAATAAAGTGTATATCAAGTGAACAATGATTGTTTTGACTTATTGAAAACTGTCAGAATGCCAGCATGGATTATCCAACTCCATCCTCTGAATCAAATAACCATTCACATTAGGCCAATATTGTTCTGGTGTAATGGGTGTACACAGTGTTATGACACATTGGCATGTAAAAGAGTTCGATTAAATACAAATCTTAAATAAACGACTCATGATTGATAGACTGTTACGCATTACATGATGTTGAGTACAACATGTTCTCCTGAAAACAGAAAGACAGCATTTAGATTGAATCTTTGTTTGACTTGACAAATACAAGGTTAGCCAACATATTTGTGATTGATGAGGTTTAAGTGTGTAGGCACACAAGTCCATGACCTGGGTAAACCGCCCATGGCATCTAATTACCCAGCCTTTCCCACTTGAGCAACCTGCCATAAGAAACACTCACACATACAGACACATAAAGACCTGCCACAGGAAAACACACATACAGGCACACAAACATCTTAGCCTTTATAAACCTTAGCTCATGTTATTGGCAGTACTAGACAGAGACAAGACCCCAATTACTGTTGAAATCAAAGTTGCTACCATTAAAGCTGCAGTGGAAGTGTGTGGAAACTCAGAGTACTGGAGTGGCTTGTTAGTCCACTTAGTGCTCGTCCATTGGGACTCTCCCTCTCAAATACCTGTCTCTATGAGCATTGTTATTCAAACGGAAAATCGAAATGCCCAATGTTGCTCTGGTCATTCTAGCAAGCACAGACCATGCTGTGGGCAATGTTTAACAGTAAATTGTAATTTAGGGTCAAGTTCAGTGAGAACACCACTTACGTGTTTGCCTCATAGTCTTGGACTGCGTGGGCATCGTCACATGTTAATTCATTATAAAAACGTATGTACTGCTCAGACTGAGAGACAGAACACCCTAAATTAATTTGTGCCATCTGTTGAGTTGAATACAAAAGATTAATGACCAGCTTACTATAAATCATATTAAACTCTACTTTTAAATCTGACTAATCCCAAACCTTTTCGTAAAAGTTTATGTCATCTGATGTATAAAAAAAAAGAAAAAATGGAAAAAAGAAAAGAAAAAAAAGCACAAAACATTGTTATTAATTCACTAAATGTATTAATACTTAAAGAAAGGCATGCAAGAGACATTTTACACTGGCCTGAAAGAGCATAAATACAGTCTGACAAGATTTAACATATATTTAGACAGATGCAGGGTGGTTTGTAATCTTGCTTTAGGAATTAACGTGTTGGAATAAGATGCTTTAGTGTCTCATGTTTAACAACAGATGCATTAAGGATTTTCTTTATACCTATCAGACATTCATTTATCCTCCAAGTTAAGCTTAAACAAAAACAAAACATGCCCTAAACATGCCAAATATTGCTTTAAGCTTAAACCACAGGGATTATGAAGGCTAGTAGGTTCGGAAGGTTATCTTAACGTTCCAAATTCCAGGGGAGACCGGGGATGAATTGTGCCAGCAAACAACAACACAAGGAAAGTTCCTAGTTGGCACAGATTGTGGGGCTTGTTTGTTGGCACAGATAAGCAAAACACTCAGCTAACATTATTCTCACTTTTATTTTTATGATTAATAAGATTTATTTATGTCATATATTTTATGCTATATGAATAATATATATATATATATTTTTTTTTTACAATCTTTTATCATTGTTTTGTCTTCGTCAAATCACTTTACTCCTTCATTTGCATTTTTAATATTATAATAGTTAAAAAAAATTGGAAACTGTCCTCACCTTGACAATCGCTTAAATGTTTTGATGTCACTGTACATTTTTGTGACAGCCAAGGGCAGACCCCATTGGCAATTGCTGTTTTAGTAATTTTTTTCTTGGGCACAATTTTCATCCACCACGTCTGGCAATACCACCATCCTCTGCTCTGCCCCTGGTGACAACATCCATTAATGTGACAATTCTATGATATGCAACCAACCCTGGCCTCCCCTGATGGTTTCAGTTGTACTGTATTTGAGTTTAAACAAATTTTTCAATTAACATTTTTATTGATTCATAGACATATCACAAAGAAAAAACGACAACATATATACTTTGAATCACATTTAACATTTAACCCCCACAATTACCCGCCCCATCCCACTTCCATCCCCATAAACCTGCCTACCAATCATAACACTGGTCAGAACACAATTTCTTATGTGTTTATCCTCCAAATTTATGACCGTCCCATCTTCTGTCACACGCAAACTCTGGACCTTCAACCAAAATTCTTGGATCTTACCACACCCCCAAAAAACATGGGTTGTGTCTCCATCTTCTGATTGGCATTGCCAGCAGGTGTGTCTTTAAGACCAAGCCTATACAATCTAGAGTGGGTCGAATAGAATCTATGTAAAATCTTGAATTGCATAAGGTGCACCTTTGCATCTCTAGATTTTTTAAATCTTTCTCCCACAATCTCTTGAAAGAAATTAAAGCTCCGACCCCCAGACTCTGAATTAGCAGGGAGTATACACTGTTGTCTCATTACCTTTTCCAAAAGCAGTAATTACCTCTCCCAGAGTATCTGGCAATTTAGGGATGTGTGTGTTACTCCAAAAAACAATACAGAGCAGGTGGCACAGCTGTAAATACCTAGAAAACTGAGACCTGGGAATCCCAAAATGTTGAACCATATTTTCAAATGATCTCAACACTCCACTCTCATTTAGGTTTTTTTTTAGGTTCAGCCATATGCTTGAGGTAACTTTTGGACTCCCTGGACACTTTTATCCATACCGAGAGCAAATGTGAGATAACGAAGTGTAACTTAACTTCTCCAGTTAGTTTGATAGAAAGGCTTTACAATGGTGAAATAGAAAAAAACAGGGAGGGGCTCTCTCAGGTGGAAGCGACCAATGAGCCTAATGTCTGAGACCGAATGTATAATAATAAAACAAAATCTTGGGTAGGCCAAGCCCACCATTGTCAATCAGCCTATGTAATTTATTAAAATGTAATTTGGGATGATAACCATTCCAAATGAAGGACTTCGCTATGCTATCAAATTGCTTGAAATAAGAGAGGGGAACATCTACAGGGAGAGATTGTAACAAGTAGTTAAATTTTGGAATACAATTCATTTTAATAACATTAACCTTCCCAATCATAGATAAACCCACATCACTTTTAATTAAGTGGTCAAAATTTACTTTGTTTGGGCCACTGGAAGGTGCCCAGCTGGAAGACAATACTTACTGGGCACTATGCTGTCAGAGACAAAGCTTCTGATTTAGACCAATTGACTCAGTATCCTGAGAATTTAGAAAAGGAATGAATAATTCTGTGGAGGCAAGGCATAGATCTAATGGGGTCGGAGATGAATAATAAAATATAATTTGTGTAAAGCAAAAGCTTATGCGTCACACCTCCCGCCACCACCCCTGAAAAATCATCTTCCCTTCTTATCGCGGCTGCTAATGGTTCTAGGGCAAGACAGAACAATAATGGGGAAAGAGGGCAACCCTGCCGGGTGCCCCTATCCAGATTAAAATAGTCTGAAATTGGTAAATTTGTTTGTACCGCCGCTACCGTGTGTCTATAAAATAACTTAATCCATTCAATAAAAGTATTCCCGAACCAGTATATTTCCAAAATCTTAAATAGATAATCCCATTCTGCCATATCAAAAGCCTTTTCAGCATCAAGTGAGATGGCCATGACCGGAGTCTAATCATTCGCCACTGACCACATAATATTGATGAGATGACTAATATTATCAGAAGAGCTGCAGCCCTGAATATACCCCACCTGATCTATATATAAGAGATATCATAATTTTACTTAATCAGTTAGCCAGAATTGTGGTCAATATTTTAACGTCTAGTTGGATCAGGAAAATTGGACGATAACTCCTACACTCTTGGATCTTTGTTCTTTTTAAGAATCATACTGATCTGGGCTTGTGTCATGGTTGGCGGAAGTTTTCCATTCTTTAATGATTCCATATAAATTCTAGCAAAAGTTGAGGTAGTTCTGTAGCATAACATCTAAAGAATTCAGCAGCAAAGCCATCTGTCCCTGGAGCCTTGCCTGTAGACATGGCCTTAATTACCTTGCCAAGCTCCTCCAAGGTTATCAAAGAAACATTAGAATTGTTTTGCTTATTTGTCAATTTAGGGAGTTCTAATAAGTTTCTAATATCTTCATCAGTAGACGAAGATGTGGGAATGTAGGGATCAAGATAGAATTCTTTAAAAGCATTATTAATGTCAATGGCTGAGGTAAATATTTCACCACCAGCAGATTTCACTGAGGGAATGGTAGAAAAAGATTCTCTCTGCTTTATATATCTAGTCAAAAGCTTCCCTGCATTGTCCCCCAACTCAAAATATGACTGTCTTGCCCTGAATAGCCAAAACTCCACCTTCTTTGACAAAATAGTATTATATTAGTTTTTCAGTCGGGTCAATTCTCTGAGGCCATCAGATGACATTCGGCACTACAATTCTGCCTCTGCACTTTTAAAATTCCCTTCCAGCTCCACGCGTTCTCGTGCTTTGGATTTATTGATGAATGTGGGATAATGAATGATCCGACCCATAAGAACCTCCTTAAGTGCCTCCCAAGCCATGCACACAGAGGATACTGAGGACCAGTTGGTCTCCATATAAGCATTGATTTCAGCCTTTAGCATTTGTTGGAATTCAGGATTTTGCAAAAGGGATATATTAAAGCACCAACTATTTGATTTCTTTTGCTCCTTATGTGGCAACAACTCTAAACTCATCAGGGTGTGATCTAAGACTAAAATGTTTCCAATTGAACAATCAACAAAAGATGAAATGAGGGACTTAAAGTCTCCTCCCAATAGTATATCATGAGGGGTGCCAGTGGTTAGCAACATCCCTTCAAGATCTATAAAAAAGTCCTGATCATCAGCGGTTATGTGTAAATATTAACCAAAATCAACCTTTGCCCCTGAATTTCTCCTAAAACAATAATGACTCTTCATAATTTATTTTTAATCTGTTTGGGACATCTGAATTGTAGATGTTTACTTATCAGTGTAATGAGTTCCCTGCTCTTACTTGAGCCAGTCCTAAAGAAAACATGTCTACACCATACCTTCCCAAATTGTTCAGCTCCCTGCAGGGAAAGATGCATTTCTTGAAGAAACACTATATCATATTTCTTACGTTTAAGAAAATAAATAACCTTCCTTCTTTTTATGGGGTGCCTCAACCCATTCACATTCCAAGTGGAGAGAGACAATCCACTCATATTAACATCTGACATTTTGTCATAAGAGAATAAATAGATACAATACAATTATAAAGACCACATTTCAACATTAGTGCAACAATCAAACCCCGAACTTCTCCCAAAAAAACAAAAAACACAGAAAAAAGAAAAAAACGTGCATTAACTGTACGCACAACAGAGCCAACCGGCATCCACCCCTCTAAACTCAAACAGTCCATATACACCTACGTGAGCCCCCGCGACAACTTTGCCGTCTGAGTGCTCAAGTCCGCTGCTTCTATACAAATTTTGTGAGATTCATCCACATAACTGCTCTGAAGGTGTTTTCCTCCACAAAACAAACTCCAGCCGCTAGGCAGAACCAGCACAAAAAGAAACAAAAAAGGCACACATTTTCCTCAGACAGTCAAGTGAGTGTTCAGTGAGTCAGGCCACTCGGCTGTTACATGAGTGTAACAGATGCCCTAATCACACCCATGTTTTGTATGAAATATTCCAAAAAACAAACTCCATCCAACAGGGGGCATAAGAACAAAGAATCATCCACAAACTGTCCCGAAGGAGTGCTATCCCACTAAACAAACTCCAGCCGCAAGGCGGAAACAGCACAAAAAGAGACAAAGAAGGTGCTCAGTTTCCTTGGACTTTTAAGTGAATTGTCAGTGAATCAGGCCCACTTGGCTGCATAGAAAATATCACACAATTAACTACTCACTCCATTGACTTTATGAAGGACATCACTTGCTGTGGGCATGTAAATAATTTGTGGCCATCCTTAGTATCTTTTCTCAATTTGGCCAAGAACATCAGTGCAAAAGCAACCTTCTGTTGATTCCTCGCCTCGCGAAACAAGAGATCATTATCGGATGATCTCAGAAATTTAGCCAGAATTGATCAGTTGGATCAATCTCCCTCAGCGTATTTCCGAGCCAGAACTCTGTGAGCTTGTTCAATTTTCAGCTTATGTCAAGCAGACTCTGAAAGATATCTCTTCTCCATATCTCGACCTTCTTTGTCTTCAGGATTTCCAACCATTTGAATGTTGTTTCACCGGCTATGATTCTCCAAGTCTTCCAACTTTTCCCAGACACACTCCAAGTCTATCTTGGTCATTAGCAGATTAGCAGCTAATTCCATCTCCAGATAATAGATCAGTTTCTCAACATCTGCCATTCTTGTAACCATCTAAGTGAATTTAGTCACCATGGCAGTGATCGATCTACGTATTACAGCAAGATCCTCCAAGTCAGCAACGACCTACACCAACATTGCCAACATGTTCAACAGATGGTGCTGTATCTCTTTCATTGCACTGTCCAAATTGAGTCTCGTGCTTGCGGCCTCCTCAGGGAATTCAGCTTGAGCACCTAAGTGTCTTTTAATGTCTCCAGAGCTCGAGGATTTTGAATTCTTTGTTATATTATCTTCCTAGAACAGTCAAGAATCTGAGTATATCGAATCTCACGGGTTTAGGACATAGAAAGTATTGAAACTAGCAAAGTTCACAGAGTTCGCCGTTCACATGTCTGATCCTCACATGGCACCACACGAATCCTGTTTAAACATTTTTATTAAATGTTAACTGATATTATGCACATTACAGTGGGGGGGAATTTAGTTTGTTCTTAGTACATTCATACCCATACACTTCAGCTGTTGAAAACCAAATATCGCTGGTGATAAAACCACCATTACTATGGTGGTACCATGCTCTTTTTGTAATTCAGAAAGGCAGTAATGTTGCACAGGACTCTCCATTTGTAAGGCAAAACAGCAAAAATAAGCAAAAGGCTAGCATGGGCCAGCTGTGTTTGTTGGGATGTCAGCATGTTAGAAGCAGCACATTCATCATTGTGCCACATAGCTTTGGCTCGGCTTTGTGTGTTTTGGTGAATTTGCATTCTAAATGATTCATATAATCTTCACAAAAGCAGGTGTAGGCCAGAGTTGGAAGGATTCGAACACCTAGTCTCACAACAAGCAGACAGACAAAAGAGACATTGCGAAGTATTCAGTGATTTATCTCTGTTGATTTGGCACCCAGATACAGCTTGATATTCATTGGCTCATGATGTGAAGCGTGACAATCCAGATGACACAAAATGGAAAGCAGAGCTATACATACAAATATCCACACTGACAGCATCAACAGATTTTTCTCTTTGTTTCAAGATAATGTTTGGTCTGCTCTAAACAGCATCTGACTTTTCTCAGTTAGGCATGAAAATATTTTGTTGCATTGTTGAGCTGCTGTAGTGCTTTATAACTACTTGATTCAAAACAAGTCAATGATACATCCAAAGCTATTTTTATGAACCTAATTTTTGATCTTTTAGATTTGAAATCAGATAAGTTTTAACATTTTTATATATATGCCCAAATCGTCCAACCGAGTCCCCACAGAGCTTCAGTTGTTCTTCCGATTGGTTCCCAGGACCGACAAGAAAATTGTGTTCATGTTTCAATGTTGTTGGCTTTGTGCCAAGAGTGTATCATGAACTGATAAAGAATACAAGCTCAGATGTGATTGCTCAGGGCACAAACATACTCACATTTTAGAGCTCTTTTCCAATTCATGCATCACCACCATAAAGGTGCGGGATGCACCGGTTCTCCGCACAGAGATATGTAATCTCCTCGCAAAAGACACGATAGAGCTAGTATTAGCTTACAATGCCCACAGCGGGTTATACAGCTGCTGATTTCTGTTGCCAAAAATTATGGAGGATTACACCCACTTTGAATCTGAGATGCCTGAACCGAGCACTATCAGTACAGAAAGAACGCGCTTCCGTTCAAAATGATAAAAACAAATTTTGTCTCAAGTTCGTTCTATGGACTGGTTTGTATCGATCGACCTGAAAGATGTTTAATTTCCTGTCCACATAGCCCATCATCACAAGCCTTGCTTGAGATTCGCCTTCAAGGGGACTGCTTACTAGTTCAAAGTCCTGCCGTTCGGCTTATCCCTGGCTTCTCGAAAGAACGCATTCATTCCATTCACTGGTGTTTGAACATTTTCAAGCTGGGGAAAATGTTTCCATTCTCAAGCTGACACCCAGAGCAGGCCACAAGCCTGGGAGTCGACTTGGTCGGGGAGGTGCGGGAAATGCGGCAGGAGATGCTGAACATGTCGGCAATGCTGACGAAGGTCGTTGCTGAAATGGATACGCAGATCGATACGCTTACTGTGATACGCAGATCGATCACTTCCATGGAGGCAAAGTTCACTGATGTGGTAACAAGAGTGGAGGTGTCTGAATTCCTGAGGGAGCAGAGGGACAGTATATGCTGAAGTTCCTGAATGGGCTCTTTCCGAATCTGCTCGACATAGCAGGCTATAAGCTGGAAACTGAGTGAGCTCACAAGGTTCCTACTCAGTGACCTTTCTGTGATCATTCAATAAAGATCATATTTTACACGAGGTGATGAGTAAAGAAAGGCTTTCTTGAAGGAACCACAGCATTTTCTTGTTCCCAGACTTTGTGAATTTTGTGAGACAAGAGAGAAACGTGATTGCAAGAATCCTTTACATCAATCGAAGGTTGCTTTTGCACCGATATTCCCGGCCAAATTGAGAATAGATGCTAAGGATGGCCGTAAATCATCCACATGCCCAAAGCAAGTGATGATCTTCATAAAGTCAATGGAGTAAGTAAGTCATCTTGTTGTACTCACGTTGCAGCCGAGTGGGCCGGCTTACTGAACATTCACTTGAGTGTTTGAGGTACCTGTGCACTTTTGTTGTGCTGGTTCCGCCTAGTGGCTGGGATTCATTTTGTAGAGTTTATGGATGAATCTACATGCTCTTTGTGCTTATTCCGCCTATTGGCTGGAGTTTGTTTTATAGATTATCTTTTGCTGTGTAATTCTGTCTCACAAAATTTGTATAGAAACACTGGACTTGAGCAATCTAATGACAAAGTTGTCACGGGGTTTTGGAGTAAAAGCTAACTCATCTTCATGGGCATGGTCTAATGGTGTTTCCCTTAGAAAGAGGTAGCGTTATTGCCATGTATATCCATCCATTCATCATGCTATGCCTCTCTTCTCATTGTGATGCTAAGAGGAAACTCTGTTGATGCTTTTCACTACCCATTGGCTAGTAGGCATCGTTACATGTGTGAACCATTAGCACAGCGTGATGGTATACAGTCCCCATAGCTTCAGCTACATGTGTAACCATATGGTTTCCTGAAATGAGTGAATGAATACTGTATATGCTGATGGCGCTACTGATTCATTGCTACAAGGATCGAGTATCCCTTGCATTCTTCAGTCAAATATTCCGATAGCACTTTGCACCGCTGTTATATACGCCTGCTATGTGCGCGATGGAGGCAACGCACAAAACGCTTAAAATTAAAATTGGCGAGATTGTAAATAGTTTCAGAGATTGGGTCTGCCTGCGGGGATAACCCCATAGCGTCAGCTATGACGCAATTTTTATTCCCTCATTTCAGAGAATCATGGTTACAGTCGTAAACTTATCGTTTCAAAAGTGAACAAAACCAAGATTACACACACACACACACACACACACACACACACACACACACACACACACACACATATATATATATAACAACCTTGTTCCATGTGCTCAAACACACTTCATCCAATTTTATTTTACCCATAGTGGTGGCTGGTTTAAATAAAAATTTCCTGCATTTTCTAACTGGACCACCATACTATTATTTTAAATAAAATAATTCCCCACCTTCCCATTCTTAAATACAATATAATTGAAAAATAAATAATAATAAGAAAAAAAAAAGAAAAAAAAAGAAATGAGAGTTAAAACAAAAAATGAAATGTACAATAAATAGGATAG
This sequence comes from Moxostoma hubbsi, assembly GCA_032164185.1. Classification (NCBI taxonomy): domain Eukaryota; kingdom Metazoa; phylum Chordata; class Actinopteri; order Cypriniformes; family Catostomidae; genus Moxostoma; species Moxostoma hubbsi. The sequence continues at coordinate 1,052,138 of JAVLUX010000218.1, forward strand.
ATAAAAACACAATAAAACTGCAAAGATATCCTTAAAGGAATATTCCGGGTTAAGCTCAATCAACAACATTTGTGACATAATGTTGTATCACAAAAATGTATTTTGACTCCCTCCTTTTTTTTAAAAAAGAGAGAAAATCAAAGTAATGGTGAGGCACTTACAATGGAAGTGAATGTGACCAATTTGTGCAAGGCAGAAATATTAATTTATATTAAAACATTTGTAGTATTTGAGCTGTAAAGTTGTTTAAATCATAATTTTTTACAGTAATTTTAGGGTTATAGGGTTTGTTGACATAAAATCACTTACTAACCTTAGTTATGGCCAATTTTACAGCTTTGTTGCTATGAGGATGTAATCACACTAAAATCCTTAACACATATTGCTGATGTCTTTCGGCTAATTTATGAAAAAGTAAGTATTTTAACATTTACTGATTGGCCCCATTCACTTCCATTGTGCCTCACTCACTTGTATTGAGCCCAGATTATTACTTTAAATATTTAAAATGAGCGGTTCCCACAGGTGCGCAATTCCACATTTCAGCCCACTTGCTGAAAACAGGAAATCTAAAATAGCAACACCCTAATAAGTATTGTAAAATGAAGAAATATTGTGTATTGTAAAAACAAGAAGTAAGTCCATTAGATAGATTAAACTCTTGGAGACCAACTCAGGTTCCCCATCACAATGTATTTATTTATCAGTGTGTAAATGTTTAAACTATATAACTGTCATTAAATAATAATAATGATAATAATAGTAATAATTTGTAATGCTCTTTTGTCATACCCAAAGCATTAGGCTACAACATAAATAAATATGCATCTACAGTATACACATATACTGTACATACATATATACAGACAACAATGAGTAAATTGAAATAAAAAAGATCTCCTAGTAAAATAAAATAAACAACAACAAAAGATTAATTCATTATATTTGTTAAGGACAAATAAAAGTCAACGTTTTATGTCAGAAGGAATTTGGTTGAGTTTATGTTTGATCAATAAATTCCAGACCATAGACAATTTACAGTGGAACTATGATGATCAATACATATTGATTACCTGATGTCCAGTTTCCTTAGCTTTTATCACTATGGCAACCTGTGGTTTTGTGGCAAAATTACCATTTCCTTTCACACAGAATATTTCTGATGGCTTTTAAAGTACCTCCTTGTACATCATATGTGCCATATTATAAAACAGGTCATGGACTGTGACCTAGATAACTGCCTAAAGAAATAATCCCATCTCAGTGCATTAGTGCCTGACTAACCCTTACTTAATAAGAGGAATGTATAACCCTTCCCCCACTCAGATATCTATTATTCTAGCCTTGTCAGCAAACAAATAGAGGGATATCCCATGCTTGTCCCATGCATGTTTGTTTTTTTTATGCTCTTTTTACGTTCTAGCAGGAGAGGAAACTGCTTCTACATTGACACACAAACTAAAAGAGGATGAATGTAACACAGTTTATTGTTTGTGAAAAATGTTAGGGTTTGTTGTTAACAATTATAAATTCCTACATTCTTTATAATTTGAAAAAATATATAAATAAACAACCTGGACACACAAAGATAATGACAAAAAAAAAAAAAAGAAAAAAAAAAGTGTTACAGAAATGAAATTGGTCTTCAATTATATCAAAATGATTCAATAAATTACATAACATAATTGCACAATAGATAGATAGACAGACAGACAGGAAAGCAGGTCGACATACAGACAGACAGACTGATTGATTGATTGTTGGTATATGTAAGTTAAATTTAGCATTATACTAAGTTTAAATGTGAACCGCAGGCTGGCAACATGTTGAAATCTTCATTCAATGATACTTTGTAATTCAACATTTAGTTTTTTCTGGCTGAAAATTTACTTTTTTGCTTGTAAAATTTGAAGGCTGAGGAATGTGGTCTATTGGACAAAATGATTAGTTCTGCTCAGGTTGCCTTTGAAGTGACACTCCCTCTGAGGCTTTTGGTAGCCCAATAAATTGAACTGCTGACTTCATCTTACCACACCCCTTAGGCAAACCTGTCTACAGATAAAAGCCATTTGATCCGTGATCAGCAATATACTGGGAATTACATTTTTTTGCCTGAAAGTATTGTCTTTAAGGTAAATGGCATTCTTATGTACACAAATTCAGTACGTTTCCTGAGATTCTTGATGATCTGCCAAAGTTGTGATCTGATGTGTAAGGGACAAAAATTACATTAATAGAAACTGATATTTGGTGTTGGTTGTTCACGTATTGAGGTCATTTAATGTGGAAAAAAGCATGTCCTTACGTAAACATATACAGTTGGATGAGAGGGAACAGTCAACACATCCTTGATCCTTCATGCTCCACTTGCAAAAAGACCCTCCTACCAGTTGTATCAGTCCATCTCATTTGAATTCTCTACACAAGAAATCTTTACATACCTTTATGGAATGTAGGAAACAAATCTTTCAAATGCGAAACAGACATTTATACATTACACCAGCATTGACTTGACTGTCTGATGTGAGCTTGAAGCTAAGTTCATTGATGGATGTCTCTCTTTCATGTTTCCCTGGGAACATTTTTAAAAATAGTTATGTTTTTTCCCTCTCATATAAATCACAGGTTTAAGTGGATAATTAAAGGTTTTTACTGTCCAATGGTGTAACAGTCTTAATTTGGTGATTTTGCCAGTTGTTCCATAAGTCTTTTGAATTTACGTAGATAATGCAAATTACATCAAGGGACTTGTAGGTCAAATTCTAATAGTTAGCTTTAAAGCTATAAAATATCCAGTGTCTTGCAATGTGACATGCTCAAATTATTTTAAACAGCAAATTGCATTATAGTTATTGGCATGAATGAAAAATTCATTTGTCACACCGCATGCAGACATGAACTAATGAAATGCAAAAAGTTGATAAAAAGTGGTAAAAAAATTTAAGATATGGTGACCATTTCATCCGTAAAACATAATCCTTTTCCCTATACAAATACATAGTTTTTGACTTAATAATTCACCTCAATATGAAATTATTTGTCATCATTTACTCACCATCATGTTGTTCCAGTCCTTCCTTTCCTCCGTTGAACACAAAAGGAGATGTTTGGCAGAGTGTCAGCGTTAGTCACTATTCACTTTGATTGTATGGAAGAAAGCTGCAATTAAAGTGAATGGTGACTGAGGCAAACATTCTGCCAAACTTTCTTTCTCCTTTTGTGTTCCACAGAAGAAAGTCATATTGCTTTGAAACAATATGAAAACGACTTGAGGGTGAGGAAATGATATTTTTGGTTGAAATGTCCCTTTAAAATTTGGACGTTGAAATAAAAAAATTAATGTCCATATTCATTGGCAAATACCCCTGTACCCTGGCTTACTCATGCAGGTACACATTAAAAACTGATTTCCTCTCACAATAACAAAAATGTATTTATTTATAGTAAATAATGTGTGCAGGGACAGATTACAATACAATAAGGCTGAATAATGACAAAATAACAGACATTTAGTTATTATTGCTCTGCTTTTGTAAAACCCCTCTTCCCTCAAAGAAAAAAGTTCTGAAGTTTTTATTTATTTAGCATTTTATCAAATCACAAACTTGGAAGCCAATTAATCAGTATTCTGGACATGTTCCATTGCCGGTATATGCTGTGGATGCTAATTGGTATTGACAGCACAAAAGCCTGTTCTCTTAGATCAGCTGAGCTAATCATCTCTGACAGCCATGAGGTGATTCTAGTGTGGAATCCTACTCCAGAGGTGAAAGTTCACTATTGAATCAATGGTCACCAGGACAGCAGAGGATGAAAACAGCATCTTTGTTTTTGTTTCTCTTATCAATGGGTCATCAGCCAGTGAATAAAGGTGTAAGATGAGAGAAAACAACAGAAAACATAGGCTAATGATGTAGCTTTATTTGGCGCAGGTGGGTGACTCTGTTGGGGGAGCCTTGACACAGATCTAGCAGGTTTGTATCTAATGATAAACATGTCTTCATTTCACTGTGCTGTCCAGACAGGAGAACTCTCAAAGACAAATCATTATATTCAATGTAATTAAACTTGTTTAAAAGATTGCATGCAGGAGCAGAAGTCAGAGAGGGGCACTAAAATTAAATTAGACTATAGGTACTTATATACATATGCAATTGGATTAGATGTTCTCAGATGAACCCAGGCAGGGTAATCTAACCCCTTGCTTGGACACATGACCATTTCAATGCCTGCCAGTAATACTGTTCTACAGAAATGAGGAAGTACCAGCCTTGTACTAACATGTGACTGGCCTGTTAGAAGTAAAGGGTAAACATTAGAGGTCGTCTATTATGAGCTTTTAATATGAACTGAAGAAATAAGTCATATTAAATAATATTTTGACGAATAAAACCAGTTAATTTAAATTAACTACCCACCCGATCTCATGACAAGTCAGAACAATAGTAGATGTCAAAATTGTAAGAAATCATTCAAGTTGGCTTTTACAAAAACGTACAACCTTTACTCCCATAGAGAGCAATAAACAAACCAATGGACGGTGTTACTAAGATTTGCGCTAAGTTGAACCCATAACCCCTTTAAATCATGATTTTAAGAAAATAACTTGTGTATCATGGAAGAAAGAAAACATTGGGGTTTGGAATGAGACAAGGAAATTCACTGAAAAAAAAGTGAAAGTTGCTCTATTGAAAATAAAAAATCAGTACAACTGAAATCAACTTAACACATTGATGTTTGAGATGAGAACATTATTATATTGTGTGAAGACCAAATTATATTCAACATAGTCATCAAAAAGTGTGATCACATTGCTATGAAATGTTCAAATAGACTCAAACTTCTACCGGAAGGTGTTCAATCAACGTGATTTTTACTGCTTACTCGATTAACTTAAAATGAGCTAATGCAACAGAGTTCTTTTGCATTTGGTCTGAACTTAATTTAATTGTGTACAATCCATCTGTGTTCACTTAATCCAGTTGTGTTGGGTCTATGTGAATACATTTTGTTGCATCAATGTATTGTTGAAACTGGTCAGGGGTGTTTCCAGTTGCCAGCATGCTTTAAACGGGTCTGGAGCAAATTTTTAAATTAAGTGTTATTTTAATGTATTTCTACACAAAATGAAACAAGTAGAAGCCTTTTTAGGGTTTCATGTTCTGTTATGTTTGGGATTTAGAGGCGAGTCATGTAAAAAAAGTTTGGTTGGTTATCATTGTGGAGAAGAGTGGAGCTAATAGTAAGGTCAAGGTTGGGACATTACTACTGAAAATTCAGTGTCTATTGCTTGTTTTCAAGAAGCAAATTCTGAGGGATCATCGTTATACAGACTGATTGGGGATCTGTAATCTATCAGCAGTGCCTACACACTCTCAAGGCGAAATTGTCAGGATTTGTGCGACTTTTCTAATTTTGGCTAATTTGTATGATGTCGTACGACAGCACTCATATGGATTTGTATGACTTTCACTACTGCCAATGACGTCGCTGGACATTGTTTCCATCAAATACATGACAATTACTTGCTTTTATCACCCACAACAGCTTCCTATCATGTCTACACACTCTACAGATCAGTTAGGTTTAGATAAGGGGTTTAGGTAAGGGCATAATATTAATAAGCGAAACTAGTGCTTTTCAATACACAAAGTATTTGAGTAGAGCCGATATTTTAATTTCATATCAAAGTAACCCATTTTATTGTGTGGAACCAATGTTAACAGTTGAATTTAGTTAAACCAACAAAAAATTTTTTTCTGCGTGTTAGGCTAAGCAAAGTAGTAACCAAATTTGCTCACTGATGTTTTGTATCTTAAAATAAAGTGTCTGATAGGAGCTATACATACTGTTCTATGCCTGTATTGTATCGATTTGAAATTTAGTTTGTTGATTGGTTGGTTTCTATAGAAAAAGTTATATAGTTGTATTTAAATAATAGTCAAGCCACTATAGGTGGGTTTCCATCCAACTATTTTTATGTGCATTTGGAAATTGCGCATACGAATTCCTGAATAGAAACGCTTGATATGTGAATAAACTTTCCAAAATCGCTTAAAATTGTATGCGCTAGGAGGTGGATTTTTCGCATTAGTTAAAATGAGCATTAAGGTGATGGAAATGGTTTATTCGCAAAATGATGATGTGTTTTGACCTTTTATGCAGTTTTATGAGCAGAGCTGTAGCAAGGTAATCTGGGCCCACTGACTGCATATTGCTCTGGGTCCCTTTCCTATTAAAAAATACAGTTTAGAATTTGTTGTGGGGCCCTCTGGACTTTTGGGCCCCTAGAATCGTTACCACCTTTCACCCCATGGCTATGGTTATGAGTGTGCGATAGCTTGATGTGGCTAGCCCACCAAAAGGTCTGACCTTGGCACACAATTCTTTGAACATAGCGCTTGTCATTCGTAAGTGTTTAACCCACAGCTGGTCGATAAAGTTGGTCCTTACAATCCACCAGGACAGTTTTGAGAGCAGCCACCCGGGTATGTGGACAATGCCGGTGTGTGGGCATCACAGCTATTTCAGCCCACATTAGATCAGATATTACACTTATTCTGCTGTGTCTCGTGGTTGATTTAAATAAAATAAGATACTTGCTCCAATCTTGCAAATAAAACTGTCCCCAAAGCAGGGAGAGGTCATTCATCTGCTCCATCATGATGAGGTGGCTCCCTCTTGAAAATGCGCACTGCGTAGTGGATGGAAACCCAGTATATGTTAAACTACCACACAAAGCACATTTTTACATTAACAGACAAAACTTCATTTAAAGTGTACTTCATTAGTGTATTAGTCCTGAACTATTTATCGTACATTGATGCTGTAATTACAGGGTTATATCCCTAAAATCCAGTGTTGACAGGGCTGATCTGATGGATTGGGATGTTTTATACATCTTATTGGTCATAAAAGGTATAAAAGTGCAGTTTTTAATAAACAATAAGAAGAAAACTCCTACAAGGAGAAAACTCCTCATCTACCTGTCCTCAACCCAGATTGATGGTCTCCCTGACTTTATAGTACCTCTATCGATTGTGAAGGTGCTTGTCAGTGATGCATAAAATTAACACTGTGTTATAGGGCATGGATTTCTGTCAGGCCCTGACAAGATAACTCATTATTGGACGACGCTGCTAATTTGTTTTTGTTTATTCCGAAGTGTAATGTAACACTGCTTAAGCCTCAATGATAACTCTATTACCTGCAAATCCTCAGCAAGACCATTGACAGACACTAATCTTGGCCCTACTCCTAATTACATCAGGCTCTTGGGTCTTAATGAACCAATCTTTACTTCATTTTAGCTGCTTATTGCTGCACACACCCCTGGCATCATTAGTTTAATTGCCTGCATTTGCAGTGCGGGATTTTGACCTTTGTCCTGCCAAGTCAACTTTTTCTGTCTGTCTGTCTCTTTCCATGTAAGCTTTATAGGCTAATTGCTGATATTCTCTGTATAATACTGAGTGCCTATGTTTACATTCTGGACCATCTGCTGTTACCACTAAATCTCATTATGTCTTAATATGAACATAATGAGATTGAAGGCTGTCTTGCTCTGTATACATCTCGTCATTTAATGAATGCTTGTCGCTCAATTTGTCTTTTAAGTGGACAGCTTTTATCAAAATCCTTTGTCAGTGAAGGCTTATCAAATATTAAGCAATCTATCATTATGACTCCACTCTGTATTATCTAAAGTTTAATAAAAAATATAATTTTTTTTCATTGTTCAACTCTGGTTTAGTCTGTGGATTATGTTAAATTCATATGTTAGGGTCTTTAGTTAGGTTGATACAGATGAGAGAATATTTTCATTACTTTTATGACACTAATAAAATATTATGCTCTAGAAAGCAGTACAGCTCTGTCAGAGGAGGCACAAAAATTTACATATATGTTGAAACCGAAGCAAAGTTAGCATGTTACAATAAGGCTAAATTAGTTAACATGAGGTAACAATGAACAATACTTTTACAGCACTTAATAATCATGGTTAATGTCAGCATATACTAATACATTTTTAAATGTAAAAGATGTATTCATTAAAATTAACTAACAGTGAACAATCCTATAAGTTAACATTAACCAATATTTATGAATGCAGTTAAAAAATTTTTTTTATCATTTTTAGTTCATAATGACTTTACTAATTTTAACAAATAGAAAATTATTGTAAAGTCTTTTTTTAAATATACTGTTTTAAGGATCATGGAGGTATTTAAGGCAAATTACTCACTGTAAAATCGAATTAGTTGACCTTACTTCGGTTTGCATGCTTTTTTTAAGTAAACGTACTTATTTGGCATAAGTAAAGTGACTTAATTATTTAAGAACAGTTTACAAGTAAACTTAACTCATCTGTTATTGAAGTATCATTGTTCTAATTTAATTATATAAATTTATTTATAGCATGTCTTATAAAGTACAAAGAAAATTATGACTGGACTCTAGGTTACCCATATGCCACACTGGATTCATAAATCTGCACTTTTATTAATACAATTGAGTAAAGAAGAATTACTTAAATTTAACACGCTCGTAACACTAATCACCCAAAACAACAATAGTCATAAGAATTAAAACTATATTCACTTTTTATAACAATTATTATATTTCTACATGTTCTTCCCATGTTTTGACCAAACATACAGTACATCATTTATTAAAGCACAAGGGCTTATGGTATCCCACAGAGCCACAAATTTGTACTTGATAGATAAAGTCAAAAGAATTTGTTAGAAATATTTCCAAAATGTGACATCTTTAAAGTACTATTTAATTAGGACCACTTAAATGTTTTAATTAATGATTTAGAGAGTAACTGTAACTTAAATTAAAACTAGTAAGAATAGTAAAAATAAAGCTTGAGTCAACTATATTTTTTATATGAGAAAACTATTAGTATTTACAGTAAGTCCTACAATTAATTCCATCATCAAAAACCAAAAGAAAAACTCAATTGGTCATTAAAGTGGAAAGCAGTACTTTATTTCTAATTATGCTACAAGTCAATGGCAAAACAAAGAAACAAAAACAAAACAAACAAAAAAAACTTTCACCTGTTTTTTCCCCCTCCTTTTTTTTTAACCCCTGAGCACCACAATCCAGCTTTCCCATAATGCACTGGATTTATCCAAATTGAACTAAATGAAAAGAAGCTTCATACACAGTGAATAATAGGACCTAAAATCTACCAGGTTAGCATTGTTGACATAGCTAAACAAAGTAAACAACATGTTATTTTTTAAGCACATGAGTGAATGATCTTTTTTTTCCTAAACATTTATCAAAATGATAGTCTTATATGAACAAATTCTCAAAACATTATCATCTACAGTAAGCCTGTGAGCACGGTCTTGTAAAAGCTTTGGTTATGGAATCACTCTGATTCCTGTTTTTGTTTCACAGTCAACAAACTCTCCAGAGTTTGTCCAGAAATCTCTGCAGTCTAGTGACGAGCCGAAGAGAGAACAGACAATAATGTGAAGCCTTAGACTTCATATGCTGATCAAGAGGTAAATGACATTGAACAACAGGAATCAGACAGTTGTGCATTGATTGTGCCCTCTGGAATTCCACATAAATATACACTATATATTTCCAATACAACAACAAAATGATGCTCAGGTTTACTTGTTTAATTCTTTCTTAAATTGTGCGAAAAGTCTGGAAAATGATATTACATTCTTAGATTTCCTTTCGTGGACCGTGACAAATTTAATATACAACTTGGCCTTGCCTTTGAAAACATTTTGATCCAAGTGCTTAATATCAAGTTTTGCTACAGCAGAGACCAACTGAAAACTTTCCTCTGTTGCTTGTGATTAAATGATAAAGGCTAAAAGATGCAGCTGTCAACATTGTCAAACCCAGATCTTTGGTATTTTTTTTTTTTAAACAAATGTCCTGTTCTATCACAAGAGCATGTTTCCACATTCCAATCCCATTTAAGAGAGTGTATATAAAAAGATAATTACACTTTTAGTTAGTTTTGGTTTAGGTTATATATCTTCTGAAAGCCACATTAGGTATGTGATGTAAGCTACAACACTTCATTAAAAATGTTAAAAGACACAGCTTAACTTAGTTTATATGATATATTAAGATGTTTTTCAGATAGATATAGTAAAGATCTCATTTACGATACCTCTATAACATCAATATTGAATCAATTTGAGCAGTTGTACACATAAAATAGATCCTTCTGGTATTTTCTTTCCCCAGTGCATAAAAAAATGCCAATAACAAAAACTAACAAGCAATGCAAATCACGCTGTGTTAAGCCCTGTATGGTCCAGCCTCTGGTTTTGCAGAACAAGTCACACAAACAAAGATGAATTTGGACCAGAAAGGCTACGATTAAAAACTGGCTGCTGTGATCATGTAGTTGGCACAGTCTATAACAAATGAGGTAGATGTGTGTTCATTATATATTCCCTTCTTTGGTAAAACAACATATAAAAAAAAAAAAAAAAAAAATCCAGTGATCTATTGAGAACAAAAAAAAAACTATCATTTTCAAGTGGCTTCACAATAAAAAATTATAGAAATGAAAAAAATAAAACAAATAAATGAGGTATATCTTTTTATCCATTTAAAGGTTTACAGGATTTGTGAGGTACTGGGCTGTAAAATGACTATTGTTTTTTTTATTTTATTTTTTCATAAAAGTGGTGTCACTAAAAGCATTGAAACAGCCCAAGATTCAACATGATGAGAATAAAATAATAAATACAACCTGAAATTGTCTACAGAACTAAAAAATAAATGACACAATAACATAATCCCATCTTTCTCACCAACAGAAAAGAGAAGAAAAAGAAATAAACAACAACAGTGCGAGCAAAAAGGAAGAAGAAGAAGAATGGAATAAAGAATGAGAGATGAACTCTCACATGCAAGTGCATTGTTTAGAACTCGATGAAAATTGGATTCTATTCACAACAGAGATAACACCTCATGAGCTGTTGGTTAACCCATTTACGGCACATGTACTGTAATCTTCTCAAGAGCCTCTTTTTTCTGGTTGAAGTGCTGAACCATTTTTTTCATGATCATATTTCAGCTCAGAGCCCGCACTTTCATGTCACAATATTATTTAACCTTCCCTGACTTCCTAAAACCTGTATTAACCAGCTTGACCCGTTTGTCCATCTACTAAACCATTTAATTAACACTCTTTCTGATTAAACACAAGCTGAGATGGTGAAAAAGCGTGAAACATTGTTGACAATTGTTCCCCAAATAAGTAATCAGTAATCAATGGAATACATTTTGCCATGTCTTGAACGTGTACGAGACATAATCGCATCTTGTCTCCCAGCTTTCTTCAGTATTAAGCTGAAAATGGCTGTTGGCTGCCTCAATTTTTTTTTTATAGATTCTGTACATGATGCCATCACAGCAGATAAATATACCTTCTACATTTGTCTTTACGTTGAACAGAAATTCAAGCAGTGATACAGTAAATAAGTTGTATTAACCATTTGATTCCCCAAGTAAAATGGCATGTGCTTTGCTTAAAATCAAAATATTAAAATCAGAGTTTTAGCATGATACTTCATTATGATGACTCTCCATTGCATATTTCTGATATTTTGCAATGGCATCAGATATGTGTAATGTTGCTAGAAAACTGTGCATTATAATCATTATAAGTTATCAAATAAAGTCATAAACCACAAATATGTTGCTCGTATTCTCTTTGGTAATAGCTGACAGTAGCTCTTGCTGTTTGATTCAAGAATGCATCAGCTGAAGATACAGGAAAAATGAACAAGATCTGTGCCTGAAAGTAAAAAAAAAAAAACCTGCTTTCAAGAAAATCAGCACTCTGTTTGAGGAACATCCTGTCCTCTTAGGTTCCTCACACTGTTCCTTGTGTTCATGGCATTGCCACACAGTATGTTTCAGTCCCTCCTCACAGAATAACAAGCTGCAACTTGCTGCATATGTAAATGTAACACACTTCAAATGTGCGGCTATGAGCAGTTGGTGCTTAGCTTACACATTTTGTCTTTGCCTTTTTTTAAGTAATAGACACTCCTGTCCTGATTGCAGGGTGAGGGTTATAAAAACAGTAAAAAGTGTACATTGAAGGAGACAGAAAGAAAACTGGTCCAACAGGATGACCTAGATACCCTGCCTTATCTGACAATTGGGGAGAGTCGAGTGAGGTGCTATGGGCTCAAGGGGAGGTGGCTGGTCCATGTGAGGAGGCGGTTGAAGAGGAGGAGGATGGCGGCATGTGGATGATGAGCCCTGGGCTGCTGCTCTTTCCCTGAGAGCTGTGTTGGTGATGGACTCGCTGGCTGCCTGGTATGAAACCAATGGCTGGCTTACGGGCAAACAAGACCCCTGGAGTTAGCATACAAATATTATAGTTAGTATTAAAGTTAGATTTATGGCATATAATCAGCTTGAAAAACTCAATTGTTTGACATTTTAATGCAATAGTAGTATCTATGTATGTTTTTATACATACTGTATTTTCTAATAAGTTTTAACTGAACCACATTTATGGTGGTGAAATGATCCTAACAAAAATATATGACAACACCCCCTTGCCAAAGCAATTGCTCCATTTTGGTGGCAGTTTCTCATTTGTGTAATGCAGGAGACATTAAAGTAGTACTTGAAGCCTACATATTGATTATGTAACTACAGTGCATCCGGAAAGTATTCACAGCGCTTCACTTTTTCCACATTTTGTTATGTTACAGTCTTATTCCAAAATTGATTAAATTCATTATTTTCCTAAAAATTCTACAAACAATACCCCATAATGACAATGTGAAAGAAGTTTGTTTGAAATCTTTGCAAATGTATTAAAAATAAAAAATTAATTAAATCACATCCTTTGCTCAATACTTTGTTGAAGCACCTTTGGCACCAATTACAGCCTCGAGTATATTGGAGTATGATTTTACAAGATTGGCACACCTATTTTTGGGCAGTTTCTCCCATTCTTCTTTGCAGGACCTCTCAAGCTCCATCAGGTTGGATGGGGAGCGTTGGTGCACAGCCATTTTCAGATCTCTCCAGAGATGTTCAATCGGGTTCAAGTCTGGGCCACTCATGGACATTCACAGAGTTGTCCTGTAGCCACTTCTTTGTTATCTTGGCTGTGTGCTTAGGTTTGTTGTCCTGTTGGAAGATTAACCTTCACCCCAGTCTGAGGTCCAGAGCACTCTGGATGTCTCTGTACATTGCTGCATTCATCTTTCCCTCGATCCTGACTAGTCTCCCAGTTCTTGCCGCTGAAAAACATCCCCACAGCATGATGCTGCCACCACCATGCTTCACTGTAGGGATGTATTGGCCAGGTGATGAGCGGTGCCTGGTTTCCTCCAGACATGACACTTGCTATTCAGCCCAATCTTTTTCATCAAACCAGGGAATTTTATTTCTCATGGTCTGAGAGTCCTTCAGGTGCCTTTTGGCAAACTCCAGGCGGGTTGTCATGTGCCTTTTACTGAGGAATGGCTTCCGTCTGGCCACTCTACCATACAGGCCTGATTGGTGGAGTGCTGCAGAGATGATTGTTGTTCTGGAAGTTTCTCCTCTCTCCACAGAGAAATGTTAGAGCTCTGTCAGAGTGACCATTGGGTTCTTGGTCACCTACCTGACTAAGGCCCTTCTCTCCTGATCGCTCAGTTTGGCCAGGCGGCCAGCTCTAGAAAGAGTCCTGGTGGTTCCAAACTTCATCCATTTACGGATGATGGAGGCCACTGTAGTCACTGGGACCTTCAATGCTGCAGAAATTGTTCTGTACCCTTCCCCAGATCTGTGACTCAATACAATCCTGTTTCGGAGATCTACAGACAATTCCTTGGACTTCATGGCTCAGTTTGTGCTCTGACATGCACTGTTAACTGTGGGACCTTATATAGACTGGTGTGTGCCTTTCCAAATCATGTCCAATCAACTGAATTTACCACAGGTGGACTTCAATCAAGTTGTAGAAACATCTCAAGGATGATCAGTGGAAACAGGATGCACCTGAGCTCAATTATGAGTACCATATCAAAAGCTGTAAATACATGTACATATGATTTTTTAAAAAAGTTTTTTTATTTTTAATAAATTTGCAAAGATTTCAAACAAACTTCTTTCACGTTGTCATTATGGGGTATTGTTTGTAGAATTTTGAGGAAAATAATGAATTTAGTCAATTTTGGAATAAGTCTGTAACATAACAAAATGTAGAAAAAGTGAAACGCTGTGAATACATTCCGGATGCACTGTACTGTTTCTGCAAAAGATTCAAGAGAAAAATAACAGATGCTAACTAGACAAAAAACTAAGTAGTCGAGATCCTAACTAAAAGCAGTGACACTACTAACTTCAGTAGTACAACTAACCTAACTAACAGAAGCTTGACAGTAATTCAGCTGTTTTCAAAATAGTGTAGCTTTTCCAAAAATGTTGGGGTAGTGCAACAAAACCCGATTTTTTATATATTTATTATATAGTATGTATATAATACATGTTATATACATGTATTCTGCATGTTTTGTAATTATCTAAATTGTCCTATTCAAATTTTATTGGTGTAAACTGATCTGTTCTTACGCAGTTTAAAGGGACAGTTCACCCAAAAATTCTCTCATCATTTACTCACATGCATGACTTTTGTTTGTTCAGCTGAACACAAACGAAGATTTTTAGAAGACCATAAAATGCAAGTGAATGGTGGCCAGAATTTTCAAGGTCCAAAAAGCACATTAAGGCAGAATAAAAGTAATCCATACTCCAGAGGTTAAATCCATGTCTTCAGAAGTGAAATGATAGGTGTGGGTGAGAAACAGAACAATACTTAAAGCATTTTTACTATAAATCTCCACTTTCACTTAGACATTGTTCTTCTTTTGTTTTTGGCGATTCACATACTTTGTGCATATTGCCACCTACAGGGCAGAGAGCAGAATTTATAGTAAAAAAGGACTTAATACCAAATATTTATTTGTTTCTTACCCACACCTATTATCACTGCTGAAGACATATATTTAACCACTGGAGTCATGTGGATTACTTTTACGCTGGCTTTATGTGCTTTTTGAACCTGCAGAGATCTAGTCACCATCCACTTGCATTGTGAGGACCTACAGAGCTGAATTATTTTTAAAAAAAATCTTCGTTTGTGTGTTGCAGAAAGTCATACACATCAGGGATGGCATGAGGGTGAGTAAATTATGAGTGATTTAAATTTTTGGGTGAACTATCCCTTTAATGCTAGTTTTTATTTCAGATAAATACTGCTCTGTTCGCAAAAGTATAAAAGGATATGCTTTCTCCAAATAGCTTCAATGTACTTTTTATTAGTAGCTTAACTGTTGTTTAACTAAATTGTGAGTAGCTTCTAAAGTAGCTAAAAAAGCTGAAGTTTGAAAGTAGCTTCACCATCAGTGAAATTAACATATTGAAGAAAGAAAAAGAAAAAAAAACTGTTCTGGAGCTATACATCTTTACCGGAAGCAATCATTCAGTGAAAAATGGATGCCACTTCAACTTGATCTCCTCCATTGAAACATTCCCAGCAAGCTTATGAGCCATCTTCTAGTAATTACTGTCTCCCACACATCAAGCACAAGCACTGTATCTAGGTAAGGTGCAGGGCCTTTCTCTCGGGCACAACAGCTGATAAGCTCCATCGACCTCCCAGCACCCAGGCCCAATTTTAAGATATTTAACTTTTTTAACTCTATTGGACTTGCCACTTCATTACGATGGATTTTATAGCAAAGACATCAAATTGTGTGGAGGACTAAGCGAGGGGGTGCTGCTATAACTTATTGAATTTCCTGCCTGCAATTACATCAGCAAACGGCACTCTATTTACCTGTGTAGACAACCCCATTTATTTCTATTGACATGTTGATGCTGCTAATGCCGTTGGTAGACAGGTTCAATGCGGTCTCTTGTCTATCATCTGTCAAGAGAGGAGCCAGAGAGCGAGAGAGAGAAAAACTCAATATGAGCATTTATAAAAGGAACACAAGAAGCAAGAGAAGTGTGCCACCAACTATCGGTGATAACTCATGAGTGACAGGATAAGGAGGGGCTTATTAAAATATTGGGGAGTAGTAGACTACTGTAAAAAATTTGACTTGAACTTGTGCTCTCTAGATAGGGGAAATCTGTACATTTCTTTGAACATTTCTTATAATAAGAACATTGAAACTTAATATTACACACAGAGTATTAAACAGAAACACACTAAGGTGATTACAGTCATTTTAGATGTACATTTCCAAGAAGTCATCCACTGGTATTTTTCAGTGGATATTGGTGTGCATTTTATCAAGTTACAGAATATATAATTCAATGTAATATTTAAACTGCAGAGTGTTTTCCTGTATTATAGAATTGTGCTTCATTGTCCAATCATCTCTAAAGAGCAACACCTGTTAAATGAGTGGCGTAAGAATAACAGTCATGCAGAAGACAACAAGCACGTTACTCTTGGCTAGCCTGCAATACCTGCGCACACTCTGCCATTAAATTATGAAGGTAAACTGCAATAATTACCATTAGAAAATTAGCTTAAAACACATTTACACCTAATTAAGCAGATATGCTTATTTTTTATGAAAATATCTGTTGAATCATTCTCTGAGTGTAACCCTTATTAAAGTGCCTTTAGAATGATAATGTATTATTTATTCATAAATATTATTATTCATTCAGTACAGTGTTTGGTTAGGTAAGATTGGAAGGATGATGTTGGAGCACCTTTTGTTTGTCCGTTAAGCCTGAGACTTTCCCTGCTGCCACTAGCTGTTTGTGATCCTTACTCAGCACATAGTAAATAACCTTCAGTATTTTCTACCCTCATCTGCATTATTTTGTCCATAAAGATTTCTCGTGTCACTACTGACTCAGTCCACAAGACTGTATGTGTCACTCTACAGAAACACTCTGTGTCTTCCCTGTCAGGATGTAAGAGATTACCAAATAATAGGTCTGGGAATCAGCGGGTACCTAAAATTATTTTATATTGACATCTGGTTCATGATACAAAAATATTGTATATATTCTTATTCTGAAGTGTAGTGTAAAGTTATAAAAATGGTTATATCTCATACTCATTTGTTTCTAACTTGTCTTCATTGGATTTTGGTGCTTTGCTCGATTATATTCTTAGCTTGTTTGGAAGTTGTATTTTGGTCAAATAGAACAAATGAATGTGCATTAAATTTTCACAAAAATATTAATGTAAAATACAGCTAAAAATATTGATTCCTGGCATTAGAATATAAATACAGTATTGCAAAGTAAATATCGATTTTTACCCCATCTTTATCAAGTAGCTGCCATTATTATTAGCTACATGCTAATCATTACAATTAGGTAGACTTAAGCCAGTCTGCTCCACAATTACAGTACATGCCTTTCCATGAGAAACATGTCATCTTGTTGGTTGATATCATGGCAGATACAGTGTTATTATACTACAATACTACACATGCTTAATTATAAAGGTTGTTTCTTTAAATTGCAATGTTATGACTTCTAAGAATCTTTTAAGATGACTGGACAATACCACAAATTGCACTACATTTTACACCCAAGTCTACAAACGGTTGCTGCTTATCATTCATCTCCAATAAAGTGTCTTTCAAGAAGAGAGAAATAAAGTTTGTGCCTCTGTTAAAGAGCTTTTAATTTCACGTTTTTGTAACACTAGATGACAATAAAGACTTTTATGAGAACATAAACTGATGAGAGCTGTCTTAGCACTCCATTTTCTTCACTCACCTCTGTTGTTCAGTTTGATGTTCATAGGTAGTTGGGTTGCCATGGCGAAGAGATTCTGCTGCAATGCATGCTGCATTATCCTCTGCTGCTCCTCTGCCATAAGCATCACTTTCTTCTCCGGTGGCTCTCCAGACTCCAGCTTCTCCCGCAGCTGCTCCAATGCAGCCGCCTGCACAGCTGCTGCAGCTGCAGCCTGGGCCGCAACAGCCTGAGCTGCACTGTGGTGGCCGGCCAAAGACACAGGGATGCCCATCCTGTTAGTCAGGCAGTTGGACAGCATGGTGTCTTCTGTGGAGCAAGAAAGCATCATGAGGTCTGTGTGTAATGACTGCGTAGACAGAAAAAAGTGGTAACCTCCAACTGTTACCTTAAAGAGCTCTTTGTATCTGATCTAAAACTAACCTAATTTATTCAGGTTGATTCAGTGATTTAAAATAATATTTTTTAGATTTAGATTTACCACAAGATAAAGCAAATTTTTTTGAATTAACATTGTTTACAGTGTAGTAGTGATGTGACTTTTGACTTTGATACTAACTATACGTCATACTTTACGACAGTTTAAACCGATACCTTAGTCTTTATACTCTGGAATGGTTTTGAAAGTGAAAAACAAGCTCTGAAGTGACAGCATTGCACAGTTAAAATTTAGCGAAAAGGTTTGGTTCAATAACATTTTTGAATGCATAATGTATCATGAACTGACAATAAACTTTATTTTTAAAATGTTTAGTTATTATTAAAAATGTATATGTAACAATAACGCTTTACAAGGTTCCATTTGTTAACATTAGTTAACATGAACTACCAATGAAAAATATTTACTAATCTTGGTTCGTTTTATTTTCTACAGATAGTAATACATTTTTAAAATCAAAAGTTGTATACCGTTATGTTAACATTAGTTAATGCACTTTAAACTAACTATGAGCTAACAATGAACAGTTGTATTTTTTAACAAAATTACAAAGATTAATAAACGCTAGTTAGTAATGTTAACTAAAGTAGTTTACTAATGTTAATGAATACAACCTTATTGTAAAATGTAACCTTGCACAACAACACTGTAAAACATTTGCTTCATGAGGCAACATTTAAAAATAACTAATTTTATTCAAATGTAAAAATGTAAAAACAAATTTGTATTATTTAATATGTCTTATGAACTGCACGTATCCACATTTTGCAGTGTTTCTTCTTTGCATGTAACATCATCAGTTTGGATTGTATGCTACATATTAATATTGGAAAAGTTGTAATAACATCCTTATAGGGAAGCATGAGTATGAAACACAAGTCATGCAATAAGCACTCAGATCTATTTAAAGCTGCATTGTAAACACTATAAATACTGTCAAATTTGTAAGGGTCTTTGATCCTTCAAGAGTTGCGTGACTTGTCTTTTTCCATATGGGCACATTACTGAATCATGAAACAGCCTAGGTCTCTTTGTATTTCAATGCTCCTGCTGGTGTGATGCGGAAACTGGCAGAGTGGGCAAGAGGAAGTCCTGCAAGCTGTTTCCTGTCCGCTCTGATGACCACTCTGGCCACAGTGAGGAATCAACGTGCCAGTGTTATTGTGAAATAGAGATGACTTCTCCTTTGGTGGGTCTAGTTGGTAATTTAGATTGTCTAGAATAACATGACAATTTCCTGATAAAGAAGGTTGGGATTGAGGATAAGATGGTAAAGAAAGGCATTTCTAAAGTGAACTTACAACCCATCTCTGACACAGTCCCTATCTTGTCTCCAGAGACTGTATGAATGTATAGATCCTATATTTCTGCAATAGTGATGGCATCTTACAGAAGCCAGTCGGGAAATGCTCTGGATCATATATTTAATGTTTTAATGCTTAGTAGTGGATATCATTTATACACCTAGTCATGTAGTTTTTTAAAACGGTTGCAATAGCAAACATTCCGTTATTCAGTTAAGTGCATTGCTTAAATTATTATGACACCCAGCTAAACATTTAAACTTGTGATCTCTTGTTGAAGGCATTATCTGTACGTTCTAATAATTGTTTTATTTATTGTCTATATAGCTATCTGTAATGTAATATTAAAACCCTTTAAAAACTAAACATGAAAAAAAGGTTTACCTGAGATTACAAGTAGTTCTATTATATTTTAATTCTTTCAATTCTTTCAAGTTTCAAAACATTCGTTGTGGTGTTGAATAAAAGGAACATTTATCCACAAGCCTATGTGTTGGAAGGAGTTTATCTATCTGTCTGAGGACAAGTGAGGACAGAATAAATATATTTTAATTTATTTATTTGTTGTCTTTTTATTTTCACTATTCAACAAGCAAAGGAATATGTTGCATTACTTTTTTTAACATATATTCTTCGTAAGGGATAATATACAGTGAACCAGACATTGTCACATAACTCTCACAGGGTGGTTGAGACAACTACTTATCTAATGAATAAAATAAAATAAATAAATGCACATTATATACTGATTTGAGTTGAAATGATTGTATTATATAATTGTATAATAATTCTATAAAATATGATATATTTATAGAATTATTTGATTTATTTCAAATTGACCACAAAGTGGTACGAGAAACATGAAAGTAGCATTTGTATGTGGGAAACCGTTTGCCATAGCGGTCATTATATGAAAATATTTGACATCTTAATGCTGTGATTTCCAATCAGAATCAAGTCTTCCAGAGAGCTGTGTAATAAACTGTTTTACTTTGTATTATTTAGTTATCTATTTATCCTTTAAACAAAAAAACAATAAAAATAAAACAATACTCAAATAAATAAAATTACATAAACATTTCTCTTGAAATCTTACAATACACACATAATTATGTAATTTTATCCTTCGTGCTTTAGAAACATAATTTTGTTATTTTATCACATTGGAGTTGTAGAGGCATGTTCACAAAGTGAAACAAAAACAAACCTTTCTTGATGAGGGGGGTCTGAGCCATGTGCCCACCGTTGGGAGTGGTCATGCTGATGTGGGGCATATGGAGTTTGGGGGAACCATGCAGTGTGGGGGTGCCCACGGGGGAGTAGTTGAAGAGGGTGGAGCCATAACTCTGTCTCCGCCCTTCACGACGGTTGCTGTCGATAGCTGCCTGGAGCTCGCCGGGTGAGCTCAGTCCCCGCTTTTCACATTCATAAGGATAAAGGTACTTCATATACCTGTAGAAAAGAAAAGAATATTGTCCTGTTGTGTGGCGGTATGATGTTATAATGAAATGAGAGATTTTTCAGTGCTAGATATTATGATATACTGTTTTTTACAGTGGCACGATTTTAAATATCCAACACGAAACAGAAAACTACAGTCTATTCTGCAAACTATGTAGTTGGTGAATGTTTCTAGTAAATGTGATTGCACAAGTTCAAAATGCCATACCAAATGCCATTGTTTTTTCTTATGGTAGTTAACAGAATTGGACTTCTTAGATTGTAATGAAATTGTGTTAAATGACAGTGCTGACAGAAAGCAAAACATTTCTGACACAAATACAACAATGAAAATGTACAATGTCATGTTCATTGTTTAGGTTTGGATTTTTGGAGTAATGTGATCTGATATTTTCAAGTAAAGAGTTCTGAGTTAATTACAACAAGCACAAAGAAATCCTAAATGAGCAGTTCAGCCAAAAATGACAGAATATTTATTATTTACTCACCCACAGGTTGTTTCAAAACCGCATGCTACTATTTTTTTTTCATGCAACACAAAGGAATCCTCTTATGGGTTTGAAACAAGGGTAAGTAAAATTACATTTTTGGGTGAACAATTCTTTTAAATGTAAACATTAATCATTAATATTTTTTAATTTCAACATAGTAATAAATTTTTAATATCAAAAGTTGTATATGTTAACATTAGTTAATGCACTATTAACTAACAAGTTCTAACAATGATCAATTGTATTTTTATTTACTAGCATTAACAAAGATTAATAAATGCTGTAACAATATATTGTTCATTGTTTGTTCATGATTCATAATGCATTAACTAATGTTAATAAATGGAACCTTATTGTAAAGTGTTACCCTTTATTGCAATGTACACATCATTAAAATTATGTCTTTATTCAATTTACATTCTTATGCTGATTCAATAAAGCAAAATGCTTAAAAACAGCATTATTTTTTAGCTGATGAATCACAGTCTCATTTTATCTACAAATATATCTCTTTTATCCACTTGAACCGTCAAATATACTCTCCCCTTTACTCTCCCTATTTTAAAAGCAGTTAATTGAATTGGACGAGATAGTCAAGAATCAACTGGCTGTTATCAATAGGTTTTCCCCTCTAAAGTTATCTCACTCACTGTGTTCGGAGGGTGAAAGCCGCACTGGTGATAGAGGTAGGGAGGTTCAGGCCTTTGGTAATCTCACGCCATATTTTCTTATTGATGACTTCCACTAAGCCGCCTTTTTCAGTGACAAGCTTGTAGAGAGTGTAGAGATCCAACACCTGCTTGGCCATGATAGGAATCCGATTCACTGGAGTCCCTGCAGGAGCGGGGGAAAAGCACAATATCCACAATCAATGCCATTAACTCAAGCTCATTGACGGACCTCTGTGCCGCTTATAAGGCCAATCAGTCAGGCATAAGTAAAATGTCCGACAGCTTCCCAGTCCACTTAGCAAAAATATCACTTTTTGCCTTCAATCAAAGGTCTCTGCTGTCTGTTTCGCAAGAACAGAAAAGATTTGTGGCTTCTCCTTTGGAGCAAGAGTGCATCTGTCTTATTACAAAAAGTACATATCTTATTCTCACATACTGAATTATGTATTTTTAGATTAGCATTTTTTTTCAGTGAATGTCTAACCCTAAACACTGCACTTCTCACCTTTTCCAGTTCATTTGCTGAAAAAAAAGAAGAAAAACCTTGGTGGTAATTTGTGATCACGATTTAATGTTCGGTTGTAATGTGTGAAGAGGATAAGCCCTTTGTGTGCATTTGAGACTGGCTGACCTCAAGATAATTAACCTGTATTTTGCTGATAGAGTTCTATTGTGCCCATTGGATTTGCCATAATAGCAATCGATGTGCGAAGAAATATAGAGCAAACAACAGCAAACAGATCCACAGACTGAAAAGAGCAAGGAGAGCAGAGCTATGGTCTATCACGGTAAAAACACATCAATTAAGACATGTAATTACGCTTTCATTTTACCTCCCTGGCATGTGAACTAAGAGACACTATTAAAACTAAAGATTTATCTGCTCTCTACTCTGAGACAATGCTGGCATTAGATCTAAAGTAACACCACCATCTAAAACAATCGATTGATGTTTCTAACTTCTCCTCAAACTTAAGACACAAGTCACTGAAGAAAAAGGAAGTATAAGGGGTCTTGGTCTGGAGAAAAAATGTAGTGGTCTCAGTGCTAATCATGCCACTTTATGTCAGATATTATGATAAAAACCGTCAAAATCTGAACATCTGAAAGGAACACATCTTAAGTATTTAAATGACTGTAAAGTAGTCTTGACAAAAGCCACCAGACTCCTTAACTAAACGTGTTTTTCTATATGCAAAAGTAAATGCAAATCCGTGCTGTTTCACAACCCTTTTTGTCTTATGAACCACAGCCCCATCAGTAAGGCTCAAGTATGCCTTCACGACACTTAACAACAGCTAAATAAGTGCTCCTATCAGTGTTGGGTGTAATCAAATTACAATAAATAAATACAAAATAGCTACTGTAATCTAATAACATTTTAAATTCTTGCAATCAGATTACGGTTACTGACTTTCAATTAACTTAATTGCTATTAAGTACATTATAGGGTTATGCTTATTTATAGTATATTATTTACTGTATGTAGAATACATGAATTATGGCCCTATAACGAGCTATTGAGAAGTAGAAGTGAGGTGCTGAATGTATAATTTATGTGCAACAATGAAGTTGAAAGAAATATAAACATTATTTTGAATTTGATTAGTGAAAAAAAAGTGTTTAAGAAAGTAACTTAAATATAAAGTGATTAGTAATATGATTACTTTTCCACTTAAGTACTTAGTCAAGTAATCTTATTACAATTTTAGAGAAATAATTAGTAATTTGTAGTGGATTAATATTTTTAAGTAATTTACCCAACACTGGCTCCTATTAAACCATATTTCCCTTGAATAAAAAGAATAATAATTTAGGTGTTACCACATAATGTTTTTTGTTGTTGTTTTTTTTTTTTTACAGTGTATCACATATATTCTGCTACTGTCACTTGCAAATAATGTGTAAATCATTCATAAATCCAACAATTTACACTCAAACGTTTACTGTTCATGCTTCATGAAATAGGCCCTTTACACACATTAATTCACATTCCTTCCTTACAATGGAACTGAAAAAAAATATAATGATATTAATTCTCTTAAAATTGTTAAAAGGTTTAACAATGCAAAATCAAAACCTTTCCAAGTACCCCCTGGAACCTGCTTCAGTACCCTCTGATGGTTGATCATTGCTATAATGCACAAAGTTAAATCACAATAATGCACAAATAATAATTTATTTCCATGCACAGAAGGCCAAACTAAACAAGGCTGAAGCAATAAATTAAAAAACCGGACTCTACAAAAGCCACCTTTGACCAAATGTGAACCTGAATAAGCATCTTTAAAACAAGATTTACGAGCACTCGATATCTGAGGTGATGTATTCATCTCCTCCAGTTTCCTGAAAGAGATGCAGCGAATAAAAGCCAGAGCAAGCTTTTGTCATCCCAAACAATTTCATCTGGTCATGCATCATTATGACAATGAGTGATTGTGGACTGCAGAAAAACAGGATTTGCCGAACTTACATAGCTGCCTACTGTTAATTGCTCACTGGCTAAAAAGGTTTAATTGAAAATGTGCTGAAGGGAATAAGCCGGTGTTGGGGCCAATCATCTATGTGGCTGCCTTCATCAGCAGTCTGTGTTTTCATCATTCACTTCAGGCAGATAATAGAAGGGGAATGTGCCTGCGATTGCTTGCTCTTCCCAAGCATGAAATGAATGGGCTAATTTGTAAACACAATAATAGAAAAAAAACTTTATCCATCTGTATAAAACAGGCAAATTGCCCATTAGAAGACAAACAAGCTTGAGTAAGTCCTCCATGATGTAACTATCAGGGAAACTAACAATAAATACAATTTATTAATTTAAGAGCAGATTATATCCAAAGCAACTTACAAATGAGGAACATCAGTGATTCATCAGAAAGAGTAACAGGTGTTCCTATGTGTTTTTTCAGTATACTTGGAGAAAAAACAAACAAACAAAAAACCTACAATACCTTCTCCTTGCATTGAAACCTGTGTATAATTTAAAAAAGTAAAATAAAATAAATAAATAGGCCAGCCAATCAAATAAAATTGCGAACCGCATATAAAATTTATAAAAGAAAATATTTTCAAGAATCAAACAATCACAATTCACTTCCACTTACAAATTCAATATGGAGTAGATATGAAGTTATACAATAATTTTTGCTACTTGTTTAAGTTACTTAATTAATATGAACTAAATAAACACTATTCTACACCATGTCACAATATGATTTCATTGCATTGTATCCATTTAAATTTGTAAGATGGAAATCTATTTTAACTAAACAAGTTGGGACTACATGAATTCATTTTGTGGTGTTAATTTACAGTAGCATTGATGAAACTGATTTTGTTTTTATGAGATACTTAAGTGGAGCTTGAGCTAATGATGAGGACAAGGAACAACTGTCCATGATGGAATCAAGTTTAGCCAAAGAGCTTTTTCTTTTCTTTTTTTTTTTTTTTAGTTTAAATGCTTTTTAAAACTATATTCCTCCTTGACCATTAAGAATGCTCTCAGATGATGCTGATTTATTATAGGACAATCCAATAAATACATATAAAAAGATTGTGAGAGTTTTTATTTTTTATTTATTTATTTTTTTCCTGACAGAGTAAACTACTAAAAACATACAGTAAGAGTATAGCAGGCTGAATACACCCTGGTGTACTCACTGTTGTAAATAAGAAGTACTAAAACGTTATACTTTGTTTCTTGATTTTTGTTTTAATCTTCAGCATATTTGTTATGTACATATGGATTCAGGTATGTGCTATTATTGCTTGATTTCCTTTTCTATATGGAAGCAAGAGTGAAATTTGACATGAACTGAAAGACAGAAGGAAATGTGACTCCAAGACTCATTCTTCGAAATCACACAACTTGCTTTTCATTCTCCTCAGGTAATTATGAGAGCGTCAAATATTGATTTATTCAAAAGAAAGTGCTGATGCTGCCCTAGATGTGATCAATTTATTGTTGCCTCCCTGTGGGAATCATGAATCAAAGTGGGAATTTATCAGTTTACAACAGGCAATAACACTTGCATTGTTCCCATTGCTTTAAGATTAGTGGTCGTAAATGAGCCCATCACTTCCAAGTCATTTCCATGATGGACGAATGTATTCTTCAGAACCCATCACAGAAACTTAAAAGAAAGGATACAATTAAGTGATTTACATTAGTTGTTTAAATCAAATTCTCTACATTTAATGAGACAAGCATACTAGAGCCAGCATCAAGCAGAAGGTTTTTATCGAACTTCCAGAAAACAACTGTCTACTGAAGGGTTTCTGAAGTTATTCAAATATATTTAGTTACATTTGAATTTTTTATTTTATTTTCAATTTGTGCTTTCAATTCATTTTAGTTTATACTCTATGACTGTTACTTTTAGTCTTTTCAGTATTTGTGACGAGGAGGAGGGCGGAGCCAGGCCATGATTATGCACGCCAGGAACTGCGCTCAGCGACCAACCTCGCTCTTAAGAGTCATCTGTGGCTGAATTTGGTCGAGATGTGAGAGACCGACAAGATTCGCTTTATCAACGCTCCTGTCTCTCAGTTCGGCCTCTTTGGCGACACCGTCGAGGATTTCGCCCAGCAGTTCACTGCGTTGAAGAAGCAGACGGAGGCCATATCTCACATCCTGCCCCAGCCTGCTGCCATGGGCCATGCCCCATCTGCTCGCCGAGGGCATCCTCCTGCGGCTAAGAAAACCCTGCTCTGCCTCAACCCGGGCCCAGCTCTCAGCCCCAGCGTCGAGCAGTCTGCAGGAAGCAGACGCCCCCCGTTTCACGGACCCCTCGAGGACCCGGAAGGCTCCCAGGCGCTCCTGAGACGTTCAACCCAGAGCCCGAGATGTTAGCTCCGGAGCTGGTAAGACCACTCCGTCCCCCGGTGGAGGGCCGGGAGGAGAATCTTTTGTTGAATTTATTTCATTTTCCACCCCCCCCCCCCCCCCCCCTACACAGGGCTGCGGTACCCACATTCTCAATAACAGAGCTATTTCCTTTGTCTCTGGGTCACATGGCCCACAAATGCCGTTCTCACGGCACCCTGCCGCCAGATCTTTACAGTCCCGGCATGCTGGACGCGGACCCCCCGCCTTCAGCCCCACGACTGTTCCCCGGCTGTCCGGTTCCGACAAGTCTAGAGGAAACTTACACTGGACCTCCTCAGTCGCTAACCCGCCCCCTGCCGGGTGAGCGGAGCAAGGTAAGTGCTTTGAGTCTTTTCTCAGCACCAGAGCCTCGGGACGCGCCCTCGCCTCCCGACGCCGTACTACCTGCTCCACCCCGCTGCGAAGCCCCGCCGGGTATGCCAAAAATAACTTTCCCCTTGGTGCCCTTAGTGCGGAGCTTGGATCCGTGGCTTTCACTTCCCAACCTGTCACGCTGGCTGGCCCGGACCATTCTACTCGTTTACGCAATTCAGTTTGCCAGGCCCCCGCCCCCCTTCGCGGGCGTCCGCTTTACCGCAGTATACGACGAACATGCCAAGTCCCTGCGCACGGAAATCGCTACTCTTTTGGGATCGCCTGTCCCTCCAACCGAAACAAAGATGGGTTTCTAACAGCCCTTACTTCGTTGTACCCATGAAAGGCAGCGGCTTATGACCGATCTTGGACCTGTTTTCAACCGGGCTCTGCTCAAACTCCCATTCAAAATGCTCATGCAAAAACACATTCTAACTTTCGTCCGGCATCTAGATTGGTTCGCAGCGATAGACCTGAAGGATGCGTACTTCCACGTCTCAATTCTGCCTCGACACAGACCCTTTCTACGGTTTGCATTCGACGGCCAGGCGTATCAGTACAAAGTCCTCCCCTTCGGCATGTCTCTGTCCACTCGCGAGAATTACTATGCGCTCACAGAGACCAGGTGCTCAGGCACCTCAGACGCTTGGGGCTTCAGGTCAACTGGGAAAAGAGCAAGCTCTTCCCGGTTCAGAGCATCTCTTTTCTCAGCATGGAGTTAGACTCAGTCTCAATGTCAGCACGTCTCACCAATGAGCGTGCGCAGTCAGTGCTGACTCTCGCCACTCTCAGGCCAGGAACATCGGTCCCTTTAAAACTTTTCCAGAGGCTCCTGGGGCATATAGCATCCTCCGCGGCAGTCACGCCGCTGGGGTTGATGCATATGAGACCGCTTCAGCACTGGCTTCAGACCCGAGTCCCGAGACGAGCATGGCCCTGCGGCACGCACCGTGTGACGATCACCCCTACCTGCCGCCAAACATTCAAACCCTGGACAGACCTCTGTTTTTTACAGGCAGGAGTGCCCTTGCACCAGGTGTCCTGATGCATCCTGGTCACGACCGATGCCTCCAGATTGGGTTGGGGCGCCGTGTGCAACGGGCACACAGCCGCGGGCCATTGGAAAGGGGCCCCACTGCGCTGGCACATCAACTGCCTAGAGTTTTCTTTGCCCTGCGGAAGTTCCTCCTGTTAATTCGGGACAAACATGTCCTAGTCAGGTCAGACAGCACCACCGTGGTAGCATACATAAATCGCCAAGTTGGCGTACACTCCCGCCACATGTCACGACTCGCCCGTCGTCTCATCCTTTGACTCAAGTCGCTGCGTGCCACTCACATCCCCGGCAACCTCAATGTGGTAGCGGACGCGCTGTCACGACAACGTTTGCCCAGTGGAGAGTGGAGGCTTCACCCCCAGTCGATCCAGCTGATTTGGGAACGGTTCGGCAAGGCCCAGGTAGACCTGTTTGCCTCCTGAGAAACCTCCCACTGCCCGCTCTGGTACGCCCGAACAGAGGCTCCCCTCGGGGCAGACGCATTGGCACACAGCTGGCCTGCGGGACTGCGCAAGTACGCATTTCCCCCAGTGAGCCTTCTTGCACAGGTGCTGTGCAAGGTCAGGGAGGACGAGGTCGAAGTCACTCTAGTGGCTCCCTATTGGCCCACCTGGGCTTGGTTCTCGTACCTCGTACTCCTCACGAAAGACCTTCTTTCTCAGGGACGGGGCACGCTCTGGCCCCTGGACAGGACGTGGAAGATCTAGCTGGTCTACTACCTCCTGTCGTAGACACAATCAGCCAAGCCCCCTTCTACCAGGCATCTTTACGCCCTGAAGTGGCGCCTGTTCGCAAATTCGTGTTCTTCCTGGTCTGAAGACCCACAGAGGTGTGAAGTTAGGTCAGTGCTCTTATTTCTGCAGGAGAGGCTGGAGGGGAGGCTGTCCCCTTCCACCCTAAAGGTGTATGTCAAATCAAATCACTTTATTGTCACACTACTGTCTACACGATTGCAACAGTAGGTGAAAGTCTTGTGTGCAGTTCCGAGCAACATTGCAGTCATGACAGTGATGAGACATATACCAATTTACAACAAACAATATATTTACACAACACAATTTACATATCAAATGTATACATAATTACACAACATAGTACTAATATACAGTGTACAGTAAACAATACACACAATATAGAATACACAAACTAGATAAGGGTATATAAAGTATATATATATATATATATATATATATATATACACTAGTTGAATTGGGGAGAATATATTTGACAGTCCAGTGTGTGATATAAGATGATGATTAATAAAGTGCTGATTGTTGATCGTGAGAGATCATATGTTCAAAAGTCTTATTGCTTGGGGGAAGAAGCTGTCATGTAGTCGGCTGGTGCGGGTTCTGATGCTGCGATACCGCCTGCCTGATGGAAGCAGTGAGAGCAGACCATGACTCGGGTGGCTGGAGTCTCTGATGATCCTCCGAGCTTTCACACACCGCCTGTTATATATGTCCTGGAGGGAGGGAAGCTCACCTCCGATGATGTTTCTGGCAGTTCGTACCACCCTTTGCAGTTCTTTGCAGTTGTGGTCGGTGCTATTGCCGTACCAGGCGGTGATGCAGCCAGTCAGGATGCTCTCTACAATGCTGGTGTAGAACCATGTGAGGATGTGGTGGTTCATTCCAAACTTCCTCAGCCATCTCAGGAAGAAGAGGCGGTGGTGAGCCTTCTTCACAACGGCCTCAGTGTGGACGGACCATGTGAGTTCCTCAGTAATGTGGACACCAAGGAACTTGAAACTGCTGACTCATGGTCTCTGCATGACTCGTGGATGCAGCAGACGGCAAGTCTTTGGGTAAGCACGACTTAATTATCAGGTTCCTAAGAGGCGCCCGGAGGTTAAATCCCTCCCGGCCAAGCCTGTTCCCCTCATGGGACCTCTCAGTGGTCCTCTCTGGCCTTCAGAGACCTCCCTTCGAGCCACTAGTATCAGCTGGACTCAGGGTCCTCCCTCTAAAGACGGCCTTGCTGATCGCGCTCGCCTCCATCAAGAGGGTCGGGGACCTGCAAGCGTTCTCTGTTAGTGACACTTGCCTGGAGTTCGGTCCGGCAGACACGTTTGTGATCCTAAGACCGCGACCGGGCTACGTGCCCAAGGTTCCTACCACGCCCTTTAGAGACCAGGTAGTGAACCTGCAAGCACTGCCCCTTCGTTGCTGTGCCCGTTACATGCTTTGCGTACCTACTTGGACCGCACGTAGAGCTTTAGATGTTCTGAGCAGCTCTTTGTCTGATTTGGCGGACAGCGGAAAGGGAACGCTGTCTCCAAACAGAGGCTTTCCCACTGGGTAGTGTACGCCATTTCATTGGCCTATCACACCCAGGCTGTCCCTCGGCTGAGGTAAAATGGTGTGCTTTCTCTCCCAGGAGATCCCACTCATTCGGATCCCTGGATGATTCCTCCCTAGCCCTTTGGGTCTGCAGTTCAGTGGAGGAACTCGCTGACCCAAACCACTGCGGGTACTTAATCTACCCTGTACTGGAATAGGTGCCCCGCAGGGCAGGACTCCTACGTGGACTCCCCCTTTGTGTATATCCGCGGTACGGTCCCCTTACGAGTGGACCCGCGTCTCACTTAGGCAGTTCCAGCTGCCCTCCAGTCGCCGTGTTGTAGCAACTCCCCCCTCCTAGTGAGGCTGGATCTACCACTGTGCCATCTCCACATGCCACCTAAAAACCCACGTGATGTATTTGCCACCTTTACCTCCCCCTTCGGGCAGGTATGGCCTCCGTAGGGTCTTTTCCCCCTGAAAGAATAGGAAACTGGCTAAGACCCCCTTCCCTCGATGCATGTAAGGGCCCCGGCCGTTCTTACTCTATGCGGAGAAACATAGAGCGAAAAGAGGCCCAGTCAGGCTTGGCCCGTTCCCAGGTTGGCAAGCGTCACCTTGTTCCCCTGTCTAGGGTAACCAGAAGGATTCCGACGACTTTTATGGGGCATTGGGGAAGGGTACGTGCAGTCTGACACAGCTGGTCGCCTTTGCACATAGAATACCTGCCCGCTCTTGTGTCAGTAGAACACGCACACGGCTCAGCACATGGTGTGATTTAAATTGGAACCCTAGTGTCGCTTCTTCGACACAACGTCGAAGTGAGCGACAGACGGGGTACGTCTAGGTTACGGATGTAATCTCCATTCCCTGATGGAGGGAACAAGACGTTGTGTCCTCCCGGCCATGTCGCTGAGCTGAGCCACTGTAGTGGCCGGACCATTTCCATCTCCTCAGAAAAATCCTGAATGAACTCAACGTATTTCCCCGCCTTTATACCCATATGTTCGGGGGCGGGGTATGTAAATACTGTCTGCCAACTTCTCATTGGCCTTTTTTCATAGATCAGAGGCATATTCGGCACTCAAGAGAGACCCCTAGTGTCGCTTCTTCGACATAACGTCTCGTTCCCTCCATCAGAGTACGGAGATTACATCCGTAACCTAGCTGTTTTTACTTTTTTATTTTTTTTTAAAGAAAGGGAACTAATTTTTGGTAATCAATATTATGACACAAATGCTGCCGATTGAGCTTAATTTGCATTGAACCTGGAATATGACTTTAAATGAAGGCACTTTTAAAAGTTGAATATTTTATAATATATTGTGTATAAAAAACTAAAACTAAAATTAATTAGTGACCTTTTTTATTTTAGTTAGTTTTGGAGTAATTAAAATTCTATTTTAGTTTAGTTTCAGTATTACCCAATTTTGTCAGTTTTTACTTCAGTTAACAAAAATCTTTTCATTTAGTTTTCGTTTTTGTTCAAAAAATCTAATCTATGTTTTTGAAAAAATGTCTTCATTCTGACAGAGGTATAATTTGCCCTCCAAAGTAGAGAGTACAAGTTTCATTTACAGGTCTTAAACAGCTGGTCATAAATACTTCTCTCAATATAAAGCTCTCTGGGGGAGCAGTGCATATCATCTACATTCTTCCATGAGCTGAGCTCAAACACAGGCCTGTTTGTGTTGAGCTGTGAAATAGAGGCAGCCATTTTGATGTGAAAAAAGATATGGCCATCTCAGTACACCGAGGGCCTTGCGACAAACAATCTGTATTTGACAGGTTATGATTGATGATGGCAAGGTCTAGGTGACACTGGGAAGGCCAATGACCTCTGGTCTCAGGCTAGGCCTACAGGGGACCACAGTCCTGGCACAAATTCACTCACAGTGGGGGAGAACCTTTCGTGTATTGATTTTTAAGGTGTTCCGGACACTTTGTAAAGTCGAGTAGATTTCAACCAAAGTTGTCTTTTTTTACTATCATCAAACTGAAATTTGATCCTGTGACTAAACACTGTGGAATTTAATTCTGGGAGTGAGATTTAATTTGAAAATAGTTTACTTAATCCCTGTTACTTTGCAATCAGTGTTCTTTTTTATTGTGCACTTAAATTCATGTAATTTATGTAATGTTAAAATACTTTCTCCTATCCCAGCTTAATATGTAAGAAGGCATTTTTAGGTTGATTTCCAGGAAAAGTGTTCCAATCAAAGGTAGACAGAGGAAGAAATAAGGAAACCTGTTTGACAACAAACATTATTTTTGCCATTATGCTTGGTTACACAAGTGGCACAGAAGTTACACAGATTTACATGATCATCTCTGTGCAAGCACATGAATATTGGAGTCACAAAAGATTTGTTTGAAACTGTTGGTGCTTTCAATTATGGAAACCAAGAATTTTGTCAATCCAAATTTAAATTTACTTTGGCAAAGCTCTACAGGAGTTCAATGAATACTTTTCAGTTAACATAAATTTTTCATGATCAGTGTTGACATTGGAAAATGATCTCTTAAGAATACAAGATCAACCAACAACACTTTGCTCTTTCCCAGGGAGATATAAAAAAATGGGAGGGTGGTAGTGTTGGTTGAGTCTTGATACATAATGACAGAAAAATGTCCAACAGAAGTTGAAAAGAATATTCAACAATAAATCAAAGCGTAAAGGGTTTATTGGTGTTTTATAATAAGAACTGTTTAACAGATAATCCATTAAGTGCAATCTTTTTTTTTTTTTTTACTTTTTACTAAATACACAAAATAACAATCCTCTAGATATAAAAAATATGAGGCTCTCAACCACTTTTTAAATTGCTGTGCTGATATTTTACCATTTTAATGCACTTTCTATTGTTGGTCTTCTTAACATTGAAAACTGATATACAGTAAGTAAACATTTGCACAGATATTGAAGTCATGTATTGAAAGAAAAAGTTGATTTATATCCAATTATCAACATATTCCAACATGATCATGCAAGATGTCGGCATGTTGCTTTCGAATGTTCCAATACCCTGACATCTGGAGTTGCTCCGACAAGCAATGGGACATATGTATTTCCCCAAGTTTCTTTGAAAATTCATAGCCTTAGCTCAAGGAACTTCAAGAAACTTCAAGCACCATTGAGCCTTACCACCTTTCTCAATCATAATTTTGCATATGAAATATGGTTGCAAAAATATAAAATTTTGTCATTAACGTAACAATAACTGGGACCACAACCCTTGTTTGTCAGTTACAGAGAATGAAGGGAAAACAAAAGAAGAAAAAATAACTATTCATTTGAGTATAGGGGACAACTTCCCTTACAAATAGTGTGAAAAATATTTGCACAAAATCTCAGTGTCTTCCACTGGGACATACGTATTTATATTTAAATTTCAATATAAAAATTTCAAGTAAAATGTATTAAAGTATGAACATGAAATTTTTATATAAAACTTTTTGGGTTGCACTTTATTTTACAGTACGTGTGCTTTCAGTTTACTAAAAGTGTACTTTCTAAAGAAAGTACTGAGTAGTATTAGGTAACTAGATGTAGTTAATATGGGTTAAAGTTATGGTTATTGTTAGGACCTAGAAAATTCTATAATTGTTGTAATTGTATAGTACGTAAATGTAGAACAGTACTGTAAAATATAGTGCTACCAATTTTTGAAATGTTACACTGAAAAAACAAAACAAAAAAAACAAACAGAATTCAACTGTGGATATTGGTTCCACACAAAGAAAATGTAGAATTTGATTAAAATGTAGGCTCTACTTAAATACTTTGTGTAGCGGAAGCATAAATGAATTGAGTCAGCCTACCTTATATTTGATTTGTTCAAATAACTCTGTTGAACCTGGTAACTTGTTGCTAGCTAGCAACAAACACAATAGTATATTATAGATATATTTTTGTACAGTGTAATAAGTAAGGTGCTGCTGAGTTTACAGATCCCCAATCAGTTATTATACTGATGATCCCTAACGATTTGCTTAATGAGAAAAAAAATACACTGATTGTTCAGTATTAAGGTACCCAACCTTGACCTAACCATTAGGCTCTTCTCCACAATGGAAACTTCCAAAAACATTAAACAATACATTTAAGTTGAGACCAAATGCCAAAGAATGATGCATTAGCTCATTTCAAATCAGTGAATTAAGCAAGCAATAAAAATTAAGTTGAGTGAATACCATCCGTTAGATGTCTGAATCCATTTAAACATTTCATAGCAATGTGATCATATCACTTTTTGATGACTGCACTGAATATCACTTGGACTTCATGCAATATAATTATGTCCTCATCTAAAACTTAAATGTAATAAGTTGATTTCAAGTGTACTTGTTTAGTATTTTCAACAGCGGCTTTCCCTTTTTTCAGTGTACAATCAAACAGTAAGGCTGTATGAGGAGTCTGAGTTTAGATTTCTTTAGCTCTATTATGAAATGTCAGGTCAGACTAGTTTCAAAAACTAGTAGTGTAGAAATTTACTTCACATTCTGTGACTCTCAACCAAAATAACATACATTTTCAGAAGCACCTGGAATGTCTCTATAAATGGAATCTACACATACATCGTACATAGCATATGTGAAACAGTGTGTCCTAATTTAATTTTTAAATCTTTTCTCAGTTGAAGCTCAGATTGCAGTGTAACTTACACTCGTTTTAGCTCTATATATGAACTTGGTATCACTGATCATTGACCTCTCCTCTAATATAGTGTACTGTTTAAATTTATCCTTACTAAAATAACGACATGTGAATCGCTTGCATTCTATCATCCATCTTGCTCAATTCAACCATAGGGCAAAATAAGGGTGCTAATAACTTTAACCAAGATGCTTCGTTAATATGTAAATGCATGAGATTTCAACACATGCGTCTACGAAATACGACAACATACACTGTGTGCAGCTAAAAAGTATTGCTGTGACACATAATAAACTAAAAGTTGACAAAAGCATCACAAAAAGAAAAAAAAAGGAAATCTCTGAAGTAAAACTTATTTACTTATCAGAGAGCTGCAATAATAAAGTCAGAGTGGGAAAACACTTTCAGCAAGATAAGCTTTTAATATGCGCTGTAACTTGAAATCATCTGTTTGTATTTCCATCTCAAATTGCAACATGGCATTAATTTCATTCAATCCAAGGCTGTCTTGAAATGTCATTTATAATATGTAACTTGTCATTTGTAATATGATCCGTGTCAAGTTTCAAAGAAGAAAATCCACTAACCGTGTGCTGCTATGGATACCAATATAAGTGGGGGCAGCAACTTTGAAAATTCCCAGGATCAATCAATTTTGGACTACTGCAAACAAACTTACACTCGGGTTTATAAAATGATCACCTGCCTCTTTTGAAACACACACAGGCTCGTAATGTAACTAGTGAGGGGGTAATGGACTAGGAAATGGACATGCGGCAACCATATATTACAAGAACCATCCATGGAATTGCATGTGTGGAATGAGGTCAAGACAACAGTCAGAGAGAAGACCATGTGCTTTTACTCACTTATTGACCTTATCGATGGAGCGGAGGTTTCCCCTTAATGTTCCATAGTTTACACTGTAAAAAAATTAAAGCAACCTAAAAAATGTACTTCATAGGATAACATGCCAATAAACTAGTTTTCAGTCAAAAATATAATATAAAATGACCGAATCAACCAGACAATGTTAAGTAGCATCAACGTTAGATCAGGTATAATTGGAAAATAAAGGCAATCATTGAATTTGTATATTGTTCTACTATTGCTAACTTTGACTTAGGCTGCCAAAAAACACCCACAAACAACTTTGACCATTACCGTGGGTCAAAATAAATGTAATGTAACACATTTCTTTCAAATAGTCAGAATTAACTAAAAAATATTTTTCTTAAGTTTTATTAAAGGCACACTCAGTAATTTTTTCCTAATTAAAAAGTTTAACTCCTAAAGATGTGAATTGAAATTTGGAAATCAAGACCACCCACATTAAAATGAAGACTCCAGACATATCCGTATTCTTATGAAAGCTGTTTTATTCTACATGAAGAGGATCCACACATGGGGGCTGCCATGTTAGAATCACACGACCAGCCAAATACTCACTTAATATCAGTAACCGTCCTGTTGATTGACACTTTCACTAATTGATTAAAGTAATCATGGCTGACTGTGAATACTAAATTTCTACAGTGGCATCTGAAACTGAAAACTATTGATTTTAAATGATGCTGCATCCAAGCCGCTGGGTGTCAGTGTAAGTCCAAGATGACACAAAGACAAGTGCACCTTTAAGTTAATTTAGTTAAAGATTCTAAAATTAAATTTGATGAAAATTTGTTATGAAATTGAAATGCGTAAATCTTAAAAGTAGGTTTACATTTTTTTTGTATCATCTAAGTTTTCACGCTTTGTCATTTTAGACACTAAACAAATCATAATGAGCTGCATTTCTACTCTATTCTTCAGATGAAGTCTCGTAAGCCATACTTTTGACTACTGGCATAAACTCATATTTTAGGAATATTGCAGAATATAGTTGTGCTTGAGGACATCTATTTGCAGTTCTTGCAAACTCTTTTATTAAGGTACAATGCCAATGTTGGACAAATCCAGCAACTTTTTTTTTTCACAAGCATTCATTGTAACAGCCTGATTACTTCTAACTACGGCATTTTAAACAACATATAATGCTGAAGTACACATGATCTTCAGGTATGTCTGAGGCTGAGACTAATGTTAGGACCTTTTTATTTTAACTGCAGTAATATTGAAAGAATTACTTAATAAAATCTACTAAAAGATATATAGTTTTAACATTTATTTCATAGTCATATTCCAATATTAGATCTAAGGTTAGCCCCAGACACATTCACAAATGCACTGGCTAAGCTAGAATACCCATTGACTCCAAAACCACCCTTGTCTCTTACCATCTACTCTGACTGAACATGTATTACTAAATAGCATTTTGAATCCTTTGTCCAAATGGTGATGTGATTGAACAGCTTCAACAGTCTTTAATGAATATACTGAGTGACAAAACTTAAGGGAGTTTCATTCTATTCATGCTGTCATTTACTCAGTATGATAGCGCAGTTATGAAAGCCACTTGGTAATTTAATACCATAGAAACTTTATTAACACAACAGTGAAACAAGTACTGCAGGTAACCTACATTATGTGCTGAAAGATTAATTTATTTATGACAGGCGTTCCCAAAATATTTAATGGATCTAACGATCTCAAAATGCTTCATTACAAAATAAAGGGGTAGATTAATATGAATGTAAAGCAACTAGTAAAATGTAGCCAAATAAATGATTGTGTGAAACACCCTTGGCACACTAAAAATGAAAATATCCTTTATAGACTTAAGAAGTCTAACCAAATCAAGTCACAACCAGTGCTAATAACAAATACTTTCTATCCAATCTGCTCATTTATAAATGTAACTGAGCCTTTCATGAGTGTTCTGGGTGTTCAGATTTCCTGAGCAATCAAGTCAATACAGATGTAGACATCAAGCATAAGATCAGAAACGGAGGGGATTTAATTATATTTGATCTCATGGCTGAGCTGACGGGAAGAGCTTAACTTCACTGCATTCAGGCATTTTTATGTCATGGCATCACTAGACTGGCCGACTCTTCACTGGCTGTCTCGGATGGATTAGCCCATGGCGCAATAACAACAGCGTGAACTACGATAAAACCTGCCCTGCATTCCTGTCATCACAAATCTAAACAGATGAGACAGACCTAAATGACAACTCACCCCTCCCTGTCCTCTCTTACCTCTCAGGTCAAATAAATCAGATATCCCGGGACCTGTAACAGCCCCAAACACTAAACCAAAACACTAAAGTGAAGTTTTGAAAATCTGTTGCAAAGATGGTTTGACTAGTCAAAATGGCCACACATGATGTACTGTATAAATAAATATATTACAAAAATATCACTGGTATGGGAAGTTACAGAAAATATTTTCTATGCGTAATTCATCATAGATACATTGGAATACAATGTATCGATGTATATAGATGTGTCTATACATTGTACAGATATAATTGTTTTTACTGTTAACAAAAAACGGAATTTAAAATTATTTCGCCAAATTAATTAAAAATACAAATATTACTAACAAATTTGTTTTCAGGACTCCAAAACATACTATAATAAAATTAAAATGAACATTAAATTTATTTTTAGAGACACAGTATATTAAAGTTTACACTGAAAATGTGGTAACATGCAACTGTTTCTACCTGCTCTACTCTCACTGAGCACTTTATTAGGAACACTATGGTCCTAATAAAGTGCCTGATGTGGTCTTCTGCTCTTGTAGCCCATCCACCTCAAGGTTTGACGTGTTGTGCATTCTGAGATGCTATTCTGCTCACTACAATTGTACAGAGTGGTTATCTGAGTTACCGTAGCCTTTCTGTCAGATTGAACAGGTCTGGCCATTCTCCATTGATCTCTCTTATCAACAAGGCATTTCAGTCCACATAACTGCCGCTCATTGGATGTTTTTTGGTTTTGGCACCATTCTGAGTAAACAATAGACACTGTTGCGCATGAAAATCCCAGGAGATCAGCAGTTATAAAAATACTCAAACCAAATTGTCCAGCAACAAAAATAATGCAACAGTCCAAATCACTGAGATTTTTTCCCATTCTGATGGTTTATGTGAACATTTGCTAAAGCCCCTGAACCATATCTGCGTGATTGCATGATTGGATGATTAGATAATCACATTAATATAAATTTTTAAAGTATAAAAAAAATTTGGTAACATCTAAATTAACGTATTTAATTCAAGTCAAAAAATATAATTTAACATCACTGAATCAACCTGATTACATTAGGTTAAACCAACAAAACTGATTTTAAGTGTTAGATCAGGTCAAATAAGCTCCTTTAAAGTACCATGGTATAATTACCAGGTTTTTTTGTTATTCATGTACCATGGTGATAGCACCAGGTAGAACTGCACCACAACATAACTTTTTTAAAGGACACTAGCTGCTTCAATAAAACACAATCGTATAACACCCAATAATATTTTTAAATATAGTACAAGATGAACTGCTGAATTACAAACTGCATTGTGAAATTAATGATATCATCAAAGCACTGATATGTAGTATGTATTGAAAAAGAATAAAGTGGGCTCTGAAAGGGTTTTTCAGTAATAATATGTTGTACAGCTGATAGGCTGCCAGGTCAGCAACACACCTTGAATACATTTACATACAGATTTTGTCGAATTGCTTCTAATTGCCCTCATTGTAATGTACAAGGAATGATTCCTCCACAGGCACACAGCCACAAACTGTAGAGGTGCATCTGTCATTATTCATGGATTAACAGAGGGTTTCTCACTCAACACTTCTTTCTCTGGAAGAATCCACTGCATGTTATATTGACTTGGAGATGATTGTACATGACAAGTTAATAATGCAACTTTTCAGTCAATCATGCTTAAAGTACACTTTATGTAAGAAAAGGAAAGTTGTTTGATCACAGTCATAAATTACCACCATGTTCGTGGTGTTTTTCATGATAATAAATAAAACAATGTCAACTAAATCAGGAAAAATCACTCAACATTTAGATAATATACACTACCGGCCAAAAGTTTTGAAACACTTATTCATTCTTTATTCTAATCTTTTTCTTCACATTTTATAATAATATTAAAGTCATCAAAACTATGGAATAACATAAATGGAAATATGGGAATTATGTTGTGACTAAACAAAATCCAAAATAAATAAAAAAAAATAAGTTATATTTTAGCATCTTCATAGTAGTCATACCTTGCTTATAATTTGCAGAAATTTCTCATCCAACATCTTGAGGAATCACCCTGGGATGCTTTTTAAACAGTATCGAAGGAGTTCCCATCTATGTTGCGCACTTGGTGGCTGCTTTTCTTTATTATTTCGTTCAAGTCATCAATTTCAAAAAAACTTTTTTTTATTAAA
The DNA here is from genome assembly GCA_032164185.1 of Moxostoma hubbsi. NCBI lineage: Eukaryota > Metazoa > Chordata > Actinopteri > Cypriniformes > Catostomidae > Moxostoma > Moxostoma hubbsi. The sequence goes on from JAVLUX010000218.1 coordinate 1,092,826, forward strand.
TTATAGTTTATAATGAAATAAATTAATACGGTGGCACAATTATATTTTTGTCTACAAAACTAATTTTATGTAGACACAGATACTGTAAGTGTGGACGCTTTTTATTGTTTATGAAACAATTTCAGATCAATAATGACTTGGTTGGAAAAACTAAATTACAGTGAATATACACTATATAACCAAAACAGAGCCACACAAAATAACAAAAACATTTCTCTTTAATTTTATCCTGTCTTGTTTTTTTCTTCTTTCTTTTAAAGGCGGCAACCTTCCTCACATTATGTAAGACCATTAAAGTTCTTATATTTCCCCTATAAATTATCTGAGGCTAATATTTCTTGAAGCACCTCTGTGAGAAAAATTCTCAGATGATGTACCTCCCTCCTAAATAAAAGCTGAAAATTCATTATGCTATGGCAGGCTAACATAATACCAGGATGCTGTCTTTCCCACTGTGGCAAGGTCATCCCCTCAGGGATCTTTTAACATAATCTGAGAGTAATTATAAAACAAACAGCAGAAGCCGTTGTTTCAGATAGCATCGAGGGCAGAAACACGCCAATGAGGCAGCAGCTCTTCAGAGAACTGGAAGTTTCAAGCAGGAAACCTGAAACAGCCTATCACAATAGTTTCTACACATTTGTAGCTTTTAGCACAACAATAAACCCTGCATTTCTATTGTTGGCAAGACTGCAGATGGCTTTTAGACATTTATGATACTTTGCTTTAGAACGCAAGTGGCAATCATCTAAATAAACAATTATAATTAAACTATTTATTTATTTATTAAAAAATATTTATTCAAATTGTTCATATGAAAGAAGATTCTCATTACATTAAAAGTTTTTATTCTTATATACATTTAACTTTATTAATTAAAAAAAAAATGGGGAGCAGGAGATAGCATGTCGGGAGCAGGAGGATGTCCCGAGGCTAGGGTGCTGAGAGAATACTCGAATTACCCTGCTCTGCGCACCCGGAAGGGGGCAGATTTAGAGACTGAGGAAGAGGCCTATGGGGGCGTCTTCAGAACTCGTCAGCACTGGCATGCCGGGTGCGCTAGATAGATATGGTAGATGTTAGATACATTAGATCTTCCGCATCCCATCCAGGGGCCAGACATGGAGGTTTCAGAGGTTTGGGTGCGGATGCCAGAGGGTGCCCCATCCCTGAGAAAGAAGGTCCTTCCTCAGGAGAATTTTCCAGGGAGGGGCTGTCGCGAGGAGCGTGAGATCTGAGAACCAGGTGTGGGTAGGCCAGTAGGGGGCCACCAGGATGACCTGTTACTCGTCCTCCTTGATCTTGTACAGCACTGATGCAAGAAGGCTCACTGGGGAAATGCGTACTTTCAAGCCAGCGCGTCTGTCCCGAAAGAGGCTCCTGTCAGGGAGTACCAGAGCAGGCAGTGGGAGTTGTCTTAGGAGGCAAAGAGATCTATCTGTGCCTTGCTAAATCGGTCCCATATGAGCTGGACCACCTGGGGTGGAGCGGGGCGTGGCTGTGAGCGGCGCCGTGGTACCAGTCGTCAAGCCGCAAAGGCTGTGGGGAGGACGGGGGGTTCCAGTCCAATCCCACACTCACGGCAGCTCGGGAAAGCATGTCGCCGACTGGGCGGTGATGTCATCATCCAAGCCCGGGGGCTCGAGAGAGAATGCCGGCTGGCCGCGAGGTGAGTCGCACTCATCCCAAGCCCGGACGGAAGCACACGAGCATGTTGGGGTTCAGGTGGTTTGTGGGGATTTCATCGCCAGCCGGGTCATCATCAATCACGCGGGAAGAAAAATTCTGACTGGCATTCGATGACCCGCTTCCCTTTATACCCGTACGTCCGGGGCGGGGCATGCAAATTCTGTCTGCCAACTTGACATTGGCCTTTTCTCAGGTTCAGAGGTATGATTCGGCTTCCAAGGGAGACCCCTTGTGTCACTTCATTCGACACAACGTCGAGTGAGTGACAGAAGGGGAACTTCTGTTATTTGTTTTGATTTAAAAAATTATAATTTGATCACTTATAAAGCTACAGCTCTAAAGTCTCTGATCCTATACTGTATGCAACATTTTCATCTAATGGCAAGTGAAGCTTGTGTAATCTGGGTGTGTAGGGGTGTGTTAGCTTTTTATATTTGCAATCTGAATAGCTGCACACACAGACACAACAAGACTCACCTCTTTTCTGCATAAAACTGAAGAGATCGTCAAGAAACTCCTTTCTTTTCTCATCATCATCCAGTTCGTACAGCTGTGAAATGACAAAGAAGACGCATCATTAGTATTTTGAGAGGATGGAATATTATGTCTATGTTGTTCTGGGAGTTATTCGTAGCAATTACACCAAGACATTTTAAGTATACACCAGGGGCAGAAATTAACCCAGGCTCAGGGCAAAAATGCCACCAAAAGTGTCAAAAATGCCCCAGATATTTTACATGTGAAGAAAAAAAAAAAAAAATTATTAATTTAAATTAATTTGAAAATAATTAATCAAATGAATCTTTAAAATGTATTATACAAAGCATTTATTGGATTATGATATTCACTAAAAACAGGTACTTTTTTATTGAATGTTCATTTGATTGAGAATTTATTTCAATTAATTTAAACTGTGTTCACAGAGCTAAAAAAAATGGCACTAAATATCAATTCCACAGGGCAAATATTGCTCCTTGATAAAATAGCTAACTTCTGACACTGCTATATGCTCATCTGTCATTAAATATATTGTATTATTGCTGGATGCTGATACAATCCCACCAGTGTGAAACCGCATGCATTCTACATGAGCTTTTCCCCTTATTGGCATTTCCATTATGTTTCTCATCCCGTCCCTCTCTCTACATTCTCAAAAGAGCCTTTTAAAAGCCATTTCGAAAACAGAACTGCAACCTGATGGAAATATGTTCCTCAACCTTCACTTTCAATAAGTCTTAGTCCACGTTAACAGGCGAGTAGGTCGATACAGGAAGACAGAGGGATGACCTTTGGAAACAGCGGGGCACATGGAACAAGGCCCCGGAGATAATAACTGATCATTTAAGAGTGTATTAGCTGTCACCAATATTAAAGGACCAATGTAATGAATGCCTCGGAAAGAAGGTACAGTGGGTTTAAAGTGTGAACAAGACACAACTGGCTTTTGCCTATATCTGACATTTCAAATACAAAAAGTGCTATTTGAAATACAGCAAGCACACCAAAAGAATCTCTAATACAACATTACCCTCTAAAATGCAGTAAAGTCTGTAAATTCTAAACAGTATATCCTGCATACTTTTAAGATTAATTTAAAGAAAGGTACATCTGAATCAGACAGTTCAAGTGGATGTTCACCGAAGATTGAAAATTCTCATCATCATGCCATTCCAAACCTGTATGACTTTCTTTCTTTCATGGAGCACAAAGTGATTTTAGGCAGAATGAAAGCCTCAGTTTCATTGAATCTTTTATCCATAAAATGAAAATGTATGGTATCTGAGGTTGTCAGTCTCTAACATTCTGCCATCTCCTATTGTGTTCCATGGAAGATAGAATGGCATATAGGGTTGGAACAACAAAATTAAAAATTTTGTGTGAACTAACCCTTTAACTTAAACTAATTTACCATTGCCATGTGGTTGTTCAGTTGTGTAGATGTAATTATGTTTGTGCAGATATTGATGCACAGACTTTAAGCGCAGTATTATCAACTGTGAGACAGAATGAGCCTAATTTGTATCATGAGAAACCTGCTTCAATTGATGTGTTCGAGAAACACAAGAATACATTTATAGGCTAATATGTGGAATAAGCCAAAAAAAAATTATTCTCTGGCACATTTATTAGCATTCGGGCATAGAGAATGACTTCAAAGTATTTATTACCCATAACAATACATACTATCATACAAATACAAAAATACCTCAATAAACACCCAGCCACATTTACAAGATATTCTTTTTTTAAACTGTGAAGAATCATTTTAAACAATTTAAAATTATGCCTAACCAATCTTTCCACATTAAAAATAAATACAAATTCACTTCAATCAAGCCAACACTCTGCCCACAGTTAAAATGGCATGAGCAATAACAGTAAATTAGAGATTTATTACAGTAAGATTGAGGTGATGTAATTATGCAGAGGTCATCACTATGTTGGAGTGACCAGTAAAGGGATAATTAATGACGTCTACAACATTCCATTAAATTTTAACAGATGGAAAATACATTAGAGCTCTGCTTCACTTTTGAGTGGTCCATTACAGTCATATGTTCTATTCCGAGCATTATGACTGCAGGAATGTAGAGCACTGAATGCATTTGGACACACAAGCCTTACATGATTCAAAATTTGTTCACATATTGTATGCCAAATATTTTTTTTAAATTACATCTACAGTGATTCAAAGGTCTGATTCTGAAAATCTCTCTCATGAGATTATGCACATTAGTTGTTGATTATTTAACTATGGGAACTTTTGGCGCAATTGACTTAAAGGTGCTGTCACGAACGCCGGTGAGGACGCTCCCTCGACCGATCACCAGAGATTCGCTTCACCTGAGTTCTAACACTCACAGATCGCCAACAGCTGTTGCCCATCATCTTCCCTCTATTTAAGCCTCGCTTCCCCGTGCCCTCACTGCGAAGTCTTGTTTGCCCCGGCTGCATCACTGAGCGATTACTTACCTGAATCTAGTCTTTACCGAACCTTAGTCCAAACCCGATCATCCTTCTGTCCGCTGCCTGCCTCGACCTCTCGCCCGTCTGACCACGAACCAAGCTGCCAGTCCCAACCAAACGCCTGCCCGACCACGAACTCTTTGCCAAGCTAAGTCCCCTGCCTTTCTTCTTTAATAAAAAGCCGCAGATGAATCCTGATTTGTCCGCGTCTTCATTACAGGTGCACTCATTAATTTTTGCCTCATTAAAAATGTTTTACTCCTAAAGAAATCAATTGCAATTTTGAAACATCTGTATAAAATCATGATGACTGATATACAAAGCCTTATAAAAGCTGTTTTATTCTACATGAAGGGGTTCCCCTCATGGGGGGTGCTAAACTTAATCTCAGTAACCGCCCTGTTATTAGACACTTTCACTCATAGATTAAATTAATCTTGGCTGACTGTGAATAGTGATTTTCTACAATGGCATCTTTAAATAATGCTTCATCAGTGCCCCTAAGAAGGGATGTGTACGAGTAATCGACTAACTAATTACTCTTTCTGCACCAGCTAGTCCGACTATTAAAAAAACTACTCAAATAATAATATTATTAGAATTCTTATTAGATTTTACTCTATTGATCTTCAGTTCTTGTTAGATTCATGCAGACCAACAGATGAGGATTTGCTTTTATGGTGGAAAGAAAGTATGAAGCGGTACAAGAAACTCTGAACCTTATTAATACAATAAGTGTGTGTGTTAAATCTCTTAACATGGGCAGAGCGGATTTGATAAAAAGCCAACTTTCAGCACTTGTTTTTCTGAATAATTACATCTGAAATGATAAAAATGTGATAGTGTTTATGTAGACTTATACAGTATATGTGCATTTCCCGAATGCCATCGATTGGTTACTATCTTTCTAAGCTCTGGGTGAGTGCATTTCTTTTCCTTTAAACTTATTTTTTTTTATATCTTATTTTCATTTTTACTAATGCATATTGTTCATGGTTCATTCACATAGTTTGTTGAAGTTACCTTATTCTGAAACCGTTCTTGGAATTATTTGTGAATAAAACAAAATATACATTTCACATACATGCCATACTTTTTACATTTTAACTTACGAGTAATCGATTACTTTTCTTAGATTTTTTTTATTATACATTATCATAGTTTTTAAAATTGCAATAATTAAATTCTTTTATGATAGACTTTTGTATTTTAAGATTGGAAGTCAGGGTCTGGGACAAGTCTATACACAAAAGCCATTTTAAAAGTAGCAAAAATAAATAATAAAGGCAGGTAAACATTTTCCAAGTTTAAATAAAAATCAATCCCTAGAGAACACTATAATTAACAGTATGAAGCATTTATTTTCTTACTGAACTAGTCAGTTTTGAGTGTGAGTATGTGGGTGTGTGTGTGTTTGTTATGAAGCTTCTAAATGATTCCTCCAAGTTTCAAATGACACAAGCTGCTTATAATTTCAAACCCTCTAGGCTGCTGCTCAAACTCTGACTTAACCACGAATGGCTGCAGGTTAAATGTGTACAGGCAAAAAAACAGATAGGTGAAGAGGTGATGCTAAATGTTAATTTGAGTAATTTATGAATTACATATTTGAATAAAACCTTTCAAAAAATACAATGATTTGTCCTTACAAACAAATTATTTAGCGTTTAATATATTGACAGAGCTCATTTAAGTCAGAAAATGAAAAAAAAAAAGGTGTACATAAATGTAAGAAGTATCACGGTAGGATTTCAGTAGAGGGAGCTCTTCACAATACAATAAATTATCCTGCGCACATGACTAAAATGTTCCACGTCTATAAAGACATTTTCACCTGTGGTTTTCTTTCACCTTGCCTCACCAACATTGAGGGATCTGACAAATCAAATACACTGGCTTCTAGACTGTGAGTAGAAGAACAAACACTTTTCTTGTGTTTAAACCGTGTCCCAGAGCAGGGGTAGAAATGCTATCAACATAGTGTCATAATCCTCAAATCAGGTAGGTGGGCCAATGGCAGGGTGACATTCTTTGTCACTGAACACACACACACACACACACACACACACACACACACACACACACACACACACACACACACACACACACACACTCAATTCATTTTTTAAGTGTCAAAAGCAATGAAGGCAATGTAGGGGGAGCTGGAATATGACTTTGAACCCAGTTCAAGTGAAGCTTCAGGCAGTCTAGAACTAAACAACTATATGTCATACTAAAACCTGGAGGTTCAGAAGGGACTGACTCTTAACCTAAAAGTTTGGAAATGCTTTTGCTTCTTTACTTTGTAACCTCTGTAACCTTGCAAATAATACACGCTCTGTTTAATAAGTGCATGAGCATGGCTTTCAGCAAAGCAGAAAAGTAAAAATGTTAGGTATTCTATAAGTTATTACCTATAAAAGGTAAGGTAGTCAATTTAGAAGTTCAAGCAATCTCACACAAGCAAGGGTGCTATAGTGTGGGGTGTCGCAGGTTATTACAGCCATGGTGATATTCAATACAAATGCACCATGCTCTACACTCACCTAAAGGATTATTAGGAACACCTGTTCAATTTCTCATTAATGCAATTATCTAATCAACCAATCACATGGCAGTTGCTTCAATGCATTTAGGGGTGTGGTCCTGGTCAAGACAATCTCCTGAACTCCAAACTGAATGTCAGAATGGGAAAGAAAGGTGATTTAAGCAATTTTGAGCGTGGCATGGTTGTTGGTGCCAGACGGGCTGGTCGGAGTATTTCACAATCTGCTCAGTTACTGGGATTTTCACGCACAACCATTTCTAGGGTTTACAAAGAATGGTGTGAAAAGGGAAAAACATCCAGTATGCGGCAGTCCTGTGGGCGAAAATGCCTTGTTGATGCTAGAGGTCTGAGGAGAATGGGCCGACTGATTCAAGCTGATAGAAGAGCAACTTTGACTGAAATAACCACTCGTTACAACCGAGGTATGCAGCAAAGCATTTGAGAAGCCACAACATGCACAACCTTGAGGCAGATGGGCTACAACAGCAGAAGACCCCACCGGGTACCACTCATCTCCACTACAAATAGGAAAAAGAGGCTACAATTTGCAAGAGCTCACCAAAATTGGACAGTTGAAGACTGGAAAAATGTTGCCTGGTCTGATGAGTCTCGATTTCTGTTGAGACATTCAGATGGTAGAGTCAGAATTTGGCATAAACAGAATGAGAACATGGATCCATCATGCCTTGTTACCACTGTGCAGGCTGGTGGTGGTGGTGTAATGGTGTGGGGGATGTTTTCTTGGCACACTTTAGGCCCCTTAGTGCCATTGGGCATCGTTTAAATGCCACGGCCTACCTGAGCATCGTTTCTGACCATGTCCATCCCTTTATGGCCACCATGTACCCATCCTCTGATGGCTACTTCCTGCAGGATAATGCACCATGTCACAAAGCTTGAATCATTTCAAATTGGTTTCTTGAACATGACAATGAGTTCACTGTACTAAAATGGCCCCCACAGTCACCAGATCTCAACCCAATAGAGCATCTTTGGGATGTGGTGGAATGGGAGCTTCGTGCCCTGGATGTGCATCCCACAAATCTCCATCAACTGCAAGATGCTATCCTATCAATATGGGCCAACATTTCTAAAGAATGCTTTCAGCACCTTGTTGAATCAATGCCACGTAGAATTAAGGCAGTTCTGAAGGCGAAAGGGGGTCAAACACAGTATTAGTATGGTGTTCCTAATAATCCTTTAGGTGAGTGTATCATTGAACACGTTTACATGCAATTAAAAAAACTGTTTGTTCCAGGGTTTTTGCAGAAAGCAGCATTCTGAAACATCATGTACTGTAAATGAGAATTCTATTCTACTTACACAGTTTAAAGGATTAAGAGAAAGCATTTAACACACCTGGGTGTTTCCCAGAGAACGCGGCTTACGTGGTCATGTAAACCCCTTGTGTCCAAATGTTTTCGAAGAGTGTGCATTTGCGTGAAACAGACCGTATGACTAACATAATAGGATGGACCCATACATTACACACAATTGTCAATACAACTGAAAGTATTAAAAATTTCTGGGAGTACAGCGGGAAAAGGGAAAAGGATACAGTACGCCTTAGAACTATACCCATTTATAAACACCAATTTAAAATATCAACTAGTGTCCCTCATGTCCATGTATATGCACTCAAGTACACTGGGGGAATCCCAGAGTTTGACATAAGAGGAAAATCCCAATATTGAAGTCTGCTGCAGGTGCGATGGAAAGTTAAGGAAACAAAAAGAGCAACATATAAAGCAAAGCAACAGAGTATAAAATAAGGAAACTGCTTACTGACCAATCCGCATGTCTACGGTTGTAAAGAAAAAGATGATAACAGAGTGCTTGTAAACCTTTACGCCGATTTCAAGTCTTTAGAAGATTTATTGCAATAAACGGCTTTCTGGTGTATATGTAAAATCAGTGAAGTGTCCCCAGGTAGTTATGCTAAATATCAGCACTCTTAGAAAGCAGATTTGAGGACCGGAACTGTTGCTTAATAAGTCATTAAAATACTATGGAATTGTATATTATTTAGCAGTGTAGCGCATTTGTTCTGAACGTGCTTTAAATTCTTGGAAAAATGTGAGTGATATATTATTTTTCAATAATTGTCAAAATGATTGTGATGAGATAAAATAAAAAGATTAATAAATGTGGAATAGTGAATTTTAAAGGTAACAATCACCATACTAACAAACCACTAATTAACAAGCATCAATACTGTGGAAAAAATCCCATGACAACAGAATCGATCACAAGATCATCCCTCATTGTTTGTGGCACTGATAGTGTGTGTAGACATGTGTATTTGTGTTTCTGCACTGGATCCTGGAGCTTGGGAAACTGCTGGGTTTAACGTGCCTGTGTGTGTGTGTGTGTGTGTGTGTGTGTGTGTGTGTGTGTGTGTGTGTGTGTGTGTGTGTGAATGTGTGAGAAGCACAGCAAGTGAGCAAGAGTTAATTCGGGAATAGCAAGACTGGTCACTCTGGCACTGGTCCAAACTGGCAGACTGCCAGTACTGCTTCCATTCCATTACACACACACACACACACACACACACACACACACACACACACACACACACACACACACACACACACACACACACTCATCCTCACAATGGTGTGGAGCTCTGCAGTGAGCTCAGCTGACATAATGAGATGTGTAAGCTAATATGAAGAGCTGATCTTTGTCTTTCCTTGATGGAGTTCCTCCTAATGGGATTTGTCCGGGTACTTGAGCTGACGCACTGGATTAAGTGGCAGTGAGTTGAGCATGTACTGCCAGAGCTAAGTGTTATTTTACAGGGGCAGAACTGTGCAGGGTGCCCTTTTAACTCCCAAGAGGGAGGTGTGAGAAAAGGTCCTTCTGCAATGAATATGGACTTTTGCCCAAACTACACTAGACCTACAGTGAGACACTTGTGAACATGCTTTTATTTAGTATTTTTCTATTTATAAGATTGCAAACTACAAGAAAATATACAATTATATAACAAATTGAGATAAAAGTTGCATTTAAAAATTTACATTTCTTTCTTATTTTATTTTGGAACAGATCTTTTTTGCTTTAATCACAGCATGCACTTGAGCTAGCATGGACTTTACAAATTTGTGCAAAACCTGATGATCCATGCTATTCCAGCATGATTTGAGTACGTTCCAAAGCGCATCTTTGCAAGCAAGGAAATCTGACCTTTTGAACAAATTAGTTAAAATGGTTGTAACAGTATAAGTACGGTTCAAGGAGGAGGCGGGAACTGGCTGAACAGTCAACGTAAGCTTAATAAGAAACTCAACATAAAACAAACACAGACACACATGCAGCACAGCCACGTGTGTCTCTCGCTCTCTCTCGAACTGGCATCACCGGCTCCCCTTTATCTCGCTCTCCCGCTGATTACCTGATTTAGTGCCGGCCGTGCCTCCGCATGGCCTGGCCATACCCTCCTCCTTGCCACAATGGTCAATGACACAAATGTGCTTATTTGATTAGTAATTAAGAAAAAGTGCAGCAATTAATAAATAATTCTTATCTGTTTTATAATTAAAAGTATATTTTAAATCCCATATTTTAGGGGATTACCATATTAAGTGGACTCAAATTGAAACCACACTGTAAAAGTCAAGGTTATGGATGTAACCTCCCTTCCCTGATTAAGGGAACGAGATGTTGTGTCAAAGAAGCGACACAAGGGGTCTCTCTTGAGAGCCTTTTGCATCTCTGATCTATGGGAAAAGGCCAATGAGAAATTGGCAGACAGGTGAGGATAACCCAAGGGAGACGTGGGTCCGCTCGCAAGGGGACCATACCGCGAAAAATACACAAAGGGGGAAAAGTCCACATGGGAGCCCGTCCTGTGGAGCACTTATTCCAGTACAGGGTAAACTGAGTACCAGCATTGGTCTTGGACGGTGAATTCCTCCGCTGAATTCGTGGACCAGAGGGCTAGGGAGGAGTCATCCAGGGAGTTAGTGGGATCTCCTGGGGTAAAAGCACACAGTATTACCTCAGTGGAGGGAAAGGGTGCTAGGTGCAAGTGGTCCACCCGGTCAGTTTTCACCGCGTTTCTACTGGCTCGGACCTGAGAAATCACGGGACAAAACTCATAAAGTAAAATCTCATAAAGGTATTGGGTGTTGCCCAACCCGCTGCTCTGCATATGTCTGCTAGGGAGGCACCTTTGGCCAGTGCCCACGAGGATGCCGCACTTCTCGTTGAGTGTGCTCGCACTCGCAAGGGGGCGGGCATGGCCTGGGTGTGATAGGCCAATGCTATGGCATCAACGACCCAGTGGGAAAGCCTGTTTGGAGACAGAGTTCCCTTTCCGCTGTCCACCAAAGCAGACACAGAGCTGCTCAGAATGTCTGGACACAACAATGAAGGGGCTGTGTCTGCCTCCTCCTGGGGCAGCGCTTGCAGGTTAGCTATCTGGTCTCTGAAGGGAGTCGTAGGAACCTTGGGCACGTAGCCTGGTCGTGGTCTTAGGATCACATGTGTGCCTGCCGGACTGAACTCCAGGCAGGTGTCGCTGACAGAGAACACTTGCAGGTCCCCGACCCTCGTGATGGAGGTGAGCGCGATCAGGAGGGCCGTCTTCAGGGAGAGGGCCTTAGGTTTGACTGATTCTAGCGGCCCGAGAGGCCAGGAGGGATTCAATCTCCGGGCGCCTCTTACGAACCTGATAACTAAGTCGTGCTTACCCAAAGACTTGCCGTCTACTGTGTTGTGGTGGGCCGCGATAGCGGCTACATACACCTTCAAGGTGGAGGGGGACAGCCTCCCCTCCAACCTCTCCTGCTGGAATGAGAGCACTAACCCGACTGCGCACCTCTATGGGTCTTCAGTGCGGGAAGAACACCAATTCGCGAACAAGCGCCACTTCAGGGCGTTAAGTTGCCTGGTAGAGGGAGCTCTGGGTGAGTGACTTGTTCCTCGTCCTCCCTGACCTTGCATAGCACCTGTCCCCTAGAAGCAAGGCTTAACCTCTATCCCTCCTTAATTATTACATTGAGAAGGAACTAGCATTGGGCTTCATGCGTCCCTCTATGTCACTAGCCGAAGCTGGGTTTTTCTTTGTGGAAAAGGATGGTGGACTCCGGTCATGTATAGACTACAGGGGTCTGAATGCTATCACAGTTAAATACTGCTATCCCCTGCCATAATTTTCATCTGTGTTAGCAGAACTAAGAGAAGCCAAGAACTGCAACCGTATCAAAGAATTGGATGAGTGGAAGACTGCATTTATTACCACTAGGGGGCACTATGCGTACTTGGGCAAGCCAGATGGCCTTGCCAATGCACCTTCAGTTTTCCAGTCATTTAATCAATTAAATTTTCTGAGATCTTCTCAACAGCTCTGCAATTGTTTACATTGATGATATCCTTGTTTACTTGAAGAACAGGGATGAACATATTCAACAAGTCAAGACAGTGCTCAAACGTCTACTCCATCATCAGCTATATGTGAAAAGCAGAAAAATTTGAGTTTCACACCACCACCAACACAAAATTCTTAGGATATAACATCAGCCCCAATTGTGTAGAGATGGATGAGTCCAAAATCAAGGCAGTCACTGAGTGGCCAGCCCCACAACCATCAAGGAACTACAACAATTTCTTGGGTTTGCAAACTTTTACAGGCGATTTATAAAAAACTACAGCATCATTGCAGCCCTCTCATTGCATTACTCATAGGAAAACCTAGGAAGTTAACTTGGCCCGAGAGTGCACAAGATGCTTTTAAAAGACTCAAGTCTAGTTTCACCACTAGTCCCATCTTGAAACACCCAGATCCAGATCTCCCCATCATAGTGGAAGTGGATGCTTCAGACTGTGGCATCGGAGCTGTACTCTCCCAGTGTCATGGTTATCCAGGTAAACTCCACCCATGTGCCTTTTTCTCCAAATAACTCACCTCTACAGAGACTAATTATGATGTAGGCAACAAGGAACTGCTGACCATCAAATCTGCCCCAGAGGAGTGGAGGCACTGGTTGGAGGGATCCAGGCACCTGTTTCAAGACATCACTGACCACAAGAACTTGGAAAATATTAAGAGAGAGAATGAATCCACGACAGGCCAGGTGGGTGCTACTCTTCACTCAATCCAATTTCACTGTTACTTATCATCCAGGCAGCAAGAATGGCAAAGCAGATAACCTGTCACGAAGACATCATCCAGTTCATTCATCACCTCTCCCAGAACCCATTCTGCCACAGTCTGTCATCATCGTACCCATCCGTTGGGACATAATGGAGGAGATCCATCGCAGACAACAAGATGAACCACCACCATCGGAATGTCCTTCCAATAGGCAGTACGTAACTCAAAATCTCAGACAGAGGGTCTTACAGTGGGTGCACTCTTCCCTAGTCTCTGGTCACCCAGGAATTCAAAGAACGGCAACTTCTGATGGCCGACTTTTCTCCATGATTTGACTACTTATGTTAATGCCTGTGCACAAGTTAGAACCCCCGGTCAACTCTCTGCAGGGCTGCTGGAACCTCTACCCATCCCTCAACGACCATGGTCAAACCTAGCAGTAAACTTTATCACCGATCTCAGTAATTACAATGGTTTCACTGCCATCTGTGTCATTGTTGATCGTTTTTCTAAATTGTGTCGTCTGATCATCATGAAAGGTCTCCCCACAGCTATGGAGAATGCAGTGCCCCTGTTCAACCAGGTTTTCAGGGTGTATGCGCTCTCAGACAACATTATCACAGACAGGGGACCACAGATCATATCATGGAAGCCTTTTTGTCATCATTTAAATAGCCAAAGGTTAAACTGACATTGATATCACCTTCAGGCTAACGGTCAAGTGGAGAGAGTAAACCAAGAAATTGGATGCTACTTACGCTCCTATTGTAGATGTGAACAGCACCATTGGAGCACTTTCCTGCCATGGAATGAGTACGCTCAAATCTCCCTTACACATTCTTCCGCAGGACTAACCCCTTTCCAGTGTGTTCTGGGTTAACAACTGTTCCCTTGGTCTGGAGAACCATCAGGGGTGCTGGTGGTGGATGACTGGATTAGGAGGACTGAGATGGTATGGGACAGCGCCCATTTCTGGCTTCAGCGAGCCATCAGGAGACAGAAGATTCAGGCCGACCGCTGGAGAAGTCCCAACCCTAATTACCAGCCTGGCCAGATGGTATGTCCTTCTACAAGGGATCTACGCCTGAGGCTACCTAGCAGGAAGCTCAGGTAGGTACAAGGTACAGTAGGTCCTTTTAAGATACTAAAACAAATCAACCCAGTTACCAATAGACTAGAGCTTCCTGCTGATTATCCTATCTCTCCTTCCTTCCATGAATACCTCCTGAAACATGCACACCCTGCACTGGAGCCTGTAACCATTGAATCAATGCCACCTCAAGCATTAGAGATCAATGTATCCCCTGCCTATCTCATCCAGGAGATCAAAGATTCCCAAAGGAGGGCTATTTGACTAAATTACCTTGTGGATTGTGAGGGATATGGTCCTGAATAGAGATTCTGTGAAGCAGCCTCAGACATCTTGTATCCCACACTCATCAGGGACTTCCAATGTGATCATCCAGATCAACCGACACACAGACCAAGGGGACAGCCCAGGAGGAGAACACCTGGAGGTGTTGCTAGGAGGGGGGGAATCTGTAATACCTTAACCCATGAACAGTTCATCCCTCCACCAGAGGGAGCCATCACCTGAGTTTTAGTGGCACTTCCTGTTATTCTCATTTCCTGTTTGTAGCTTTATAAGCCATGTACTTCACTTAACACATTGCGAAGTATAGCCAGTTCTCCTGCCTTCCTAAGCGTTCTCTTTTGCCCAAGCTTGTTACTAGTATATTGACCCTTTAGCCTGTTTGTTGGATTTACCCCTTTGTCTATTCTTTTGGATTTTGTTTGCTGTTTGCCTGCCCCATTGTGTTTAGAACCTTGTCTGGACTTTGTTTACGTCTTTTGCCTGTTGCCTAGGATTGTTTAACTGTTGATTGTCTTAGACAATAAAGAACCTCTGCAACATGGATTCTAATCCGTCTCCAGCTATGGGTTAATTACAGACATAAGGTGAGTCTAATATATTCAAACAATTCTAATCCAAAACCCAGCAGGAAAAAAACAAGGCAGGACTGCTTGAGATAGCTCTCTGACTATCGCATACAAATCACTTATGGCCACCAAAAACATCTCTCTCTCTCTCTAGGTTCAGTCCTTTATCTTTCAAAAGCCCTCTGATTTAAAGATGCTGTCTGCAGGCAAACAGTGATCTCCTTAAAGCCTGCAAAGGATTTTAGCATGTGTGGATCAAAGTCAACAATGGCATTAATTTATCCCTACATTTATGGCTGATATGTGGGGATGCAATTGCCCTCTACCATCCCCTGGTGTAGTAATTTTATTACATTAGGCTATTTCTTTATTGAATTGAACACTTTATTCTAAATATGTGTACCTACTGTGATGAACGAGAACTTTACATACTAATGGAATATTTTTAAATATCGTTTTTTTGACGCTAGTGGTGCAGAAATTACACAAGTCACCTTTAAAGCTTTAAATAACTATTACAGTCTAAAGTTACTTATACAAATGGATGTATATTTTTATATTTACATTTTCATTTGCTAAAACGCCATGTTCAGATTGGTCAGTTGCAGTCACATGATGCAATCAGAGATCAACCACTGCTTCTGCTTTTATCTGGTGCCACAGGGCAGAATGTGATGATGGTCCATCAACCATCCTTCACAATTGTGTTTTACTATGTAATCTGAAGACTTGCGCTTTGTCCATGAGATTACACAAGAAGCCTGAAACCTCTCTGTTTGACCACAAGTTCAGAGACATTATCAAATGCACAAAGGCAACTAAATGAGAACCTTCTCTAGTCAATGCATACTTATTTCTTCACATCTGATTCTGATAATTTGGCCATTACCTTTATAGCTGTATTTTGGTTTGATGTGAATAGAAAGTCACTGTTCACATAACCTCAGTCATTTAAGGGTAGTGAGAGAAAAGAGAAAAAAGAGACAGTAGGTTGTCTGACAGAATTAAAGTCACTTAAATGGCAAGCCCCAGTATTGTAATTAAGTCATTAGACTGAAAACTGCTTGGTGCTCACATTTCACTCTTTAATTACAGGTGAATAACACAGCAAATCTTCACAGTCAATCAATCAGAGCACCATGAATTATACATCATCTGATCCGGACAGTTTCTTGATGTGTGTGTGTGTGTGTGTGTGTGTGTATATGTGTGTGTGTGTGTGTAGTTTTTAATCAATAATTTAATGTAAAAACTTAAATGGCTAGTTGGACATGGACCTTTATTTTTTAAATCATAAACAAGATTTTAGGTTTACATTTATATGACTATACATGTAAAAGTGTGTCTTAGGTACTGTGGATGGTCAATTTCTTTTAGTTTAAAAACAAAAAAAATTTAACCACCTTTTTGCCTTCAAAAATTTGTTTTTTAATGGTCCTGCAATGTGGCAAATTATTATTATATATTTTTTTTAAACAAGTACAAATGTTTCAAGTAGTCTCTCAAAATGAGGCCACAAGAGCTGCATTTCATAATAATGATAAATGAATGTGCATTTGTTTTTAAAAATAGTTTTAGATTGAGTTTATCATGTCACACTGCAGGACATGTCAACTTCCCAAAAGTATTTCATGTCTGCTACACCCTTTATTGGTTTGTCTTTCTCCATGAAAGTATGCTTGTCTCAAATTACAGGGCAGGTTGTTTTTATATACAAGTATAAAAAGAAAAGGATTTTTAGCAACTAAATTATGTAAAACACTTAGATCTTCAGTTTTAAAACGTGAAAAAACTGACCAGTATTTAAGACAAAACAAGCCAGTCAGCTTTGTGACTTCTGCATTCTTTACAGGAACAAGCAATGTGCATCTATCAAAGAGAGGGTGCCTGTGTGGAGAGAATCCGGAGAGTTTTTGCTGTGAATTTAGGAGGTTTCAAGTCTATTTTCAAACCTGAGCTTTGAGGGGTGTATTGATAATATACTGTCTAACCTGAATAGACAGGTGCTATATAATGGATTTATAAGTTTACGTATATCATACAGGGGCAATGGTCACCTTTTTACTTCAAACTATTAAAATTGAGTAAATAGGGCTCTGTATTACTAGACCTTAAACCTTATAGTGATGACAGGGGAGCAGCTGATAAAGCTTTATGGTACAGAATAAAATACATTCTCTCAATAATGTGTGTAACATCCACCTAAATGTACATTGCATTATCTTGATTACTGATTAACAATATAAAGCAATAAAGGTTCCATTGAAATTGTGGCAATATCACAATCAAAGTTTTACAGACCTTTTGTTGTGAGTGTCTCTGACTAGTAGTGTATGTTTATATCAGAGTTCAGTGACTGATGTAGTTCTCATTTCAGTGCATTTGGTGTGTGCATAAGTCAAAGTAAGCCCAGATGTTTTCTGAATTTTCTGCACTTATTTATCTGTGAAATTATATTGAATGGATTTAAACATGGTAAAATTAATCACTCTTATTAGTAGCTGAAAGTATATCAAATTAGCAAAAATATTTAAATGTGATGTATATAACTTTTTTGATATGTTATACTATCCCTGATTATTGTATATTGCATAGAAATCTGTAAGTAAGCCATCATGTACAAAGTAACATTTATCTTTAACAACACTATCAAAGTGAATAGAAGGCATAACAATGCCGTTACAACATGGACCACCGTCTTGATTGTTTTGGGTTGAATGACATGACAACAAATATGACATTATTTTCAGATTTCTCTGAAAACTTGAAGATGGTGTTTTTAAAAAAATCCACTTGGGAAAGCATTTTCGAAAAGCTCAGTTTTCACTGTCAAAAACATAGAAAGCCCTAGTAAAAAGACAAGCTTAACCAGCATACAATTCCCATGCTGTTCTTGGCTGGTCAGTGCTGGTCTAGTTGGTAGGCCAGCAAAGCAATACTTTTCACCAGCAAAAACTAGCTGGTTGACCATCATGGTCTTTTTGATGAAGCTGGTTTAAAAGCCTGGTGGAGACACCAACACACCAGCATCCCATGCTGGGGGGACCATCACCCATAACACAATGTAAGCTGGTAATCAACAATGCTGATTATTTCAGCAGGGAAGAGGCACTTTCAAACAAAAAAACGTGGGAGTGTATCTTTAAGAGTTTTGGGAGATCCGTTTAATCCACTGCCTGTTACGTGCAAATTTAAATGGAAATAACCGTCTGATTGTAAAAAAAGCACATGCATATGCAAGACTTTCACAGATGCCTAATATCAACATGCAGTGACACAGATAAACGCACACACATCAGATATTCCACTTAAATAACTCTAAAGGTTAATGTTTAATCATTAAATGCAAGTATAATTAAGAGCAATGGTGTGCCGGTTCATTACAACTTTTTATTTTTTATCATGCTTTATTATCATGCAGTAATACACTGCCGATGTATGCCATCATGAAATCAGAGAGTTTCCCTTTTGAAATATGAGCACAAGTGGTCAAAAGAGACAAGGTCTGCTTGTGATTGGATCAGCCAAAATGCATGTTCAATACATGGTGTAAAAGCAATTTATGAGTCGGGTCATGTAGTTAATACACCCAGTCATGTAGCGTGCGCACCACCACAACCAAAAATCAAAGACTGCGAGTCTTTAAGTGTGCACAGGGCGTAGACTGCAAGTTGTGTAGTGTGCACTTGGCTTTACCTGCCACTAAAAGGATAATTCACCCAGAATGTTAGCTTTAGGGCACCTATAGCTTGTTTGATTTTTTCCGAAACAGAGACTAAAATTGTTACAATGTTGAATTTTCCACTTGGTTCTGTTTGCTTTCACAAGTCATCATTTAAAAATGTACCAAATTGTGTCAATAAAAGTCACATGTAAGCAAACTGTCCCCTTATTGGTCAGAAAGTTTGTGTGCTGTTCTGGGATTTAAAGTTAAAGTGATATACCTGTTTTTTGAACCGTAACACATCTTAGAGTATTGTTTATGTCACTGTGGCAGGGCGGAGGGCGGGGCAGGGTCGTGATTCCACACACCTAGCCCCAATCAGACCAATTAGGGGCCATGTGTGCAGAATCAGGACCCGGCCCCGCACTCCGCCCTGCCACAGTCACGCTTATGCAAAACTTCTCTGCATGGTATAGAATGTGCGTTCCAGTCAGAAAATGTACAATTCATCCA
The DNA here is from genome assembly GCA_032164185.1 of Moxostoma hubbsi. NCBI lineage: Eukaryota > Metazoa > Chordata > Actinopteri > Cypriniformes > Catostomidae > Moxostoma > Moxostoma hubbsi. Next base: position 1,112,248 of record JAVLUX010000218.1, read on the forward strand.
ACACACAAATTATAGCATCATAGTTATTTTTAATATACATTTATACATTTAGCAGACGTTTTTATCCAAAGCGACTTACAGTGCACTTATTACAAGGACAATCCACCCAGAGCAACCTGGAGTTAAGTGTCATGCTCAAGGACACATTGCGGTGGCTTTGGGGATCGAACCAGCGACCTTCTGATTAACAGTTGTGTACTTTATCCCACCACACCACCACCACCACTTCCATTTGAAAAGAGTCTGTTCTCGTGGTCACAGAGCTGGCTCTCTCTCTCTCTCTCTCTCTCTCTCTCTCTCTCACACACACACACACACACACATACACACACACACACACACACACACACACACACACACACACACACACACACACAAACACACAGCAGGGAGAATCCAAGGGAAATTATCATTTACTTTTTTAAACTGTCAAATAGTTGCTGACACCATCCTACCCGTGTTCTGCCACTATCCGAGAGAAGTGATCGTACTAAAATTACATCAGGAATGATAAAACAGCTCCTATTTTAAACATGCAACTAATCTAATATAGTAGCTAACAATATGAGTTTTGATGATGAATTACAGTGACGTGCAGATGTCTTCTCCAAAGATCCATCAGGTATGTTTATGGTTTTTATAGGGATATTGTTTGGTTTGTTGGTCTATTGGGTCAGATTGCTTTCTCACCACAAGCAAACCGTTCCAGTGTTCGTTTACAATCAGTCTGAGATCTCGGACCATTTGTTTTGGTGCAGATCCGAGTGCAATTCCAATGTTCATATATGCCTAAACTAAGCGAACTAAGGGAGAAACCGCACCAGGTTCTGAAACAAATGCTCCAAGCGAGCCAGGAGTGAAAATGCCCTCAGTCACCCTGTAATTTAATTTCAAAAGATGCAATAAAAGTAGGCTATCATGCTAACATCTGCCTAACATCTACTTTTGTGTTCCACTGAAAAAAGTCAAAATGTTTGGGAACAACAAGAGGGTGAATAAATGATTTTAATTTTTGGATCAACTATGCCTTTATATCTTCAAAAGAGCTAGTAGCTAGAGCTGGGAATACATGTACCTGTGATACCAATCTTTTCTACAATGTGTTGATGTTAATGAATGCTGTCACCCTATTAGAGGGATCTACAAAATAGGAAGAACCTCAAACATGCAAACACCCTTATTCATTTAGGAGACACTTTCTTACCAAACCAAATTGCAATCTAACTGTAAAAAAACCTTCTGTTTGCATGCACAGGTAATGAAAGGGAAGTATACACTTTGTCTGTAAAGGTTAAAGGTTAGCAAAGACGACCCACCTCTTCAACTCCGTTCTTTTGTTTTTTTTCCGGTGCTGCCTTCACTTGGCATACAATGACCCAGCCCTATTATTACAAGCTTTCAAATGTTCCAATGAAGAAACACTCTCTTCATCTTTACTACTTCAAAGCCACATGCCCTCTGGTCCTATAATACAGATTCAATCATACACTAAATCATTTGGTTAAATCAGCTTATTATCTCTTTCAGCCTTTTATTATGAGAGATATCCTGCCTCATGTATTCTGTCGTGATTAGCAACAAAACAAGCCTCTTTCACATGTCATTCTCACCACTCCCTCAGAATTAATTACGACCCACGCTAACGTATCATACGCTCTTGTGAAACCAGGTTTACAACATAAAATTCCACCTGTCTCCCATTATCTATAAAAATGGGACATATAATCTTGATATATAAACAAGCTTCTAGGCATTTAATCCAGCTCTGGGTTCATTTTATTCAGAGTGACCCCCTAGATGGGTTATAGAAAGCCTTTAAAACACAATTCATGTGACAAATGTGCTGGGTGTGTGTTTGATGGATGGCGTTCACTCCCAAAAGTTTTCTTTGCACAAAAAATAACTGCTGATGGTAGTCCTGCTTTCACATTAAATGGGTCATAAGACATCAGGATGTCAGATGAAGAATTAGAAATTAAAGGTAGTGGCCCTGTTGGTAAGACAATACAATAACAAACAGAACTGCACCATCTGCCAAAAATAACATTGTGTTCTAACAACTCATTACTAAAAAGACACCAAAATCAAAATTAGCAGGAAGATACAATATATCTTTATAACCTTTAACTTGTTTTAGTTTTTTATAAAAATATATTATAATATGTCACTCGTTATATAAAAAAGCCATTTCCACATTAAGGCTTTAAATATGTGACTGCTTAGGAGTTCTGTAAATGTAAAATTTCTGGTTTCACGTACAGTCAATACCCTCAAAGCCTTTATAATTAAAAAGACATGTGTAAAGAACACATTCTAAGCATTTCTTTTCTCTTTTTTTGTGGTCATTTAGTACAAATGTGCCCTTCGGAAAACTATTTGGCTGAAACACAAAACATTTTAATTGTTATTCGACAGCTACAAATAGGATTCCATAAAACCATACTTCAATGAAAAACAAATGCAGCTCTTGTATCTACACAGTCTAGAAATATACCAACAACAGCTTCCCAAACCAACCACCATTTTGGGAAAACTCTACTTTACAATTCCTACATGTACCTACAGATGCAAACTTATGAGAAAATGTGACATATGGATTAGCATTTAAATGCTAATCAATAATTGCATCATTATGCTGTAGCAATGACCCACACAGCATAAACACAAAAAGAGGCTGCTGACATACAGACTATACGATTGATATATTGATCACCTCCCCCAATCATTAATTTATGGAAAAATAGACTCAGCACAGCCTTTTAAAATGAAACACTTTAGTTGTGAGGTGAACAAGCCTCTTTGTTTTATTCTGGAGTTGATGGGAAGAGCTACAGGGAAAATAAAGGGCTAGTGGTTTGTTTGTGTGTGTGTGTGTGTGTGTGTGTGTGTGTGTTTAGTATGGGGGAGCTTTGTGATCTCTAAAGCAGGCATGACACGAGAGGAAGAAAAGCTACATCTCTGTCCTTCACCTGTATCTGAGCCAAGACAAGGGTCAGACATGATTTATGCAATAAGCATAGAAAACAGTAATGCAAGGAGTCCTGTTGTCTCCATTTGTAGAAGTCACAGTAATGCTATCACATAGACTTTTATAATTACAAACTCATATATGGGTACAGACTACAAAAGATAACCTTTTAAACAGCCATTGTTGTATTATTTTAATTACTATAATTTAAATATAGGTTATTTAATTATTACATTTTAATTTAATTGTTTATTTATCCATTTTAATGGAATTCATTTATAGACATACAAATTCATTAATTAATTAAAACTTCACTGAATTAAATGATACATTTAATTGAATTAAAATTTTATCCATCTTAAATATTTTTTATATTTTATATTTTAATGTAATTTTGTGTTTGTACTTATCCTTAATAATTGAATGAAACTACTAAGAATTTCTCTATTTCAGTATTTAGAATACTATCATAAAACATTAAAATAAATAATATTTTATATCATAAAAAAGAACATTTCATACAGCCATTTTATTTAATTATTTAAAAAAATAAAAATACTTTTTTTTTTTCAAATAATTAAATAAAATGGCTGTATGAAATGTCCTCTTTTTATAAGGTTTATGGTAAGTTTCTTTACTGTATATATATATATATATATATATATATATATATATATATATATATATACACTAGTGTTGTCATGGTACCAAAATGTCAGTACCGATACCAGTTAAATTTCCCAGTTCTCGAAACCAATTTCAATACCATAACAAAAATATGCTAATATGATAATGTGCTATTATCATATTAGCACCAGTTTAGTTATTTTTAATTATTTTAATAATTATAGTTTAATAATAATTATTATTATCCAGAACTTTCCAGAATTTTTTTATTTGTATTTAATTTCATCATCACAATGGTGTCTAATCAATAAATTCTTAAACTTTTAACAAGTGAACATAAAACTTTTTAACATGTCACGTTTTTGGCACAGTTCAGGGTAAATTCTAGAGAGTGTTGTGCATGAAAATACCAGTAGATCAGCAGTTACAGAAATGCTCTGTGGGAGCCATGACATCTGTTGCAGGGCTCCCTGTTCTTCTATTCTAATCTTTTCTTTTTGCAAAAGTAATGTTTGGGAGTCTAAAATTTATTTTTCCTATTGACACACAAAAGCTGAAGATGTAAATAACCATCTTAAGACAAATGTGTGAACAAGTGCCTAAAACTTTTGCACAGTACTGTGCAGTACTGTGTGTATGTGTGTGTGTGTGTGTGTGTGTGTGTGTGTGTGTGTGTATGTATATATATATATATATATATATATATATATATATATATATATAAATAATCAGCATAATGCACATCTGCGTGAAATTGATAATCAATGTAAAGCAACAAGCACAGGATGACTGTCCGACATGAACAGGCCACACCCTGCTCTATGTCCAAAGACACCATCAGAAAACAATGTGGAGAATACCTTTGGGTTATTTTGCCACATAGCATGTTTCGAAACTTATCCTGCAGCTGATAAGAACATATAGAGAACACTAAAGAAAATTATTTTCTACTCTGAGAAAAAGTCACCATGTATTTAGACAGATACATTTAGTTTAACACTTTTAATGACTAATGCACTTAACAATCCTGTATGCTCATAGGAGCTTGAATCTCTGTGGCTGTTTCCCACACAGTATCCCGTCATTAAGCGTTTTCTGCCCCTCATCATTTCCAGTGACTGGGGCCCCTCCTCCATCCTTTTGTAATAGTGTGATGTTTACCCTACAAGCCCAAGGCCATGGCTCTAATTATCCCCACATGAAAACTGGAATGACTAGCACTGTCATTAAAAATAGAGCTAATGGTTAGAGCAGCAAAAACAGGTGTGATCGTTATAACGCCAAACCACGATTCTTTTTCCATTTTACTTTGCACATTATTTTCAAGTCAAGTAATACAACTGGCTAATTTAAAATGTCCTCCTATTTTTCATTTGTAATGTTTCATAATGCTCGTGAAATTGTGTGATGCTACACAGGCTGGCCAATATATTGAGCTGATCAACACCCATTTCATAGCAAATTCATAAATATCGAGACATCATTTGAAAATTGTTAAAAGGCTGAAAAATATTGAGATATAGTTCCTGCTAGCTCAGGTCAATTGCACATGCCGAGTGCTGGACTAATGAAGCAGGCAAATGTTTAATCATTGTATACACAAATGGCTGAACGGGGGCCACATCCACTGAACAGTGCAAAGGCAACCTCAGCAAGAACACTCAATGGCCAAAACAATGAAGGCATTCGGGCTTGGCCGCATGGAGGCTGCTCCATATTTCACTATTGCTGATGCACAGGGGTCAGGTCTGATTCACATGATTGAGCCCCCACAGAGCTGGATCTCCCTTCCACTGTATGCTATGAGTTCTTTCACATGCCTAGATGAACAAATTGCGTTTTACTTGGGAAATATCAGTCTACTTAGAGACTAAAGGTGTCTTTACACAGACAAATGAAGCCTGCTCTGTGTCTGCTCAAAATTCTGTGTAAAGATGCAATGATGCATAAAAGCCAGACTACATTATGACTGTTCTGACCCACCTTGCCCACCGTCTGACAAAGCTCTGAGTATCAAAGGCCGTTCTGATGCTTCTTTGGTTCTGTGCAAATGATAGAGTATATATATTTCACAGTTTAGTTTCATATTTAAAAGTGTAACTTAATATTTTTATTAATTTCATATTTCTATATTGATAGTTTTATGTTTTAAACATAAATCTCATAACATAATGCAATTGTAATTGCTGTATAAATGCATTTATACCTGCTATGAGCAGCATTAAGTAGTCTGTATAAATGCAGCTAAATGCCACTTAAGATGTAAAGATGGCTTTAGAGAGGCTCCTTGAATGTAAAACAATTCATAACAGTGAAGTTGTGTAAGGAACATTAAGTATGTTAAGTGCCTCAATGACAGTTTCAGAGAGAGTTTTTGGACTTAAAACACTAAATTCTAATTCTACTAGATTAAAATTCAGCAACTTCAATCAAGACTAGACCCTTTAACCTCTTCAACTTTGGAGCATTTTTGGGCTGCCGCCTGCAATTTTTCACACTCACATTTAAAAGTGTACCTTTTACACATACTGTGGACTAATTGCTAAAAATGTTTTTGTCTCATTTTTCCAGACCCCACCCCATTAAATAATAATAATAAAAAAGACACTAATTATGTAAGCATGTTGTTCTGGTTGTGTTCACTCTCCCTCCAAGTCTTCTTTTATTCCACAGCAAGTAATAGAAAATATATTTTTTTCTCTATCACCTTCCATAACAAAATGCAGATCTAAAATGAAGGTAGCGCTCTAATGCATTTTTGCCCTCAAAGATGTGCTTGTCCATAGACATTCAGTCTCGTTTTCAGTTCACGCACCACCCCCTTGTTTATAATCTAATATCTAGGGCTCTGAGTGGACTAGAAACAATCTCAAGCCATTAGATATCTGAGATCCTTCCCTTTGCTGTGATGTGTAGCATTTTATCATCATTAGTCAATAACATATATTTCCGATTATTTGTTTAGCATGCTTTTCCTGCTGGACTGCATATTTTGGTCTGGACATCTAAGATATATCATTGGATTATTCACACAAGCAAGCTCACAGACAAGTAAAAAATAGCCAAAGGTAAAAGCAGAAATAAAGTTTTTAGCTATTTGGGGCTTACGGCAGCAGTGATTGTGCATAAAAGAGACGTTTGTATTTGATGTCTTACAAATAATGACTAACCTGACTAGGCACAAAGAACACCCTGACCAAATTAAAACGTTAATCAGTGTCCGAGAATGAACAATTAAGCATTTGATATTGCTATGTGGCTTCACGCTAGCTGCCTGTAAAGAATGCAGGCTGTGCCTAATGTTCTCAGCTAATTCTGTTTCCCCCTGAAATGCTTCCTGTCCAGAATGAATGTGTTGGGACAAAAGAAAAAGGTTAACCCTAAATGAAAAGCATGTGATGTCTGGACAAGTGCGGAAAATGCATAGTTAGTGTTAATGGCTTTCCAAGAACACAGAGAATGTTAAAACACATTTATGACCATGATTCTTCAACTTTCAGCTCTTTCTTTACATGTGCATCTTTACAACTTCTTAAAAACGTTCCAAAAATATAAAACGTAATGAAGAATCATGCATTAAAAAGATATTTCACCCAAAAATGGAAAGTCATCATTTACTCACCTTCATGCAGGTTTGGAAAAACATTTTTGGGTGAACAATCTCTTCAACAAAACAACTCTTTTTGGACAGAACAGAGGGATGTCAGTTGAAGTAAGAAAGGAACATATTGTTTCTGTTGCAATTTAAATGATAAAAAAAGATGCTAAGATACTGCATGAGTGAGAGAAAACACTTCACTCTGTGGTCTCCGCTTTTTATTACTCCGTGCCCTTATGCAGCAACCAAGAGCATTAAGTGAGAAACCACTGTGATATGTTTTTCAAAATTTATGTTGACAAGCATTCTGGTCATGTGAAACCATGATAACGGCAATTATAAATAACGGTTGCAAAATGAAGAAGTGGGCAAGGAAGTGTCATTGCAGCTATGGGTACATCACATGATACAATTGATAAGGGAGCAGCAGTTATGACCAAATTGGCATTTTTCTTACAATAGGTGTTAAAAGATAGACAATTTTTGATTGGTGTTATCACATGAAGTATAACATGATGCTTGACAGCTTTTCTTAAAAAAACAAAAAAAAAACAAAGAAAAGCAAATGTTTCTGTGCATAAGTTGTAAGGACATTTTGAGTGTTCTGTTTAATGTATAAATATGGCAGTGTGAAAGATAACCAGATGTTGTAATAGTACACACTATATGTATATGTATGTGGGACGTGAGTATTAAATACTTTTGGGAAGCTGACATTGATAGTGTGAAATGTTATACTTCATCTAAAACTATTTTAAACAGAATTCTTCTCATTCTTTTTTTATTTTGCATTCAGTTTTGATGACTTCTTATACTTTATAGACTACATTAAATATTTGTGCTTTTACAAATTAATTTGTCGCAGGGTATTTAAAGGACATAAAATGTACACTTTCCCTTACACTGTACATTCAGATTAAATGCAATTTTTATGTCTTTTTTATGGCTGGGTGATTATGGCTACAAAAATTATATCTCTATATTTGTCATATTATTGATGATATTTGATATACAGTATATCATGATAATCTTGGATTTGCTATGAAATGGCATTAAAAACAATTTTTTATTTATTTATTTATTTATGTATTTTTTTAATCAGAGGAATCATCATTTATTTCAATGTTTAATGCATGAAATAAAAATAAACAAATAATAAAGGCATGTTTTCCAAATGTAAAAAAAATGAAAGTTGCCGCACTTTTTGGAGCCCAGTTAAATGCTGGATTTTTATGTTATTTTGATTAATTGTGTAGCCCAGAAGTATCGTGAAATAAGTCTCATGATGCGCTCTTTTGGAAACAGTGGCCAAATAACAAGCACAATGTAATCGTCGCAATAACCACAATATTGCTAAATTTTTTATCGCCAGCAAAATCACTGTGATAATACCTTGAATATTCGATATATCACCCAGCGCTAAAAGCCACCCATCCCTCAACAAAGTGCTGAAGCACATTATATGTCTATTTGACACAACCAACATAGTAGATGACTTAGGTTTTAACTCTGAAATTCTTAAAGTGGACCCCTTTCATACAGTATAATTACTCCTGGAACAGAGCCCAAATGAAGACAATGTTCAAAGGATTGCAAGGCCCTGCTTTGGACTCCTGCTCGCAGAACTCTGGATGGAATGCAGTTGCTTATGTTTAATGAGCAAAAAAAACAAAACTCCATGCTATGTCTAAAAGGAATGTTACTAGTTGTCCAGTAGAATAACTGAAATAGTAGTGATTCACACAAATACGAACAGCATTTGGGTAGTTGATATGATATACTTTGACATGTGGTGTGACATGTCATACTGCACCTAAAACTATTTTAAACAACATTTAGCATTTTTTTTTTAGATTATGCATGCATGCTCATATTATGCTTGCATGCTCAGATAGAATATTTGTATTTTTAAAAGCTCATTTGTCACAAAGTTGGTCCTTTTGAATGAACTAATGAAGGCAAAAATTAAAAGTGTGGTGAAATAAATATGAAATGGTGACCAGTTACAGGACCTAAAATACAAACGTTCCATTATCCATTTATTTAAATGTTAACCTTAAATCCTGATGTTGATTTAAAAAAATTCATAGACATGTTATGCATCACGTACCCATTTCCAAAATGGTGCATTTCCTACACCCAACACACTCATAATCACAATCACTTAAATTCTCTTTTGTAATGACAATCCTCTGGATCAAATTGGTCCACACTCAACAATGCATTTCTATAATAATAGCATAGTCAACAACGTGTATAGATCAATCCCAGTTTGAACATAACGTGTTCCTAGAGCAAATATGCATGGGAGTAGGTTCTACCCCACTAAAGTTTAAATTATGTTTTTACTAAAGCGAGCTCAGACCATCAAAGATCATTCATTACTGCTAAAACCTAATGATTAGCGACATTATAGCCTTCTGAATGCTGTATATTCATGTGTTTTTGAGAATAGAATGTCAGGTACAGCACAGCTAAAGCATTCATTCAGTCTGCAATCCCCTTACCTTTATGCTTATTTATTGTTTAGATTCACATGCAGAGTAGCTCTACTGTATAGTTATATATGTATATACAGTATGTGCCAAAATTCTGTGCACTCAAAACTGTATTTGGAGTGTGAAAAAATATATTTTGAGCACGCAAAAATGTTCTGTGTGTGCAAGATGATATTTTGAGCATGCAAGTTGATATTTTGAGTGCACAAAAATGTTTTGTGTGCACTAGATGATATTTTAAATGCACAAAAAGTTATTTTGTATGCACTTGAACTCAGTATTGTAAAGCAATGTACAAAGAACTTTAGACTGCTTGTTTGCTTTTCCAACCATATTCTGACATGTCCTGCTTCCTACGTCAGGAATGGCTTACAAGTGCTCTGTGATTGGACAGTTGAGGTAGCTACAGAAACCAGGAACATCTCAGTGTAAATGTAGCAGAAGAGCCAACAGGCACAATGCTACAAATTCAGTACACACTTTATATACTGTATGCAGTTATCATTACAAAAGATTTTTACCCCGTGGATTATAGACATACCAGAAATACTGTAAGGCTTACCTTACTGTAATGTAAGTTTTTCAAACTAGCGTAGCCTGGGATCACGCAATGCTAAGGAGTTCTTTCTATTTATTTAAAACTTTGTGCACTCAAACAATTGAGGTTCAAAATACTGTACTTTTAATTTACCCCAAACTATGATGGGAGAAATAATTAGCCTCTTTTCCCTATTGTACATTTCTTCTCCTTAATAATTTTTGCCAGAGGGGTTGTGGTAGAATGCATAAACGTCATAAAAATACTGAACATTTTAAGATACCCCACAGCTTTGAAATGTAAACATAAACTGCTTTTCTAAAAAGTAGGAGAGGACACACTAAGAAGGTGGAAATAACATGTTTATTAAAGAAAATAATACTTCATATAATAATAACAAAAAGAAGAAGTTTCAGCGGTTGCTGATCCATGGTACACTGTAATCTGGTCACATTTAATTTAATAAACTGATCTCACAGAATATCCTTTGATATAGATAGTAAAATTAAGTTCCCCCAAAACTAAACTATTACATTTTAGAATGTAGTTTTACACATGGGAGATGTTAAATTAATATAATTTCAGATAAAAGTGGTAGCTAACATGGCCAAGCTAGTAGCTATGTAAGCGCAACTTGGTCAAGTAGATAATCAAATACTAGCCAAGAGAACCAAATACAAATAGACACCAAACTAAGAGAGCTAGACAGATAGTTAGCTAGCTTGTAAGCCTATTAGTAGTGTACAGACTAAAATTTAATAAAGGTTAAATAAAAACAGTCAAGTCAACTGTGGTCATAGTGTATTACACATTTCCTTTCTTTAAAACAAACTATACCCTTTTCCTCTTCTTGTTTTTATTAGCAGTATGATCTGTGGTCTAGCCAGCCAATCAAAATTTACCACCTTATCTCTGATTGGCTAAAATTCTGGCACATTATAATGCTGTGAATGTGTTGAACAAGCAAGTGGTCAAAGCTATGCTTGCACCAGAGTGGGTAGGACAGAGAGCGAGTGAGATCTTGCACACGCAAAAAACAGTGAAGTTACGTAAATTTCAGAATTCTGTGCAAATTCACATTCAAGTAAGCATTATATAAATTCAAAATACATTTTTGTTTGCTCAAAGTGAATTAATCTTTGCAAGAAGATACATTGCTTTTCAAAATTGAGTTCATGTGAGTGCAAAATACCTTTTTGTGAGCTCAAAATATCATCTTGCACGTGCATAATATTTTTTTTGCGCTCAAAATAAAGTCTAGCAAGCTCGAAGTATAATTTTGCACACACAGAAAATATTTGTGCTCTCAAAAAATCATATTGCGTGCTCAAAATATACTTTTGTGCATGCAGAATTGTGGGCATACATATAACTCCATACTATTAGAGCCCATTCAACTGAGGTTAGAAAAAAAATATTTGTAGACCTACTTCATTTTACAAATATTTATTACTAGCTGATTGTCAATATTGTGTCTATTGAAATCCAATCGCTCATTTAAAAAAAATGATCTTCACAAAATATCTGTGAAGTTTAAATTTTTACATTTAAAGAAAAATGATCCCCTCTGGCCCGCTATAAAAGTCAATAGCCCATTGTGTGAGAGTGGGCCCATTGCACGCTCAAGCTCTGCTTGAACTTGTCTAATGGTTTAACTGCTAAATTCAAAGGGTGGTTTAATGTGTAGTGATTAAATATTCATTCATGTGCTTCATACAGCCCATTAAACTTTAAAAAAATAAATAAAAAAAAAACACTGTATATCTTTATCTGAAGTACACAGTGACCTCTGCTTTACTTAAAAACACCTATAATTTATACTCAAATATTAACCTGGCTAAGCATGATTGAGAAGACTTTCATCGTGTTATGCACTGAATAAATGTAAATGTATGCAGAGACAAGCAGACCTGCTTTCATTTGTAACTACTGGCCTGACACAACAATTAAGTCTCGCTGCTTTGTGAATTAGGCCTTTGAATAACAAATAGAAGGTCACTTTTTCTTATTTCAATGCTAAACAAAAATATCATGGAAATTGTCTGACTTCAGATGGAATGAAATGTCTGTGTGCTTCCTCAAACAGCATTTATAACTAGTAGTAGTGACAATAATAATAAAAAAAAAGGTAAAAAAAATATATATTTTTATGTTCTCTCCTAAAAGTGCTTTCTGAACAAATGTTCGTTTAATATACTGAAAAACACTACAAACATTTTCATCATTATAACAACATCTGTTTCCATCCATTTAACTTCACAATCATTAACAATAATTTCTACTTGACTTTATGAGTAATTTCTTATAAATCCAGATTGTAACGTTGGCACCTCTTTGGTTTGACTTAAAGATTTAAGCCAGCAATTAAACCTACATTTTCAATTTAAGTGGGTTGATATTTTTACAGAGCAGTTGCATTTTTTTACTGTTTACTGTGAGGAATTTTTTTTTTTTTTTAAGTCTCAAGGCTACATGAGCTCAAAGCACTGGACGTGTGCTGTCAGCAGAGAAGGAAGGACAGTAAATCTCCATGGTGTATTGTGCATTTCAGCAACAGATGTTTGAGTTTCATAACGGCTGTATTGAGAATCACATCATTATAAAACATGCCTCACTTCTCATGATACATGTTGTTCTCTGGCAAGCATTACATCAATAAATGACAAGAAACTACCCTGCTGCCTAACAATTTTACCTAAAGGAAACTCTGAAACTCCTTAACATGCATGTTCATTGTCATTTCCTGTGACAGAATCAGAATTCATAGGAAAAATCTAACTGAAATGGCAATAACTACAAATAATAAAAATGAAGAAGAAATGTTTGGAACTGTCATATAACACAGGGCAGATCTTATTCATGAGGTGTGTTTTATGGTTTCACTGGTGAACAAGACAAGTCTAGTTTTTAGTATTTCAGAACAAACAGGCCTCAATGTATTATTGAATATCTATAGCTGTAACCGAGATATCAAGATCAGTCATATGAAGCAAGATAAGTCATATCTCTTTATTCCCTAATAATAATAATAATAATATTAAAAATACAAAATCAGAATGCAATTACTTATTTAATCAGATTTTTTTTTAATTGCATATTTAATAAAGATGTGATCATTGTTGATAGTCATGCTGACTAAACCTAAAGTAAATACGTGAAGTAAAGATTTGATTGATTGCAACACAAGCTTTTGCACTTTGAACATCTCAGGCACTACACTATTAAGAACCGGACTGCCAATACAGGCCCCAACTGCACAGGTCATATAAATTTACTGTTCTGTACATTATTCCCATTCATTATGCTTTAAATAATTTTTACTAATGTACATTCAAGTTCTGGCCTGCTTAAGCAATGGAGACATGCCACGATAATGTAGGTCTATTATGTTATCTCAAAATTCAGCCAAATACGTCAATGTCCATTTTTCAGTTTCTGATACCAAATAAGGTGTCAGGTGTAGAACATTTATCAGAGCTTTGATAAACAAAGATTTGTTCAACCAATGTTTGTTTTATTGGACATTTACGTTACTAAGGAATCAATCAATCAAAAATCAGTTGATAAAGGAACCCTAATCATATTCATTCATTGATATGGCCAGGAATGTACTAATATTGTGGTTTGTGATGAGTGCGCTGTGCTCTTAAACTATTTACCATTCATGTCTACACAGGAAAAGCTGGACCTTCAAATTCCTTATCAGCAGCTTAGATAATGTCTTCTACAGTTGTGCAGATGATGGAAACCAGTCAATATCCTTCTGTCAACGCTGGAATGTGAGGAACAGTAATTTACTCGAGCCTAGGATGGCCATATTAGCTCGCACCACAACAAGCTACTAATGCAAAGTTCCTAAAAGTCGTCCACCAAAGCAGACTACTTCTATAATAATAGAACCAATTCTGTTATCACGATACACATAATTTGATGGGCTTCTCAAGGGAGACTGAGCTTTCTGTGTACATAATACAGAAGTTTAGGGTGGCAGTTAGCCAGATGCAGGAGACAATGAAGTGTCTAAAGAAAAAAAAAAAACAGCTTCTATATCCATCTGAGAGATATGCTCATCAAATCAAAGATACTCTACAGACTTACAGACTCACCCTAAAAGGAAAATTCTGTCATTATTTACTCACCCTTGGGTTGTTCCAAACCCAAATGACTTTAATTCTTTCTTTTGCAGAACACGAAAAGAGATGCTAGGCAGAATCTTAGGGACTGATGGCTTCAGTCACCATTCAATTTCATAGCATCTTTATCCATTCAATGAAAGTGAATTATCACTGAGTCTGAACTTTATGTCTAGTGTCTCCTTTTTTGTTCCATGGAAGAAAGAAAATCATACAGGCATGGAACAACAAGAAGGGTGGGTACATCATGACAGAATTTTCATTCACTGTAAACCCTAATAAGTTAGGAGAACTCAAAAGAACTGAGCCAATCAATTACATAAAATTTTTCAAATTAATTATCTCCCATGTTTAAGTTTATATAACTTTCAGATTTTGATGCATGTTAATTGTTCTTAACTTGAAATACTGAGTAAGCTAAATCATACATTTTAATGACACTTAACTTTAAATTCATCTCTTTGGCTTAGTTTAAAATTACCATGTAAACTCAACTTAAATACCTCAAGTAGATGGAACCAACACACTCTCAAGGCAAAATCATTAAGATTTGTACAACTTTTCTAAATTTGGCTAATTCGTATGATATCGTGCGACTACACTCGTTTGAATTCCTACGACTTTCACTACAGCCAATGACGTCGCTGGACATCGTTTCCATCAAATACGTGACAATTTCATGCTTCTGTCACACACAACAGCTTCCTATCATGTCTACACACTCTACAGATCGGTTAGGTTTAGATAAGTGTTTGGGTAAGAGCATAATATTAATAAGCATGTCCTTAACGCCTCGTGCGCTGAACTCACGCTTACTTCTGCATTAGACATTCGGGAATATGCACGTGATGAAGTCGTATGAGTTTATGTGAACAACATCGTGCGAGACCATATAAAATAGCCAACTTGTAAATTATGTATGAATTTTCATGAGATCGGGTTGGATGTGAACAAATGGAGGATGTAAATTGAGGCTACAGGATGAGACTCTGGCTAACTGCAGAGTCACTGTTATAAAAATCCAAAGCAATGATCCAGACCCAAGATTTGGTCAGTTTTCCTATTTCCCCAAAAGCCACATCCACACACAGACAAATGCGGCCTGCTCGAACCATAAACATGCCCCACATGCTTAATTGCTTCACAGTGAATACTTAGCAGTGATAATAGAGGTGCCTAGTCTGGAGGTGCAAGGGAGGTGTGTTTGTGTTTTGTTGAGCGGGAGAAAGAAGGAATCCTATTAAACTGTTGGTTCCCAGTGGTTTTTATTTCATGGCTTTGATGTTTATGGTTGGACTGTTTTTCAGTAAAGTAATTTCCTTCTCTTGAGTGTCACCCTTATTCAATGAAGACTTATGATATTGGCTGCAAAAATGTTATGTTAAAAACAGTACGTCTGGACCTTGTAAAAGTATCCTCCACTACGTAACTTAAATATGAAGAGGTCACGGCTTTAAGATTAATTCTGTCTATGAAAAATGTCAATTTCTTTACACATTGTAAAGTGCTTTCTAAAGTTTTTCAAAGATAGCAGAATACCATTAAAACACTTTGAGGGTTCCACTTAAAACCAAGAAACACTCATGTCTTCTTCTCTGTCTGGCTCTCCAAGCCTGCTTGTTTGAACATGCTCTCACTGCTCCTTATTAGAACACAATAAAAGACAGGAATGGAATGGGATGCCTCCCCTTACCCAAAAGAGCACTCAAAGCTCTGGTGATGGAGACCAGATAATTAGGTCTTGGTCTTTGATGCTCCAGCATTGCAAAAGGTGAGTTACCGGCTCATTTGTAACACAAAAGTTGGCAGGGCAATGGAGGTTAGAGTACAGTAAGGGTAGAACAACAAATTGAACAGTCATTTAACTGCCTGACACTGAAACTTCTGGCATGGAAAGGTTAAAGATATCCACTTTTCTACTATATTGCCTTGTGGTTTAGATGGTGTCATCAGACCTCAGCTTCTGCTGCTGCCAAGCAAACATTCTGGGCAATGGCCAACACTTCCACAGAAGTACAAAGATAGACCACAATTCACAAGCAACTGATGTTTGCTAAGAAAATATTATTAAAGGATTAGTTAATCCAAAAATGACAATTGAAAACTAAAAAGAACTCAAATTAGTAAACACGCGAGCCACTATGAACAAGCTTCTCTCATAGCACTCATAAACGTGTTATGGACAATCACTATCATTCCGGTTAGTTTTTTCACCATAACCAATCGCATGCTGTCGCAAGACTTGGAATATGACGCAGGAGTTGCACAGGCTACTTTTATGATAACTTTGGGTCATTTATAATCTTTAAAGTGAGACACTATCAACTGCCATTGTACTGAAAAAACGGGATGTGATGCTTGTAAGGACTACCCCGTGGCCACCAGGGGACGTTTTGTTGGTTTATTGTTCACTTCATGTCATTCGTTTGATTATGGGTTTTGTAGTTCTATTTACTGTCTTTGTTTCATTGGTTGATTATTAGTCCCATGTGTTCCTTGTTTTCTCATTAGTTCCTTGTGTATTTAATCCCTGTGTTTTCCTCTGTTCATTGTCAGTTCATGTCCTTTATGGTTGTAATGTTTGTTTTCTTGATTTCTAATCTTTCCTGTGTTGAGGATTTCCTGATTTTTCTTTGCATACCTTCATTAAAAGCTGCATTTAGACCTTATACTTTTGCTTCCACTCATCAAACAGTACAAAGGGGAAGTAAAAAGTTGATTATTCCTTAATCAACTTAACATAATTAAAGATTTTATATTGATTAAATAGGTTGCAAAATGCTGAGCATGGAGCAACACAAAAATAAATCCTGCTAGTCCTGTGTAGAATTAGATTATAAACCCACACCATCCCATTTAAGAGCCTCAGGAGTCACTTTAAAGACCTGTGCAGTTGGTGCCTTAAAATTTTTGTGTAAATCCAATAAATGTCAGAGCCATAATTAAGAAAATGTGCAGTGATTTTTCAAGCCGGAATCCTGTATTGGCAGTCCAGTTCTTAATAGTGTAGTGCCTGAGATGTTCAAAGCATGCAAATGTATCAGAAAACTCATCCAAATCCAAAAGCAGACAAACAAATCTTTGAATCTGGAATGCAAACTAATCACAAAACACCAAAGCAAATATGACAACAAGCAAATTGACTCATCAGTGCCGCCCCACAAACTCAAGCTAAATGCACAAATTGCAAACATACTAAGATATAAGATCAAATGTGTAACATTTGAAAATATTTCTACAGAACATTTCTCTTTATTTCTGGTAAATTGTCTCAAAAAATAGTGTTAAAATTGTGCATTTGTGACGAATAGTGTGATTTGATTTAATGCTTTGCATTTTCTTAAGCTTTTTGCAGTTTTACGAAGCTGCTGTGCTGATATGTAGCTATCTGATTTGAGTAATATCTTTGATTTGTTTGCATGCTTTGACTACACACTGTGAGTACTACACTAGCCACCCCCTCCCCCCCCCCCCCCAAAAAAAGAGAGCGTAAGTCCAAGTATTTCATGGCATTTCACAAAGCAATTCCTTTATAGCACCTCTCTTCACTTGTTTAAAGTAAAGACAAAAGAGCAGCAATCCATAACCCTCCACCCCCTGTGTGTCTCTGCTTGTATTTACTCAGATGAACAGCGAGGACTCAATGTTTTCCTTTTTCTGCCTCTGCTGACAGGTCCTTCCACAAAAGGAGCCTTCCATAGTGGGAGGTCTACTATGGTAAGTGGCTGCCCTCGCTTCTGTGCTGTCAGCCTTAGTGACATGTCCGCTCACCCCCTGAAACCCGGGAATAATGATATTAGTGGAGGGTGGAGGAGACAGGACATCAATGGGCAGATTTGTTCAATTTAACCCCTCTGACCCCATCCGGCCCTTCAATCTGTCAGCCAGACCCTTCCCACGTGCTAAACAGCTACACAGGGACAGGAACAGGCAAGGCAGAGGAAAGAAAGCATGAAAATCTAAACAAAAGATAAAAATGACAAAAGCTGACAAATTCTGCTTTCGCTCCTGGTATATGGAGGAATTTATTTGGGAAACTGGCCGCACCCAATAGTCTAAAAAGAGTTATATGGTGCATAGGCAAAAACATTCACTTTAAGATGAAGTTTGCAAAAAGCCTGCACACTCTATTCCTAAAAAATACACAGGCCCCAAACAAAAATGTCTGCTTGCTCGCAAAAATGCTGATACAAATTTTTCTGGAACACAGAGTGCATGCTTTTTTTAAACTGCAGTATACTGAAGTAGAAAGGCAACAAAGCACATCCAAATCCAATGCTTGCATAACATCCTGTATACTACGATGTCTTTATCAGATCTATTTTTGAAAGCAGCATAAATGTATCCTTTGTTGCCTATGATATACCACAATCTTACGCGTGCAGTTTGGCCATTGGTGGAATACATTACAATAAAAATGACGTCTGAAAGTGTGGTTGAAATAATAAAATTTCATTTCTACAAAGAAATAAACATTGTAGTCCCTAAATAGTTGATTGGTTGTCTCTAACTGACTTGAATTTGTTATAGATCATTAGACATTATGTCACAATGCATTAGAAGCTGATCTGAAACCAGTTCCCTTAGGAGGTGCTTAACTTCATGCACAAAACGCAGCCGGTGTTGTCATTGACTGACTTAGGTTTCGGACACGGCCAAAGAGAGATAAAAAGAATGGGTAGAAAAAGAAAAGGATGTTAATAAAATGAAACTGAATGAAAAGACACACAAAGAGTTAAAGGTGTAGTGGTATAGGAAGTCAATTAAGTGTGTAACTGCAAAATAAACTGCCTCAACTGACAACTGTACTGAATAAGGCAAACAAATCTGCAAATGTGACTTTTACGGCTGTGTTTGCTATAAGCACAAGAGGATTTAGAAGCACAGAATACAGAGGATATGTATTGTCTCCCCCCCACACACACCATAAAGGCATGAATTTAATCTACTGGCTACTTGGATGAACAGTCAGCAGTGCACCTGGCTCATGCTGCTCCATTCGTACACCCCTCGTTTGTAAAGCATGAGTCTTTAGTCTCTAGACATCTGTATGAGATTGTCTGTGTACTGCAGCAGCAGCAGCACAGTCAGCCAGCTGGAGCCAGGCCAACGAAATGCTGCCAGAAAAGTCAGTGGGCCACGCGTGTGAACAAACAGTATGGGAAGAGGTCAGAGAAAGTGTTGTGTGACGCAGACCTGGGAAAGAGAGGGGGAATCAGGGGCGGGAGTGGGGATGACAGAGACTCTCGGCATATGAGCCTGTTTTATTTCCCCCATTATGACGGATGTCTCCTTCATACTATGGCGGCTGCAGCTGCTTTTGGAGAAGCTGAGCAAACATGACACTATTGAAGAGGAGTGACCAAGATAACAGCCTGAAAAAACAAGATCATCACAATTATGCTTATCTCGCCACTCTGTTGGATGCCAAATCGATATGGAGGTGAATTACAAGAGCCCATATGTAAATGTTCACTAGCTGAAATTATTAGAAGTGCTTGCAAGAGGGTTACCACTAGGGATGTAGACAGTTAACCGGTTACCCGATTAACTGCCATTAACAATTTCTTCGAATATTAACCAAGAGGTTATTAAAGAAACAAAAGTGAGTTAAATTTAAAGTTTAGTAGTAGCACGAGTACAATGCGATTCCATATAAAAAAAAAGCCTCGACATCTAAGAGCATATATTTATAGCCCCGCATTTCACTTATATTGTAAGAGAGTTGGGAGTGTGATGTGCGGTGCGGGATTCAGTCGTTGGGTTTGCCGTTAACAGGCTGTGCATCATACTTACCTGCCTGACCAGAAGCACAATTTGTGGCTAGGCTGGCCGTTTTATTCTTCCATTGTTCAACTGCCAATAATTATCACTTCGTAGCTTTATTTGGCATACAAAGCGATCCATTCAAAATTTATTTTTATGAAATATAAGGAAATATACAGTTGTTCATTCAAATGTTGGTGTAATAATTATTGCTTAATATGGACATCTTTTGTGTGAGCCTGTTTTGTTTCAGCCAGTGTTGACCTTTGTCATGCATGTTTGGTCACTTGTTTGATTCATGCTTATTGGTTAACAGGTTAATTCTGGTGGTTACTCGGTTTAAAGTAACAAGACTTGTCTCTTTGCCAGCAGATGCTTCAGCAAATAATCGCACTTTGAGAACAATGTTCCCCCAAAGACAAAGGATTATAGCCATTTCACCCTCTACAATGCACAATATAGTTAAAAGATTCAAGGAATCTGGTCAAATCTTGGTGCATAAAGTGCAAGACGAAAACCACTTCTGAATGCACGTGATCTCTGATCCCTCAGACATCACTGTCTTAAAAAACATCATTCCTCTGTAATGGATATCATGAACATGGGCTTGGGATTACTTTAGTAAACATTTATTAGTCAACACCATTCTGCAAGTTAAGTAGATGCAAGTTAAGACTTTATTATGCAAAGCAGAAGCCCTAAATCAAAACTGTCCAGAAGCGCTGCCAACTTCTTTTGGCTCGGTCTCATCTTAGATGGAAGGTAGAACAGGGAAACCGTGTTTTTTGGTCAGATGATCCACATTTCAAATAGATTTTGAAAAAAACTGTCGTGTTATCCGGGTCAAAGAGGAAAAGGAACATCCAAACTGTTAACAGCGTCAGGTCCAAAAGCCAGTGTCTGTATGAGCCAGGAGTGTGTCAGTGCCCATGGCATGGGTAACTCACACATATGTGAGGGCACTATTAACATATACTGCCATCCGGCACCGTCTTTTCCAGGAACGCCCCGGAATTTTCAGCAGGACAACTTCAAATCACATACTGGCTGAATAAGCAGAGCGTGGGTGCTAGATTGGCCTGCCTGCAGTCCTGACCATCTCCAATTAAGAACATGTGGTGCATTATGAAGCGCACAATATGGCAACGAAGACCCTGTACAAATGTGCAGCTTAAGACCTGCTGTTATTAGAAGAAATGATGATTGCGACGAAGTTCAGTGGAAAGGAGAAGGCAAGAACCAGCTTAGCAAAATAAATAATAGTTTAATGATTAACTAAAACAAAAAGACAAACACATGCCAGGCAGCTGCCCGTAACACTCTCTCTCTTTCAAACTGCCATCTCCGGTCGCCTTTATCTCTCTCGAGCTTGATCAGCCTGATTAGGGGTCGTGTGAGCAGAATCACGGCCCAGCCCCGCCCTCCACCCTGCCACAGAGATGTTTCACAGTGGCAAACATTTTTGGAACATGTTGCAATCATTTGATTTGAAATTACTGTACATAAATACAAACAAACTGTCATGTATTCCCTGTTTTTGTCTAGACTTTTATGTTGGAATTCTTGTTTAGTTCCCTGTTCCTGTTTCCTGTGTTAGTTTTGTAGTCCTTTGTAGTTTTATTTTTTTTCATGATTGGTTCGCCCTGATTGTTTCCCCAGGTGTTCCTTGTTTTTCCTTTTGTATTTAAGCCCTTGTTTCCCCTGGTTGATTTGTCAGTCTTCACATGTGTTGCCATGTTCTGAGCCTGGTTCCCTGGTTCACTGTTTTTTGTTAAATTTTATTCTGAGATCTTTATTTATCTTTTTCATTAAAAGCTGTATTTAGATCCTCATTCCTTGTCACACAAACAATGAAATTCACAAGTTAAAACATCATATAATGTTTAGTTGTAGAGCTTTCAATAAAGCAAAGGGTGAATATAATTTACAAATCACTCATTTTTGTTTTTATTAGCATTTTCCATACTGTCCCAACTTTTTGGGATTCTGGTTTTATCTGACCAGGAAATCCTGAAAGCATCACTATTACTATTGCTCAAACTTAGTGTTAGGGATTTGAACGTTCGGTTACAGACATAAGTGATACATGAAGAGGAACATCAGAGAACATCCTGAGGACTGGCAGCCTGACTGCTATTGAGGAAGTGTTGAGGAAACTGTGTTGAACCAAATGGGACGTGTAGTGAGATGATCAGAAGAAGAGCTGGGACAGTGAGTCTTCAGAGCTTCTCAAATCAGTGAAATTAACCATTTCATTTTAATACTAACGGATACTTCATATTTTAATGCTGTAAAAATTTATTAATTCTTGAGAAGAAAGCATTACGTTAACATTTGTTGAGCATTCATTAATGCAGAAGAGATGTTTGTTCACAGTGGCATGCATGTTCGTGCAAGAAATAGCATCGCTTTTAGTGCAAACAATGCAATTTCTCACGCAATCACAAGCCACTTTTTCTTTTTTTTATATTATGTGTTCCACAAAGTCCATTGTGACAGAATTATTCATTTTTGGGTGATGTTTTATAGTTTTTTTTTTAATTATTATCTCTGTCTTGTTGCTATATTGTTTGTGCACTGGAAGCTTCTGTCATCAAGAATAATTCCTTGTATGTGTAAGCATACTTGGCAATAAAGCTCATTCTGTTTCTAAATCCATGATTTAGACAACATTTCTTTAAAATCTTCAGGTTATAAGCAGGAACGGATTTCTTAATTCAGCAGTCTGAGAACGGCAGTAGACTGGATTAGTCATTAACTTCTCTCTTCCTGATGTGGAATATGGCTCCAATACTCTTGGGCCCATGAACAGTTAATCAAAATGGAAGTATAACTCAGAGCCTGCAGATGGAAATTTACGTATCCGCCTCTAAGCCAATAAAAAGCTATGTGAATAAACCATAGGTCACCAATGTGAGGCAGTTGGAAACTGGTCTCTCAGTACAAATAAATAATGCAAAGCAACATGACCAAGCAGTAAAGCCAAGAACCTCAACTTAAATCCAGATGCTGAGATACATATTTCAAATATCAAGACAGCCCTGCATGGTACCACATTCTCAAAAGAGGAAATGGTTCTGAGTGGATTAGAACTAAAAAAAGAGCTAACATTATAGGGATAGTTCACCCACAAAATGTAAATACTGTCATCATTTATTCATCCTTATGTTGTTCCAAACCCGTTTTTCATGTCATAAAGTTATAAAGGTTTAGAACAACATAAGAGTGAATAAATAAGTAGTAATAGGAATTGATACAGATATAGTGATTTGATTCAGATTCACAAGCACTCAATTTGATTCCAATCTCAATACGATCTGATTCTAATCTAGATCTCATTCGATTCCATATCGATTCATATGGGTACATTTCTGTTACAATGCCCATTTTGCTTACTGTATAAAAGAAATTCTCTCTCAGCTTATGCTCTTAATTATAAAGGAGATACTATCGGCCGCCGTTCACGTGGGGAGGTTCACTGCCTGCCGCCTGGAGAGTTGGGGCCACTGCCAGGGGTGGAGGAGTTCACTACCGGCCACCAAAATGAGGCAGGGTCGGAAGAACGGCCGCTGTCTGACAGGGGTCGTAGGACTGGCTCCTGGCCACTTGGGGAGGAGTGGCTGTTGTTCGTCAGAGGGTGGAGGAGTGATTGAGGACCAGGCGACGGCGTGTCTGGGAACCGGTGAGTACGTTTTCCTCTCTCTCACTGTCGCTTCATCTTGGCCTTTACCACTCTTTTTGTTGTTTTGTTTTTTTCCTCTCCTTGTCTCCCTCCCAGGTTGCGGAAGGCAGTGCCGGGCCCTTAGTGTCTACGCATGCCCGGCCCCCAATCGAGCTAAATGCGGCAGTTCGGAAGAGAGCGAGCTACAGGCAGCTGCCTGTATACGTTTATGTTTATTAAAACATTATTTTTGATGCTTCTTCTGGTTCCCCCCAACTCCTTTCCATTGAACCCTGTTACAGTGATTTACTAGTAATTTCTTTTATGAAGGAAATTGCTGAGATTGTATATGATGATAACTATCATCAATTTCTGCAGATACCTTTTCAGTATTGCTAGGAGCACCGATACAATTAAGTTTGTAGTTATAAAACATGATAAATAAAAATAGAAGATTAAAATTAATAAGTCAATAAACAAGGAGGATATATTGACATTATTTTGAATTTATTGAGTGGAAAAACAAAAGCTTTTTGTTTTAGAAAGTAATTAGTAGTGTGATTACATTTTTATGTTATCAGTAAAGCAATCAGTAATCAGTATAGCCAGTAATCTGTTACTTTTTAAAAGCCAGTTTTAAAGTAGTATTTATTAGTTTGTCGTTTGTTTGAGTAAGTTACCCAACATTGGCAAAATGTTAGGGACTGATAGAAAATAAAAACTAAAAGAACTGTATTATTTATTAAAAAGTTTCTTACATATGGTCATATGGTTGTGGTTCTTTAACAAAATCCAACAAACAAAAAATTGCTTGGCGGCACACTTCTAATACAAATCTCACTGAAGTGCTCCACATAAACAGAAATGAAATAATTCACATTTTACAAGTATGGCTTTATATTAAAAGGCTTTTTTTAATTTTTTTTTTTAAATGGGCTAGCTTTCAGACAATAATCAAAGTTTTTGCATATCATTCTGCATTTCTTGTACTCAACCATAATGTAAATTGTATTTAAAGGATGTTTGGTGCTTTACATTTTGCTACAGAGGTAATCAGCGGCGGCTGTTTCATCCTGCATGACACATGCTCTGATTCACCAAGTCAACGGAAGGGCAGGTTTACCAATGTAAATGTTTGATTTTGTTTGAAATGTCATCATTATTTATTTGCCCTCATACTCATGGAAATTAAATGATGTTGATAACCAGTACTTAGGTGGTGATACTGTTTTTTTTTTTTTTTACAAGTAACAACAAGCATCTCTAGCAGTTATTCCCTTAGACCAACAGCAATGCATTCGTATCACTTTCACCCAGAGTAAAGTTGGGTTGCAGCCAAGACTAGCAAACAAAGAGGGAGCTGGAGCCCTGAATAGATCAGTGATGGATGAGTACATCATGACTACTCGAATAATCATTGTGCCAGTGAGAGAGTGCATTTTGTGTGTGAACAAGTGTGTCAGGAGGGTCTGGTGTTTCCCACAGCTGTGTGTATGAGTGCTCATGTGCATTGGAGGCAAGGGGGCTCTATCACTTCAAAAGCTTCTGTGTGAGCTAACCTTTTATGGTCTTTGACAGCCAGGCTCAAGATGGCTACCATACCACACAGAGACATCTTTTTTTTTTACCAAATTCTAAAGCAGACCACAGTACATTTGCCAAACTTAAACAAGCATTCCAAAAAAAATACAAATCCAGTTGAGCTTGTAGCTTAGAAACCACTGTAGAAAATGAAAATGTTGTTATTTTAACAGTTGTTAATTTAAAAGGAAAGAGTCCCTAAAAATGAAAATACTGTTGTCCTTTCCTCACCCTCGCATTGTTCCAAACCTGTATGGCTTTCTCTCTTTGTGCATCACATAAGGAGAATGTGACGAGGAGGAGGGCATGGCCAGTTAATTTATGCATTAAAAGTTTATGTTGATTGTTCAGCCAGTTCCCACCTCCTCCTTGCCCAACCTTTACCTTTACCTGTTACAGTGGTGCTGAAACCCAGGAGGGAAGAGGGATGTGCTGCTGCGGAGTCCTCACCGCTGCCATCCACCAGGGGAGCAGCCGTGGCCATCAGCCTGGGGACTGAGGGGTCGCTGCCAGCCACTGAGAGCTGGAGGGACAGTCAGACCAGTGGCGCCCTGGCCTGAATCGGGCAGGGGAGGTGTGTGATGAGGAGGAGGATGTGGCTGGGACGTAAAGGAGCACAGCACAGCATTGAATCAGCTGATCAGCGGGAGAGCGAGATAAGCGGCAACCATAGATGCCGGAGATGCCTGGGAACCGGTGAGTAAGTTTTCCTCTCTCTCACTGTCGCTCCATCTTGGCCTTTACCACTCTTTTTGTTGTTTTGTTTTTCCCTCCCCTTGTCTACCTCCCAGGTTGCGGAAGGCAGGGCAGGGCCCTTAGTGTCTACGCATGCCCGGCCCCCAATCGAGCTAAATGCGGCAGTTCGGGAGAGAGAGAGCTACAGGCAGCTGCCCTGTAATATGTATGCTTATCAGTTGCCACATTGGATGTGCGTCTGTTTATGTTTGTTTAAGTTTATTGTTTATGTTAATGTATGCATTAAAAGTTTATGTTGATTGTTCAGTCAGTTCCCACCTTCTCCTTGCCCAACCTTCACCTGTTACAGAGATGTTATTTGAAATGTTAGGGACTGACAGTGAATGTGACTGAGAGAATGATGACTTAAGTGTTCCACAGAAGAAAGCCATATGGGTTTGGAACAGCATAAGTGTGGGTAAATCATAACAGAATATTCATTTTTGGGGGAACTATCCTTTTAAGGAGCGATTTAAAATTAATGACTTCTGTCATATTAAACAGCATTTTAGACGAATAAAACAAGTTAATTTAGATGTTACCACATAAAGTAATTTTTTTTTAGATACTGACAAAACATGTTTTGTAGTGCATGGCTGACCTTTTACATTGTAAATTGACATCCTTCACACTGGTGGTAGCATTACATGTAGATACCACACACAGAGGTAACAACTCAATCTAAGCCTATCCCACACTATGAACTATGTAACCTTTTAATAACCTGTTTGTTTAGTTTAAAGGATTTAGAGTTTCATTTCAGTCTACGCAAAGCTTATTATTTGTATTGTCAGCTCCAACAGACACTTTTTTCATCTAGGCTGCAGTGTATAAGCCACGTTCATGTCTTGTTTAATTTAACAGACCTTGGTGAAATGTGTGTAGGTCAGGTTGCCAAAATGATGGGGAATAAATGTCCTGACAAAGATAGATAAACCTGTAATCACAAATGTTGTGGGGATCAGCCAACAGCCCCCATGAGGAGAACTGCTTGATAAACTAACTAATGTCTTAAAGAGATTCACCAAAAATTTTATTAAAAATTACACACCCTTATGTTGTTCTAAGCCCATATGACTTTCTTTGCCCCATGGAACACAAAATGGGATGTTAGAACAATGTTAACCACACAATGTTAGTCACCATTCATTCATTCATTGTATGGAAAAAAGATGCAATAAAATTGAAAGGTGACTCAGGCTAACATTCTACCTAACATTTCCTTGACGGTTATGTAGTGAGTGAGTAAATGATGACAGAATTTTCATTTTGGGCAGAACTTTAATGAAAATGCAAAAAGGCATCTGGTAAGGGTTAAGTTTAGTGGTACAGAGGATCAAAAATATTATTAGCTCTGTATTAAAACAATAGAAGTCAATGGAAAGTTCCTACCATGATAGAAAAACAAATGTGTGTGTGGGTGTGTGTGTCTGTTTGTATTCATAGTAAGCACTGCATTCATACAATAATGTTGACGTTAACACTAGGCTAGTAGAGTAAAAGATGATAAGGCGCATTATTGTCTACACGTCCAGTGTAAAAATTACTATTCCTCACAGGGGGTCTTAGAATATCAAGAATACCCTACACAATCCAAAACTAAGCTCCAATACTAATAGTGCTGGGCTGTATATCAAGGTAAATGTGTAGTGTAAATATACAGCTCTGGAACAAATTAAGAGATCACTGAAAAATTATCAGTTTCTCTGGATTTACTATTTATAGTTATGTGTTTGAGTAAAATTAACATTTTTTGTTTATTCTATAAATACTGACAACAGTTCTCCAAAATTGCAAATAAAAATATTGTCATTTATAGCATTTATTTGCATAAAATGACATCTGATCAAAATAACAAAATATGCAGTGTTTTCAGACCTCGCAAAGAAATAATGCAAAGAAAACAAGTTCATATTCGTTTTTAAACAACACAATAATAATGTTTTAATTTAGGAAGAGTTAAAAATGTATATTTTGTGAAATATCCCAATGACAGCTTTCTGGTGACTTGGTATGCTCTATACCAGTCTTTCACGTTGCTGTTGGGTCACTTTATGCCACTCCTGGCACAAAAATTCAAGCAGCTCGGCTTAGTTGGATGGCTTGTGACCATCCATCTTCCTCTTGATCACATTCCAGAGGTTTGCAATGAGGTTCAGGTCTGGAGATTGGGTTGGCCATGGCAGGGTCTTAATCTTCCATCCACACTTTGATTGACATGGCTATGTGGCATGGAGCATTGTCCTGCTGGAAAAAACAATCATCAGAGTTGGGGAAAATTGTTAGAGCAGAAAAAGGAAGCAAGAATTCTTCCAGGATAACCTTGTATGTGGCTTGATTCAAGGTCCTTCACAAAGACAAATCTGCCCGTTTCCAGCCTTGTTGCAGCACCCCCAGATCATCACTGATCTTTGTGAAGGATGCTTGAATCTAGCCATGTACAAGGTTATCCTGGAAGAAAACTTGCTTCCTTCTGCTCTGACAATGTTCCCCAACTCTTAGAGTTGACATGCCACACAGCCATGTCAATGAAAGTGTGGATGGAGTGCAACCGGATCAAGACCCTGTCATGGCCAGCCCAATCTCCAGACCTGAACCTCATTGACAACCTCTGGAATGTGATTAAGCAGAAGATAAATGGTCACAAACCATCAAACAAAGCTGAGCTGCTTTGTTTGATTTGCCAGGAGTGGCACAGCAATGTGAAAAATATGTAGAGCGCATACCAAGACACATGACAATTTAAATTTTATTTAAAATCAGGGTTATTCCACCGAATATTAACATATTTTCTTTGCATAATTCAAGGTCTGAAATCACTGCATTTTATGGTTATTTTGACCAATTGTAATTTTCTGAAAATAAATGCTCTTAATTGTAACACTTGTGAGAATTTGCCCTAGCGGCCACTAGAGGTAGCTAGGAGAACTAAGGCTTTTAGTTTGAAGTTCTGTGTTTCCTTTCTTGTGTCTCTGTTCCTGATTCCTTTCCTGATTGTCATCCCAGCTGTGTCTTGTTACCCTTGTTAGTTCTTGTGTATATATTCACCTTGTGTTCTCTGTCCTTGTCAGTTGTCAACCTTCCTTGGATGTAACAGTTTGTTTTGTGTTCTTGTTTTGAGTTCTATGTTTATATCTCAAATGTTTTTTCTTAAAAGCCTGCACAAAGATCATCCTCCTCTCGCCTCATTCCTGCAGACGTTACATTAATAACAATATTTTTATTTGGGAGAAATGTTGGCAGTTGTTTATAGAATAAAACAAATGTTCATTTTACTCAAACACATACTTGTAAGTCCAGGGAAACTGATAACTGTGCAGTGGTCTCTTAATTTATTCCAGAGCTGTTATATGACAACAGTTCTACATAACTTTTGGCATATAAAAGTGATTCTGATCCTTTGCATGCCCAACAATAGTTTTCTCCGATCTTCTTTAAGGTGTATTCCATCATTCTATAAGCTCCTTCAGAAATTCCCGCTTCTCATCTAATTGCTGTCTCGTTTCCAAATCTGTACTTAACCTGCTTTTGCAATAGTTTAACTTCATTATAATAACCTAATTTATATAACAGATGATCATGAAGCAGACCATAAATCAACAGACATATGGAGCAAGTTTTTAAATGGCAGGAAATCACTGGCTTCATCTCATCAATTCTCTTCACCGGTCACCGATCACAAAGGGACTATTGCACAGTCACATTACAGCATATTGGGGGGGGGGGGCTTGAACGAACCCATCCATTGTGAGCTCTTTCGTAACAAATTCTAGCTAAACAGCAAGAGTTAGCAGGATAAATAATTGAAGGAATAAGGTCAGTAATTCTAAGAGAGGAAGGGGGCTATGAAGGGATGAAGCAGGGGAAAATGAGGGGGGTCAGGCTATTAAATTTATGACCCAAAGTGCCACATCATCAGTGGGGGATGCCATTTCCTGCCGGGGGGGGGGTCACACTAGCATTGCGAAAGCAGATGGTGAAGACATCACCACAAATTATACCTTCAAACACACTATCAAGTCCTATATCACAACAACTAAACCCCTATTGATGCACAAAGAAAAACACAGAGTAATGCGTATTAAAACAATTAAGTTTAGAAGGCTCACACCCATCTGAACTTTTCTTTATGTTGCTAGTTGCAGGTATAGACACATCCAAAACAGATCTGGTTATTATTTTTATGGTCGTTGCTTTAACAAAAAAAAAAGTTACTATAGAATGCAAAGAGAAAATAGCAGCCAAATACGCAAGCAAGCACTAAGCAAAATGCATTGGAAACCGTGAGTGTGAGGACGGGATTGCTGTGAAACATGTTTCTGCAGGTAAAATCCTCAGTGTTTTATGTGTAATGTAAACTTGTATCATGTTCTTCCTCAGTTTGAATGTCCAAAATTAATGCTAACCAAACCCACTTCTCTGATTGTAAATACGCTGATATTGGTGAAAGCATTCAACAGTCTCAAACTGAAATATTTGTGTTAAAACCAATATTATCACAACTTCTTTAGCATATCTTATTCAGGCAAAAAGGAGAAGTGTGTTAACCATAGCTCTTATTTGAAGCTGTCTGCTATAATGGAGGGTTTATTCTAAGTTCATTTCAAATCATTCTAATAAGTTCATTCTTACAACAATCACTTCTAGTTTAGTTTGAGCAATATGTAGCAGTTGAAAAAATGTAAATATTACATTAAGTATTATTAAAGGAATACCTCATCCCAAAATAATGATTTTGAATTGTTTACTTACTCCCGTTTTGTACCAAACTGATATGACTTTTTTCCTCCATGGAACACTAAAAGAGATGTTAGGCAGAATGTTCAGTCTCAGTCGCCATTGGCTTTATAATGTAATGAATATGAATGGTGACTGAGGTTATCGTTCCCTAACATTTTGTCATTGTTGGGTAGGTACAACAAACTACTATTTACTACTCTAAAACATTTATCAGATTACTGAATTTACTGTTTACTTCTTCAAAAAAGTAACCAAACTAATAATTACTTTGTTACTTTTTAAAACATTTCTAAAAGCTTTTGTTCATTGACTCGTTAGGGGGCACACACCCTTCAGCTGTAGCAAAAAGCAAAAATACGTACATATCAATGTAATTCAAGTTTTAAATGTATTCTACATCTAAAATATTATTCTAGAAATGTGAAATTCAGTAACTGTAATCTGATTACAAGAATTGTGGAAAAGAGTTTATGATAATTAATTTTTTTTGGGGGGGGGGGCTATCCTTTTAACTCTTTACCACAAGAGCATCTGGATTTGATCTGCTGAACAGCATTGGCCTGTCAAATTTAATGTTGATCATAAAACATTTGTCTAAGAAGATGATACACAGCAGGAGCACAATGTATAAGCTAAGCCAACAAAATGACACTGAAAGAAGAGGCCTTTAATGTAAGAGCTTTACAGATCTTGCACTGAATTATTTAAGAGAGGGAACATGAGTCTTGGTCAGCTCAGAGGAATACGCCACATTTCTCCTGCCATCGAAAAAAAGAAGGGGGGCACACATGAGCTTGTCTGAAACACATACTGATGCGATGTGGAGACACTGTGAGTGGTGAGTGATGAGAGGTGAAAGGTGAGCACTATATATATATATATATATAACTACACACACACACACGCACGCACGCACGCACGCACACACACAAAAAACAGCCATCACACATTCCTAAGAAAAGTGTGTTGTATTACTCTCAATATATTTATATACACTTGTGTTTATAGTTTTTAAAACCTTAAGATTTTTCTACTGCCACAACTGATCCTTTCACTAACAATTTGATCTTCTTAATGATCAATGAACGAGTGAGGAATCTATGCACAGCAAGCCTTGTTTTATGGCGATGTGAGGGGGTGAGGTCTTCAAATAAGTCAAAGGTCATTAGATTCTGCTTATGCTAAACAGAAACGAAGAGTCAGCAAGCCCATGTTAGATTTCACAGAGGCAAATGCTGATTAGAGAGGATCATGTTTCACTAGGATACCATCTTAAAGTGACAGTAGCATTTTTTATCTTGATTTGGGAGTATATGTTATATGTCTGTCAACACTTTAATAATGAGACAACCTGTAATAATTAAAAAGACACAACAATAAACTGCCTTACAAAAGAAAAATCAAATTGAGCTATGACCAAAATCTGGTTTGTTAAGAGTGTTTCTCAACTGGTGGGTCACAGGTCTGTTCGGATAGGGTCGTGGACAGCAGGGAAAGAACAATGCCAGAGATATCCCTCCAGAAGATTTGACCAGCACTTTATACGTGCTAAATATGCTTCTCATCTGCAACATAATATTTTTGGGGTGCGATTGAAACCTGGTTTCAATGCAGAAACACTCATGCCAATGATCTGCTCTACTCTTAACAACTGATTTTGCTTTGGGACGTAGATCTTACATTGGACATCAGGTAAGATCTAAGTCCCAAAGTAAAACCAGTTGAAAACTGCCTTGGACTATAATATATGCTCATACTCAGAGAAAACGGAGTGGAATTATTTATAATACACATTTGACTAAAAAATCATTAAAACGTTTTCCATGTTCAGTTTTGGTACAGTTTCTGTGTTTTGGCTGAAATAAAGGGTTGCTTTAGATGCAACAAAATCTATACAGTACTTAAAAATAGATTTACTTTATTAGATCATTATCTAACCACCATCCATAGCAGGCAATGTTAAAATATACTGTACATTTCGGATAAAGGCTGAATATACTGAATTTTGCAGCAAGGTTGCAGTACAGGCTGCTTCCTCTCTGCTATGTGCTGTGCATTTTTATTGGTCAGCGTTCAGCCGCTGAGGGGCCAGATCCAGTGCACAAGCCTTATGGCTTCTCTGACACTAGATAGTTTCTACACATAAGTGCAAACTTGGTCCGGATTTAGAGGCCTTCTCTATATTTTTTCCTTTATCTCGAAAAGGGTCAGTATTGATCTTTTATCCCCTTTTAAGCAGCCTTGAATAATCCGTTTCCCTTGATCTTCTTTTCTACACAGTTTGTCATGAGCGCTGAGGGGGAGAGAATGGAATCAAGGAAGGAAAACATATACATTATCTTGTCAAAATTCTATTTAACTTCATTAGGCCTCATCCTAGAAGAAGTGGACAATGTCCTCTGTTGATAGCATTGGCTGCTTTTTAACAGTGCGGTCAATCATGAATGGACATGTTCGACCCCCAACATCTTTATCAATATGCAAAAATTATGCATGGCTGCACTTTTATTTGTATACGAAAAACAATGAGCATTCACTGCTCTTTTCATTGGCTAAACAAATTATTTCCTTCACATTTTTTGAATGTTCTGGATTAGATGCCAACTAGTCCTTGCTAGTTATGATTCTGTCATCTAATTTAATGTGCTATTTGGTTAAAGATAGACAGGCCAAACCACAGTGAGGATGTGAGCTCTCTTGGTCAGCTGTGGATCTATGGCATTACAGGATATATCTAGTTTGTATTGATTTAGTGAGGACTTCAATCCGAATTTACTGATTGCTTCCCAGTACCTTTTTGAGCGAGGAAGGGGCCAGAGGATTACCCTTAAGATGTACACGGATATGACTTTTAGCTCTATTAATCCAATTGTGTTCACCTATATATAAGACACAAACTAGCTGGAGTACATGGCTATTTTAGGAAAAAATTCTCACCAGTAGAAAAAAAGAGAGACAAAGAGAGAAAAAAAGGAGGGGAATGTTTGTAGCAAAGTGTAAGACAATAAACCTTGCAGAAATTTGAAGGAAATAAAGTTGTTTAAAATTCTGTTGATATGCTGATCATTTTCTAAAACTCGTTCTACGTATTATTTACACATTCGCCACTTTTATATTCAGAAATCAAATGCTTTTCTCCTTAAAATACAAAATTAAATCCACACCTACGCAAACCTTAGGAATAGAAAGTCTATATTCAAGCAACAAAACTGTCCCTTGCAATAGAAACTCTATTTAATACAATAAAAAAAAGCAACTGAGCTCTATAATGGAACATAACAGCAACAGAAATGTGATTGACAAACACAGATAGCAAAAACATTCAATGGACGCTATCAGAGGATCCCGATATTCTTACATAAGGCACTTACACAATGTAGAAATCTTCCACAATTGGCATGGAGAAAACCAGCCTCTGCTAATTACTTTATTGTGCACTGCAGGTCAGAGTCCACTTTCTTTTTGCTCTGATGATAGTTAGCATTTAATTGGTTCAGCAGAGTCTGTTATAACCAAAATTCACACAAAAGGCAGCAAAATCACTATTTCCTCAGAATTCGATACAGCGAGTGTTCCTCGTTTACCTGCCAGAGTAACTCAATCTTTGATGCTATTCAGTAGAAAATACAGAGGACAATTCTTGCACACAGGTTCTTGCATACATACCTTCTACGGTGGCACATATTCATAGGATAATAAATGCTTTTCATAGGTTAGAAATGCATTTTGAGACTTGTTTTGAATACTCAATAAAAAAGACCTGCATTCAGTAATATGAGTTCCAAGGTTTTTAATGACTAAACTAATGAGGGAGTTGCACTAGTAACAAGAAAATCTCCAAAAACACCTATAAGAAACAATTCATTTAATGTAATATACCTGATTAACCATCCGAAAAAATCAGTGCTAACATTTCTTATAAACAACACAAACCTATTCTGGTCATGAAAACATAATAAATGACCTTATGAAACCTTTTTATTTTTTCAAACAGCATTTAAAATAATGTGTTCACTAGCCAAACAGAGTAAATCAAACCTTTCTGCTTGTGAGGATATATGCTTGAGGAATTCTCTCCAGAGTAAAAAAAAAAAACATCAAAACTACAGACATTTGAGAAGAACTTTAAAAATACCCACAATCGCTCTCTCTATTAATTGAAAAACCACATTTCTCAGCCTCATTTTCAATGTGTTCAGTGTTGCTTTTCATTTTAGAGTGTAAATATTTTAGGTTACAGCCTCCTTTAACAACTGAGCAAGACGGAAAAAACAAAAACCCTCTGAGCAAAACGCAACATGAGCTTGTTTTCATTTCAAATATTTCATAGATCCCTTCAGACCTGGTAAATCATCTATACGGCATCAGGAGAGGAATTGGGTGCAGGGCAAAAACTGTAAAGTAAACAATCCCTGGGATACAGAGTGGTCTGGTGCTGTTTCAACTATTAATTGTTGCCTGTTTCTCGACTGCCATGGCACAAGCATGCAGAGGTCTCACTTTTTCCACTGCCTTTTTTAACTGACCTGCAAATCTTTTAGCACAAAGGTGTGGAAGTCAGAGGAAGTCAGTGACATCCATGGAAATAATACTGAAATTTTCTTTCTAAAATGAGTCAATAAACATCTAATCTTGCACACCGGAGAAGTAATCGATAGGTGCGTAGGACACAAGCTTCAGAAAAGTCCACAAAATGTTCGTTGACTTTCTTACATAAGTGAAATAATCAACCGATTTAAATAGCTGCTTTGGATTAAAGTTGAGGCCATCCACTGTAATTGAGGTTTCTTTCATGAAGGTGAGAAATGTTGCATCACATGCCTGTGGAATTCAGCTCTAACTGACTCTTGAATTCATTGCAGGCCATTAAAAACAAAGCAAGCCTTCTATGCTGCATGTGGGTTGTGAACTATGTAGGGCACAGTCTGGTCAGTGGAGTAGCACTTACTAATGAATTCAGTACTGTATTAAAGTGGATCTTGATAGTATCACACTTGGGACATATCATTACTTTGTCTATTAATGACTCACATTTGCCTTCTCAAAAAACAATTTCACTCAGTAAGTGTGCACACTGTAACATGGTAACCTGCAATTCTACATGATCTAAAATTCTTGTAGGTGTAACCTAAAGTAGTCAGGTTAATTCAGACATGTTAAATAATATTTCTGACTTCAAATCAGTAAATTTAGATTTTACCACACAAAGTA
Organism: Moxostoma hubbsi; assembly: GCA_032164185.1. Classification (NCBI taxonomy): domain Eukaryota; kingdom Metazoa; phylum Chordata; class Actinopteri; order Cypriniformes; family Catostomidae; genus Moxostoma; species Moxostoma hubbsi. The sequence goes on from JAVLUX010000218.1 coordinate 1,148,304, forward strand.
CATTTTAGGTTTACAATTTTTTTAAAGTGCAGGATAAATTAATCTGGGTACATTAAGTGGTTGCACATGGTTTAAGGCAGTGGTTCTCAACTGGTTTTGCAGGTAAGATCAAAGATGGCTCCTCATTACTGTGTAGGTCAGTATTTCAGTCTTTTAAAAATAATATGAATAATAAACTATAGTATCTGTTATGAAAAAATGGTATCCTAAACACATTTAGAAACTTAAACTACAACTGCCACAGTTGTAATAAAAAATAGGTCTAATAGATTCTACCTAATAGACTTAATATGAAACTATAGGTTTTTGTCAAAACACCTCAGTTACGATTACTACTGTAAAATTGTGATAACTTTTAGTAATGGTGATGATGTGTAATTTGGCTAAAAGCTACTAGATTGCACAATGCACATTCTTTATATTGTGCGCTTAATATTATGCAAGTTTTTATAATAATTTGTGCTCCATGGTATGCTTGTAGGCCCTATATTTAAATAAAGGATAGGATACTTCACTCACAAAGAACTATTATAAAGGAACACTGATGTGTCTTATACAAAATATAATTCTAATTTATTCACATTTGTATCTTTTTCACATCCAATCAGTGGCACTTCAAACAACATATAGATCTGCTACTGAGTGTTGGGTGTGACCCATCACAATAATCATTTTTACATTTACAATCAGATTACATTTTATGAAGTGATGTTAGGAATTACTCTTTATAGCTATACAATTATAACTTCTGTTCCTCTTTTGTCACTCACTCAACGTTGTGTCGATGTGTCGAGGCCACGGTTGCCTCTGAACTTTAGAAAAGGCCAATGAAAATTGGCGAACAGAATTTGCATGTCCCTTCCCCGGACATATGAGTATAAAAGGAGGGAATCGTGGATCTGTTTAATCTGATTTTTTCTTCAGAGTAGAGCAGTTGTGTGTTCAGCAAGCTGGCATTCACACTACTGTTCACTCGCCTCAACAGAGCTTTTGCTGTTAGAGCTACGGTGCGTTACCAGCAGCTTTTCTCTTCTCAGCATGCCAGTGCAGTCTACACCCCTGGGCGCTTCGACAGCGATTCTTTATTTTCTCTCGATCACACCGAGGTAGCTCGCAGCCACGCACTGATGCATACGTCTACGTCTCGATCTTGCCCCCGACACAGACCCTTCCTACGGTTCGCGTTAGAGGGCCAGGCATATCAGTACAAGGTCCTCCCCTTCAGCTTGTCCCTGTCCCCTTGCCTCTTCACGAAGGTCACAGAGGCAGCCCTTGCCCCGCTAAGGGAAGTGGGCATTCGCATGCTGATCCTAGCTCACTGTCAAGAGTTACTGTGTGCCCACAGGGACCAGGTGCTCAGGCACCTCAGCCATTTAGGGCATCGGGTCAACTAGGAAAAGAGCAAGCTCTCTCCGATTCAGAGCGTCTCTTTTCTCGGCATGGAGTTAGACTCAGTCTCAATGACAGCGTGCCTCACAAATGAGTGCACGCAGTCGGAGCTGAATTGCATCAACTTTTTTTCAAACTAGGCACCATGGTCCCTCTAAAGCAGTTCCAAGTCATTTTAGTGGCTCCTTACTGGCACACTTGGTCTTGACTCTCGGACCTCACGCTCTTCGCAACAACACCTCCCTGGCGGATTCCCCTGAATGAAGGACCTTCTTTGTCAGGGACGGGTCACCCTCTGGCATCAATGCCCAGACCTCTGGAACCTCCACGTCTGGGCCTTGGACAGGACGCAGAAGACCTAAGTGGCCTACCACCAGCTGTCGTAGACACGATCAACCATTCAAGAGCTCCCTCCACCAGGCAGCTCTACACCCTAAAGTGGCATCTGTTTGCAAACTGGTGCTCTTCCCGATCTGAAGACCTGCACAGGTGCGCAGTCGGGTCAGTGCTCTCATTCCTGCAGGAGAGGTTGGAGGGGAGACTGTCCCACTCCACCTTGAAGGTGTATGTAACTGCTATATCGGCTCACCCCAATGCAGTGGACGGTAAGTCCTTAGGGAAGCACAACCTGATCATCAGGTTCCTTGGAGGCATCCGGAGGTTTAATCCTCCAAGGCCATGCCTGTTCCCCTCATGGGCTCTCTCTGTGGTCCTTGCGGGCCTTCAGAGAGCCCCCTTTTAGCCACTAGATTCAGTTGAGCCAAAAGCCCTCTCCTTGAAGAGGGCCCTCCTGATTGCACTCGCTTCCATCAAGAGCATGGCCAGGTGCTCTGTCTTACCATGGCTAATGTGAGGAAAACTCTACATAGAGTCAACCCACGGAAGGCTGTTGGACCAGACAACATTCCTGGCAGAGTGCTCAGAGGATGTGCAGACCAGCTGGCAGATGTTCTTACTGACATCTTCAACACTCTTCAATGTACTGCCTCAATGACTACCGTCCCGTCGCACTCACACCCATCATCATGAAATGCTTCGAGAGTCTCATTGAGGCACATCAAGACCCAGCTGCCCCCCTCACTAGACCCACTGCAGTTTGCGTATCGTCCAAACTGTTCAACAGACGATGCCATCGCCACCACCCTCCATCTGGCCCTCACCCACCTAGATAAAAAGGACTCATACGTTCTATTGCTGTTCATAGACTTCAGCTCAGCATTCGACGCAATCATTCCTAAGCACCTGATTGGAAAGCTGAACCTGCTGGGCCTGGACACCTCCCTTTTCAACTGGATCCTGGACTTCCTGACTGGGAGAACTCAGTCAGGCCGGATCGGGAACAGCATCTCCACCACCACCACACTGAGCACTGGGGGCCCCCAGGGCTGTGTGCTCAGTCCACTGCTGTTCACTCTGCTGACTCATGACTGTGCAGCAATGCACAGCTCGAACCACATCATTAAGTTTGCCGATGACATGACCGTGGTGGGTCTCATCAGCAAGAATGACGAGTCAGCATACAGAGAGGAGGTGCAGCTGCTAACGGACTGGTGTAGAGCCAACAACCTGTCTCTGAATGTGGACAAATCAAAAGAGATGGTTGTTGAATTTAGGAGAGCACAGAGTGACCGCTGTCAGCTGAATATCGACGGCTCCTCTGTGGAGATCGTCAAGAGCACCAAATGTTTTGTAAGGTCCGAGCACGTAGAACTCGGTAATACGGAACAGCTGACTGGGTGTACCGCTTGCATGTAGCGCCTTTCCCCTCCTCTGAGGCGAACACGTGCGCGCTTACTCCCAGGCGGGCCCACAAAATGTATGCACCCTGGATGTCCTTCCTCCCTAGCCCTCTGGCTCATGAATTTGGAGGAGGAATTCCCGACCAGACCCACTATGGGTACTGGAATAGGTGCTTCACAGCTGCCAGTTATCACAGTAACCCCCTCTTGCTACAACACCGTACCGAACCTTATTCTCGGCTCCTCAGTACAAAACCTGACTAAACAGATGCACGATTCCCTCCTTTTATACCCATATGTCCGGGGGAGGGACATGTAAATTCTGTTGGCGCTGGGAAGCCCGTGATTAATTTTTCTTGTTTCAACAAAATATCTGAATGAACCAATTAATTACAGTACACTTCCCAGTGCTACAGAGGACGCTCTGGAAGAGTATGTTTGGTTTGTGCATCTCTGTGCAAGCTCAACAAACTCTGTTCAGCCACTCACACAACAGCAGCTCTACTCAGTTGTATGATGTGAGTAGTGTTAATTTTGTCACCTATTTTTAATTTAGTCTTAGTCTTAGTCTTGTGCGAAATGTCCTTGTTAGTTTTAGTCATATTTAGTCATTCACATATCTTTTTTTGTTAGTCAAGTTTTAGTCGACTAAAAGTCTCGTCATTTTAGTCTAGTTTTAGTCAAAAGAGAATTTAAGGTATCTTAGTCAAGTTTTAGTCAACTAAAAGTCTCGTCATTTTAGTCTAGTTTTAGTCAAAAGAAAACTCAATATATCTTAGTCAAGTTTCAAAACATTTTAGTCTTTTTTTAAATAAATTATTTCTGAGATTAATTCTAAGATAACCATTTCAGTCAAATAATGTTTCACACATCTCAAATATTGGTTAAATGTCATAATTACCTGACAAAATACACTTGTTGAATGATATGTTGAATTCACTTTGTTAAACGTGTCTGGTTTTCTGATTTAAGAGACACATTCACAAATGATGAACTTGTTCTGAAGAGTATTTTATTAAGCAAATAAGTTACATAAAATATATATAACCTGCATAATGTATGTGCCACAACACCATAGCTAACTGGTTAATTTACAGCGTAGATGCCTAAAATCAGCATTAGCTTATGAGACGTATATTTAAGTTAACTTCCCTGAATGTGTGGGTGGTTAGCCTTTAGATAGGTTGGTGGTGTTTTTCCCCGATATTTTTTGTCCGCAGTGCTTCACGTCAGTTATAATGACACATTCTGACTTTTTGTCGATATCATTGTACCTAAAATGCGACCAAATATCGAGCCTCTTCCTTCTACCTAGCATGTCGTCGGCGCTCGTCGCGTGTTCGCCACTGTCTATGATTGTTGTGTTCTTGCTCCATGTAGTTTCGTGTTGCAGCCACAGGAGTATGAGACCTGTAGCCGTTACTTGAGCAACAGCGCAAACTCATTCGGAATATTTTGAAGTCGTAACAGCTGAATATTCTGTCTCATGATGAAAAAGTAGAGACGATTGTATACGAAAATGGAGAGATTTTATCTTAGTTTTTATTTTATGCAAAACATTTTAGTCTCGTCTTTTTTCATCAACAATAATGCATGTTAATTTAGTCTTAGTCAGCGTTTTTGGACATTTGTGCAGTCAGCGTTTTTGGACATTTGTGCAGTCTCGTTATCGTCTCGTCTTAGTCATGGAAAAAAAGGTCGTTGACGAACATATTTAGTCTCGTCTCGTCTGACGAAATTAACACTAGAAGTGAGGTATCAGGACATTTTTACAAGAATAAGTACATGAGTAAAGTATCTAAGGAAAATGTTTATGATTTTCATGCATTTGTTTTGAAACTATATCTTCTAATCAAAAAACAAAATGTTTGAAGGTTGAAGATATTTTGGGATGTGCAATCTGGAATTCTCATTCAGCACTACACTAGTAAACAGGTTAGCTAATTTAAGGTATTTAACGGCAGTAGAGGATTTTTCTTTTCTACTTTAAAATCAGCAAATGTACATTTCCATAGCAGATCAAACACTTAATGAAATACATATAGTGAAATATCAGTGTGATACCATCCAGAACCACTCATTTGACTATTTATTAATATGTGATAATTATACAAGCAATGATTTATATCAACCATTACTTGAAGCTAAACTTTATCTTCAAAATATCTAAGAGGTGTGAAATTGTTCTTGTTTCACAGCTGCTGTCTTACACATAATAAGACTTTGCTTTTTTTTCTATTTGGATTAATGACTAGGGAGAGCTCTGGCAAAGTTAACACACTATCGTTTCACCTTCCAGAAAAGGTGGCTTTGTTTTTAGCACTACATCAAGACAGATGCAAGTTCTCCAGACTGTCACTACTGTTTGGGTAGAGGGGTTGTTACACAGAGGCCCAGGGCCAGTAAAAGGGGGTGTGAGTGCAATTTGAATGAAGCAGAGGAAGAGGGGAGATGAGGAGTGGGGGATGATTACTGACCTCCTGTATCAGAGACGAAGAGCCACCACCACCGAAAGCAATGCTTGACTCTTTCAGCTTCCTCCCCGGCCCGCTGTCGTGGCCTGACTGAACACATGTCAAGGGCACAACTGAAATCATGGGCTGAGAGGTACAAAGAACTACATTTGACTCATGCTAATCAAGGCAGCAAAGACAGACAGCATTTGTTTTAAACAAAGTAAAGGTCATACAAAACATTCTGGTGTTAGTTGCTTTAGTAGCAGACATTTTTCTAACAGGCAAGTGAGTTGGATTAGCCATAAAAAATTCTACATTTGCATTCACAAACAAAGATTACAACCCTTTCATTTTTACTTTTCTCTCTTATATTTCTTTTCTGTTTTTTTCTATCTGTCTGTCTGTCTGTCTCTCTCTCTGTCTGTCTGTCTGTATAGCTCCACAGACACTGTTCTGCACCTGTGGGATTAAGCAACATGCTAATTTACTAATGTTACATCTGATCTTTAGACCTGTGTGTCTGTCTCTGAATCAGACTGAATGGGTCAGGCTGAGATTACTCTAACTCTCCTTAATGATTCAACAGCTGAGGACCTGGAGACAAGGGTGTTATTGCTATAGCATTACACTTTTAACACATACAAACAAACAAAACTATGCCAGCACACACAAAGATACAACAAATAGAGTTAGCAAGATAAACTGACTTAGTTTAACAACAGAGCGTGTGATCATCTAATTATAACTGCAACTGTGCAATGATTTTCCAGGCAAATTAAAACATGTATAAAGACATGTCTTATACAATGATGTATAGACATGTCTGAGTGCTTGACCAAGCCAGTCAGGCAGTAATAAACTCAAATAAACACTTAAACACTGTCTGTTGTTAGGGGGGTCAGTATTGTGGGGGATGCGCAGAAGAAGCTAATCATGTAAAGAGAATATCTGATTCTGACCTTAAACCTAAGACACTCAATGCTTGATTCCTCTCTATATTTCAGTACCACTCATCACCTTAATGAACACAGGCACGTGAGGCCATATGGGCCGAGTCTGATGACATGAGCCTTCAGTAGCCTGCTGCCATTTTACACCTACTTCGCTGCATGTGTCTTAATGATACTGAACCGAGCAGAAATTAAAGGTGAAGCGTTTTAATTTTTTCAATCTTAAAATACTTTCTCCTATGCAAGCTTTCCATGAAAACTATGAACACTGGTGCTATCAAAGTTCTCGGTTTGTTTGAGCATCCCAAACACCAACACTGGAACAACCAATGAAGAATGGATTGACTTTGTGGTGGCACTATCCTTTTGTACAACTAATGGAACACGGGGGGAGTGTCTGAAAACATGTTTCTTTTTTGTGCAATTTTGTTTGGTGATTCCTGTGGCACAGAAATTTCACCTTGAATGCCCCGATATACTTCCGGGGAAGTTCTTCATCATTCTTCGTCCAGGGGTAAAAAAAAAATTCTAAACAGCTGAGCAACGGTATAGTGTTTGGGAACATTCAGACACTCACCACACCGCTGTGGGAGGCATTTAGAGGAATATTTAAATATGAAGATGCAACATGTATAACCTTTAAAATGTGTAATCAATTGCCTTTTGCCTCATTCTTTGAGTAGAAGTCACAACCAGTAAAATAATCCCTTTTTACCACTCGATGATATTTAAAGTAATATATTTGCTGTAGATAATGTTTAATTTTTCTTGTTTACATTAGTGAATTCATGATGCTTACACGCTAATGCTATACGTGGCCATAATATGCACCGATTACACTCTGTAATTGTAATTTATGATGATACTGATACTACTGCAACAATGGGCATCTAAAAGTGTTCATGTTTATAATATAGACAAAAGAATGGTGATAGAGGCATATCTTCCTTTGGGCAGACGTGTGAATGGTTTTCGCTGCAGATGGCACGAGTGAATGGGCACTTGAGAGTATTTGAGTAGATTTGATTTATTTTGTGGACTAATTAAACAGGAAAAAAATAGCATGAAATGTTTTTGGAAAATGTCTCTTTGCAAACGATCGTACTGATGTAGGTAAATATGCACCAGCTTGCTAATAAATCTACACGCTGGTGTGTTCAAGTTGAAAACAGACTGAACAATGTAAACAAGGTAGAGCTTTAGTTCACACCAAACAATGACAAGGACCAATGGCAGTAAGATGGTGTTTAGCAGCAGGTTAGAAGTTTTCCTAAAAGTTCACCTATGCGAGCTGCTAAGAACCACAGAAACAAACACAAAAGCAAAAAGAGTAGAGTTTTGGACAGATAGAGTAGAGCAAAAAGAGTAGAGTTTTGGACAGATTTTGATCTAAATGACATCACACCTGTTCGTTTTTTGTTTCTTATGAAGTTTATCTGAGCCTTAAAGTACCACCAAAGTGCTATCCTCAAACAACAGTATTTTTATTCATTTTATTGCAGAAATTAAGTTTTGCCTAAATGCACAGCAAATTATTAGTAAGGAGCCCTTTAGAGGACATGGCAGGAATTTTATTATGAAATACCTTTTAAGTTACCTCGCAATAGTACATGGTTTTGCTACAGTAACCAAATTTTAACCTTGATATTTGTAGTAAAACCATAGTAATAATACAGGAAAATGAAAACTATGGTAATAAAAATAAAAATTGTTTGATTATTATGGTTTTACTACAAATACCATGGTAAACCCATAAGTATCACAAGATTAACCATGGTTAATCCATAGTAAAATAATGGTTACTATATGGATACAGTAAATTGTATTAAAACCATGGTTTCTACCAAAAAACATGGTTACTTTTCATAGTTATATATACACTATTACTATAGTACAAACATGGATTTATGCCACAAAACAACAACAACAACAAAAAACTGGTTAGCGTACAACAGTCGTGGCTATTTCTATTAATATTATTATAGTAAAATCATGATTTCCGGCAAAAACTATGGTTACTACAGTCTACAATATTACTATAGCCAAAAGAAATGTAACTGTCATGGTTACATATAGTAAAGCCATGGTTTTACAACAGTAACCACAACTAATCAAAACTAATTTTTTAACCATAGTTTTCATTTTCCTTTATTATCACGTTATGGTTTCAAAATTTCCACCATTAGACATTTCTTGCATGATGATTTATCGTGAACTGAAGGTAAATTGGCTCAGTATGTTCATGAATAATTACTTACTTCAAGTACCAAAAGAAACGTATGGCATCTCGTAAGATGAACCTTGCACACTGTGCATGGTAAATGGCCAGCGAACAATATATCACATGTTAGCTGCCCTAACAATGATACTGTACATGACATTACAACACAGTATGAAAAATGCTATATAATTATTGCACCACATACACACAACAAATAGCCAAAGGTTAGCCAACTAGCACATGCTTTAATGGATCAGGTTTTTACAGTTACAATGTCACAAAAGTTTATTGAGAAATCAATTCAGTATAACTCACTACTAAAATAATATTTCTATGTTTTAGACAACAATAAAGAAATATTTCTCTGACTTATTAGAATAAAGCTAGTCAGTAGGTAGTCAATATGTTTCTGTTGTTTCTTATTATCTTTCCCTCTGTGTTCTTGACTTGAATGAATATTACTAGGGGGTACAAAGCTTTAAAAAAAAACTCAGTACATGCCATTTTAAAATGTCTGTAATACAAATAAATGTTTTTACTATGTAGACAGGCTGTTATTCCACAAGAAAATCCACACATATAGGCTGCATTCATGATCCCTCGGCTACAGAGTACAGGAAATCATACAAGGCACTCACACTCTAAATTGTGTGTCTAAATGTTGCCATGTGGCCTAAAACTGCTTGAAATCACACCTCATTCTTCAGATTAAGGCCAAAGTGTTGAAAAGAAAAGGAGACCATTAACAGGATAATAGTATGTATTACAGTACCCAAAAAACTGTGTAAACTGTTGCTATGTAAGTCTAACTTCTTCTAAATGCACTAGAACTGGTGTATGATCATTTAGCCTAGTATTTGCTGAGATTGTTCACTCACCTGTGACTTTTGCAAAGCAACAGCAGAAAGGCCAAGCTTCTTACTCTTAAAACATGAAACCCACATTAAAGAGGTATGCCAAACGAGTCTGTCTCCCTGTGTTTTAATAAGAAAAATACCTGTTTGCTCATTTATAAGCACTTCTTGCTTGAGCTATAGTGGAAAAAGCTGCATACTATCACCTGCAGTGTTCTCGGCAAACAGGAATAAAATGGAACACTCTCATTTTGATGTGTCACCCTGTTTGTTTGTACAAGAGGTTATTGTGGCTCTAGCCGTGGATCTGTGACCAGATCTGAATGTTCACTATGGCTAATGTTAGGAGATGGATTATCAGGTCTCCTCAAAACTGTCAGCTGATGACATGGTCAACAGGGATTTATAACAGCCAACCAATTGGACTTGGCTAAAGCAGGCTCCCATATAAAAAGCCATCTAAAACTGAGACAACTGCTGGAATTCTATTAACTATTTCCACTGACAGCACACGAAACTGACGCAGCTGTCGGTAGGCCTGCATTAACTCATACTACAGGCTGCTAACGATAGTGCTGCTGGGTGAAAATCACAACCTCTGTGCCATATGGAGAATTTGCTCCATGCATGTGTTTTAGCTTAACAGAGACTGCATACTGGGAAACTTAATGGCTCTCAGGACCCCAAAACATATGAGCAAAGCAGTGCAATCAAACAGAGGGGGATAACATAGGGGTGGAGCAGGCCTGTAAAGAGAAGGAATTTCTTGTGTTGATACTGGAGATACTGTGTGTGTGTGTGTGTGTGTGTGTGTGTGTGTGTGTGTGTGTGTCTATTTCAAAGAAGGTATTGAGATTGAATTGAAGTGTGTTAATCGAGAAGACACCAGGACAGATAATTCAAATATATCAACAGACTAACTGCCTGCATTTAGCCTCAGTGTATCACTTCCACTTGGAGAAAAATAAATCAGTAACATTTTCTATGAAGCCCATATATATAATGCATTGTAAAGCCTTATAATGTATTAATAATGGTTCATAATACACCTTATAATATGCTATAACTTCTCATAAATAATTGTAACCACAAATACATTATAACACTTACCTATTCATATTATACCTTAAGAGTATAATGCATTATAACACAAGAAACATCCAATTTTATCAGCAGAAGTTATAATGTATTATATATTTGTAATATGTATAATAGGTATCCTTTATGTGTCAAAAGTAATGTCTTCTTATAAACATCCATAAGATATTTTTAAGTGGTCAAAAGACATTACAAGTCATGCTGAAATTTATATACATTATACATGCACAGCCCTGCGATGAACTGGCGACCTGTCCAGGGTGTACCCTGCCTTTCGCCCAATGTTAGCTGGGATAGGCTCCAGCCCCCCGCGACCCTGTACACAGGATAAGCGGTTGACGATGGATGGATGGATATACATGCACAAAATACAAAATAATGAAAAAAAATATATTAAAAAACACACACATTCAATGTAAATTTTGTAATATTATGAAAAACACTTGTAAAGCTGCCAGGTTAAAATATATCAGAAACTCTCTATATGAAACTAAAAAAATATGTATGTTGATCACACATATAGTCAATCTTCTTGTATAAAAAATAAATCAAACTAATTGTATACTGGACTCTATTCATAGCATCTTATTTGAAAACTTATTTTATTAACAATTTCCATTGTACAAGTTTGACTTGATATTGTATGTTACAAGTTTGTAATGGCTGTACATAAGAAAATATTGCTATTGTAACTACTTAAAGCAGGCAAAGTCCACTTATAATATGATCACATCATAAAGTCTTTTGACTGTTTACACAATATAGCACTAATATGCTAAAATTTATTAGATCTGCTGCGTCAAAAATTGGCTGTTGATCATGTTATAATGCATTATACTTTAAAGTATAACTATGAACAGGGGAAGTCTTATAATGTATTATAACTGTAGTTATAATTATTTATGAAAAGTTATAACTTATTATAAGGTCTATTATGAGACATTATGAATTCAGTATAATGCATTTATAATGTCTTTACAATGCATTATAAATATGGGCTTCATAGAAAATGTTATCAAATTTACCAAATTACCAAAGGTGTCCAGCAAAACAGAGGTGCATACCTTAAAACATCTGAACAATGACAACATTTGTTTAACCAAAAATAATACTTTGCCTTCCTGGCTGGGGGTGGGTGGTGGGGTACTTTGTCTTCCTTTCAGTGATTTCACAATTGCCTCATTTCCTTTTTTCTCCAGGAGATGTTTTGCTTAATCGTGAGAGTTACAGAGTGAATTAAGTCACCACTGGCTGCCTCGATATTCTGACTAATCTGATTTTGAACTGGATTTTCAAAATGTGAATTTATAGAAGTTTCTAATGGTCACTTCTAGAGGATTAAGGGGCCAAACTGTCCCTTCTTAGCTCAGAACAAACACAGTTCAGAGTGTAGAGAGCGCTAATACCCTCAGAGCCAAAAACAATACATTAGACTAATTTTTACTAAAGCCGACTAGAGAGGAAAGACAAACCTCCTTTCCACAAGCTTCTGTTGTGAAACCAAACACCAATGCTGGGTTTCCTCCACCCTCTTTAAGCTCTACCCAGCCCCCTACATGGCCCTGTAAATGCCTTGTTATGGGAAAAAGCCATTCTGTGAGTTTTTCATGTTTGCAAATCACACACAAGCCGAAACCAAAGTGGTGGTCAGACTGAGTAATCAAAAGATGAGTGATATTTGATGAAGGAAAAAGTAATGTCTGTTGTTGTTTTTATTTTGTTTTTTTTTTTGTTTTTTTTAGCATAAGATATTTATTTCAACAAGAGTTAAATTTTGAGCTTGCAGAATTGGCATCATTTTTGCAACTGTAATATAAACCCCAAATTGGAGCCTGTTTTGTATCAGGTTATTTAATCAGAAACTCAAAGATTACTTATGTTTTGTTAACACTACCCATAAAATTGCTCTAATCATGTCACACAAAATGTTGTACAGTAAATTATAACGTTTCAAAATTCAAATTCAAATTTTTGTGCAATACAAACAGAAACCATGCTATTTCACAAAAACATCTTGCTCAACAATCTGTATACTAAAAAAAAAGAAAGAAAAAAAAGAATGAAAGTGAAAGTCATAGGATGAAAAAGTAAATATGTAAGTGTAAAAAAAAATTCAGTGTAGGTACACAATGTGCATTTAGTTAAAGACATACACACACAGATATGTTTGTCTGGCTGTACTGTATTGAAGTATATGCAGTTTGTTCCTATTTCGTAATGGCTTGGCTACGAGCCGACCCATTCGCTGCCTGAGAGGGATATCCCAGGGTTTTTGGGAGGGAGCCAGGTTGGAATTCCACTAAGTCTAGTTTCCTGCATTCCTGCCAAAATTCTATGCAACGACTTGCTTTTTTTCTCTCCCCTCACTGTTCCTTTGAAAATAAACGGCCATATGGCAGCCGATTTAACTTTGTCTCTTCCTATCCTTTCCATTCTTTCTCTATTACTCTCTCTACTGCCTATTCTGTGTTCTTTTTAAGAATTACAAATTTTTCATATCAGTGCAAATAGTAGCGATAGAAACACCTAAACTAAATGATCTACATAAATTTAAAATAACATGGAAGCGATAGAAAAGGAGGAACAACACAACACAATGTTACATTTACATATATGAAAAATATTTAGATTTTTTGGTTTTGATTTTAATTACAAAACAACATTGTACCGAAATAAAAATAAAACATGATGAAAAAACATGAAAGATTTGAGCCATCATTTATAGTTATAGCAAACTAAACAGCAGTCTACATTAATTGTTGAATTAAAATCTGAATTGTAAATACAGATGCCAAGAATTTGGCCACAACCAAGTTGTTTAATGTCTTGGCCTATTTTTACATTCTTCTAAACAGCTTTTCTTATTTCAAGAAGGCATTTATTGCATTTAGATGGGTTTTTTCAGAGTTGAAAACAAGTAGTACACTGGCTCCATTCAGTCTGCCAAATGCCATCGGCATCCTTTCATTGTTTCTACATTTCACTTGATTTGTGCAAATAGCTCAAGAGCAATTAGAAAGTTTATGTTCTTGACTTCTGTTAAACAACACTTTACAATAATGTTCTGTTCATAAATATTAGTTAATGCATAAGGTATCATGAACAAACAATTAATATGTTTTTTACATAATTTATTCATCTCTGTTAATATTAGTTAATAAAAATACAATTGTTCATTGTTAGTTCATGTTAGTTCATAGTGCATTAACTAATGTTAACAAATACAACTTTTGATATTAAAAACGGATTATATGTTGAAATTAACATTATCTAAGATTAATAAATGCTTAATATGTATTGTTCATTGCATGTTAACTAATGGAACCTTAGTGTAAAGTAAACCAACATGGTTTTCTGTTATGTTGTTTGTAATTTTTATAAAGAGAATAATGCTTGTTGATATAAAATTTGTCAAAAATGTAAAAATGTCTAAACTTGTATTAATTACATCTCTTCTTTAAAGTCCTAAGCAAAAAGCTAAAAATGGCAGTAAATAAATAAATAAATAATAATAATAATTTTCTTAATGAAAATCATAAATGTTTTCATTACCGAACTGTGACCCACATTATCATGTTTAAAAAATACATCACATTATTAAAATTATGCTGACTACACTATAAAGTTGCATTTTGTTGAATTTGTTGAAGTTGTTTTTGAACAGCTGAATCATATATGAATACAACCACATGAGATATTATTCTCCATTGCATGACTCTCAATCAAAGCAGCTGTCTGTATTCAAACTGCACTGTACTCCTTACGTTAAGCCAGTGCTTACACTAATGCAACTGCTAATGTGCATGTCTCATTTGGTCAGGCATCTTAATGATCTATCATAAATAAGAAATGACAAGTCCATCCAGGCTCATTCTGTATGGATCTGTGTTTGCTTAAGAGCCTCACTCTCAGAGTATCACTCTAAATTATCCCCAGAGAATACAGTGGAACTATACTGCTACAGCATAACTCGCAAACAATCTCATGCCACAATCCTGAATTTCAAGTATACAGATATACTACCTCGAAGAACAAGCGCTTCCCATCACGAAATAATTTTATATAGAATGATCAAAAGCAACTGTGGCTATACTAATGTTATTTTTTCATTTTCATTATTTTTTTAATGTTACACAAACATGTACTGACACAGATGTGATGTGAAACTAATGTTTGTATAATATTCCAAATATATATAATGTTTGTGTATATATATATATATATATATATATATATATATATATGCATGTTGCAAAATCTCTCGAGTCATAAGTATTTAATTTGTTGTAATTTAAATGCAATTGCATTTAAAGCAACTATTAAAACATACCTGTCACCAGCCTATGCATAGTATATGTATGCCTATCTAAAGTATGATGCAATGGCACACTGAAGCAGGAAGTATTACACCTATAGGCCTACTCAAAATACAAACGATCCATCTGAACCGTGTAGTTTTTAGGAAGACTACACTGTTAAGATGAAGCATTAAAGTCCTAGCGCTGCCTAGTCCAAATTTTGTACACTTATATAGGCCTATTTCCCATCTATATCTATATAGATACTTCAGAACTTCAGTATAGGACATATGTTCCTTGTTTTAGTGATGACTAGTTTAGTGTGTAGTGTGTAGTTGATTAAAATAATGGGACTTCAGCAAGTAGTTTCACACATGACTGAAAAAATCTCACTTCATGCTTTCACACTTTGCACATTAGTAAGCACCATACAGTTTACCAGAGTTCACATTCAATGGTTATAATAACAGTGCATTACCAGAATTTACCTACAGAACTCACTAATGCACATACCTGTTTGAACTGTTCCTCATAAGTCCATTCGTGGTTCTGCGATTGTGCTTGGGGTGCCAGACCACTGGGTGATTCGGCCTGTCTTGGAGCTGCATACGAAGGCTGGACTCTGGACAGATGTATAGGGGTACTTTTTGGGGATTGTCCCGCACCTGGATAAATAGCATGACGCGGTGGGTAATGCGCTAGGGGTCCTTCCAAATCTTCATCCCCTACACCCTCGTTCATACTGTCATCTTCCTCCAAATCCCGCTCGTCATCGTCCATGCCGCGGTCCAGGTCATCATCATCGATGTCAGAGTCGACGGTTTGCTCACCGGGGTAGCCTAAGCTCGCCATGGGTGATTTCGGGGCTCCCCCTGCGAACGCCCCCCTGACCGCTGCTTGATAGTGGCGGAAGGCGAGAGCTTGCTGTTGGATCTGGGACTCCACCATGGACCTGATGTCTTTCTCCTTCTCGGCTTGCCGGAGCTTCTCTTCCAAGGCGAGGCGAGCCGCCTGCTGTCGCTGAAGGTTTTCCATGACCGCCTCCAGTTTCATCCCGCCGCCGCCGCCGCTCGAGTGACTGTGCGCGCTGGAGGAGTTGACCAGCAAAGGAAGAGTGTTCGCCGACGAGAAAGCGGCTTGCTGTGTGCAACGAAATATCAAATAATGTTAATAAAAATTTTAGTTGCAAGGAACTAATGCTTAATAAAAAGTAAAACACTGCGCGCGTACATGGAAATACTTTGAAACTGCAAAAACTTCACCACGTCTGACAAATGTTACTGTCTTTAATTAAAAAAACAATCCTTACAAGTTTTCTCTGTATTACTGATTAAATCAGAGCAGCACAATTTATGATAAAAAGTATATGTTTCCTCTATGGTAGCAATAGGTCGAAGGGCAGCGTGCCTATAGCACGAGCTAGTTTGTAACCAGCTATTGTAAATATATCACAAGTTGCATGATAAGACTTTTAAGTAAATACAAAATACTGGACATGCTAATAAACACGAGGATATATCTGTTCGACCAGAGGAGCAGAGCTCACGCTTACCAGTGCAGATTTAGCTGCGATGTCTGTGTTGTCAACCATGCTTCTCCCGTCAAATGCGACGAATTTGCTCAAAAGTGACCTTTTCCCCCAAACAAAGTCAGAAGAGGCTGTACTCCCGTCTCAACATCTAGTTCTTTGTAGTGCACGTGGAGAAATAGTTCGGTTAATGAAAACGCGCTCGCGGTCTCTGGGCGATTTGGCAACAAGTGGCTGTAACTGTAGCGAGAATGACCTCTGAGGACCAGAGATCAGATCAGTCCCTCTGCCTCCATCTGCTCTATACACGTCAATAGAGAGATGAATATAAGGCAATCAGGGCAGGGTTTGCACTCAGCCAACTGAAATACAGCTGAGCTTCCGGCGAGCGGTGGTGTTCAACTACTTGTATGGCACTTCAAACTTTAAACCAAATTATTGCTTTTCACATTTATAGGTGTTAAACATAGCTACGTATGAGAAAATGTATGTTTTGTCCTGGATGTTTAAAATGTCGAAATTGTCGTTCAACCCGCGAGTAAAACTAACTAACATTTTGGTTTTCATTCGCAAATAAAGCAGTAATTATAATCTTGTTCACTGAGCTGTTCTTCAAAACAATGTACACTTTCCACCCACTATTTATGCTTTTGAACAAGAGAAGGTTCTCTCTTAGCAAACTTTGATGTTAAAAATGATATTTCTGATTTTACAATGTGCCTGCCAGAGAAATGATTCATTTATTTAATTGTATTTATTTATTTCAATGTGACATTTAAACATTAGGACTTTCAGAGCAACCCTTTTAAAGCATACAATCTTCTAACCGTTTGTCTTGTTCTCACTGTTTGTTGCCAATTACATTAGTTTTTATGCATCTCGATACTTAAAGAAATAAAGAAAATCCCTGCACACTATTAAATGCATTGCCAACCCATAAGAGTTCACTGAACACATTTAAACACCAGGTTTTATTGAGAAGATGTAAATTTCACATATTAAATTTCACATGGGTGAATCCATTACACCAGCATGTAGACAGACTTAAATAGTACAGATAAATATCACTGAGCGTTGGTGCTCTGTAAATACACCCTTCTGACTGCAGAACATATAATTGCCATTCACCCTGCAATTATCTGAGATTTGTAATTATGGAACAGATAAACAGACTTACAATTGAATTCCATATAATTTCAGTGCAGTGCATTAGTCATTACCGCAGTTCTTAGGGTTTTAAAATATTTGGTGGTAATGAAGCTTGTGGTGTTTGTCTAATTCTTCACTCTTGCCTTTGCAAAAAGTCTTCACTCATATGGGAAATATGGATGAATATGAACAGATAGATGGATGGATGGATGGGTAGGTTGGTGGGTAGATGATAGATAGATAGATAGATAGATAGATAGATAGATAGATAGATAGATAGATAGATAGATAGATAGATAGATAGATAGATAGATAGATAGATAGATAGATAGATAGATAGATAGATAGATAGATTAGTCCATATAGCATTAAACAGCGGGTCATTTCTCCCATGACCCTTCTGATCTGTGATAAAATAACTCATTATCTTTTGACCCCAAAAACTCCAGCAAGAATCCTGTGTTTCTTTATGCCCTCAAACTGTTGAGCAAAATTGATAATCATTCCAGGTTTACAATCCATTCGAGTTAATGCAAGGCTAAGGTCTTGCACTGACACTGATTAAGCTAGAATGATGGTTAATATGTTTGACATTGTGAACTCTGCTTAAAGAAATATCTCATTAATGGGACTGAATTCACACACGTTACACAATACAAAGTAAACTGAAATGTTTGCATAATTTAGAACAACTCTCAGATTAGAACTACTGAAGAGAAGACATAATGGAGCACATATCTATCTAATATATTCATAATAATTAAAATGTTTAATTCATACTAATAAAGAAGTATGACTTTGCAAATGCTATGTAAATAAAAGTTGTTCCAACTATCTGAGATAACAAACATTAGTCTCAGAGGATTAAGCCACTAAATGAACATAAAATACGTGCTGTTTAACATCGCCACCTGCTGTTTATTTCCGCTAAACGCATCAACAGAATTCCCACCAGAGCATATACAGTAGATGAATGATTTCCTTGTCTATGTATCCAAGGTCAGAGATTTTGACAAATGCAAGATGTAGAGAGGTGGTTCTCAACCTTTTTGAGATGCCCCCCCATATCACAAATCACAAAACTCAATATTTGTGTTATTTGCTTAATTCGCTCAATGCAACATCGATACATTGCATAGTTTTAAAGTTTTGTTAATAAATTCAGCAGGCTTTATGCATCGTGAATGTGAGCCCAAACCTTGAATTTCTTAAATTCAAGCAGATGGAGGGCTACAGTATATCTGGGTCATATAAAATGAAAATGCAAAGACAGAAAGTAATAATAAAAGTGATATTGTTAATATATTTTACATTTACCTTTTTGTTTATTCATTAATTATTTATTTGATAGTTTTAATAGTGGTAATTTTAACGTGGAAGCATGGATCTTCTTCACTACCGTGGTTAGACACTGTAAAAAATTAAATAGCATTTTATCCAGCTTATGGGGGTTTTTGAGGAGTAGAAACTCAAAATGTAAATTACTTTGCATCTATATAAAAACACATGTTAGACCAACAATATTCCCCGAAATGTTGTTCCAACTAGTCAAACAGAGTTGTCTGAATGAACAACCAGATTTTTTTATTGAACAGTGTTTGCTGATGTGTGAGTTCCCAGCATGCATTTCAACATTAATTAATTATGTGGTTAGAGTTTTTGTTGAAGTTGTTCCTGTTTGCTGACTTTTTTGACCTATTTCTGGTGTGTTTTTGTTTTGTCTGTTTTTTGCCACTATAAGTTAATAGTTGTGTGGTGATGTTAGGAGCACAAGGTTAAGGTTTGTGTGTTATAGGGTTGAGGTCTATTGTGTGTCTATGTCAAACTATTGTACATACTTCCTTGCCTCACTAGACATACCTCTCTTCAGAGGCATACAAGGTAACTTCATTTAAAAGTACTTTAAATGGTGACAAAACAAAAGTTCCCTTACAACTTCAGTTCACTTGACATTGCGTTTACTAATGCATATGTGGAGTGCTTCCCCTGCAGTGCTCTGGCAAACATTACTCCGTCTCATCGCTTGACGCGTCGCTGGTGAACGGACCTCAGCATCCTGATTCACCACTGTGCGTTGGCAGGTGTGGAGTATCCTTTTAAAGCAAAATTGTTATAAATATAGGTTATATAAATCTATATTTATATTTATATATCTAGAAGAGCCACTAATGTAATTTTTCAAGATGTTGTTCTGTAAATGTTCCTTGTACGAGAGACACATCCCCCTGTCAGACAAGCATGAAAGCTGCGTTTTCTGTCTGGGCCGTGCCCACACAGAGACAGCTCTCATGAAGACAGACTGTCCTTACTGTGAGGACATGAGTCTCAAGCCACCTCGTTCAGGAATCGCCCTCGTTCAGCCTCTCGCGCCCTGCCACCCGCCTCTTCTGTGATACCCGATGGTTCAGACGAGGGGGCACGGCGGGGCTGCAAGGTCCAGCAGGACGAACTTGAGGTGGATTTTGTGTCGGCACACGCCCCTCGAGCCCCTCAATCCCCACGAAGCGCATATATCCCCATACGCTATGTGCGAGACGAGCTCCGGCCCTCTGAAGGAACGTGCAGCCTAGTCTCGTTTGGTGGATCTGACGCTGGGGATGATGACAATGTCATGTCTCTTGCCACATCAGGCAAATGGTCAGTGGATGGCAAGGAACGTGCACGCGCCATTGACAGGGAGATGCTCCGCGTCCTTATAAGGGCAGTCGAAGAGCTTTGCCCAGACTGGTCTCCCCCAGAGGAACCTGAACTGTCTCGCCTCGATGAATGGTTCCAGCAGTCTGGACGCCGTCAAATGGCAGCATCCCGCACAATTCTTCCCTGATGTTCAAAACGAACTATTCAAGTCCTGGCACGTGACCTTATATGGTGCACAGTGACATCATCCTCTTTAATGTGGATCATGGGAATGAAAACAGTTATGCCCAATTACTCCCTGTGGAGGAGACGGTAGCGGCACACCTCTGCCCAGCGAGTAACATGTACATCCTTCCAAACCGTGTCGACAAATGTCCGCACTGGCGGGAAAAGCTCAATCAGCAGCAGAACAAGCTGTATCAGCACTCTACACAATGGTGGTGCTCCAGGGCAGAAATGAGTGATAAGGAATAAGTCACTCTTTTGGATGCTCCAGTGTCTCCAGCCGGCCTTTTTGGCGGCTCTATGAATAAGTTTGCTGAGCGTTATGTAACGATTCAGCAGCAGTACAGGCTATGAGACACTTTATGCCCACGCGGAGTATATCACAGCTGGTTCGCCCTCGCTCTGTTTCGAGTCAGCGCATGACAAAAAGCCCCATACCTGCTGCCTCACAGGCACCTCTCCCTATGGAGGCCTTGTCCTCAATACCATTTGACTGAATCTTTAATAAAATATGTTTACCAGGGGGGATAATCATTTTGGCAATGCTATTATTACACCTGCCGAAATTGGAGTGCCCTCCCAATCTCAGGATTACAATGTCACAGAGACATTATATTTTTACTGGGGACATATCTTCTTATGGATGGTGTGTCCTCAAATCCATTTGACTGTAGTTTTAATAAAATGGGTTTACCAGGGGGGATTATCATTTTGGCAATGTTATTATTACACCTGCCAAAATTGGAGTGCCCTCCCAATCTCAGGATTAAAAGTTCACAGAGACATCACATTTTTACTGGTAACATATCTCCCTATGGAGGCCTTGTCCTCAATACCATTTGACTGAATCTTTAATAAAATATGTTTACCAGGGGGGATAATCATTTTGGCAATGCTATTATTACACCTGCCGAAATTGGAGTGCCCTCCCAATCTCAGGATTAATACTTCACAGAGACATCACATTTACACTGGGGATATATCTTCCTATGGAGGCTAGATGCAAATCTAGATGCCAAACGCAGGTTAGGATGTGTTTCTGCGTGAGCATTTTGAACGGGAGTTTATCCAAAGCTTGGTTGAAAACTCGCAAGTCCATGATCGGTCGTAAGTCGCCGCCTTTCTTGTGTACGATGAAGTAAGTGCTGTAGAGACCCTTCTTCATCTCGGTTGACAAAGCCTCTATAGGGAGATATGTTACAAGTCAAAATATGATGTCTCTGTGAACTTTTAATCCTGAGATTGGGAGGGCACTCCAGTTTTGGCAGGTGTAATAATAGCATTGCCAAAATGATAATCCCCCCAGGTAAACCCATTTTGTTAAAGCTACAGTCAAATGGTATTGAGGACACAGTCCTCATATGAAGATATGTCCCCAGTGTAAATGTGATGTCTCTGTGAAGTATTAATCCTGAGACTGGGAGGGCACTCCAATTTTGGCAGGTGTAATAAAAGCATTGCCAAAATGATAATCCCCCCAGGTAAACCCATTTTGTTAAAGCTACAGTCAAATGGTATTGAGGACAAAGCCTCTATAGGGAGATATGTTACAAGTAAAAATGTGATGTCTCTGTGATACTGTAATCCTGAGATTGGGAGGGCACTCCAATTTTGGCAGGTGTAATAATAGCATTGCCAAAATGATTATCCCCCCTGGTAAACATATTTTATTAAAGCTACAGTAAAATGGTATTGAGGACAAAGCCTCTATAGGGAGATATGTTACAAGTAAAAATGTGATGTCTCTGTGAACTTTTAATCCTGAGATTGAGAGGGCACTCCAATTTTGGCAGGTGTAATAATAGCATTGCCAAAATGATAATCCCCCCAGGTAAACCCATTTTATTAAAGCTACAGTCAAAATGCTTTTGAGCACACAGCCTTCATAGGAAGATATGTCACCAGCATAAATGTGATGTGACCTCAAAATGCTGAGGTGAGGGAGAGCAATATAATTTTAGCAGGTGTTCAGATGAGATTGTTGAAATGATTCTGTCCACAGGTAAACTCATGTTGTTATGGATAAAGGATATTACAATTGATATGCTATAGCAAAAGGATATTATTAAAGATTAATCTTTATACAAAAATAAGCTGAAATTTGCTTGTTGCAGTACATGAGCAAATAAATACTTGCACTGTGGGAATAAACATTTAAGTGTATTACAAAGTAAAATAGTTAAATCCTTTAGCAATTTTGGGATCTACCTTTCCCCTTTGATGGAAATGTGAGTATGCCATCCACAAACATAGTGGCTCACTTATTTAACACCCTCATAAATTCACTTCCATTGTCAGATTTGTCTGTGTGCCTTACTATCTAACAATATGTTAAATGATTCTCTTATTTACGGTCTTGTTGTATAAACACACATTTAATCAATTTTCTTTAGTATTTTTATTGAAATTGTATGTTTAAACCATAATGATTCAGATTAATTAATATAAATTTGTATGATGTTCATATTTAGGTTCAAGGATAAGAGTTCATATATTCAATATTACATATAAAATGACTAGAATAACACCATAACCTACATGAATAGCATGTCAAATCAGTTCAACTTTGTTTTATCTGTGAAAGGAGTGAGATTCCTTAAATGCTTGTTCCACCAATGTGCAGTCCTCTTACATATCATATACATATTGCACTATTTTTCATAATGTACACATTTGACATAATAAACATATATCAATGCACTTTACACAAACGGATTATTCACAACTGCAACGCTAGCAACATATGGTGTATTTAATGCACGGCCGAAGCCTCTGCTTAGTTTCAGTTTTGTTAGTTCATCAAAATGAATTTACATAGTATTTTTTAATGCATACTTTAATGCATTTAAATAACTAATTCCTACGTTCAAAGATTGATTATAAACGCTTTGTAGACGGAAGAGTTTTAAACTCGCTGCACCACTGTTTCGTTAACTGACGTCAAGCGCGTGCACGCGAGGGGCACTCAGATTCTGGCAGTGATTCCATTTTCGGCACACCACCTGTTAAAGTTTCGTTTGTGCTGCTTTGGCATTTAAAATATTAGACATTGAATTACAGGCGAATTATAAATGCTGATATTTATTGAATACAATACTGACAGAATAAAATAGATCACTTAATGGTCACAAAAATCAAATATAGGTTAGAAGCAGTCTTGGTCATTCTGATTACAATATATTAGACTACTATATTTCTAAAAATAGATATATCTTGTTTTGTGTGTAGACAGTACGATTTATGAGCAGTGAGTATTTTATTTTGGGTTTGTCATTTAAATATCTTGCCAAAATTTTGGATGAAGATGTTTTAATACAACAACAACAACTCCTCATCAATGTTTTTGTAGTCGCTATGGTGTTTATTAAAAACGTATTGGTGTTCAGACAGCAGCAGCAGCTCAATATTCATCTGGTGTCTGTCGGACTCTTTTTCTGTCACTCACTTTTGCTCAGCTCTGGGCACGAGAACAAAAACGCAAATCACCTCGATGTGACACACTTTTAGAGTCGAATTGTCGAAGAATTTCTGTCAAGACTAATCATCACATAATTTCTTCAATAAACAATTATCTTTACTTCATTCACTGGTGTTTCCTGATTGAACTTTTTATTTATTTACATGGAGTATCATCTGCTACACTTCACTGCCACCGCTAGGCTCAAGCGACACTTCTGTTCAAGATGCTCTTGTGGAATTTAGAGTAGTTAGTAGAGAAAAAGTCATTACTAAATTACATTTCTGTACAATGTTGTAACACTGCCAGTTACAATAGTATTTGTTAACTTCAAGAACAATTGTACACCATTCAAGAGAGCCAAGATTGTCAATGTTTATTGAACAGAATACTCATTACTAATACAAATACATGCTAAATACAGTTTTACATGTGACCCATGTTAGTTTTTTTTGAGTACACTGTGCATCTTGGGGTCAACATTACCATATTGATCCTAATATAAGATACATTATCCTTATATTATTACTATATTATCCTTATATTCAGACCAATACAGTAATGAAAACAAGTTTATACTGAACATGACATTTTTTGAGTCAGGATTATTTAAGTGGGTAATTATGTTTTGCTTATGCCAGATGTCCAAGAAACCAGCAGTTGACAGAGTTTCCATTTTCACAGTCCTGTGTTAATCAAAAAATAAGTCCAAAATGGCAACATATCTACTCCTAATCAGAGCATCTGGACAGAGCTTAGTAAGCAGCTAGAAAACAAGATCACTGCAAAGGCTCTATACAATTTTGTTAAATTAACTAGACAAGATCTGAACTGCTTTAGGGTTTACTCATGAAACAAATGGCAGTACTGATGACACTGATTTTGAGCCAGGGTCCCTTTCAACCAGACCAAAAGATTGCGGGACATTTGATCTTGAAGTTCCATTTCAGCAATGGATTGAATTTATGCCTGAAACGGTTAAATACAGCAAGTTCTCTAAAACATCAAAAAGGAATACAAAATTTTGAAGCCTGGCATCTGGACTCATGTGATAAATAATCACATATTGCAAGAAGTGAAATGCCCCTGCACATTTGCCTTTAAAAGAGCCAAGGTCTATCCATCAGCCAGAGAAATACATAGAAATCAGAGGCAACTGTAAGGATTGTCGTGGCCACATTCACAGAAAATTTGACAGAGCGCCTGAAAAACACAGCCCAATAGTGCTCAAGTGTTTAATTAAAAACACTGATGACTCCCTGCACACTGGCTGTTCCAAGCGTGCGATCTCTGGTAACTTGCGTGTGCAGACAGCCAAAGAACTGTGTGAGGGTAGAATGGAACCCCATGTATGGAGGGCATCAGAGGCAACAAAGCTGATGGATTTTGGACCTGCACAAAGCAAAGCAAGCGAGAAATTGTTTAGAATTAGGTGACAAGGATCCCATTGTTTCACTGCAGATGTTAAAATACAGTGCACCGCACAGTGGTCGCATTAAAGACATTGGACTGGACAAGTTTTTCTGTCACAAATGTATATGTACAAGTCATTCTCAAAGACATCTACTAACCCCACTGTGAGTTTTAATGCAACTGGCTCAGTAGTGAGGAAACTACAAAGACCAAATGGCAAGTCTGGCCATGTATTCTTATATCAGGGCATTCTGGCAGGGGATGAGAGCTCAAGTGTCCCAGAGGTGCAAATGCTGTCAGAGAGACACAATGTTAATGCAATAACACATTGGCTGACAGAATATATACGCGCAGGTGCACCAACTCCAAAAGAGGTTGTGAGTGACTTTTCTCTGGCTTTGCTCGGAGCTCTGGTCAAGACTTTTACTCCTCATCCTGATCAAAATACCTACATCAATGAGTGTTGTGGTGTCTTACTCGGTAAACAGTCAGCAAAAGTACCACCTTGTTTGATCTGCCAGGGGGACTGCTTGAAGAAAAGGGCAATGACAGTTCTGGAAACCCCCCCCCATATCAGAAAGGTGCAAGAAATACCTTAAAGCCAGAATTGCAGAAGAGTGTGTCATCATTCCAGATGTCCGGACCTGGAAGTGGATCCATGTGACTAAACACAGACAGACCTATGACAGTGGGTAACAGACATATGTGAGGAGAGCAGGTCACTTGCCGTAGGTAATGGGGATCATGATAATATGCACTTCCTCCCTGAGATTATTCCCAATATAATCTGGCTTGCAAGTTACATACCACTCTGGACAGGGGTAATGATCCCTCACTTTCGAAGCACTAACATCACCGCAAGTTGAAGCATTTTCCAAGCATGAAAACTTGCCTATTCTGGTGGATGGATTCACTGCAACATGCAAATTTGTTCTGCAAAACAAAAAGGTGAGGAAAAAGGTGAAGAGGATGCTGCTGTTGTAACAGTGATCATCACAGGAGCCAATCCACTACCCACCACAACTTGCAGTGTAGATGGAAAACCAGAAATGGATGCTTCCTGTTCTGGGAAATCTGATAATGTCACAAACATCCATCCAGCATATGAAGACGCTGTTGAAAACTGAAAGCGGTTCCACCCAAAAAGAGGAAGAGGAATTCATACCTCTCTCCTTGTCCTGAATGGCTCCATGCAGATCCATCTGTGAGGGGGAAAAGACTGAAAGTGGACCTGTTGAAAAATGTGTTTCCTTCACAAAACAGTGCTCCTCACAGTATTGTGGTCTCAGCACACAAGTCACCCAGGAAGTTCCATTTGTTTGAACTTCTGTTGCTGTACTGCAGGCTTCTGACATGGCTCATCTTCAGGCCACAGTGGAAGAAGGCCTTACCCTTCTGGAGTCCCCCTGCCTCTGGCCAATACAAAGTCTGTCACAGTGTCCCTCTGCATTCAAGACAGATACCTCAGGAAAAGTGCTCAGTTACAGTCTGGGATAACTTCTGCATATTGACACTGACCTGGGAAGCAACTCCACAGAATTTCCTGTGTGAATTTCCCTCCAATCTGATGCTCCAAGGAGAGAGATTTGCTTTTAAGGATAATCATTGCTTTCAAAAGAGGCTTATTCCAGGATGCTCTTGGACGTTATGTGGCCTATTGCAGGAGGTCTCCATGTGTCTGGGAGATGTATGACGACCTGAGAAGTGGAATGACAGGAGCGTCAGAAAAACACAAAATATGCCCACATGCTGTATTATACACAAAAGACTGATTGCATTGTTTAAATTTAATTTCACAAGTACAAGTATTTTTGTTATATGCCACACACCCTTGTTTTCCTACTCCTGTTTGGAGAAGTAGTATCTGCTTTTCTGGAAGTCGGGCTTCTCAAGACTATCATTCTGTGTGGTACATTATTTGTATTAATGGAAGTTCGATACTACACAGTAATTCAATTTCAAAAGTAAAATCATTTTGGCTTCTTAATTCATTGTAGAAAATATCTACTTGGTTCTACTTAAAATCATAAGTTAAGCAGCTGCCTCAAAATTTCAAGTAAAAACAAAATGGATTAATGAATTGTTTTAACTCATTATTTTGATTCTTGTTAAGCTGTGAATTGCCTTCTGCGATTCAAAATGACTATA
The DNA here is from genome assembly GCA_032164185.1 of Moxostoma hubbsi. Classification (NCBI taxonomy): domain Eukaryota; kingdom Metazoa; phylum Chordata; class Actinopteri; order Cypriniformes; family Catostomidae; genus Moxostoma; species Moxostoma hubbsi. The sequence goes on from JAVLUX010000218.1 coordinate 1,175,866, forward strand.
CAATTATTGTTGTTTCAACTTTGCTATGCAAGTTCAAAATAAAGTGAATTCATTAATGAGCATTCTGTTCACTTATCCCCATTAGTGGGTTCAACTTAGTAATTTCAATTAATGTCTTTGAATTAGGGTATCAAGTTAAGATGATCTAAAAGAATGTCTCGTTTTAACTTAATGAATTATAAAAACACAAATTTGAGTACAAAACATTTTTTTTTTATTAAAATCAATGTTAAGCCAATACAAGCTAAACAAACACTTCAATCATGCAATCATCTCAAACTTGTAATCAATACTTTTTTCAGTCTGATGGCTCTTCTCTTAGGTAGTGTGGCAGACCCAGCAGAGCAGCAGTCCTTCTTTCGTTTGTGTCCTACAAGACAAAAATAAGCAGTGTTGAGATTTTATTGCAAACATCTGGTGCCCAATTTTACAATTCTCAGCTCGTCTACTCACGTCTTTCTTCAGACAGTCCAAAATGGCTTTCAGTGCAGGCTTCTTTGCCGACTTGGTCGCAGCTTCGTACACTTCCAGCAGTCTTGGTGCCAGGTCATCAAGTCCGTCGAGGAACGACTCGAGAAGGTCTGTGCTTACGACTCTTTTGAACTCTGCCCGACCCTGAGGAGACAAAAAGGTTAAGAAATTAGAGTAAAGATTTTCAAAGCATAGAGTCACAATTTAGTAAGCTACGGTTGTCTGTTTTCAAAGGCTTTCATCCACTCAGTAATACTAAACACAATCCTCTCACTTATCTGTATGCAGTAGCACATTCACGCCACCATTTGGACTAAAAAAAAACATTTCTGAACGGACCACAGTACAGTATCAGACATCTCTCTAGTACTTCCTGGAGGGAAGCTCATACATTGATATCCAGTCACTGGATTAAGTGATTAATCTTAGGCTGAGTGTTGTCTATTGTTATACCTGTCTCTCACAGAACATGGCCGGCCATCTAGCTATGACATCCCCATGAGAGGTTGATCCCCTACGATCTCCTTTCTGCGCTTGGAGACCGTGGCAGACATCAGCTCATCTATCTGCTGGTGATCTGGGTCTTTTTTCAGCACTTCCACCTGAATTGGATTGCACAAGCACAAAGGACACATACTAAGACAAAATAGTAGGCTTCACAGACACAAAAGCAAAGTGTAGGTAGTTAGTATAATATAGGCAGGTATGTATGCAGTAATATTAGACAGGTATGATGTGTGATGTGCATGTGTGTGTATGATGTACCTCCATCATCCTCCGCTTTTCTTCCATGTCTTCATCACTCAGTCCTTCAGGGGGATCTGGACAGCAGTGGACCTCGCCCTTTTTTTTTCAAAATTCTTTGATGAATAGAAAGTTCAAAAGAACAGCATTTATTTAAAATAGAATATTTTCTAACATTATAAATGTCTTTACTGTAACTTTTGAGCAGTTTAACTCATCCTTGATGAATAAAAATATTGATTTATTTTATTTCTTTCCCCCAAAAATAAAATAAAAATTCTTACTGACCCCAAACTTTTGAACGGTAGCGTTTAATGTTACAAAAGCTTTAGATTTCAGATAAATGCTGTTCTTTTGAACTTTCTAATTCATCAAAGAATTTTGAAAAAAAAAAAAAAGTACACAACTGTTTTAAACTGATAATAATAATGAATGTTTCTTGAGAATCAAATCATCATCTTATAATGATTTCTGAAGGATCATGTGACACTGAAGACTGGAGTAATGATGCTGAAAATTCAGCTTTGATCACAGGAATAAATTACAGTTTAAAATATATTAAAATAGTGTTGTTTTAAATTGGAATAATATTTCACAATATTACTGTTTTTGTTTGTATTTTTAATCAAATAAATGCAGCCTTGGTGAGCAGGAGATACTCCTTTTAAAAACATAAAAAAATCTGCCTGACCCCAAACTTCTGAACGGTAGTGTATTTGGCCTTGACATACGGTCTATCAGAAATTGTGTTTTCTACAACAGTTTACAATGAAAACTGGTATCGTCTCAGATAAAGCTTTATCAACCGTCTCTGACTGAACTAAACTGAACTGCTAGCAAACGTGTTCTAGCTAACGTTAACGGTCGCTGAAATGTGCCTCGCTTAAATAACATCACAGTTGTTGCACATATCAAAAGGTAACGATAGCTAACGTTAAACACATTATTGGCTTCATCAACGCACATTCTTAATATCTACAAAACACGAACACTTACCAATAGCGAACTTGTTCACGCCAAACCGACTCGTCTTGTCTGACGGAAAAATGACGCCCCGGCCGATTGAAGTTTGATTGCTTGCTGGCGCGTAAACTTGTTCGTCTCGAGGCCTGGCTTCGTCTGTAGTCCCCCGCACATGCGCAAAGAGCTGTCCTCCACTCAATCTGCAACCGCCAAAGACTTGTACCCCACTCAATTTAAAATGGCAAGTTCATTCAAGCACCTGGAATTTGTGATTCATTTAAGTAACTTATGAACCTAAATTGGAAGATTGAAAACTCAAACAAATTGAGTTGAAATTTCATAACACATTATTTTATGTCTGAGTTAATGACATATATAAGTTATCATAACTTTTTGATCAGATAATTTTTTACAGTGTTGAGTCACGAGTTTACACACACACACACACACACACACACACACACACACACACACACACACATATAAGTACTAGTCAAAAGTTTGTAAAAACTTTGAAAACATTCGATTTTTTTTTTATGTTTCTGAAATAAGTCTCTTCTGCTCACCAAGGCTGCATTTATTTGATTAATAATTCAGTAAAAATGGTTTTAAACATTGATAAAAAATAAGAACCATTCTTAATAATTGAGCACCAATAATAATGATAATAGTTGAGCACAAAATCAACATTTTACTATAATTTCTGAAGGATCATATGACTGAAGACTGCAGTTTTTTTTTTTTTTTTAATTATGCCAGTCAAATTGACAATTGTCATTCCAACACATAGTATAAAATAGAGCATATATAGACTACAAATAGGAAAACAAAACTAAAAGAAAATCAAAAACGAAATGAAAAACAAATAAAAAAAACATTGAAGACTGGAGTATAATGATGCTGAAAATTCAGTTTTGACATCACAGAAATGAAATTACATTTTAAATTAGAGCATATAAACACAGAGCTACAGCAAACAGAATATGGTGCCTATATTTATGACAATGTTAATATTACTATTGTCATTCACATAACTACATACAGTATAACAAGTTAAAACACTTACCTTGGAGTTTGTGTTACATTCCACTCATCCTGTGATCCGCTGTGTCCCGTTACAAGTTGAAAACGAACAGTGGCTCGGTAACAGTTAAGTGAATGCGTCTATTTATGTGATTTGGTTTGCCATTCGGTTCTTACATTCTTACGTTTTGCGTTGGGTGGGGGGCCAACTTCACGGACACTCTCGCCGCCTCTGGTCTGAACGCACGGTTAGGAGCCGTTCACGCCGAATGTGTTTTTGCGCATGTTTGTTCTGTTTTCCCATTGTTTAAACAGTTGCTGGACGAATGTCTTTCACATTTGCACCACGTCTCCCTTTTTCTTCAGTGTGTCGCGCAGGACCGGTGTTGTATCGTACTCTGTTCCCCCGTCAGAATCTGTTTCCCCCAGCAGATCTGTATGGGGGAACAGTATTTGACGGTAGCATTCTCCGCTGAATGCGTTCCCCCATACACATACCTAAACATAACCCTACCTTTATAACCATAACGCCGGGGCTAGGGGCGAACAGATTATGACGGGGAGCACACTGGCACTGTTTAAATACCATGTAAAATGCAAAAAGAACTTTACATTTTCAAAAACGCATGTTGAGACACCTGCGCTCTGTTTCATTCTTTGCGCTGAGTTTAGATTGTTTTAGTGCATAAAAAGATTCAACATTCGGGACAATTTCAGGCAGCATAGTAAGGTGCTGTCGTGCCTTGTTAAAACTGTTTCAGTAGGCTATACTGTTACGAATGTTGCCTATATGCTTACATAAAATACAGCTATACTAGGAGAAGATACTAGAAGAAGAAATTAGATAGTAAACGATTTCAGAAAATCTGACGATATCGTTTGGGCCTGGTAGGGTTGGCCACACAGTCTCGGGTTCGGGTTTCATTTTAAGGCCTGTGTAGACCTCTAGGCAGATTTCTGTTCATACCCTCAGATTAAATCCTGCAGATATTATAATATTTATTATCAAGCTATTTCTGTCTAAAGTACAGTTAGTGTTACTATAGTAAATTCAAGGGTGGTGATGTAGAATTCTGTGCCGAATTCAAATGGTTTCCGCTTCTCTCGCCGTGCTTCTCACTGATTCTCGCAAAGCTGTGAGTTTAAGAGCTCGAGCTTTAAGAGTTTTGCGCTTGCGTTGCTCTGTCCATTGAGCTGCATCCATCTACAGAGCCATACATTACATACAGGTTGGCTACATTAGCCAAGGTTATTCCTCCACCTGTGTATTTGACGCTGCTAAACCAAAAACTTCAGATGCGCCGCTAGACTTCAAAATTTGATGAACTGCAGTACAAATGCGTACCAACCTGTATAATTGAGAACCAACTGATATACTCAAGTCTAGATAAACGTTTTAATGCGAAGAGGAACTTGATGATAGATTTGATTATTATGACTGACAAATGCCCCCATTTGTAACCTAACGCCCCCCTCTAAACTAATTTACTCTCAGCGCCCCCTGGCTTCCTTTGAATGTCCCCTGGGGGGCAGCACCATCCCCGATGAGAACCTCTGATGTACAGAAGAGCAAAGCTTTTACTGATAGCTACTCTTTTTACTGAGAGCTACATGTGTTGTTTATCTCTCCATATCAAATAAATAAAGACAGGTCTCTCAAATCGATATATTTCCATAAAACCAGAAGCCATAAATATCAACTGTTCCCCCATATAATACATGGTGTCATTCAAGACCATATAGATTCAAGATATGCTTGATGTATTGATTTCTTTATTGTATTATTACATTTTTCATGAATCAGTTTAGGCTATAATATCTGACCAGAATGCTATAAAATTACTCAGCATAAAATTTACTGGAAATGTAATTTTATTTTTAATGGAACCCACATCTTCCGAAACACTTAGGTAATGAAAACATGAAATGGTTTCTGCTTGGCATCAGCTCTAAGATGGCAACTGAGTGAATTTAATAATACTAATACATTGGCCAGCTTAATAGATCAGAAAAACTATCCCTGATGCGATTAAGATAAAAAATCATCACCACAAATACAAAATGACATCAGAGAATTTGGCTCACCTATAAAACAATCATCATTACAACAAATTGATATCTACACTTAGTTTTTACATTAGTATGAACATTCTGATAAACCATAAGACTGTGAATCGAGTTATACATGTGGCGGGAAATTATATTCAGAAAAAGCAGTCAGAACTCCTTAAGAGGAATTTCAATAAACTCTTTGAAACACTTGGGAGATTGAAATTTCAGTCGTTCATCAGTGGTCCACTACCAGCCCGAGGAACAAATATGTTTTCTCGGTTGCTAAGTCTAAACACTTGGCTGCACAAAACCTGCAACATGAGAGAACTGAACTACATTGATCAATTCAATCTTTTCTGGAGTCAACCTCTGTTTAAATCAGAAGGCCTTCACCCAAACAAACATATACATCAGCCAACAAACACCAGAGCCACAGGCTCTGTCACTACACACCTTCTCCCTTTCATCAACATCTCCACTTCTGAGCTTCTCTGAGAAAATGGAGGAACTATATGCTGGTAGAAAGCTCTCCCACTCCATTGCTGTGAGCACCCAGATACCAACTAAAAAACGGCAGGCCCCTCTACCACCAAAGCATGCAGGCCCAGCTCACCCTCCCTCTGCGAGAGCTCTCTGACCCACTGCCACAACGAAAGGGAACATCTAGTCCTTCTGCTCTCGGTGAACAACAAACAACTGATAACAGCTCTAATTGATGTGTATCGGGTCCCCGCTGTGGTAGCAGCAACACTCACAAATGTTTACAGAACAAGCAGGAACCGCTGTGCCAGTAGCTTTTTCAATATCTGTTATGTGATAGTAAGACTAAGGCTTTCTCAATACATATGGCAAACCATTCTAATCTGTTGCATATTAGACGTCAATCCAACATTACTGTGGGGCCAAAAACAGATACTGTCAAGTTAGCACTTTTAAACATTTGCTCACTAAAGAACAAGTCGTTTCTAGTCATTGACCTCAACACCACAAACAACCTGGACTTTATATTTCTAAATGAGACTTGGTTAGATAACATCTGCAGTGCAACATTCCTCAATGAATCAGCCCCTCCAAACTTTACTTTTATCAGTGTCTATAGAGCTGTTAGGAGAGGTGGAGGATTAGCTGCAATATTTAAAGATGTCTTTTGATGCAAGCAAGTGTCACTTGGTAATCACTTGACCCTTGAATATCTTATTGTACTAAATGGTACACCATGCATTCTATTTATAATTATTTATAGGCCTCCAAAATACTCTCCTGGCTTTGTTGACGATGTTACAGAACTGTTATTAACAACTTCCTCTGAATTTGACTGTTTTGTTATTGCTGGGGATTTCAACATTCATATAGATATTGCTGAACAAAACACTGCCAAAGAACTCAAAATTGTTTTTATAAATTTTGATCTGACTCAACATGTAGATGAACCCACACACAATTTTGGACACACTCTTGATCTGCTCATTAGCAAGGGTCTGAACATTTCATCCCCTATTATTAAGGATGTTGTGCTATCTGACCATTTCTGTATTTTCTTTGAAATATTGATTTCTCCTGCCAATGAAGTTAGATCTGTCTCTGTCAAAAAAGAGGCACATAAATGAGAACACTAGTGTGCAATTTATCAATGTTATATCTTTGAAACCTATTATATCTGCAGACTATGTTGATGATCTCCTCGATAACTTTAACTCAAAAGTTAAAAATGCTATTGATGGCATTGCTCCTGTATAGGTCCGGACGATCACTGGCAGGGATAAATCACCTTGGAGAAACACAACAGCAGTGAAAAACATGAAAAGAAAATGCAGTAGATTACTCTTTTTAAGGAGGGGCATGACAACTGCAGTTTTCAGGGACTTCCTGAAAGGAGCGACTCATTTACTCTTTCTAACAAATCTTTTTCCATACAGTTAAACATATTTTTGAAAAATGTTGTGGGGAGTGTGTCAAGACAGCAGGTTGAAGTTTTAAGATGCTGTAATATTTCTTCCGGGGTTTTGCCATTCATTTCTTCTAAATCAGACATAGTGACTAATTTCTGAAGTTTTTGTGGCTGTCTTACCTTCAGAGTAACATGAGGATGAGCTTATCAACATTCTAATATAATTTATTTTCAATCAGCTGAACAAATTCTTAATCTCAAATGGCTACTTGCACAATTTACAGTCTGTCTTCCGACTGCATCATAGCACAGAGAGGGCGATCATAAAGATACATAATGATATTAGGCTAAATACTTATTCAGGCAAAATATCAGTGCTGGTATTATTAGATCTCATTACTGCTTTTCACACTGTTGACCACAACATTCTCTTAGACAGATTGGAAAGCTCGGTATATGCAATGAAGTTATGCTTGTTGAATATCGACCTAAAAGACCTCTCAGATCATTAGGATCAAATCAGTTAGACATACAGAGGGTTCACCCAAAACAAGGTGAGACAGCGTTTAGCTATTATGCCACCAGCAGCTGGAACCATCTTCCAGAAGAGGTTAGATGTGCCACAAAAGTAGCCACATTTATATCCAGACTGAAAACACGTGTTTAGCTGTGCATTTTCTGACTGAACGTTGTGCTTTACTTATTGATTTCATTTTGCTTTTGTCTTTCTTTCATTTTAATCATTCTATTTTATTATTTTTATTCTTTTATTAACTTTTCTCAATGTGTTATCAATTTTTGGTTATCCCCGGTTTAATCAGGGAAGGTTAACAACAGTTACGGATGGTGTTAACAACTTAGTTATCCTCTGCTGTGCCAGGTAAGGTTAACAACAATTAAAGTGTGTGTTAACAACTTTTAGTTATCCTCTGTTTAATCAGGGAAGTTTAACAACAGTTATGGATGGTGTTAACAATTTAATATTCTTTTTCTTCTTATACATTTTAATTCAAATATTCAAATGTATTTTATCATTTTTATTCTTATTTCATGTTATTAACTGGTTTAAATTTTTTTATGTATCTTGTATTTTCTTTCAAATTTATATGTAAAGCACTTTGAATTGCCATTGTGTATGAAATGTGTTATATAAATAAACTTGCCTTGCCTTTAAGCCATGAATGCAAATCTAAATAATTCAAATGCAAACCAAATATATTTTGGTCAAAATTGATCAAAAACTCTAAGGCAAGTAAAGAAATTTGCTCAGATGGGATGCCATTGCTCGAAAGACTAAAGATTGAATTAGTGTATAGGAGAAATGAAAAAGAGTACAATTATAGAAATGTTCCATGCATTAGAAAAAGACAAATAAACACAATATTTTGACCCAGCATAGCATCAGGCAGAATTAGAAACAATCATTAAAATTGAAAGGGATTTGATACAGTCAAGTTGGTTCTTATGGGAAATAATCAGCAGTGGAATAAAGGTGGTGTTGATAAATTTAGAAACATGCAGTGTAATCTGTCACAGATAAGCTATCCAGGTGTGTTTGAAGTTTTTCTCTCAATAATAAATTGAATGCAAGAGTAAAATGTATGACTTCCATTACACTATAACATAATATCAGGTGGCATCTGCAAACTAATGATGCTAGATCTTTTCTCAGAATTAAAGTAATAGTTCACCCAAGAATGAAAAGAAAGTCATACACGTCTGGAATGGCATGGGGGTGAGTAAATGATGAGAGAATTTTAATTTTTGGGTGAACAATCCCTTTAACTCTTTATTTTATTATTATTATTATTTTGTCTTTTATTACTTTAAACCAACTGGTTCCAAGGTCCTTTTAGTGGATGTATGAAGTCAGTTCACATATGTTCCATGAGACTAGAGTAACCACATATGTTCATCACATTTACTATAGGAATGTTCCACTAAGTTTGACAATCTGAAAGAGGCCAATATTTTTTTTATCTTCATTTTGTACAGTATGTATTGCTTAAAATTTTATAATTTAAAACCTAACAAACTTTTTGTTAAATGTTTGGCATGTAAAGTGTGCTTGTGCTAGTCTCTCTTTTTTTTTTTTTTTTTTTTAAATAAATGCCAATTGGATTGCTCTTTCATTATTAAATGCACAATTTATGATCTCTGAGCAAATATTTCTTTACCAGAGCACCTGAATATGGCTGATTGTAAGATAAATGGGAGAAGATATCAATATGTTGACCAAGATATTCTAGTCAGCTGCTGGAAGTGTGATTTATTGAGGAAATGGCAGCAGATGATTAAATCAATACTGACCGTGAAAATTGATTTCTGGAAACTTGACAAGTGGGTCAATGTAAAAGTAACTGTGGATTTTTTATTTTCTAATGAGAATGAAACATGTGCCATCTTTTGAATGCAGCACAAGTATCACTGAAACTAACACATTTTGACAAACCATTGTACATCACTTGACTGATGATTCACACATGAGCATATTCTTTGATATTCATAGCAGAAATCGAATATTCATATGTATGATATGGGATTTTAAATCACATTAAACAATTAAAGACATTTTGGGAAACGTTGCTCAAATCAACATGAATTGGTGCTTTCCTCCTTCACATTTTTCCTGATAACGCTAACATCCAATTAGCTTTTCAGCAATTATACAACTGTCATATCTACCTAACACATTGTTGTGCTTAAGGAGAGGTCTATAAACGTACACTAATCTGGTACACACTTGTAATTAGACAGTATTGATGGTGTTGAAAAGTTTATGGTTTAAAAGGAAGGTTGGCTTCTGTAATTATTGTCTGCCCTCTTTCTTAGTGGATTTAGGCTAATTATTCTCCCCCTCATGACCCGTTGTTCACGACTGCTGTAGCACTTTATTTAAAACTTTCTAATGTGCAGGCCAGTTTAAACATCTTTAAGTGAAGAAAACTATGTTTTCATCTGCTCCTATTGGTGCTCATAAGTGAATGGAGCAGGAGTGAAAAAGACTGATTTAGTCTGAGGATCGCTCTTCATCTGGAAAGTACCATGTTGTCCAGGATATTGAGTGCAAATCACCTTTGTTATTGCTGTTTGCCTGGATGCCTTTGAGTAAAACAACCAGTAGATGTCTCCAGCATCAAATCTGTGGTTTCAGTAGTAGATCTGTAGGTATTAACAGTTTGAGATTATTCAAGTGCTTACTGATTAATGATCAACAAGCAGATATTATTAGTTGTGGCAAGATTTTATTTATTAATTTATATAAAATCTAATTTGGACCACTCCATTTCTTGGACAGATCCACTGTTCAAAGGGTTCCCCAATTTGGAAACTAACACTGTGGTTAGCTGAAGTACCTGAGACCTAGAAATAGCTTTGTAAGTCTTTCCAGACTGATACTATTTGAAATCTTTTGGCATTGCGTTTGATCTTGGTATGATGAATTTACAAGTGTTTGAGCTGACAAATTAGCCCTGAAGTTAAAGTTATAATCTGTGTAAATTTAACTAGGGATAAATTACCGTTAAGTGAATATTGGTATTGGATATACTTGCTTATTAGAAACAAAATAATATTAATATGGGATATTTATGCACTCAGGTTATTTTTATCCACAATTATATTGTGCTTGAAGACTCGAAAACCACAATATAATGTGTTCAGTGTCTAAAATATGCACTAGTATAGGAAAAAAGGAAGGTGGCAAACACATTTTAACAACTGGGTGATTTGGTGACGCAGATGCAGCTGTTTTTGCTAAATGATCTACAACATTAACAAATTACGTAAGTAAATAGTAACCTATCCACTCAAAGGTTAGCTTATACCTCTAGGAGACGAGAGATTAGGTGGCACTTCTGAATGACATCCTTTGGTTGTTAGAAATCATGACTTTGCAGGCCACAAGCTGGAGAAATTAATCTAGCATAATCAGGATTAATGCAGAACACAGCCCTCTCACTCACACTGACAGATGGCTTCAATTACGCGAGCTCTTTGATGCATTTAAGAGAGCACGAGTCATAAACTCATCGATTAGATTAGCAAAGCCCAACACAACCCCTGGTCTGTTCCCACAATTAAAAAGTAATACATATTACTTGGTGACATTAAACTCTCAAGCGATATTAAAAGTTTATGACTTTAGGGTGACAAATTGACTTACAAGAGAAGTCTATGAAAGTCCAGAACATGAACATCATTATCTACGTTTTAAAATCTTGGGAGCATTTTAGAACAATTTTGTGATTCAGTAACCATAGCAATCCCAGGAGAGAACTACACCCAGTACCACTGAATAAAAGACTCTCAGCATACTGCATATCAGGAAATAGGGAGTCTGATATTTATGTGTTAGTACATTAGGTTTGCCAGGTCTGTCGTTGTACTTTGCCAATTAGATAATTACAGTGACATACTTCAGCGCAGTTCTCTGAACAGATTTTAGTTGCTGTTATCTTTAGATCCATTTTGCTTATTCAGCCTACATGCACAATGCCTGTGTGGGCAATCAAAAGAGCTGGGATTCAGAACAGTCTCATTGACTGAAGCCACAGACTCAGTGCACCATTTAACAGTGACGTGAATAAGAAATATTCGTCTGGAATGTTTGGCTGAGTCATTTTTTAATCTGCCATTAAATCTGAAAAGAAATAATACCTTTTTATTCTGCAGTGCGCTTAGTTTTACTCTTGAGTCTTTCCATTAAATTGACATCTTATATAAATAGTATATGCTTATGTAAAATGTTGCATTCATAACCATGTTATAAATATACTGTACATATAACAATTTTAATACATATTTTTTACTATGAATCTCATTAGAACAATTAAAAAAAACAGTACATTATTTTATAATCATTTGATGTGTTGTTGTGTGTCTCCCACTAGATGTTGCTCTGATAGTTTTTGAAATATAGGGTAAAGCTCAGGATTCAGAACATATGTACAGAACAGAATAAGTACAGAAACCAGTCGGCTATAAATTAATAATGATAGCAATTTAATATTGGATATGATATACCGGAACAAAATAAAAAAGATTTAATGTTTCTCTTTAAGTTACAGTTTGCAAATAATTAGTCCATCATATTATGTTCTGGCTTTATTTAAAGGGGTATTGTCTGCTATTATTTAATTTTGGACTGATTATTACAACAATAGTTATATGAGATTAAATTAAACATAAAAATATACCACTACTATGGCTACTATAATAATAACTGTAGAAAATATATAAATAGATATGTTACACAGGTTAGTACATCTTTATACAACAGTTAGTTCCGGTCCTCAAATCTGATTGGATGAGTGGCATTCCAAGAGTGCTGATATACAATCATAAAGTTACCATTTCTGGAGGTTGCATATTTACTCCAGTAGGTGGCGAGAAATGAGCATCATTAAAAGTGAGTCATTCAATCATTTTGACTAAAATTACAAGTGAACAAGAACGATTTGTTCACTTAAAAGTAAAAAAACACTAGGTGCATTCCAAACCGCACACTTCTGCAATATTTTACATTATTTTGTAGTGTAAATAGTGCAAGTAGTATGTTTACACTGAAAATGCAGCAAAAAAGTGTACAACAAGTACATGGATTATGCACTTTTTCAACCGTTAAAATGGAGTGTGGAATGTTGAACACTTCATGCACTTAGTGCACGTGACTTGCCGTACATAGTGGAAGGGGTGGAGTTACCTGGCTGCATTGCTGGTCTGACAAAACATTTGTAAGCAATGGGGAATGTGGCAACTAGCCAAACATCAGTGAAGAGAGCAGCTTACAAATGTGAGCTCAGTGTTTTACCATCACCCTCGCTGTGTGATTATATTCACTATATTACATATAAATGTTAAACTGATTGGTAACACTTCACATGCATTTGAAATGTCACTTCCATCAGCTGTTAAACGGCGAGTGCTTCCGTGTAGTAAAAAAATATGAAGTGTTCCATTTGGGGTAATAATACACTTTCAAAATGTATACACTACATTGCTGAGTGCATAGTGTATTCTGTAAGTGCATAGTGTGTAGTGCGTCATTTGGGCCACAGCTACAGATTAGTTTACGAACGAAACACCACTAGCTCAAAACAGAGTTTGAGAGCAGTGCAGATCTGACTAACTAACCAATTTTTAAAGTTATTTAACATTATTTAAGTTTTTGTTGAACTGTTGTATTAAAGCAATATCACTCACATTCATGCTGTTGTTCCGTCTATCAGCACAGACCCAACAGCCCTCTTGCTCATGTGATATTACTCAAATATAGGCCACAGACCATTCCTTTAGCAACATCACAGCTCAGGTCACATGGAAGTGGTGGAAAAAAAAAGTGAGCAAAAAATAAACTTTTTTTGGATTCCGTTATTGAAAAATTATTTTGAGGGCTCTCGTAGATGGCTGTGGCTTCAAACCATCAACAGAGCCTACTGGAGATCACTGCAACTCATGTCTATGCAGCAAATATTTATAGTAGAGCTGTCAGAATTAACATGTTAGCACATGTGATTAATTTTAAAAGTTTAACACGTTCATTTTTCTTAATCGCGATTAACGCATTGACCATTAATACAGCATAAACACTGGTGTGAAGCGCGGAAACTTTGCAATGTGTCTGCCCATAGTCATAACACTGACGCACACACTACAGCACCAGAGCCCTTCTACCAAGATAAGACTACAAGCTTAGCATAAAACAGCATAACGCCGCGGTCCCATAGACATTCTATGGGCTGTACTGTCGTAACACGCTACTGGACCGTTATGCTCTCTCCTATGATAGAGCCGTGGAGGTTGTTGTCTCGTTAAATAAAATAATCTCTGACAGGTGGGACTTGTGATAGAAATCAAGTATTTTTCAGACTTTGTAAGTGTGTTTGTTTGCAAGAAATTTTCAAGGTGAGTTCAAAGCGATTAGCGATGCAGGCATTGACGCTCTAATGCAATCATGAATGCAGCTTCACGATTGCTGTAACAAAGCAGATAGCCACACTCTGCCAGCTAAATATTATTGTGGAGGATGACAGTTTAAGAGATTTAATGCCCATTGCAACCATGAATATGCAAACTATGGGGGGACTACTTCTTTCAATTAGTAAAATTCCCACTTATACTTTGGGAAACATTTGATGTGGCTTGCATTGTTGCTATATTAATGCATTTCTGTCTTTATATTGTGGAAGGCTTTGTTTGGAAAATGTTAATAAAACATTATATTGCTACATATTGCTTTCCTAAAATGGAAATAAATGAATTTTGACAAGAAAAGAAGTACACAGTATATAGTGTCAATTTTCAGCACTTTTAAAATCTGCGATTAATCGTGATTAACTACAAGAAATGATCAGATTAATCAAGATTAAAAAATTATCAACTGATAGCACTTATTTATTGAAAACATTATTACAGGTATGCTATTAAATCTTATAATAATTGTATAGCTAAAAATATTTCTGATGCTTTCGTGTCATACTTCTATTTATTTTGCTGGCTTTCTGTCACCAATTACTGCACATTTGCTGAAATTGTGTAATCAATGGGAAATCTATGGACAAGCTGCTCCACAAATAGTTAGATATTAAAGGTGCACTCAGAAACTTTTGTTTTTGTGTCATCTTGGACTTAAATAATACCTAGCGGCTTGGATGCAGCATAATTTAAAAAGTTTCAGATGCCACTGTAGTAATTTAGTATTCACAGTCAGCTATGATTACTTTATCAATGATTGAAAGTGTCAAATAACAGGACGGTTACTGAGATTAAGTGAGTATTTGGCTGGTTGTGTGATTCTAACATGGCAGCCCCCATGTGTGGATCCTCTTCATGTAGAATAAAACAGCTTTCATAAGAATACGGATATGACTGGATCCTTCATTCTAATGTGAGTGGTCTTGATTTCTAACATATTTAGCTAAATTACAATTCACATCTGTTGGAGTTAAACTTTTTAATGAGGGAAAAATGACTGAGTGCACTTTTAATGCCATATCCTGTATTATGTTCTCATTTAATTAGTCGTAAGCACTAAACAACTATAATGTTAAGTGAGACCGATTAGGAAAATGTCTAAATCGTTTAGATAACTTTTGAACAAGCTGAACTTGCGGGCTGTAATGAATGGCGACACTGTAGCTTTAAGAATGGGGCGGGCTGCGCAGGGATGACGCAGAAATAATAATGAGGGGATGCTTCAAAATTCCTCCTAAACTGCAGCGTGTGTGGTGAGTGACCAGCCGCGCACTTCACACATCCTAACAAGAGTCATTACACAGGGAACCGGAGAGTTTAGACAGAAACCCAGAGAAGACTTCAAACAGGGGCTCTGGAGAGACTTACCGGAGCACACACGACACAACTCAGTCATTAAAAGAAATTGGGGATTTTAACATATACTAAGTTAAATTAAGGATACGTCTTAATTTACATGACCATTTAACTTTTGGGAACAAAAATAACTGTCAAAAAGTTTAGGATTCAGTGCAAAAAAAACAAAACAAAAAAAAAACAACAACAACAACAACAAAAAAAAAACAATCAGCAGTTACTGCGTTTATTGATTTAAGAATATTTTAAACATGTCATGTTTCATGTCACTCTGTCTGTGCATTTGGGGAGCACTCTTGATTCCTGGCAGCACAAGTGCACTGAATGAGAACATCGACGTGCTGGTCCTGTTGCCTCTCAATAACACATACCTCTTTTCAAATGCGAGAGTTTTTCCAGCCATTAAGTACGCGATAGAAACCCTTGGCAAAGAAGATGAGTTTGCGGGATTGACATTCACTTTGACCTATAAGAACTCAGCGTGCGGGATGGATGCTCTGTACGCGCTGGTGGACATGCAGAGAGAGGAGCGTCCCGACCTGGTCCTCGGTCCGGTGTGCGAGTACGCTGCCGCGTCTGTGGCGCGAGTGGCGTCGCACTGGAACATCCCATTAATCTCAGCAGGTGCTCTGGCTACCGGCTTCAACACTAAAAGCGGCGAGTACTCGCATCTCACGCGGATCGCTCCAATTTACCTGAAAATGGCGGAGACGTTCCAGACGATGTTCGGACATTTCGGCTGGAGAACGGCACATTTGATTTACGACGATGATCAAGAGGAGAGAAACTGTTACTTTAGCTCGGAGGGCGTTTATACCGTCCTAAAAGAGTACCACATCTCCACTGATTTCCTTATGTTCAACTCTCAGGAAGAGAGTGTGGACGCTGACGAGATCGTAAAGTCCGTCAATGAGAGTGAAGGTATATTCATTTTCTATTTTATTGTGATTAAGCAGATGCGTCTTAGGACACTAGTTACAGTGAGCAATCTGAGTTTCGGTGCCTTGCTTGAGGTGATGGCTTGCACAAGTGGAATGGAGAGTATTCCATTGCTGAGTTCGAGCCTTTCATTCACTAGACTAGATCTTTTAACAATTACACAAAAAATATGTTAACTTAAAAATGTGCTTCATATGGTAACATGTAAATTATCTGGTCAAAAATAGTATTACACATGAGTGAATCCGCCTGAATGCACCAATCATTTTTTTAAGAGTTTGTTCCGGTGGAAATAGCTCCTTAAATGAATAATCCGTCTACAACGGCGTTTGTGGTATAATCTTGATTATAATAAAAACTAATTTCAACGAGTACCTCCTTTTCTTTAAAAAAAAAAAAAAAAAAAAAAAAAAAAAACAAGGTTACAGTGAGACACTTACAATAGAAGTGAATTTTTGGAGGGTTTAAAGGCATTTACAAATTCATGTATTATTGGAGCTGTAAAGTTGCTTAAAATCATAATTTTTATGGTAATTTTAGGGTTTGTTGACATTACGTCGTCATGCCAATGAAGTTGTAAAATTGGCTATATCTTTACACAGAAAAGGTTAGTAAGAGATTTTATCACACTAAAATCATGTTGACACATTTATTGTTTACATCTTGTGGCTATATCTTTAAAACTTTTAGCGCGTTAACGTTTACGGATTGTCCCTATTCACTTCCATTGTTAGTGCCTTACTGGAACCCAGATATTTGCTTTTTTAAAAGGAAAAAGGTGCCAGCCAAAATTATTTTTTGGTTATCAATATTATACCTCAAATGCTGTCGATAGAGCTTAACTTCCCGGAACTTCCCGGATCCCGGAATATTCCTTTTAAGGCAGCAATTGCAGGTTACCACTTTTTATGTTGTAGATTACACCACAGCAAGTGACTGTAATTCACATTCATGAACTACAAAATAGATCAGATTGCATGCTTCCAAATAAAGTCACAACAAGCAAGGAAGTCACTTGGAGACCCATCCATGTCGCGCATGGTCCATAACAATGTTCTGCCCCTAGATTTTTTCTTGATTTGATTTATTTTTTATACTTTTTGTTGCCATAGTATTGTAGATAATATTTGCTTTTTTTTAAAAAGCTTTTAAAGTAAAATATATAGATAAAGATTTTTATTTCTGAAAATGTAATGTTTTTTGCCAACTTTACAGGTCAAGTGCATGGATTTGCAAAGAAAATGTTAACGTTTTGTAGATTCGAAGAATCTACTTTGAAAAGATGGAAGACCTCTCCAAAGCAAATGTCATGTCTCTGGATATGGTGTTTGACACCAAATGATAATAGATAAAAGGGAACACATACTCTATTCAAGAACATGCTGCCAGGGATGGTGTAACAAAGAAGAGTAATGTAGAATATATACGAAAAATGCAACATGCTGATATTTTCCTAACTCCTCTCCGTATCAGCGTGGGCTGCAGTACAGTAGACATTGCTGCTGGTTTTTAAAGGCAGGTAAGAGGTCAGATGCGCTCCATAAGAAAACATGTGGAAAAAATGATCAGAATTTGACAGACAGACAACACTGAGCAAGAGCTGTTGAAATTTTTGGGGAGCAGTTGTGGGCCTTAGCGTTTCTCTAGACATCCTCGAGCACTTTTTAACAGCTTCTCTCGTGGCGAGTAAAATCATGTGCTGTCTGCCTGGCTGAATCTCAATAAGAGAGAGGAGCTCCCTGGAGCTCACTGCTACTATTGGTGTTGGACACATTATGGCACTAAAAGATATGCCTGCTGTCAAAACTATTAACTGTCTGCTGTTTTAGTCTTGTTTCAAACATCATATCCATCTAACCCAAATGCTGTTTCACAGAAAGTCTGACTTTGCACCTCCTTACTTATCCTGTTTCATAAACAGTGCATTTCTCACATTCCTACCAAGGATGTTGTCGATTTTTGAAAATATATATATATCCCTCAATACAGAGGACCTTCACAAGGCCTAGCCCCCTGTATCATTTTTCTAAGTCAGTTCCATGCATTGAAATGAACATCTTAGATTTCTTGAGCTAAAGCATATTGCATGAACTCTGGTCATTAAAGGAATGTTCCACCAATTCTGAAAATGTCAATATGGCAGACTGAAACAGGGTAGGAGGTTAATGCTGTCTTGGGGCTGTTTTGACACTAACAGTGTCAGGGTTAAAGCTTTCAAGGAATTTTATAATGCTTTTCCTTTTTCTACTAATATACAACAGCTTATTATCCTTTAATTAAGAGCTCCTTGAAATCCTCAGAACACCTAAATAGTTAAAATATGGAATACATAAGATAATACTAAGACAGTCAGAAACTTCCTTAGATCTGTCCTTCACAGGTCATGTAGAGGTTTGAACAAGGAATCTCAGTGATGGGATGCATTTTTTAGGCCACCACCCAAACACTCAAGGCAAAATTTGACCTCTGTGTTAAAGGAATAGTTTACTCAAGTTAATTGAAAATGTATTTACCCTCATGTTTTAATTTTTTTTCTGTGGAACACAAAAGGCGAGCTCTTGACATACAGTGACATTTCGATGGCTGTCAACTTCCAAAAATGACAATAAAGATGGCAGAAAAAGAAAGAAGGAAAGAAAGAAAGAAAGAAGAAAAACACCATAAAAGTATCATAAAAGTAGTTGTGATTATTCCAAGTCTACTGCAGCCATTCAACAATTTAGTGTAGGAATTTACCCATTCATTTGTATGGCATACCCAAATGGTGCAACATGATCACACAGGAAGTCGGCATGTTGTTTCTGAATCTTGCAGTACCCTAGGATCAGCCATTGACTTACTGAGAAGTGTCATCTCCTATCAGTATTTTTTTAATTGGCTCATCAGCGTGTTCAGCAGTGTGGAAGACCTGAATGTGGATTCCTCATTGAAACCAGGAAGGAATCGTGTTTGCATAATCATTAAAGAGCGCATTTCAAGTGTTTAATTTTTCCCTCTAACATATAATTTTTACTCCACTGATGATTAGGTTTAGGCTTGGGATTTTGGTTTGGGGGTTCAGTTTAAAAAATATGCATTCCTTTTCACTATATTACAGCATGTATAGCTGAAAACAACTCTCTTCATAACTCGATTTTGGTGCCCCTCCATGGACATTTCACCCGGAAAATGGAGCACATACTGCTTTGGCCACTGGGGGCAGTATTTTGAATTTCATTAAGCACAGGTCGATTTTAACAAAAGAAAAGTCACCTACTGTCTGTCGGTCTGAAAGGTGACTGCTGTCATAAAACATGCTTGACTGTTTCGCTTTCTCCAATGGTAGAACCAAGGAGGTTATATCCTTATTTATAAGACAATCTCTGCCGTTGTGTTCGGTTACTACACATGTGAGTGCCAAAGACATAGAAACATTTTTTATGAAATAACGCAACAATCTTATTTTTGCTGAATGAGAAAAGTAGACAAGCATGCATACTAAAAGAGAAACATGGCTGAAATTTAATATTCTTTGATTAAGTTGAAAAGACAACAGTGACGTGAAAAAAATTATATTTTACTATGGCAAGCCTTGGACCCATAGTATGTCTGTGTGTTGTGTGGCTTGGAGAAAACAGCCATAGAGCAGCATCGTGTCCATGTACAACACTTTGTTATTTGAGCTGGTGGTGTGTTTATTCTGTGTTATTGCTGTGCTTATGAACATTTTTCTATCTGAATTTGTCTGCTTTTAAGGAGGTACCATTACATAAAAATAACTTTCTTGAACGCTTTTCAGATTGTGACAGGTGACCAGATAGTTGGTTGTGGCACTATGGTCATAAAAGTTTGTGTTTATATTACTATAAATTATAGACATAGACACTGTATAAATTAGCATATATTTTAAATGCTAAATGGTGTGGCCTGTTCCACAGGGTATATTGCTGGCATTAGAATTAGTATTCCAGGCATGTAGGCACCTCATTGTTTTGTTTTCAGTGGCTAATGAAGGTGGTTGAAGTATCATAGTAGCGAGTATTGATACAGTACAGATGGTGAAGATGCAGATGCATCTGGTTATCTTGGGTAAGTTTATTTGCATGTCAATTATAATTCCAAAAATTAAGTTTACAATGATGTTCAATATTTAATTGACTAGGAATGGGAATCATAAGGGGTTCCAATTCTGATTCCACTTCCCAGACAACTCTGGTAAGTAAGCCATTTGTTGGCTGATTTTCCTGAAAAGTGTAAACACCGTGGCTCTGTGGCACAATCAAAAAAAACATTTCTCTGTTTGTTTGAGCATCCCAACCAACCAAGCGCAGCATTATTGGCTCAGCCAATGGAATTAACTTGGGGCTGGGCTAATTTGTAGTCAGACAAATGGAAGTTTTTAGGAAAGCTGTTTGAAAACCATTATATTTCCTTTAATGCTTTTGAGGAAGCACGGTTGCGTATTTTTGTAGCTGCAAAAAAATGCAAAAAAAAAACATGCAACAGAAATCCACTGCTGAATAGCAGCAGAAGATACACTGGTAAAGTATTATTCAGTGTTCCATCCACATTGCATGAAAGAATGCAGAATGTCAAGAAAGTCATTAATGGAACCAAACATCATGAAAATGATTGTGTTCCAGTTTTAAACAATCAATGATATAAAGAGATCAAATACATTTTATTTTGCTGCTTTTTATAATAGCATTCTTCACTATCTACACTCTCACACAGTTTCTCGTAATGACAAGCCAGAGCAGATTGCCAAATAGTTCTTGTTTGCCTGCAGTCATCTTTAGAATTGAGGTAGAGGACGCCAATGGGACATTCTGCAGCACCCATGACGCCTGATTTGACTCATAGAGAGAGCGTTGCAATGCCCTTATTTTTGTTGTCAGTCTTCGTTATGCAGCTTTAATCCTGTTACATGATGCAGTAGCACATCAATTGGCACAGCTCACAGCTTTGGCAAATGTAATAAAATACAGATATTTTGAAAGACTGATTAAAATCACGGTCTAGCACCTGTTTCAAGAGAGACAATGGAGTGGCAATGTTTGTGCTCAGTATCAACTTCAAAAGCAGGGATTGTAGGGTTGGGCAAGTTTAAATAGTGCAAGCCCATGCAAAACACTTGGTAAATCCAAATTGTGGCTGAGCCAATCTGCACAAGCATTTATGATTATGATTGTTTATAAGTAATGATTGTTTGTATGATATCCAATATACACAATTTTGCCCATGATGTGCATAAACTCTCACATTCACATTATTTTGATTGCATATAGGGACGTCAGGAGAATGGTCACATCCCCTCTCTGTTTGTCTTGACTTTATATGATAGTACATATATGTATTGTCTTTTACGTCCATGCTAAACATGTATGTAAACATCTGTTTTGACAGATCTCTACACTGAGACCAAATGTCAGAAGATGGCACACTTTAATGAAGATGGCGTACAGTGTTGTAATGTTTTGACAGTGAATGACGTGAGCACAAAACCACAAACTGGCTCGTTGGAAGCCTGCAGATATGTTCTCGGGGACACACACACAAGTGATTTTACTAAGCCAGAGATATGTCATTATAGCCCTGCTTATTTTGCATTCTGTGCCATGCTGCCAAAACTGGACAGAAGGCAAGACAGTAAACCCTTATACTCAGTAGCGATATAGCACTAGTTTGCACAGCGATATTATTTCCATGTGCATGTTCACACTATGCTTTTATATAGACCCCCAGGTGCCTTAAATGCGGCACAACGACGCTGTAAGTGTGCCATGTGTTGCCCCTTCACATTCCTCAGCTCATTTGTAACTAGTGTCAGTGGGAAAATCCAGATTTTTGAAATATTGCTGGCTGGAGCCATACCCCATGGAATCACTGGAGAGTCAACACAGGGCCTGTAGTGTGCTGTGCACTCTGTAATTAAAGGCTGCTATAGTGCAGGAATACTGAGGTGAAGTTTGTCCCACTCAGCTGAGGATATTTCAAGCTGTACATTACACTGACTGGGCTGTGGGGAAAGTTCCAATCCTCTGAATCTTCCTATTTATGGGACACTTTGTGACTTTTTTTTAAAAACCTCTGTTTACTTGCTTGTTTGTTTATTTATTTTTTACCTCCTCGCTCATGGGAAAATATTTTGTACCTCAGACTGTTTGACTGGGTCAAAGAGAAGTTATTCTATGGTTCTTGCGTGCTTACGCTTACATAATTTAATAAATGCCAGATTCAGTGTTTCATGTTGTGGTAAAGCTGGCCAATATTATAAAGGTCATATTTGATCCTAGATGAACATCTCTGAGCACCTTCTCAGATCGAGAATATAATACCTTAATTGCCGTGTTTGATTCACATTCTGTAAAACTCTTATGAGAATACAGTGCACAGAATGAGTCGTTGTTGGTGGAAACTTTGCCTGCAGAGGTCTCTCGCCTGCAACGGACCCTTTTTACATTTCAGGGTTTGGAACGCAGAAGTAAACTATAGCATAGTAAACTACTATACAGGTACATGGGAAGACATAGCAAATATTATTTTTGCATTCCCATTTGCTCCAACAGCAAAAGAAAAATTCCACTGTTACGTTTACACAACTTTCAAAACAGGAACAAAATACAGATAGCTGGATTATGACGATCAAAAGAGAAAGATGCCAAATGTACCGTCACTCCCTCAGCAGCTTTATTTGAAACCCCACTGCAACAGTGGTGACTATTTTTTTTGTTGTTATTATTAATTAATGTCAAATATAGTGTTATAAATGTACATTAAATGGTGTAAAAATGTAAAACGTAAAGTTATTTAATAAAAGTTCATACAAGTTAAACTCAATTGACAGCATTTGTGGTGTAAAGTTGATTACCACCAAAAATTATGTTGACCCTCTTTTTCTTAAAAATTAAAAGCAAAACATTTTGTTAATTTGAGGCACTTGCAATGGAAGTGAATGGAGCCAATTTGTGGAGGGTTCAGAGGCAGAAAATTACTTATATGAACTATTTTGTTAAAACTCATGTATTGTTTGAGCTGTAAAGTTGTTTAAATTGTTGTTCTTACAGTTATTTTAGGGTTTGTTGACATTACATTGTCATGGCAACAAAGTTGTAAAATTGTAAATAACTTCACACAGAAAAGTTTAGTAAGCGATTTTATCACACTAAAATCATGTTAACACATGTTGTTTATGTTTTGTGGCTATACATAAACAGTATGTTAACATTTATGGATTGGCCCCATTCACTTCCATTCTAAGTGCCTCACTGGAACCCAGATTTTTTGTTTTTATTAAAGAAAAGGAGGGACAAGTTGAGATATATTTTGTGGAAATCATTATTATGGCACAAATGCTGTCGATTGAATTTAACTTGCATTGAACCCGGAATATTCCTTTAAGGCTGAAACGTGTCATTACAGTCTGTTCTATGTTCCCCGATGTTCTATTATTGTGTTGTGTTTTGAATGACAAGCCACTCTGTTCTTTTTCGTTCCTTTTGCAGTGGTCATCATGTGTGCTAAGGCGGACACTGTGCGAGAGATCATGCTGGCTGCTCATCGACACAAATTAACCAGTGGCAGCCACATCTTCTTCAACATCGAGCTCTTTAACTCCTCTTCTTATGGTAAAGTGCATTGCTCACACTTCTTCACTTGTGTTTTGCACTTATTAAAAGCTTATTTCCATTCCCAAGATGTGCCATAGTCAGGCCAGATTGTCCTACTGTGACCCTGGAGCACAATGAGGCTATCTACACTGTGAACTGAAAAAGAGGCCCAGCTCTTCTGCCTGATAGAGATTACGTTGAAGAGATGCAGTCTCTGAAACATTTGTCTCAACACAATAGTGCCTGGATAATGTCTGGCATGCAGGTCATCAGGATGTTCCACCAATGTTCCAGTGCATATCTAAAAACCCCATTGTTGCAGCAAAAGTAATACAGATATTTCAGGCCAAACATAAATGTATCATTATCTTAAGATATGTTCTTTCCTATAGCAATCTTGGGGTACAGTATGTTCGAGTTTCATTTTTAAAATCAAAAGTTCACACCAAAATGAAAAGTTTGCATCATTTACTCACAATCATGTCATTCTAAACTTGTATGTTTCCTTTGTTCTGTGAAACACAAAAGGATAACATTTTCAGAATGGTCAACCTGCTTTTTTCTCTACACTGAAAATGGATGGTAACCAGCTGGTGTCAAACTCTAAAAAAGACAAAGTACCATAAAATTAGTCTGCTTGGCTTAAATTCCATCTGAAGCCATATTTTTGCCACACTATAGTGTGCAATATAGTGCACAATCATTTCTGGGTAGTAACAGATTACATGTAATCTGGATTACGGAATCAGATTTTAAAAATCAAGTACTTGTAATTTGATAAGATTACATTTTCAAATATTTTTTTATCAGATTACAGTTACTTAATTATGGATTGCATTATTACATATTAATCAGGCAAAAGTAGTAAATTGTTCAAAATGTATTGATCCCTCTTAGACTTCTTTATAAATAATTAAAACATTTTATTCTAAATTGCACCCACAAACATTATACTAGCCTCCAGCAATAATTACAATGAAGATGGATTAATTTAACTTTTTAGAATTTTTTCTTTTTTTGACGATTCACAAATATGATCTTTTATCACACATGAATGATGTTTGAAATGTCAAAATTTATGGAGCAAGAATATTTTAGTCCCTTTTTAAATTTTACTCACAAACAGACAAGTGCAGAGTTGAAAACACACACAAAAAAATCATAATTCTCATATTTTGATCTATAAAGTAAGTTTTCTTTAATGCATTTAAGCAGTATTGTCCAAATGGTTCGTTTATTATACTTAAATGTATGTGATATCAAATAAACAAGAGTTGGATCAGAAGTAATCCAAAGTGATCAGACTGGATTACTTTTAAGTGTAATCCAATATATTACATTACAAACTAAATTTTCATGTAATTTGTAA
This sequence comes from Moxostoma hubbsi, assembly GCA_032164185.1. NCBI lineage: Eukaryota > Metazoa > Chordata > Actinopteri > Cypriniformes > Catostomidae > Moxostoma > Moxostoma hubbsi. The sequence continues at coordinate 1,201,235 of JAVLUX010000218.1, forward strand.
TCAGTACCAGATTTCAATTTAGAAGTAATATACCCAGCACTGTGCACAAGTTATATTGACTACATTTATATACTTTTATGATGCTTTTGTTGTCCTTGTTGGAGTTTGACAGTGCCTGGTTACCATCCGCATTCATTGTACAACAAACAGCAGCTCAGACATTTTGCTTTACTCCTTTTATGATCCACAGAAGAAAGACCTACATTAGTGTAAGTAAGTAGTGACAGAATTTTCATTTATGGGTGAATTACTCTTTTAAATTACAAAAAACATGAATTGAGTTGTTTTTATTACAATAAAAACAATTATTTTACAGGGGACGGATCCTGGAAGAGAGGAGACAAATATGACAATGAAGCCAAGGCTGCCTACAGCTTTCTCAATACTGTAACATTACTTAGGTCCAATAAGCCAGAGTTTGAGGAGTTCTCCTTGAAAATGAAAAAGTTACTACAGCTATCGGGCATCCCTGTTTGTGAAGACTGCAGTGCTGTACGTGAGTCTTTGAAACAAAATTACTGCATACAATGTTTGAAAGTCACTTTAAAAATGTAAAGATTTTGTTAAAATGCAAATCAAATGGCATGTATATTGTCCTGGTCCTTGCAAAGTATAAATTCCTGGCAACATTTTCTTAATCTATTTCATAATTGAAGAAGCACTAATTTCTCTGTGGTTGTTGAAGTTTAGAAAAAAAAAATGCAGTAGAGACTAAACATAGCATTTTAAACTGTTAAAATGCATTTTAAACACCATCCCTTTTTATCCCAAACTGGAAAAATATAGGCAAATCAGTCTGTCAATCAAACGCGACAAAGCAAATTTAATGCCTGCAATTTCATCCATTTATAATATACAGAGAGCAGCTAATGAATTTAATCACCCAGTTAAAGTCAGAATACAGTACAGTACAGTGCTTTTGAATGGGCGACTTGGCAATCCATACAAGCCTTGTGGAGGCACCATATTTTGGTCAGGCTCTTTGTCCTCAGCATGTCAGCTTCCTTTGAAAAGCCATCAGAGCTTTTCTAGGGAAGGCAGCGGGAGCTGTCTTTCTGAAACAAACAATTGTGGATGAATCAAAGTGCCAAGGTTAATAACCTCAGTGGGGGCCCTGCCACTTTTGACTGGCTCAATTGCTGCATCAACAGTGGCCACAAAAATGCTAGAGCTGGACCTTTATGGGGGACCATCATAATATGGAATGAAACGTATTCAGACAAAGCCCATTTTCATTGCAAATACAAATGTCAAGACTTCAGTGTGCTGAGCACAATTATTTCATGGTACAAGTAGTCTTCTGAAAGAAGCCTTACCTGACAGAATTACAGGCGGATGTGATATTTCACAAACTTCTAGGGCCATACCACTTATTCTCTTTTCAATCCAATACCAAGTACTATCAAGGCAACTATTAAAGGGATAATTCACCCAAAAATGGGTAATCATTTACTCACCCTCATGTCATCCAAGATATGTATGACTTTCTTTCATTTGCTGAACTCAAACGAAGATTTTTAGAAGAACATCTCAGCTCTGTAGGTATGACTCCAGTCATTAAATCTATATCTTCAGAAGCATAGGTGTGGGAGAGAAAAAATTGTAAAAAAGGATTGAAATATTGATCTGTTTTTTACCCAGGGTGATTGTATCGCTTTAGAAGACATAGATTAAACCACTGGCGTCGTATGGATAACTTTTATGATTGCATATAGGGACTTTATGTGATTTTCCTTTATGTGATTTTTGGAGCTTGAAATGTCTGGTCAACATTCACTTGCATATTATGGACCTACAGAGCTGAAATATACTTCTAAAAATATTTGTTTGTGTTCAGCAGAAGAAAGACGGTCATACATATCTGGGATGGCATGAGGGAGAATAAATGATGAGAGAATATTTATTTTGGGGTGAAATATTCCTTGAAATTTATGAATATTGTAAATTCTTAGGATAAAATGGGTAATTTTAAATACTTTCATACATTCATAGGCCTAAAATGAAAAATGATTAGACTTCTGTTTTGTTTAACCTTGCGAAAAATAACCATGATTTTACTACGGTAATCACTGATCTTTATATATTATAGATCAGTGACTGTTACCATAGTTTAACCATGCTATTTGAAGAAAAACCTTAGTAACCACAAAACTATCCATGGTTACTATACTCATGGTTACTGCAATATTACTGTAGCAAAACTATGGTTACAATATGGTTACTACAGTATTACTATAGTAAAACCATTGTAAATGTATCAAAACCATGGTTTCCACCAAAAAACATGATTACTACAGTCATAGCATGGTTACCGGAAACAACAAACAAGGTTATAGTCATGGAAAGTACCGGCACCTTTACTAAAATATTACTATAGTAAATAAATCGTTTCTGTCATAAACCATGATTAATACAGTCATGGTTACAACAATATTACTATAGTTAAACCTTTGTTAATTTTCATAAGGGTATAAATTATAACAAACAAACCTGTCAATAATAAATGCCACATTTAAATTTGTCCTTATTTAGTGTGAATTAACTCCAGACAATGCTTGTTTTTCTGCCATTACCTCAGCCAAGCTCTGCTCCCTCTGTTTGAACGAGTGCTGTCTGTGACTGCTTGTGTCTTTCAGCAGTACTCGCATTGAGATGAGCTGAAGAACAAATAGGGCCCATCCTACGCAACCATTTGCTAATATATCCTTCTTTTTTTCCCACTTTGAAGCTTTTGATATGCATTCATTTTTATGGTAGCTAATAGTAATATTACATGTTAAAATGTTTAATTTAAAATTATAATTTTTATATGAGGAACGATATTCTCAATATAACATCAGTATTGAAGGTATCAATACTTTAGGATCAGTCTGCCCATCCCTACAAACTTGGCCTTTTCTTTGTTATGTAACAGCTGCATGTAGCATCTGCTCAGTTCCCCGTCTGTCACTCACTTCGACGTTGTGTCGAGTGAAGCGACATTAGGGGACTTTCTTGAAGGACTCGGCTAACTCTGAACTTGAGAAAAGGCCAATGAGAATTTGGCAGACAGAATTTGCATATCCCTCCCTTGACATACAGGTATAAAGGGAGGGAATCATGCCTCTGTTCATTCAGATTTCTTCTTCGGAGCCGAGCGGTTGTGTGAGCAGCGAGCTGAGATCACCATTGTTCCACTCACCTCTGTAGAGCGTCTGCTGTTGGATCTATGGCGCAGTGCTACTGGGAACTTCGACAGCATGTCTAAAAGAGTTTCTTTTCTCTACAAGAGCAATACACAGCTGCCGTTGAACGTCCTTTTCAGGACGCGTCTTTGAAAAGATGGCCTTCTGCTCCTTTGTAGTTCCTGGATGTGGTCGATTTCTCACTGCTCCTGACGGTCACAGACACTGCCTCGTGTGTCTAGGCCACAATCACACTGAGACCGCATTTGTGGATGGTTCATGTTCTCATTGCGAGAACTTGACCATGGCAATGTTACGGTTATGGCTTTCCTTCTTATAGAGGAACGCCACTCCAGCCACCCCCTGCATCACTCCTTCTTCCCACGGGATTGAGGACAACCAGTTGGCGATGGAGGTGATTTGGGGATGGAGGCGGGCTCGGTTTCTGGGTAGATCCCCACAAACCACCCGCCCCCCGACACTCTTGTCGACTTCCGTCCGGGCTCATGGTGAGAGTGGCTGGCCTCACGGCCAGTCTCTTTACTCCCTCTCCATCGGAGAGCGTTCCGGTGTCTGGGGACGAAGCCTCGCCAGGTATGTCAAAAGCAATCGTCCCCTTAGTGCCCCTCGCACAGAGCTTGAACGCATGGCTGCACGGCAAAGACACCAACACCCTGCATGCAGAGATTGCGACTCTCTTACTCAAAGATGCGATAGAGCCTGTCCCCTCCAGCCAGGATGAAGAAGGATTTCTACAGACCTTACTTCATCGTACCCAAGAAAGGCGGCGGCTTACGACCGATCTTGGACTTTTCAACTAGGCCTTGCACAAAGTCCCATTCAAAATACTCATGCAAAAACACATTCTAACATGTTTCCGGCATCAAGATTGAATCGCAGTGGTAGACTTGAAGGACGCGAACTTCCACGTCTCTATCTTGCACACAGGCTCACACAGCTGACCCCGGGGGCTGCGAAAGTATGCATTTCCCCCAGTGAGCCTATTGCATGGGTGCTGTGTAAGGTCAGGGAGGATTAGGAACAAGTCACTCTGGTGGCCCCCTATTTGCCTAGACTTGGACTTGGTTCTCGAATCTCACGCTCCTCGCGACAGTCCCTCCCTGGCTAATTCCCCTGAGGAAGGACCTAATTTTTTAGGGATGGGGCTCCCTCTGGTATCCGCACCCAGAACTCTGGCCCCTGAACAGGATGCGGAAGATCTAAGTGGTCTACCAACTGCTGTTGTAGACATGATCAACCAAGCCAGAGCTACCTTTACCAGGCAACTTTACGCCCTGAAGTGGCGCTTGTTCGCGAATTGGTGTTCTTCCAGATCTGAAGACCCGAAGAGATGCGCAGTCGGGTCAGTGCTCTCATTTCTGCAGGAGAGGCTGGAGGGGAGGCTGTCCCCCTCCAACTTGAAGGTTTATGTAGCCGCCATATCGGCTCACCACAACGCAGTGGACAGTAAGTCCCTTGGGAAGCATGATCTGATTATCAGGTTCCTAAGAGGCGACCCGGAGGCTGAGCCCTCCCAAGTCATGCCTGTTCCCCTCATGGGATCTCTCCATGGTCCTTTCAGACCTTCAGTGGCCCCCCTTCGAGGCTCTAAAATCAGTCGAGCTTAAAGCCTTCTCCTTGAAGATGGCCCTCCTGATCGCACTCGCTTCCATCAAGAGGGTTGGGGACCTGCAAGTGTTCTCTGTCAGCCACACTTGCTTGGATTTTGGTCCGGCAGACACCCATGTCGTCCTAAGACAGTGACCGGGCTATGTGCCCAAGGTTCCTGGTTCAGGGACCAGGTATTGAACCTGCAAGCGCTGCCTCAGGAGGAGGCAGACCCAGCCTTTTCGTAGCTTTGTCCGGTGCATGCTTTGCGTACCTCTGTGGACCACACGCTTTAGAGCTTTAGATGTTCTGAGCAGCACTTTGTCTGCTTTGGTGGACAGCTGAAAGGGAACGCTGTCTCCAAACAGAGACTTTCCCACTGGGTCGTTGACGCCATCGCTTTGGCCTATCACACCCAGGCCATGCCCGCCCCCTTGCGGGTTCGAACACACTCGACGAGAACTCTCCCTAGCAGACATCTGCAGATTAGCAGGCTGGGCAACACCCAATACCTTTACTAGATTTTACAATCTCAGCGTTGAATTGGTCTCGTCCCATGTTCTCTGGTCCGAGCACGTAGAACTCGGGAATGCGGAACATAGAGAGCTAAAAAGCGCAGCTGGTGCAGCCTGCTCCCATTCTTGGCACGTCGCTTTGTTCCCCCCCTCCGGGATGTCGGGAACCTAAAACGTTTATGACTATTTTTATGGGGTGTTGGGGAAGGGTATGTGCAGTCTGTCGCGGCCTCGACACAACGTCAAAGTGAGTGACAGACGGAGAACTTCTAGCTTACTGTTGTAACCTCCGTTCCCTGATGGAAGGACCGAGACGTTGTATTCCCCCGGCCACGATGCTGAACCGAGTGACTGCAATGGCCGAACCTTATTCTCGGCTCCTCAATGCAAACCCTGAATGAACAGAGGCATGATTCCCTCCCTTTTTATACCCGTATGTCTGGGGGAGGGACATGCAAATTCTGTCTGCCAAATTCTCATTGGCCTTTTCTCAAGTTCAGATGTAACCGAGGCCTTCAAGAAAGTCCCCTAGTGTCGCTTCACTCGACACAACGTCTCGTTCCCTCCATCAGGGAACGGAGGTTACAACAGTAACCTAGAAGTTTTCATGCTGAATTAATGAGCTGGATGAAGAATGCTCACTTTATTCATTAAGGAAGGTGATACATTTTTTGGCATAGAATTACATATAGAATTGGCATAGAGTGAGTGGCGTTCTTATGAGCATTAACACAGATTTTAGCTATTCATACTCGCTGCCAACAAATGCAGCCATACTCATATGCAAAGAGCCCCCAATATATGTAAAACTGCTAGAGAAATTATAATTTCCACTGTTATACTAGAATGTCAAGTAAACCTTTAAAATATCTTGAAATATGGACATTTTAAAACATATCTGTTTTAGATCCAAAGACTCTTTAACTCCTTAGCTACTTTAAAATATTACTGTGTGTCTGAACATATGCAAGGTATTTTTGTACACTGATGACCAGTAGGTGGGTGTGTTTGATTACCACCCAGTCATTAGACACACGTTTTATGGTTTAATGAATAACAGTACAAGTGTTTGATTAGATTTCTCCAAAATGTCTTCTATAAGTTGAAAGCCTTTGCAAAATACCTATAAAAATATTTTCGAGATGATCCTCGAAACAAGCAACATTCTTTAGCATCATTAGCTGTTTTCCTTATCTCTTCACAAGAAGCACACCCTAAATTGGGTCAGACTGACATGCTATTTTATCTTCATTAGTAATAGTTGTCATCTGTTGGCCCTCAGGTTTATCTCTTACTTATTTTATTCTAATTTAGTCTCACCCTTCGCTGTGCGTCACTGCGGGTGATCAAGTTCCAGCATGATATATACCACTGAAGCAAAATTATTCTCAAGAAATTCTATTCACACAGATTTAGCATTTGTAAAATACCTACAGTTGAAGTAAGAAGTTTACATACACTTAGGTTGAAGTCATTAAATCTCATTTTTAACCACTCTTTTGGAAAGTTGTTTAGGACATCTGCTTTGTGCATGACGTGTAATTTTTCCAACAATTGTTTACAGACAGATTGTTTCATTTTTAATTGAGTATATCACAATTCCAGTGGGTCAGAACTTTACATACACTAATTTAACTGTGCCTTTAAGCAGCTTGGAAAATTCCAGAAAATTATGTCAAGCTTTTAGACAATTAGCCATTTAAGCTTCTGATAGGCTAATTTGAGTCAATTGGAGGTGTACATGTGGATGTATTTTAAGGCCTATCTTCAAACTCAGTGCCTCTTTGACATCATGGGAAAATCTAAATAAATCAGCAATTTCCAAATGCCTGAAGGTACCACGTTCATCTGTACAAACAATAGTATGCAAGGATAACACCATGGGACCACACAGACATCATACTGCTCAGGAAAGAGACACATTCTGCCTTCTAGAGAAGAACGTAGTTTGGTGCAAAAAGTGTAAATCAATCCCAGAACAACAGGAAAGGACCTTGTGAAGATGCTGGAGGAAACAGGTAGACAAGTATCTATATCCACTGCAAAATGAGTCCTATTTTGACATAAACTGAAAGGCTGCTCATTAAGGAAGAAGCGACTGCTCCAGAACTGCCATAAAAAGCCAGACTACATTTAGCATGTGCACATGGGGACAAAGATCTTACTTTTTGGAGAAATGTCCTCTGGCCTGATTAAACAAAATTTTAACTGTTTGGCCATAATGACCATCATTATGTTTGGAGGAAAAAGGGTGAGGCTGGCAAGCCAAAGAACACCATCCCAACCGTGAAGCATGGGGGTGGCAGCACTATGTTATGGGTTGCTTTGCTGCAGGTGGGACTGAGGAAGGAATATTATGTGGATATATTGAAGCAACATCTCAAGACATCAGCCAGGAAGTTAAAGCTCGGTCACAAATGGGTCTTCCAAATGGATAATGACCCCAAGCATATCTCCAAAGTTGTGGCAAAATGGCTTAAGGACAATAAAGTCAAAGTCAAGCCCTGACCTCAATCCGAAAGGAAATTTATGGGCAGAACTGAAAAAGCGTGTGCGAGCAAGGAGGCCTACAAACCTGACTCAGTTACACCAGTTCTGTTTGGAGGAATGTGCCAACATTCCAGCAACGTATTGTGAGAAGCTTGTGGAAGGCTACATAAAATGTTTGACCCAAGTTAAACAATTTCAAGGCAATGCTACCAAATACTAACAAAGTGTTAGTAAACTTCTGACCCACTGGGAATGTGATGAAAGATATAAAAGATGAAATAAATCATTATCTCTACTATTATTCTGACATTTCACATTCTTAATATAAAGTAGTGATCCTAAATTACCTAAGACAGGGAATACTTTCTATGTCAGAAATTGTGAAAAACTGAGTTTAAATGTAGTTGGCCAAGGTGAATGTAAACTTCTGACTTCAACTATCTGTTCATGTGTGTATAATCCAATAACACACTCTAATCATGTGATTTAGCAATTTATGGTTTCTTACATTACTTGCTTATGGCATATTTCAGTTAATGAGATTTTAATGTTTTGCAACTGACTCTAAGGTGTATAATTCTTTGTCTGGACTTGGAAAGAACTGCTTCAAAGTTCAAACAACTAATTGACTGAGAGGCAGTCATTAGGGAATATCAAACTCAATGCACTAGACTGCGTATAAACGTAAGGCCACCCATGATTGCTTTTTTCCTTATCAACGACCCTTATCTAGAACAAGATATGCAGTCATCTGCTTTGCTGACCATTAAGGAGACCTAAACCTCCTTACAGTATCTGAACAAACTGTGGCCGATTGGCTAAAGTGATACAAACAAAGGAAGTCACAAACTTATTACAGACAGTTCGTTCTGCTTCAGTCATCTCTGTTTGATCAACAATGGAGAGTGTCACTGAGTTCAGAATAGACATTGTCGCACAAGAATCTTTGATTTATCTCATTGCTCTACTAAATAAACTTTAATTCTATTTATGCAAGGTTTAGGGAAAGCTTGTTCACAGTGTAAGATTTAGAAAGAGAGCATAGCATCTTACAGTAAATATTCTGTTCTGGTCTTTCTATCATTGCAGCATTCTTGGTAGTGACAGTGAGACTGTGTGTAGGTAATTCTTCACCGGGGTGAGGAAACTTACATGCGGTTGCTCATTTTAGTGCCAGAGCCTGAAGTTAATCAGCCCAAATAAACAGGAACATGCTTATTGGTAAATAAGAAAAAAAAAACAGTAAAAAACAGTATGTCCAGTGAGCTCTGAGGATGAGTTCATTCACACTAATGATACACGTTTAATTACCATAGTCAGGCCAATATTGAATTTGTGCCAGTGTATGGAGTGCTCCCTGAGTTCTCTCTACACCAATCAATATGGAGGGATATAACAGACAAAATAAAATAAATACATAATGATATTGTAAAATATATAAATATTAGTGCTGTCAATCGATTACATTTTTAATTGTGATAAATCACATACATTATCATTGGTAATCACCAAGTGCTGAAATTTGACTCTACTGTATAAATACTTCTTTTACTGTCAAAATGTATATATTTTCTTCTTAGGAAACAAAACTAAACTAAATGTAACAATAATGGTTTACTAAAATGTTTCAGCCTTCCACAGTATAAAAATAGAAATGCACTAAAATAGCACCAATGCAAGTAACGTAGAACCTTTCCCAAAATTTAGCTGGGAGGATGACTAACTGAAAGAAGTAGTCCTTATAGCTTGCGTATTGTAATGCGCATTTAATCTCTTAAACCCTCATCCTCCAAAATATTAATCGGCTGGCAGACTGTGGTTATCCACTATGGATTTCTAATTAATTTTATTTGCATCAGGTTGCCGCTTTTAAAAAGTGAAAAAAAAGTGGTGCGGACAGTGGACATGTCTGGACAGTATAGTACTCTTACTGCTTCTTTCATATCTAGGTTTAGCTCAAATAGTAAGAGTAGTGTGGTAGTATGCCATTCCGAAAACGACCAAAGTCTTTTTATGCTTCTTGCACTGGCACTGACCACATAACGATACTTCATCCAAATTGTCCAGTAATAATTAGCTGATGCTTCCAAAGCTTAGCAACAGTGGGTACAAAGTTGAAATTATATGAACTTTGAACAGTACTCTAACAAGTTGCGCTGTGGTCCCTCATCAGTGCCATATATCGTGTTTGGCTTGTAGGTGATAGTTAAGATTTGACGTGCTTCTGTGGTGTAATTCCAACTTACAAAAGGATGCAAAGTACTTTATTTTTGTCACAAGTCCCATCTGGGTTTGTTTTGTAAGAGGTCCCTTCTTTTATCACTTGATCATTGGCAAGGAATTGCTGTCGTGAGTTTTTGGTGTATAAATCAGTGTAACCTTCCTGACAGAGTTAACTTATAATTAACAACCTAAAATCAATAGATTTATATATTTCCATTGCTTTTTTAGTATATTACGTCAGTGCTTCATGGGATTGTAGTTCTCGCTCTCGTGAAAGACGGTAACAACACAGTCTTGTACCTTTGTCGTATTGCCTGATTTTTAAATGCTTTTTGCTTCAAATCAAAGTTTATAATGTTGTGATTCACCTCGGAGCTGGTAGGTTTGGTTCATGGCATACAACTTTTTTATGAAAAGCCTATGATAAAAAGAATGGGAAAAATACTTCCAGAACCCAGGTGGCTAAAAAAAAGTGGGTAGGCACTGTTGCGCTTCCAGCCAGTGTTTAGACCTCACATGGAGCTGAATAAAATGTCAGAATCTAATGTAAAAATATTGGTAAATGCGTTAATCGCGATGAAGAAAATTTTACATGTGAAACATTTTAAATGATGTTTAAAAAACAATTATAAATATATATATATATATACACACACACTGTATATCATTATATTATAATAAAAAATAGAATCAAATTAAATATATCACAAAATGTAAATAAATTAAATTTACAACCAAATGCCAACATAAATAAATAAGATACAAATAAGTTTGTGTAATGAAAAATTAAGAAACATTTTTAAATGAAAAAATATGGAAATTATGAAATGTGCCATGAAATATGATATAGCTGATTAAATTAATTAATATATTAATTAGTTAATAATTAAATATGTATTGAAATGTGGCAATCAATAAATAAATATACAATGAAAAGTGAGCGTAAATAACAATGTATTTATTAATGTTAAATGTATTTATGTCAAATGAAAAGCTACCTGAAATATGCCTTGAAATGTAATGTAGCATGAAACACACATACTTAAAATTAAAATGATCACTTTCACTCATGAAAGTTAAAAGCTAAAATGATTGACTGAATATTTCTCAGAGACCTGACTACAATTTTGTCCATTTTATGTCTTACACAGTTCCTTCCTTCCTTTAAAACAAAATATTATTACATAAGAAATCCCTTTTTCATTTAAATGGTCTATAAACTGTTATGGAGAACCACAAATCCCAATAAGGTTAACAAACCTCTGAGACCTTGCCTTTAACCTCAGAGTTAAAATAATAGAAATTGAATCAAAATGTCTTTTATATCCCTTTCATATGACATTCTTGAACTGAGGTAGCATCAGTTTTACACAAACTGTTACCAATAGTGCCTGAACTTAAATATCAGTGAGCTTTGTTTCGCAATGAGAAAGCATGACATTTTTTGAATGTGGAATGTCCAGTCCGATACATTGTGTTGCTGAATTGCAAGCTGTGCACTGTATGAAAACACGGTGGGGTTTGTTATGCTCTGAATGCTTGGAGATTTCACCTCTGTTCATGCTTCCAAAAATGAATATGTATATAAACAGTCATATGACTATATCAGCTTTTCCTGCTGTTTCACTCTTATTAGGGAGTTGAGGGTGAATGTAAATATACAGTAATCTTGGCAGCTGGGTATCCAATCTCCCATGGGCAGCTGACTGACTAAATCCAGGGTTTTACTATTGTTTGCCCTGGGCAATACAGCCCAGCCAGGAATGGACCATTAATCCGTATCATAACATGAGCATCTAATAGTACATGCTTTTCAGTATTCATGGCAGTTGTGGAGCCCTTATTATTTTTTAATTAGTTAATATTTTATTGAACAGCACAGTGCTGTTTATCTATCATGTTTATGGATCATCATCTTATTCACGTTTTATGTTAGAAGACACTGTTCAATTGTTTATTCATATGTTGTTCAATAAAAACACGTAGAGACAATTTTCCTGCACCCCGAAGAAGCTTCTTGGCTCCTCTTGTGTCATCTTTATAATATTATATAAAGTAAATATTACATTATGAACATAGAATTAAAAATATGAAATTATTGATCTAACCCTTAAAAATTACTTTTGTTGATGTAACCTGATTCTTCAGCTTGATTAAGTCAGATTAAATGTCATTTTGACTTGAATAAAAACGTTAAATTAAGATGTTACCACAGGAAGTACATTTTGTAGGGTACCTGACAAAACAATTTTGTAGATGCTCTGACATGACAATGACAAATTGTAAGGCTGCACTGATGCAGCATTTGATACTTGTTGTGTAGATGGATCAGAGCTGGAAGATTTTGGTTGGGCTTTTTTCGGCATTGCCTCTTACACTGAATTTGGATCCAGCAATCTATTTATTGCAGTCTTAGCTCCACTGTGTAAAGATGCCTTTGGATTCCTTGCTAAGAATTTCTTCATCAAGTGTATGCACACTGAATTGAAAGTTAAATGCTAAAATTAATTGCCCCTTTTAATTTTTCCACTGAGCAGAGCTAATGATCTTCACTTGTCTTTGAAAGTGTTTGTGTCTCTCTGAAAAGCGAACATTATTCTGGTTGAGAAATCACTGCCTTCACCATGGGTTCATCAGACCTTGCTCTTTGATGCATTGCAGGTCAACATGTTCATGGAGGGTTTCCATGATGCTTTGCTTCTTTACGCAATTGCATTGCGTGAGGTGATAAGTAGCGGTCTCACGAAAAAGGATGGAACTGTCATCACGCACAGCATGTGGAACAGGACGTTTGAAGGTAATTCAGAAAAAATTGCAAAATACCCACCTTTTACTATGAAATGGTCAAAATGGACTGTGAATAATTAGCATTTTGTAGAAAAAATTAAACAGCAACTGTAAAGTTTTGAAATGCAAATATTACAATGTGAAATGTGAGGTTTGATTTTGTTAAATCAGGAGTCTTCAAAAGGGTAAATACTGCAGGGGGTTGGCCAGCTATTGAGTATTCACAGTAGCGCCACCTTTGATTTTTGATGGGAATGAAAACAAGACTTTGAGGGAAAGACTTACCATCTCTTCAATGGCTTGCACTGTATAAACTTATCAAAAAGCTCCTAGATCTCATCTAATTTTTCACAAGTCATGTTGTCTGTAGTTTTGACTTCTGAAATTTCTTGGAGATATATAGATTTTTTTATATTTTGTCAGTGGAATGATCTAAAAACACTTTAAACAACAGTACAACCCACTGAAGAGACTGTATGCCTATCCTTTACAGGTTCGTTGTCATTCCCATCAAAAATCAAAGATGGCACTGCATGGTTTGAATAAGGTCTATTGTTTCATTTACTGTATTTATTTTTACATTGTGTTGATTAATGATATTAAGTTAATTTCCTCCAAAACTGAAGTTCATACAAACATAAAAATGTATTTAGTAATATTAAAATGTAGTGTACAAGTATATGAATCTGTACATAATTAACGATTCTATGGCATTGCAGTGTAAGCATCTTAAAGTATGTAATATACAAATATGGTTCTCAAATCTACGTTATAATAGGCCAGGCTTAAAATGCAACACTCAATATTAAATACACTTTTATTCCTTTTCTTTAGGGTTCATTGGCCTAAAAATGTTTAAGATCTTTATGTTAAATAGTTTATGTCTCAGTGACAGAGTAGGTAATCAGTAAAATCAAACTCATATTAATCAAGCCTGACCTTCTAATTCGCTTTTCTAAATGATGCACCAGCCAGACAGTGTCAGAATAAGATGATTACACGAGAAAATAAACACTACAGCACACTTGCTAAACACTTGGGATAATTATGCTGATTTTGCATGTGTGCATCTAGGGTAGTAGTGTAGCACTAAATTAAACAACCTAATGGCCTTAATATGTTCACTGTATATATATATATAAATGACTGTCTGGTTGCAGAAATGTCACATTCAAACAAAACCATATGCATTAAAAGAGCTGCAGTTTTATGTATGAAACTTTAGGAATATCTGCACAATTTTAACGTTTAATATTACTTGCAATTAAGGGATTTGGAGCATTATAATAACAGTTTGAACACTTAGATTTTGAGTTATTACAGTTTAAATAAACAGGTCTTGGATCATTAGTGTAAGCTATAAGTTCTTAATACAAACTAAGCAAATAATGTAAACTCGGTCATATTCAGATGTATTTAAAATTCTTACATAACATACATGTAACAAGCTCTATGACAGTGCTTACAATTGTTAACTCCCTGATTGGAGTTAGTAGGCTTGGTAACATTTTTGTCCTTCCAAGATAAGGACATTCTATTAAGGATATTTTTTACGCTTTGATATTATTGTTAGAAAAAATTAAAAGTAATACATATTTTGTTAATTATTAGGCAAACAGGGGAATTGTAACACTTTGACCAAGTTACATTTTATGCACATTTCATCACATTTGCTTCGTATTATTATAGTTGTGAATATAACTTTATCCAGTGTTCTTGCCACTGTAATTAATTAAGCTTCCCTTACTAAATAAATGCTCAGACATGTCTGCAGGCCAGGCCGCTCTCAATGAGCACACTAAGACAACTAAACGTGAAATAACAATGTCTGGCCAGAATCATCAAGAACAGGGTCATGTTTTCCTGTTAAATGAAATAATATTTTAAAAATGTCAAGAATTCAGTAACACAGATGTACAGATGAAATTACCATTTCTGCAGGCTAAGCCAACAAAAACGGCAAGAGGCGGATGAGATTTCCTTTTGTATTGCCCAACCGGAATTTGTCAACTCTTGCTGGTGTTTTCCTTGGAATGTCTGACTCTTCAAACTAATTAATTTTCTCATTCTTTGCATTCTGTTATTCAGGCATTGCTGGCCAGGTGTCTATGGATGCCAATGGTGACCGGAATGGGGATTTCTCTGTCATTAGGATGACAGACCCAGAGGCAGGCACGCATGAGGTAAGAGAACTCATCAACATTTCTGTTTTCTTAAGGAACTAGAGTAAATAAATAATATTTCCAGTAAATACATTAAAATATAAAACTAATATGTAGGGGTTTGTTATATACACTCACTTAGCACTTTATTAGGAACACTATGGTCCTAATAAAGTGCCTGTCGTGGTCTTCTGCTGTTGTAGACTATCCACCACAAGGTTTGATGTGTTGTGCATTCTGAGATGTTATTCTACTCACTACAATTGTACAGAGTGATTATCTGAGTTACTGTAGCCTTTCTGTGAGCTCGAACCAGTCTAGCCATTCTGTGTTGACCTCTCATCAACAAGGCATTTGGTTTTTGGCATCATTCTTAGTAAACTCTAGAGACTGTTGCACTTGAAAATCCCTGGAGATCAGCAGTTACAGAAATACTCAAACCAGCCCATCTAGCTCTAACAATCATGGCACTTTCGAAATCATTGAGATCAGATTTTTCCCATTCTGATGGTTGATGTGAACAATAACTGAAACTCCTGACCCATATCTGCATGATTTTATGTATTGTACTGCTGCCACACGATTGGCTGATCAGATAATCGCATGATTATAGGTGTACAGGTGTCCTAATAAAGTGGTATGTAAGGTTATATCCATGTAACTTGAAATAAAGGTAAAAAACCCCCCACCATAAACCAAGTTGATTTGCTGGTGTTAGCTGGTTTAAGATGTTCTCCCAGACTGGCCAAGCTCCTCTAAAACCAGCCAACCAGCTTGACAAGGCTGAAGACCAGCTAAAATCAGAAAACTATTTTAGGCTAATTTGTAATGGGCTATATCATAGGAATCTTGTATCATATAAATCAAGGAATAGCACATTAGCTGGTATTGCAGAATACTATCTGAATGAATTATGCTAACTTTTCTAAACAGATGTTTGACAATCACCATAATACCTGCCCTTTTATGGTTTCAGACTGTCATGAACTACTTTGGGACTAATAGAAGTTTCCAGATCATGCCTGGCTTTAAGAGGGAATGGTTCTCTTTGCAAACAGCACCTCTACCCCCAAAACCATCTGACCCATCATGTAAATTACCTCTGCTGCTTTAAGACTTATACTATACTGTCAGTTTTGTAATAGGCAAGAATTGTTTGTAAAGAATACCCTAAATAATGCCAGATTATAATATCTGAGAGCAATGCATATATTGCACTTTGATGCAAAATATGTATATGTTTCCATTTGGCTACTCAACTAGTTGCAGATCAGCAAAATGGTTATTAGTTCTGAGAATAGCTAAAGCATAATTTGTTTGCAGATACGGTTTGATATTTTGTATCTAATACAAATTATATGCAGACATTTTAAATGTGACTCCAACGTGAGTCCAAAGTGACTCCAACTACTTTTAGAGAACACTGTACATGGTTTAATTATAGTTAATTATTATGTATGAAATGTGTATATTACGTATACTGACAATATTGTACAGTAAGTGTAAGTATAGATGTCCAATTTTTCTTACAAATGGTTTCATTTTCTTTCCTAAGCAGGTGGACTAGGTGTATCGGCTGTGACTGGGATAATAGTGGGGGGAATTCTGGGAACTGCTCTCCTCTTGGCATTCTACTTTTTTAGGTAACCATTGAAAACAGTGATAGTTTTCTTTCTTTTTATTTTTCATGAAATAGGCCATTGGAATTTTGAAATGTTACATTCCAGAAGAGCCCCCATTAGTCTGGCAATCCGGAAATTAATATTCGGCCACTATCAAAATATTAACTGTCTTCCCAAAACTCAGTTTTATTTAGTTGGTGCTTAATGACCTTTACAAAATACAATGGTCTACATGAAAGTTACAACCCCAATTCCCAAAAGTTGGGACAGTATGAAAAATGCTAATAAAAACAAAAATGAGTGATTTGTAAATTATAATCAGCCTTTGCTATATTGAAAGCACCACAACTACACATTATACGATGTTTCACCCTGTGAATTTCATTGTTTTATTTTTTAAATGTACAGTCATTTCAAATCAGATGATTGCAACACGCTCCAAAAAAGTTGGACATTTGAGTGTTTTCCATTGTGAAACATCACTATTTCTTCTAACACATATGAAGCATTTGGGCACTGAAGACACAATTTGTTAAGTTTAGAAAGTGCAATTTTCCCCATTCATCCATTATGTAGGTCTTTAGCTGCACAATTGTTTGGGGTGTTCATTGCCATATGGTGTGCTTCATAATGCGCCACACATTCTCAAATGGAGACAGGTCAGGACTGCAGTCAGGCCAATCTACCACCCACACTCTCTGCTTACACAGCCATGCACTTGAAATCCAGGCAGTATGTGCTTTGAAGTTGTCCTGCTGGAAAAGACGGTGCTGGATGGTAGTATACAGAGCATCCGGAAAGTATTCCCAGCACTTCATTTTTCCATTTTGACCAAAAAACACGGTTTCCCTGTTCTACTTTCCATCTCAGATGAGACCTAGCCCAGAGAAGTTGGCAGCGCTTCTGGACAGTGTTGATGTATGGCTTCTGCTTTGAATAGTAAAGTCTTAACTTGCATTTGTGGATGCAGCTGTGAGTGTTGTTGACTAACAAATGTTTACTAAATTAATCCCAAACCCATGTTCATGATATCAATTACAGATGAATTCAATTTTTTAAGACAGTGGCGTATGAGGGATCAGAGATCACGTGCATTCAGAAGTGGTTTTTGTCTTGCACTTTATGCACCAAGATTTGACCAGATTCCTTGAATCTTTTAACTATATTGTGCACTGTAGAGGGCGAAATGCTCCAAATACCTCCAATTTGTCTTTGGGGAACATTGTTCTCAAAGTGCTGGATTATTTACTGAAGCATCTGCTGGCAAAGAGACAAGTCTTGAATGATCCTTGCTCTTGAAGGTCTAGGCTGTTTTTGGGGGGTCCTTATTTATTATACAGTACTATGACAGGATTGTCTCACTTGATTAACATCTCCTGTTTCACATCACCTTGTTATTTTAACTTGGAAAATTGTTAGTAGTCTTAAATTGCCCATCTTTTTTGGAGCGTGTTGCAATCATCTGATTTGAAATTACTGTACATTTAAAAAAAATTATAATAAAATTCACAAGGTAAAACATCCTATTATGTGCAGTTGTGGTGCTTTCAATATAGCAAAGTGTGAATATAATTTATAAATAACTCCTTTTTGTTTTTATTAGGATTTTTCTTACTGTCCCAACTTATTCGGAATTGGGGTTGTATTACTGCTTATACTTGACTTCTACATTTATTGTTCTGTTCTTAATTTTTCCTCAGGAAGAATTACAGGATAACCATTGAGCGCAGAACACTTCGAGAAGAGAGTGATATCGGGAAACACCGTCAGTTGCGAGAAGACTCGATCAGATCTAACTTCTCAGCAGCGTAGTCTGTTGATGTAAGCCAGCTAATGAGGTGTTCGAATCTGGGGGAACGCGCATCTCAATTGAGTCTACGGGCTCATCAAAAACCGTCCCAGAAACCCGGAAATATTTATATACATGCTGTAGAGTTTTTTTTTTCTCCTTGTAAATGTCTTGCTCTTCAATTCGTAAACTCAGGAAAGTTTAATTATTGTAGGAGAAGAACTTGCAAGGCTTCTCGACTCTGTAAAGAAAAAGGTCTGTTTAATTTAGCTGCAGGCCTTGCTTTTGTTTAGTTTTTTGTTTTGTTCTGTTTTCTTTTGAGGAAGTCTTTATAGAGGCCTGTTTGTTCTGTAGAAGTGTCAGCTGACTTGATTGGGTCAGCTGTTGGGTATGTGGAGAGTAGCGATAATGAGATATTGAGGACTATAAGTCTTAAAAACTTAAGCTTACCAAATGCACACTTTCCCCAGTGAACAAGGAAGTGATTTTTCCTTCCTATAGAGAATGTCCAGTAGAACACACTGATGAGCATCAATTCTTTCTTCTTCTGAGTTTTGTGTAGATTTTGACAGAAGGCACTGATGAATACAAAACGGATGTAAACTTCAAAATGATGTTCCTTTCTGTCAACTGTATCTCAGCAAGCCTTGATGTATCACATTTGCCGGTGTGCTGAAACACTGAACTATTACTTAGTTTTTATTTATTCTTATACATTTTGATTTTAATAATAGATTTGATGTTTTAGTCCCACTAATGATAATAATCTGATATAATTTTAGCACATGCCATATACAGTATCATACACACTGCTGGGTGCCTCATTAACCAAATGTTGTCTAAATTTATGTTACTGCTTTAGATATCGTTAAAACAAAGTATGGCAAAACTGACTGTTTTAAACATAAACCAAACTGTGTCCACCCATATTTATTTTATTTTTTTTATAGCTAGAACACATTTCCCATTTGCTTAGCTGCTGTCTTGCAGTTATAGCAGCAAAATATATCAATGTTTTCTACTATCATAATGCAGTTCAAGGCTTCACTGAAGGTCCCTATTCTTCAATTATCTTTGTTAAAGAAGTTTTGTACATCTAGCTCTTTACTGTTAGACATTCTTTGAATGCTATAAAGAGTGGATAAGATTCAAACACCAGATGATACTGCTAAAATTGAAGTCCTAAAATTGAAGTTGCATCCATAAGGGAAACTGCAGAGACAATTTATTTGTTTTAAGGTTTGAAATGTGTTAAAAGCGTTAAAAGGCTTTATGCAGGAAATTATATAATAGATATACAGTATAGACATGTCACATAATTATTTTATATATAAAAAAAGCCGGTCTACCTATCAGTGAAAGATATTGAAAAGCTATGTTCATTCGCAGAATTTATATTGCACATGTACATTTTTGAACTTTTTGTCTTTAGATTGTCTTTGTCAGGACGTGGTTATCAATAATCTGTCAATGTAATATCATATAAAATATATTTTTAACATTGTGATGATTCAGTTTAAGATATGTAAATGTGAGATGTCACATTTAAAACCATTTTTATGGTTTGTGCATTAAAAAATCTAGGGTTTTATTCAAGCTTGGTATGATGGCAATTGTATACTGATGTAAGTAAATGTATCAGCATAAGATGTGATGTTATTTATTGATATTTTTGTAGAGGTTTAATTTCTCTTTTGATTTTAACATTGTTTCTTGTGTGAAATATACAGAATCCTTTTTTTAAAGAAAAGAGTATATCTGCCTTGTCCATGCAAATTTGACCTAATAAGTGTATTTACAAGGCTTTGCAAACACTCAGAAGAATTGTAACTTATTTAGATTAATACATATTGACCAATCAAAAAATGATGCTCTGTTTTTACCATTAAACAGAGTTGTTGTTACAATTTGTTTATGGTATGGTATCCATTTTGGGTTGAAAGCAGTGGATTGTAATAAGTCACTGTACATATTATTTTACTTCTAAAATATTTTATATATTATTTTATTTTATATATTATTTTACTTCTCAATTACTTGATACTTTAACCAACAGTGTGGATATGTGTTCTGTTAACTAGTGTCTTTAAACAGTAAAGTGGGCCAGTGGACCATTGACTCGCCATGGTAAATGTCATAGCTGTGGTCTGAAATTCCTTATAGATCTCCAAGAGGGTATGTGCAAATGATCCCAGACTGCAGAGACACTACGTGAACACACGTCATGTAGCCAAATTAAACACAACTGACTTCTTTGCTGCTCATCAAAACAGGTGCCACACACACACACAAATGTCCATTACCTGAAAGTAGTAATCTGTATGAGTAGGGCAACATGTAACGATTAGGTTTTGATGCCAAAACTTGCTTAAAGAATAGTTCACTCCAAAATGATGAATTCTGTCATCATTTACTCACTCTCATGTTGTTTCAAACCCACAAGACTTTCTTCTCTGGAACACTAAAGAAGATATTTAAAAGGATGTTCCATTAGCTGAATCAAATATAATATCAGACTCAATTAAAAAAAGCACCCAAAAGTGTCATAAAGGTTGTCCATGTGACTTGTGTGTCATATTCCAATTCTTCTGATGGAATGTGATCACTTAGTTGGTCTTCGACTCCTGTAATCAGAGCACAAATCTGGGGGTAACCCCTTAAATTTTTCAAAACACCAATTACAATAGAATACAGGATACTGTTGACTAAGTAAATGCACTTAAAGACAGAAAGAAAGTTAAAAACTTCATATGTGACCTTGTTATGCAATTAATCTATGTAACAGAGACTTGCTTTTCTGGTAATGTTATTGTAGTGCTTTTTCCTTTTGCCCTTGTTCTGTCTTCTTTGGGTACATATCAGTGGAATGCATTGTCCATTTTTTTTGTATTGCAAAGGGTTTCTCAAATCTGATGTCCAAGTACTTTAAAAGGGAAAAATTATTAAATGCCTCAGCCATTAGAGCCGTCATGGATAATTGTTGAAATGCAGTACAATGTGTATGCTGTATGGTGCATTACCGTTTGCAAAATATCTCAAAGAGCTGTGAAATCTTAAAAAAAAAAGAAAAAAAAAAGACTTTTGTTAATCATGGAATACCTCAGCAGGATAATCTGTCCAATGTGAGCCACAGAACCATTACGCATGTGAAACCATTACATTTAACATTTCAAATAACTTTTTATTTTGGGTTATTCTTTCAACCCAAATGCTGTGTTGGTCCTGTTGAGTCATTTTATTGGGTTATTTTCTCAGTGTTGGGTAGTTTTTGTGTAACCCAGCCGCTTGGTAAGTGGCTGGGTCATTTTCACTGACAGTTGAAATTATACACCCCACCAACCCTGCTGCTGACAAGGGCTTTTTGGATAATTTTCATGGGTGAGCAGTTCTCAGCGCAAACAATTTGGAGAATTTGTTCAGTTTGTGTCAGTGTTTTTATCTATTATCAATTACTGTACACCAAAACATGCTAAGATACCATTCCATAATCAGAACTGGACAGCTCATATGACATCAAATGTTAGATGTCATGCTAACTTCTTGAGCTTTGGCTTTGCTAGCCTGCAATGCCCACTGGATGCAGAATTTTAGTAATACAAATGTCTCCTTTTGGTGAAATTTGCAAATTTTAATCCAAAATAAATCATCTGCATGATTAAATGTTTATACCATGTATCGTCCTGTCTACACCGGATGCGTCTCTGATATGAAGGCCGTTTCACAACACTCAGGCCACAGGCTTCAACACAGCTCTAGGCAAGCGTCTTGCGGAGCTTTGTCCACGAAAAGCATTGGTATGCATGGTAAACAAAGAAAACCTTATGAATTTTGAGCAGAAAAAAGGTCAGTGGAAAAAAATAAGGTACTTAATAATGAATAAATAAATTATGAGCCATCGAATCAAAGTCTGAGTTTTTCTTTATACTTTAAAACCATCACCAGTGAGTCAAACCTTTGTGTGAAAAATCACAAACTGGTGCAAACTTCGACCTGTTATTGCAAAGAAACATTTACTTTTATTAACTATGTTTCCAGTATTCTGATGACTATTAGATTGCTAACATTATGGGTTGATATCTTTCTTTAACCTTTTTTCTTTTCTTTTTTATTGTCTTTTTGTATGTTTGAACAAATATGGTGGAGTACCTCCAGTAGGCTGAGATATCAAGGCCTTATTCCCCCACATCCCCCACTTGCCTGCACATAGATAATTTTTATTCTTATTTTAATTTAATTTATTTTATACATATTATTATTTCCTTACATAAATAATTCTCTAGTAATAGTCACTAGAATTATAAGTAACATTTAAAGGGATAGTTCATCCAAAAATGAAAATACTCTCATCATTTGCTTAATCTCATGCCATCCCAGATGTATCTGACTGACTTTTTTCTGCAGAACACAAACTGCATGTGTGTCTGTGTTCGCTTATGATTTATGTTGTTGAGTTTCTCATTTAACTTTGTTTATGGATGCCCCCTGTCTCACGAACCACCTCCCGGACCCAGAAGGCTCCCAAGCACTCCTGAGACGGGCAACCCAGGGAGAGAGAGACGTCTGCCGTGGAGCTGGTGTTCAGACCACTCCATCCCCCAGTGGAGGGGTAGGTTGAGAATCTTTTGTTTCCTTTTCTTTGTTTGCCATACCCCCAATGGGCTGCGGTACCCACATTGTCACAAAAAGTTAGTGCCCCTCTCCCAGAGCTTGGACGTGTGGCTTACGTTTTCCACCCTGTCGGTGGCTGGCTAGGACCATACGACCATCGGCTACCCGATTCAGTTCGCCAGCTGCGTCCGATTCATCTAGAAAACGTCTCCACCCTGTGGAGATCGCAACACTTCTGCGCATGGACGCGATAGAGCCTGTCCCTCCAGCCGAGATGCAGAAGGGTTTTACAGCCCCTACTTCATCGTACCAAGAAAAGCGGTGGGTTGCGGCCTGCGAGTTCTGAACCGGGCCTTACACAGTCTCCCGTTCAAGATGCTGACACAGAAACGTATTCTGACATGCGTCCGGCATCAAGATTTCGCAGTGGTAGACTTGAAGGACGCATATTTTCACGCCTAAATATTAACGTCATAGACCCTTTCTACGGATCTCTTTCGACGGCCAGGCGTATTAGTACAAGGTCCTCCCCTTCGGTCTGTCTCTGTCCCCTTGCGTCTTCACGAAAGTCACAGAGGCAGCTCTTGCCCCATTAAGGGAAGTGGGCATTCACATACTCAACTACCTCGATGATTGGCTAATCCTAGCACACTCTCGACAATTGCTCTGTGCACACAGGGACCTGGTGCTCAGGCACCTCAGCCATTTAGGGCTTCGGGTCAACTGGGAAAAGTGCAAGCTCTCAACGGTTCAGAGCATCTCTTTTCTCTGTATGGAGTTAGACTCAGTCTCAATGACAGTGCGCCTCACAAGCGAGCATGCACAGTCGGTGCTGAACTGCCTGAGTATGTTCAGACTGGGCACAGTGGTTCCAATTAAACAATTTCTGAGGCTCTTGGGGCATATGGCATCCTAAGCGATGGTCGCGATGCTCGGGTTGATGCATATGAGACCTCTTCAGCACTGGCTTCAGACTTGAGTCCCGAGATGGGCATGGCGCCACGGCACATACTGTGTGACCCTCACGCCTTCCTGCCATCACTTATTCAGCCCTTGGACAGACATCTGTTTTCTATGGACAGGAGTCCCCCTACAGCAGGTGTTCAGATGCATCCTAGTTACTACTTGCGCCCAGACCTCTGGAACCTCCACGTCTGGCCCTTGGATGGGATGCGGAAGATCTAAGTGGTCTACCACCAGCCATCATAGACACGATCACTCAAGCCAGAGCTCCCTCTACCAGGCAGCTTTATGCCCTAAAGTGGTGCTTGTTCGCAAATTGGTGCTCTTCCCGATCTGAAGATCCACAGAGGTGCACAGTCAGGACAGTGCTCTCATTCCTGCAGGAGAGGCTGGAGGGGCAGCTGTCCCCCTCCACCTTGAAGGTTTATGTAGCTGCCATAGCAGCTCACCATGACGCAGAGCACGACCTGATCATCAGGTTCCTTAGAGGCGGCCAGATGCTGTACCCTCCTTGGCCATGCCTGTTCCCCTCATGGGATCTCTCCATGGTCCTCTCGGGCCACAAGAGTCAGTCGAACTAAAGGCCCTCTCCTTGAAGATGGCCCTCCTGATCACGCTCACTTCCATCAAGAGGGTTGGGGACCTGCAAGCGTTCTCTGTCATCGACACTTGCGATGTACAGTCTGGTCCAGTAGATTCTCACGTCATCCTGAGACCCCGACCGGGCTACATGCCCAAGGTTCCTACGACCCCTTTCAGGGATCAGGTAGTGAATCTGCAATCACTTCCCCGAGAGGAGGCAGACCCAGCATTACCGTTGCTGTGTCCGGTGTGTGCTTTGCGCATCAATTTGGATCGCACGCAGAGCTTTAGACACTCCGAGCAGCTCTTTATCTGATGTGGTGGACAGCGGAAAGGGAACGCTGTCTTCAAACAGAGGCTTGCCCACTGGATCGTGGACGGCACTGTGTTGGCCTACAAGACCCAGGCCGTGCCTGCCCCTTGCAGGTTTGAGCACACTCTACGAGGAGTGTGGCATCATCATGGGCACTGGCCAATGGCACCTCTCTAGCAGACATCTGCAGAGCGGCAGGCTGGGCAACACCCAGTGCCTTCGCAAGATTTTACCATCTCCGGGTTGAGTCTCATCCTGTGTTTTGACAGGTCCAAACATGTAGAATTCAGTAATACAGAACAGCTGGCCAGGTGTATCGATTGCGCATAGCGCCTTTCCCCTCTTCCGAGGCGAAGACATGCGCTCTACTCACCCAGTCAAGTCCACAAGTCACGGACTCTGGATGTCCTTCACCCTAGCCCTCTGGCTCCGAATTCAGTGGAGGAGTTCGCAGCCAGACTCACCGCAGGCACAGACTTGCTTGTACTGGAACAGGTGCTCCACAGGTTCTGATTATTCCGATAATATCCTGTGATGTATTTTCAGCAGTACGGTCCTCCTGTTGGCGGACCCGTGTCTCCCTTGAACAGAGTTCCCTCTGCCCCCCGGTCGCTGTGTTTGTAAGCTCCTCCCCGTCAAGGCAGGACCTACCACCACGCCACCTCCATATGTGACTGGTAAGCCCATGTGACATATTTTGCCACATGTTAACCTCCTCTGCTGTGCAGGATGTGGTCTCCGTGGGGTAGGAATATTAAGAATAGAAAAGAGTAGGATTCCCTGAAAGAAAAGGATATGAAAAGAACACCTTCCCTGATGTGTTTTATAGTGTTAGATGGCCCCAGCCACATCTAACACTCTATGGAGAGAAAGCATAGAGAGAGAAAAGGCCACGGCTGGTGAGGCCTGCTCCCATGCTCATATGTATTAATGTGGACACGGCCCAAGAACATAGGGTCCTTTGGATGACAAATTGTTTTAGACAGAACAAGAAAAAGCATTCTCTGTACTGTAGCTCAAAGGTGTTCTCAGCGTTTCTGTGTTTAATAATGTGTCATATAAACAGAGGTGGACAGTAACGAAATACATTTACTTGAGTACTGTATTTAAGTTCACTTTTTGAGTATCTGTAATTTACTTGAGTATTATTTTTCTCTGGAAACTTGTGACTTTAACTTTAACTACATTTGAAAGACAATATTGTACTTTTCACTCCTCTACATTTCTATTAAGTTCCTCGAGAAGAAAGTTGTTACTATGTAGCTTTGAAAATCAGTGGATGATTTATTTTTCTTCTCTAAAACGTAATGTTTTTTTTGCATGTGACAGACAGCCTATAAATAATCACTCTTGTAGGGTCACGTGTCGTGAAGATCAATGATTTCCCAGCATTTTCTTAACACTGATCAGTTGGCAAAATGGAAGACGGCGGTTGCGCAGTGCAGTTTCAGTTTTCTGAAAATGTTAAAGATTTGTTTCGTTTTAACTGTTTGATTTGTTTGCCTGAAACTAACATATCACAGCCTTCAAAAACTCGCCGTCCAACCTGTGGAAGCATATTGAGGTAAACTTTTAATTTCTTGAGAAAGCTTGAAATTATCTGTGCTTTAGAGCTAAAGTTTCAGAATGAAGTATGGTCGGTCAAATAATTTTTTATGGATTTTCCCGGCAAGTTGCCATAGCCTTGTGGATACACCGCTAATGCATAATTAAGGTTCGACAATGACTTTAGTTAGCATGCAAAAGCGTGAATTCAAATGTAAATGAGCTTAAGAGTTAAATAAGTTAATATCTTGTAACTTGTACATTTTTGTTGTTGCTGTTATTGTTACATGTTGCATAATTACTATAGTTATGTGTAGAGCTGCATGATTAGATCATAAAAAGATTGTGATCTCGATTCAAACACCCACACGATCTCCTTCCTAAATGATAACGATTCGCCTGTCTATTAAACTTTTGACAAAAATCATACCAGAACATTAAAATCTGCATTGGTCTGATGCCGTTGAGCCAGAGAGAGCAGTTATCATGTTTAGGTATGAAACAGCTTCATAAACAGTCTTTTCTAGTCCTCGACTTACAGCCAAAGTGCGTGGTCATGTCTGTATTTACAGCAATTTCACTCTCCGCTTGAATCAAATGTGGATGAATGTATACACATAGATATGTGTATACAGCCAGAGCTGTGTGAGAACACTACCATGCTGCTTTTGTGGTGGTGGGTTGGCATGTTAAATAAAACAATGAAGACGATTATGGCTGTCTTTTTTGTCAATTCAGTTGTTTCATTTCTATAGGTTGTCTAACATTCTAAAAGCTCTTTATTCTACAGATACTACAAGCTAGTCAGTGTATTTAGTTGGTTGCTTCAGAGGCATAAGTTATTGTAAGTATTACATACAACAATGCAACAATAACAAAACAATGTGTTGACATAAAAAAGGAAATTTACTTTAAGTAGAGTCCTGGTTGTTCCAAAATTCTTTAATTTGAGAATTATGCAGGCCAATGTGCTCTTGAGAACCTTCAATGCAGCTGAAAGTTTTTGTAGCCTTCCCCAGATCTGTACCTTGACAGAAGCCTGTCTCTGAACTTTGCAGGCAGTTCCTTTGACCTCATGGCTTGGTGTTTGCTCTGATATGCATTTTCAGCTGTGAGACCTTATATAGACAGGTGTATCAACGTGTAAAAACATCTCAAAAAAGATCCAGAGAAATGGGATTCACCAGAGCTAAATTTCAAGTGCCATAGCAAAGGGTCTGAATACTTCTGTCAATGTGATGTTTCCGTTTTTTCTTTTTTTTTAATTTACAAAGTTATCAAAAATATGGTTTTTGCTTTGTCATTATGGGGTATGGAGTGTAGATTGCTGTGAAAAAAATATATGTATACTGAACATATATGCCAGTACTGTATACATTTATATGTGTGTGTGTGTGTGTGTGTGTTTGCATACATAAATATATAAATAAATAAATCTATTTATCTAATAGTATGCAATAATGCATGTATAATGTTATATATTATATGTAAAACACTGTGGAAGTTCTAAAAATTAAGAAATGCTTTACAAAAACTTTTACATAACATATATTTACATAACCTATCATAACAGAGTACCAAACTTTAGCACTCAACGGAATGCTCTCCCTTATTGCACTGTTGCATGTGATGTTGGATAAATATTATTATCCAGGCGGGATGTTGTGAGGGATGCTTTCATTAAATTTACTCAGTGGCCAGATTAGTATCTGTGTAGTTACAAACAATACAGCTCTCTGAAACAGCCTCTATCAACACTGAGTGATGTGGCCCATTGCTCTTCTAGTCCTCTCAGACTGCTTATGACCTGTGTGGCCTCAATATGTCCTCTTGGAGACGTCAGAGCTTCCTTATCAGCTGCGATTCTTTGTCCCAGAGCCCCCCTGTTTGAAATTCATACACATTTAAGTCTTGGAGCAATTTCAGTCTTCCTTCCTCCTTGATGCAGCATTTCCTTCTTCATCAGTCTTGTTCTGCTCTGATCAATTTCGCTTTCCTGCTACTCTGTGCAGTACTCTTGATTTTCAAGCAGAGGAACAAGTAATTTAATTTTTTCAAAGACAAAACTTTTCACACCAAACTTTTTTCTCAGTTATTTCTCAGTTTTGTATGATCTTGTTTGCAAATAAATCCTCTTTGTTAAATCTTTTAATCCTCTGCCAACCCTCAGTAAATTATGTTTCTATGGATATGTTGTTGGACAACTGGAAACAGTTGGTCTATAATAATCTGAGTTCATGCACAAGGATGTTTTTATTTATATTGTAAATCACAGAGTTTACTGATTTATTTTAAACTTCAATCAGTCATGCGGTTCTCTATCTTGCACTGAGATTTGTGTTCTTCTAACAGGCCCATACACTAATTTGCAGAGTACAATCTGTTTTCCAGGCTCTGATAAAGGTATTGTAATATTTTGTGAATCCAAGGCAATATATTTAACTCTAATCAGTAGAACGTGAAGTGTCAATGGTTTAACAAGTTATACCTGATTTAATTGTTCTTGGCTATAATAAAATGATGAAATATGCAGAAGATCACAGTTTTTGTCTAGTTCGGATAGAACTGGCCTGTTCACTTGAAGCAATGGTGACAGGATGGATGACCATAGTGCTTGTTGTCATGTTGTACAGTGTTTACAGTGAATGGAACCATTGTTTATGGAGAAATGTTCCCTCACCTGATTTCAAGCCCACTTCATAGGTGTATTTCAGTGTCACGGTCACACGGATGTGACATGCAGCGCAATCTACAGTGCGTGCTCAAGCCATATTTCATTTTAGATGACTGTACGCAGTTTCACATGAGTCCGCTCGATTAACTGTAATTTCTTGAAACTTCTACCTGCTCTGATTCAAACCAACAAGATTCTTCCTGGCCCGCTTCCGACTTAGGAAATGACCAATCATTGGCCCCTGGGGTGGTCAATCAAATTCTAGGGGTGGCCACACCAGGCAACCCATATGGACACCCCCCTGAATAGCTGGTCACCATTTGGTGTGTTTTGGGCTTTTGAACTACCTTTGCAAAGAAGACTTGTCTCCTTAAGATTATTTGCTTCTGTTTTCCTCTTTTTTAAGTCAGTTTAGATAAAAGCATCTGCTAAATGAATAAATATAAATGTCAATGTAAGACTTCTTTTATCAACCAGCTTTAATAGAGAGAATTTGACCAAATTTTGTCGGTGACAAGCACGACTATGCTGGCCCACCTGCTAGACCAGCATCGAACCAGCATAAACCAGCCTTGACCAGTATAGACATTCTACAGTTGGTCTTTGAAGAAACTAGACACTAGCTGCAAAACATCAGACATTATGTAATGCAAGAAAAACATACAATATAAATAGTGGTTGCTGAACTGTTTCCATAGCAATAGAGACAGTTGAACAGGCCAACAATTCTTCTCAGTCTTTTTTTTATTTTGTTATCAGAATAACTAGATGATGTTATGGAATGGAGTGAAAAGTGCAAACTCAGCCTATTGAGGCCTCTTTCGAATCCAGTACATTTCATTTAAATTCTTTCTGTGTTTACAAAACAGTGTTGACAATGCAAGAAGGTGGTTTAATCCATGTTAGAATAACTGGACCTAGGAAAAACTGTAATTTCGGCAAAAAACTGTTGATGGGATTTTTACTGTCTTTAATAACTAAAGTGTTCTCTTAATTAAGTAAAAAAAATAAAATTAAGTGTGTGTGATGTCCCAATTGGGTCTACCATGTTATGAAAAGAGAGATTTTCCTTCTCTATTCTGTGAAGATGGAGGTGAAAAAAACGTTGAGGGCTCGCTGCATGCATATTGATGTACTATTAAAAGCATACTAGTAAAAATACTTTTACTGGTAAAACCTCCAAATAAAGAGATCTACCACTAATATTTTATTACTAGTAAGAATAACAATTACAGAGCTCTTTAATGAAATCTTTACTAGTAAGAATGTAATTGCTGTGCACTCCAGAGCAATGCAATTGCATTGCTTTTACTAGTAAAAATTAACTTTTACTGGTAAAACCTCCAAATAAAGAGATCTACAATTGTTTTATTATTTACTAGTAAGAATTACAATTACAGAGCTCTTTAATAAAATTGATACTTATAAGATTTAAATTGCAGGGCACTCCAATTGAATTACAGAGATCTGCAATTGCATTTTTACTAGTAACAATACCTTTTTAAAATGAAAATGATCTGTAACATTATTGGTTGCTGTTTTCAGTGTCACAAAATTATACATGTGTAATGGGAGCCAGCTGGTAGATAGCTGTGCAATGTGTAAACCTCACTCTCCTGACCTCAAGAGGTGCACTAGCGACTGATGCTAGAGCCTTTAGCCTCCTTGTTAGCACACCCGCCTCCCATGCCAGAGACGTCGGTTCGAGTCCTGTTCGGAGAGGGGTGAGCATGGTGAGCAATGGTGCCGTGACCCGGATGGGAGTGAGGTTTAGGGGGGTGAGTGTAACAGGAGCCAGCTGGTAGATAGCTGTGCAGTGTGTAAACCTCACTCTCCAGTCCTCAAGAGGTGCACTAGCGACTGACACTAGAGGCTGTAGCCTTTAGCCTCCTTGTTAGCCCACCCGCCTCCCACACCGGAGACATCGGTTCAAGTCCCATTTGGAGCGGGGCGAGCAGGACCGGTTACACATGAGTGAAAGAAATAGCCCGCGTGCCTACATGCAGTGGCTGCCACAGCTTTGATGGTTCAGGACGCTGAGCATATAGTGTTGTCGCACACTCTTACCGTCCACACCCCCCACCAGGTAAGAGTAATTTTACAAAATCTCACCACACAACACATGACTGCACAGAGAAGGAGTGGATATGAAGCTACCCTCCTTGCAACAGCCAATCTGACCATCACTTGCTCGTAAACAACACATGGCCCTACACTATGTTTGCACAAAATGTTAACCAAGGGGGCATTTAACGATGATCCCTGATGGAGGGAACGAGACTTTGTGTCGAATAAAGCAACACTAGGGGTCTCTCTTGAGAGCCTTGCGTATCTCTAAACTCTAGAAAAAGGCCATTGAGAAATTGGCAGACAGAATTTGCATGTCCCTCCCCCGGAAATAGGGGTAAAAAAGGAGTGAATCCTGCATCTGTCCATTCATGTTTTGCACTGAGGAACAGTAACCTAGACTTCCCCATCTGTCGCTCACTTCACCATTGTGTCGAATGAAGCGACACTAGGGGTCCCTATTCAATCATGCCATGCACTGAACCATGTACTTGCGCTGCTGATGCAGGAGTGGGCAGGCATTTGCGTGCCAAGGCGACAAGATGCATCAAACTGCACGTACCCTTCCCCAACGCCCCATAAAAATCTTCATAAACATTTTAAGTTCCTGGCACCCCGAATGTTTCTCGCATAGAGTAAAAGCGGCTGGGTCTATCTTTATGCTATTACACGCATCATGGTTTTTTCCAACTCCTATTCTTTCAGGGGGAAAAAACCCTGCGGAGACCACTACCTGCCCAGGCTGGGGGGAGGTAAAGAGTGGTGGAATAGGTCACATGGGTTTTCAGGCCACATGTGGGAATGGCAGAGTGGTAGATCCTACCTGCTCCGAGGGAGGAGTTGCTACAAACACGGCGAATGGAGGGCAGCAGGGAATGTCCATGGGAACATGGGTCTGCCCGGAAAATACACACAGGGGGATAATCCACATAAGGGCCCATCCTGTGGAGCACCTATTCCAGTACAGAGTAATTTTAGTAGCCATAGTGGGTCTGGTCGGGGAATTCCTCCACCAGAGGTTTGGGAGGAGTCATCCAGGGAGCCAAGTTAGTGGAATCTCATGGGATAAGAGCGCATAAGTGGAGGGGAAAGGCGCTAGGTGCAAGCGGTACTCCTTGTCAGTTGTTCCACATTACCGAGTTCTAACAGCTCAGACCTGATAAAACACGGGACAAGACTGACTCAACCCTGAGATTGTAAAATCTCGTAAAGGTATTGGGTGTTGCCCAGCCTGCTGCTCTGCATATGTCTGCTAGAGAGGTGCCGTTGGCCAGTGCCCACGAGGATACCACACTTCTTGTTGAGTGTGCTTGATCTCGCAAGGGGGCGGGCACAGCCTGGGTGTGATAGGCCAATCCGATGGCATCAACAACCCAGTGGGAAAGCCTCTGTTTGGAGACAGCATTCCCTTTCCACTGTCCACCAAAACAGACAAAGAGCTGCTCAGAACATCTAAAGCTCTGCGTATGGTCCACATAGGTATGCAAAGCACGTACCAGACACAGCAACGAAAAGACTGGGTCTGCCTCCTCCCAGGGCAGTGTTTGCAGGTTCACAACTTGGTCCCTGAAGGGGGTCATAGGAACCTTGGTCATATAGCCCGGTCGCGGTCATAGGATGACATGGGTGTCTACCGGACCGAACTCCAGGCAGGTGTCGTGACAGAGAACGCTTGCAGGTCCCCAACCCTCTTGGAGGAGGGCCATCTTCAAGGAGAGGGCGTTGAGCTCGACTGATACTAGCGGCTTGAAGGGGGGTCTCTGAAGGCCTGCAAGGACCATGGAGAGATCCCATGAGGGGAACAGGCATGGCCTGGGAGGGTTCAACATCTGGGCACCTCTAAGGAACCTGATAATCAGATTGTGCTTTCCTAGGGACTTACCGTCCACTGCGTGGTGGTGAGTCGATATGGCGGCTACATAAACCTTCAAGGTGGAGGGGGACAGCCTCCCCTCCAGCCTCTCCTGCAGAAATGAGAGCACTTACCCGACTGTGGACCTCTGTGGGTCTTCAGATCGGGAAGAGCACCAATTTGCAAACAAGCGCAATTTTAGGGCATAAAGTTGCCTGGTAGAGGGAGCTCTGGTTTGGTTGATCGTGTCTACGACAGCAGGTGGTAGGTCAGCAGGTGGATCTTCCGCATCCCATCCAGGGTCCAGACGTGGAGGTTCCAGAGGTTTGGGCATGGATGCCAGAGGGTGCCCCCCTGAGAGGGCTGTCGCGAGGAGCGTGAGATCTGAGAACCAAGTCCATGTGGGCCAGTAGGGGGCCACCAGAGTGACTTGTTCCTTGTCCTCCCTGACCTTGCACAGCACCCGTGCAAGTAGGCTCACAGGGGGGAATGCGAACTTGCCCGCCCTGTATTTGCAGGAGAAACCTGGTCTCTAGGCAGTTGACGTGCAAACCCAGCCGGGGTCCCGTACAGGAGCCAGCGACTGCATGCCTGTTGCATACAGTGCCCCAACCTTGTTTGGAGGCATCTGTGGTGACTAGAACGCATCGGGACACCTGCTGTAGGGGGACTCCTGTCCGCAGAAAACAGAGGTCTGTCCAGGGGTTGAAAGTCTGGTGGCAGGTGAGGGTGATGAACACACGGTGTATGCCGCAGCACCATGCCCATCTCGGGACTCGAGTCTGGAGCCAGTGCTGAAGCGGTCTCATATGCATCAACCCCATTTGGCCTTTTCTGCGACCGCCGCGGAGGATGCCATATGCCCCAGGAGCCTCTGTAATTGTTTTAGAGGAACAGCTGTGCCTGGCTTGAATAAGGTGAGGCATTTCAGCACAGACTGGGCGTGCTCATTGGTGAGGCGCGCTGTCATTGAGACTAACTCCATGCCGAGAAAAGAGATGCCCTGAACCGGGGTGAGTTTGCCCTTTTCATAGTTGACCTGAAGCCCTATACATGCCTGAGCACCTGGTCCCTGTGGGCACACAGTAACTCTCGAGAGTGGGCTAGGATGAGCCAGTCATTGAGGTAATTGAGTATGCGGATGCCCACTTCCCTAAGCGGGGCGAAGGCTGCCTCTGTGACCTTCGTGAAGACGCCAGGGGACAGGAACATGCCGAAGGGGAGGACCTTGTACTGATATGCCTGGCCATCGAACGCGAACCGTAGGAAGGGTCAGTGTCGAGGCAAGATAGAGACGTGGAAGTACGCATACTTCATGTCTACCACTGCAAACCAATCTCGATGCCAGACGCAAGTTAGAATGTGTCATTGTGTGAGCATTTTGAACGGGAGTTTGTGCAAGGCCAGTTGAAAACTCGCAAGTCCAAGATCGGTCGTAAGCCGCAGCCTTTCTTGGGTACGTTGAAGTAAGGGCTGTAGAAACCCTTCTTCATCTCAGCTGGAGGGACAGGCTCTATCACATCTTTCAGTAAAAGGGTTGCAATCTCAGCACGCAGGGTGTTGTGTCTTTGCCATGCACAGAGGTAAAGCGGACACCACCGAAAGGGGGCGAGGTACTGACGAACTGAACATAGCTGAGTTGGATGGTCCTGGCCAACCAGGGCTATGGGTTGGGAAGCGAGAGCCACTTATCCAAACTCAATGCGAGGGGCACTAAGGGGACAATTGTTTTTGACATAGCAACAGCTTTACAGCGGGGCGGGGTAGGTAGTGTGACTTTGAGAGGCAGAAGCACGTCCCGAGGCTCTGGTGCTGAGAGAAGCACTTACTTTGCTCCACACACACAGCAGGGGACGGGTTAATGAATGAGGAGGAGGTCCTGTGAAGGCGTCCTCTGGACTCGTCGGCTGGGGGGCAGCAGTCATGGGTCCGGAGGCAAGAGGTCTGCGTCCGGGGTGCCGGGACTGCTGAAGTGTGGCACCGGGTTGCCGTAAGAATTGCATTTGCAGGTCAGGTGACCCAGGGAAAGAGGAAATTGCTCTATTATTGAAATTGTAGGTACCGCAGCTACTTACATTGTGGTGCGGCAAAGAAAATACCTTGAAATAAAGATTCTCCTCCCGGCCCTCCACCGGGGGACGGAGTGGTCTGTCTACCAGCTCCGGAGCAAATGTCTTGTTCCTTGGGTCGTCCGTCTCAGGAATGCTTGGGAGCCTTCCGGGTCCTCGAGGATGTTCAGGAGACAAGGGGGCGTGCACTTCCTGCGGGGTGCTCGATGATGTGGCTGAGAGCTGGGCCCAGGTTGGGGCGGAGCTGCATGTTGTCTGGAAACTGCAGGAGAAGGCCCTCGGCGAGCAGACGGAGCACGGCCCGTGCTGGTGCAGCGGTGAGGCATGATGTGGGAAATGGCCTCTGTCTGCTTCTTCACTGCTGAGAACTGCTGGGTGAAGTCCTCCATGGTGTTGCTGAATAGACCGAACTGGGAGACTGGGGCGTTGAGGAAGCTTGCTTTGTCCACGTCCCGCATCTCGACCAGGTTCAGCCAGAGATTACATTTCTGGACCTCAAGGGTGGACATCGCCTGCCTGAGTGTCCACACTGTGACCTCCGTGTCCCTGAGGGCGAGGTCGGTCGCTGAGCACAGTTTCTGCAACACATCGGGGTCAGGAATACCCATGTACAGATCTTTGAGTGCCTTGGCCTGGTGAACTTGCAGGACGGCCAGGGAATGCAGGGCTGAGGCGGCCTGTCCAGGGACGCTGTAGGCATTGGAGGTCAGTGTTGACGTCATCCTACAGGCCTTGGAGGGGAGCACTGGGCGATCCCACCAGGTGGCGGCGTTCTTGGGACACAGGTGGATCGCAACCGCTATGTCCACCTGGGGGGCCTCCGAGTACCCGTGGGCCGCCCCGACATTGAGGGTAGTGAGAGCGAATGAGCGAGGAGGTCAGTTGCGGGCAGTGAAAGGTGCCATCCATGA
The DNA here is from genome assembly GCA_032164185.1 of Moxostoma hubbsi. Taxonomy (NCBI): domain Eukaryota; kingdom Metazoa; phylum Chordata; class Actinopteri; order Cypriniformes; family Catostomidae; genus Moxostoma; species Moxostoma hubbsi. The sequence goes on from JAVLUX010000218.1 coordinate 1,237,179, forward strand.
CCTCGTCAGCTCATTATGAACCTCTGGTAAAAATGGAACCGGTGGAGGGAGGGGGGGGGGGGGGGGGGGGGCTGTGGCTGTGCACGGCGCCCGGACCCAAGGAACCAGTCGTCTAGCCGTGAAGGCTGTGGGGAGGACGGTGGGCTCCAGTCCATCCCCACGCTGACGGCGGCCCTGGCAAGCATGTAGGCCATCTGGGTGTCAGCCTCAGTCTGGGTGTGCCGACCTGAAGGTGGCAGTCCAGACGAGTCTTCCGCGTCAGACACCGGAACGCTCTCCGATGCAGCAGCGAACTTATCATCCAGCTCGGGGGGCTCGAGGGAGTAAGCAGACTGGCCATGAGGTGAGCCGCTCTCACCTTGAGCCTGGATGGAAGTCAACGAGCGTGCCGGGGGGTGGGTGGTTCATGAGGATCTACCCGGCAAAACCAAGCCCGCTGCCATCCCCAAATCCCTTCCATCGCCAGCCGGGTCGTCCTCAATCCCGTGGGAAGTAGGAGCGATGCAGTGGGTAGCTGGAGTGGCGTTCCTCTTTTAGAAGGAAAGCCACGAGCGTAACGTTGCCATGGTGAGGTTCTTGCAGTGAGAACACGAACCATCCACAAATGCTGCCTCGGTGTGATCGCTGCCCAGGCACACGAGGCAGCACCTGTGACCGTCAGGAGTTTAGAGAAATCGACCGCATCCAGGAACTCCACAGGGGTGGAAGGGCATCTTTATAAAGATGTGAGAAATTAATCTCTTAAGAAAGACTTTCGACGCCACTGTGTATTGCTCTTTTAGAGAAATTTAACTCTTAAGAAAATATTCTCTTTTAGAAGCGCTGTCGAAGCGCCCAGGGCAAAGCTGCACTTCCGTGCAGAGAAGGAGAAAGCCACTGATATGCGCCATAGATCCAATAGCATACCCTCTACAGAGATGAGTGGAACAGTAAGTGACTGCAGCTCGCTGATCACACAACCACTCGGCTCCGAAGAAAGACGCATGATATCCCTCCTTTTATATGTCCGGGGGAGGGACATTGAAATTCTGTCTGCCAATTTCTCATTGGCCCTTTTCTCAAGTTCAGAGATATGCAAGGCTCTCTCTCGAGAGACCCATAGTGTTGCTTCATTCGACACAACGTCAAAGTGAGAGACAGACGGGGAACTGAACTCCTTTCTTAACAAAACAGTTTACAAAAAAGTGCAAAAATCATGTTAAATGGCAAAGTGAAAGCACTGTTGTTGAGAATATACAATGCTCGTAGAAATGGCTGATTGTTGTAGCCTCGGTATTCAGATGAATGAAGGAAAGAATAGTTAGCATTTGGACCATTACATTTTCTGCTCTGTTTATGTAATTATAGGTATAGAAAATAATTGCCTTTAATTCAATTATCAAAAAAAAAATTACACTGATATTTAAAAAATATATCAAGTAAATATATGATTGCAATTTTAAGTATAATTTTAGTTTTCATGTGATTCGTTTTAGAATTTATATAGAATCATTAGCTCTTCTATGTCTGAACATGATTATGGTTTTGTAAAAATGTGCAGACTGCAATACGATGGTTACCTTTATTAACTACTTAATTCTAAGTTTGTTTAATTCAGTTTTTTTCCAGCCAGGGCCTCACTTGACAAAGAATGAAATTATAAACACTGAAACTCCTATTACACAACCAAATGAAACATTTTCACTTGAATTTGGCCTGTGTCCAAAAGATCTGGATACATGTCAAACCACGATGGTTTTCAGCTGTGTTTCATTCTTCCATTCCCTCTAGGTACTCCCTGCACACATTTCAGTAACTAGAGAGACTTTGAGAAATACAGGCCACACGAGACGTGTTTGTAGTTTTAAGAATTAGCCCTCTAAGGTTATGGGCAAGAAACAGGAGCATATAGTCAACTGGCTCAAAAAAGATCCTGACTCCAAGTAGACTTTGCAGATGGGAGGGTACATTGCAGCTACCTAAGGTAATCATAGTAATGGCTCAACAGTGTATGTGTGTGTGTGTATATATATATATATATATATATATATATATATATATATATCTTCTGTGCATCCTGGTGCCATCACTTCCCCAGGTAAACGGCACATGTACATGGCCGTCCGCGTGCTGTAAAAGATTTGGCCCTTGACAAATCCGCTCAGGTCTTTACTCCGGCCAATTTCCAATTTTGTGTGTCTATGCTGTTTTTCAATTATACTTTTTTTTTTTAACCTACGCAGGTTTCACAAAGATTCAACATTCTGAAGAAGTTCAGGTTGCAAAGAGGACTTCATGTGAAAGAGGACACATGATTCCAGATGGTTCTTCACCCAGCAAAGTTTCAGCGAATGTTAAACGGTAAGTCAGTGTTTTTGCATTTTTCTCTGGTGTGCCAAGGGGCCTGTGTATGTAAACTGTGTATATTTACTATTTCTATACAGTTACAAATGTTGCCTACTATGCTTAAAGGGATTTTCAAGCTTGATTACACTTCGTAAAGCACTATATAGTGCTCTGCACATGTCAAACACTAGGAACTGTAATTAAGCTTGAAATCATAATCATGCCTAGAGACTGCAATGACAAGATATACAGTGAAAAGGAGTTACATTTTGGTCTGTTCTCACCCAAAACCAACTGAATCACTTCAGAAGACATTGATTAAACCACTGGAGTCTGATGGATTATGTTAATGCTTACTTTATCTGCTTTTTGGAGCTTCAAAGGCCTGATCACCAGTCATTTGCATTGTGTGGACCTACAAAAGAGATATTCTTCTAAAAATCTTAATCAGATGATAGTAAAAAATACACATCTGGGATGGCATGAGGGTGAGTGAACTATTGCTACAAATTTAATTTGAGGAGAAATTAAGTGATTTGCGGTTTGGGACAGGTTCAGGCTTTGGGTCACACACAGGATGGTTTTGGCCTTCAACTTAATCCCCATGCAGACATCACCTCTATCATATTCAAGACTTCTGAAAGTATACGATTGCTTTGTATGATGAACAGACCGAATTGTCAATTATTTAATCTCAAATTAAATAAAATAAAATTACTAATCAACACATGTAAATGGGGGACAAAACAAATATGGCAACAAGTTAGTAATAGCATTAAACCTCATAGGATTTTGTGTTATAATGTTCTGACATTTGGTCATGAGTCACGCAAGAACTAATGAGGTTTGAAGAACACTTAGATACCTTGGTTATGTTACCTTAATTTAAATATCTTTAGTTTATGAACAGCTCTGTGAACCATGTTGCTGGGCAACAGGTTTAGACAAAGGGCAAGTAATTAGGGCCGTACTGTGTCTGTTATCATTGTCTTATGTCTCACACTGCTACTTATCACCAGTACAATTTCTCCAAGGAGCCACATACTCAGTTCTCTCAATTTGTCAAAAAATAAGAAGCAAGGTCTCAATGAATTTATTTTGCATTATTTATGCATTTCAAGTATAAAAAAAAATAAAAATTATAATTATTATTGATTTGAACTCATTTAGTGAGCTGCTTTGGACATGTTTTCATTTGTAAAACACAAAAATTCAGATGGCTTATTTTCCTAAGGAAAGGACTTCAGACAAGGAAAAGAAAACATGAGAATTATATTCATGGCAATATAATTCGATTTATGCACAAACGTTCCATAGAGAGTCATGCAATTCGTGTCTCGGTACTCTGGTCAGGCTGTTTTTGAGCTATGAAATATTCTTTTAAAACCTGATCTTAATTCTAAACAACTAGCATGCCACGCCATCAGACATCTCGTGGGTACAGCAACTCCGGTGTCAAACTCCATTTGTTTCAGATCATTTGAAATTTTCATTGAGGAGTGCTTCCTTTCTCCCCTGAAATACTTGAGAGTGAAGCCTGGGGGGAAATCCAAGCTTTAACATCTAAAGCAAATAACATCTGACTTTAAAACTGCATTATGGGATGAAAATCCACAAAAGCACTCAGACTCTAAGAATGTGTCTGATCCACCCTGTTCCCTTTACAAAAAGCTTCACTTTGATGCTGCGCTGCTAAGCGCTATGGGGAAACAATCTTATTGTGAGCTGCTCTGAACATGTGTGTAACACGTCAATGAAATTGACTGGAATTTATAGCCTCGGTTGGTGAGATCATTGGACGCACCTGAGACCAGGCTATAAATAGGAGGCGTCACCAGAGTGTCGTCAGACATTTTTCTTCAGAGCTTTCTCTCTGTGTGTTTTCACAAAACTCTTGCTAGAAAATTGTTTAAAAAAATCTTAAGTCTTTCCTTCTTTCTCTCTTTATATATATATATATATAAAAAAAAAAAAAAAGAAGGGGAAAATGGCGGAAAAGCAGGGCAAACAATGCGTGTTTCCTTGTCAGCGTTCTATGTCTGACAGGGACACGCATCAATTTTGCTTTGTTTGCTTGGGGGAAGAGCACGCTACTCTCGCGTTGGAACAGGGCGGGTGCGCGCATTGCGACCTACTTTCGGTCGGGATGCTTCGCGCTCGCCTTGCTTACTTCCGAGAGCCGGCACCCACACTTCATTCGTGGGGCTCTCGCATGGATCTGGCTGAGGAGCGAGAGACGGGTTCACCCCTTTCGCTCGCTCTCTCCCCAGATCCTGCTGGTCCCTCGCGTGATCCTGAAGCGTGCTTCGGCGCCTCTTCAGTTCACGAGGTGGACCTCCATTCCCTTGGGTCAGATTTAGAGTTAACCGCATCTGAGCGCTCCAATCGCGATTCTAAATCTTCGGAGGAGCTGCTCGATGTGATTACTCGCGCGGTGGCCAGGCTTCAAATAGACTGGCCACGTGACCAAGTTCCCCCCAAGCGCTCTAAGTTAGAGGACAGATTTCTGTCTGGTGACCAAGGGAAGGGAACACCTCATCAGTCCCTTCCCTTCTTTGATGATCTCCATGATGAGCTTTCTCGTTCTTGGAATAAGCCTTATACCTCGCGCATTCACGTGCCCTCGACGTCAATATATTCGACTATCGTGGGCGCTGAGGCGCGAGGGTATTTAAAGATGCCACCGGTCGAAGAGACACTTGCGGGTTATCTCTCGCCGGGTTCGGCATCATCACTTAATAAATCTGCTCTCCCTTCTAAGCCATGCAGGGTAACCTCCATGCTGGTCGGGAGAGCATATCAAGCGGCTGGTCAGGCTGGTGCTGCGCTGCACACCATGGCTGTCTTGCAGGCATACCAGGCTGACCTGCTAAAAGATTTGAGTGCTGGAAGAAGTCTCGACGACGAAGCTTTCTCTGAACTTCGTCGAGCTACTGATTTGTCTCTCCGTGCCACCAAGCAGTCAGCCCGTGCTATTGGCCGGTCTATGTCCGCTTTGGTTAGCACTGAGAGGCACTTATGGCTGAATCTATCCGGCATCAAGGATAAGGACAGGGTTTTCCTTCTTGATGCCCCAGTTTCGCCTTCTGGTCTCTTTGGAGACGCCATGAACACGGTTATCTCCAGATTCCAGGAGGCGAAAAGCCATGAGGAAGCCTTTGGAAAATTCCTTCCTCGTCGCACTCAGGGGGCGAGGCCGTCGGTCACCCAGTCTCGCCCTGATTCTGTGAGGAGGGAGATTCAGAAGCAGAGCGTGGCAAGTCGTGCTCCCCCTCGCAAGGATTGGGGACAGGCTCGTCGCCCTCAGCAACCTCCCAAACAAGACCTCAGGGCTGGTATCTCCAAGAGAAAGAAGCCCTGACGTCCTTGTATCCAGCCCTGTGAGGGTAGTTCCCTTCGAGACGGGGCGCGTGTATCATTCACTTCGGCCCTCCCGATACCCTCACGAAACCTCTTCACTCCCGCCACCCTTGGTGTTTCGGGTGACAGGGGTTTCCAACAAAATGTTGAATGTACCGTCGCTCCCTGCCATATTCCAGGACACGGAACATTCTACACCCCCTCGACAGGAAGTCTTGAAATTAGTTCCCATCTCAGAGAACCTGGCAGCGTGGAAACTTCTGCCAGGTATTTCTATGTGGGTTCTAAAAACAGTAGAAAAAGGCTACAGAATTCAGTTCGCTTGCCGCCCTCCGAGCTTCAACGGCGTGGTTTCCACTACCGTAAGCCCAGAACAGGCATGTCTACTTCAGGTAGAACTGCAAAATCTCTTGGAGAAAGGGGCCATAGAACATGTTCCCCTTCCAGAGAAAAAGTCTGGCTATTACAGCAGATACTTCCTGGTCCCCAAGAAAGGGGGGGGGGGGGTTGCGTCCCATCTTAGATCTTCGTGCCTTGAACCGCTCGGTCAAGACGCTCAGGTTCAAGATGCTAACAGTCAGGTCCGTCGTGTCTCAGTTCCAACGTTTCGATTGGCTGGTCACGATCGACCTCATGGACGCATACTTTCATATTGGAATTCTGCCACAGCACAGGAAGTTCCTGAGGTTCGCTTTCGGGGACGAAGCCTTCCAGTATCGGGTTCTTCCATTCGGCCTAGCCCTATCACCCCGCACATTCACGAAATGCATGGATACAGCACTGGCTCCGTTGCGACTCCAGGGCATCCGCATTCTGAATTATCTAGACGACTGGCTGATCCTAGAAGAACTGGCAGTTCAGCACAGGGATATCGTCTTGGCTCATCTAGGTTCTCTGGGTCTGAGACTCAACGCCAAAAAGAGCGTTCTTTCCCCGACCCAGAAAAGTTCCTATCTGGGGGTTATATGGAATTCGGTCACGATGCAGGCACAGTTGTCTCCCGCTCGTGTCATCTCCATTCAGAACTCCCTGGGCATTCTCAGGCTAGGTCAAGGTTGCACTGTTCTTCAGTTCCAACGAATATTAGGTCTCATGGCGTCTGCGTCCACGGTGATTCCTTTGGGCCTTCTCCATATGAGACCGTTTCAGCTGTGGCTAAAAGCCAGGGGGTTTCATCCAAGGGCCAGTCCCCTCAGGCGAATAAGGGTTACGCGCCGAGTGCTTCGTTCCCTCTCTATGTGGTTCAGACCCCGGTTCCTCACCTTGGGTCCCACTCTTGGTGCGTTGTGTCGTCGCAGGATGCTTACGACAGACGCCTCCCTGACGGGTTGGGGTGCGGTCTTAAGTGGTCGTCCAGCCCAAGGGGAATGGGAGAGTCATCAACTCGATTGGCACATAAACCGCCTCGAGCTGATGGCAGTATTTCTGGCCCTGAAATACTTTCTCCAACATCTGAGAGGCTGCCATGTCCTTGTGCGGGTGGACAACACAGCAGCAGTCTCCTACATAAATCATCAAGGAGGCCTACGTTCTCGCCACCTCAATTTGCTGGCACGTCGGATTCTCCTTTGGGCCCAGGGCAAGTTACTGTCACTCAGGGCAGTCTATATCCCTGGACGCCTGAATGTGGGAGCAGATTTTCTGTCCAGACAAATCTTACCATCGGGCGAGTGGAAACTCCATCCCGAGGTAGTACAACAGATTTGGGAGAGATTTTACAGAGCCGAAGTGGACCTCTTCGCCTCTCAAGAGACTGCGCAATGTTCCCTCTACTTCTCTCTGAGTCACCCAGCCCCCCTGGGTCTGGACGCGATGGCGCATACATGGCCCAGAATGCGCCTGTATGCGTTCCCTCCGGTTTCTCTGCTCCCGGGAGTCCTGGCCAGAGTTCGCCAGCAAGGGTCTTGCCTCTTATTGATAGCGCCTCGCTGGCCGAACAGGGTTTGGTTCTCAGAGATGATGTCTCTCCTAGACGGCTCGCCCTGGGCGATTCCGGACAGGAGGGACCTTCTGTCTCAAGCACAGGGGACAATATTTCATCCCCGGCCCGAATTGTGGAAACTTCACGTTTGGCCCCTGAAGGGTACGAACTGAGGGACACAGGGCTGTCGCTTGGGGTTATTGAAACCATTCTTAGTGCTAGGGCTCCCTCCACCAGAAGAATTTACACCAATAAATGGGGTGTCTTCGAAAGGTGGTGCAGTTCACATGATGCAGATCCAGTTAACTGCCAAATTGTTTCAGTTCTGGAGTTTCTGCAAGAAAAACTGTCAGCAGGCATATGCCCTGCTACTCTCAGGGTTTATGTGGCCGCCATTTCGGCTTGCCACGCCTTGATTTACGGGGTGCCTTTAGGGAGACATCCTCTACTCGCCCGCTTCATTCGTGGAGCCAGGTGACTGAGGCCTCCCGTTAGGGCCAGAACTCCTTCGTGGGACTTAACAATAGTCCTGGAGGCTCTGGTCGAGACCCCCTTTGAACCTCTGGAGTCAGCGTCTGACAGACTTCTGACTCTCAAGATGGTCTTCCTTATGGCTATTACCTCTCTTAAGAGGATTGGGGATCTACAGGCTCTGTCTATTCTGCCGACCTGCTTAGAATTTGCCCCTGGTATGGCCAAAGCAATTTTGCATCCTCACCCTGATTACCTTCCTAAAGTTCCTTTTTCGACAATACATCCTGTCACTTTAGAAGCCTTCTGCTCCCCGCCGTTTTTAACGCCGGAACAGGAAAGACTTCACGGACTCTGCCCAGTCCGTGCCCTTCAGATTTATGTCCACCGCACAAGCCAGTGGCGTAAATCAGGGCAATTGTTTGTTTGCTATGGGGGCCGCAACAGGGGGGCGGCCGCTACTAAGCAGACTATGTCACATTGGGTGAGGGATGCTATTGCCCTGGCCTATGAGGCGCGCAGTCAAGCTTCGCCAGTAGGTGTCAGGGCTCACTCCACCAGAGGGGTCGCTTCCTCTAAAGCCTTGGCTAGAGGGGTCCCTCTGCAGCAAGTTTGTGATGCGGCAGGTTGGTCCTCTCCGCACACATTCATTAAATTCTATAGTTTGGATGTTCATGCTACTCCGGGCTCTTACATCCTTGAGTCGACATCTCGAACTCATGCAGGAACAGGTTTGTGACGTGGCGGGCTGGTCCTCTCCACGCACATTCTACAATTTCTACATGGGCTGGGATGTTTTGCTACCCCGGACTATGTCCTTGGGTCGACATCCCAGGCTCATGCCAAATCCAAGTTCATGGTACGAACTTTTGAGTTAGAGCCTTTGGATCGGCTTCTCAAACTCATCTTTTGACTTTGTGGGCTAGATGCTCCGCTACTCCGGACTCTTATGTCCTTGAGTCGACATCTCAAGCTCATGTCTAAACCAGGTTTGTGATACGGCAGGCTAGTCCTTTCCGCACACACTCTTCGGATTTTATGGTGTTAGATGTTCTGCTACTCCGGGCTTATGCCCTTGAGTCGACATCTTAAGCTCATGTCTGGAACCTCTCGCGTTCTGTGAAAACACTTCACAACGATCAGGGGTCCGGACAGCCCCAGTGCGGCGGCGTGGGCATTTCGTTCCCCATAGCGCTTAGCAGCGCAGCATCAAAGTGAAGCTTTTTGTAAAGGGAACGTCTCGGGTTACTTGTGTAACCCTTGTTCCCTGAAAAAAGCGGAACGAGATGCTGCGCTTCTTTTGCCGCACTGGGACGTCCCAGGACCGCTCTTCAGAAAAATAATCTGACGACACTCTGGTGACGCCTCCTATTTATAGCCTGGTCTCAGGTGCGTCCAATGATCTCACCAACCGAGGCTATAAATTCCAGTCAATTTCATTGACGTGTTACACACATGTTCAGAGCAGCTCACAATAAGATTGTTTCCCCATAGCGCTTAGCAGCGCAGCATCTCGTTCCGCTTTTTTCAGGGAACAAGGGTTACACAAGTAACCCGAGACGTTTTATTGCCAGGCTGTACTTTTTTGGAGATGGAAGTTCTGAAGTTCTGGAAGGTTTACCTGACATATTCCCACGATGGCAGTGGTTTGGAATTTATTAAATCTGCATGGGAATCACCTGTGAGTGGTCAAGATGTTTCAGTTTAATTACATCCATACTCTTCTTTGTCACCAATTATTAATATTTATGGCAGGGGTAAATGGAAGGCCAACACTGGCCAAACCTTAATTGCATGCAATCTCATGTAAACGAAATAGTGTCTTTGCCACTTTTGTGCTCGGTCGTGCCTATGAGCTTGTGATTTATTTATTTTAAGATTTATCTGTGCACTTTAATTCAGAACTTTAGTTAGGACATTTCAGACTACACACCTTTTCCTACAGTACTCAAAAACTCTACTTTCTCACTGAGGTATTTCAGTGCATGATGTCCTCAAATGATTATTACATTGAATGTGTGGTGTTTTCCTGTTTCATGGATTATGCCCAAAGACACTAGAACTAGGGGGGTTGGGACATGTCCCCCTCAATGTCTATGGTGGTTATGGCCCTGCCTATGCTAAACCTCACCAGTTCTTAACATTTTAAAGTATGTATCAAGCAGACACAAATACAGTCAATAATTTATTCCAACAGTATTTCAAGTTCTCTGAAGTCACACAAAAGTGTGAGGAACAGAGTGAAACTGAAGGTTTTAATTTCTGAAAATCATTATCCCTCTGTGAAGGCAGACAAATCTTATTCAGAAATAAACATTCAAACATTTGCACGTTGTAATCAGTCACAGAATGCGTGAGAGCCAATGGCACTTGACTTCACTGGTGTTAAAGCTGTCGTAATGCTTGTTGAGGCATTTGAATGTTTAAAAGAGAGCGCAGATTTGAATGTTACAGATGATCATTTCATGAAGACTTAATTTTAGATCTGTTCATCACACAAAATCATCAAACACAGCTTGTGAAGATCTGGAAGGGGTCTTATAAAGACTTTGTTAGCCTTTAACACTTAGCCAAATTGTTTTTAATAATTATAATTTTCTTTTAAGTTCTCTGATATACATATAATTTTTTTTTGTGACTTGCTTTTTTAAATCCACATTTTCAATGTGTATTCACAATTTAAACATCATAAATCATCTGTTTGGGTTTTGGCACATGTTTCTGATAATAATTATTATAGGGGACAAAACATCTGTGACCATCATGAGATGAACAATCCTGCCTAGACATTGTTGTGGTAGTTTTCAAAAAGTAATTGTTCACACACACACACACACACACACACACACACACACACACACACACACACACACACACACACACACACACTTTCGTTATAAGTAGATAATTGGTGGTGAGAGAGCAGCGTACTAATATAGGCCATAGTAAGTACAGCATGCCAAGATTATTTTTGTTTATGCTCTGATCAGTGCAAAAGCAAATCTAATCCAAAATAATTTGTACAGCTTGCATAAAAATGTACCCATGTTATCTTGGACCCCACAGTCAGAGAAATCATAATATTTGTAAACAAAAACCTTTGCAACTCCTTTGTGGTAAACTATAACCCAGCATTCAGTCTACACAGGAAAGAAGGGACAACAATTGGGAAATGTATGAATTCAGTGGAGTGGTTAAAGATCTGGGCTGGTAACCCAAAGATTCAAAGCCCGGGGGGGGGCAGTCTGTAATCTGAGGAGTTGCTATGTTCTCTTTCAAGATGGTGACCTTTAGCAAGACACTTAACCCCGGCTTTCTCTGATAGGAACTGTCCTTTAAGTAAATGTCCTGCAAGTTGCTTAGGATATGAAGTGTCTGCTGATTGACATGTACATAACTGAAGTGTTGACAGATATGTGTTTTATTGATCTGAGCAGCAAGTAGCAATATCTTTCAGTTGGAAGGTTCAGAATGGCCCATCTTTAAAGAGAGTGTGCAAAAAAACCCTGCACTGACACGACCAAATTTTTCTCCTAGAATGTGATGTTTGTGGTTGTACAAGCAGCCAATAGGAGATAAGGCTAAACAGCAAAATTAAAATAAGTCATAAGGGCAAGCCACAGAGTCATTACATGAACATCATCAAATGAATTAACTCAGCCTGAACCTTAGAGTAAAATTTAATAATTTGACATTATAGCTGTAGGAGTAGCCACCTACAGTAAATATGTATCTGTGAGAAAAGAATAATAAAACGAGTTAAGAAATGAGCATGTAGATTTAATTTAAGACAGCACAGCCATAATTTCTATACAAAGTGAAGTAGTTCTGACTTGAATCCTAAAGAGGGATTAGACTGATAACTAAAAGAAAGAGGTGAAGTAGGGTCACAGCAAACCTCTTCTTAAAATTGTATGTATTTGGCAAAAGTTTTCACTATGAATATGCAGGGTGAATTCACTAAAAAGTTGTGGCCTGTTTGTGTGTGGTATATCAAAACTGGCATCTTATTCATTAACTACCTGCAGTAAATTAGCTGAAATAGTGCTGTGTGGTATCTAAATTCACACCTCCTTTCTAATGTTTAGTCTTATAATTGTGCCCGATTCACAAAAGATGGCGTTATTTGCCTGGTGAAATGAATGTAGGGTAAACAAAGTATTCTTTAATGCCCTACAACAAGATGCACTGAACAAATTTTTTTTAAGGTAATTGGTTGCAAAAAATGTATTTATCTACATTTGTGTCAGGATTGATGAAGGAGAGAGGACCCAAATGCAGGTTAACCACAACAATTAAAAAATCAGGCAGACTGGGCAGACAGGGGACTGAGGAGGAGGGCCTTTTGGGCCATCCTCGAGACTCATCACAACCGGCTGGCTGGGAGTTTAGTTTATGCAGTGCAGCTTCACGAGGTCCTGGCTGCGAGTGCTTGGTGTCCAGTCACCTAGGTAATGGGGGCCGTGGGCACTGGCAGTGTGACCCAAGGAGAGAGGAAACCGATATTTCTTGACAATGTGGGTAACGCAGCCCGTCTGGGGTGCGGCGAACACAAAACAAAAGGGGAACAAAAGATTCTTCACCCGGCCCTCCACCGGGGGACGAAGTGGTCTGGTCACCAGCCCCCGAGTTCCAGCAGACATCTTCCTCCTTGGGTCGTCCATCTAAGGGGCACTTAGGAGCTTTCTTTGGGGTCTTAGCACCAGGCCGTGAGGAGGGGGAGTCAGCTTCCTGCGGGCGGATCTATGCTGGGGCGGACCCACCTCGGCTTTTGCCACCGCAGGGGGACACCCTCGTCGAGCAGACAGGGAACGTACTATTGTGCCGTGCTGGGGCAAGATGTGCTGTATCGCCTCCATTTCTTCACTGCCGAGAACTGCTAGGTGAAGTCCTTTATGGTGTCACCAAAAGGCCGGACCACAAAAGTGGACATCGTCTGCCCGAGTGCCCGCGCCATGACTTTCGTTGCCTGGAGGGCGAGGTCAGTCGCAGAGTGCAGTTCTTGCAACACTACCCTCGTGCAGTTCTTAAAGTGCTTTGGCCTGGTGGACTTGCAGGAGGGCCATGGCATGCAGGGCGGAGGTGCCCTGAGCAGCATTGCTGTAGGCTTTGGCTGCCAGAGATGACGTAGTCCTACAGGCCCTGGAAGGGAGTGCCTGGCAACTCCGCCAGTTGGCGGTGCTTTGCAGGTACAAGTGCAACGCAACAGTCTTATCCACCTGAAGAATCGCGGTATAACCCTCGGCTGCCCCGCCGTTAAGTGTAGTGAGAGCGGATGAGCTGTGGGATCGGGTTCGGACCGTAAAAGGTGTCTCCCACGAACTCGTCAGCTCGTCGTGCACCTCCGGGAAGAAAGGGACTGGGGGGGAGCATGACCTTGAGCAGCGCCCCGACCCCAAGAATAAATCGTCAAGTCGTGAATGCACAGGGGTGGGTAGAGGGTTCCACTCCAACCCAACACTCACGGCGGCCCGGGCAAGCATGGTGGTCAGCTCCACGTCGGCCTCAGACTGAGCCGGCACACCCGAAGGCACTAGCCCAATCGAGTCCTCGGTGTCCGACACCATCATGGCGCTCTCCGATGCAGCGATCGAAATCTCATCCATCTCGCAAGCTCTGAAAGAGTTATTAGACTTATACTGAGTTGAGCTGCCTGTCTCATCCCAGAACTGGAAGGGAGCAAGCAAGTGTCCTGGGGAATGAGCAGTCCACGGGGGATTACTTGCAGGAAACAAACCCATTGGAGTCCCCAAATCATCTCCAGCGTCAACCAGGCCAGCCTCATACCTGTAGGTAGAAGGACCGGAGTGGGGGACGGCTGAAGTGGCTTTCCCCCGGAAAAAAGAAAGCCGTGACCGCATCGTTGTCATGGTCATGTTCTCGCAATGAGAACATGAACCATCCACGAACGTTTCCTCAACATGATTACAGCCAACACACGTGAGGCAGCGATTGTGACCGTCAGAGGTGGAGCGGTAATGAGAAACTACACAGAGACGTGAAATGCACCGTATATTCAACAGCAAACGCTTCTCATTGAGAGGTGAATGGACCGGCAGTGGAATTCAGCTTGCTGACACAAAACCACTCGTTTCCAAAGAAAAAATCTGAGTGAGTGGATGCATTCCTGCTCCTTTTATACTGTATGTCATGCATATTCCACTCGCCAATTCTCATTGGCTTTTTCTCAAATATCTGAGGTGTTTGGGACTCCCAAGTGTGAACCCTAGTGTCACTACATCAACACAACATCGAGTGAGTGACAGAAGGTGAAGTATATTTCATTGTTGTCACAGGACCTCACTATGTTGCATGTCTAATTTTTGCAAGTGGCATCCAGATATCATCTTGAAAATATGGTTAATTTGCATTTGGAATACAATTTTGTGTCAAAATGTATTAGTCTTCGTCAGTCCAATCAAATAATGGGTAAAGAAGATTAAAATACAAAGATGTGTAAAAAACATTAGAAATGCCATTAAAACATTCACAAACAACCCTGCTTGGTAACTACAATGTCTCAGCTAGTGGCTTTTGGGTCTTCAAGGTAAAGGCAGAATTTTTCATGTTGGAAAGTGGACGAGATATTTAGTTGACCACAAACTGATATCTGTACATGCAGGATACAGAACATATACTGTATGTACCACAGTTTCTTGGTCAAGCAATGTACAGAGCTAGTACACTTAAGAGTGTAGCAAACCAAAATGATCACACGGGAAGTCGGAATGTTGTTTCCAAAAGTTCCAGTACCCTAGGATCGGCCACATTATTCTGACTCACTGACAATCACCATCTATCACACATTTTAGCTCTCAAGTTTGTTTTCCTTCCCTTGTGACATGACAAAAAGTGCATAGCATCAGCAGCGTGGGAGACAAAGTTTTGCATCTCGCATTGAAACCAGTAAGTAATTGCATTTGCATATTTAAAACATTATAAATGCCATTCTGAATATTCACAATCAACCCTGCTTGGTAGCTACAATGTCTCAGCTAGTGGATTTCGGGTCTTCTAGGTAAAGGCAGAATGTTACTTGTTGGAAAGTGGATGAGATATTTTAGTTGACCAGAAACTGATATCTGTTTGCCTTCTGCCTTCCATAAAGAAAAACATCAGCATCCAACTCCACTTTTAATTGTTCATGAAATTTGCTGGTTGGCTGTTTAGACTCACTTAGATGTTAATAGTGGAGATGTAGCGATTCAGATCTGATAAAAATGACATGTCACACATAATTCTGCCAAATGTGCCTTGCCTTTATAAATATGTATTATTATTATAAAAGTAGTCTTGTATTCTGAATATGTTCTTTTTTATGTGATGTATCAGAAAACATCACTGAATACATTTAAGAGAGTTTTTATTATTCTACCCAACCCTAATTACAAATTACAACAACCACTTCCCCAAACACTGCTCATCTGATGGACTTTAAATAATTATCATAACACAGATTTTTATTTAGTATAAGGGAAAATTATTAAAAGGTATCAAAAGAGCAATCAATATCTGATAACATACAAGTTACTACGGCCAAACTGGTTCAGCACAACTAATTCCCTTTTGTGTCTTAAACAAAGTGTCTTAAATAGAAAAGGAGTTTGAATCAACATAAGTTCTTAAATAATGTTAAATACATATTCCCATTCATATGGCAAGAAGCCATCTCATGAGGCTTTAGTTTTCGTAAAATGGTTAATTTTATATTTCCCTGGATTAGTTTACTTCAGTGATTCATTTCTCCTGTAAAAAGCCTCTCACATGCACCTATCTTTGTCTCAGATTTGCCCTAAAGATCACACATTAGTCATAGCTTGCGTGAGTCTTTGAACAAATGTTATTGTGAACTATCATAAGACTTTCTTTTTTCCACAAATATGTCAGTGCTAAAGGGAGGTGCCATTCCGTGAGATCCCTGGATATTTCCAAATTCAAGACAACTGTTAATGTTCAGAATCCGAAGTGAGTTGCAGTCAGGACAGCCTGTCATTTTTATTGTCTGAGCTGGATTCACAAGAGCCCATTGAATGATGGTTTCAGATGCAATGTGGTTCCAATTCACACAGCCTGGGTTTGGTCATGTCAGAGAACGGCCTTTATCACACACAGTATTCAAAGCCCTTGCATGCCATGCATGCCCTTCCAAATCTGGTCCAACAACTTCTCTGAGGATTGTTAATAATTTTGATACCTTTAATCAGCCTTGTTGCAATTTAATCATGTCTTTACTCAATGGGCTGCTTTTAAAGCAAACAACTTTTAAAACCTGTCCTCATTCTTCAACAGGAATACAAAACCACATTTTTCTCATATTTCAACCTTTGACCAAATGTAAGTTGTTTTTCTAATAAGAACAAAATTATTTGTCATAGAATGGAGAGTAGTAGTAAGTTAAAAATAATTGGTTTCCTAGTATGGAGTGAGTACTGTTATGGTATATTATCATTGTTTTTTAAAGTAGGATACAGGAAGTAATTGCGTATGCATATTCAATCCTTGCCCCTCATTTCAGTGCAATAGCAGTGGATGGTGTCTGAGCTTTCAAGCTTCAAATAGAATGCAAAAGTATCATAAAATTAGTCCATGTGACTCCTGTGCAGACTGATCATATTGTAAATTCGGGAACATAAGGTCAAAAACTCTCCTGCTGAAATCGGTCTGTGCTTTCTGAAATTCGAATCACAGCCTCTGGTGGCCAAAGCTGGAAGTGTTGTTAAGGAGAAATGTCTACAGGGTGATGCCAAAAGCGAACTTTGTCTTTTTTTTTTTTTTGTACAGTTAACAGGAATATTACTAACCGGAGCAAAAATTTAATTTTAGAACAAATATGCAACCTCTAAATCAGGGGTGGGCAACTATTTTGGTAAAAAGGCCACATCAGGCTTTAAGTAGTGCCCGCATTGTATTCCTTTTGAGATACATGTTCAGCATTGATTTGGTTTTTGTAGCATTTAAGCCCAGAAATAGTTTCATACAAAATTTTCTGAAGTGTATATGTGACTAATGTGAATATTCTGCAATTGCCTAAAGTATTGTATTGCTCTACAAAGGTAGATATTTTTCTATCAGGCATTAACAAAACTGAATAAAGACTGAGCTTATTATAAATTATATATTTTACCATCTCTACTTCCCTGTTAATTTATTATTCAATTTAACACTCTACTTCAGGAGTCTATTTTAATAAAAAATAATCGAAAATTATAGAACTTTTAATGATTGTCGCAAAGCGGGCACGTTTACTTATTTAATTCTCAAAACATTACCTGTTTACATGATAAAAAGGTCATGATGCAGGTCTCGTCAATGGTTGGACTTTCCATTGAGCACACAACTGAATAAAACAGGCTGCATGATTATGATGACGATATCAACTTTTATATATAATTTCATCACTGAGAAAGTCTACCTGCAAAGTTTGTAGCATCAAACATCACAAGCAGCCTCAAGAACGGACACAGAGTGGCCATATAACACTTTTCCTTGAGCAGAATATTGCATTAGAGATTGCTAAATTGGTTCAAAGGGGAAAGAGAGAGCCAAAAGTGTGCACTATTTTACCTCGGCTGAGGGAAAGGGCGCTGGGTGCAAGGGATTCACCCAGTCAGCACGTACCAAGTTCTACCGGCTCGGACCTGAGAAAACACGGGACGAGACTGACTCAACCCTGAGGTTGTAAAACCTCACAAAGGTATTGGGTGTTGCCCAACCCGCAGCTCTGCATATGTCTGCCAGAGAGGTGCCCCTAGCCAGTGCCCACGAGGACGCAAAACTCCTTGTTGAGTGTGCTCGTCTCGGGACTCGAGTCTGAAGCCAGTGCTGAAGCGGTCTCATATGCATCAACCCCAGCGGCGCGACCACCATGGAGGATGCCAATAGCCCCAGGAGCCTCTGGAAAAGTTTTAATGGAACCGCTGCGCACGGCCTGAAGGAGGCGAGGCATTTCAACACGAGCACGCTCGTTGGTGAGTCGTGCCGACATTGAGACCGAGTCTAACTCCATGCTGTGAAAAGAGATGCCCTGAACTGGGGTGAGCTTGCTCTTTTCCCAGTTGACCTGAAGCTCCAAACGGCTGAGGTGCCTGAGCACCTGAGGTCTCTGTGAGTGCATAATAACTCTCGGGAGTGGGCCAGGATGAGCCAGTCGTCGAGGTAATTGAGTATGCAGATGCCGGCTTCTCGGAGCGGGGCAAGGGCTGCCTCTGCGACTTTGGTGAAGACGCGAGGGGACAGAGACTTGCCAAAGGGGAGGACCTTGTACTGATACGCCTGGCCTTCGAACGCGAACCGAAGGAAGGGTCATGTCGAGGAAATATTGAGATGTGGAAGCACACCTGGCAGGGGGCGGGTTCGTGACTGAGGAGGAGGGCTGGTAGAGGCGTCCACTGGACTCGTCCGAACCGGCCAGCCGGGGAACAGTCATGGTGCTGAGGGCAGAGGGTCCGCATCCAGCGTGCCGGGACTGTTGAGGTGTGGCGGCAGAGTGCCGTGAGAGCGGCATTTGCGGGCCAGGTGACCCAGAGACAAAGGAAATAGCTCTATTGTTGAGAATGTGGGTAGCCGGGGGTGCGGCAAATGAAATAAATTCAACAAAGGATTTTCCTCCCGGCCCTCCACCGGGGAACGGAGTGGTCTGCTTACCTGCTCCAGAGTTAAAGTCTTGGTCCCTGGGTCATCCATCTAAGGAACGCCTGGAAGCCTTCTGGGTCCTCGAGGGGGTCCTTGCTACAGGGGGCGTCTGCTTCCTGTGGGGCGCTCGACGGGTGGGCTGAGAGCTGGGCCCAGGTTGAGGCAGAGCAGCCTGGTGTTTCTTCGCAGGGGAATGCCCTTGGCGAGCAGATGGGGCATGGCCCCTGGTGGCAGGCTTGTGGCAGGGCAGGATGTGAGTGATCGCATGTGTGGACGTTCCTGGACCACGAGCGTGGCCATCGCCTGCCCAAGTGACTGCACTGTGACCTTCGTGGCCCTGAGGGCGAGGTCGGTCACTGAGCACAGTTCCTGCAGCTCATCAGGATCAGAGCTACCCACGTGCAGATCTTTAAGCGATTTGGCCTGGTGGACTTGCAGGAGGGCCATGGCATGCAGGGCAGAAGCGGCGTGTCCGGCGGTGCTGTAGGCTTTAGAAGTCAGTGTAGACATCGTCCTACAGGCCTTGGAGGGGAGCACAGGGCGACCCCGCCAGGTGGTCGGGTTTCCGGGGTACAGGTGTAGCGCAACAGCCCTATCCACCTGGGGAATCACCGTGTACCCTTGGGCTGCTCTTCCGTCGAGGGTAGCGAGAGCGGATGAGCGGGTGGCACGATGAGTGGCACTTCCAGGAAAAATGGGACCGGGGTTCCCAGCAATACTGTTCCCAGGAACCAATCATCCAGCCGCGATGGCTGTGGGGAGGACGGAGGGTTCCAATCCAGCCCCACGCTAGCGGCGACCCGGACAAGCATATCGGACATCTGCGCGTTCGCCTCAGCCTGGGCGTGCTGGCCCGAAGGCGGCAGCCCAGGGGAGTCATCTGCGTCAGACGCCGCGCTCGCCGATGCAGCAGCAAGCTCATCCACTTCTAGCTCTAGAGGATAGGCAGGCTGGCCGTGAGGTGAGCCGCTGTTGCCTCGAGCACGGATGGGAGTCAACGAGCGTGACAGGGGGCGGGTGGTCCGAGGGGGCGTACCCGGCGGAGCTGCACCCGCTGCCGTCCCCAGATTGCCTCCAGCTGCATTGTCCTCAATCCCGTGGGAAGAAGGAGCGATGCGGGGGGCGGCTGAAGTGGCGTGCTTTCTGTTGAAAGCGAGCCGTGACCGCAATGTTGACATGGTCATGCTCTCGCAGTGAGAGCATGAGCCATCCACAAACGCTGTCTCGGTGTGATCGCAACCCAGATACACGAGACAACACCTGTGGCCGTCTGAAGCAGAGAGCACTCTACCGTATCCAGGTACTACACAGGTGCGGAATGGCATCTTTATAAAGACGCGTCCTGAAAAGGACGTTCAATGCCTCTTTTAGAGGAAAATAATCTTTTACAGAGAAAATCACTCTTTTAAGAATTTAAAACTCTTTTAAATTTGCGCTGTCGAAGTGCCCAGGGGCAAACTGCACTGCCGTGCAGAGAAGGCGAAAAGCCGCTGATATGCGCCATAGATCCAACAGCAAGCAAAGTGTCAGAGGAACAGGAACAAGTGTGTAACTCGCAGCTGACTGCTGACACGACCAAGGCTCCGAAGAAAATTTCTGAATGAACTCATAGTATTTCCTCACATTTATTCCCATATGTCCGGGGGCGGGGTATGCAAATACTGTCTGCCAACTTCTCATTGGCCTTTTTTCATGCATCAGAGGCATATTCGGCGCTCAAGAGAGACCCCTAGTGTCGCTTCTTTGACACAACGTCGAAGTGAGCGACAGACGGGGAACTTAACGTGAGGGGGTAAATACAACCTCTGAATCACACACCACTAATTATTCAAACCATATTAGTTCACTACACCCTCAAGTGTCCTGCCTCTGTGCATTGCTTGACTAAAAAACTATGGTATATAGAGTATATGCATTTTATTCTGCATGTACCCAACTTCCACGCATATATAGTCCATCCACGTCATATATAGTATTATTATTTTTCTTTAGTTACTGACTTTGGTCAATTTGCACAAGTTGCATGACAAATATAAACCATCTTCATTCTCTCCCCGAATAGACCTAATTCTAACATTCTGTACTGGACAGGTACCAAAATACTGTACAGTATGACAGGGCTTTCTTTTTTTCTTTTTTCCTTTTCTCACTCTTTCTCCTCAATTTGGAATGCCCAATTCCCAATGCGCTCTAAGTCCTCGTGGTGGCGTAGTGACTCGACCACAATCCGGGTGGCGAATTTCAGTAGCCTCAGCATCTCAAACTGTCAATCCACGCATCTTATCACAAGACTTGTTGAGTGTGTTACTGCAGAGACTTAGCGCATGTGGTGGCCCATGCTATTCTCCGCAGCATCCATGCACAACTCATGAGAACCACACATTATAGCGACCACGAGGAAGTTACCCCATGTGACTTCCCCCTCCCTAGCAACCAGGACAATTTTGTTGCTTAGGAGACCTGGCTGGATTCCCTCAGCACGACATGGATTCGAACTTGCGACTCCAGGGGTGGTAGTCAGCATCAATATTCGCTGAGCTACCCAGGCTCCGACAGGGCTTTCTTAGAGTTTGCTTAAAGTTTAACCACAGTCTATTTTGATTTTTATTGTTTACTGGAGTTGTATTGGAATGAAAACCTTTAACCCTTATGTATATTTTCATGGAGGTGTGCTAATTTGGACCATTTTGGCTAATATGTTTTCATTCTCAGTCCAGCTAGACGGCTCAGTTAAACAGAATTCCAGAAAAACATTAAAAGGTGTATTTGTATCTTATTTCTACGGGGATGTGTGGCCCAGATTTTTCCAGCCTCTTCATCATGGTCTGCACGCAAAAGTCAAATCTCCTTATATCTAAAAGGATCATGAGAGTAGTAAAATGAGAGGTCAGACACCCAGCCTGATATCTGAGAGTCTGCCCATTGGCTCCCAAAATCAGCCGCCCATTAACTGGCACACGGTTCGCTTTAGGCAAAATATGTCAGTTCAGATTTCAGTTTTTCCATTTGACAGCACTTTAATCTTTCGTTTAAAGCATACTGCCACATTTTTGAAAGGACTGGTTGGAAACACACTGATTTGCAATTTTAATAAAAATACTGTATAAAATATGTCAGACGTTTTCCTAATTTTAATTAAGTTCAGCAAGTGTTTTTTGAACATTGTTACATTAGCATATTTGTTTGTTTATTTATTGGGTAAGTCCCAACCAACTTACAGAAAAACTTATTAGACTTCAGTTAATCGTGAGCTGTTTCTATGTTGTGCACACATGTTGTAACATTCAGTTCATTTTTTACTGTTGTATAACCAGAGCTGGGTAGAGTAGCCAAAATTGTACTCAAGTAAAAGTACAATTTCTTCAAAAACATAATTACTCAAGTTGAAGTAAAAGTACTCACATAAATAATTACTTGAGTAAGATTAAGTAGTGAGTAACTCGTTACTTTCACAAATGACATAATAGATGTTAACTCCCCTATATTCCATTACATAATACACATTGAACATGTACAACAGAATTATGATTATTATTAATGGAAATTCTGTCATCATTCACTATCATGTTGTTCCAAAACTGTATGACTTTCTTTCTTTCTTCCATACAACACAATAAGGAGATACCTGAGTCACTATTTACTTTCATTGAATGTTTATATATATATTTTGAAAGTGAATGGTGAATGAGACTGTCAGTCCCTAAAATTCTGTCTAAAATATTTTATGTTCCACATAATACAAAGCCTCACACTGGTTTGGAACAACACGAGGGTAGAGAAATGATGACAGTATATTAAATTATGGCTGAGCTATCACTTTAAAGTGATAGTTTACCCAAAAATGAAAATTCTCTCATCGTTTACTCATCTTCATGCCATCCCAGATGTGTATGTCCTCCTTTCTTCTGCAGAATACAAATTCATATTTTTAAAAGAATAATTTAGCTCTGTAGGCCAAAATTTGTATTCTCCAAAAGCACATAAAGGCAGTATAAAAGTAATCCATAAAACTCCAGTGGTTTAATTCATGTCTTCAGAAGTAATATGATAGGTGTGGGTGAGAAACAGATCAACATTTATGTACTTTTTTGCTAGACAGCAGGGAAGAATGTGAATCACCAAGAAGAATGTGAAAATGATCTGTTTCTCGTCCACACCTATCACATTGCTTCTGAAGATACTGATTTATCTACTAGAGTCTTATGGATTATTTTTATGCTGACTTGTGTTTGTTTGTTTAGCTTTAAAATGTTGCCACATTCACTTGCATTGTATGGACCTACAGAGCTGAGAAATTCTTCTAAAAATCTTCATTTATGTTCAGCAGAATAAAGAAAGTCATATACATCTGTGGTTACATGAGGGTGAGCAAATAACGAGAATTGTAATTTTTGGGCAAACTATCCCTTTATTCACTGGATGAATTTGTCAATAAGAAGAGAGGTTTGGAAACATTTCTAGTAATTATTACAGTGAAAACATGAAAATGTCCCACAAGGACATTATATATATAATGCTGAAATATAAACCAAAAGCAAGACCATACTTTATTAATGCCTTCTTTTGCTATATAATAGCTTTTAAAGTCCTGTGTGGATTCTTATTTTAGTGTAGTTACGGTTTTCAGTGGCGTAAGTATTATGATTGTTAGTTCTGTACAGCAGTACCACCACTCTCTAAATGCAGAGTACACAACCTACGTAGGGCAAAAACCCTGATCGTGGAACACTAGCTGTGTCTGAATCCGCCCCCTATCCATTATATAGTGCACTATTTCGAGTTTTCACTATTTTGTAGGAGTGTCTGAATTCTGAGTGAGCCACTCGTTCCCTACTTTTGTTCACTCATTCTTACCCACAATGCACTCTAATTTCAAGTGTATATTTCAAGTACACTCGATGATGGTTAATTTCACACAATCCACCACGGGGAAGATGTACGAGCTGGGAGTTTACTGCTTCCTTCACTCTGAATGTAGTAAATTACTTTTTGACATAATTACTGGATTAAAATAACATAACATACAGAGAGACAAAATATACTGATACATTTTAAAATGTACTCTTTATTTGAACAACTGTGTTTACTCTTTGTATTAACACACAGTATATATTAACAAATAAAAATGTCATATGTGACGTTTCTGCACCAGCCCCAGAGCTCCAACACTCACGTCCGAATTCACTCATTTCGTTCACTTACTGCTGAGATAGAGTGCACTAACTGCCATTCACTAGATAGGAAATAGTGAAGAGTGAAGGATAGCGGACACAGCCACTCTCTTCGCAACGATTTCTTCATGCACATCACACGCACACCTCGCTGAGCACATGCAGAAATGCTGTCTGTTCGCACTCCAGTTGTTGATCACTCAAATGGCTGTAATTTACATTTATCTTGGAAGTTTACATGGATTTATACAGTTAATCCGCCTGTAGTAACTGCGTTAGTTTCCAGTACCCCCGCGAGGGCACGGAGTAAATGCATAAATACTGCTCATGTGGGACAAAGCACACTGATATATTTATGCACTGATTTAAAAATGTACACTTAAAAACTGATGTCATAAAAGCCCAGTTACAGAACCACCCTGAAAATGACCATCTCATTACACAGAAAAGCCTGCGTTAGAATTAGAGCCAAAATTTACCTCAGCGTGCTGCCTGAAGTTGGAGCTGTGACTTAATAATCTTGAAATATCAGCTTGTCTTGGTGTTAAAAGAAGGCATTGCATGACAAAACTATTATTTTTTTCACTGTGTGGAGCAAAGAAAGTGCTTCACTTTGAAGAGTTTGATGCTGCTGCACTGATGACTTGAGTGACAGTCTGTGATACCGGCTCATCGCATGCAGCTGTGAACTTCCGCTCTTGTAAAAGTCCCATTCAATAATCTCTCAATAATTTATACATTAATTCAAATTAAAACCAGTAATGTAACAACAGTAACGCCACACATTGTAAAGAAGTAAAAGTAAACATTTCCCCAAAATGTTACTGAAGTAAATGTAATGGAGTAAATATAACAAGTGACTACCCACCTCTATGCATAACTGCATGTAACACCTCAGAAGGTTACTGTCTCATATTCACGTGAGCTTCTGTTTTCCCATAAAATATTGTCAAAATGACCTTTCAATGGAAAGAAATTCAAAATTTCCTTTGACTGACAGAAATAGGCATTACTTTCTGCTCTGAAGCTAAACTATGCCAACCTCAAATTCTCTTTTGATTGCGTACAGATGCCAGGCTGTCTGGCCTGGCAGCCATTCTGCTTCAACATGATCAGAATCAAAGGATCAAAAATCAAAGATGAAAGGGTATGTTAGAAGCTTTCCATTGTAACAAAAGTCCTCCTGGTGCCCCTTAAAACCATCTTGTCTGGTGCAATCAATTAAAATGTACAATATCTCCCTCTTGGTTCTTGTCAAGTCAGTGTGAGCACAATCCATTAGACCTGTTATTTATAAAGCCACACAATCAGGCAATTCTGTGGAGCTGTCAAGGATGCTTACTGATAAAGTCTCAGTATCATGGCCTGAAGGCCACATCTCAATGGATCTAAAGAGAACATGGTGAGAACTCTCTTGAAAATGATCAGTTTGTCCCCTGCTGGGCAGCATATTGCATGTTTTAAATCATGATTGTAGTGAGAATATCCAAATGGAGTGAGAAGCAGGCTTATGTGTAGGAAATGTGCTATTACAGTATCTGATATCATTAGCACAGATTAATGTTAAAGACCATCTAGGGACTGATTATTTTCCGTAATACAATGCCCAAATCAGTAGCTCTAATTCACATCAGTTCATTGCAAGCATTACAATAATTGAGAAAGCTGGCAGAGGTTATAAATGTCAAAGTCTGCTAAAAAAGTGCCAGGTTTCTCACTAGATCTCTCTTACAAAAGCTTTCCTCTTGACGTGCTAAGCCAAGCATGGCTAAAACCTGAATAAACAAACTTTAATCCAGTTAATCATTTAAGCAGAAAGCAGGGAAACGAGCAATACAGGGGGATTAATTGTATGGATTAACCAGATATAATTGCACTACTTAGAGCTGATCAGATATTCCAGACAGGCAAAAAAAAGGATTTGTCTGCCAGCCATTTGAAAGTGACCACAAACCTCATAAGTAGACTCACATATCCTCTGTCTATACCACATTGACCTCACAGAATCAGTTAAATATTTACACAAATACTTCACAAAGGAAATCCCTCTCCAAAGGGTGACCCACGGTCAGCCTCAGATGTACGCACATTGGAACAAAGCATTAATTACCAAATTTCAGTAGTCTAAACAGCTCCGTTATTCTATTTCTATTTAATTTCTTTTAGTGCTGTAAATCGAATAAAATATTTAATCGCAACTAATCGCATGAATTTTCATAGGCAATCACGACTAATCACAGATTTTGGATGTGCTGAAATTTAATTCTATAGATACTTATTTTCTTGTCAAAATGCATTTAGTTCCATCTTAGAAAAGAAAACATGACAAAATGCAGCAATGTTTTAGTAAAATTTTTCAAACAAAGCCTTCCCCAGTATGAAGATAGAAATGCATTAAAATAGCACTAATTCAAGAAACATCAAATGTTATTAAAAGTAACATTACATGTTAAATGTTTCCCAAAGTCTAAGTGGGAGGTTGATTAAATTAATGAACTCATAGGTTGCGTATTTCCTTGCAATGCACATTACATTTCTTAAACCCTCATCCTCCACAACATTAATCGGCCAGTAGGCTGTGACTTTCCACTTTGCTACTTCAATCGCAAAGCCATATTCGCATGAATCGTGTCATGGTGCCAGCACACAACTCAACACCAACATCAAGCACTGCTTTGAAGTCTGATCACCAGAATGTTCCCAATGGCATATCTATAATAATAGTAGTATGGTAGTATGTTATTCTGAACATGGCCAATATCTTGTTTTTAGTGCTGGCACTGCCCATTTAATGATACTTCATCTGAATTATCCAGTAATCATTTGCTGACGCTTCAAAAGATCAGCGGCAACTGGGTCAAAATTGAAATAGTTTGAACTTTGAGCTGCATGTTGACAGACCTTCCACTGGAGAATTCCAACAAGCTAGCAGGCCACAGCGGTCCCTCATCAGTCCCATGTATTGTGCGTTTGGCTTTTAGGTGATAGTTAAGACTTGATGTGCTCCCTGAAGCTGTTTATTTTGTGATAATAAAATCTGGCAGCAAATACATAAATACATGAACATGAAATATTGATTTGAGTTGAAATAATGTTATAATGTGAAAAGCAAGAGACTGTGGAATCTCCAGGAACACTGAATCCAAGAGTCATGTAATATTACCTTTAAGATTTCAGGAAGCTGTGAAGCATGACTTGCTGTTTGCTATGTCTAGTTAGATGCAGGTGGTTTTATGGGGTGGATAATTTCAGTTTTAGAAAACATTCTATTGAAAAATAAGTGAGTGCAATTTGAGTCATAAATATTTTTTGTCCATTGTTGCCCCGAAAAATATAAATTCTACATTTTAATGTGTATATCTGCTTAGAGAATATTTTGTCAAAAATCTTTAACAAAAAGTTGTAAAACTATTAATAAAACAATCAATTTTAGTAATATTAACCATTATCTTATTATTATTAACCATTTCGAACCATTTGTGGACTGATTCTGTTAATCACATCTAATGAATCTCTTGAAAATTAAGTAAAACATCCTTTATATTAGTCCTTCAAGATGTATTACAATCTCCCATGTCCTGTGTAATCTGCCATCTGCTGTGTAACAAATCAAGATGACTCATGGTTCTCAGAAATTTTAAATAACAAATGAAGAAGCACTAGAAGCAGCAAATGTACAATGCACCACAGATGCTTCCAAGTTGATGACAAATAATCTCTGAACAAATATCTCTACTTCTGGTTTTAGCTGAGACAACTGCAAACTGTATAACAGATTCTCATGTGAACATCGAGAACATATTATCTCAGTATATATTAGCATACAATCCTTCCAAGTCTTATAGCAAGCATGTATGCGTTTTTGTTGATAAATGTATTTTATAAAGTTGTGACCTGCTTCACCATTTTGAGTCACTTTGGTCCAGAAACACATTTTAAGTTTTATACATTAAAATAAAAGTGCATAATCATATAATTATGTTTCTATACCATTGATAATAATCATTTAAATGTTGAATGATATAATTGAGAAAAACATTCCTTTTTTACTCTTTAGTGCATAAAACTCAAAATGTGTTTCTGGGACCAAGTGACTCATGGAGCAGGTCACATATTGTATATTGACCTAGAATCTGCCATTATGTACATGCATGATTTTTCATGATCTTTCAAAGAAGACTCTTTGTGATGGGGAGGCTAAACAGAAGCAAGTCTTTTACAAGCAGTTCTTGCTGTTTGTAATGGGAAATCCTGACATTTCATGCTAAAATAAAATGAGATGGTACACATTGAATCTCTTTGAAAAGCACCTGCAGAAGCCAGACAAATTTCCTTCCACAGCTGTGACATTTGAACAGACATGAAAGCAAAATAATGGAGAAAAAAGTATCCCAACCCTCATCATGCCATAATGAATACCAGGACTTACAGTATTTTGCCCCACCTTTCATGGAAGTTGCAAGGTATGTTTGCAATGGAACCTAAAAACAGGAAATGTTATTGAGAGCATAATAAATGTACGATGCCCTTGGAAAGGTTGCTACCCTTAGGTTGCAGCTTGTCCAGAGCACCCATACAATTAACATATAGATTAACAGATTGTAACATAGTTCAATGGAAAGGAGGAGGCGAGAACCGGCTGGACGATATAAATAATATTTTAATGATAAACTTAAAAGCCAAAACACACACATGACGGACATGTCCGGAAATGATCTCTCTCTCTCTCGCACCATCCTCCGCGATCGGCCTTTATCCCTCTCGGAGGCTTGATTAGCCTAATACAGGACTGGGTGTGTAGGATCACTACCTGGCCCCGCCCTCCGCCCTGCCACACAGATAGATAAATATATTAATACAAGTTTAAAGTTTGTACCTGGCTGCTGGTAACACTTGGATTGCATTGCTCTTCGTGATTCTGATTTTAAAAGGAAAATACATTTCTGAACTAAAAAACATCATGGTTACTGTTGTACTGTTGTAATCTCCGTTCCCTGATGGAGGGAATGAGACGTTGTGTCGAATGTAGTGACACAAGGGGTGTTTCTTGAGAGCCTCGCGTACCTCTGAACTTGAGAAAAGGCCAATGAGAAATTGGCAGACAGAATTTGCATGTCAAGCCCCCGGACATACAGGTATAAAGGGAAGCGGGCGTGCGTCTGTCAGTCAGGTTTTTGCACTGAGGAGCCGAGAAGAAGGTATGGTTGTTTAGTGGTAGGGCTAGTGTCGTGGCAAGGGGGACACAACATCTCATTCCCTCCATCAGGGAATGGAGGTTACAACAATAACCATGACGTTCCCCTTCTGTCACTCACTCAACGTTGTGTCGAATGTGGTGACACAAGGGGTCCCATTTAAAAATGCCATGCACTAGACTGTGTTACCTGAACTGCTGACACAGGTGCAAGCAAGCTAATGCATGCTAGAAGCAACTGTATCGGCCGCACGTAACCCTCCCCAATGCCCCCAGAAAAAGGTGTCATATACAGACCTTAGGTTCCCAGCACCCCTAAGGGGGGAACAGGTGACATGACTATCATGGGAGCAAGCTGGCCAGCCGCACCTTTTCTCTCTCTATGTTTCTCATCATAGAGCATAAAGCAGCTGGGGCTATCTTAACGCTATGAAATGCATCAGGGAATGCAACCTTTTCCGTTCCTATTCTTTCAGGGGGAAAAGACCCTGCGGAGACAACATCCTGCCCAGACTGGGGGGAGGTAACATGTGGCCAATACGTCACATGGGTTGTCAAGCCACATGTGGAAGTGGCGAGGTGTTAAGTCCTACCTGGTGAGGGAGGAGTTCTACAAACACAGCGAAAGGGGGCAGAGGGACAAGTGAACCTTTCAGGTTCATGACCTGGTCCCTGAAGGGGGTTGTAGGAATCATGGGCATGTAGCCCGGTCATGGTCTTAGGATGACGTGAGTATCGGGGAGGATTCAGCCTCCAGGCACCTCTAAGGAACCTGATAGTCAAGTCGTGGTTACCCAAGGACTTGCCATTCACTACATCGTGGTGGGCCACGATAGCATCTACATACACCTCCAAGGTGGAGGGGGACAGCCTCTCCTTCAACCTCTCTTGCAGGAATGAAAACACTGATCAAACTGCACATCTCCGAGGGTCTTCAGACTGAGAAGAACACCAATTTGCGAACAAGCACCACTTTAGGGTTTAAAGCTGCCTGGTAGAGGTAGCTCTGGTTTGGTTGAGCGTGTCTATGACCGCAGGTGGTTGGTCACTCAGATCTTCCGCATCCCGTCCAGGGGCAAGACGTGGACTTTCCAGAGGTTTGGGCGCGGATGCCAGAGGGTGCCACATCCCACGGCACCAGTGCAAGAAGGCTCACTGGGGGAAATGCATACTTGCGCAGCCCCTGGGGCCAGCTGTGTGCCAACGTGTCTGTCCCAAGAGGGGCCTCTGTAAGGGAGTACCAGAGCGGGCAGTGGGAATTATCTTTGGAGCCAAAGAGATCAACCTGTGCCATGCTGAACTGGCCCCAAATCATCTGGACCACCTGGGGGTGGAGCCTCCACTCTCCACTGAGCAAGACCTGTTGCGACAGCACGTCTGCTGTCATGTTAAGGTTGCCCGGGATATGAATGGCTTGCAGTGACCTGAGTTACTGCTGACTCCAAAGGAGGAGATTGCGGGCGAGTTGTGACATATGATGAGAGCGCACACCGCCTTGGCGATTTATGTACGCTACCATCGCGGTGCTGTCTGAACAGATCAAAACGTGCTTGCCCCAAATCAGTGCGAGAAACCTGCACAGGGCAAGGAATACAGCCAGCAACTCTACGCAGTTGATGTGCCAATGCAGCCGGGGCCCTGTCCAGGAGCCAGCGGCTGCACGCCATTGCAAATGCGCCCCATCCCAGTTGAGAGGCATCTGTGGTGACCACGACATGTCTGGACACAGACCGCAGAAAACAGAGGTCTGTCCAAGGGTTGAAAGTCTGATGGCAGTAAGGGGTGATTAACACATGGTATGTGCTGCGGCACCATGCCCATATCGGGACTAGAGTCTGAAGCCAATGCTGAAGGCACAACTGCGGGCGAGGATGCCATATGCCCCAGGAGCCACTGGAATGGTTTTAGAGGAACTGCTGTGCCGGGCTCGAAGAGAGTGAGGCACTTGCGCACTGACTGCACGCGCTCGTTCGTGAGGTGTGCTGTCATTGAGACTGAGTCTAACTCCATACCAAGAAAAGAGATGCTCCGAACTGGAGTGAGCTTGCTCTTTTCCCAGTTGACCCTGAAGCCCTAGATGGCTGAGGTGCCTGAGCGCATGATCCCTGTGGGTGCACAGTGACTCTCGACAGTGAGCTAGAATGAGCCAGAGTATGCGGATGCCCACTTCCCATAGCGGGTCAAGGGCTGCCTCTGCGACCTTCATAAAGATGCAAGAGGACAGGGACAGGCCGAAGAGGAGGACTGTAACACCTGGCTGTCAAACACGAACCGTAGGAAGGGTCGATGTCGAGGCAGAATGGAGACGTGGAAGTACGCGTCCTTCAGGTCTACCGTTGCGAACCAATCTGATGCCGAACGCAAGTTAGAATTTGTTTCTGAGTGAGCATTTTGAACGGGAACTTGCTAAAGTCCAAGATTGGCCGCAAACCACCACCTTTTTTGGGTACGATGAAGTAAGGGCTGTAGAAACCCTTCTTCATCTTGGCTGGAGGGACAAGGTCTATCCTTGAGTAGCAGAGTGGAATCTCCGCATCGAAGCGGAGCAAATTCCGCTGAGACGAGGCGGTAGCCCTGCGAATTGAATCGCTTAGCGAAGTCAGACGGTCCTGGTCAACAAGCGTGATGGGTTGGACAACGAAAGCCACACATTCAAGCTCCGTGCGAGGGTCACTAAGGGGACGATCATTTTTGACGTACCGGGTGGGGCTTCGCAGCATGGGGGAGAAGGTAATAACGCGTCGGGAGGCAAAAGCGCGTCCCAAGGCTTGGGTGCTGAGAAAAGACTCAGATGGCAGGGAGTGGGTTAGAGACTGAGGAGGAGGTCCTGTGAAGATGTCCTCAGAACTCGTCAGTGCCAGCCCACCGGGGATGGGCAGTTGTGAGTCCAGAGGTGAAGTAACTGCGTCCGGGGAACCGGGACTGTGTTTTTTGGTGTTGGGGTGCCGTGAGAATGGCGTACACTGTCTAGATTACCAAGGAAGTGAGGAAATCGCTCTTTTATTAACAATGTGGGTACCACAGCCTGAAGAGTCTGCAGCAACGGAAACTAAGAAAAACAAGGATTTTCCTCCTGGCCCTCCACCGGGGATGGGGTGGTCTTGATATCAGCTCCAGAGCGAACGTCTGACTCCCTGGGTCTTCTGTCTCAGGAGTGCTTAGGAGCCTTCCGGGGGGCATGATATTGAACGGCATCCTGACCCGAGGAACCAATCGCCTAGCCGTGAGGGGTGGGAGTTTCCAGTCCAGCCTCGCACTCACGGAGGACCGGGAAAAGGGCCATAGCGACATCCGCGCGTCAGTCTCAGACTGGATGAGTAGACCCGAAGGAGGCAGCTCAGATAAGTCATCAGCACCAGATGCCACTGTAGCGGCGAAATTATCATCCTGTCTGCCAATTTCTCATTGGCCTTTTCTCAAGTTCAGAGGTACGCTAGGCTCTCAAGAAAGACCCCTTGTGTCACTACATTTGACACAACATGAGTGAGTGGCAGAAGGGGATCAGATAAATATCAAGACCATACAGGATATATCTACTGTATATTCACATATTTTTGTTTAAATAAACTATTTAACAAAAATAGATTAAATTTTGCTTGGCTGTCCTGAACCTGAAACAACAGCCAACTTTTATCTGTCAATGCACATTCTCAAGTGAGTTGTGGTGTCATCAGTAATCTCCCATGGAGTTTTCACAGAGCTGTTTATTGTGTTGTGAAATGCCTGGACACTTTTATTACAATACAAGATTATGGACATAATCACATAACACATGCAATAGACCACAAATGATGTTCTTGACAGTGGCACCAAAATGTATTTTGACAATTAAGACATGCTTAAAATTGTAAGAATGTAATTGCATTATTTGCAAGGGATAATCCAACATTGATTGAATTAATGTAATATTCCAGGTTAAATACAAGATAAACTGACAGCATTTGAAGCATAAGATTGATTACCACAAAAATGTATTTAGACTTACCCCTCTTTTTCTTAAAAAAAAGCAAAAATCTGGGTACCACAGTTTCAAAAGTATAGCCACACAATGTAAACAATATGCGTGTGTGGTGATGGGGGCGTGACCGAGTGATGTCTGTGGAGAACAAGGCCGAGAGAGGAAGATCGGTAAGGATTTACACCTGTGGGAAATTATCTCTAACAGCTGTTTTGTGTTGCATTGAGAGCTGGAGAAGGATAAAAGAGCAGTCCAGACTGCTGGAGGTTAGAGAGAGACACATAACTATGTTAATCTGTGTGTGTGTAAAGTTATAGCCAATTTTACAACTTCGTTGCCATTATGATGTAATGTCAACAAACCCTAAAAGGATTTTAAAAAATTATGATTTAAACAACTTTACAGCTCAAATAATACATGAGTTTTAAGAGAAGAATTAATGTAAGTGCTTTTATCAAATTATAAACTTCTCATTTCTGCTTGTAAACCCTCTAAAATGTGCCCCTATTCACTTAAATTGAAAAGGACTGTTGTTGTGTAATTTTGTGGTAATCAACTCAAGTCAAGTCAAGAGGTTTTCATTTTTGTTTTAACCATATACAGTTAGTACAGTACACAGCAAAATGAGTCAACGTACCTCCAGGACCATGGTGCTATATAAAACATAGGACAAACCCAGAACCCCATGAGACTTCACAGACTAAATAAAATACCTATATAAAGTGGTCGTGCAAACGTGTGCAAAAAGTACAATACATTTCTAACAATGAACAGGACAATAGACACAGTAAGAGACAGCGCAGCGCCGACCAGTACACAGTAGTGCAAAAAGATGACAGTTTCTAAAAATGCCAAATGTAAACATAACATACCATGTGTTCTATGGACATGGCAGTTTTTGAGGAAGCATCCAGTTATAAAGTGACAATAATTAAAGTGCAACCCAGGACACATGTGTGTGTGTCAAACCAGTCTCTGAGTATTCTGAGGAGTCTGATGGCTTGGGGGAAGAAGCTGTTACACAGTCTGGCCGTGAGGGCCCGAATGCTTCGGTACCTCTTGCCAGACGGCAGGAGGGTGCAGAGTTTGTGTGAGGGGTGTATGGGGTCATACACAATGCTGGTTGCTTTGCGGATGCATTGTTGTTTGTAAATGTCTTTGATGGAGGGAAGAGAGACCCCGATGATCTTCTCAGCTGTCCTCACTATCTTCTGCAGGGCTTTGCGGTCCGAAACGGTGCAAGTCCCAAACCAGGTAGTGATGACGCTGCTCAGGATGCTCTCAATAGTCCCTCTATAGAATGTAGTGAGGATGGGGGGGTGGGAGATGTGCTTTCCTCAGCCTTCGAAGAAAGTAGAGACGCTTCTGGGCTTTCTTGGTAATAGAGCTGGTGTTGAGGGACCAGGTGAGGTTCTCCGCCAGGTGAACACCAAGGAATTTGGTGCTCTTGACGATCTCCACAGAGGAGCCATCGATGTTCAGCGGAGAGTGGTCACTCTGTGCTCTCCTAAAGTCAACAACCATCTCTTTTGTTTTGTCGACATTCAGAGGCAGGTTGTTGGCTCTACACCAGTCCGTTAGCCACTGCACCTCCTCTCTGTATGCTGATGAGACCCACCACGGTCATGTCATCGGCGAACTTAATGATGTGATTCGAGCTGTGCATTGCTGCACAGTTGTGAGTCAGCAGAGTGAACAGCAGTGGACTGAGCCCACACTGAGCACTGGGGGCCCCAGTGCTCAGTGTGGTGGTGGTGGAGATGCTGTTACCGATCCGGACTGACTGAGGTCTCCCAGTCAGGAAGTCCAGGATCCAGTTGCAGAGGGAGGTGTCAAGGCCCAGCAGGTTCAGATTTCCAATCAGGTGCTGGAGAATGATTGTATTGAATGCTGAGCTGAAGTTTATGAACAGCATTCAAACGTATGAGTCCTTTTTATCTAGGTGGGTGAGGGCCAGATGGAGTGTGCTGGTGATGGCATCATCTGTTGAACAGTTTGGATGATACGCAAACTGCAGTGGGTCTAGTGAGGGGGGCAGCTGGGTCTTAATGTGCCACAATGAGCCTCTCGAAGCACTTCATGATGATGGGTGTGAGCGCGACGGGACGGTAGTTGTTGAGGCAGGACACTGAAGACTTCTTTGGCATGGAACGATGGTGGTGGCCTTGAAGCACATTGGAACGATGGTGCTGCTCTGAGAGATGTCGGTAAGAACATCTGCCAGCTGGTCTGCACATCCTCTGAGCACTCTGCCAGGAATGTTGTCTGGTCCAGCAGCCTTCCGTGGGTTGACTCTACGTAGAGTTTTCCTCACATTAGCCGTGGTAAGACAGAGCACCTGGTCGTTGGGAGGAGGGGTGGTCTTCCTCGCCACCACGTCGTTCTGCATTTCAAACCAAGTATAGAAGTCGTTCAGTGCATCTGGAAGGGAGGCATCTTTGTCACAGGCAACTGATGTTGTCCTGTAGTTGGTGATGACCTGGATGCCCTCCCACATGTCCCGCGTGTCACTGCTGTCCTGGAAGTGACTATGGATTCTCTGGCCGTGTGCGCGCTTTGCCTCTCTGATGGCCCGGGACAGTTTGGCCCTCGCTGTTCTTAGGGCTGCCTTGTCTCCTGCTCTGGTCCTCAGCAGCGCGTGCACCTCCGCAGTCATCCATGGCTTCTGGTTGGAGCGTGTGGTGATGGTCTTGGAGAAAGTGACTGATCACTCATGCTGTGTATTCCTCCAAGTTGGTAGAGTCGCCATATGTTGCAGCCTCCCTGAACATGTGCCAGTCAGTACACACAAAACAGTCCTGAAGAGCAGAGATGGCTCCTGCTGGCCAGGTTTTCACCTGATTCTGAAGCGGTTTTGTACGTCTGTATGCTGGAATTAGCATAACAGAGATGTGGTCTGAGTAGCCGAGGTGGGGGTGGGGCCCTGCCTGGTACGCATCTGGGATGTTTGTGTAAACAAGATCAAGCGAGTTCGCCCCTCTCGTTGCAAAGTCCACATACTGATGGAATTTAGGGAGCACTGTCTTGAGATTTGCATGGTTGAAATCTCCGGCGATAATAAACAGTCAGTCAGGGTATGCGTTCTGCAGTTCACTAATCGCCCCATACAGTTCACCGAGCGCTTCCTTAGCATTAGTGCTGGGGGGAATGTAAACTCTGGTTATAATAACAGTGGTGGATTCCCGTGGTAAATAAAAAGGTCTGCATCTAACAGTCACAAGCTCCATCAGTGATGAGCAGTAGCTAGAGACTAGCATAGAGTTCTTGCACCATTTCGTGTTGATGTAAACACACAAGCCACCACTGCGAGTCTTTTCCACACAGAGCTGCATTTCTGTCGGCACAAAACGAGAAGAGCCCGTCTAGCTGAATGGCAGCATCCAGAACTCTGCCACTGAGCCTCTTCTCTGTGAAAACAAAGACGCAGCAGTCTCTAAACTCACGTTGCGTAGCCTGCAGGAGTCGGATACAGTCCAGTTTATTGTCCAGGGAGCAAACATTTGAGAGCAGGATAGACGGGAGTGCCAGCTGGCTAGGGTTATTTTTTGGCCTAGCATGGACCCCCCCCTCTTGCCGCGCTTCCGCTTCCTCGCACACCGTTTATGATGTCCTCTCCCCCGGCCACTGGCATCAGGCGATGGCGAGGACTGGAGGCCTGGTCTCCGCAGCAAGCCAAGTTCATGTAACGCCTCCTGCAGGTCATCATGCAGCTTGGTTGTTGCATGAATCCTATATTTGAGCAGTGTCTGGCAATGGTAGACACGAACACTGGTTGCTCCGATGTCCATATGCTGCGAAAGTCGGGTTATTTAACAAAAATAGCACCATTTTGTATCCGGAGCAGCCACTGCGTGTTACCGCGCCGCCATCTTGGACCATTGACCATCAACTGAGCTAAACTTGTATTTAACCAAGGATATTCCTTTAAATATTGAAATCACAATATGGGCTTAACAACAAAAGGCTGGGTTTTAAAATACTATCTGCATTCAATGTGTCAGTCAATGATGTATGATCGAGTGCCACTCTCTTGCGGGTGTGTGAGGCACATGCTGAGCAGTGCAGCAATATTAGATGATGTTTACAATATAGCAATTCAATTCGCCTTGCCTCAACAGCGAAAGACAGCTTTGATATGTCCTGGTCTCCTTCTCTTCCCCTCTGTGCAAAGCATAGCTGAATGTAAAACCATAATTGTAAGTGGATAAATGCAGGTGCATTCCTAATTATCTCCAGGTCGTACTCAGTAATACGAAGCTGATGATTACTAGTGCTTCATAGTTGATTAAAGACAACACTGCATGAATTGTAATCTGCATAATTTATGATCGGGGTGGAAAGAGAATGGAAAAATAATACTCAAGTAAAAGTACTGTTACCTCTTAAAAAATGTAGTTTGAGTAGTGTAAAAGTACTAGTCCAAAAAACTACTCAATTAAGAGTAAAAGAGTAGATAATTTAAAAGGACTCATGAGTAGTGAGTATTGAGTACCGAGTTGCGAAATCTATACGCTTTTTTTTTAAAACTCGATGCTGCAATTTAAAAATGTAGCACACATACTGTAATTTACATTCCATTCTATGGCTGTTTGCCAGAATTAATAAAAAATATAGGTATTTTATAGGTGTTTGTGATTGACAACTTTTAAAATACATCACTTATCTATGATGCTGTAAACAATACATGAATCTGATTTAAAAAATGTATAAAAGAGCGACAAAATTACAGAAATTAAAAGATGAAAAAGGTATATTCAATATCATAATGTATGAAACAATTACATTCAAATCAGTTTATGTGTAGGGTCTAAATTTTCTTAATGCCGACTGAGAGAGTTATTGTTGCACATAAAACAATGCAAGGAATGCAAAAAAAAAAAAATTATCTCGACATTTAGTCACCCTTATTCTATCCCGGATGTGTATGACTTTCTTTCTTCAGCAGAAAACAAATTAAGATTTTTAGAAAAATATTTCAGCTCTTTTGGTCCATGCAATACAAGTGAATGGGTGCCCACATTTTGAAGCTCTAAAAATCACATAAATCAGCACAAAAGTAGCCTAATCCATTTGACTACAGTGGTTAAATCCATGTCTTCAGAAGAGATGTGATAGGTTGGGTGAGAAACAGATCAATATTTAAGTACATTTTTA
This sequence comes from Moxostoma hubbsi, assembly GCA_032164185.1. NCBI lineage: Eukaryota > Metazoa > Chordata > Actinopteri > Cypriniformes > Catostomidae > Moxostoma > Moxostoma hubbsi. Next base: position 1,275,365 of record JAVLUX010000218.1, read on the forward strand.
CTATAAATTCTACTCCCTACTCAGTCAATCTCCACTTAACTTTCACTTTCTTCTTTTGTTTTTGGTGATTCACTTTCTTCATGCATATTACTGTCTACTGTGTAGGGAGAAGAATTTGTAGCAAAAAGTTACATAAATATTGATCCTTTTCTCACCCACACCTATCATATCACTTCTGAAGTCATGGATTTAACCTCCGTAGTCATATGGATTACATTTGTGCAGCCTTTATGTGCTTTTTGGAGCATCAAAATGTTGGCATCCATTCACTTGTATTGTATGGACCAACAGAGCTGTACTATTCTTCTAAAAATCTAAATTTATGTTCTGAAGAAAGACAGTCATACACATCTGGAATGGCATGAGGGTGAGAAAATGATGAGAGAATTATCCTTCTATTTCTGTAAGTAGCACATGGGCAGCCACATTGTCCTCCTTTTGAGACACAATGTTCCACATTGATTTAGTTCTTGTATCTTGTATTTTAAGCCCAGAAATAGTTGTGTTCCCATTGTAATGCATGATGCACAATTTTCTGATGTTTGTTACTGGTGGAATGTTCTGCCTGAAGTATTGCTCTGCAAAAGTCGACACTTTTCTATCAGGCATTAGAAAAAACTTGATAAAGGCAAAGCATAATTATAAATTATTTGATCATCTCTACTTTCCTGGTAATTTATTATACAATTAACAAAATTAACATACTCAGACTGTATGATGTTGCTATCGTTAGCTGACTTGCTAACGATTAGGCTATGCCAGTCACCGCGGTATGACGGATTGATTCCATCCGGACCGCAAGACATCATGATGACGGCTGTGTCCTGTCATCATCTCTAGAGTGCAGCACGATAAAACAACAATGCTGTGTACACCAGATCTGATCTTTCTGCGCTGTATTTTAAATATTTTTCTCTAGCACCAAATACAGTTCATTTATGCCCTGTCCCACTCTGCATACTCTGCCTCTTTTTCCTGCATGTCAGTAGACATGAGGCACCGCATAAGCTATTTTTTCTCTCTCTTTCTCTCCTCTCTCTCTCTCTCTCACTGTTGCTCTGCCTTGACCTTTCCCTCCTACATTGGTGCCGAAGCCCAGGCTTAAGTTTAAATTAAAATATTACTTTGATTTTTCAGCCTCCCGCCTCCTTTTCCAATTTAACCTTGTTACAAATAGTAATATATTTCTGTATTATTTAATTTACTTTCACCAGGAGCTTATATTCTGACACTGCAGTGTATTGTTCACCATGTTGCAAAAGGCTGTATTTTATGTTAGCATTGTTGGCAGCATTCGTTACAGTATTGTAACAGTAGACATACAAGGCACGACAGCCCCCCAGCACACTAGTGCAGAAGAAAAAAAAAAAGCATTGCTGAAAGTGCTGAAAATTTGCTTGGAGCAGAACAATCTGGAATAATGTTAAACATTGTAAAAGTCACCTCTTTGCAATCTGAACTTGTTCAGAGCAATCTAGATGCAGCGCAATGAATGAAATAGAAAGTTTTTGAGTGAATCAGCGTGGTTGAGACCTGTTCTCAGAAAAGTTCTTTTTAACTTTTGACACTGTGTCTAAAAACGTGCCGGCCCAGTGAGACACTGAAGAAACAGAGACGCACTGCACCAGGCATGGACCAGCGTGTTTTTACATAGGAAAACAATGGAAAAACAGAGCAGATGTGGGCAAAAAACACATTCGGTATGAACGACCCCTAACTCATCCATTCGCACCATCTGAGTGATAGCGTGTGGGTGAAACAAGTTCGGAAGGCCTGTATATTTTTTTCATAAATTACAAACCCAAACTATAAGTCCTATTTGAAAAAATGATCCAATCTGGTGGACCTCTAACATGAACAGTTCTGAGAGCGCTGACAACAGCATATTTGCACGTGACATGTGACATGCCACCACTCAAGCGTTTTTTTTTGCGGAGTTTTCCTGCTGGGGCGGGTGCCCCCCCGATTTCCAGGGCCCCATGCAATTGCGTAATGGTTAAAACCGCTAATGCCTATAATAATAAACAAATAGATTTCTGTTCTAATTTTGTGGAATTAATCTGATAATCTATGGCATGCATGACAAGGAAAGACAATCATATAACTAGTTTGTAGCTATATATTTCTCACTTTAATGAAAATTTTAAAATGGTCCATTCAGACTTTAACATTTTCTAATTTTCTCTCAGTCACAAGGGCTTCTATGCACCATGCTTGCTATCTGAATGTAAAGAAATATAAAAATTATGTGAATGTAAAAATTCTATGCTGTCATTATACTTCAAAACGAACAGATGATCTTCAAACTGCACTTGATTTGGTATATGGCAGATATTTTGGTAGAAGATCCCTCATACACCAAAGCATTGACTGTCTCGGGGTCAATGACTATTTTGCAATGTGCAATGTGCAAATTATATACTCAGATCTCTATATTATGAAATTGATTGTAGTTGGCAGAAAATGTAATGTTGCTTCAAGTTTAACAGGATGTGTCCCCTTTGGAAAAAGGTAATGTTTTAGAAGACTCTTGTTGTAACTTTAGAAAAAGAAAAAAAAACTAGTTGGACAGGGAATTTTCCCACATGATGTTCTCACATTCATAATGTCAACACATGCACAGGGCAGTTCATTTCCTTGCACTTAGGAGTAAAGTGCAGGGATGAGGAAACGGAAAAAAAGACCTCCATTCAGAAGTCTTATCTCAATTGCTTCCTGAAAACAGGTCAGTGGACCAATCTGTGTGGAGCTGAGGATTCTGGTTGTTGCTGTCTAAATAGGAAGTGAAGTAAAATACCAAAACACAAGCTAGCCTGAGACAGCAGACTTTCAGGCCTGCATTTCCTCTATATTCCTGTTTAACAAGCCAGCAATCCATCAGTTCCATCTCAAGCTCTTTTCCTTTTGCAAGTTCATGACAGGTCCCTGTGTTTACACACAACAAAAAGTCATTTGTCAGGGAAATCCAATCCAAACAAAAGGCAAACATAAATAGTTTCTGTGATAATACAAGAAAATACAATGCCATAACATATCAACATATTACAACATTGTTATCTCAAATACAGATTTATTGATAAATACAATTCTCCACTAAAAGAATAGTTCACCCAAAACTAGAATTCTGTCATCATTTATGTACACTCTTTTTGTTCAAGCTTCAACTAAGGCCAGAATTACAGAAGTATTATAAAATAGTCCATAAAGCAATGCGGTTGCTTTGTTTGAGGAACTGATGGAAATTTAAGTAAATTTTAACTGAAAATGTTGATATCTGGCCTAGCTTTCCATGAGTTGAGAGTTCATGAGAGAAGTACCAATATCTGATTCATGTTCAAATCGTTCTATTGATTGAGTCAATCAACCAACTCACTGAATGATTCAGTTGCAACTTTCCCGAAAGCAATTCTGCGCAACTAGCGCCACCAAATGGAACTGCAAACATTTTACAAATATGCTTAGTGAACATGCCCTTCACCTCCTGTTGGTCATACAAATTGATAATCATTGGATGAAATAGTTACATTCTTCAGCTTTAACAACCCACTGTAGAAGTTTATCAGTAAATAATAATCAGAAAACTTGAAATAGTTGGAATAGAATAGACTATTGTTATGCTTGAAAGCTTCAATCATAATTTATTGTAATTGCATGGAAAAAGTGACCAGTACACAGGTTTGGGGAGTAACGAAATACAAGTAACGGGAATATATATTTAAAATACAAAATATAAGTAACTGTATTCCACTACAGGTACAATTTAAATCATTGGTATTTAGAATAGCTACATTCAAAAATTATTTTGATTACTGAAGAGATTACTTTGCATTTTATTGTAATTTGTTTCATTTAATATTTAGTCCTTTCAGTTGGAAAATGTGTTACATTCATATGAGCAGACAGAGAAGTAAGTTTGAAGTAAGTTTTTAGCAGAAGAAATAGAAATAATCCTTGTGTAAATTGTCAGCATTATGCTAAGCTAAAATGCCATTTCTAGCCATTTTACATGTACATGTTACCAGGCACAATCATATTTTTTTATCAAGAAAATTCATGTTAGATCTTAATTTATTTTTTTCTAGTAAGACCATTGGTGTTAGAGCAAAAATCATATTTTTGTTTATAATTTTTGTATTGTTTTCCTGTACAAATCTCAAAAAATCATGTAAACAAGATAAATTTGGTTTTAGAAGCAACACTCCATAAGATAATTGGGTTCCCCTTCTGTCACTCACCCCGGACAAGTTCCAAAGATGCCTCTCAAGTACCACTTGCTCAGTCTCTAACCCGCCCCCTGCCAGGTGCACGGAGTAAGGTAAGTGCTTTGAGACTTTTCTCAGCACGCAAACCTCGGGACGCACTTTAGCCCCACCCGGTACGTCAAAAAAGATCATCCCTCTAGTGCACCTCGCACGGAGCTTGGATGCATGGCTTTCGCTATCCAACCCGTCATGTTGGCTGGCCAGGACCATCCGACTCAGCTACTCAAGGACGCGATAGAGCCCGTCCCTCCAGCTGAGATGAAGAAGGGTTTCTACAGCACTTACTTCATCATACCCAAAAAAGATGGTGGGTTGCGGCCAATCTTGGACTTGCGAGTTCTCAACCGGGCTTTACACAAACTCCCGTTCAAAATGCTCACGCAGAAACAGATTTTAACCTGCATTTGGCATCAAGATTCGTTCACGGCGGTAGAAAGGGGATGCGTACTTCCACGTCTCCACCTTGCCTCGACACCGACCATTCCTATGGTTCACGTTTGACGGCCAGGCATATCAGTACAATGTCCTTCCCTTCGGCCTGTCCCTGTCCCCTCACGTCTTCATGAAATTTGCAGAGGCTGTCCTTCCCCCACTACGGGAAGCGGGCATCTGCATACTCAACTATCTCGATGACTGACTCATTCTAGCGCACTCTCGAGAGTTACAATGCGCTCACAGGGACTAGGTGCTCAGGCACCTCAGCCGTCTAGGGCTTCAGGTCAACTGGGAAAAGAGCAAGCTCGCTTTTCTCAGCATGGGGTTAGGCTCAGTCTCAATGACAGCATGCCTCACAAACGAGCGCACGCAGTCAGTGCTCAGGTGCCTCGCCCTCTCCTGGGGCATATGGCATCCTCGGCCACGGTCACACTGCTCGGGTTGATGCATAAGAGACCACTTCAGCACTGGCTTCAGACTCGAGTCCCGAGATGGGCTTGGCGTCATGGCTCATACCGTGTGTTAATCACCCTTTCCTGCCGTTAGACTTTCAACCCTTGGACAGACCTCTGTTTTCTGCTGACTGGAGTCCCCCTACAGCAGGTGTCCAGACGTGTCTTGGTCACCACAGATGCCTCCCAAGGAGTTTGGGCGCCGTGTGCAACGGGCACGCAGCTGCTGGCTCCTGGATAGGCACCTAGAGTTGGTTGCTGTATTCCTTGCCTTGCGGAGGTTTTTCCCACTAATCCAGGGCAAGCACGTCTTGATCTGTTCAGACAGCACCGTGACGGTAGCGTACAAAAATCGCCATGGCGGCGTGCACTCTCGTCATATGTCACAACTCGCTCCCCATATCCTCCTTTGACATCAGCAGCGACTCATATCCAAGGCAACCTCAACACGACAGTGGACTCGCTGTCATGACAGGTCTCACCCAGCGGAGAGTGGAGGCTCCACCCCCAGGTGGTCCAGCTGATTTGGGGCTGATTTGGCATGGCACAGGTAGATCTCTTTGCCTCCCAAGACAATTCCCACTGCCCGCTCTGGTACTACGTGACAGAGGCCCCTTTCAGGACAGACATGCTGGCACACAGCTGGCCCTGGGGGCTGCGCATGTACGCATTTCCCCCTGTGATCCTTCTTGCACTGGTGCTGTGCAAGATCAGTGAGGAAGAGGAACAAGTCACCTTAGTGGCTCCTTACTGCCCACTCAGACTCGGTTCTCGGATCTCGCACTCCTCGCAACAGCACCTCCCTGGCAAATTCCCCTGAAGAAGGACATTATTTCCCAGGGATGGGGCACCCTCTGGCATCCGTGCCCAGACCTCTTGAACTTCCACTTCTGGCACCTGGACAGGACACGGAAGATCTGAGTGCCTACCAACTGCAGTCGTAGACACGATCAACCAAGCCAGAGCTCCTTCTACCAGGCAAACTTACACCCTAAAGTGGCGCTTGTTCTCAAAGTGGTGTTCTTCACAGTCTGAAGACCCGCAGAGATGCGCAGTTCGGTCACTGCTTTCATTTCTGCAAGAGAGGTTGGAGGGGAGGCTGTCCCCTCCACCTTGAAGGTGTATGTAGCCCCTATCATGGCCCACCATGACACAATGGACAGCAAGTCCTTGGGTAAGCACGACTTGATTATCAGGTTCCTTAGAGGCTGAATCCTCCCCGGCTAAGGCTGTTCCCCTCCTGGGACCTCTCAGTGGTCCTCTCGGGCCTTCAGAGACCCCCCTTCAAGCCACTTGACTTCAAGCCCTTTCCTTGAATACGGCCCTCCTGATAGCACTAGCTTCCATTAAGTGGGTTGATGACCTGCAAGCGTTCTCTGTCAGTCACACTTGCCTGTAGTTCGGTCCGGCAGATACTCACATCATCCTAAGACTGCGACTGGGCTACGTGCCCAAGGTTCCTACAATCCCTTTCAGGGATCAGGTCGTGAAACTGCAAGCGCTGCCCAGGGAGGAGGCAGACCTAGCCTTTTCATTGCTGTGTCCGGTACATGCTTTGCATATCTATTTGAACTGCACGCAGACCTTAAGGTGTTCTGAGCAGCTCTTTGTCTGCTTCGACGGAAAGGGAACGCCATCACCAAACAGAGGTGAGCTCACTGGGTCGTTGATGCTATCTCCCTGGCCTAACCAGACCCAGGCCGTGCCCGCCCCCTTGGGGGTTCGAGCACACTCAACGAGAAGTGTGGCATCCTCGTGTGACTGGCTCTTCAGTGCAAAAACCTGACTGACGGATGCAAGCCCGCTTCCCTTTATACCCGTATGTCCAGGGACAGGACATGCAAACTCTGTCTGCCATTTTCTCATTGGCCTTTTCTCAAGTTCGGAGGTACACAAGGCTCTCAAGAAAGACCCCTTGTGTCTCTACATTCGACACAACATCTTGTTTCCTCCATCAGGGATCAGAGGTTACAACATTAAACATGATGTTTTTATAGTCAAAGCAAGTGAAAAAATTTACCAGTGCTGTAGAAGTAATCCAAAGTATTTGAATAATCTAATGAAATACATTACAAATGACATTTTACAGCATGGCTTCTGTAATCTGTTGTGGAATACATTTAAAAAGTAACCCTCCCAATCCTGCCAGTACATTACTCAAAATGTCTCTGTTTGTGTTCCACAGAAGAAAGACATATCGGTTTGGTACGACATGAGGATGAGAAAATGTTATGGATGAATTGACAGTTATAGCTACTTTTCATTGAAAATTAAGTTCTTCTAAACAGTGATAGCCAACCAGAGCAAGCAAAAATCTGAAACCCAGCTGGATCTGACTGATCTCAATCGTTATGTTTCTGGGAAAAAAAGAAAAGAAAACAAATTGAAAGAATTTATCTGTCTAAATGTGGACTATGAAATGAGAACATACAATATAATTTCTAAGAAAATATCATCAGTCAACAGATATTTGTGGTTTAAAAATAATTCAGCAGTCATTCAAACATGGGACACTGCATTGGACATAAGCAGGGTTCTTGTGTCCTGTAGGTTCATGGACTGAGGCCAGACAGACTATAGCAGCACTCATGTTTAATTTACAAACTCTTGCAGCTTTTAACACAGACAGGCAGACTGCAAGCACCTAAACTCACCTCCAGAATTAATGCATCTCTGAGAGCTCTCCAACTTTGAGCCATAAGCACTTCCAGGAAAAGGTGGTAATTGCAGAAGGTGCTGAAATTCACTTTCACCTCTTTCACTTGCTTACAGAAAGTGTCAAAGCACTCTAAATCTTCCCATTTACATTCTGTTACCCAAAAAAAGAAAAAAAATCAAATGGTGACAGATTTATGAAAAAGGGGTACAGGTGTGAAAGATTGCCGACAGATTCTTTAAAAAAAAAAAAAATATATATATATATATATATATATATATATATATATATATATATATTCTGGCATCTCTCTGTCTCGCCTGTACTGTATGTATTCTCCCACAAAACACCATTTATGCTCTCTTGAATGCTACTTTGGTAAAACGAAAGAAAAGGCATTTTCTAAAAACATAAACGGAATGTAACGTTGATATGAAGGATGAGATGAGTGAGAGTATGGATTAAAATGCAGAACATATTTATTATGTTACTCAGAAGAAAACAACAACAGCAGTTTGCTATGTAAATAACATTTAATCACTTTCTTATAAGCGAACAAACAAACAGACAAACTAACAAGAACCGACGATATGGGAAGGAAATCAGAGGGTATAAATACACAGAAGGATGATGATGGAACAGGGAACAGCTATGGAAGATGGTCAGGGTAATCAACAAAGATGCATCCTGGGAAATTAATTCCATGAATAAGGGAAAAACAAAGGGCAGTTGGTGACATGTAAGTGTACATTTTGAGGAAACATGATTTACTGAAGCATTTATTTTTATTTATGAAGCATTTATTGCATTTAAAATATCTTAAAATATTTTGGAGCATCTAATCACCTCTTATATTTTTTATCAGCAGTAGCAATTGAATAATTTGATCTTACTAATTATCAAAGATCAGTAGTGTCTTTTCATCAAGCCATTATTTATTTTCAACAAATATAGAGAAGAGGTGTCATGACCCTTGTAATTATGCATGCAATTAAGGGTGTTGAACAGAATAAAAACAGGTGATATGATTCTTCATTAAATAATCTAGTGTCAATGTGACTGCAACAAACCTCAGTACTCAAGGGAGCAGTTAAGTAACCTTCAAAAATGTGTGCCATAAAACCTGGTGTTATTTTTCAAGTAAGTTGCTATAAATATTTTGTCTCTACTTGCTCAAAAATATTCAATTCAAACCATTGTTCCGCCATGACTGTAGCTGACTGAAAGAGAAAAATCACTGTACAAGTGCACAGTTGCCCCTTGCGATAATGCTTAGAATGCAACAAGTACTTATGTTGTGAATTTCGGAACGCAATGATGCACGTAATCAAGCTTGCGTTGATAGGAGCATCTGCTTTCACGTACTTTAGTAAAGTATGTTTTGCAGTTAGTATTAAATTTTGTGTGTAACTCATCCAGCATCGTTTTTGCTAATGACATGATTGATATTTCAAATCAGTGGCATAGCCAATGGTGGGCCAGGGTGTATTAGACCCAGGCCCACTTAGAATATTAGAGATCATTCTTTGACTTAAAATATATATTTATTAAATTGTATTAAAATGCATGATTTCTGATTTCTGAAAGTGTGAAAGAACTTTTTTAATATGCCTCTTCCTGTTGTTAAGGAAACATACATTTTTATTGAGGCCCGCTAAAAAGTAATTTCCTGGCTACGCCGTTGTTTCAAATTGTGCGGCTTGTTTGCTATTACATGTTGGAAGCCTTTACGATGTGATGCCATGCAAGGTTTGGATGTGTGAATGGCAAGCTATGCGCACTTTGCTAGTTTTAACACTATTAATGTCATAAACCGGTGAGATTTGATGCACTCTGTTCCATAACAGTTCTAGGAGGACAATATGTCAAAGAATTCAAAATCCTCAGGCTCTGGAGACATTAAAAGACACTTATGTGCTCAAGCTGACACCCCTTCGGAGGCCACGAGCCAGGGAGTGAATTTGGTCGGAGAAATTATGGAATTTCTGTGAAAATATCGGCAATGCTGACAAAGGATGTTGCTGACTTGGAGGATCTTGCTGTAATACGTCCATCAATCACTGCCGTGGAGATGAAATTCACTGAGGGGTTACAAGAGTGGGGGATGTCGAGAAACTGATTATCTGGAGTCATTGGAGAGGGAATTATTTGCTAATCCACTAGCAACCATAGTGGATTTGGAGCATGTCTGGAAGAAGTTAGAGGACTTGGAGAACTGTAGCCGTGGAATAACGTCCGTATTGTTGGAATTCCTGAGGCCGAAGAAGGACAGGATATGGTGAAATTCCCTGGACAGGCTCTTTCTGAGTCTACTCGACATAACGGGCCGTAAGCTTTAAATCGAGTGAGCTCACAGGGTTCCGGCTCGGCGATTCGCTGAGGGAGATAGGCCCAATCAATTCTTGCCAAATTTCTGAAATCATCTGATAAAGATCTTGTGTTAGTGAGGCGAGGAATAAAGGGAGGCTTTCTTGGAAGAACCACAGCATTTTAATGTTCCCAGATTTGCAAATTCGACAAGAGAGAAACGTGATAGATTCAAGGAATTTAAGAATCTCTTACATCAATGGAAGGTCCCTTCTGCACTGATGTTTCTGGCCAAATTGAGAATACATGCTAAGGATGGCCATAAAAGATTCACATGTCAAACGCAAACAATGTCCTTCATATAGTCAATGGAGTAAGTTATTTTGTGGTTCTCACGATGCAGCTGAGTGGACCCGACTCACTGAATATTCACTTTACTGTCCGAGGAAACTGAGTGCCTTTTTATTTCTTTTGGTGCTGGTTCTGTTTTGTGAAGTAACACTCCTTTGGAACAGTTTGTGGATGAATCTGCATGTTCTTTGTGCTTATGCCTCCTATTGGCTGGAGTTTGTTTTATGGAGTATTTCTTGCAAGTCATTGGAGTGATCCGATGAGCAAAGTTGTCAAATGGGCTCTCGTAAGCTAACATGGACTGTTTGAGTGTAGAGGGATTAATGCCAGTTGTTGCCGTTGTGCACAAGGTTAATGTGCATGTTTTTCTTTTTCTGTTAGTTTGGTTCTGGGGGAGGTTCGGGATTTGATTGTTGCACTAAAGTGATAATGTGGTCTTCATAATTTAGTTTTTTGGCACACAATTAATTAGTTCTATTATGTAAAATTGTAAAATGTTAATATGAGTGGATTGCCTCTCTCCATGTGGAATGTGAATGGGTTGGGGAACCCCATAAAAAGAAGGAAGGTTATTTCTCTTATTAAGCGTAAGAAATATGATACAGTGTTTTTTCATAAACGTCTCAGGTTACATGTGTAACCCTTGTTCCCTGAAAAAAGTGGAACGAGATGCTGCGCTTGCTAAAAGTGCTATGGGAACAATCTTGCATTGTGAGCAGTTGTGAATATGTGTGTAACACGTCAATGAAACATTGACCGGAAATTTATAGCCTCGGTTGGTGAGATCATTTGATGCACCTGTGACCAGGCTATAAATAGAGGCGTCACCAACGTGTTCGTCAAATACTTTTTTCTGAGGAGCAGTCCTGGGACGTCCCAGTGTGGCAAAGAAGCGCAGCATCTCGTTCCGCTTTTTTCAGGGAACAAGGGTTACACATGTAACCCGAGATGTTCCCTTTACAAAAAGCTTCACTATGATGCTGTTCTTGCTAAAAGCGCTATGGGAACGAAATACCCACGCCGCCGCACTGGGTCTGTCCGGACCCCCACGGTTGTGAAGTGTGCTCACAAGAACACGAGAGGTCTCAGACATGAGCTTGAGATGTCGACTCAAGGGTGTAAAACCCGGAGTAGCAAGAACATCTAAACCACAAAATTGATGAATGTGTGCGGAGAGGACCAGCCTGCCGCAACACAGACTCGCTTATACATGAGCTTCAGATGTCGACTCAGGGGCGTAAGAGCCCGGAGTAGCATGAACATCCAAACCATAGAACCTGAAGAATGTGTGCGGAGAGGACCAGCCTGCCGCATCACAAACTTGCTTAGACATGAGCTTAGATGTCGACCCAAGGGTAGCATGAACATCTAGTAACATGACCATAAACCAGATGAATGTGTGTGGAGAAGACCAGCCTGCCGCATCACAAACTTGTAGAGACATGAGATTGAGATGTCGACTCATGACGTAAGAGCCCGGAGTAGCATGAACATCTAAACTATAAAATCTGATGAATGTGTGCGGAGAGGACCAGCCTGCCGCATCACAAACTTGCTGCAGAGGGACCCCTTTAGCCAAGGCTTTAGAGGAGGCGACCCCTCTGGTGGAGTGAGCCCTGACACCTACTGGCGAAGCTTGACCGCACCTCATAGGACAGGGCAATAGCATCCCTCACCCAATGCGACATACTCTGTCTGGAAGTGGCCACCCCCCTGTTGCGGCCACCATAGCAGACAAATAATTGCCCCAACTTACGCCACTGGCTAGTGCGGTGGACATAAGTCTGAAGGGCACGTACTGTGCAGAGTCCATGAAGTCTTTCTTGCTCCGGCGTTAAAAATGGTGGGGAGCAGAAGGCTTCCAGAGTGACAGGATGTAGTGTCGAAAAAAGGCACCTTAGGGAGGTAGTCAGGATGCGGATGCAGAATAGCTTTGGCCATACCTGAGGCAAATTCTAAACAGGCCGACAAAACAGACAGAGCCTGTAGATCCCCAATCCTCTTAAGAGAGGTAATCGCTATAAGAAAGACCATCTTGAGAGTCAGAAGTCTGTCAGACGCTGACTCTAGAGGTTCAAAGGGGGTCTCAACCAGACCCTCCAGGACTATTGTTAAGTCCCACAAAGGAGTTCTGGTCCTAACAGGGGGCCTCAGTCGCATGGCTCCACGAATGAAGCGAGTGAGTACAAGATGTTTCCCCAAAGGCACCCTGTCGATCAAGGCGTGGCAAGCCGAAATGGTGGCCACATAAACACTGAGAGTAGCGGGGCATATGCCTGCTGACAGTTTTTCCTGCAGAAAGTCCAGAACTGAAACAACTTGGCAGTTAACTGGATCTGGACCATGTGAACTGCACCACTTTTCGAAGACACCCCATTTATTGGCGTAGATTCTTCTGGTAGAGGGAGCCCTAGATCTAAGAATGGTCTCGATAACCTCATACGACAGCCCTGTGTCCCTCAGTTGGTACCCTTCAGGGGCCAAACATGAAGTTTCCACAATTCGGGGCGGGGGTGAAATATCGTCCCCTGTGCCTGAGACAGAAGGTCCCTCCTGTCCGGAATTGCCCAAGGCGAGCCGTTGAGGAGAGATATCAGCTCTGAGAACCAAATTCTGTTCGGCTAGTAAGGCGCTATCGGTAAGAGGCAAGACCCTTGCTGGCGAACTCTGGCCAAGACTCCCGGGAGCAGAGAAACCGGGGGAAACGCATACAGACACAGTCCGGGCCATGTATGCGCCATCGCGTCCAGACCCAGGGGGGCTGGGTGACTCAGAGAGAAGTAGAGGGGACATTGCGCAGTCTCTTGAGAGGTGAAGAGGTCCACTTCTGCTCTGTAAAATCTCTCCCAAATTTGTTGTACTACGTCGGGGTGGAGTTTCCACTCGCCCGTCGGTATGTTTTGTCTGGACAGAAAATCTGCTCCCACATTTAGGCGTCCAGGGATATAAATCGCCCTGAGTGACAGGAGCTTGCCCTGGGCCCAAAGGTGGATCCGACGTGCCAGCAAATTCAGGTGGTGAGAGCGTAGACCTCCTTGATGATTTATGTAGGAGACTGCTGCTATGTTGTCCATCCGCGCAAGGACATGGCAGCCTCCCAGATGTCGGAGGAAGTATTTCAGGGCCAGAAATACCACCATCAGCTTGAGGCAGTTGATGTGCCAATCGAGCTGATGACCCTCCCATTCTCCTTGGGCTGGACGACCACTTAAGACCGCACCCCAACCCGTCAGAGAGACATCTGTCATTAGCATCTTGCGACGGCATGACGCACCCAGAGTGGGACCCAAGGTAAGAAACCGGGATCTGAACCACATAGAAAGGGAACGAAGTGCTCGGCGCGTAACACTTATTTGCCTTAGGAGACTGTCCCTTGGATGAAATCCCCTGGCTTTTAGCCACAGCTGAAACGGTCTCATATGGAGAAGGCCCAAAGGAATCACCGTGGACCCAGACGCCATGTGACCTAGTATTTGCTGATACTGGAAAACAGTGCAACTTTGACCTAGCCTGAGATTGCTCAGGGAGTTTTGTATGGACATGATACGAGCGGGAGACAATTGTGCCCGCATCGTTATCGAGTTCCATATAACCCCTAGATAGGTCATTTCCTGGGTCGGAGAGAGAACGCTCTTCCCGGCATTGAGTCTCAGACCCAGAGAACCCAGATGAGCTAAGACGATATCTCTGTGCTGAACTGCTAGTTCTTGAGACTGTGCTAATATCAGCCAGTCGTCTAAATAATTCAGAATGCGGATGCCCTGGAGTCGCAACGAAGCCAGTGCCGCATCCATGCATTTCGTGAATGTGTGGGGTGATAGGGCTAGGCCGAATGGAAGAACCCGATATTGGAAGGCTTCGTCCCCGAAAGTGAACCTTAGGAACTTCCTGTGCTGTGGCAGAATTTCGATATGGAAATATGCGTCCATAAGGTCGATCGTGACCAGCCAATCGTAACGTTGGATCTGAGACACGATCGCCTTGACAGTTAGCATCTTGAACTTGAACACCCTGACCGAGCGGTTCAAGCCTCGAAGATTTAGAATCGGACGCAACCCCCCACCCTTCTTGGGAACCAAGTAGTATCTGCTGTAATAGCCTGACTCTCTCTCTGGAAGGGGAACATGTTCTATGGCCCCTTTGACCAAGAGATTTTGCAGTTCTTTCCACAGTAGACATGCCTGTCCTGGTTTCACGGTAGTGGGAACCACGCCGTTGAAACGCGGAGGACGGTGAGCAAATTTAATTCTGTAGCCTTTTTCTACTGTTTCTAGAACCCACATAGAAATACCTGGCAGAAGTTTCCACGCTGCCAGGTTCTCTGAGATGGGTACTAATTCCAACACTTCCTGTTGAGGGGGTGTTGAGTGTTCCGTGTCCTGGTTTGAGGCAGGAAGCAACGGTACACACAACTCTTTGTTGGAAACCTCTATCACACAAAACACCAAAGGTGGCAGGAGTGAAGAGGTTTCGTGAGGGTATCGGGAGAGCCGAGGTGAAAGATACACTCGCCCGTCCCGAGGGGAACTACCCCCACAAGGTTGGATACAAGACCGTCAGGGCTTCTTTTTCTTTTAAAGATCAGAGAGAATAGGAAAGAAAGAAAGTTCTGCGCACTGCCTAACGATTTCTAACTCCTAACAAAGGGAAGAAAGTTTTTTTGCAGGCTTGTGAGACACACAGCACAGTATGCTCTGAAGAAAAAAAGATCTGACGAACACGCTGGTGACGCCTCTATTTATAGCCTGGTCACAGGTGGATCAAATGATCTCACCAACCGAGGCTATAAATTTCCGGTCAATGTTTCATTGACGTGTTACACACATATTCACAGCTGCTCACAATGCAAGATTGTTACCATTGCGCTTTTAGCAAGCGCAGCATCATAGTGAAACATTTTCTAAAGGGAACATATCTTTCCCCGCAGGAAGCTGAAAATTTGGGAAGATATGGGGTGGGTATTTTTTCTTTAGTGATGGCTCAAGTAAGAGCAGAGGAGACATTACACTGATAAGTAAGCATCTACAATTCAAATGTATCAAACAGATTAAAGCTAAATTAGGAAGTCAAAATAGTTTTAGCAGACATTCAGGGACAAAGGCTGATTCTGGCTAATATTTAGGCACCTAACACTGATGATCAGGTCTTACAGATATTTTGAACCCATCTGGAAGGGACTATAATTTATTTTTTTTCATCAGTCCATAAGATTTATTCTAGAATAGATTTTTTTGAAGTCCCTCATTTCATCTGTTTCTGTTTCCTCAATTGGAATAATTTTACCCTCAGATCATGCCCTAGTGAGTTTAGAGGTGTTGACACATATGGAGAAAAGGAAATCATATAGTTGCCACTTTAATGTATCCCTTTTGCAGAATCTGGAATTACAACAAATGTTAAAGGCTGAAATTAATGTTTATATGGAGACCAACTCTGTATCCTCTGTGGGCCTGGCTCATACAATATGCCTCATTCACCAAAAAATCCAAAGCATGAGAACCTGTGGAGTTGGAAGGAAATATTAAAAGTGCAGAGGCAGAGCTGAAGCTCAGAATATCATGTGATGACCTCAGAGAATTGACCTGTGTGGCAGGGTGGAGGGCGGGGCTGGGTGGCACACCTGGCCCCTAATTAGGCTGATGAAGCTTGAGAGGGATAAAGGCGACCAGAGACGGCAGTACGACAGAGAGAGAGTTTGTCTTTTTGGTTCAGTTTTGTATTAAACTATTATTTATATTATCAAGCCAGTTCTCGCTTCCTCTCCATTGAAATTTGTTACAACCTGATTGAAATACAGATATAATACTATTTTGTTGTGGAAGGTGGCGTTTTGTCTATTCGGGGAAATACAGTCATACAGTCGGGGGACAAGGCAGGAAAACATCTGGCTAGATATATAAAACAGATAGAGTCTCTGTCTACCATTCCCTCAGTGAGATCTGCTGGTGGTGAAATATTTACCTAAATAATGCTTTTAAAGAAATCTATCTTGATCTCTATAGTTCCACGTATTTGTCTACTGATGACGATATTAGAGACTTTGTGGAACAATTAGAACTTCCTAAACTGATGGTTGAGCAAAAAATGTATCTTGATTCTGAGATAATCTTGGAGGAGTTTGGCGAGGTAATTAAGGCCAGACGGCTCAGTGGTCGCTTCCACCTGAGAGAGCCCTTCCCCGGTTTTGAACAGGAAGCTTTTGCCCCTATTTTACCATTGCAAAGCCTTTCTATCAAATAATCGGAGAAGTTAAGTTACACCCCGTTATCTCACATTTGCACTGGGTGTGGACAAAAGTGTTCAGAGGGTTTAATTCAGACACTTATTTAAATGTTTCCTAGAGCATATGGCTGAACCCAAAATTATGTATTAATAAGTCCTGCTGGTCAGAGTGGATTGTGAGGGAGGCCTACAGTATATGAGAGTGGAGAGTTTAGATCCTTTGAAAATTTGGTTGAACATTTTGGGATTCCCAGATCTCAGTTCTTTAGGTATTTGCAGCTGTGCCACCTGCTCTGTAATATTTTTGGGAGTAGCATACACCACACCATATTTTAAGTGATGGGGCAGTCATCAATATAGGGAATAAACACTTAAACATTTTTGTCCTAACCAGTGTTATGATCACCAGACACATTGTTTTAAGGGGAAATAATTCAGCTGGAGCACCCCAATTTCAGGAGTGGTGCGAGAAGATGGGGAGGGTGGCGACTTTCGAAGAAGGGTCATCTAGAAGACTGAGGAATTTGGATTTGTTTGTTGGGAAATGGGGCAACAGTTAAATGAAGATTTAGTGTATATTTGTTTTGCTTTTCTTTGTTTGATGTGTGAATCACTAAAATAAATATTATCACACTAAGCCTTTTTTACCACATTTAATGGGTGAAAAAAATCCAATAGACTAATACTGAAGAAGGGGCCTGAGCTATATATAGGGACAATAATATAATACAGGGTATATCTCCCTATTTGCCACTCTAATTTATTCTTTTTCATAAATTTGGAGCTTTTAGCTTGTGCCCAAAAATTATATTAATGATAATCATCTAGCCAGAGACCATGTGCAGGACTGAAAAATTACAGATAGCGTTAATATTCATGAGAGAGAGATAAATCTTATGCTCACATAGCTCTAAGTGGTTTGTTAGCAGCATGAATAAATATCTGACATATTGATTTAAAAAGCACATAATATATTGAGATTGTGTGAACCACTTGAAGAGTTGACTGATTAAATAGCTGAATACAACGGCTGTTTTTGATGCTCCGCTCAGTTTTCATTTGAGGAGCAGAATTACGTTCTCTGCACTCAGCAACAAAGAAATGCATCTTTGATTTAAACACTTTCAGGCAGCTGTAGAAAGTTATGTGGTCACACATCATCAGTGTTGAAACAATGTGACCGTTCAATAAGTCCAGGCACATCTGCCTGAGAGTCTAATACAGATGCCAAATGAATCCTGTCAGTCTTTAAACCAGCCTGGCTTGTCACTTTTCTTCATTCTTAATAGAATTTTGTCCTAATGGTAAAAGTATATCTGGGTATACAGTACGTTTGGAATAGCAAACCATATCACCTCTGTATCCATGGAATACCAGAATTGCCTACAATATTTGGGACAATGTGTAGTACAAAAAAGATCAAACTCTATGCAATGCAGTGCACTTGAGCTTCCATTTATATTGTTATGAATAAATTTAAAGTATTATTTTTAACGCATCTTTCTTAATTATTGGGTTGAGCTTCCAAAAGAAATATTTTTACACGAAATTGGATTAAATATGTGAAATATTTTTTTTGCCCATATTAACTATGAGGCACCCATATGCTCACTTGATATCTAATTGATATGAACATATACACTGATGAGCCAAAACATTTAGACCACCTGCCTAATATGCTGTTGGTCCTTTGCGTGCCACCAAAACAATGCCAACCCACTGAGGCATGGAATCTTCAAGACCCCTGAAAATGTCCTGTGCTATCTGGCACCAAGACTTTAGCAGTAGATCCTTCAGGTCCTGTAAGTTGCGAGGTGTAGCCACCTCAGATCGGACTTGTTGGTCCCCCACTTCCCACAGATGCTCAATCAGATTGAGATCTGGGGAACTTGGAGTCCAGAGACACACCTTGAATTCTTCATTATGTCCCTCAAACCATTCCCGAACAATGCACATTCAGCACATTATCATGATGAAATAGGCCACTGCCATCAGGGAATACCAGTCCCATGAAGGGGTGTACCTGGTCTGCAACGATGGTCTGTTCACATGAAGGGCCTGACCCAGGGTTTCCCAGGAGGACATTGCCCAAAGTATCACACTTCCTCCACCGGCTTGTCGTCTTCCCACAGTGCATCCTGGTGCCATCACTTCCCCAGGTAAATGGTGCACACGTACATGGCAATCCACTTGATGTAAAAGAAAATGTGACTCATTGGACCAGGCAACCTTCTTCCACTGCTCCAAGGTCCAGTTCTGACGCCCGTGTGCCCACTATAGGAGCTTTCAACAGTGGACTGGGGTCATCATGGGCACTCTGACTGGTCTGCGGCTACACAGCCCCATATGCAGCATGGCGCAATGCACTGTATGTTGACACATTCCTTCTGTAGCCATCATTACAATTTTTTGGTACTTGTGCCACAGTAGACCTTGTGTTGGTTCGGACCAGACATGAAGCAACTTCATTGCTCACGCACATTGATGAGCCTTGGGTGCCCAACACCCTGTCACTGGTTTGTGGTTTGTGGCTTTGGACCACTGTTGGTATGTACTCACCACTACTGACTGGAAGAACCCCTCAAGCCTTACTGTTTCAGAGATTCTCTGAATCAGTCGTCTGGCCTTAACAATTTGGCCCTTGTCAAATGGTAAAAGTCTTTACTCCTGACCATTTCTCCTGCATTCAACACGTTGACTATGAGAACTGATTGTTTGCTTGCCATCTAATCAACCCAGACCTTGACATGTGGCCTTGTTAGGAGAAGATCAAAATTATTCGCTTCACCTTTGAGTGATCATAATATTTTGGCTAATCTGTGTATATACTGTCTTTTATAGTTCACATATTTGACCTTTGCAGTACTGTGCAAAGTCTCAGGCACATTAGATGCTTCACAAAAACATTTACCATTGTTGTTGTTTTTGATGTTGTTGTTGTTTTAAACATCTTCACTATTCAACATTTTTCTCAACTGCCTAAATATTGTGCACAATATGTATGTATATATTCAAATTTCACTATGATTTGGGAAAATATGAAGTTTTTGTAGTATTGTGAAATATACAGTATGTTGCATATATGTTCAAGTATGCGCAGTATACAGTTTATAAAATGCAGTTAGCAGTATGCTCATATGCTGTTCCGAACATTCCAAGCCTTTGTAAATCTGCATAGTAAATTAACACCTGAACATTTTTCATTTCAGAAAGCAGAATATTTCAAAGTAGTTTTACATTAAACATGGTTACTATAATAACACAATATAACTGTAGTTACACCATGGCAAATTGCATTAAAACTATAGCTTTCTACAAAAAACATGGTTACTATGATATTACAAATTAAAACCATAGTTAATTTTACCCGGATCAAACTTTTCTCTCAACTCCTGGACCTTCACTGCGACCAAACCACTGCAAGAAAATCAACCTTTATAATTATTTTATCTATTATTAGTTGTACAATTAAACAAAATATTAAGAGTGGAGACAGGAAACAGGGTGGGAAAAGTGAGACAAAAGGCGGAATCGAACCCAGGTTGTCCACACAAAAAAATGCATTTTCATCATGTCGTTACACACCACGCCACTGCTACAACACTAGTGGGTGCAATTAGTCTTCAGTTTCTGTTTCTCAGCCAGACTATTTGAGTGCAAATAACCACACTGTTTGACAAATGCTATTTACACCTAGTGCAAATGTTCACTCTGAAAAAAAAATAAAAAAATCCACTCTTTGCTTCTTATCAATCAGCTGATTGTGGGGAAGAGAGTCCAATTATCTACTGCAGGAATAAAACAAATTGTAAAAGGGGTCCGTTGTCAGGACAGGAAAGAGGACATGGGAACAGGCTTCTGTGCTCAGGTAAGGGTTTCTTTAATTTTCCAGTGATAAACAAACTTGAACATAAAATACTCCGGATAGAGCGGAACTTCATTAAACATAAAGGGTTGAGTAGTCTCTCTGTGGTTGCCAACACTGGACTGGCGTGTCTCTCTCTGACTCTACTGGCGGTGCTGTGGCTCTTTTATGCCGCTCTCCCCATGCTCACTGAAATTAGAGACAGGTGTTAGACATGATTTAGCTCAGGTGCAAGCGCCCTTACCGCTTTCTCCCTTCGGATGGGCGCTTGAACATGCCCCTGCTGCCACATACCCCCACCGCCCGACTCAGGCCGGGGCGTCATCCGGCCTGCCTACCACTCCCCCCCCATTCCTGGACAGCCATCTGCACCCCCGGTCTGTGGACCACCTCGAACTTAAAAGGCTGGAGAGCCAGATACCAACGGGTGATCCGGGCGTTAGTATCCTTCATGCGGTGGAGCCACTGCAGTGGGGCGTGATCCGAGCAGAGAGTGAAGGCCCGCCCCAGCAAGTAGTAGCGGAGCGTAAGGACCGCCCATTTGATAGCCAGACATTCTTTATCCACAGTGCTGTACTTGGTCTCCCTCAAAGAGAGTTTCCGGCTGATGTACAACACCGGGCGCTCCTCCCCCTCCACCACCTGCAAGAGTACAGCCCCCAGCCCTCTGTCTGAAGCGTCCATCTGTAATAAGAAAGGGAGAGAGAAGTTAGGTGTGTATAAGAGCGGCCCCCCCACAGAATACGGCTTTAACCCGTGTAAATGCCTGTTGGCACTGCTCCAACCATTGGACCGGATCTGGAGCCCCCTTTTTAGTGAGGTCAGTCAGCGGGCTGGTGACATCCGAATAATTAGGCACAAACCTTCTATAATAGCCCGCCAGCCCCAGGAACTGCCTTACCCCCTTTTTGGTCTTAGGTCTAGGGCAAGTCGCAATCGCCGCTGTCTTATCAATTTGGGGATGCACCTGGCCATGACCCAAGTGGAACCCCAGATACCGTACCTCCACACGCCCAATCACGCACTTCTTGGGGTTTGCTCTGAGCCCCGCCCGCCTCAGCGACTTCCTGCGAAGAGGAGGGGGGGAAAGCCTTGCCCCTTCCCTCGTCATCGCGATTTGGAACAGTCGAGGACGGCCCGGGCTCCGCCTCCCCTGCCAAAGCATCGCACATTGCACATCTCCCTATTCTAGAGCAGCACCCATCCATACAAATTCCCTCTAACACATCTCTAAATGGCGGCCAATTGGTCCCCAAAATCAGAGGATGGGTGAGGCGGGAACTAACTGCTGCCTCCACTCTATGTTTTTTACCCCGGAATTTGACTAACAACGTCACCATCGGATACTTGTAAACATCCCCATGCACACACCTCACTCTTACCCGCTTAGCCATGCCCAAAGCCCCGGGTTGAACCAAGCGTTAGTGGATGGTGGTCTGGTTACAACCGGTATCCAGCAATGCTTGGTGTGTACCCCCCTTGATTCTTACCGGAATCCGGTACGCTCCGGCCCGATCGGGGGCAGCAGGTGGGGGATCGGAGACCCGAACCACCATCCCCACCTCCATCATCGGACACTGATCGCGGAAGTGGCCCGGGTCCCCGCACCTCCAACAGGCTGGCCCAGGCGCCACACCCGTACCTGCGTCGGTGGATGCCCCCACCTGAGGGGGAGAGCGGCTGAAGGTTGTGGAGGGGGGGTGAGTTGATACTGAAGCCTGGGATCCTGGTCTCAGCCAGGCTCCTCGCCTACGTGGGGCAGGAACGGGCCCTGGAGAGAAGACAGAGCGAGAGGGGTAAGGGGGATGGGAGAGAGCAGAAGAAAACACAGGGGGAGGGGAGAGAGAGAGAGAGAGAGAGGGCTCATCCGCCCTTGGGATTGCCGCCATGTGGTCCTCCGCTAGCTGGACGGCTGCCTCCAGCGACGCCGGGCTGTGGCACTGGACCCACTCCGCCGTTCTCCTAGGCAATCGTTGGATGAACTGCTCCAGCACCACCTGGTTGATGAGTCCCTCGACGTCGCGGTCCCCCACTAGCAGCCACCTCCGGCAGGCATCACGGAGCCGCTGGGCAAACGCGAACGGGCGGTCGGTTTTTTCCAGCTTCATGGCCAGGAAGAGTTGGACATTTTCCTCGGGACTCCGACTTCCCCGTTGCATGATGGCTCTCCTCAAGTCAGCGTAGGCCAGGAGGTTTGTTGCAGGCAGTTGTTGAGCCACGAGTTGGGCTTCCCCGGACAAAAGAGGAACAAGGCGGGCTGCCCATTGATCGTGCGGCCAGCCCCAAATTTCAGTGGTGCGCTCAAACAAATCCAAGAAAGTTTCTGGATTGTCCACCACCCCCATCTTCTGTAACGCGGGCGGGGGCAACGGGGCACGATTGTCCGGGGTCGCGGCTGTGGCGGGAGCGGCCTCCTGGCTGAGGAGGCTCCGGATGGCATGTCGGTCCTCTGCTTGAGCCCGCATGATCTCGAAGAACCGCCGATCTTGGTCCTGAGCTCAAGCAGGGACTGTTGGTGGCTCTGATGTAACGTAGCGAGGGATTGGAGAACTTCTGCCAGCTGGGAGGACTCTACGGGACGACCCTCCATTCTTTTGTTTTTCCCGGGTTTCGGCACTAGTGTAAAAGGGGTCCGTTGTCAGGACAGGAAAGAGAACACGGGAACAGGCTTCTGTGCTCAGGTAAGGGTTTCTTTAATTTTCCAGTGATAAACAAATCCAGTGAACATAAAATACTCTGGATAGAGCGGAACTTCATTAAACATAAACGTTGAGTATTCTCTCTATGGTTGCCAACACTGGACTGGTCGTGTCTCTCTCTGACTCTACTGGCGGTGCTGTGGCTCTTTTATGCCGCTCTCCCCATGCTCACTGAAATTAGAGACAGGTGTTAGACATGAATTAGCTCAGGTGCAAGCACCCATACCGCTTTCTCCCTTCGGACGGGCGCTTGACCACACCCCCGCTGCCACACAAATATTAATTGATCATATAATAATATTAATGTTTCACATGATATTGTAGACAATATGGATCAAATTCTCTAAAAAGATTTTTGTTTTATGAGATGGAGGTGTTATTTAAATAGGGATATAGGCAATACTAAAAATGTTTAAATCCAGTTAATACACTGGAGGGGAGGAGGGGGGGTGGTGAAAAGCAAAGCGAGCACTTTTAGTTAGATCACCATTGTATGGAAACAATTCTGCATTTCAGTAGGTGATTACTGGTGCTTTTCACAGACATGATTATTATGATCTTCTCTTAATCTGCTTCCAAGGATACTGTGTAGTATGTCAAAATACTGAGCCTTGCCTTGTTGACCAGTTACTTGGACAACAAGAATGGCAATTAGCTGTGAGCTAACATGAAGATCTCTGTGAGGGTTTGAAGCTGTGACCATTCCTTTAATTTGTACTGCTTAGTTCCAGTAATGTTGAACTACAAGAATGTGCTGCGTGATGTTGCCATCACAAATCAAGCAGCTCCTTTCCTGCCCAGGTTTAATTAGTTTGTCTCTTCTGGAACCTGCACTAAACTTGTTTCCAGGCAGCATTTCATTATAATCCTGACATTTAATATGCTTCCTGCCACATAAAACTAGGGGGTGAATTGTATTCGTGAAATACAAGGTTTCGTTAGGGGATATGTTACATTTCCTCTCATTGAAATTACAATACTTATAAGGTTTGTAAAACTTTAAAACCTTCAGGAAATCCTCTTAAATGTGCTTTATTGGCTGAGGAGTCAAAAGAAGCTCTCATTAGGCAGCTCTTATAGCTGAACATCTAGAAAATATTGAACTAAAATAATTTATAATTTCTGTAGCCCAGGTCTATCATCAGAATCAGATTTCTTCAGCTTTAGAGTTGAAACACATGCCCCTGTTTTGTAAATTTTCTTTCCATAAAACCACAGGGGGACTGGGCTACGGAACATCTATTGAGAGTTATAAAGAGTTCCATTGTCTTGAAAAAAAGGAAGATACTTTTGAGAGGGCTCACTAAAGTCAACGGCATAATGCTTTAGGGTATACGCAAGTGTTTGTTGGTTTGTAAACCCTGATCATCTAGACAGGCCGTTCCTGCATAACCTGTGTCGTGCTGGAATACAGGTGGATCTGAGAAGCACCAGGATTATTTTAGCCCTCGATCAGTTCCAGATGTGCACAGTTTGCATTTCTAAATAGATTACAGACAAATGCACTTTATTAAACCGATTACCTACATGTGGGATACATTTGTTTCTCTAATGATAGCTAGAAACATTCTGTGTTTACAGCAACACTGGTAGTGTAGCTTATGTTTCTGTTGACAATACACTCAATTTGAGGAATGTGGTGGACAATTGTGCTGGGTTTGTCAAGTTCCAACACAGAGCTCTGTACGTACAGTATAGGCCCACATGTGTCTACTTGAATGTGATCCAGAGCATAAAGTATTCCTACTCTTTAAAACATTCCTTTGGGTGTTGTATGGAATTACAAAGTACAGTTAAGCATGATGCAAACAACTGCCCAATTATTCACTATTTTTTTTCAACAAATGTTTAACATGACTATAGTTCAGTTGACAACTCTCAGAATGATTAAGCATGTTAGTGTGGGTATGACAAATAGGATGTCAGATTTCTGGATGATCTGGGCAGTGAGTTTGTTCTGTTGTGTCGTGCTTCTTGTTTTCCCACATTCCTTTCCCTTAGCTGCTGCATGCTCTGTCTCTCTGGATTGTGATTTAATTTTGACCATTTGATTCTGTTGATTGGTGGTATTCATTTAAGCATTGGAATTTATTCCCTCGGTCTCTGAGTCCTCCTTGACTGGTCCTGACACTACAATCTGGCCAGCATGGACCCCTTCGAGCAGCCTGATCTGATGATGGTGGTTTCACAGCAGGGAGCCCTCCTTGGCTTCCATGAGAAGCAGTCCTCAAGGACCTCCACAAACCAGGTCCTTGAGGTGATGGCAAACCAGCTCACTGAGCTTACAGAGCAGATTGGGCAGCTACAGAGCATAACTGAATCCACCACTTCCTCTGCTCTTCCTCCATCTGCGCGTCCCCCTGCCATCAGCCCTCCTGTTCAGATGTCAGAGCCTCAACTCAACCCGCCACCTACCTATGATGGTGATCCCAAGTCATATCACCCCTGTTTTTCTCAATGCTCGTTGATCTTTTCACTACAGCCATCAGCATTCCCCACTGAAACATCTAAAATTGCCTACATCATCACTCGTCATACTGGACGGGCACATGAATAGGGAACATCAGTAGGGGAAGCCCAGTCAGCCTGTTGTTCCAGTTATGGGGATTTCTCTATCGAAATGAAGAAAGTGTTTGATCGGTCTCTCCAGGGGAGGGAGGCGACAAGTTGGCGATGAGTGCCTGTTCTTCGGTTCAGCAGTTGGGCGAATTCAGTTATCCATATAGGAGAGGCAACATCGACTCACCCAGTGACTCTGTCTATACTGCGGGAAGACGGAGCATTTTTCAAACTTATGTCTTGTAAAAGCCACCATTCACCCATAGACGGGGACATACTAGTGAGTGCTATGTCTGTTGATTCCACCCCTGTTCGATGTACTCTCCTCCCTGTCATGCTCCATTGGAGGGAAGGCCACCATCAGTGCTCCATCTTTGTTGACTCTGGGGTTGAGTGGAACTTCATCAGCTCTGCCTTGGCCATCCAGTTGGGCCTGCCCAACTGGTCCCTGTCATCTCCGCAGATGGCCAGTAACCTCATTGGAAGGCTGATTGAGAAGATCTCCTAAATCACAGGTTTGGTGAGACTTCTCATCTCCAGTAATCATGAGGAGAAGATTGTGCTTTACCTAATCAGGTCGCCCTTCACCTATTGTCTTGGGGCACCTCTGGTTAGTAAAGCAAAGAGCTCCATCTCTTTGTGGAGTTCCTATTGCTTTGAGAATTGACTGGGAGCTGCACCCTCTCCTTTCTTGTCCTCTTCTGATTTTCTGGTCAAACCATCTGATGGGAGTTCTGGAAGATTACATGACCTGTCAGGGGTGTTCAGCAAGTCCTGGGCCATATCTCACCTGCTGCATTGCCCATATAACTGCACAGTAGATCTGTTGCTAGAAACGCCACAGCCACGGGGCCAACTCTACTCCCTGTCAAGCCACAAGAGCCACAATCTGCTGATGGTGAAATTTTTACCTTACCTTGGCCATTGATATTAAAAATGCTATTAAAGGTTTCTATCTTGATCTCTATAGGTCAACATCTTCGTCTAATGATGAAGATATTAGAAATTTTGTGGAACCATTAGAACTCCCTAAACTGACGACTGAGCCAAAAATTCTCTTGATTCTGAGATAAACTTGGAGGAGCTTGGCGAGGTAATGAAGGCCAGACAGCTTTGCTGCTGAATTTTTTTTAGATCTTATGCTACAGAACTGGCTCCACTTTTGCTAGAAGTATATACAGAATCATTAAGAATGGAAAGCTTCCTCAAACCTTACACAAGCCCGGATCAGTCTGATTCTTAAAAAGGACAAAGATCCAAGCAATTACAAGAGTTATCATCCAATTTCACCTGAGCCATCTAGACATTAAAATATTGTCAAATATTTTGGCTAACCGATTAAGTGAAGTTATGACATATCTTATACATATAGATCAGTGTGGGGTTTATTCAGGGCTGCAGCTCTTCTGATAATATTAGGTGTTTCATCAATATCATGTGGTCAGTGGCGAATGATCAGACTCCGGTCACTGCCATCTCACTTCATGTCGAAAAGGCATTTGATATGGTAGAATGGGATTATCATTTTAAGGTTTTGGAAATATACAGTGTGACGAGGAGGAGGACAGGGCTGGGCCATGAGTGTGCACAGCTGGCACCCAATTGGGCTAATCAACTGAGGAGAGTGATAAGGGCGAGCTGGATGCGGCAGCTGTGTGTAGCTCTCTCTCTCCCGAACTGCCACATCCGGATCGTCCTTAACCCTCTGTTCAACTGATTAGCACGATTGGGGGCCGTGCGCACTCACGGCCCGGCCCCACCCTTCTCCTCGTCACATATGGGTTCGGGAATACTTTTATTGGACAGATTAAGTTGCTTTATAGACACCCGGTAGTGGCGTTACAAACAAATTGATTAATTTTAGATTAATCAGATCAGCCACGATAAGAAAGGACTAGGATTTTCCAGGGGTGGTGGCAGGAGGTATGGCACATAAGCTTTTGTGAGATAATGTTAAATGTGTGTGTGTGTGTATTCTTATTGTTTTTTTGTTTTTGTTTCTAAATACTTTCTGTTGATTTATTGTTTATTTATGTGTCATTATTAATTTATTATCAGACCACTAAGGTGCACGTTTGTGTCGGGTGTGGGGGGGGGGGGGGAGGGGGTGCTCTGAGGGAAGGGTTTTAAATACATATAATTTGAATCCATATTTTCTGTCATGTTAATAGAATCTGTTAATAACAAAAAAGAGAGCACTTAGAACGGTACCCACCCATAGGGGATGTCCATAGGGCCTGCTGTTTGTTCCTAAGGCAGTCAGATCACCTGCCCTCCAGTGGTGCATGCGTCCAACATTGCCTGTCATACCGGAGTCAGGCACACTTTGGTGCTGGTGCATCACCATCATCATTTGGTGAATGTTGCATTTTCAGTCGTGTCTTGGTTATTAACCTCCTCTGTTATCTTCACAGTCGATGGATGCCGACATCCCCTCGGCCTTGCCCTTTGTCAGATATTATCGCCGGACATGGGCACTGGCTCGGAGGGCTCTGCTCCAGGCTAGGGACCACACAAAGACACACACAGATCTGCGCCACTCAGGCAGCACCAGTCTACCTTTCAGGCCAGAAGGTTTGGCTGTCCACTAAGGACCTCCCGCTCAAGACCTCGACCCGCAAACTTTCCCCTCAGTTTGTGGGTCCCTTCTTCATTTCAAACCTTCTACCAAACCCCACCCCCACCCCCCACCCGCTCCTCCCACTCCTCTCCTGGTTAACAGGGCTCCTACTTACGAGGTCCGGTGGCATCTAGTACCTGGTCGATGACAGAAGCAATGGTCCTGAGGAGAGATGTTGGGTCTCCACCTGGCACATTCTGGATCCTTCCCTCATTGACAACTTCCACCGTCATCGCAGGTCGACTGTCTTCACGCCCAGATGGACATTCCCCTCAGCCCTATTCCTCAGCTACTGCCTGCTCTGTCTCTCTGGACTGTGGTTTCGTTTTGACTGTTTGATTCTGTTGATTCTCTCTGTCTCCTCCTTGACTGGACCTGACATAGGATATTGGTCACGAGGGACTAGATCTACTACATTGCTGGTGCTGCAACTGCTGATACTGCTGCTACATAGAAGTATATGGAGACTCCCTACTGCTAGAACATAAACAGACAAACTTGGTTAAAGGTATGGTTCACCCAAAAATTAAAATTCTGTCAATATTTACACACTCTCATGCCATCTCAGATGTGTATGCCTTTCTTTCTTCAGCAGAACCCAAACAAATATTTTTAGAAGATTATCTCAGCTCTGTAGGTCCATACAATGCAAGTGAATGGTGATCAGACCTTTGTAGCTCCAAAAATCACATAAAGAAATATAGAAGTCCATAGGATTCCAGTGGTTAAATCTATATCTTCAGAAGCAATATGATAGGTCTGGGTGAGAAACAGATACAATTTTAAGTCCTTTTTCACTATAAATCTCTGCTTTCACTTTAAGATATGTAAGTGAAAGTAAACATGAACCACATGTGGATTTCAGATGATGTGGAAATTTAGAGTAAAAAAAGGACTTAAATATGGATGTGTATTTGAAATATTCTTCTAAATACATTTGTTTGTGTTCATCAGAAGAAAGAAAGTGAACTTTCCCTTTAACTTTATCCTGATTAGAGCAGGGGTTCCCGAACCTATGGCTCACGAGCCACAAGTGGCTCTTTGTTAAAAATCAAGAGGCTCGCCGGGTGTCTCACCATTTACCAACACATGATCGTTAAAAACTTTCTAGAGATAATTTTCCTGCAGAACGTGTGGGTGTGAGTCAGTGACACCATTTTGATTTGTCATACACCCTACTTCTGGTGAACAAGGTTTGATATTAACATCCCCCAAATGCTGATTTTTCAGGCACAGTGGTGGGTAATTTTGCTGATTCAACAGCCACTGTGGAAGGCAACCTGTAAAAGAACAGATGAAAGAAAAGTTGCCGATGCACATCTGATTTGATATTTGTGCTGCTGTTCATGAGTGCAACGTAAGTACGCTTCTCCAAGACACATACATGCATAGAGTTCTGGGCCTCGTTTCCCAATAACTATTGCTCATAGTGGTTAAGAGCATTTTCTACTAGCAATTTTACAGACATTATTTTTTATGTGCGCCCAGGGTGTGAAATAGCACTTGCCAATTGCCAAATGCAATGATGCTCATTCCAGTTTGCAAGCTCCTCGTCCAAATGCAGGTATTTCATGCGCTAGTAAATTTACTCATCTACCTGCAACAGGTGGGTGACCTGTAAGACACCTCGAGTGACACATGACAAGAAGTGCTGTTAGTCACAAAGACATCCACTTGAAGAAACATTATTATATTTTATCATATGAGAACAGACAAAAGAAAAGTCGCCATTGCTTGTGTCGGATTCACTGTTTGTTCAGAGGTATGCAGCAGGGACCCTGTCTCGTGGAACAAGCGCATGTTAAGAGTTATCACTCCTTTTTCTCTGTTTCATTTGTCTGAAAACTGTTTCCAAGAATAATGTCATCTATGAGAATGCTGCAAATGATCTCAGATCATCTCAGGAGGTGCTATGAGTTTTGCTTTATTTCCACGGAGCAGTTTGCTCTTACGAATTGTGAATGCAACTCTGCATGTTTAGTTATATATACACTGGCAGCCAAAAGTTTCAACAATGTACAGATTTAGCTCTTATGGAAAGAAATTGATAATTTTTTTCAACAAAGTGGCATTCATCCAATCACAATGTATATTCAGGACATTAAAAACGTCAAAAATGTATATTACAATTTGAAAAAAATGTTCAGAACTTCTTAAACTGATTCAAAGATTTCTCATCAAAAAAATCCTCCATGTGCAGCAATGACAGCTTTGTAGATCCTTGGCATTCAGTAGTGTTAATTTCGTCAGACGAGACGAGACTAAATATGTTCGTCAACGACCTTTTTTCCATGACTAAGACGAGACGATAACGAGACTGCACCAATGTCCAAAAACGCTGACTAAGACTAAATTAACATGCATTATTGTTGACGAAAAAAGACGAGACTAAAATGTTTTGCATAAAATAAAAACTAAGATAAAATCTCTCTTCATTTTCGTATACAATCGTCTCTACTTTTTCACCATGAGATTGAATATTCAGCTGTTACGCCTTCAAAATATTCCGAATGAGTTCGCGCTGTTGCTCTAGTAACGGCTACAACAGGTCTCATACTCCTGTGGCTGCAACACGAAACTACATGGAGCAAGAACACAACAATCATAGACAGTGGCGAACACGCGACGAGCGCCGACGACATGCTAGGTAGAAGGAAGAGGCTCGATATTTGGTCGCATTGTAGGTACAATGATATTGACAAAAAGTCAGAATGTGTCATTATAACTGATGGGAAGCACTGCGGACAAAAAATATCGGGGAAAAACACCACCAAACTTAAGTGACATCTAAAGGCTAACCACCCACACATTCAGGGAAGTTAACTTAAATATACGTCTCATAAGCTAATGCTGATTTTAGGCATCTACGCTGTAAATTAACCAGTTAGCTATGGTGTTGTGGCACATACGTTATGCAGGTTATATATATTTTATGTAACTTATTTGCTTAATAAAATACTCTTCAGAACAAGTTCATCATTTGTGAATGTGTCTCTTAAATCAGAAAACCAGACACGTTTAACAAAGTGAATTCAACAAATCATTCAACAAGTGTATTTTGTCATGTAATTATGACATTTAACCAATATTTGAGATGTGTGAAACATTATTTGACTGAAATGGTTATCTCAGAATGAATCTCAGAAATAATTTATTTAAAAAAAGACTAAAATGTTTTGAAACTTGACTAAGATATATTGAGTTTTCTTTTGACTAAAACTAGACTAAAATGACGAGACTTTTAGTTGACTAAAACTTGACTAAGATACCTTAAATTCTCTTTTGACTAAAACTAGACTAAAATGACGAGACTTTTAGTTGACTAAAACTTGACTAAGATACCTTAAATTCTCTTTTGACTAAAACTAGACTAAAATGACGAGACTTTTAGTTGACTAAAACTTGACTAAGATACCTTAAATTCTCTTTTGACTAAAACTAGACTAAAATGACGAGACTTTTAGTCGACTAAAACTTGACTAACAAAAAAAGATATGTGAATGACTAAATATGACTAAAACTAACAAGGACATTTGGCATAAGACTAAGACTAAGACTAAATTAAAAATAGGTGACAAAATTAACACTAGCATTCAGTTTGTCCAGATACTGATGCTTCCTGTAGCACTCACCATAGATGTGGCTGTCTTGTCACACTTCTCAAGCCCCTTATAATCTAGCTGATCCCACAAAAGCTCAATAGTTAAGATCCATAACACTCTTTTCCAATTATCTGTTGTCCAATGTCTGTGTTTCGTTGCCCACTCTAACCTTTTCTTTTTGTTTTTCTGTTTCAAAAGTGGATTTTTCTTTGCAATTCTTCCCATAAGGCCTGTATCCCTGAGTCTTCTCTTTACTG
Organism: Moxostoma hubbsi; assembly: GCA_032164185.1. Taxonomy (NCBI): domain Eukaryota; kingdom Metazoa; phylum Chordata; class Actinopteri; order Cypriniformes; family Catostomidae; genus Moxostoma; species Moxostoma hubbsi. The sequence goes on from JAVLUX010000218.1 coordinate 1,307,652, forward strand.
TTGTACATGAAACTGGTGTTGAGCAAGTAGAATTCAATGAAGCTGTCAGCTGAGGACATGTGAGGTGTCTATTTCTCAAACTAGAGGCTCTGATGTACTTATCCTTTTGTTTATTTGTACATCAGGCCTTCCACATCTCTTTCTGTCCTTGTTAGAGCCAGTTGTCCTTTGTCTTTGAAGACTGTAGAGTACACCTTTGTATGAAACATTAATGTTTTTGGCAATTTCAAGCATTGTATAGCCTTTATTCCTCAAAACATTGATTGGCTGATGAGTTTCTAGAGAAAGCTGTTTCTTTATTTGTATTTTCGACCTAATATTGACCTTAAGACATGCCAGTCTATTGCATATTGTGGCAACTCAAAAACAAATATCGCCAGGGAAGTGAAATGTTTCATAAACAATTGTAAAATGTAATTTTAATTGTAGCATATTTGTTTGTTTTTGAGTAGTCTATGGGTTTATAAATAAAAAATGGCTCCTTAGTGAAAAAAGGATCCTGACCCCAGGTATAGAGAGTTAAGTAGTCAGTCACACTCCATAATCCAGTGGATCCCAACCCTGTTCCTGGAGGCCCTCCAACACTACACATTTTGGATAAATTATTAGTTTGTGCTATGGCTCTTTCAAAAAAAAAAATGCATCAACCAAAAAATACAAAAAATTGGCTCCTTAGTGAAAAAAGGATCCTGACCCCAGGTATAGAAACTTAAGTATTCAGTCACTCTATAATCCAGTGGATCCCAACCCTGTCCCTGGAGGCCCCCTAACACTACACATTTTGGATAATCAGACACACCTGATACAACTCGTTTGTGGAGACTCCAAGACCTGAATTGGGTGTGTCAGAAAAATGAATTATACAAAATTTGCAATGTTTTGGGAGCCTCCAGGAACAGGGATGGGAACCACTGCCATAATCATTTGGCACTTCATGGCATTTGAATGAGATCGAGTAACATGCAGGTGTTGAATGTTTTGGCTGGTCAGAGTGCATCTATTGGGTGCCAGCAGGTTTTGAGATCATTGGGGGGGGGGGGGGGGGGGGTTGGGGGGGTGATGGCAATACCTGTTTTGAGGGGCACATCTGACTTTTGTTAAAAGCACTTTAGGAGGAAATAATAACAATAATCATAATCAGGGCAAGATGTTCGCTGCATTACATTGCGTCACTCATACTAAAAGCTAAGTGAGAAAACCTCCTCTCTGCTGGGCTCTGGAGAGTTAGGCAATTCACAGCACTTCCTTGCAATTAAACTGATACTCTCCACTGAAACAAAGCTACGCACTAATACACTGATAACTGTGCTGTGGAATTCTACTATGAATCACATTGATAAAGGCTTTGTTGTCTTCATTACTCAGGAGTCTTTCCCACAGTTTCTTTAAGGGGCCAAATATATATCAGAAGAAATGGCCTTTTCTTCCTTTTTACTTTTCTTCTTCAAATCCAAATTTAAATTCTTTAAAAACATGTAAGTTTAGGGCCCATACACAATATTGTTCTGTGGCTTTGTTAAACTTAACAGGGAACCATTTAATATAGGCAATTAAGCTGTTGTATCCTCTTGGTGAATTCTTGGCATGAACTAAGAGACCAACTGTGCATAAATGATCACAAGGGAAACTTTATTAGATACAACATCCTCTTCAGAAAGAGGTCTATTAAATTGAAATACTACTTCTAGGACTAAAAGCACATTCATACAAAATTAAGTTAAACTGTAGCCTTGGCTTTTATTTGAATCTACTTAAAATACATTTGGTCCAAAAATCTGACACCAAAAATGTATTTATTTATTTAATTATTATTATTATTAGATGTTCACAAGTGTTTCATCGGAAGTCCGAGTCAAGTCTTGAGTCTTTTGACTCCGAGTCACTAAAGGTTACATCTTTCACACTTAAAAAAAATGCTCTACTTAAACACAAAATTTACAAAATTCCATTACATATCCAAAATGTATGATCTTTGGAAAACTGGGATACTAATAGGATTCTACCTGAACTGGTTAAATTATATTTCATTATATTTTATTTTATGATTTCACAGACTTGATGGCTTTATGAAAAATGTATAGCCTAAACACATTTAGAACCTTTTCACAGTTAATAATTCTATGGAGTACAAAGATGTTAAGTAGATTAAACTCAGTTTCCATTCACTTTCATTGCACCTTTCTCCATGAATAGAAAAATTCATGAATCTTTTTAGCAATCATGGAGGAAAGACATTTCATTGGGTTTGGATCAAGTTAAAGGTGAGTGAATGATGACAGAATAATTATTACTAATAAAAATTAAGTCTTATATATTCGCCCTAATCAATTTAATATGCATCTATACCAGTTACCAGTTAGTGTTTCTGCAGTTAAAACATTTTAGTACGGATGATGAGGTGTATTTTAAAAACATTGTAAACATTGTTGTCTCTTTACCTCATCAGTTTATGAGGTTTGACTTCCTCAAATAGAAGAATCCTAAGAAGGATTCAGATGGGTTACATTCGTTTTGTGGTCTCCGCTGGCCGCCGAGATATTGACTGAAGCCCGACTGAATCATGCAATTTTGTTCTGCGCAGTGACTATCCCAGAGCTCTGGCGGTCTTATCTCTGGATCAGGCTGATGTGCACTGTGGTGGTTTGTGTGATTGAAAGCATGCTTCATTCACCCGCACAGATGTGCTAGCAAGTATTGAGAGGCATCATGTATTTAGTGCTTATAAAGTGCTGAACGATTACATTTCTTTCGGCTGCGGCTAGTAAGGGTGACGGAGTTACCCGCCTCTGCCAATTTCGACCTGCATTTGGCCGGTGGGCGGATGTTAATGTCAAACTCATTGCAGATGTAATAAAACCATACAAATTCTTCATTTAAGATATCAATAGTTAAGGACTCGTTTAGTTTTTGAAACATTCACAAGTATTTTTTGTGGCATCAAGTCAAGTCTGTCATTTAAGGTCAAATCTGGAGTTGAGTCTGAAGTCTATTAAAGTGCGACTCAAGTCCCCATCTCTGGGCTGGGTCAAGTGCAATTTAATTCTGAGGCTCTTCACTGGTTATTGGACCATCTGCATAATAGCATTTTATATAGTCCATTCCATCAAGAACCAGCGATATAAACAAAGACAGCACATTAATAAGAAACTAGAGAGGTACATTTCCTGAAGAAAGTGTGAGTGGTGCTTGCCGTGGCAAAATTTCTCACCCCAACTGCCCTAAGTTGAAAAACGCAACCCCCATGACAGTAGGATGTTAGATATTGGTGTTGTACTATGGTTGCTAAGGTGTTCCATCTGGTTGCTAGGAAGATACCAGGGTGACACTCAAAATGCTGCTTACTAGACTGAGTCAAACAAGCCAAACAGGAAGTCTCTATGATGTTCTGGTGCAGAGATATGTGATTTGTTACTTGGTTGCTAGGGTAACCCCATCTGGTGGCTAGGCAGATAGCAAGGTGATACTTAACATGGCTCCTTGCTATCCTGAGTGAAATAAGTCAACCCGGAAGTCTCTATGATTTTCTGTAGCAGAGATATGCGATTTGTTACTTGGTTGCTAGGGTAACCCCATCTGGTTGCTAGGCAGTTACCATGATGATACTTATCAAGGCTACTTGCAATCCTGAGTGAAATAAGTCAACCTGGAAGTCTCTACGACATTCTGATCCTGAGATACCCATCTTAGTGATTTTGAATGGAAGTCAATGGTGTTTGGTTGCTAGGGTGCTCTAAATGGTTGCTAGGGCGTGGATAAGTAGTTCCCATGATGATACTTGAAGACGGATTGCTCACCCAATTACAACAAGCTAACTCTCATGTCTCTAGGACATTCTGATCCGAAGATATCACACTCTAATTGAAAGCAATAGAGTTGGTTGCTAGGGTGCTGTAAATGGTTGCGGCCGATTTGACACCTCATTTGTGGGTCTACGCCAAACGGTGCAGGATGAGTTAGGTGCTGAAGTGTATGGAAGAAGAATAAAAAGAAGAATAAGTATGTGAGATTTGCAAGCACCACTAATTAATAGTGTAAATGGACTGAATGTGATGAATTTGAACAACAGAAATATGATTATATGAATACAATTTAATTACTTTGTGCATTAACCTCATCCGTGTTAAATGGGACACACTCCTTTTATACACATGGAAAATGTGGTTCAGGATTTGGATTTATGCTACGTTAAATTATAGAGAATGTAAGTATTATTAAAGGGTACCTATTATGCAAAAAATTCACTTTTACATGGTGTTTGTACATAAATGTGAGTCTGCAGTATGTGTACACAACCACCCTACAATGTTAAAAGTCCACCCACTCCTCTTTCTTATATTTCTATTAATGAAAAACAGTGTGTCAAAATTAATGGTTTTCGTTTCTGCTCTAAAGTGATGTCACGTTAGAGCAGGCCTCACCCATGACTGGTGATGGACTCCACCCTATTATCATAGATCCTCCCCTGAGATATCTACACACAGTCCGCCATTTTTTTCCGCGCTGGATACAGTGAGAAGAATAATTCAGCTTCGTAAGCGTCATAAGTGTTCTGTTGTTGGCTGTAAAAGTGAACATAAGAGTCATTGCACACTCCCGGCATCAGAGCCACTGAAGACACAGTGGACAAGTTTTGTTTTTGAAGAAAATTTGCCCTAAAACATACAAAAATGTGTGTATGTTTGTGCAAATAATTTAACACCAGACTGCTTTGTGAATGAGTGTCAATATAAAGCAATGATTTTCAAAAAAAATTATTCTCAAGCATGGATCAGTATCAACTGTTTGTGTTCTAGCTTTATATGCTGAAGATGTAAGTATTGCACTTTATATTTTGTGAATGTTTGCAAATTGCCTTTCCGAATGTGCCTGTTAGCTTATTCCACAGCTAATGCAGCTAAAGTTACCATTGTCTCTGATTGTATTCAAGGAGACCAGATGTTCATATATATATATTCATACAGATATGGCTGAATTCCGGTATTTCGCTGTCAGTCATATTGGTTCTGATTTGTTGTTGCTGTAGTATCCGAAGCACAAGCACTAGCTGTAAAGGTACAGACCTCTTCCGGAAAGGGAGCAGGGAGCAGCAGCTCATTTGCATTTAAAGAGAAACACACAAAATCAGCGTGTTTTTGATTCCACCCAAAAAGAGGCATTTACAACATGTTATAATAAATGATCTTTGGGCTATTTTGAGCTGAAACTTCACAGACACATTCTGGGGACACCTGAGACTTATATTACCTCTTGTAAAAAGGGACATAATAGGTCTCCTTTAATCATTTTGATCTACTGACATCTAATAGTAACAGTGATTTTGTAAGACCCCACTTAACTTATACCAGTCTATTTTTATTTTGAAACATTTTATTGATTTATTGAAACGTGAAAAACGTAAACCAAAAATATTCATAAATTCAAATTACACTTAAAAAGAACGGAAAATGTAATCAAAATAAAAAAGTAGTCAAAAAAATCATACCAAATCTCTCCTACTTCTTCCACCGGCCCCTTTTTACAATGAAAAATTACTACTACAACAAGAGGAAACATACCAATACAAATTAAATCATAAATATTGAAATGTCTTAGCACATTGACCTATCTCTCAGGAAAATAGCAAAGTGCACTTCGCACTATGTCATTACCATACAATACACCCTCAATTTACATTGCAAACACAAACACTCCCACCCATGCCCACATGCCCTTTGCACTGGCATGAAAATTGTGCTTAGAACTCACACAGACATAGCACACTCTTTGCGCGCTTATGAAAATAGAGCCCCATTGTGTCTTATCGGTTTTGCATGCAAATTATTTATTTGTGTGTGTGTGTGTGTGTGTGTGAGAGAGAGAGAGAGAGAGAGAGAGAGAGAGAGAGAGAGAGAGAGAGAGAGCTTATCAGACACATTCCCAGCCTCCGACTGCAGCAGATATTTTCTGTCAGTGCGTTTGTTTTCTTTGAGAAAGTTTGGGAATATAGCAAATCACAAAAGCCTGTAATACCAGTTTGTGTTTGTTAGTCTTAATCTGTCCTCTCCAGAACAGAATCATCTTATTTGTGTAGTTATCGTGGATCTGCAGATATTATCTTCTTCTTTAAAAAAAAAAAAAAACATAATATTAATCATCATCATCCATAACAATCACAATAATACCATCAATGCAGAAAAACTTCTCCGTTACTGTTGTAACCTCCGTTCCCTGATGGAGGGAACAAGATGTTGTGTCAATGTAGTGTCACTAGGGGTCTCACTTGAGAGCCTCGGTTACCTCTTATCTTTGAGAAAAGGCCAATGAGAATTGGCAAACAGAATTGACATGCCCCTCCCCCGGACATACGGGTATAAAAGGAGGGAATCGTGCATCTGTTCAGACAGGTTTTGAGCTGTGGAGCAGAGAGTAAGTTCCTGGCCTTTTCAGCGGCTTAGTACAGTGTTGTGGCAAGATGGACACAATGTCTCGTTCCCTCCATCAGGGAACGGAGCTTACGACAGTAACCGAGATGTTCCCCTTCTGTTACTCACCCAACGTTGTGTCGATGTAGTGACATTAGGGGTCCCTATTTAAAAACACCATAACACTGAACGTGTTAAGTGGACTGCTAATGCAGGTGCAAGCAAGATGTTGCGTGCAAAAATAACATGTGCATCTCATGGGCCTTTTCTCTATATGTTTTCTCTCTATAGAGTGTTAGATGCGGCTGAGGCCATCTATGCTATAACACACATCAGGGAAGGCGTTCTTTTCAAATACTATTCTTTCAGGGGTAAAAGACTCTGTCGCTGATAGAGAGCGTTTGCAGGTCCCCAACCCTCTTGATGGAAGTGAGTGCGATCAGGAGGGCCATCTTCAAGGTTCAACTTAGCCTAGAGGCTCAAACGGGGCTCCCCAAAGGCCCGAGATGACACCGGAGAGATCCGCCTAGAAGGGTTCAGCCTCTGGGCGCCTCTAAGGAAACTGATAATCAGGTCGTGCTTCCCTAATGACTTACTGTCTACTGCATTGTGGTAGGCTGCTATGGCGGCTACATAAACCTTCAATGTGGAGGGGGACAGCCATCCCTCCAGCCTCTACTACAGGAATGAGAGCACTGACCCATCTACGCAGCTCTGTGGGTCTTCAGATTGGGAAGAATACCAATTTGCGAATAAAAGGCACTTTAGGGCATAAAGCTGCCTGGTAGAGGGAGCTCTGGCTTGAGTTATCACGTCTACGATGGCTGGTGGTAGACCATTTAGATCTTCCGCATACCCTTCCAAGGGCCAGACGTGAATGTTCCAGAGGTCTGGGCGCAGGCGTATTTGCGCAGCCCCCGGGGCCAGCTGTGTGCCAGTGCGACTGTGCCGAGTGGGGCTTCTGTCAGAGAGTACCAGAGCGGGCAGTCTCCACTCTCCGCTGAGCGTTACCTGATGTAACAGCGCATCCGCTGTGGTGTTTAGGTTGCCCGGGATATGAATGGCATGCAGCAACCTCAGCCACTGCTGACTCCAAAGGAGGAGATGGTGGGCGAGTTGCGACATGCAACGAGAGCGAATGCCACCCTGTCGATTTATATATGCTAGTGTCGCTGTGTTGTGTAGCAAATCAACAAGTGCTTGCTGCGGCTCAATGGCAGAAATCTGCGCAGGGCAAGAAATACAGCCAGAAAATCTTGGCAGATGATGTGCCAACCCAGCCGGGGCCCCATCCAGGAGCCAGCGGCTGCGTGCCCATTGCAGACGGCATCCCAGCCCAACTGGAAGGCGTCCGTAGTAACTATGACGCGTTTGAACACCTGCTTCAGGGGGACTCCTGTCTGTAGAAAACAGAGGTCTGTCCAAGGGCTGAATAAGTGATGGCAAGAAGGGGAAAGTGTCACACGGTATGTGCCGTGGTGCATCACGTGTGACATACCTTGAGGTGGGGGGGAGCAGGCGACGTCACGTCAGGGAGCATTGCTTCGTCCCGAGATGGTTGTGCTGAGGAGAAGCTGGAAGCACTTACCTTGCTCAGCGTACCCGGCCTGAGGCAGGCAACTGAGGAGGAGGTTGTGTAGCGACAACCTCTAGACTCATCACCACCTGCCAGCCTGAGGCGCGAGTGTGGTGCAGTTGGGCACGTGAAGGTGGAGGGTCCGCGTTCATTGGGGCCCGACTGCAAGTGCTCGGTGTCTGATCGGCATGACAATGCTGGTTGTGGGCACCGGCTAAGTGACCCAGGGAGTGCAGAAACTGCTTCCTTTGTGACAACATGGGTACCACAGCCCGTTGGGGATGTGGCAAGCAAAGGAAACAAAAGATTCTCTACCCGGCCGGACGTCGCTCTCCCTGGGTTGCCTTGTCTGGAGCACTTGAGAGCCTTCTGGGTCCGGGAGCTTTCTGCGGGGAGCTCTACGCTGGGGCTGAGAGCTGAGCCCGGGCGGATTTTCTGATGTCCATCTACAGGAGCCAATAATGTTTGAGTCAAAATAAGATCATCTGTATTATTTAGAAACATACTTTAGTTTAATCATGTTTTCATAGCATATATCAATTCTGACTTGCATGCTGACACCTGGGTAGGGTTGCACCAGCTGTGTGTAAGTTCTCACGTAAGTTAGGATGTAAAGTTCACACTAAGGGCTTACTAATTAGTTTGTAACTAAGCCGGTGCTTAATTTGGTTGCACCACCTGTTCTTAAGGCAAGACTTAACTAGTAGGTTGTAAACTCTCCATAAAGTAATGTGTAGATGCATAATGACGTTTACCTGTATTGATCCAATAAACAGCCTTCAAATTTGTACACAGAAGTGTTAAAAACGTGTGAATTTTAGTTTTATCTCGCTACTGTTGATGTTTAAACCTTGTCTGCTCGTGTAACAGTCAGCTGTAATAAATTATATCCCCATTAAAATCTGATACATAATAAAACAAGATTTAATGAATAGTATATTTGCCCTGTGTAAATAATAATATATAGGAACTGAATCTAAAATAAATAAAAGGTGATAAAGAAATTCTAATTCAACAGGCTGGAAAAAAAGACATTTATTAATTTTAATATCTTAAATATTTCCAATATGTTGACACTTGACACCGGACGACACACCCTGAGAACTGCACCGTTTGAACAGTTTCATGCTGAAGAGCTGCTTAAAAGTATGTTATTTTTTCTCTCTTGTAAACGTAAATGCCAACTGTAACAGCCCGGTTGAATCAAGGAAATTCGCTCTCTCACTGATGCTGTCGGTTTATTGTCCTTAATACCTTCACAACACCTCACAACACCGTAAGAGCTAGAACAGATGAATTAACATTATTGGAATTTGTAAATAATTCACGTACATATAAATGAATCAAAACAGTAGTCTATATAGCAAGAAAATTACATGATTAATACTAACATTTATCATAAACAACTTAAATTACTTATAAATGAAACAAGCACATATAAAACAATTATAAAGACAAGATATGCTATGTAACATTATACAAGTACATAAACAAGTGCCCAAAACTAAATCAAATAACTGAGGGTTATTTACACCAACATCATCATATATGTCGAAACGATTGATGACTATCATGCAAAACATGAGCACATTGATGTCATTAAATTAGTCTGCTTTTTTATTCCAACCATTACTCCTGGTCGGAGGCTTCCGTAAATATTTAGTTCATACGTAGGTTTATGTTCTACCTAAGTTTAATGGTGCAATGCTCAAATATTTAGCAGTGCATAAGTTGTGACTTAATGCCCATTTACGCCACAACTAGGCTAAGTTGTAATGTAGGTATAGCTGGTGCAACCGGCTCCTGGACTTGTGTGTGTGGCTGTGCGAGCTGCAGTGACTTTGGTTATAGCAAGCGCAGAAGCGAGCGACATGGATTTCAGTGCACATGCATCAGCTTTGTATTTTCGATTAAACTGCGTTGCTTTTACAATCGTTGATTTTGTGGGTTACTACATTGAATTTAGATAGATCTATTTCTTTTTTCCAGGATTATCAATCTAAATTAATGCACTGACAAATAAAGTAAATTGCTGAAACTCAAACTTGAGATTTTACTGGGGCACAGCAGATTTATACTGGGGCACGTGCCCCAGTAAAAGGGGTCCAGTGATGCCCCTGCTGGCTACCATCTCTGGAGTTTGCTATATAGTTTGAATCTCAGGGTGTGCTGAGTGACTCAATCCAGGTATCCTACGCAACCAAATTGGCCCTGTTGCTAGGGAGGGTAGAGTCACATGGGGTAACCTCCTCATGGTCGCTATAATGTGGTTCGCTCTCGGTGGAGCGTGTGTTTAGTTGAGCGTGAATGCTCCGTAATAATGTGCACAACAAGCCACGTGATAGGATGCACAGGTTGACGGTCTCAGACGCAGAGGCAGCTGAGATTCGTCCTCCGCTACCTGTACTGAGACGTGTCACTATGCCACCACTAGTACTTAGAGCACATTGGGAATGGGGATTCCAAACTGGGAGAAAAAGTAATAAGTAATAAGTAATAAGTCCCTGTAATAAGTTCACTGTAAGTCGCTTTGGATAAAAGCATCTGCCAAATACATAAATGTAAATGCAAAATGAAAAAATGGACCTGGAAATCTGAAATGCTTGGGCGTGTATTATTATTATTTTATTTTTTAACATACATTAAATTGTATTCTGGCCTGGCTTTTCTGTAATAAAATATACAGAAAATAACAGAATTTTTCTGCCATTTGAGAGTAAATCAATCAAGATCTATAACACTGCAAAGAATGGAGAGGTATTCGAGCTAAAGAACCGTCTGCTCTGAAGACCTAATTTAGTTTTGTCTTGTTTTCAGGAACATTGTTGGACACATATTGGTGAGCATATACACAGACACTGACTGCAATGTAAAAGTCTGGGAAATGTCAACAAACACTAGACTTCTAAATAGTTACTGGAAAGGCCACCACTACAGGGACGTGTCCAAGCATTTCATTGAAGGCGCCAGTGTCATAGTGCCGTTCATTTATAATCTGTGAACGTTTGCACAACAAAGGCAACCACATTTCTGAAAGCCATAAATACCATAATAAAATTTTAAATCCTGACCTGGGCAAAAGCCAGTTGTGATCTTACATTCATAAGATTTTGTTGCACATTAGGGCAGGTTATATTCATTTTGAAGTGTGTTACAAGATGGTATCATTGAAGGTCTGAATGTGCAGATGTGAAGTACTTGAACAGAGCTATGGGAACTCAGAAGGTCATGACGACAAACAGCACCGCTCTCACATTTAATAGCTCAAATACACTGGCAACATAAGATCAAATGACATTGCATGTGAAACAAGAATTTGATTTGTATTTGCTTGGTTAACTGCAATGACGATCAACTTAAAAATGTTTCAGCCAAAGCTGGTAGGATCATTTTCACATAAGGGTCAAACAAACAAAGGGTTGCCATGATATCTCGACATCTTTGCTTGAAGCCAAGAGCTCTGATGACATTTGACATCATTTGGATGCATCATCCATTTTCACACCCAGTCATTGTGTCATGAATGAGCACTATGAAACATTTGCTGAGGAAATTGGAAAACAATAGAGGTCAATAATATTCATAAATTCCATTTCAAACATTTTTACATAATTTGAAAGATATTTCATTTTCCCCCATTATAAACTTTCAAGACACTGTGTAGCTAAATTGATGCTTGTGATTTCTCTCACCAATGTTGTGTTTTACAATGTATGTTTAACCAGCTGCTCTTCAGCAAAACAATTAACAATCACTGTTAAATTTATAAGTGCGTTTTTATCTGTTTGGACAAGTATCTCTTTTCACATCCAGATTGCCCTCATCATTAGACTTTATTTGAACTGGACTGAGTTGACTGGAATTGCTTTCTCTGGTTCATTTGCTCTCCTGATGAAGCATCACAAATCTAAGATGACATATGTGTCGCCCTTATTGTTCTAGTGCTGTTCACACTCCATAGAAAGAGATTTACTTCCATTTTAAAATATTTGTACAGCTTGTCTATTCCATCGATTAAACTATTCTTATCAGTGCAAGTCAATCTACTATTATAGGCAATTGTTAGTTGACAGATACTGTATTGGTATGTTATTTTGAATTGTGAATTTAGAACTGAGATTGCTTCAGTCCTACACTAATTCAGATTTTATGGACGCACATGGAAAAGCATGAATAATTGAAATAACATTTGTTTGTGACAGCTTATAGGAACAGTTCACCCAAAAATTTTAATTCTGTCAAAGTTTGTATTTGTATTGACAAATTTGTATAGATGTAATTTGTAACCTGTATGACTTTCTTTAATCTGCAGAACACAAAAGGAGATTTTTTTTTAATAAATAATGTATTTTCAATACAATGGCAGCTGATAGTTATACACTTTAAAGCTTAAAAAAAGGACCCAAAAGTATCATAAAAGTAGTTCATGCAACTCATGCTTTATATTCTACTGTCTTCAGATTGTATGGTTTTGGTGAGAAACGACCCAAAATGTAAGTAATTTTTGTAAAATCTTGACATCTATAGCATCTATAGTGTCCATGCGAGATCTTCCGTTATCTAGTGCAAAATGTTTGCAGACAAAACACACAGTTTTCCCTTAAAAAGCTTAATTGCTCAGCAAACAAAATGTTCTTCTCATTGCTATGATCTGTTTCACAGAATACTTCTTACTGCTGTCCCAGCCATGCATTTAGGAGTGGCACAAAGCACAAATTGAAAAACAGCCCCTATTGACTTTGACTCAGTCTGGACAAAAGGTTATCTTTGTGTACTTGATACTCCAAACAAAACAAAAAAGAGTGAGAGAGAGAAATATGTGGAAGAAGTAAGATAAAGGTAATAGCAAAATTTATCCAGGTACTCATTATACCCTGCTTCAAATGTGTAGATGGTTAGGGTTAGGCAAAATGAATGTTACAGAAGTAATTAGTTTGCCATCTCATTGTGACATGCAAGAAAGAAAAAAACAGTCTAATTTTTAGAGGCTTTAGAGAGCACCTGGTCTGATTGTACTCACTGCAGTTCAACCAAATGTCTTATTAGGGCTGGGCGATATGGCAAAAAATATTAGCATCGTATTCTTTTTCACATCATTTGATAGCGATTTTTATCACGATATTGAATCATGAATTTCCAAAAAAAAAGAGAAAACAAAATCCTAAAAAGTCTAAATAGTCTTTATAAAACTGCGTTGGGTGCCAAGACACTGAGGGATCTTCTATGAAAATATTACAATATTATATAGAGTTTATCAATTGAGTGCAGTTGGATATGAATGTTATAAGATCATCATTCATTCCATGGCTCTCCTGCAAGTACACCAAGCCAAGGCACTGAAAAAACTGCACAAGGGTATTTCCGCCCCGGGAATGATGCAGGAGCTGCGCTCGGCAACCGATCTTGACCTCCGGGCAACAAAGGTCATGGCGCTGTCTCTCGGGCGGACGATGTCCACTTTGTTGGTCCAGGGGCACCATCTGTGGCTTAACCCGGTCGAGATGCGCAAGGCCGACAAAACACGCTTCTTGAATGCTCCCATTACCCAGACTGGCCTATTTGGTGACACTGTCAGGGACTTTGCCCAGCAGTTCTTGGCAGTGAAGCAGCTGATGGAGGCTATTCAGCACATCCTGCTCAAGATCCTGCACCCTGTCTGCTCATCGTCAAGGGCTTCTCCCTGCGGCAGCTCCCCCGGCGTGGAGACCCCCGCTGGAAGCAGACGCCACCCGTCTCACAGCTGCCCGCTAAGAAGAAAACTTTGAAGTGCCCCTGAGACACGACCCAGGGATGCGAGGATCCACTGCCTTGCAGCTGTTAAGCAGACCACTCCATCCCCCGGTGGAGGGCCAGGAGGATCTTTTGTTTCCTTTTGATTTAGTTTTGCCGCACGCTCCAGTAGCTGTGGTACCCAAACATTGAACAAAAGAGCAGTTTCCTCTGGGTCGCATAACTGGTGTGTTCGGCCTTCACCCCGACCACCGTCTTCTATCTCTCTTTGGCATGTCCAGCGTCCAAGTGGCAGTTTCCCCGCCCCTGCGCACCAAGCTGTGGCACAAACATACTCAAACCCGCATGGTTTCGATGGGCCAAGGGGATGAAACACCTCCTCCCCCCTCCTAGATCGATCTGCCGGTGAGTATCAGGAGTCAAGATAGTGCTTCGATGTCTCTCGAATCGGCACCGCCACAGAGCTCAAACCCAGTCAATGTGGTCTCCCCGGCTCCACCCTGCCATGAGGCTCTACCCTCCAGTATTTCCGAAAAAAAAATTTTCCCCTGGTCCCCCTTGCCTGGAGCTTGGACACGTGGCTCGCAATTTCCAACACGTCGCGATGGCTGACCCGGACCGTCTGCCTCGGCTATGCGATTCAGATCGCCAGGCGCCCGTTCAGGTTTGCCGGTGTCCACTTCACCAAGTGGTGGGTTGCAGCCAATCTTGGACTTACAAGTTCTGAACACTGCTTTACACAGACTCCTGTTCAAGATGCTGATGCTAAGGCGCATTCTAGCGAGTGTCCGGCATCAAGATTGGTTCATACCAGAAGACCTGAAGGACGCGTACTTCCACATCTCGATTCTACCTCGACACAGACCCTTCCTGCGGTTTGCATTCGAGGGTCAGACATACCAGCACAAAGTCCTTTCTTTCAGCCTGTCCTTCTCCCCACGCATCTTCACGAATGTCACAGATGCTGCCCTTGCCCATTAAGGGAAGTGGGCATTAACATTCTCAATTACCTCAACGACTGGCTAATCTTAGCTAATTCTCGAGACATGTTGTGTGCACACAGGGACCTGGTGATTGGTCAGACTGAAGCTCCTTCAGTCGTCTCAGACAGAAGGCCGCAGTCAAACTGAAATTATTTCAGAGGCTTCTGGGGCATATGGCATCCTCGGGTCGATGCATATGAGACCAATTCAGCACTGGCTCCGGACTTTAGTCCCAAGATGGGCATGGTGCCACGGGACACATCGTGTGGCCATCACAACGACCTGTCACCACCTTTTCGGCCCTTGGAACGTCCTTGTATTTCTACGGGCAGGGGTTCCTCTAGAATAGGTCTCCAGGTGCATCGTGCTTACAACCGACGGACTGGGGCACTGTTTGAAACGGGCACATGGCTGCTGGCTCCTGGACAGGCCCACGGCTACGTTGGCACATCAACTGCCACAAATTGTTGTCAATACTGCTCGCCCTGGGAGGTTCCGGCCGTTGATCCAGGGCAAGCATGTGTTGGCTCGAACAGTCAACACGGTGACAGTAGCATATATCAACCGCCAAGGTGGGTTACACTCCCCTCGTATGTCACTGCCTGGACTACGCAAATATGCGTTCCACCCAGTGAGCCAGGAGGTCAGGCTGGATGAGAAGCAGGTCACCCCCAGTATGTCCGGGGAAGGGGCGTGCAAATACCACTCGCCAATTCCCATTGGCCTTTTATCAAAGATCAAAGGTGTCTCTGGCTCTCAAGAGTGACCCCTAGTGTCACTACATCGACACAACATCTTGTTCCCTCCATCAGGGAGTGGAGGTTACGGAAGTAACCAGGATGCTTTCTAGAATACTTATTTCCCAGTGTTGGCTAACAAAATGCCAACACTCCACTCCAGTGCAACACATACAGTTGAAGTCAGAATATACACCATAGCATACACCTTAGCCATCTACATTTAAACTCAGTTTTTCACAATTTCTGACATTCCCTGTATTAGGTTAGTTAGGATCACTACTAAAATTTAAGAATGTGAAATGTCAGAATAATAGTAGAGAGAATTATATATTTTAGCTTTCATCACATTCCCAGTGGGTCAGAATTTTACATACACTTTGTTTATATTTCGTAAATCCCCAAATACTTTTTTTTAAATAATTGAGATGTTGCTTCAATATATCCACATAAATTTCCTTCCTCATGATGCCATCCATTTTGTGAAGTGCACAACTCCCTCCTGCAGCAAAGCACCCCCACAACATGATGCTGCCACCCCCATGCTTCACTGATGAGATGTATTCTTTGGCTTGCAAGCCTCACCCTTTTTCCTCCAAATATGACGGTGGGCATAATGGCCAAAAGGTTCCATTTTTGTTTCATCAAACTAGAGAAAATGATAAGATCTTAGTCACCTTTTTTATGGTGGTTTTAGAGCAGTGACTTCTCCTTGTTGAGGAGCCTTTAAGGTTATATCGATGTAGCACTCATTTTACTGTGGATAAAGATACTTGTCAACCTGTTTCCTCCAGCATCTTCACAAGGTAATTTGCTGTTGTTCTGGGATTGATTTGCACTTTTCGCACCAAACTATGTTCATCTCTAGGAGACAGAATGCGTCTCCTTCCTGAGCAGTATGATTATACTTGTGTACTATTGTTTGTACAGATGAATGTGGTAACTTCAGTAATTTGTAAATTGCTCCCAAGGATGAACCAGACTTGTGGAGGTCACACATATTTTTCTGAGATCTTGGCTGATTTCTTTTCATTTCCCCATGATGTCAAGCAAAGTGGCACTGAAGGTAGGCCTTAAAATACATCCACAGGTACACCTCCAATTCAGTACACCTATCAGGAGCTAATTGACTACTTGTAAAAAGGCTTGACATTGTTTTCTGGAATTTTCCAAGCTGCTTAAAGGCACAGTTATTTTGGTGTATGTAAACCTCTGACCCAGAGGTTCCCAAAAGCATCGTAAGCTTAAGCTGATCATAGAGACCATTGGGGCCAATGGTTTCTATGATCTTCTTAGGTGGGAAATGCTGCCCTGATCGTTTCTTCCAGACCAGAGAGTTGATTTCATCTTAAAAAAGAAAAAAGTCTTTAGACCAAAGTAGTTATAACTGTATGTTATTACTGAGTATTCATATGTTTAGATTCAATCAATAATGAAAGTACAATATTGAGAGCTGTTATAGTTGTTTGGCATCAGAATTACAGATTTGTCCATTTGTAAACGCATTCCAAAGTTACATTTTATTTCTCCCAACAGGTGTCAGTGAAATGTTTTATTCCTCGAATTAAGCCTCACAAATGTAAATGAGTGAACTCTCCAGAGGTAAATTTCTGTGTCATCAAAATATGCAAACGCATACAAGGCAACATTTCACCATCCTTCCCTGATGTGACTGGAATGCAAATATCTAAAGACAGGTACCTGGGAGACAGTATGAGCGATGTTTTAAAGAGTTGAGTTTCATGTTTTGAAAATATTTAACACATACATAGTGCATTCTTGAATGTGCCCCTTGACAGCGCTGGATGTTTGGCCTTGTTGTACAGCAGACACCCCCTGTTGTGTCACTCCTCTTCCTCTTGGAGTAATCTACAGTATGGGGTAACTCATTTGGCAACAGTCCTGTTTCTTTTACAAAGAGGCCATGGCAGTGAACCATATGCATATAAAAACAAACTCCTGGGGACAGGTTAATAGGACCCACAGTCCTCATAGTGATTAGAAGAGGCACTATGCCCTTAAGTCTGGGAGTCAAGGTAACACACAGTCCACAGACCAGTCTTTACTATAACATTACAGTATATATAAATTGTCTATACCAGCAGACATTTGATAGTAGAAAACAAAGCAAAGATATTGATTCTTCAAGGAATATTTCACCCAAAAATGAAAACTCTACCCTAATTCACACCCTTTCTCGCCTTTTTTTTGGATAAACTACCTCTTTTAATAAGTGATTTTGTAGCCGAACAAGACTTAAAATTCAATCATAATAAATTTGTAAAACACTTGTTGATTTTTATAGAAAGCTGAGGATTGTATCTGTCATCTATGTGCAGATCAGTAATAGGACCAAACCAAAAGAGAAATGTTACAGAATTGTGCTAGAAGTCCACTTTAGTTCAAATAACATGAAGAATGTGACATCGTAAAAGTAATGATTTTCGGAACAAAATAATAACACAACCCAAGTCCATTACTTCAAATATTGTAATGCAGACATTCCATTGAACTTCCTTTCACCTCCAAAGAGCAGACGCTGCCTTTTTTCCCTGGAGGACACATTAAAATTCCCTCCAAGTTGTTAGGGTTTTGTTTAAATCCAAAATATTCCACTTATTAAACCTTTTAAAAGAGATGGAAATGTGAACTATAGAATACAGTTATATATGGGGCTTGTGACTTAATTAGTGTAGTGATACTTGCCACTGGCAATACATGCTTAATCGCCCAGCATGAGAGTGTGACTGCCTACTTCTCACTTCTAACTGAATTAAGGCCCCTCTATACTTCATATGAAATCGAAGAAGAAGAACAAATGGATATGATGTAATTTAGAACAAAATGTGGAGCAAAAAAATGTGCATTCATTTTGGTGGTTCATAACAGCTCACCTGGGCGAACTCTCCAAGTATAGGCTAAACACCTTCTTAATGCCATTGTTCCACGTCATCAGTAGATGTGAAATTAAGCTCCACCTACTTCAAGTTTACATTCTTCATTCACAATTTAACATGAACACACCGGGTTGCATAGTAATTAGCGAGCTGCTGCAAATGTACTTACATCTCTACAATCATTCATATAGACTTTTTCCAAGACCGTGTCATGCAATTTTGTTTGTGAGTCTACAAAATGAGTAAAATCTACTCAAATACTCTCAAGTGCCCATTCACACATGTGCCATCTGCAGCGAAAGCCATTCACACATCTGTCCAAATTAAAGGCTTGTTCACACCAAACCCGGTATGAATGTTTGTTCCAAACAAGCGTTTATACAGTAACAATGGATTCTGATGCAATCCGAAGGATTTTACAGTGAGTCTTCTGATTTTTTTTTCTTCGGACTGTGATGAAAACTGAATGACCAATGAGATAAGAGATTTTTATTAGCGCTGCAGCTGCTAAATTCAGCATGCTGGTGGTGCTAACACCAGCATTGGACGTACAGATGAAAATTATATTATACTTAAAAAAAAAAATGATAGTTGCAGTTCATGAACCCTTTGTACTGCATAAGCCCGGTCTGTTTTTGAAAGTCTGCTTATGGTGTTTTGTCTTAATGTGCATTATTTAATATGTATATCACTGTGCCTGTTATATTCTCATGGCATTAAAAATAGCAGCAAGGTTCAGCAATTAATTTGCACTAAACTCGTAGTAAAATAAACCATAAAAAGATCTGTTACATCAGGGGTCGGTAAAGCCTCCACATGCGCCATGTCACTGTGGTAATGCACTCAACATGCCATGTGATAAGATGCACAGATTGACTGTCTCAGACATGGAGGCAACTTAGATTTGTCCGCCGCTACCCAGATTGATGAGTCACTATGCCACCACGAGGTCCTAGAGCGCACTGGGAATTGGGCATTCCAAGTTGGGGAGAAAAGGGGTGAAAATTAAAGAGAGAGAATGGTGTGGCATGTGTCTGAATGTTTGCAAATAGTATACAGTTGCTCTGCATTTTAGAATTTACTTTCACCCCGGAACGAAGGACGAAGAACTTATCCGGAAGTATATCGGGCCTTTAGTCAGCAATTAGAATTAGTGAATTAGGTAATCTCACAGGATAGACAGTAAGGCTTATTCATGATCATCCTTTGTAAGTCTCTTTGGATAAAAACAACTGCTAAATAACTAAATGTAAATTATTCACATTGATGCATTTTGAATGTTCGTTGTGAAAAAGATTTTGAATAGAGAAAATGGATTCTCCATTCACACCAGGCACTCGTCCACTAAGAGACCCAATATATAGAGACCATTAGTTCTTTTAATTATTATTATTTATTTGGCCTACTAACTGTAGTAAACTAACTGACCAATGAGAGATGTTGTCATGTCTAGATGTGTTTTTGTTTTGTTTTCAAGTCTTTTATTTTCAGCCACGGAGGTTGTTTCAAAGTCTCTGTTCATGTTCCCGACCATGGAGGTAATATCCAAGTCTCTGCCCATGTTCACGACCACAGAGGTCGTTTCAAAGTCTCTGACCATGTTCACGACCACTGAGGTCGTTCCCGAGTCTCTGTCCATGCTCCACGACCACAGTGGTCTTTCCCGAGTCTCTGTCTACGCCCACGACCACTGAGGTCGCTCCCGAGACTCTGCTAATGTTCACGACCACTGATGTCTTTTCCCAGTCATCCAGGACTCCTAGTTTTGAGCATCCCATGGCTCCGCCTTCCACTTTACCCCACGTCATGGCAGCCACGCCTCAGCCTGCTCCATGCCATGTCACAGCCATGTCTCAGCCTGTTCCATGTCATGTCACAGCCGAACCTCTGTCAACTCCATGCCATGTCTCAGCCAAGCCCCAGACTGCTCCATGCTATGTCACAGCCAAGCTTCAGTCTGCTCCACGCAATGTTTCAGCCAAGCCCGACTGCTCCATGCCTGGTCACAAGCAAGCCTCTGCTCCACGGTCCAGGCGCGCCTATATGTCATGTCTAGATATGTTTTGATTTCAAGTCTTTTTTTTATTTTGAAAAAAAAAAAGTTCCTTAGTCATGTGATCTCTTGTTTTCATTAGTTTATTGTTTAATTATCTTTTTTAGAGTTCTGTTTGTTCATTGGTTTATGTTCCCCCATGTCATGTATTTAAGCCCTCATGTTACCATTGTCCATTGTGGAGTATTGTAAAGGGAGCATAGATATTTCTTTTTTAATAAAAATAGGTAATTTTAATATCAGGGGCATTTTCATTTCTGACACTGGTAACAGGATAGATCACACTCTAAGAGAGCCAATTCACTCATAACTGAATTTGGGAAACCATGTATAGTTACTGCATTCTGGCTTTGCAGCACAGTATTGTTTTGCTAGATTTCCCTCTTTCCATGAAAACTGCAAATTAAATTTTGATTTTAGGGTTGTAACACAATAATACATATGTGTATTAGCCATCAGAGAGGAAATAAGCCCTTAAACTTGTCCCACATTTCTAATGATACTTTTGAGAATACACCCATCCAAATGAAAGTGTTCAAAGTTAAGATCCAATATAATGAGGAGATCGGTCCAAGCAAGGCTTGTCCTGGAATGCTTATGGTTTGAGCAGCAGATAGGCTAGAGTAAAGAGACGAACAGATCCCTGTTTAAACATCCTCCAAATGGCATGCTCTGACGTCCTACGGCTGAAAAGAAACACTACATGTTGACACTGTGTGTGCGGTAGATGTTTTTACGTCAGAGATACTCTAGTTTTTTTTTTTCTCTTCTGGAAGTGCTTGTTTATTTGAATGGTGTATTACAGCTTTCCATTGTCTGGTCCTGTCTACATTCTGTCCTTATGAGAAATAGCAGAAAGACAGTGGGCAAACAGAGTGGTGTGAGGTCTAATAAAAAAAAAAAACCTGTCCTTATTCAGGGAATTTAAACAAAATGGAAACGTCAGTTCTACACTGAGCATTCAATCTGATGTCAGTAACTAACCCATAACAAATGTGGCAAGAATGCTGTTGTACTGAATATCTGCACTGTCGCAGGCAAGTGTGATATTGCTTTTACACAACATCTATATAAAGATATAAAGTGAAAATAGAGTAACTTCCTGTACAGAAAAAATTTTAATCAGAAACTTTGTATATTTTGTCCGCTGCCAATGGTAATAGAACAGAGAATGGAAAAAGTGGACCTTCATTCTGGGTTTTCCATTTCACACTGTCACTTAATGGTGAATCCACTCTGAGCAATCATGAAGCAAAAAACTCACAAATGCATCAACTTTCAAAAACCCACTCTTAGCACCAGGCAAAATAACACAACCACTCACAAACACAGACAAGCAGCGTGATTCAAACACTGAAATGCACTAGTGCTGTTATACTAAATATCAGAGCTTTTGGAACATTGCTTGGCCCATCAGATTAAAGGGCCAGAACTAACTGTTGTATACATTATAAGTAATTGGGTTAAATGCTGATTAACTTTAAGAGGCACTCATTGTATCCAGAAGTAAATCAGACAATGCATCACACGATATATTTTTTTTCATAATCCTTTACGTAATGAAGCAATACAGCTGGTAGCACCTAATGTAATAAGGAATTTTTAATTGTCCTTAGAGTCTTTGTGTTCAACTGGAAAAAGGGGTAAAAACAGGATCTGAACAGGTCAAGTGGAAAACCCTCATCCCCAAAGTGATTCAACATAACCTCGAACAGCACAAACAAATGAAGCATGACCTTGAATATTTAATGACTGCACCATTCCAAAACTTTTTTTCCATTAATCACTGTACATTTTTTCCTCAGTGCTACCTGGGGTCTTTTGCTTGATAGTATTTTCCACTATTAATGCTAACTAAGTGAGGGATTAGTTAATGTGATATCATTATCCAATGTCTGCAGTTTGTTTATTGATAATGCAATCTGATTTATTCCGAAGGATTTACCCTCGATAAGGAATTCTCCTGTGGATACACCCAGGCAAATAACAAAATGATTTGCTACAGAGACCATGTTGTATACACTAGATAAATGAGACATGACTTATTTTTTTCCCTTTGGCAAGACATTTTTCCGCCTGTGAGCAAGATCGCAGGAAAGACTTTTCACATTTGGACCACTGTGTCAAAATTACAACCATTACTATCTTAATTGTGTCCATGGGGAATCAAAGGAATTAAAGTATAGTTCAAGTTATTTGGAAAGCATAATGGAGCTTATTGCATAATGCTTTGCCACAAATCCATTTGTTGCAGATCAACGGCGCCCAGGCAGAATTGTCCCAGATTGCTGGGATGTGCTGTCAGCACGCTAGGCTTAAGGTGAGGGAAATCTGGCTCATTAGCTGATAAATTTCAGTACCCTAAGGCACACTTAAAGGGACAGTTCACCCAAAAGGAAAGTACAGTCATCATTTACGCACCCTCATGTTGTTACAATGCAAATTGTTTGGATGCCTTTCAAAAAGGAGAAAATAAGGCAATATGTAAGCTACAGTTACCAATCACTTTCATCGTATGGAAAAAATAAAATAAATGGTGAAAATAAAAAAATAAAAAGTAAATGGTGACCGAGGCAAACATTCTGCCTAATTTTTTATTTTCTGAAAAAGTCATACATGTTTGAATTGGTGAGAAAATTGTGACAGAATCTTCATTTTTTTGGGGGGTGAACTATCCCTTTAAACACTCCTGACTACATAAACAACTTATGTGAAATAAAACCAAATAAGTCTCCTTGTGAACAATCAATGCTGGTGCACAGCAGGCAGATTTACGAGGCAGTGTGGACAGTCAGAGAGGTCGAGGGCAACTCCAGCTAACCTTCGGGACATTTTACTCAGTAGGGTCCTGCAGCCAGCGCGAGGGGCTGTCTAATCCCCAGCTGAGAGGGGATCAGTCATCAACAAGCCCACTACATTCCTCAGTGTTCTCCAGCCAACATGAGCAGCTGTAGGCAGCAATGTCTGCATCAAAGCTCTGCAACAGAAGAAACTAACAGAGAAACACCCAGAGAAAAAAAAAAGTCAACTACCATAACATGGGCTTCATTTTATACAACAGAAAAGAGAGAAAGTATACACATCCAAAATTTCACCAACAGGTGCCGGATAAAAGAAAAAGGTTTGAAAATAAAATGAGGAAAATATGCACACTGTTTTACTCTTCCCTTTTATTTATATATATATATATATATATATATATATATATATATATATATATATAAAAAAAAAAAAAAAAAAAAAAAAAAACAACGATCAGCGAGATCTTCATCAGGCACACATCAATAGGCAGCACTTCATTAAATATCCTTGTTTCAAACACACACACCTCATTGTCTAACAATCAGAAGCAATTATCTCATAATCATTCACACTCAATGTGAACAATTAATTAGGGACAAATTCTAAAAACAACAGTGCATACATTATTATCATAGAGATTAAAACGATCTACACAACTCTCAGAAATATTCAGTGAATCGCATTTTAAAGACAATGCAGTAATTTGAATAGAAACATTTAGAGTAATATAAATAATTGGGACATAGGTCAGAATTAAACACATACACGTACAAGAAATGTAATCAATTAAATACAATTTTTAGTGGCACGTGATGACACCCTTGATTTTAAATCCTTTGCCTAAATGAGGGTGAGAAAAGACAGTTGTTTAAATAATAAAATGACATTGGGCACAGTGGCCACAACTGTATTTGCAGAATGGGATAGATGATATGAAACGAGTAGGTCGGTCTACAGGTACATCTGCTCTCACAACAAAATTACACACATTAGGGGACATTTATATTCAAATATAGGTGACTCTCCGAAAACATAATTAAAAGCAGGATCAGATTTTAAAATGTACCAATGTTTGTTTAAAATCTTCTTTAGATCTGAACAAATGGGAGAATACTGAAATAAGCACGCAACATTTCTATTATTTTCAGATTTATTCCACTTTGTAGCCAAGGACGTCTCCTGATTTTCATTTTCAAATCTAAGCAGACTCTATCCAATTTTCATTATAACCTCTTGTGGCAGCGGGGGTGTGGTCAAGCATCCGTCCAGAGAGAGAGAAAGCGGTAAGGGCGCTTGCACCTGAGCTAGATTATGTATAACACCTGTCTCTATTTCCAGTGAGCATGGGGAGAGCGGCATATAAGCAGCCACACCACCAGCGGAGAGAGAAAGAGTCTGGCACGAGAGTCTCACGGAGTCACAAGCTATCGTGTTGCGATAAAGACTCTGTGATGATTAAGAGGCTGTGACTAGGAGCCTGTGATGCTAAAGAGTTTGTGAAGCTGAAGAAGTTACGGTGCCAGTTGTGACTGTGTCAACCCAATGTTAGCTCACCTGATACCTGAAGCACCCTGTCTCAGTGTCCTCCTTACCTCATTCTGAATGGCTTCACTTACACTGGTGCCGAAACCCAGGAATACAATTGAGTTGGAGGAAGTATGCCCCATGGAGACCCCGTCATTGGCAGAAATCCTCAAGTCCCTTGCTGGCCTACACCAATCACACCAACAATCCCTGCTTGAGCTGAGACAAGACCAGGATTGTAATATCTTCAAGATTCTACGAGCTCAAGCAGAGGATCGGCATGCGATCCGGAGCCTCCTCAGCCAGGAAAAAGCCCCGGCAGTGACCCCGGACACCACATCCCCCATGCCCCCACCCACGCTTCAGAAAATTGGGGCGGCATATGATCCTGAGGCATTCATAGTCATAAATTGAGCATACCACCGAGATCTGGGGCTGGGCAAGTGGCCAATAGGCTCATCCTGCCGGCGGATAGTCTCCTGTCTTTGACCTGAAGAAGTCCATCCTGCAGTGGGTTGGCCGAGTCTAGAACAGAATCGCCAGCTCTTCCGTGCCCAAAGGCTCAGAGATGCCTGCCGGAGATGGCTACTGGCAGGGAACTGTGACATCGCAGGAGTGATTGACCAGGTGGTGCTGGAGCAGCTAACCCATTGACTGCCAAAAGGAATGGCAGAGTGGGTCCAGTGCCACCGCTTGGCATTGCTGGAGGAAGCGGTCCAATTGGCGGAGGACCATATGGCACCCTCTCACTCTGCTCTCTCCCCAGACCCCGTTCCTGCCCCGTGGAGGCGAGGATTCCTGCCACCAAAGCCAGTATCCTGTGCGTGGGGGTTTACACTGTCCACAGCATCGACAGTGCCCCACCGCTCTCCCCCTCAGGTGGTCTGCTGGAGTTGCAGGGATCAGGGACACTTCCGGGATCAATGCCCTGAGATGGAGCTGGGGACAGTGTTCCGGATCCCCTAAACTCTGCAGGCTACCCCCGATCAGGTCGGAGCATACCGGACACCGGTAAGAGCCAAGGGGGGTACTCACCAAGCATTGGTGGACACAGGTTGTAATCAAACCACTATCCACCAACACTTGTTTCAATGTGAGGCTTTGGGCACAATAAAAAGGGTAAGGGTGTAATGTGTGCATGGGGATATTCACAATTACCCCATGGTTACCCTTGTTATAAAATTTCAGGGAACAAATATACAGTGGAGGCCGCGGTTAGTTCCCGCCTCACCCATTCACTGATTTAGGGGACTAAATGGGCCATTGCTTTGTATTAGTCCTAGTGGACTATGCAACGTGATATCCATAAGCAGTGCCTTTATGCTGCATCTCAGCTCATAGTGTTGCAGAGGCACTCGTCAAAATAATCTCCCGGGTGGTGATTCCGAAAGAGATCCTCACTGATCAGGGCACAACCTTTATGTCACGGACACTACGTGAGCTTTATGAACTACTGGGCATTAAGTCAATTCGCAACAGCGTTTACCATCCACAAACAGATGGCCTGGTGGAGCGATTTAATAAAACCCTTAAAAACATGATTCATATGTTCGTGCACTCCACACCTTGGGGCAACTAACACAGGAGAATTTGCTCCAAGCTCAAGACCAACAGAGCCAACTGTATAACAGGGGAACTCGGCTGCAGAAATTTGCCATCAAATATATCACCTCAACCTCCTGAAATTATGGAGGGAGGTGGTCTGGCTACGGTAGTTCCAGAGAGGGCAGAGCTCGGGCCGGAGGTGAAAACAAAACACAATCATATCACCCCGGTCACTTGCGGAGACCACCTTGCAGAGGTTGCCAAATTGCAACAGGAGTTTACACACATGTTTTCCTCTCTACAGGGTCGTACAAACCTCATCCATCACCTCATCGAGACCGAGCCATCCCTACCGCTTGCCTGAATAAAAAAAGAAATGGATGCAATGCTCGATAAGGGGGTAATAGAGGAATCCCACAGCGATTGGTCCAGCCTGGTTGTTCTATTTCCTAAGTGCGACGAGTCTGTAAAGTTCTGTGTGGATTATAGAAAAGTAAATGTGGTGTCTAAATTTGACGCATATCCAATGCACGGCTCACTTTTATTCGACACTGTATTTAACAAAGGGTTATTGGCAGATGCCTTTAAAACCAATGTCCCATGAGAAAATAGCATTCTCAACACCGTTTGCCCAACACCAATTTGTGACCCTTCCTTTCGGTTTGTTTGGGGTCCCGGCTATGCTTCAGCACCTTATGGACCGAGTCCACAGACTGCACTCTGCGTACGCCGCTGCCTATCAAAGTAATGATAGGCATATGCAGTTTCTGAGTGCGGTTCTTAGGTCACAGTGACGGGACTCACGGCAGAGCCCAAGAAACAGTTCCTGGGGCTGGCTGGCTATTATAGGAGGTTTGTGCCTAATTATTTGGAAGTCACCAGCCCGCTGACCAATCTAACTAAAAAGGGAGCCCCAGAACCAGTCCAGTGGGTGGAACTGTGCCAACAGGCTTTTATACAGATGAAAGCTGCGCTTTGTGGTGGGCCATTGTTACATGCTCCTAATTTTTCTCTCCCTTTTGTTGAACAGATCGATGCATCGGACAGGGGGTTGGGAGCCGTGTTGTCCCAGGTGGTGGTGGAGGAGCGCCCGTTGCTGTACATCAGCCGGAAGCTTTCAGCAAGAGAGGTGAGGTACAGCAGAGTTGAGAATGTGTATCTGGCCATCAAATGGGTGGTCCTCACCCTTCGATACAACCTCATGGGATGGGCTTTCACCCTCACCACGCCCCGCTCCAGTGGCTCCATCGAATAAAGGATACCAATGCGTAGATATCTGGCTCTTCAGCATGAAGCTCTACATGATTACATTTCTTTGTGGGTAAGCCTACTTTGGAAAAACACAACGCACTTTAAAAACAAGTATTGAAGAACATTGTAGTACACGTACAAATTATCAAAGAAACACTGTAACAGTTCATTTGAAAATACAAAAACAATCTTTCAACACTCTGTATTGAACATGTCAAATCACCCAGAAAAGGTGGTGATATCAATAAAATTTTATTAAAAATAGAGGCCTGTTACATTTATACACATAATCTGTATTCTATGGGCATGCATTTGGCTTTTGTCACATTTCTTTGATTGAGTCTTTTGGAATAGATTTGTTTCTTGTACGTGTATGTGTTTAATTCTGACCTATGTCCCAATTTTTTCTATTACTTAAAATGTTTCTATTCAAATTACTGCATTGTCTTCAAAATGCGATTCACTGAATATTTCTGAGAGTTGTGTACATCGTTTGAATCTCTATGATAATAATGTATGCACTGTTGTTTTTAGAATTTGTCCCTAATTAATTGTTCACATTGAGTGTGATTGAATGGTTATAAGATATAATTGCTTCTGATTGTTAACAGGTGTATACAATGAGGTGTGTGTGTGTGTGATTGAAACAAGGATATTTAATGAAGTGCGGTCTATTGATGTGAGCCTGAACAGATATCTCTGATCGAAACGTTGCTGTTGGTTTTTTATTTTATAAATAAATGGTAAGAGTAAAACAGTGTGCAGATTTTTCTGGTTTTATCTTAGTTTTATATATGCAAAATATATAATCTTTTGATTTGGGAGAGAAGCATTTCAGATTTCATGAGAATCACCCAAGGAGAAAACCGAAGACCGATATAAAGTGTGATCAAACGGAATCTTACATAGGCCGCTTCTAGACTTCTGAATTCTCTGGACCATAGGGGTAAGGCTCATTAATCATGCATGAGGGCCTGTTTTGATCAATCTTCATTTCTGTGGTGACTTTACTGGACTGACCTCACATGTAAGCAGTATATATTCAGGCCAAAGACAACTGCAGCCATTATTAAACTAGCACTCTCTGGATATGCTATAGGACCAGCCAGGATACCAAAAACACTCTGCTTTTCCTTCTTTTTTTAAAAAAAAAAATTGTATGCTTCGTCCTATGCACAGAATGACTGCATATTTTAGCAGAAATGCACCACACCAAGAACATTTCATCCAGGGTAAAGCGGATTTGGATCATGCAAGTCATAGTCTAAGTGGACTTGTTTTCTCTGTGTTGGAGATAAATTATTTCATCCTTGCCAGAAGGTCAAGAGGGGGGATTCTGGCCAGTAAACTTCTTAATATCATTTGTCCATTGTAAAGATAATTCAAGTGTAGACAAATTGGCAAGATCTGCCGTAGTTCACAGCCAAAGCGGCCCCAGCCAATACCATCCCTGTCACGGACAGGAAACTCTAGGCGCCCTGTAATCAATATGCATTTCACATCTCCATGGAAGAACAAATTCCTTCCATGAAACAGGATCCATTATATTAGCCACCATGGAGTAAAACAACAGAGGCAGAGACATCCATCAAAATTGGTCTGAAAGGGGTATTCTCCTGTAAAACCCATGCCGGTTTGATATTAGCCCAAAGATGAGCTCCACGCCCCAGCATATTCCAATGTCCAGATGTACACACAACCTAAAACTGGAGTGCTGAAATATGCAACGCACTACTCAAGGTTCCAATGACACACAAACTGGTCCAAGAACTACAGACACAGATGTTCAATCACCAGACTTACAGCAGACCTTTCAAATGGAAGCAGATGTTGGACTTTAAAGCATCAGTGACCTAAAGTGCTCCATTGGTCCACTAGTGCAACACACCCTCTCAACTTCTCTTTTCTTCCAGGATATTCTTTGTACCTCTCAATCAATCATGAAGCCATCAAATTAATGTACATGAGTCTGAATCTCTGTTCCAGATTCAGGTTGAATGGGTCCTCCAAACTACTTTCAGCAATCAGGGACATTCCAGTGATTCCTGTTTGGTGGGCAGATGGTTGAGATCTTGCTCTACATGTTTTTGAGAACATCATCTGGGTAAAATGATTGCAGACCAAACTTCTGGTGTTCTAATTGATCAGCTGAATGTTTCTAGATGTGACTTCTGAGGATAAACATCCACATCATTCAGTTCAATGTGTTCATGTCCATCTCACACTCTTGGAAAAGGAAATTCTCATGCATTAACTGTGTTTGATGCACTGCCAAGAGTTGTGAAACAAATTCCTCTCCTATCAACATCTAACATTTCATGGAAAGACATTCACATCAATATGCCACAGAAGTGGTCAGAATTGTCATTGGTTTCGAAGTAGATTAACTAAAGTGCTTAAATTCAGAAATGTGATAATACAATGGTCAGTCTTTTAGA
This sequence comes from Moxostoma hubbsi, assembly GCA_032164185.1. Classification (NCBI taxonomy): domain Eukaryota; kingdom Metazoa; phylum Chordata; class Actinopteri; order Cypriniformes; family Catostomidae; genus Moxostoma; species Moxostoma hubbsi. The sequence continues at coordinate 1,337,589 of JAVLUX010000218.1, forward strand.
GACCAACATGTGATAGATAAGAACCAGCAGGTTGAGCAGGATTACTGTTCCATATACAAAAATGCAATCTGCTAACAGTATGTGTAACTGGAGCACTATACAAAAGAGACTCCAAAAGAGCATTGGTGCCACCTAGTGCTACTTTCCTACTGCTTAGTAGGACCCTCAACATTTTCTTTTACTTATTTTATTTTTTCCCCAATACATGATATGCATGGTCCTTTTAAATAAAAAGCACTTTACTCCATTAAACATGGTACCTCTAGTGAGACAATTAAGTGATTAGTGTTTACAATGAGGTTATGATTTAAATTCCCAAGGAAGGTTTTATTACTTGAAATTGCATTTCACAGTTCATAAGTCAGCAGGTGGTCACGTTTAAAGTTGGCCTGATATGACAGGTTGGTTTTCTACCAAAATCATATGAACATGAAATTATTACCTCTAGAAAATTAAAATGAACAATGTGGCATGGTGGAAAAAGATGTCCATAGTAACCACCACCTGAAGTGCTACCAGTGAAATAGAGGACTGTAATAAATCCTCTTCAGGCACAGCTTGATGAATGAACTTTAAGATGCAATTAATACTTATGTGACTAAGACAATGTTATAATATAATTCATCATTGGCATCATGTGCAATATAAATATTAAAAATTATTCTGGATTAATGTATTGTTATTGTTAAATATTTAAAGCAGGAATTATATCTGGTCAACCAAATTCAATTTTGATAAATATTTGATGGATGTAAAAGTACCTGAATTTTATAATCCTGCACTCAGTTTTAAGCACTAGAAATAAAAATGTGTTTGCACTGTGGTTGACTCTTACAGAAACAGTCTGCATGTTTGCTTTGCACGCAACACCATAAACCATATTGTCTCTTAGACGTGCTGGCAATACAGTGGCTACCATGATTTAAGACCATGATTTAATTTAGACAGCAAATGCAATTGATGCAAGATGGCTCTTCTGGACAGTCAGCTAAAAGGGCTGTTTTTATTCCGGAGTCTGGTCTATGTTTGAGTGGGTGTACGGACCATTATAATTCCAGCTCCCACGCGAAGGCGAGCAAATTATACACAAGCACTTAGGACTGGACACAGCAAGCATCATGAAGTGCCAAACGCATTTATTTTCTGTCATCCATTTCTGTTCTGTTTATTATCAGGATTATACTACTACTTTGAAAACTCAGAAGTTACATGGTTAATATTCTTTTACAGCTATAGGTACAATGTACTCAGTGACACACACTGAACTCTCCAAACCAAAAACGACTTTATTGTGTAGGAAAATTATAAGAAACAATGCAGAAAATGTAAACTATTAAAATAATCACCCAGTCAAAACAAATTATGCACAGACATCAGCATTAACAGCAGACAACAGGAATGACAACATTTGACCAAAACAACAACAAAAAAATCTCTTCAATTTAACAGCAAGCATATAGTACAAGTTGAATCATAGGGGGAACAGTTCTTTAACAAAGTCCCTGTGTACCAGAGTAGGGAATTCTAAAAAGAATTTGCCAGATATTAATGTACAAAGAGATCTTACAATCTTTTAATTGCATCATCGATGTCCGCCATTTGTTCCTTCAGCTGGTTCCACTGCTCAGGATTCAATGAAATACCTGAGGAAAATTCAATACAACTGATGGAACAAAAACTACCAACACAACCATGTGACATTTTTACCTGTACTTAAAATACTATCACTGAGCACTTTATTAGGAACACTATGGTCCTAATAAAGTGCCTGATGTGGTCTTCTGCTGTTGTAGCCCATTTACCTCAAGATTCGACGTGTTGTGCATTCTGAAATGCCATTCTGTCCACTACAATTGAACTGAGTTATCACAGCCTTTCTGTCAGTTGAACCAGTCTGGCCAATCTCCGTTGTCCTCTCTCATCAACAAGGCATTTCAGTCCGCAGAACTGCCGCTCACTGTATGTTTTTGGCACCATTTCGAGTAAACTCTAAAGACTGTTGTGTGTGCAAATCCCAGGAGATCAGCAGTTACAGAAATACTCAGACCAACACGTCTGGTACCAACAATCATGCCACGGATGAAATGACAGAGACCACGTTTTTACCCCATTCTGAAGCTCCTGACCCGTATCTGTATGAATTTATCTATTGCACTGCTGCTACATGATTGGGTGATTAGATAATCGCATGATTATAAGTGTACAGGTGTTCCTAATAAAGTGCTCAGTGAGTGTATATTTGTTTGACAAAAGACCGAGTAGAATGAAACACACAATAAATTAAAGATAAAAATAAACACCTCCATAATTACCTTTTTTTCCAGGCTTCATTTCACCCGCTTGGTCCATCCAGTACTCTCGAATGTCAATCAAAACCTTGCCTTTGAAATCCCTTACACTGACATATCTCATCTTCCCAATCTGTCACATAGCAGAACATGAATGAGCTTGATACTAAGGATACTACAAAATAAGCAAGCCAATTAATTTGAGGAATAGTAAATAACGGCTCTTCACACTTTATTATCAATCATGCTAAACTTTCACTTTTAAAGTCCAAAGGATCTCTAAACACTAAAGGATAAGACTTTAAAACATGCTAAAAATTACAATAACCATGTCAGAACCTTTATGGAATAACTTGATACATACATATGAATGTATTCTGTATGGGTTTTGTTATAATCCTTATCCTTTTATAATATCAATCCTTTTCAGTTAGCAAGATGCATATTCCAAATCACAATATTTACCAGTTTCTATAATTGAATAAACTGTATATAAAATAAATTAAAATAACTCAACCTGGAACATGTTATCATCACTGTTTTTATCACTTTTAGCAGAGCCGCTTGGTTTGGAGGTCTCTCCACTTTTCTGTTTTTTTGAAGGCTTCTCACGGGCACTTGCCTTCTTTCTTTTGGCCTTTAGTAAAAATTTGGGAACACAGTCAAATGCATGCGAATATGTTACCTTGGTTTAAATGGCGCAGTATCAAATTTTAGGACTAATCAACTACTTTTACCCAAAACATTTTATTCTCTCATCATTAACTCACCATCATGCCATTCCAGATGGCTTACTTTCTTCTGCAAAGAACAGAAATTAAGATTTATAGAAGAATAATTCAGCTATGTAGGTCCATACAATGCAAGTGAATGGGTGCCAAAATGTTGACACTCCAAAAATCACATAAAGGCAGCATAACAAGTAATCCCTACAACTCCAGTGGTTAAATCCATAACTTCAGATGTGATATGATAGGTGTGGGTGAGAAACAGGTCAATATTTAAGTCCTTTTTTGCTAGAAATTCTTCAAGTATGCATGTACAATGTGAATCACCAAAATCACAAGAATGTGAAAGTAAAAGTGGAGATTGATTGGGTAGGGAGGAGAATTTGTAATAAAAACTGACTTAAATGTTGATCTGTTTCTCACCCACACCTATGAAATCACTCCTGAAAACATTGATTTAACCACTGAAGTCATATGGATTACTTTTAAGGTAACCTAGAGAAAGTATTCAGACTCCTTTATTTTTTTTTCCACATTTTGTTATTTTGCAGCCTTATGCTAAAATGCTTTAAATTATTTATTTGTTCACATCAATCTCCCATAATGACATTGACAAAGCAAAAAACATTTTTGATAACTTTGCAAATTTATTAAAAGATAAACTGAAATATCATATTGACATAAGCATTCAGACCCTTTGCTATGGCACTTGAAATTTAGCTCAAGTGCTTCCCATTTATCTTTATCATCTTTGAGAAGTTTCTACACTTGTATTGGCAAATTCAATTGATTGGACATGATTTGGAAAGGCATACACCTGTCTATATGTCTCACAGCTGAAAATGCATATCAGAGCAAAAACCAAGCCATGAGGTCAAAGGAACTGCCTGCAGGATTCAGAGACAGGATTGTGTTGAGGTACAGATCTGGGGAAGGCTACAAATTATAATTATAACCATAATTGTTTAACGGAAGAAGTTTGGAACAATTGGGACTCTTCCTAGAGCTGGCTGCCTGGCCAAACATAGAAATCGGGGGAAAAGGGCCTTGGTAAAAGAGGTGACAAAGAACCCAATGGTCACTATGCTTGAGCACCAGAGATTATGTTGAGATGGGAGAAAATTGCAGAATGAAAACATTCCACCAATCTGGGCTTTATGGCAGAGTGGCCAGACGGAAGCCTCTCCTCAGTGCAAGACACATAAAAAATCACCTAAAAGGACTCTTATGGCACTTCTCCACTGCACATTATGGTTTGACTCGCCTCAACTCTACTCGCTTTACTTTTCTGATCTTTCTTTTCCACTGCAGTTTAGTGCCACCTCAACGTGGGTGGGATTATAGGCTGATTGTCATAGTTGCGTCAGAATACTTTCTGAATGCACTTTGTGATTTTTGGAGATTTTTTTGCACCCATTCACTTGCATTGTATGGACCAAAAGAGCTGAGAAATTCCTGTAAAAATCATAATTTTTGTTCTGATGAAAAAAGAAAGTCATGCACATCCAGGATGGCATAAGGGTGAGTCAATGATGTGAGAATTTTCATTTTTGGGTGAACCATTCCTTTAAAAAACTGCAAGACAGTAAGCATAAACCTATTCTTTTCTTATGTCAAAGGCTATATTAATTATGTTGTATTCAATGTATGCAGTCTGAAGTCAATGTGTGTTCATACCTTTGTTTCTGCTTCACTGTCAGAATCACTACCAGAAGTGGAAGACAGCACCTCTTTAGTTTTAGGCATGCTGATGAAGACAAGCACGAATCATTTAATCTAAAATATGATTCAACACTGCCCCCACACGGCAATTTATGGAACTTAAGTATAGATCATTTCAAATAATAAACCTTCATAACCAAGAAACAGATAAGACATACATGAACATTTAGAATATTATAGAACATTCCATAGGAAAGGTAAGAACTGTATGATTTTATATGAAGAATTTTTTTTTAAAGGGCTAGTACCATCACATTTTTTTTTAGAACAGATTATGGATGACCTGATTACTAATGATTAATTAAAATGTTTTAACTGACATAAACGATGCTATAATAGATCTAATATCATCCCAACACCATATGCACCTGTAGTTCTCAAAGCACTACTTTGAACATAGTGGGGTGATTTTCCAAAATCTTTTAAAGTGCCAAATTGGTTCTTTTTACATGTTGTCACGACTGTCAAGACAGAGCTTTTACAAAAACACACAAACAGGACAGCCACTAGCCAAATTGAAGCCCTACGCAGAGTTCCATGGGGGGTGGCAGCAATATGAGCGTGAAGCGATCATCTGTGTTACGCAAAACTGCTTTCGGGTCCTTGAATAACATATAATGTGCGAGTAAGGGCAGCCGGTGGACTTTCTGGTGCCCCCTCCTAGGGAGTTGGTGCCCTTCGCAGACTGCATAGTATGCTTGTAGGGAGCAGTGGTACTGCACAAAAATTACTTGGGGCAGTGGCCTCAACAGCTTAAGGTAGTGAACCCATATTTATTTTTGATATGCTATTTTATTGTGTTATTGATGCCTGGAGCATAAAAAAAAATAATTATTATAATTTTTCTTCGAGAATACATAGAGCTGTTCAGGTTGTAGTCCAAAAACTCACGATGGGTTCCCTCTGGATTTTCCTATGGGTCTGAAAGTATGTAATTTATGTTGTAGAACAAAAAATCCACCTATTGTCAAGAAATGTTAACCACAGATATCATTTTATTCATAAGTTTAAAAGCCCTCATTATAAAAACCCATAGAAAAATCTCGAGGGAACCCATGGCGAGTTTAGACTTCCAGGTTCAACTACAAATTGACATCATGACTAAACAGAATGAATGGATGAATTTAAGTAGTGATAGACATTTTAATGTTATCAACAACAAAGCCATTTTGCCATTGAAACGAATAACTTACAAGGTCTGATGATGTCATTTCGACATGACCTGAACCATATGCTAGTATTTGGCTGGTCATGTGATTCTAACATGACAGCCCCCATGAGGGGACCCTCTCTATGTAGAATTAAGCAGCTTTTAAAAGGTTATCGAAATGACTGGAGTCTTCATCTCATGTGAGTGGTCATGATTTTATACATGTTTCAAAATCACTATTCATTACTAAAATTTAAAACAAATTTAAATGAGATTCAAATTACTGATTTGAAATTTGAGTTTAAGTATGACCAGGACATATTCTTGACAGATTTTATGGGAATCAAATGTGCAGTAGGTTCAGTTTAAAAACTGAAATGTAAACAACTTTAAAAATGTCTTTACAAGACCAATTAGTTCTCATAAGAACAAAAGGCGAAATGAGATCTAATGACCTTTTAAAAATGTAGCCCATGCATACTCAAGGAACACATATCATACATTTAAATCTATATTAATGTTGCATTGATTGTAGAGGGCTGACAGGAACAGCACATTTCCTTCCTCGCGCATCATCATAGAACACAAAAGGCTTGTCAGTTTTGTCGAAAATATATCGATCTTGAGACAGATTTGAGGGTTCCCCCATCAATAATAACTTCGCTTCAGCGATTTGCCGTTTAATCTCGGAGTGGAAGTATTAAAGTATTAAAATGGCTTAACTGGTTTGTTCAGCCAACGCTAACTCCTTTAAATCAACACCGGTGAGTATAGCGGGGGCCTCTGCATCCCAAAACTAACGTGGAAAGCAAGGCCCAAAATGAGACAACACTATTAAACGCATTTATTAATATTGACGATCAAATGAAACCTTAGGTTTTGCGTGGGAATTAACAAATGCATATGCGAAACGTACAGTGTGTAATTCGCTTTAAGATTAATTGAATAGGACTTACGTTAAACGTGATGTAGTAGGTTATACGTTTTCTCAACAACAGTCACGCTCAGCGGCGGGAAGTCTAGAATTGAGAACCAACCATATGGCTAATCATTTCTCAGAGGGCATTGTGGGAATTGTAGTTTACTCTTCTAAGCACGGTTAAGCGTACGCACGGGATGGGTCTGTCATGAACCACCATAGCAACAACTGCAATGTCGGATATAAATCACATATAAGTAACATCATAATAATTTAATTATGGTAATCAAATTAAATCGATCGCAGTTTGTTTCAGTGTTGGCGTGAACTTTCAAGTGAAGCGCTGAACGGTCAAATTTGCAGTCCTCTGTCACTTCTGATTCCAAATCATAAACAAAACTTTTGTTGTTGTTGTTTGTTTGTTTTAAAGGAATGCACTGGGTTCAATACAAATTAAGCTCAATCAACAGCGATAAAAAAAAGTATAGCCACAAGACATAAAATATATGCGTGTAATGTCAACAAACCATAAAACCCTTAAATGACTGTAAAAAAAAAAAAATACAATTTAAACAACTTTACAGCATGAATAATACAGTTAGTTCTAACAGAAGAATTAATGTAAGTGCTTTTATAAAATTTTAAGCTTCACACTTATTTGTTTAATTCCTCCAAAAACATTTACTTTCATTTCCTCCATTCACTTCCATTGCAAGTGCCTCACTGTAACCTTGATTTGTTAATCTGCATTAATTAAACATAAAATGCTGTCGTTTGAGCTAAACTTCTACTGAACCCGGATTATTTCTTTAAGGTCCAACAACTCAACGACCTTGAGAATGGATTGATGAAAACTACGCTTCCCATTTCTATCAACCACCAGTGCGCATGTGCCTTCAGAGCTGCATCCTGGTCCGACCTTCTCATATAAAAAGGCAGTGTTACGCTTCAGAGTTCGTAAGAGAACAGGAAACCAATGATTCCCATATGTCCAGTAGTCTCCTTCACCTACGGTGAGTAAAATAGCGATTTTAAAAGAACACTGAAGCATACTTAGCTGTTTAAACCAGAGAAGATTTCATTGGGATATGCGGGACATCATTACGGCTTATTTCTCTGTTGTCCACTACGTATTTTCTTTCTCTGCATGATACGGGCCCTTCATGGTTGCCATTGCACAAAGCCGCTAACCCTCTATGACTCTGTCCTTTTGCAGTGCCCAGCCGGCTAGGTGAAGATGCCAAAATGGCCACCGGCAACTATTTTGGATTTACCCATGGTGCTGCGGCGCAGTACAGGTAATGTCCCTTATGTATATCGGGAAATGCGGTGATTGTGGTGGGACAGTAATGGTGCGGTTTGGCCTTTGTTTTAGGGTCCGGGTGGGGGTAGTGGAGAGAAGTGATTGGCCGTGCTTTAAACCCTATGACGAAGGTCTGGAGAATAAATAATGCATTATTACATGTTATTTTACATATGTGATGTACAGTGTGTGTGTGTGTGTGTGTGTGTGTGTGTGAGAGAGAGAGAAATATATATATATATATATATATATATATGATTTGTTAATAGATTTGAGAAATAAATGATTTCTAGTTTGTATGTAACCCCAGGGAGAAAATGAGTGACACTTGGTTTTACATGTAGAATGGTCTGAATTAACTTTTTTTGGAAGGGGGGGGGGGGGGACAAAATGAAATTAGCCTATTTGTTATGCAATAATCGATATATTTTAAACCTTAAATCCGTTGTTGTTACAAAAGCATGTGCGCAGTTTAAACCAATACTCATTGCTTAAAGTAAACGGGTTTGGATTCATTTCTATAAATTTTGGTCATACATTTGAACTTTTTGTTTAAATCGTATGGCCTAGGTTTTGTTTTTTTGTTTTTTTACGTCAACACCACATGGGTTTTGCCTCATGAACAGACACGATTCTTATTTTTGTATGGATTATTATCCCTTCTCAGCGACACTAGGCCTGTTTTAGGTATTAACATGGTCGTGAACTCGGTTTGAGTATTGGTGTGTTTGGATAATATGTGAATTTAGGCAGAGTAGCTCGAGTGAGCGGCTCTAGCAGACTGCAGCTGTCATCTCTCCTACAGTTCTGCACCACTGCGGCTCTGCGCATGACTGTCCAGCTCAACGCTCTTTTATTTTTATATACAGCAGTAAAGGCACATTGTTCTGCCATTTAAGACGTATATAAGTCGATTTACATTTTTTTTCTTTTCTTTTTTTTTCATCTTAAAAATGACTAACGTAAAACAATGGCAGGTTATTTGACACGGTGTGCGTTGGGTAGGGCGATGTCTTCACGGACGCCTCAAGGACTCCTTGAATGTCACTACTGATCCTCTTTTTAAATGTTTTATTTAGCCTAGATTGTTTTTATTAAGCAAGTAATCCTAATGTTGCCATTTAAATTAGTTGTTTTGCCATTGTGCATTGTTTATCCTCCTCCAGATCTCCGAACAGTTTCGGAGCAATTTCTCATTAGTGTTTGCTGTTCCTGACAGGTTTAAGGCATGATTGATGGCTTTCATATACCGTAGACAGAGGAAAATATTTGTACTTTTATACACAGGTGGAAAGGAGCTGGTGGTATCATTTGAAAGCTTAGATCTTAAATCTGACCTTATCAGAGAACCCCATTACGTTTGCATTTCATTTCATAAAATAAGAAAATAAAGCTTGAAAACATTTGTCACAAATTGGCCCCACCTAGAGGTTATGTTGCAGAAATTTTTAAATGAATATAAAGGTCCTTCACATACAGTGCTGGCCCAAGACTTTATGGGACCCTAAGCAGAATTTGATTTGGGGGCCCCTTGGTGCCACCAATGCGATTGACTATTGTCAGTGCTTGATTATTTGCACACTATAAATCTAACACACCCATTATGAATGTTATTAGTTGTAGCTGTGTTGCTTACATAATACCAATGTCTGCCTGGCATGTTTTTACCCTTCTATGGTTTTTAATTGTAACTGTGGCAAATCCACAAGAGAGGTCCGGTGTTAATTTGCATTTAAATATTTACAGTTTTACAGTACTAAGTGGCATACTTAATGTGTTGTACTGAAAAGTTGCAAAATAAACCAGCAGACAATGCATTTACTGTAAAAAAAAGTTAGTCACTTTAATTGCTTTTGGTTAAAATAAACAAATTAGCAACGTGCAAAAGTGCAGAACAATCAACTACAAATAAAATAACTTACGATAAACACTATTTACATTAATAATTATAAATATGAATCTCAGGATATTCTACTGTAAACTGAGCAAATACAAAGGCTGCCGTGCTATTAACTTACCTGCCACATCTGCTGAGGTTCAGACAGACATGGAACAGTAGGATCAGTGGATGCAGGTGCTTGTAAGTGCTCCTCACCTGCAGAGGATGGACCTGATGAAAGATGATGATGATGATAATAATAATAATAATAGCTAGCCTTGTTAGATGTCATATCAGAAGTTAATGCAACTGTCTGTCAAAAACAAAAAAGATCTCACAAATGGCATGGTTTATCTATATAAATAATATATTGAGCTGGGATTGTTGAAAACTCACCTGATGTATCATCATCAGCTGTAGCACTGGCACTTGGGGCAGGTGGTATTGGTTGTGCCCCACCTCCAAAATATTTCAACAGTGCTCCTAGGGAAGTTTCATAAGAGTACATAGTTGATGGAACAGAATGTTATTTTAATAACGTAAATTATACACAGCAGCATGCCATCTGTACACCTAAAACAACAACTCTTAATTTATAACTAGCTAATTGAGGGATAATTGGAATATAATAGCAAAGACCCCAAAATGGTAGGCTAATGTAAATAATGTTAAGCTGTTATCAGTACCACGTTTATGGAACAGAAGCTTAATTTTATTACAAAAATATATACCCATGAACAAGTTATTTTTACACACAAGATACTATTTTTTTTTTTTAATCTAAAACTAGCTAAGTAATATGTTGTATTATATTAAGATATCAAGGCTATTTATGGATGTTTAGTCAAACTTCCTTAAACCAGAAGATATTCTACCCAGGCTATGTTAAGTAACTACCCAGCTAACTTTAACTCGCAACATAATTAATTAACATACCGTTTATCTTGCTGTTTTTTTTTTTTGTTTTTGTTTTTTTTGGCTTTTCTGTGCACCAGAGTGATGTCTTTTTTGTGTGACATTGCTGTTTTGCTGCATTGCTGCAGCCTCCTTCCATCAACTAACTGTCTGACTGTTTACATTAACCTAATTATTACGTTAACATATTGCGTTTAATATTGTGTTTTTGTATAATTATTATTGTCCAAGCTGTCATTTCATGTGCTCTTGGGGCCCCCTGGGGCCCTAAGGAGCCACTTAGTTCGCTTATGCCTTGGGCCGGCTCTGTTCACATAGCACTTAAATAGTAATTTATCAAATAAAAGCTCTCATTCACAAAAAGGTGACTTTACAGGTTATTTCATTGCCACAATACCACAGTTTGAATTATTTTCAAAACTATCACAAAGCTAAATATTATTTTAAGGCATAAAATGCAAACGTACCTTTTCTGTGGTTACCACTGAGCTATAAGTCTCAAATAGCCTCAAATTTCATATAAAATCTTAGCTTGGGTGGTTCACTTTAATCTTTGAGTTAAAGATATTACTTGTTTGTAAGCTTGCTCCAATAGTGGGGCATGTTGTCAAGGTGAATAATCCAATGTTGTCTCAAAATTTAGAACAAAATATGAAGTCTGGTAGAAAAAGTATGAGAAACTAATCATCAGAAAAATAGGCTGCCATCTATAGAAGATTAAATGTTACACATCATTGTAAAGATGGGATTATTTGCTTTCCAATGACACATAGATTGGTCTTCTAGACACATCAGAAGCCGAGATATTGAACAAAACATTTTGGAAGCTCTCAGCACTTAAAAAAAAAAGACTTGTTGTCTATGGGTGTGTGCCGATGTGATGGCTAAAAAGCATTGGAACACCACCTACATTTCAGATCATTATATTGTGAAAAAAATTCATAATTTTTTTTGTAGTACTTTCTATCATCCAGTGGAATAAAATGAAAATGTTGCTTTAAAATAGAGGACACAGGACTGAAATAGCATGCTTTTAAACTTTTTCAGCAGAAAAATTGTTTATCATAAAATTGTAAACACGTATGCAATGTTTTTTTATTTTTTATTATTAATTATCACAATCATTTCTTAAAATATAGGGTGTTATTTGTAAAATGAGACCATTTTTATGTAATTAGTCCATTGGATATGTGAACGGGGAGCTTTTAAATGTTAGTATGCAGGATTTTTGGGCTGCTGCTTAAATGTTTTCAGAGTAGTTAATGGATATTAATCGTGTTTGTTCACTCAAAAATGAAAATTATGTCATTTACTCACCCTCATGTCATCTAAGATGTGACTTTCTTCTGCAGAACACAAATTAAGATTTTTAGAAGAATATCTCCGCTCTGTAGGTCCATATGATATGGCAAAAAATATTATCACAATATACTTTTTCATATCATTCGATATCGATAATTATCACAATATTGAATCACATTTGCACATAGCACATTTTTTTTTGAATTACCAAAAAAGAAGAGAAAAAAACTGCAGTCTTGGGGGCCAAGACACCACCAATGCTGTGGGATCTTCTATGAAAATATTACAATATTTTATAGTTTATCAATTATGTGTGTGTGTGTGTGTGTGTGTGTGTGTGTGTGTGTGTGTGTGTGTGTGTGTGTGTGTGTGTGTGTGTGTGTGTGTGTGTGTGTGTGTGTGTGTGTGTGTGTGTGTGTGTGTGTGTGTGTGTGTGTGTGTGTGTGTGTGTGTGTGTGTGTGTGTAATTTTTTTTACATAAATATTTTCATATTTCTTTACATGCAGATGGGGGCATAGATGCCCTTGTGACTGAGGAATGATATTGTATAGGTGTTCAGGGGTATCTCCAGAGAGAAACTTTTGAAAATGTAAAAGTTTGAATGGACCATTTTTCTATTTTCATTAAAATGAGAAAGACTAGGCTACAAACTAGTAATTGTTTTGTCTTCATCCTTGTCAGAGATGATGACATCTGAATAATTTCACCAAATTAGAACTGAAATCTATTTGTTTATTATTAAAGGCTTGGAACATGTTGATTTAAAAAAACTAAATTTAGAAAGAAAAAAACTTTATGGTCTAAAGGCTCTCTGGAAACACGCACCTCATGTTTACGCACATGTGGGGAAAAGAGGATGCGGGTGCGGCCTGGGACAGGGCATCAGTGAAGTGTGTTTCAGTGCTAGAGAAAAATATTCAAGAATACAGCGCAGAAAGATCAGATATGATGTAACCGGCACTGTTGTAGAGACGATGAGAGGGTGTAACCATCGTCATGATATCTTGCAGTCAAGATGGAATCAATCTGGGGTCCGGATCCGGAATGGGGGCTATAGCAACTTCATACAGTATGAGGCTGCGTTTCCACTGAAGCGGAAGTTATCTGCACAAAGCCACTTCCAACGCTAGGAAACTGTTTGCCCCGAGCTGCTGTCAATTTTACAATCCACCTCGCGAGCATGACGCTCAGTTTCCATAGGAAGGAATTGAAAGCGCTCTCTCACATTCGCTCACCACACGCCAAGTGGAAACCTGCGATTTAAGAAAGCCAAGCCGCTAGTGTTTTTAGCAACGGGCATGTCTAGATGTAGAACACAGGCTAAATATCGAAAATTACTCAAGCTTATCATTGATATCGGGGAGTTTTTTTTTTTTGTTTTTTTTTACGATAAATATTGATAGCGTTTTATCGTCCAGCCCTATGACCAGGCCTTTTGAAGCTCCAAAAAGCAGATAAAGTAAGCATAAACATAATCCAACAGACTCAAGTTGTTTAATCAATGTCTTCTGAAGCGATCCAGTTGGATTTGAGTGCGAACAGACCAAAATATAACTCCTTTTTCACTGTAGATCTTAACAGCAGTGTTCTTGGCGATCATGATATCAAGCTCGATCACACTTACTATAGAGACATCTAGTACTCTGTGCATGCCTCAAGCACTAGGACGTGTAATTGAGCTTGAAATTATGATTGTGCCTAGAGACTGCAATGCAAAGGTGTACCGTGAAAAAGGAGCTATATTTTGGTCTGTTTTACCCAAAATCAACTGAATCGCCTTAGAAGACATTGATTAAACCACTGGATGCATGTGGATTGTTTATGCTGACTTTATCTGCTTTTTTTTTTTTTTTTTGGTGCTTTAAAGGACTGATCATCATTCACTTGCACTTTATGGACCTGCAGAGCTGAGATATTCTTTTGAAAATCTTTGTGTTCAGCAGAAGAAAAAGTCACACATCTGGGATGGCATGAGGGCGAGTAAATTATGAGAGAATTTTCATTTTTGGGTGAACTATCCCTTTAATGTGCACCTTTTATTGGATCCATTATATAGTTAATATTATCCATTCTTTATCATGTTGTATGAAGCCTGTCAAATACTTGCAGTGCTTTTTAACCAACAGAGAATTAAGAGAAATTGTTTTTTTTTTTATTTTGATGCTGTTGCCTGCCTCTTATCCAGAGAATGCAGAGCAAAACGGTTTAATCCACTGATTTGATTTTCCTTCCCTCACATACATCTTCCCTGTTTCTTACACACACGCACACACACACACACACACACACACACACACACACACACACACACACACTAGTGGATTTGGTGCATGAAGACAAGCTATGAGTAAAGGCTCTTATGAATTTATCTCCAAGAAAATGTGTCCCAGCATGAGTAAGATTTCTCAGAATTGCATTGAAGCCCACCAATATGCAATGTATCATCTTTGCAATTCAATCTGTAACTATCTCTTTAAATTTAGTCAAATTACCCCAGCAAGAAACGCTTTTATTTTATTCCTAAATTGTGACTGTATAGAATTGCAGGTATATCCAGCATCAGGTGAGCTTTTTTTCATAGATTGCTAACCTGACAAACTAAAAGTAAAGAGATCTTTCAGTGTTGGTATCTTAAACCCCTCATCCTCTTCTCTGCAGTCAGCAGCCGGGAGCTGGGGTAGCCTACACCCATCCCACTACTGTGGCCAGCTATACTGTGCATCAAGCACCTGTGGCAGCACACACAGTGGCAGCAGCCTATGCCCCTACAGCCGCCACGGTTGCTGTGGCTAGGCCAGCACCAGTTGCCGTGGCGGCTGCGGCCACTGCCGCTGCTTATGGGGGTTACCAACCAGCCCATGCTGCTACGGATTATGGATATGCACAGAGACAGCCGGAGGTTCCCCCACCTCCACCTCCTGTTACCTCACAAAACTACCAGGTAAAAGTGTCAATGTCATTTTAAACCTGTTCACACCTTCAGATTAATTTTGCCAATAGTAATGCATGTTTACTTTGCCTTGGTGAGTTCTTGTATCTTGCTGTGCTTTTGAATGCCTTTTTTATTAAAAAAAAAACCTAATGCTTGTACAATTTAAAAAAGATTCTTCTGTTTACTTTTGCAGGACACGTATTCATATGTGCGGTCCACAGCTCCGGCTGTAGCATATGACAGTAAACAATACTACCAGCAGCCTGCAGCTTCACCAGCAGTGGCTGCTGCAGCAGCCCAGCCACAACCCACTGTGGCTGAATCCTACTATCAGACAGGTATGCTTTGCATTCAGATGGGAAGAAAGTCTGCACTGAAGTATTTCAAGTCATTAGGACTTATTCGTTCAATCTCGGCTGTAGAGTTTGACCGATATGGGCTTTTTAACTGTCCATATTCACAAAGCAAGATGGCCGATATAATGCTGATGTATCACACATATATACTAATATAATAGTAACTGACATGCATAAATATGCAAAAAATTATTTGGCACTATATTTATTCAACTTTAACTTTGTAAAATAAATAAACAAACAAAAGATTTTGTGTTTTAGATGGTAGATAGCCGTTTCTGTTTAGTCAGCCCATTTTAAGTAATTGTTTACACAAAGCAATTTCAATACATTAGGAACTAGCAACGGTGCACGCAGTAGTCTGACTATATGTGCATATGAGTGTAAAGAAGTTCGCCCTCACGGGAAAGGAAGAGGCGAGAAACCGGCTTAACGTACAACTAAAGGTTTAATGTGAAACTCAAGACAAACACATAGGATGACGGACATGTCCGTAAGGATCTCTCTCTCGCGCACCACCCTCTGCGATTGGCCTTTATCCCTCTCGGTGGCTTGATTAGCCTAATACGGGACCGGGCGTGTTGAGTCACAACCCGGCCCCGCCCTCCACCGTGCCACAATGAGCAATTGCCTTTTCTCACAAAAGGCAGTCAAACTAATTGTACACTGGGATTGTTCTAGGATCGTTGGATATCCAGGGCTTAGCACAGACTTCTATTGATGCAAAGGGGCCATGCTTTGAACTATCAGAATATAATACAATTTATAATAAAAGTGTGTGTGTGAAGTGTGTGTGTGTGTGTGGAGTAAATTCCTCTTCACTAAATAATGACAAATATATTTATTATTACAACAGGTTTTTGTTTATGTTTGATTGCAATTTTTTTTTATTCATGTTCTTATATTTTTGTTGTTAAAAAAAAATAATCTATGAATGGTCTTTGAAGCATATTTTAAGTGCGTTTATTATAAAAAAAATTTATTCGCATGCCCACGGAATATAAGAAGGAAGATTCCTGAGAAATGCAAGCTTGTAGAACCACCTGATTACTCCAGAGGGCAGTAAGTGAAATTTCAGCTGTATGAGCAATGTGCAGTTTATACAGTGAAGAAAACACTTTAAGTAGGCAGTGTTACTGCTCGATCCACAAACATGCGTTACGTTCTTGCGTTCAAAACACTCAGAGCGCAATTGTGATCTAAGGGATCTCAAGATGTGTGTAAATATTGAGTATTAAACTATATTTAACTTGACACGGTGACCTAAACATTTTATGTTTATAACACAACACACCCGAGACGTCTGATGTAGGTGTAAATTGACGGGTCCTTAAACAAGCCCTCATAATAAATCTCGAACTGATTGACAAATTCACTTGTGAAATGGATGGATATATATATATATTCAGCTTTCCGTGTTTTATAGCACATTCTGTACAATTGACCGTTTTATAACATATAGCAGACTCTTAAGCTAAAATGTGTGCTTTTGAGGAAAAAAACAATAGTGCTAGATTTGCCATCGTTGATTTCTTTATTTGGTTGGACCAATTCGACAGTTTCAAATATCTCCCCAGTACAGGAATGCATAGATCGATGGTGGTTTTTTTTTTTTCACATCATTCAAGATAGCCAGCTCATATTCATTGAGAATATTGTCATTTTCTGTAATAAACACACTTAAAAACTGCTTCAAGAACCATTCATATTATTTTTTTTATTAACAAAAATGTAAGAACATGAATCAAAAATTTTGCAGTCAAACATAAACAAAAACCTGTTGTAATAATAAATATCTTAGTCATTATTTAGTGAAGGGGAATTTACTCCAGATGATGTTTCTCTGTATGTCATTAACTCATGACTCGAGTCTTTTGAATTTGAAACTCTCAATAGTCTAATCTAGAAAAAGAGGTATGAAAAATGTATACAATCTATACCATAAAATCTATTAAAGACAACAATATTAGTCTAAAAACAATAGCTTTAATTTGGCCCTGATGTCATTGTAATTTTATTAGTCAATTTTACTCCTAATTCATCCAATTCAACAACATGCCTCCTTTCCTTCAGTTGGTCAACAGACACTGATCACTGCTCATTCACTAATCGAATGGAGCAACGTGGCGTATTGGTTTGACCCACTGAACGAATTTTATGCTCCTTCATAGCCCTTTTTGTGAAAGTAAGAGCATTTCCGCGTGCACTGTGCAATGAGAAAATACAGGATTAGGACTAAATATCTGTGTAGCCACAAGAAAGCCACTTGGTAGTGAGGCTAGTCGGAAAAAAAACGACTAAGGAGCATAGAGATTGGACTGTGGAGCAATGGAAAAAGGTCATGTGGTCTGATGAGTCCAGATTAACGCTATTCTAAAGTGATGGGCATGTTAGGGTAAGAAGGGAAGTGCTTGAAGCATAACACCCATCAAGCATGTTGCCCAAGTCAGCAGACTACCTGAATGAACTTTAAGTTATCCTATCAATGGATTTTTTCTTCCCTGACGGCATGGGCATATTCCAGGGCGACAATGCCAAGATTCTCTGGCTCAAATTGTGAAAGAGTGGTTCAGGGAGCATGAATAATTTTCACACATTAATTGGCCATCACAGAGTCCTGACCTTAACCCCATTGAAAGTCTTTGGGATGTGCTGGAGAAGACTTTACGGAGTGGTTCGACACTCCCGTTATCAATACAAGATCTTAGCCAAAAATTAATGCAACTCTGGACGGAAATAAATTTTGTGACATTGGATAAGGTTGTCGAAACAATGCCATGAAAAATGCGTGCTGTAATCACAGCTAAAGGTGGTCCAATGTAATGTTACGGTATACAACTTTTCTTTTGGCCAGGCAGTGTAGACAAGTCAGTTAACTGTTGCAGAGAACTGTTGAGGAGAGTCAATGGAATGCTTGAGCACATCATGAGCTCATACGCTGTCTTCTATCTGTTGATTGGCCATTTATATGTCTGAGATGGCTTCTTCAATTGCAAGCAGGTGATTCTCTGTGCTTTTGCAGCCTTAATTAATCGTCCAAATAGAAAAATGTATCCGCCGATGCTGATCATTTAAAAATTGCAAATATCAGCTGATACATTGGCATCTGTGATATCAATTAACCACTTATTTGCAGGGTGAATTTCAGTATAAATCGTTCATAAATCTATTCTTGTCAATTGTTGCGTTCAAATCAATATAATGTAAGTGGGGTTTTACAGATGATTTGCACAAACACTTTCTGCTCATGTTGAGGCCAAATGATTTTGATGCTTAACTTTTTTTTTTTTACATTTGTGCTCCCGTTTTTCATCAAATGACTATCTAATACTGTATACTGCCATATGGAAGTATTGGGCCTTTCACATTAAAGCATGACAGTGACCTTATTTTATCTGAGGGCACACATGAAATAATCCTCTTCAGATGTTAATAGATAAACTCTCAATAATCCTTAATCTAAAATTTCCTTTAATGTGGTAAAATTGTACTTTGTCTCCTCTCTAGCCCCTAAAACTGGATACACCCAAGGAGCCACTGCTTATACACAGACCCAGCAAACGCGTCAGGTTACAGCTATAAAGCCAGCCACCCCCAGCCCTGCCACTTCAACCTTCTCCATTTACCCAGTGTCCTCTGCTGTGCAGCCGGGTGCAGCTGCAGCCGCCTCTGTAGTACCATCTTACTCTCAGAGTCCCACCTATTGCACTAATGCTGTTACTTACTCTGGTAAGAATATCACAGTTCTGTTTTGAATTCACAAACATGTTTGTGCGTGGGTGTTGGTTTTTTGTTTGGTGGATTAGACTCCCTTAAAGTTTCTTTAGTGAAATGCATTTTGAGGGGAAAAATTAAGCTCTTGTGACCACAAAAATTTTAGAGCAGACCTATTCCTACTCGTACAAAGTAAACTCCTTTTTAAGAATTTTCACTCTGGTTCTAGCACCAATGATTTATTTGAGTATCACGATCAAGTTACTTTAACCTGTGCAGTCGTGTAGAGGCTTTGTGACAGCGGGACACATCACAAAGTACTTCACGCAGAAGCTAAAATGGACAACATTTAACTAAATATCAACACTACAATGCAATTTCAAGAATCATTAATCAGGAAATAAACCGTTTCTACTAGAGACAAGACTCTTCAAATCTTGCTTTTGTTTACATAACATTTACATTTATTCCTTTGTTAGAGCAGTCAAGATATACATTTTATCTGTATGTTTGTTCCCTGTGAATTAAAACAATGACATTTGTGGTTCTAGCACTGTGCTCTACCAGTTGTAACCAGTTGCAAGTACACTAACTAGGTTTACAGATTTGCAGTTCAAAACTGCAGTGAAATCCTGTCAAACTTTATCTGCATTGTAGTCAATAATGGCTCTGCTTTTTATTTTCAGGAACATCATACTCTGGATATGAAGCTGCTGTGTATTCTGCTGCCTCCTCCTATTATCAGCAGCAGCAGCAACAGCAGCAGAAACAGGCGGCCGTTGCTGCAGCAGCCACTGCTGCATGGACCGGCAGCACTTTTACGAAGAAAACTCCCTTCCAGAACAAAACATTTAAACCCAAACAGCCCCCTAAACCACCGCAGATACACTATTGTGATGTCTGCAAGATCAGTTGTGCTGGACCCCAGGTACCTTTGCTAGAGTTCTTTGCTGTCAACTACCTTTGTCTCTGTCACTGAAATAATGATTGGCCATTTCTTTTGGGGTTAGAGGGGGGACTTTGAAAAGTTGAGCTTGTGTGTCTTACGAAATTGGGTGTTCAGACTAGCAATGTGCAAAACCACATACTGTATTTTCAAAACGGACTAGTCGTTGGGTTATCTCTACAGAGAGCCCTGTATAATTAGACTTGTGTCAGGTTTAAGCAGTCTGTTGTCTGTCAGACACCCCACAGTAAAGAATTGGCAACAGACTCCAAAAAAAAACTGTCCTTTAATCTGTCCACAACACCTCACAAATAAACCTGCGGAACCGGGAACATTGCTTACAGAAGGCGAATTTTGAAGTCTGATAATGGCTAACCTTGAAATTTATTGTTGAATGCTGTAGATTTTGTACACAAGCAATGCGTTAAATAAAAAGGATGAACTGAAAATCAACTCCTTGAAATTTACCACGCTAATAGTAACTACATGCAAAAGCAAACCACTAGGACTGCCACGGTTTTACCAGTTTTACTTTGTACTAGGGACAACACCAGTGTGAAATTTTATACCTGGTAAAAGGGGGAAACATTATGAATGGAACTTCCAATATCAATACAAAAGCCTAACAAATAGAATAGCCTTAAATAAAGAATGGTTGTCTAATGAATTTTGTGACTCATGATAAATTAACTTAAATAAAGCCAGATGTTCTTTACCAACGTATCAAATTACACAGATGGCAAAGTACGTGCACTTACAGAAGACGTTTATTTGCATGTAGCTAATATAATGTGCATGGTGGATAACTGTAAGAAGCCTCTGATTCAGAATGACACAAAATGCTGTCACACACACAAGATGCGCTTGAAGAAACACACTTTATTCCATTTTTAAGAACCGCTGACAGAAAAGCTGTCTATGGTCATGTCTGACGTGTTGATTGTTTGGAGGCGTGCAGTCTCGTGGAACACCTATGTAAGGGTTCTCACTCTGTTTCAGTCTTCTGAAAACAATTGGCAAGAATGGTGTCATCTATGAGAATGCTGCAAATGGCCTCAGACCAGCTCGGGATGTGCTCTTGAGATCAGTTCGCTTTATTTCCACAGAGCAGTTCGTTGTGTGTGCAATTCTGCAGGGTCACTTTATATTTGGCCTATACATCTGTGATTACATCATAAAATAATACAAAAACGGATTCATCAAACCATGATTTTACATTTCAGTGATTTTATTCTAATGTATAATTGTTTTTAGATCTTAATATGTATTAGTAATTTTCTACCTGTTGTCATAGACTGATACTTTCGTGATGGTAAATGGAAAGGTGTTTTATATAATTAGATTTTTGACCACTTTATTTTAATTGCTTTTTCATTTTGTTGGAAGTGCAATTTTAATTTAGAAATGTCTTTTTGTTTAATTTTTTACAAAAATGTATTTAATTTTCAATGCAAAATCACTAAAGCAAGAATATTCACAGATCCCTCAGCCGGGGGTTTGATGTAATTGGATATTGTGTGTGTGTGTGTGTGTGTGTGTGTGTGTGTGTGTGTGTGTGTGTGTGTGCATACATACATGCATACTTCGAAAGGTAAATTACTTTTAAAATTAATTTACCTTCTGAAGCAGTGAAACTGGATCCTGGGATGAAAGGTAATAAAACACCAATATTAAAAACCTGCAACAACCCCCAATAAGAGATTTGTTTGCCCAGACAATGAAATACCCGACCGGTAGCCTATGATGGAAAGAATGCACAGATGAAGTAAGTTCAATGCCAAAGAGATGTTGTTCTTCATAACTGTTGAAAAGCCATCTTTCACAAAGTTGAAGAACACATTTTAATTCCATTTCATTTTTTTTAGATTCATTTAAATATTTATTTTAAATAAATTAAGTTCAAAATTTGAAATCAATTTGCCTTGCGTTATTGTGTAGGCTATTGCTTAATGAAAATGAACCTGAAGTACCACTTGGTGTCCAACCAGCGGTAATACCAGTGTTAGTCAGCTTGAATGTGAACACCACACCGGTGTGAAAATGATGATGATATCATGGCAAGTCTACAAAGCATGCTGTTAGCATGTTTAAACTTTGTGAAGTTGCGTCACAATTCATCCCTTTTATAAGCACCAAAGCTAAAAATATTAAACTCTATAGTTTGTTGTTGGATGACTAGTCCCATCCTGTCCCATTTGTAGGATGCTTACCTTCTATTTGTCTTTTGTCTGCATTTTTTTACATCCATTGTATTTGGTATCCCTCAGTCATTTAAAATTTTCCCAAACAGACAATTTAAGTTAAGACTCTGGTAAATTGAATTGTTCTATTTTGGAGTTAGAGTGTAGCCCCAGTTTTACGAGGACAAAGTTTGTTCAGTCAGATACCTGGCCAAGCACCACATGGACACGTCCATTTTTAATCATGGCTGATAGTGAAACCGTTTAATCGCAACACCCTTAGTGACAGCACAGTAATTTAAGGTGAAAAGTTCTTTCTAATTAAAGTTTTACACAAGGACATGAAGGCCTTTTTTTTTTTTTTTTTTTTGTAGAACGGCACAGAACACTGATAAATGCGCAATATCAAACACCGAGCGTGAGCACATGGCAGTGTTTGGCTGGGTAGAGAAGGTGCGAGACAATTTTTGGATTAAATCCAAGAATATCTATAATAGGGATGTGTGTATCATGAGATGGATAAAAACACAGACTAAAAGGAACAAAATGGAAGCTAAACAAATTCAGAATGACAGAAGGTAGTGAACCTCGCTTGTCATCCCAAAAACCATCTGATCATTTAATTGACAAAAATACACAAGATGCACATTTCACTGATACCCTCTGTAGCGTTCAAACATTAAATGTCCAGTTGAATTTACATGCCATATACATGTCTTATCTATTTTTACCTGTTTTCCAGACATATAAGGAGCACCTGGAGGGTCAGAAGCACAAAAAGAAAGAGGCCGCTTTGAAGGTGTCCCAGAGCAGCAGCAGCAGCAGCAACTGCAGCAGTGGAGGGGGAAGCTCCGCCCGTGGCACTCTGAATCAGCTGCGCTGTGAGCTCTGTGATGTCTCCTGCACTGGGGCTGATGCCTACGCCGCACACATCAGAGGAGCCAAACACCAGAAGGTACATGACTCGGTCTGGGAGCTTGCCACATAATCTGCTTTCAGCCTGTTAAATCATTTTTTCATGTGTATTATTTTGGAGGGTAATTGTGAGCTCTTTGTTTTAGAGAAGGCCTCCTGTCTATTTGTTTGAAGGTGCATCACAGGCATGCTAGATTAAATTAAAAGTTAAAATACAATATTCATAGCAATGAATTATAAAAGTGAGTTGGCTCTTTGTCTTTATTAATATTCCCCGATATCTGTTTACATTTGATTTCTATAGGTTGTGAAATTGCATACCAAGCTAGGAAAGCCGATCCCATCCACCGAGCCCAGTGTCGTCACCCAAGCCTCCGTCTCCAGCTCGGCAACTTCCAGTAAGACTGCCAGCTCCATCATCAACAGTTCCACAAGCAGCACCGGTTCTAGCTTGTCTGCTTCCTCCTCTCTTTCCAATACCTCTTACCTGAAGTCTGCCAGCATTGGCAACAGCATGACTGCTTCAGCCGCACAGGGCAAGAGCGCTGTGCCCAACAGTGCCACAGTCAACAGTAGCACTGTCAAGAAGATCAACACCCCCAAAATCAACTTTGTTGGTAGGCCTTGCTTTGGAGCTTATTTCATGTTGAACATTATGATGAATTGCTATGCCTTTTGGAGTAAACCCAAAAAAGATGTTTAAATGAATGGTTAAATTAATTCTTTGGGAAATTCTTTGTTTTGTTCGGCTGATACTTTTGAAAAGATTTTTAACTAAGTTAGACCAGAATCAGTTTTATTAAAAAAATCTTTTAAATAGGTTTTAATCATTTATTCTTTTTATTATGTTTTAACCTGTGTTTCACTATAAAAACACTAATGGAAGCTGGCCAAACTTTAGAATTTTTCTTTGTACTACATGCTTTATCTCAAAACATACATAGGCATTAGATCATGAAGTTGTCTCTCTTATCATTAATCATTTATTTGCATGAATTTGGTTTGGCAGGCAAATATAATTCCTGGCTTAACAGATCCTACATGACTTATTTATTTATTTTTGCACATACATGCACTCAGTTCTCTGCTCATTTGACTTGCATGTTCTGTCAGCTCTGAGGTTTTTGCAATCAGTACACTTAATTAATTGATGCATGACCAAAACAGCTGGAAACAAGTTACAGATGACTGCTGCTAAAAATGAAGAATCAAAAGTTGAGGCAGCTAAACCAGCCCAGTCTGCTGTGCCTGCACCACCACCACCAGACTTGAAGAATGACACTCCTGAATCTCTGTCACCTCAGTCAGCACTCGCAGCCCTGCAGAATGATGTTCAGCCTGTCGGACATGACTATGTTGAAGAGGTATCAGAAGGCAGTTATAAACTCGTAGAAATACAACATTCCTACAGGGAAATAAAAGTAATTTAAATGATTGCACTTGGCTATACAGCTTAAATTTTTTATTTTTTCAGGTGAGGAATGATGAAGGAAAGGTTATCCGGTTCCACTGCAAACTGTGTGAATGCAGTTTCAATGACCCCAATGCCAAGGAAATGCATTTGAAAGGAAGGAGACATCGACTGCAGTATAAGGTTAGTAGGTGATGTTTACTAATGTGTTTTGTACACAGTACCAGTATAACCTATGTTGTCTCCAGTGGCTTTTTCTTTTTTTATAAAGCCTTCTGAGTTCTTTCATGATAAATTGCTGCTAAACTGGAAAGTCTTCTTTCAAAATGAAAGAATCATTTTGTTGTAATATTACTTAAGTATAGCTGATTGTATTTTCCACCTTCATAGAAAAAGGTGAACCCAGATCTTCAGGTTGAAGTTAAACCTAGCATCAGAGCCAGGAAGATCCAAGAGGAAAAGATGAGAAAGCAAATGCAGAAGGAAGAGTACTGGAGAAGACGTGAAGAAGAGGAGCGTTGGAGAATGGAGATGAGGTGTGAAGCTTTTTTTTTTTTTTTTTTTTTTTTTTCCTGCTTCAGTACACCCATTTCAGTATATTTTGCCTTTGAGTAAAAGGCTTTAAAAAATCGATATATTTATTTTATTTTTTTGTCAGGCGCTATGAAGAAGACATGTACTGGCGGCGTATGGAGGAAGAGCAGCACCACTGGGATGATAGGCGCAGAATGCCCGATGGAGTTTATCCACAGGGTCCACCTGGACCTCCTGGTCTGCTTGGAGTGAGGCCTGGGATGCCAATTCCACAGCCACAAGGACCAGTGGTGAGTGCTGAGACCATTTTGCAATGCTTAAAGGATTGAAAATTGCTATGATTGTACCACTCATGGAACTATAGCTTGCGTCCCTCATTCAGTGATTTGGTAAGTCTTCCATGCCTTTCAAAGACTGCAGGAGAAAGATGACTCCTAGAAAACTTAACAGCTAGTTTAGTTATTCACTGCTTCACAGCTCGGATTACAAAATTAAGATGTAGTTTATTGGCATATCAGTAATACCAGTACTTTTGTACCAAGTTGAGACAAAAGAGATATACACACTTTGCACTCTATTAGGAACAGCTGCACACCTACACGGATGAGTGCATAATATCATGCAGATAAGGGTCAAGAGCTTCAGTTATTTTTTCAAATTAACCATCAGAATAGGAAAAAAATTATTGGGTGATCTCTGCGATTTCGACCATGTTTGTTGGTGCCAGACAGGCTGGTTTAAGTATTTCTATAACTGCTGATATTGTTTGATGTTCATGTACAACAGTCTCTAGAGTTTTATCAGAATGGTGCTTAAAAACATCCAGTGAGTGGCAGTTCTGTGGACAAAAACATTTGTTAATGAGAGAGGTCAGTGGAGAATGGCCAGACTGGTTCGAGCTGACAGAATGGCTACGGTAACTCTGCTTACCACTCTGTGCAATTGTAGTGAGCAAAATATAATCTCAGAATGCACAAAAATGACGAAACCTGGAGGTGGATGGGCCACAGCAGCAGAACACCATATTGGGTTCCACTTCTGTCAGCCAAGAACTGCAGCCAAAACTTTAGCCTGGATTTATTTTTCTGCTGAGGCACACAGATGATATGGTCAGAATTTGGCAAAAACCGCTTGAATCCATGGACCCAATCTGCCTTGTGTCAACAGTCCAGGCTGGTGGCGGTGGTGTAATGCTGGTGTGGGGAATGTGTTCTTGGTGCACTTTGGGCTTGTTAATACCAATCAATGATTGCCTAAATGCCACAGCCTTTGAGTATTGTTGCTGATCAAGGGAAGCACTTCCCTTCATGGCCACAATTTAGTTATCTTCTTATGGCTACTTCCAGCATGATAATGCACCATATCACAAAGAAAAAATCATCTCAAACTGGTTTCATGAACATGGCAATGAGTTCACTGTTCTTCAATGGGCTTCCCAGTCACTGGCTCTAAATCCAATAGAACATCTTTGGGATGTGGTAGAATGGGAGTTTTGCAGTTTGAATGTGCAGCTGACAAATCTGCAGAAATTGCGTAATGCAATCATGTCAACATGGACCAGATTGTCAAATGAATGTTCCCAACATCTTGAGTAATCCATGCCACGACTAACTGAGGCCCTTTTAAAAGAAAGGGGAGGCCCTAACCAGTATTAGTATAGTGGTCTCAGTGAGTGTATATTTACAGTATATCAACGATACCAATTTGGCAAGAACTGTTTTGTCTATAAAACCTTTCACAGAGACTGTGCCATTATTTCAGTGAGTTACCTTTTTTCTGGCACAGAGGGCTATTATTGGTTTAAGCATTCAATGAAAACAAAAATTCAGATTTTGGTCACTTTGAATTTCTGTCAAACTGCCTCTTGGCCAAAATAACTCTCATTGTGGACTAGGCTTCATGCTAATTTTCAAAGATCTTGCTCAGTGAGACTAAAAGGATTGTGTGTGTTATTGTCCATCCGGTTTTCTGTGGTTTTCGATTTAGTATTAAAAATTGGCACGTTTCTCTGGTATTTGTGTACACTACTGAAATATCGGTATTATTACAAATCTGGTTGTAATGCCTAGTTTTTGGTTGCAGCATCCACGTCGCCCTGATTCCTCAGACGATCGCTATGTGATGACCAAACATACAGCCATTTACCCCTCTGAGGATGAACTGCAGGCCATCCAGAAGATCGTGTCAATCACAGAGCGAGCACTTAAGCTTGTCTCTGATATCATCACTGATCAAGAAAGCGCAAAGGGCAAAGAAGAGGATAAAGACAAGAAAGAGCCTCCCAAAGACAGGTGGGTGAAAAGTTTTATTTATAACTCCAGCGAAAATGGAAAAAGAGCTAGCCTAAGCAACCTTATCTTTGTTACAGGGTGCTGAAAGGAGTGATGCGGGTCGGTGTTCTTGCCAAGGGGCTGCTTCTGCGAGGAGACAAAAACGTCAACCTAGTCCTCCTTTGTTCTGAGAAGCCAACCAAGAATTTGCTCACCCTCATTATGGAGCATCTCCCCAAACAGCTCACGGTACCAGCTATGTCAATACTGTTCAGTGCTTTTTCCAAGCAACTGAAAAATATATTAGATGCTCCCACAGGTTTTCCTTAAGATCCTGTTCTGCTTTTGAAGGAAAGGTTCCAATGAAGGTTAGAGTAACTGCACCATCTGTAATATTGTGGGCTGTTGACTATGTTCCTTTTAGATCTTCTAAATGGTAAGGTTTGCCGTCACTCAGATCAGGTTATGACTTTGTTTTGTGTTGACGCATGTGTTTATCAGGTGGTAACACCAGAGAAATATGAAGTAAAAGGCTCTGTCCAAGAGGGTGCCATTATCCTTTCCTCCTGTGCTGAGCCTAAGATGCAGGTGACCATCACCCTCACCTCGCCCATCATCCGAGAGGAGAGCACCCGGGATGGAGGTTGGAAAAGACGTTGCTCACATTAACTGACTACTTTTTTTAGATTAATATTACATGCTGATTTTGAAACCCTAAAGAGCCCATCTGTTGGCACTGTGGAGATGGTACTAGATAATAGTATTAATAATGATATAATTTTTATACATTTTGGAATATGGTGTGGTTTGTTTTAGAAAATCGATTGAAAAGTGGTACAAATTAAACCTGGTATGTGCTTGAGCTAGCTTGTCTATAAGAAAAGGAGGGAGTAAACTTGTAGGCAATTTACTGTAATAAATAGTGTGTATATATATATATATATATATATATATATATATATATATATATATAATTTATTTAGTAGGAAGTGATTCCATGAGATGAAGTACGTTATTTGTACATGTCTGCCTGAACAGGATTGAAACCAGTTCATGTGGTTTCAAGTTGGTGTAGTCCCTCTGTGTACTCTGCCTTGTGATAGAGCCAAGTTCAACACTACCAGGTTTTATTGCGACCCAACTGTCTCAGATGCCAGCAGTGTTGCTCAGGTCCTTCTCTTTGTAACACTTCTCCAGTGCTCTTGAAGCTCTCCCCAAAACAAGCATGATAAGTGTTTGCATTGTGTCTAGTCTAGTTAGTCCCGGGTAAGATTATTTTTTGTTTTTGAGGGGATTTTGTTATACACCTAGTGGTCGACCGATTATATCTCTGAGGCCGATAAATCGGATGATATTCTGACTTTATAATTATCTGCATCGGCCTATAAATTTTCCCCTTTTGGCTGATTTGTTTCTTGAGGGTACCAAAAAATTGGCTGCTTGCAAGTGACTGAGACATGTAAATGACCAGTCATGGTTCATTTTGCTGTTATGTGCCACTGTGTTACTACAATAATAGGCCTGTGTAGAACAAAGTGTCATTTAAACGGTCTGCATATCAGAGATGCGTTTCAGCTCAGTGTTAAAGTGCTCGCCTGTTTCATTCTCTGTCCTCAACAGTTCCCTGTAACTTTTAACTGTCTAATGGGAAAAAAGGCAAATATCAATAAAATTAAGATCATATACCATCTGCAAATATGCGCATATCTAGTTTAAACAGATGTAATAAACCAACCTCAGAGGAAGATAAATAGCGCTCCACAGGATGCTGAAGTTGTCTAAGCACGTATTCTAACGGTCTCTCCTCAACAGTTCCCTGTACTTTTCTAATGATAAAAAGCAAATCTAAATTAAACTTGTATTTATATACCATATGCAGATATCTATTTTAAACAGATGTGATTCATGAAAGTCCAGCATTTTCTTCCTGTCAAGCGCTCCTCTGAAGTGCGTATTCTGTCAGGAAGAATCAAAACTTCAGGATCAAAAGTTCCTCTGATTCACAAATCATGATGACCATCCAAGCAGGCGATCTAGGCCGTTTAAATTGTTTTTGATTGAGGCTCATGCTGGATCTGCACAAAGGTGTGAGTGCAACAAAAGTCGTTCTGGCAAGTCAGTCCACTGTTGGCCATGTTTGGGACGCTCTTGCGAGACTATTTCCAGTAATGAAAGTGCAGGTCCTATCTACTTGATTGGATAAAGACGAAAATCTCAAAAAGTTGGTCAAGATAACGATCAAAGAACATTTCAAATCGGCGGTAAAATCTGACAACACTGGTATCATAAATAGTGAATCTTTACCTCTTATGTTAAAACAACGCAATTTTCCCAGCTTTTATTGCTAATGTGCGTTCTCGAGGTGATTGACAGGTGATGTCAGCATCTAAATGTTGGTTGGCTCTTACCTGTAAGGTGGTACTTCCTATCTACATCCGTTGACTGTTGGCTGCAGTTGGGCATTCTAATTTGTCCCATTCATTTTAATAGAAGTGGCCCATCTCTGCTAAATGATCTCTGGTGCAACTTCAAAGAAAAAGCGGTTCACGTGTGCTATGAGTAAATGTCTTATTCACTATGCACTGTATGTACAATTGGTTTGACTTGGTATTTTTTTGAGTAAATGCTATTGCTAACGTGGACATGCCATCTAAGGTTGCTGGACTACTGTGTGTACAGTTATTTCCTTCTTAAATATCAACAATTTCTTCATGTGCAAATAAATTACTTTTTAAATTTGAGGACTATTCAGAAATCTGAAGAAACCACTATCTACCATTTTAAAATGCAATACCATTTATTATGCAATATAAGTTTTGAGTGAAATTGCTAAATAAATACAAATTTAGCACTATTTACTCCAATTTTATGTTTGTTCTACTATATTAAATTGTGATTTTTATATCACCATTGTATCGGCCACCCTGCTCTCTGGATACCTCTTTTTGACCATTTAAAAAAAAAAAAACCTATCGGTCGACCACTACACAACCAGAAGATTTTGCATTCTTTCTAGGGGTGTAATAGGGTTTGGTTGAAAGTTTGGTCTGATGCACTTAAGTAAACAAGACAGAAATTCCTGAATTACAAGTTTCAGGAGAAATGGTTGATGGATTTGAGTAGTTGGAAGGCCTGCCATGTCCCCACAGTAAGCAAATCTTTTTTTTTTTTTTTGGTGGTCTGGTGGTGAGAAGTTTCACCATTTTCAGGTCCTCTGTTTCAAAATGAAATGAATTTTTTATTTTTTTTAATAAATATATGGAGAAACAAATGAAACAGTCTAGACAAAAACCCAAGTTTCCCCGGGAAAAAAAAAAAATTGCATTAATAACCCTTTTTTATTTTATTTTTTTATCTTTACCATTTAAAGGTTTGGTTCAACCAAAAATGGAAGTTCTCTTATGGTTTTCTTACGTTAAACCATCCCAGATGTGTATGACTTCTAAATATCTCCATTTTGGTTCTGCTGAAGAAGCACATTTCAGCTCATTTTGTCCATATAATGCAAGATAATGGGTGCCATTAGATTGCTGGCTATTTGATGGTCCAAAAGGCATATTTAGGCAGCATAAAAGTAATCCACATGACTCCAGTCAATCATTGAATGTCTTCTGAAGGAAATCAATAGTTTAGTGTAAAAAAAAGAAATGGATCATTAAAACTTTAACTTAAAAAAAAAAAACGCTTCCTGTCAGTCTACGCTTCAGTGATGTAAGTGCAATGGTGTTTTTATGCCAGAAGTTGGAAGTGCGTGCTTTGTGTACAACAAAGGAACAAACGTCATGCGAGCATTGGGTAATTTCAAACAGCAATAAAGCGCTGGGCGGAAGCAACTATTTAAAGTTTAAAATGTTTAAATTATTGATTTGTTTCTTACAACAACCTATCGGTTTGCTTCAGAAGATGTTAATTGATTGACTGGAGTCGTTTGGAATACCTTTTATGCTTCCTAAATATGACTTTTGCACCATCAAATAGCCAGCAATCTAATGGCAGCCATTATTTTGCATTTTATGGAGAAAAGTGCTAAAATGTGCTTTACAAAAAAATCTTCACTTCGGTTCTGCTGAAGAAGGAAAGTCATACACCGGTGGGATGGCTTAGTCATGAGAATTACAATTTTTGGGTGAACCATTCCTTTTTCAAAGTTTTGGTTGATACGAAGCCGCTGAAATGGTGAAATCTTTAACGCAGTGTCATCGGGCTGGGCGATTATGCACGATATATTTTTATATAAAATATTACGATATCCGGTTACATCGTCAACCCCTGGCAGAGAGATTGGTGAATATTCTTGCTTTATTGATTTTTGCTTTAAATTAATTGATTTAAACTTTAATATTAATATATTTTAGGTTCAAGGTGAACTTATTTAGGTTGTATACACGTTTAGGCTATAACCTGCAAAGTTGCGTTTAAAAATGCATATTAAGATTAAAATGAATGGAAAGCAAACTAAAATTCAAGCACCTCCTGAGATGGTCTAAGGTCATTTGCAGCATTCTCATAGATGCAACTATTCTTGCAAACAGTTTTTTCAGATGACTAAAATGAAAGGAATGAGTGATTACTTAACATGCGTGTGTTCCACGAGACACGCTCCCGCTGCACACCTCTGAATAACCACGCATCAGAGACGCACATCTGTTCTTAAATGTATAATAAAGTGCCTTTCTGCAAGTGCGTCTTTGTGTATAAAAGCATAATTTGTTGTCATGTGTCATTCCAAAATGTCTTACAGTTAGCCCGCCACAATAGTGGGTAAAAGCCCACCATGAGCATGATATAGGCTACCCACATTTGACTTGCTAATTTCTGACCCTGGGCTACTTTGGAGCTGGGTGACTTTGCCTGTCACAGTCGGCATCAGGATATTTGTCAGATATCATCAATATCTGATTACATCGTCCTATCGCCCAGCCCTACAGCGTCACCATCCGTGTATGGCTCCTTAGTGGAGTATTGGTAAGCTTTTGGGAGGAAGTCTTTGTTGTTGTCTTTGGTTGGACCTGTGTTTTACAGACTTCACTATATTAAGACATTTGGGGGGTATGACCGGTATGCATGCAGTGATGTCCTAATCCTCTTGCTGGGAGCTTCATATTTTTCTTGCCAGCACGCATTGCTGCCTTCATGTAAACAAAGCTTTTTAAGTCCAGCCCAAAGCCTCCTTGCATTCTCTGCATATCGTCTCCCATCTGAGGCTACGTCTACCAGCTCCGGAAGGATTTTTGACCAAGGTCCCCCTCCTAAATACTTTCAAACACTTTGCCACACCTACCATTGCCTTGCTACTGGAGTGGGTCACTACAAATACTCATCAGCTGTAAACATTACACATCTTCCTTGATATCCCTGTTTTACATTTTTCATGATTACACTTGCAGTACCATTGCAACCATCATTGTTTTCCCAATATTTCTGGATCTAATTAAGTACAGTGACTTTGTTCTTAAGAGTTAATATTTAATTTTTCATGTCTTTTTAATAACTTTATCTTCAGCTGTGTAGACACTGAAATCCACAATTTGTTTTTGCCTAGAACACAGGAGAACTCTCCTTAAATGATATGCCAGCTTGTTAAGTGGGAAATGCAAGAATAAATAAACTTTTGGGGCATTGCATTCCAAAATTTCACAGGGAAATTAATTAACATTTCTACAATACCCGATACTAGTAGAAAAAAATATATGGGCTCTTTATTCCAAAGAGTGTAGTTATAAATTGTTAATGTATAATAAAGGAGTGTGTTGTGTGTGTGTGTGGTTGGTGTTTTTTTTTTTTTTTGTTTGTTTTGTTTTTTTTTCTTCTCTCCTCTCTTCCCCTTCTCTCTCCTCTACTATAGGGCAGGGAAATTAACAAGCCAGTCAGTATTGACTAATGGTGCTTTTCCACTGCACGGTACAACTCGACTCTGCTTGCTTTTTGGGGGTTTTCCACTGTGGATAGTACCCGATACTTTTTTTTTAGTACCACCTCGGTCGAGGTTCCAAGCGAGCCGATACTAAATGTGATGTCAATATCCAGCAGATCACTGATTGGCCAGAGAGAATTGTCTCTACCAGCAGTATCATTTGTTCACGCAAATTTTACATTGTGTAAAAAGAAATGGCTGTGTGCAAAACCACGCTGTGGTCAATAAACGAGGTGCAGATGGTCCACTTGTTAGCGATTTAATGGGAAAAAGTCTATCAGGAAGTGTCTCAGCTGTTGGCTGCACAGCTACCAACAGTGTAGGGAAAATAAAAAAATAAAAAAAAGTGACCACAGAACCATCAATGAAAAGTGGAAGTGGTTCGACCGAATGGATTCTATCTAAACCAGCTAGCAATGGGAGGGAGAGTGCCCTCGACTCAGCCATGATGGAGGGTGGTATTTTTTGTTACGTTAACACTATACTCCGCTTGAAAGCTTCACCTTATTTAGTTGATCAGCTACTGGAAGATTGCTTCTAAAACAACCAGGCCAATTTAACTGTTACACTTGTGTAAAATCACCATGCAACAACTGCTTTATGCAGCACAATGAGCTAGTAGCTAACAGCTAGCGGTCGTGTTTGTTTTGGTCAGTTTGTGTCGTGTTTAAGATGATGTCATGGCAGTAGAGGCGGTGCAACTATGACGATCAGCCTATAATCCCACCCACGTTGAGATGGCGCTAAACTGCAGTGGAAATGCAAACTCAGAAACGTAAAGCGAGTAGAGTTTGGCGAGTCCAACCTAACATGCAGTGGAAAAGTACCATAAATGGTGCCACAAGTGTTTTCTAAAGCAGTAGATTTTGTTCAGTTAGCACACTTTATGCACTGTCACCAATTATGCTTAAACCGAAAAGTGTGTAGTCATGTTAACCCCCTTAACTTTGTTCTAATTATCAGGGAAATGCCAAACAGTTTAACCAAAAACAAATCAGCAAATGTCCATTAGCCCAATTTTGCTTTGCATGTGAAAATAAACATTTGACCTATGTTCTTACCCCAATGTGCCCATGCCTGTTTACATTAAGTCAAAACCAGAGATTAAGCTGATAATTTGAAATCTCACGTAAACGCTGTTTTCTTGTGCTGTCTTATTTTATTTGTTTTATAAGCTGATGTTTTGAAGTTATCAGAATATTGTAGTGCATGTAAACGTGCTCATTGATGAGGCATGGAATTACAAAAGAAAGCTTTTGTACTTTTGTGTGTATCTGCCAGTTATAATAATTATGGATTGTGAATGTAGGACTTAATCTGCTAAAGTAGTCCACTGGCTTTAGCATTTGAAACTCATGAATTGAGCATTTCAGCAGAGCATTATCCTACCTGCAGTCACTTTATCAAGAGAATGATTTGGCTAGTTATTTTAAGATGTGTAATTGCCACTATTTGCAGAGTACCAAAAAGTCATGAGTGACTTACAACTCCAATTTAAGAAATCCTACATCAATGTCAGGCACATTCTGTTGTATTGTCTTGTATCCCTGAAAAGATTCATTCATCGCTGTCCTATTTCTCAGCTCTCAACACCACACCACAGTCTAGATAGAAGTGCACCAAATGGCAAAAGTGTAATCACCAAAGTGTAGCAGATTCTTAATGTTGTTGAAATGATCCCCAAGATTCTGCATATGGGGTGAAATGAAAGCATTGTTTTAGAAGTTTGTACGTTTGGAAAAGAACAGTGATCAGGGGACAATCTGGTATGTGTGGCAATGTGTTCATGGCAGTCTCTCTGACCTGGTCAAACACCCATTCCTCACAACCATTTGACAATTCGATCCATTTTTAGATGTAACCTCGAGTATGGTGAAAGACCCAGCGGACGTCTTGGACAGGCAAAAATGCCTTGACGCTCTGGCTGCCCTACGCCACGCTAAGTGGTTCCAGGTTCGGAACATCATTTTACATTCTTCTTGTAGCCTTATGAGATGTATATCTTTTCATTTGTTCCTTTAAGTTGTTTAGACTATTATTTTGAAAATTACAAACCTCAAAAGTTGATTTTGTGAGGAAAACAAGTGATACAAGGATGCAGTATAAAATTTGGTGACTGAATAAACATATATGTATATCAATTTTAAAGTGCATATGAGCTCTATTGTCCTAAACAAAAAAGAGGCATCCTTGCATACATTTATTCATAATTATTAGATTTAAATTTTAGCATGTAAAATGATTCCATAAGGCTGCAGAATACCTTTGCATAAAGTGTCATCAATAAGAGCTTTCATTTTGAGCATTTGTTTTTTGTGAAATATATTTTTTTTATTATTATTTTTAATTATCCTTTGAAATAGGGACTGAGAGGAAAGGAATATCTGATTAGTTTACTGTGTTGTTGTTCTCTCTGCAAACACGCAGGCAAAGTAAAGCAGATTTCCTTGACGGGATCAGTTCCTATGCAACTACTGATCTTTGAAAAATGAAAGTGTGTGTATATATATATATATATGTTTGTGGAGTATCTGACAACTGAGGTCAGGGATTACAAGATTACCAGGGAGCCATTCCAAGTGAATCTTGCAAATTTTGACCTCTTGTACAAATGTTGAGGTAAAATACTGCTGGAAATGGCAGCTTAAGAAAGGCAATTGGCTCAATTTTATACACCAATTAAAAGCTTCCATTGTAAACAGTAGTGTTGCACCTCTCTGAGCCCCGTCTTGTTTTATTGACTTCCTGTCAATGTTTGCTGTTCTATATTAACTAATGTTGACTTCACTGCACTGAAGGCTAGGGCTAATGGACTCCAGTCATGTGTGATTGTCATTCGAATACTGCGTGACCTTTGTCAGCGAGTACCTACCTGGTCTGCCTTTCCTAGCTGGGTGAGTAAATAAAGGAAGCTGAAAATGTGATATCTTAAAAAC
This sequence comes from Moxostoma hubbsi, assembly GCA_032164185.1. Classification (NCBI taxonomy): domain Eukaryota; kingdom Metazoa; phylum Chordata; class Actinopteri; order Cypriniformes; family Catostomidae; genus Moxostoma; species Moxostoma hubbsi. The sequence continues at coordinate 1,373,904 of JAVLUX010000218.1, forward strand.
AATTCTTTTTTATGTTGATAATGGCTCTACAGTGTTGGAGGAGCCAACTACAAATAGTGATGTGTGACAGTGTCATCTTTTTCGAATTGGTGTAGCTTTTCTAGGATAACAAGCCTTCCATCAAATAGTGAAATAACATAAAACACTTAATTGCTGTTTTCATATCAGATTACTTAACATAGTGGCCAGAGCTACTGTTGAATCGGCAAACAACAAACAAGTAAAATCTCTTAATCAATCTCAACTATTTTTTGCAATTATTTTTAAGATCCATTGGATCTTAGTCCAATGGATCGAAACATTGCAAAATGAATGGGAATCTGGTAACTATTTAAGTTGTGACACTTCATGCTTTGATCTGGCACTGGTTTTAAGGGATGTTTGTTTACACTTGTTTTGGTCCGGTCAAATCAAGTTCATGCATGTTCTAGAGCAAAAAGACCAAGTGATAGTGTCAATAGTGTAACTGTCTCTTCTAAATGTAAGGTAGGACTATTCTCTATAACTTGAATTTCAATTGATTTCACAAATAATGGAATGTTTCCTACTGTGCCTGCTGTAGCTTAACTATTTTCAAATGTTGCTTATCAAGCCACTAGTAATTTAAAGTAGCTTCCCCAACACTGTTGCTTATAGAGGTTTTAAAACTCAAACCCTTTTCACTGCTTAAACAATTTTCCATTTAGTTCTTGGGATTTACCTCATTTGAGAGAAAATGGTGTTATCTGGTTATATAAATGAAGTCCCTGTTTTTGCTTTTCCAAGGCTATGGAGTTGCTGGTGGAGAAGGCCATCAGCAGTGCCTCTGGACCAATGAGCCCTGGAGATGCTCTGCGACGAGTCTTTGAATGCATTTCCTCCGGCATTCTGCTATCTGGTAAAATGGGGAACTCTTTGTTAATGTCTGTGTATCATATTTATAGATGTATAATCAATCATAAGGTGATGATAGCTCTTTGGTTGAAATTTATTTTTTATAACTAGTGAATGTTAGCATCTGAAAGTGCATTCAGAAAGGATTCAGACCCATTTGTTTTTTCACATTTTGTTGTTATAGTCTTCTGCTAAAATGCTTTTATTTCTTTCCACATCAATCTACACTCCATACCCCATTATAACAAAGCAAAAACCAGATTTTTGATATCTTTGCTGATTTATTAAAAAGAATACACTTAAATATCACATTGACATAAGTATTCAGACCCTTAACTCCGTACTTAGTTGAAGCAGCTTTGGCTGTGATTACAGCCTCTAGACTTTTTGGGTATGATGCAACAAGCTTTGCACACCTGGATTGGGGATTTTCTGCCATTCTTCTTTACAGATCCTCTCGAGCTCTTGTCAGGTTCGATGGGAACTGTCGGTGGACAGCCATTTTCAGGCCTCTCCAGAGATGTTTGATTGGATTAATGTCCGGGCTCTGGTTAGGCCACTCAAGGACACTCTCAAGGAGTTATTCTTAAGCAACTCCTGCATTGTTTTGACTGTGATTGGGGTCATTGTACTGTTGGAAGGTGAACCTTCAGCACAGTCTGAGGTTCTGAGTGCTCTGGACCAGGTTTGCATTAAGGATTTCTCTGTATTTTGCTGCACACAAGTGTGTGCGCCTTTCCAAAACATGTCCAGTCAATTGAATTTGCCACCGGTGGACTCCAATCAAAGTGTAGAAACATCTCAAAGTTGATCCAGAGACATGGGAGGCGCCTGAGCTAAATTTCAAGTGTTATAGTAAAGGGTCTGAATACTTGTCAATGTGATATTTCAGTTTTTGTTGGTGTTTTTTTTTTTTTAATGAATTTGCAAAGTAATAAAAAAATCGGTTGTTTGCTTTGACATTATGGGGTATGGAGTGTAGATTGATGTGAAGAAAAAAAATTATTTAAAGCATTTTAGCTTAAGAATGCAACAACAAATTGTGGAGAAAAATAAAAAAGTTAAGAGGGTCTGAATATTTCTGAATGTGCTGTACATGCTGTTTGGAATTTCTGCGGAGTGTAGTTTTGTAACTATATGCTATGGTTGGCACAGCATTAGTTCAACGAAGCAAGCAATCAATTTCATGTGCAAGGTTTATCTGTCCTCATCGTTAGCCCATACTCCACTCTTCACCAATGTAACACACTCTTCTAAATCTCAACAAAACGTTAACAAGTATCCCCCTTTATATTCATCATGTGCACAAACACCTAAAATAACACTTGTGTCCCATGCAAAGCATGCTGAGAAATTGAAATCCCCTGCCCAGTTTCATCAATGCTTCATTAACACCACAAAAAGTTTTCATGTAGTCCCAACTCTAATTAAATGGATTAAGTAAACTTTTTTTTTTTTTTTTTTTTAAATGAATAGAATGCAATGAAATCAAGTTGTGACATGTTCTAGAATTGTGTTGCTTTAGTACATTTTAATTGTAATAAATTGACTTCAAATTCAAGTTTGATCTTTTAGGTAAACTCTGGCTTGTGGACTTTTGCTTGTAATGCAGGTGCTCCAGGATTGATCGACCCATGTGAGAAGAATCCAACAAACACACTGGCTGCCATGGAAGAGCAGCAGAGAGAGGATATTACATCAAGTGCTCAGGTAAAATGCACCGTAGAACCAGAGCATACTGTTAGTTCATCTGTGGTTCCTCACAGTGCCACCAAAGACTGTGAATTTACAGATAACTCAAAGAGAGAGAAAAAAAAACCACACTTTTGAATGCACATTACTTTGTGTAGTTACCCGGAAGTTGTCAATGACCCCCCTACTTTATTTGCAGTTTGCCTTGAGACTGCTGGCGTTCCGTCAGATTCATAAGGTTTTGGGTATGGACCCCTTGCCCCAGATTAACTCTCACTTCAATGTACGTAATAACCGCAAGAGGCGTCGCGACAACAGTGATGGGGCTGATGGTTTTGAAGCCGAAGGGAAGAAGGACAAGAAGGATTATGATGGGTTCTGAAGTGCACTACTGTACAACTAGCCCTGCTCTCTCTGCACCCATTTCAAACCTAGTTCATTCCGTAATACAAAATGTTATTTCCGTTGACCTCTGTGCATGCCAATTACTTCTCACTAGAAATATTTTAAGATATGTTAATGACCCCGATGATGGCCACTTGGGCAAATGCGAGGCTTAATTCCCTTAATGCATAGACAGTTGTCTATCTCAGTTGTTTAAAAACAATCTAGTCTGGTCTCTAGGCATTATTTGCCCTGAAAGATTTGAGATGGCTTACAATCCTGAGCAGTTAAGCCATTAGCTCATGCTTCATTAAGAACCTTGAATTTAATATTTCACCATCTTCAAAACTCTTAGTGGAATATTAGCTTAAAATTGCTAATGTCAGTGTGGAACAGATTCTTTATTTAATCATATCCTTCCAGTCACAAATGTAAAGTAACTTTTTGACAATGGCTTCCTTAGCTTTGCAATAAATTGGTTGGGTGTTTTCATAATATATTTTGTTTATAGACATTCCTTTGTAAAACCACAAATATAAAGATGAAATGAGAGATTAATCATATTGTGATGAATGTGATTACATGTGACTGGGTGTGGATTTATACAAGCATGTATTTCACTAAAAGGCTAGGTTGGCTGTTAACCATTTGTAAATCACAATATCGGCTAATTAATAACCTTTTAAACGTGTCTAGAACCTTGTTTCTCCTATATGCTTCATGCAAGTGATGTAAAGCTGAACTTTACAACAGCTGTTTGGCTGTAGGTGTGCTCTGTTATTCACAGGCCTCTGTGGTGTAGCTGTAATACATTTCCAAAAATACACTGATCCTTGAAATCAGACCTGGGCCAAATACTAAATCCAAGTGATCTGCCCTTTGTTTTGTGACTTCAGCATGGAGATGTCACTTAAGAGGTTTGTAATTTTAATAAAGAATCTTTTGATTCACTAAGTTTGTGTACAAACGGTGAACAGAGTACTGTGAGGTCAAATATGTTTTATTTGGTTTTCATTTAGAATTTGTAATTGATCCAGGTCTGCCTGTTTGTGTTGTAATTTCTAAATGTATCTCTTAATGTACACAGGATCATATAACTGTTAGATCTCTTATATATGATCACTAATAAGCCTGTATCTAATCTTGCAATAGATCTTCAGAAACAAATACCTGAATGGTTTTAAAGCACAGGAATGTTGCTGTGGTTTTTTTTGTTCTTGATTTATGGATTTTGTTTTATTGGTTTATAGATGAATAGTTGCTTGCCCTTATTTTTGGTTTATGATGCAAGTTTGTTGAATATCTATTGAAGATGGGAGGGACAACAGTGTAATGTATGTGTTGTAACTGCAGATTGATGTAGACTTACCCTTTGATGCTTGTCATTCACTGTCAAGGTACTACTGCAATACAATGCATATAATAAAGACATTTCCAAACTGATTTTTGTTTCTTTTGTTAGCACCAGTTGTATTTAATAATACATGTACAATTGTTTTAAATTCTCATTATATTGTTTTCTCAGTGTCTTTTCATTATTATCATTGATGATATATTAAAAAATGAACAGTTTTTTTTATAATGCATAATTCAGTCATCAAAGATGCAAGGATTTTATGGTCAAGGATTGGGTTTCATTGCCTCACAAGTCAGGAACTTTGTCTTGCCAATTGCTTATGCTAATGGGGACCTACTTTAGAATGCACACATGAGGAAAATCATTAGATGTGTAAGGTATAATAACCATAAAACGGAGAATCCGGCTTGTAGGTCAGTATTTTGATCATAAACCCTTCAAAAAGGCTGAGTAAGTTGACACCATTCGACCTCTTGCCTACTTAACATTCACAACTTAAACAAGTCCCTTCTCACTTCAGGGCATAGGCTATCATAGATGCGACTGCTTATTGGCTCAGAACGAGGTAGCGCATGCGATTGACAGCCAAGTCATCCAATCACCCATAAGAAGTTTGCGCTGACCCTACCTCCTGAAAGTGGACAGTCGTCCAACAAGAACCAATGACATGGAAAGGGCGCGGTTTGCTCTCCGAGCAGGTTTTTCTTCCAACCAAAGTAAATTTGGTTTGTTGTGAAAGGAGCGGAGGAGTGATCGTGTTCGAGCTCTCCCCGATTTCCACCTGACTGCTCGGGAAGCGGGAGACTGGCTGGGGAAATGTTAGGTTTGGGGAGCACAGGAGCCAAATCTTCCAAACCGTCATTTGTGTCTTATGTTACACCGGAGGTAAGCGAACGATTTGAAGGAATATGACTTGCTATGTTTACATAGCGAGCAAGGCTGGATTGGTAATCTGGCATACCGGACATTTTATGTTGAGTTCAAATTTAGAGAGACAGGGAAATCTCAATGTATGTTTTGTGTTCACGAGGGGAAATGAATTAACAGAGCGGGAGTGATTTGTCGTTCTGTAATACCTCAGCTGTAGAAAGCTGTCGGGCCGACGACAAAAATATTTTTTGTTTTGATGATTTTTGAAAGGGGGAAAAAAACTTTTTAGTTTTGACAACGATAAAGTCCTCAACTCTGCACTCCAGTATGTTTACAGTCATACCAGTGTGTGACACTCCAGTATGTTTACTTGATTTATCCATATTGATTAATTTTCATTGCAAGCACATGATCATATTTATATGGTGGACACGAGTGTCTTCACCTGATTTGATTTGTTTGAAGTTGTTGTTGACGCACTAAAAGAAAACTACCGAATTTATTGGAATGAAACAACACAAAAACAAGGCAAACTACGATGTTATTTGACCCTAAACAGAGATTACACGACAGCAGAATACCTGAGTACAGTCAGAGACCACAAACTGAGGAAACGCATGACGAGGTGACCACAGCCTGACGATAGAGAAGGGCAGATACAGACAGAGCTGGATGCCCAGAGAGGGCAGGTTATGCCCGTACTGTAGCCAAGGACAAACAGAAACAGAGCTGCACTTCTTAACCACCTGTCCTAATTATTATGAAATTCGAAAACACTTCTTTCCCAAATTTTAAATGTTTTGTCCCAACTTCAAAAAGAATGATGCACAAGCTCAATATTTACTTGGTGAACAAAGAGACTGCATTTCACTAGCAGCAATCCTGTCACAAAAAGAGGGAAGAGTCGACCAAACAGTGATTCTCTCATTTTCTCACACACACAAACACCACTGAAAGTATATACACTGTTTATTTTATTTATTTATTCATTGTTTTTTCCACACTTTTTCAACACAAATTTGTTCTACTTTGTTAATTAAAAATGTTCATGCTCATATAAATGCTTTGGCAATACAATGTACAAATTGTCATGCCAATAAAGCTCAATTGAATTGAATTGAGAGTCTTCGGCCGTTTACATAAGTTGTTTAACATCAGTTGTTTAACATCAGTTTAATTACCTGTTAATATGTTGTTCTATTTTTATACACATTATCAACGTTGGCAATAGTGTGTTATTTACAGTCATGCCACTAAAGCCGTTCTGAAGAGAGGGAGAAACGGTTCATACAAATGAGAACAGTGAATTAAAAACACTATAGACTGTATTGTACAGTGCTTTTTCTGCACTGCTTTTTTTCTGCTTATATCTGCAAAATAGTCCAGTTAAGTACATGCAAGAAAATAAAAGTTTATGAATAAAATAAACGTCTTATTGTGTATTTCTATATATATACTAATAAAAAATAGAATCAAATAGAAATACAAGTATATATATAGAAATACACAATAAGACGTTTATTTTATTCATAAACTTTTATGTATCTACAATATATAATACAATAAATGTATTGTTTGTGCACTGGAAGCTTCTGTCACCACAACAAATCCCTTTTATGTGGACGCATACTTGGCAATAAAGCTTATTCTGATACTGATACAAAAATACAATTTACACAGAACAATTACTTAAATACACCTCTGTACACGTTTTCAATTTCGGAGTAATTTTCAAAGTAATTTTGTTATTTTTTCTTGGGCTTAAAGTAAAAAAAAAATAATGTGGTGTAACTGTCCAGAGACAATAAAAAAAGTCTCATTAAAAACTGAAATTCTTGATAAAAGAAATGTTTTCATGAGTAGTGCAGAATATTAATCTGTTATTTATATTTCTTAAATTAAATAAGCTGTGAAATTTGTTTAAAATATGATAAGTATTTTTTAAAAGACAAATACTAAATTTGTAACTTTTTTTAAATGAATGATTAAATTGCGTTAAAGTCCGTTTGAAGGCAAGTCAGAGCACTCTGCGGCCATCTTTGGAATGCTCCCGGGCAGGCTGGTAAACTAGTGACATTAAAGTACAGCTCCTATTTACTTGAATGGGGAAAGACTGGAATCTACAAAACAGTTGGTCAAGACTACGATCAAAGAACATATATCAAATCAGCGGTTAAATCTATCATACATTAACAGATCATACATACATTGTGACTTTTTGCACAGATAATGCTTTAAAAATGTAACAGTCTATTTCAGCTAATGCGCATGCACATTCTCGAGTTGATTGACAGGTGATGTCTGTATCTAAAAGCTGATTGGTTATTTTACCTGTAAGGTGGGAGTTCCTTTGCTACATCTGTTGGCTGTTCCAATTTCTCTCATTAATTTTAATAGAAGTTGTCCGTTTCTTCTAAACTGTCTATAGTTGCGTGCAGTCTCATGTATTCAAAGTGCTAGGAAAGTACTTTTATACCCTTTTTTTGATGGTTACACCACATTACATTTTTAAAGTCATTAAATATTTATATTTTTTTTAGAAAATGCTCTAAATGTTTCAAAAAAATAGATGAAACCAAATTGGACACAAATAATACATTTCTACAAACGTATCATGTTTGCTTTAAACTAGATGTTTAAAATATTTCAAATATGTATCACCTCAGACAACCTTATTTTGTCAAGTATGTCAAGTAATCATAAAGAAGTTTTTTTTATAAATTTGGTCTTACTGTATCTGAAGAGTTCAGCTGATTCCCATTCTGAAGATCAGTAACTGGCTTCATAATTTTTGTTGGCTGAATATAAATAAAGACCCACTGTGATCCATTTTGTTGAACTTGAATGCAACAACATTTACAGCAATGCCATGTGATTTAAATTCCTCAGGTTTCAAAAGCAAGTTTTAAAAAAATATCTTCCCTCCCAGAAAAGTCGTTAAGGAAATGAGTGTCCTAAATACTTTGAAATGTTTCTAAACGTTTTGGTATTTGTTTTTGCCACCTCATATTAGCCAGAATGTTCAGTGGCTTACTTTCTTTTATTTTTCCTGTTTGTTTCGACTAAATATCTTTAATTTATCTGTTATTACGTCATATTGCCATCAGTATACTGTAATGTTGTTGATGTTTTCTGCAGCCACTTTTAGGATATAATCTATTTTTAAATAGTAAATTGCAAATAATACCTTACTGATATCATACATGTTGTTAAATTTTGACTCCCTTCTTCTCAGAGATTCAACATCACTGTGTTAATGTAATACACAATAGAGCTGGTTTCTCATTCGTGTACGCAAGTCTACAGCAAAAGTTCCTTTAAAAAAGCATTCCTTAAAGAGCAGATGTCTCATGGAGGCCTCTAGACATCAATTATGTACTAGCTCAGCAACTGCCATTTATTTTTATAAAGCTTGTATAAAATATTACATTATATGATTGACATTAAATTGTAATTTGGTTTGGAGGGCAGCTGTGGCTCAGTTGGTACATGCCAACTGCCGAAGTGTCCTTGGGCAAGACACTGAACCCCAAGTTGCTCCCAATGGCAGGCTAGCATCTTGCATGGCAGCTCTGCTGCCATTGGTGTATGAATGTGTGTGTGTGTGAATGGGTGAATGAGTCACAGTGTAAAGCGCTTTGAATACCGTTAAGGTAAATAAGTGCAGACCATTTACCATTTTAAATAAGGGTTACAGACTGTTTTATTGCTTATGTTTTCTCAAGGAAATAAAATTGGAAAAAGAACCACCAAAGAAAGAAATACATCCTAATTTGTTACCAGGTAAATAATAAATTCCTTGTGTAATTTTCTGTTCTTCCAGCCATTCTGTTCATTTTCCTGAAAACTTCTATGTAATCAATCAGTTTAGATTACCATCCAAATTGAACAGCTGAATACATTGTTTCTATTCAGGTTTTATTATTGACAGTAAATCTAAGTAGTGTTTGTGTGTTTAAAGCCCCATGGGTGTAATTTACAATTCAGACTCTTTAACTTCCAGAGATTGCATTAATACTTCGTATTTTACCCACAATTGACTTTTTGTTTATTTAAACTGACAATGACTGTTCTGTTGCTCCTTAGGAGAAGTGGTTTTCTGCAGTGCCAACCCAATTCTCAAATATACTCAAGATGATCTCTCCCAGCATGGCGTCTTTGGCACATTGTTCTGCACCAATTTCCGTATTATGTTCATTATTGATGAGGCGTCGCAGGAGGAGACCGTAAGGACACATTATAGTACTAGGAACAAGAATCATACTGTTGAAGTCAGAAGTTTATACATAGGTTGAAGTCATAAAAACTCATTTTTCAACCGCTCCACAGATTTCATATTAGCAATCTATAGGTTTGGCAAGTCTTTAGGACATCTACTTTGTGCATGACACAAGTCATTTTTCCCAACCGTGAAGCTTGGGGGTGGCATCCTGTTGTAGGGATGCATTGCAGCAGGAGGGACTGGTGCATTTCACAAAATAGATGGCATAATGAGGAAGGAAAATATGTGGATGTATTAATGCAACATATCAAGACATTAGCCAGGAAGTTCCAAATGGACAATGACCCCAAGCATACCTCCAAAGTTGTGTAAAAATGGACAGCAAAGTTAAGGTATTGGAGTGACCACCACAAAACCCTGACCTCAGTCTGATAGAAAATTTGTGGGCAGAGCTGAAAAGCATGTGCGAGCAAAAAGGCCTACAAACCTGACTCAGTTACACCAGTTCTGTGGAGGAATGGGCCAAAATTCCAGCAACTTATTGTGAGAAGCTTGTGGAAGGCTACCCAAAATGTTTGACCCAAGTTAAACAATTTAAAGGCAATGCTACCAAATACTTACAAATTGTATGTAAACATCTGACCCACTGGGAATATGATGAAAGAAATAAAAGCTGAAATAAATAATTTCTCTCTACTATTATTCTGACATTACTTAAAATTAAGTAGTGATTTTAACTGACCTAAGACTGTTAAATGTTTTCTACAATTAAATGTCAGGAATTGTGAAAAACTGAGTTTAAATGTATTTGGCTAAGGTGTAAGTAAACTTCTGACTTCAACCATATATTTGTGTTGGTGAAGATATGTAGCCATTTTGACCCTTCTGTTTACATGCAACACCATATTTACTGTCGCAAAAATTGAAAATCATGGTAATTCATATCTACTATAAGTTAACTGTAGAATGTTGTCTGCAACTTTTAATTTAATCATTCAGGTTAATCAGCCAAAGAACCACAGTGTTTTTTGTAGTGTTATTTGAAGAGAAGATAACAAGGTTTGCAGTCTACCCGTTTGTATAATAGTCATCAGACATAGTGATAAGATTACTAATAATCCAAAATAATGACATTTTTTTATAGCTGTACTGGACTGTAAACAACAAAAAGATATTATTGTGCATAACAACATTGTTTAAAGCAATGTTCCGTGTTCTGTACAAGTTAAACTCAATCGACAGCATTTGTGGCATAATGTTGATTACCACAACAAAAAACACATTTATTTCCCTCCTTTTCTTTAAAAAAGTACAAATCTAGGTTACAGAGAGGCACTTACAATGGATGTGAATGTGGCAAATCCGTAAACATTAAAATATTCACTTTATCAGAATAGCCACAAGACATAAACAATATGCATGTTAACATGATTTTAGTGTGATAAAATCACTTACTAACCATTTCTGTGTAAGGTTATCCAATTTGATAACTTTGTTCAATGACAATGTAATGCCGTAACCCCCTAAAAAGACTCCGTTTCAACAACTTTGCTGCTGAAATAATACACCAGTTTTAACAGAAGAATACATTTAAGTGCTTTAATAAAATTTCACTTTTCTGCCTTTAAACTATCCAAAAATTTGCACCGTTCACTTCCATTGTAAGTGCCTCACTGTAACCCAGATTTTTTGCTTTTTTTAAAGAAAAGAGCTGACGAGCTGAAATAAAATTTTGTGGTAATAAACATTATGCCACAAATGCTATCGATTTGACCTTTACATGTATTGTACCCGGATTATTCAAATGCAACAGAATAGTTCTCTCTTTCTCACAAACATGCACGCACACACACACATACATGCAAGCAACTGAACCAAAGTGGTAGATCATAGAGACACAGAAATGTGCAGGCAATCTTTTAAGGAACATCCTGTGGGACAAACATTTGAGAAGTTTTCAGATGAATTAGTGGGTTGGATATTAGCATATTTGTGAGACGTTGCTCACATAACTGTTAAAACCAAACAACCTTGTTTGGGTGCATCTGTCTTCCAAAGTGTCAATGTTTGCCTTCAAACCTTTTGCGTGTCCAATCAAAAATGAGCGAACTGTAAAACCAGTTGTCAAATGCACGCTCAATGGCCTTGCATGAGGAACTGTGCTGCCTGAGTGCTTACCATTTCAGGAACTTGCGTGTTTGACACGCTGATAATGAAATTCTCATATAATCAGGTTACAGGTATTCATAACGTGCCAGAGCCCTGTTTTTGGATCAGTTTTTGATTTTATGATGCATGTTGACAAGGATCTATGGAAACATTACTATTCTTTTTATCAGTAATCTTAAAGCTCATCCAAAAATGGGAAGTGAAGTGAAGTGTGCTTCACACTTGCTTTCACAAACAAAATATTGTGTGAGAATTTTATGCTGCACACCAAACAAAGCAGCTGCACATTTCTGTCCTGTGTTTAAAATGCACCTTTCACACAGAGTTGCCATTTGTTCGTTTTTCACAAGCATTGTTAACTTTCTTACAAAATTTCTACCTCGACAAATGCAGTAAGTGGTGTTTAACTTCACATGAACTGAAAGTACAATAAGAGGCTTCTACTATCTTGTACATCATAACTCAAGACTGTTGTGTCACCCACACATTTTGTTTTGTTCCAGACCAAGAACTTTAAGAACAAACTCTATGGAGAAAATGACATTCCATTAATGTGTGTGGACCATATCTATGGTGGTAATAATTGTTTTTATTTATTATTAATATTACTACTATTATTAATAGTATTTTATATATATATGCAAGCTTGGGAAGCAGCAGTGATATTTATAATGGGTTAAATATTGCCATAATCATTTCATTTCATTTCTAGTGTATGATGAAAAGAGGAAGCTGATAACTGGAGGCCTCTTGAAGAACAAATGTCCATCCAAAATTATCATTCATTGTAAAGATCTGCGTGTTTTGCAGTTCTGTCTAACGTTTACCAAGGAAGAAGATGCAAAGAGGGTAATTTGTTTAATTTGAGAAAATAACGTAATGTTAATGTTAATTTTAAAGGGTTAGGGTTAAAGGAATATTACCAACACTAATATTACGGATTCAATACAGGTTAAGCTCAATCAGCAGCATTTGAGCCATAATGTTGATTATCACAAAATTTATTTCGACTTGTTTCGTCTTGTCCTGTTCCAGAAATTGAAGATACAGTTAGGCATTTACAATGGAAGTGAATGGGGCCAATTTTGGAAGGTTTAAAGTCAGAAATGTGAAGCTAATTATATTATAAAAGCACATACATAATTTATATTGTTAAAACTTGGCAACAAAGTTGTAAAATTGGATATAACTTCACAGAAAAGTTTAATTAGCAATTTTATAAAATTTGTTTAATGTTAAAATGCATACTTATGGCTTTACTTTTGAAAAAATTAATATTTAACGTTTACTGATTGGACCCATTCACTTCCACTGTAAGTGCCTCACTGTAACCTTTTTGCTCTTTTATATTTAAAGAACTTGAGGGACGAATCAAAATGATTTTATGCTGTACAAATGCTGTCAATTGAGCGTAAATTGTATTGAACCAGGAATAATCCTTTAAATATCTCTTTGTGTTTGTTTTTGTCAGATCTTTCAAGGTATTGCACACCATTGTTTGGAGGAGAAATCTCTGAAGTGTGTCTTCGCTTTTTCCTATGTGGGGTCAACAAGCCCAGGTACAAATTTCCTAGGTTTCCTAGACCCTCTACATGTTTTCATTGTTTTACATACAGGTGCTGGTCATATAATTAGAATAAATCAAATCAAATCAAATCACTTTATTGTCACACTACTGTGTACACGAGTGCAACAGCAGGTGAAATTCTTGTGTGCAGTTCCGTGCAACAATGCAGTAATGACAGTGACAATAACAACATATTTACACAAAACAATTTACATAACAAATGTACACATACCTACACAACAATTTACATAACAAATGTACACAATACACACAATGTAGAATACACATACACTAGATACAGGTATAAATATATATAAACACTAATTGAATGGGAGAATATATTGACAGAATGAGGATTAATAAAGTGCAGTGCTGATTGTTGATCATGAGGGATCATGTGTTCAAAAGTCTTATTGCTTGTGGGAAGAAGCTGTCATGTAGTCGGGTGGTGCGGGTCCTGATGCTGCGATACCGCCTGCCTGATGGAAGCAGTGAGAGCAGCCCATGACTCGGGTGGCTGGAGTCTTTGATAATCCTCCGAGCTTTCTTCACACACCGTCTGTTATATATATCCTGGAGGGAGGGAAGCTCACCTCCGATGATATTTCTGGCCGTTCGCACCACCCTATCACCACGAATATCATCAAAAAGTTGATTTATTTCAGTAATTCCATTTAAAAAGTGAAACTTGTATAATGTATACATTCATTCCACACAGACTGATATATTTCAAGTGTTCATTCCTTTTAATTTTGATGATTATAACTGTCAACAAATGAAAACCCCAAAATCAGTATCTCAGAAAATTAGAATATTGTGAAAGGGTTCAATATTGAAGACACCTGGTGCCACACTCTAATCAGCTAATTAACTCAAAACACCTGCAAAGGCCTTTAAATGGTCTCTCAGTCTAGTTCTGTAGTCTACGCAATCATGGGGAAGACCTCTGACTTGACAGCTGCCCAAAAGACGACCATTGACATCTTGCACAAGGAGGGCAAGACACAAAAGGTCATTGCTAAAGAGGCTGGCTGTTCACAGAGCTCTGTGCAAATTAATAGAGAGGCGAAGGGAAGAAAAAGATGTGGTAGAAAAAAGTGTACAAGCAATAGGGATAACCGCACCCTGGAGAGGATTGTGAAACAAAACCCATTCAAAAATGTGGGGGAGATTCACAAAGAGTGGACTGCAGCTGGAGTCAGTGCTTCAAGAACCACCACGCACAGACGTATGCAAGACATGGGTTTCAGCTGTCGCATTCCTTGTGTCAAGCTACTCTTGAACAAGACACAGCGTCAGAAGCGTCTCGCCTGGGCTAAAGACAAAAAGGACTGGACTGCTGCTGAGTGGTCCAAAGTTATGTTCTCTGATGAAAGTACATTTTGCCTTTCCTTTGGAAATCAAGGTCCCAGTGTCTGGAGGAAGAGAGGAGAGGCACAGAATCCACGTTGCTTGAAGTCCAGTGTAAAGTTTCCACAGTCAGTGATGGTTTGGGGTGCCATGTCATCTGCTGGTGTTTGTCCACTGTGTTTTCTGAGGTCCAAGGTCAACACAGCCATCTACCAGGAAGTTTTAGAGCACTTCATGCTTCCTGCTGCTGACCAATTTTATGGAGATGCAGATTTCATTTTCCAACAGGACTTGGCACCTGCACACAGTGCCAAAGCTACCAGTACCTGGTTTAAGGACCATGGTATCCCTGTTCTTAATTGGCCAGCAAACTCTCCTGACCTTAACCCTATAGAAAATCTATGGGGTATTGTGAAGAGGAAGATGCGATACGCCAGAACCAACAGTGCAGAAGAGCTGAAGGCCACTATCAGAGCAACCTGGGCTCTCATAACACCTGAGCAGTGCCACAGACTGATCGACTCCATGCCACGCCGCATTGCTGCAGTAATTCAGGCAAAAGGAGCCCCAACTAAGTATTGAGTGCTGTACATGCTCATACTTTTCATGTTCATACTTTTCAGTTGGCCAACATTTCTAAAAATCCTTTTTTTGTATTAGTCTTAAGTAATATTCTAATTTTCGGAGATACTGAATTTGGGATTTTCATTAGTTGTCAGTTTTAATCATTACAATTAAATGAAATAAACATTTGAAATATATCAGTCTGTGTGTAATGAATGAATATAATATCCAAGTTTCACTTTTTGAATGGAATTACTGAAATAAATCAACTTTTTGATGATATTCTAATTATATGACCAGCACCTGTAGTTTCAGTTTTTTATTGCTGTCATGTGAGTACTCCATTCTGGTTACTTGAATCAGTGATATATACATCATTATATGTATACATACTGTATCTGCTTTTGAAACAGCTTGCTTACAAACAGCAGCAACTAAACAGATGTTTGAGTTGATGCTTTATGATGGAAAACATCACCATGACAACACTCTAAAGTGACACTTATGGGATAATGAACACTGAACATGTCTAAACTACAGGCCTATATCCAGCACTGGTCTTGTAGCAGCAACTGCTGAATTGTTACCATAGTTTCTACAACTGGAATCCAACAGATGGCTGGAAGAACAACAGTCCTTCTCTCTTTATAGTGATTATATATTCTTGGATTATCTTTCTTGAACATTTTTTTTGTTCTGAATCTTTTTGGATTATCTCTTTTTCAGTTAGTTCAGCTTCAGTCAGTTTTTCAACTGTGTTCTATCACCTTAATATATTATGTTATCTTAATGTAAAGCCATTTTTATCGGACATGACATGCATCTGAGTTTCCGAGTAAAAATACATTGGTTTAGAATACTGTTTTGTGTCATATAGTTTTAAATGATACAACCTAGACACATATGGCTCATTAATCAACTTTGTAACAACAAATAATTAATTTTTTACTATCTGACGTTTTTTTTCAGACATGCAGAGGAAATGGGAGACAATTCTGTTTGACTCACCAGGGGACTGGACCCAGGAAATGAATCGGACCAAAGCAAAATGTAGATTAGTTACTGAAAATGAGAACTTTGAACTCTCTCAGAGGTAAATTATGTTGTTGTTTGCTATGAGGTGTCCTATACTGTTTGAAGTTTCGATGTCTGGTTACTGTTTGAATTACATGCATTTTAGATGCTATTGAAATCATGGTACATGTTCTTTAACAGGTAATCTCTAATCTGTGTCTTTATGTGCTACTTACCTAGATGCTTTTAAATTTGTGTCAAGAATACACTTTACTGTATTCATGCTGTTGAAAAATATGAACAATTAGGGTTTTTTTTTTTTTCAAATTAAGATTTTTAGAAGAATATTTCAGCTCTGTAGGTCCATTCAATGCAAGTGAATGTTGGCCAGAATTATGAAGGTCCAAAATTCACATGAAGGCAACCTAAAAGTAATTTTTAAATGCAAATGTGAAAGTGGAGATTTATGGTTAAAAAAAAGGACTTAAATATTGATCTGTTTCTCACCCACACCTATCATATCACTTCTGAAAATATAGATTAAGCCTCTTGATTCTTATGGATTATTTTTATGCTGCCTTTATTTGCATTTTGGACCTTCAAATTCTGGCCCCCATTCACTTGCATTGTATGGACCTACAGAGCTGAGATATTCTTCTAATAATCTTTGTGGATAGCAGAAGATAGAAAATCATACACATTTTGGATGGCATGAGGATGAGTAAATTAAAATTTTGGGTGAACTATGCCTTTAAGAGTGAATCGCTCAAGACATCTTTCTAAAAGTTTTTGTTTATTAAAATGCAAACATAAAATGTATCCAATGAAAACCATGCTCTGACATTCTCTTCAGGTTACCAAAGTACTTTGTCATCCCAACAGAAATAGAGGATTTATTCAGCAACCAAGGAAAGGGATTACCAGTGAGTCACGAATATTATACATTATTTCTACATTCATTATTATTAGAATATGAACTTAAGATGCTGTTTATGAGTCATCATGAAATTATTTGCCTAAAAGATTTTTATCTAAGTCTTAAATCTTAAGATCTAATCATTTAGATAATTTTACAAACGTTATGAAAGTGAAATGAAAGCTATGTATTTAGATCCATTCACAGGTTGGATGGCATCATTAATACAGATTGAATCTGAAGTTAAATGCCGCTTATTTTCCTCTTTTTTTTTTTTAGATCTGGTGTTGGTCTCATCACAGTGGATGTGCTCTGTTTAAAGCGTCATTCCTGCCTGTGACACAAGAAGATGGGGATTTTCAAAAGCACTTGGAGATGTAAAGGAATACACTGTTTTAACTCACATTTAACTTTTGAACTCAATTGCTGATGTACAGTATATCCTCATGTTTCAGAATATTTGTGCTTTAGGAATGTCTGTTTTTGTACTGTAGAGTCTGCCGTAACAAACTCTCTTTTGTAATTCATTCTGACACTTAAGGGGACTGTTCTTTCTCCAAGAAAAACATGCCAGTGTGTTATCTCATAATACTTATATAGATACCATTACCATAAACCCATCTTGTATCTCTGTGTACCCCCACCCCCCATTCAATTAAAGGACAAAATAGTCATGATTTGCAGTGTTCACAGCAAATACGGTACACGGTACCTTAACATTTACAGACTTCCTCTTTTATTCTTTTTCAGAATGATAAATTCTGTGGCACATAATTACCTTTACTCAGTAAAAACAGAGGACCTCTCAGAATCACTTCCGACTATCCAAGACATCCAGCAGGCATACAACAAATTCAAACAGTATTTTCTTATTGGTGAGTTGCAGAATTTGCATTAATTGGGTCTTTATTTCAAAACTATATCTTTTTTGCCATCACTGTGTATCTGTATAATGACTACTGTTTTATTTGTCTCTTAGATAATTCAACTGATTTTTGGTTGTTGGATGAGAAATGGTTCTCTTCCCTCGAGAGCTCAGGATGGCTAGACTTTATCAGGTCAGATAATTTCCTAGTATCTCCATTTCTGTTCATAATCAAAGTTAGACATCTCAATCAACATTTTTACATCTATTAACAAGCTGTATTTAATGTACCCAACAGACAATGTCTACAGAAAGCTGTAGAGGTGGTTGAATGTCTTGAAAAAGACAACACAAATGTCCTTTTAACAGGTAGGCCAAGTAAGAATGTCTCAACCACAAAGATGAAGTGTGTAGTTGTGTTGATGTTAATATTTTTTCTCCTATACCAATTTAATGTGCAGCGACAACTATTAGTTATTCGTAGGTTGACTTTCTAAAAAGTATAAAACCTGTAGTGCTTAAAAACATTGTGTTATTTGTGAGAGCTGTCTGACATGTTGACTTCTGGGCAGGTTCCAAAAATGGCACAAGTTTTGAGCGGGACTATAAGTTTTCGAAACAATGGAAAATGTGGGTAGAAGGGGCAGTGGGAGTGTTTGCGGAACCCTTTTGGAAACAATCGTTATTTTTGCAATTCTGTTTGGTGCTACAAGTGCCTGAGAAATTACACTCTTCACCTTTAAATGTTAAATACTTTAAAACCTCCACTGAGATAGTGTTGCAACTTGATGGGTTCTTTTATCCCATCCCATCTGATCTTTTATCTTGTTATCGATTCATATCAGAGGGAGAGGGAACAGATCTTTGCTGTGTGATCTCCAGTCTGGCTCAGATAATGCTGGACCCTTATTACAGAACACTGATGGGTTTCCAGAGTCTGGTGCAGAAGGAGTGGGTGGCTGGTTGCCATGCCTTCATGGATCGATGTAATCACCTCCATCAGAAAGACAAAGAGGTTATTATTGCATGCTTATACTTGCCTGCTGTTTCTTCAGAAGCTAAGTGGAACTGTTATTGTTTCATATGTACTCTAGAAATTTTAGGCAAAATTAAGCAAGCTGCATATCTGTAATCTTATTTCAGGTTGTAAGATATCTTATCTGTGCTTGTCAAACCTGATTGCCATTTTTTCGCAATCCATTTTACTTGGGTAATGTGACATATTTCAGGATATTCTGTGTAAAAACTTGTAGGATGGATTTTATCCACCAGGAATTAATTGGATTGTGAAAAGAATACCAGAATGGAGCTAGTTGGCTTAAGGAGAGGAAAATGGAATTGTGTTTTGATGATTGCAAACAAAACAAAGCATTTTGTTATTTTATTTGGAATAACACGCTATGATGAATTGTGCGACCAGGAAGAAAATAGGGTCCATTTTGATTTCAAGGTGACTTTATTTTGATTCTTCTTTCTAAATATGCAGTGTCAGTCTCCAGTGTTCCTGCTGTTCCTGGAGTGCGTGTGGCAGCTTGTTCAGCAGTACAGCCCGGCCTTCCAGTTCTCTGAGACTTACCTGACTGTGCTGTCTGATAGTGTTCATGTGCCAGTTTTCAGCACCTTTATGTTCAACTCTGCCTATCACATGGAAAGTGTTATGAAGGTGAAACTGCTCTTTATAATGGGTTATGTTAAAGGAATAGTTCTCACAAAAATGGAAATTAATTGATTATTTAATCAACCTCATATGTTTCAAACCCATATTTTAAAGAATGTTTTGATACTGATTCCCATACTCTAGCAGAAGATAGTGATTCACTTTAAAGCTTAAAAGCACGTTTTATAAAAGTTGTTCATGCAACTCGTGCCTCACTCTTCATAAGTCTTATGAAGGCATACAATCACTCTGTATAATGAACAGAATTAAAGGATTTGTTTACCAAAAAAACGAAAATTCTCTCATCATTTACTCACCCTCATGACATCCAAGATGTGTATGACTTTCTTTATTCTGCTGAGCACAAACAAAGACTTTTAGAAGAATATCTGAGCTGTGTAGGTCCATACAATGCAAGTGAAAGGTGATCGGGCCTTTTGAAGCTCCAAAAAAGCAAAATATAACCCATACAACTCCAGTTGTTTATCCATATCTTATGAAGTGATCCAGTTGGTTTTGGGGGTAAACTTTTTTTTTTTTTTTCATTCTGCATTTTGACAGCAGTCTCCTTGGGTGATCATGATTTCAAGCTCGATTACACTTTCCTATAGAAACATCTAGCACTGTGCACATGCGTCAAGCATTAGGAAGTGTAACGGAGCTTGAAATCATGATCGTGCCTAGAACTGCAATGACAATATGTACAGTGACATCTGCCAAAACCAACTGGATTGCTTCAGAAGACATTTTTTAGATTTAAACCACTGGAGTCTCATGGAATACTTTTATACTGACCTTATCTCCTTTTTTGAGTTCTAGTCACCAGAGATATTCTACAAAAAAGTCTTTGTTTGTGTTCAGCAAAAGAAGAAAAAAGTCATACACATCTGGGATGGCATGAGGGTGATTAAATGATGAGAGAATTTAAATTTTTGGGTGAATTATCCCTTATATAACATCTGTAAATTATAATAACATAAAACCTTATTTAAATTTTTTGGTGAACTGTTCCTTTAATCATTCAGTTCATTCTAATGTTGTGATCACAGCTCAGATTTAGGTTGCCAACCATTATACAGAAGCTTCATATACATTAAAGATTGTAGCACTGAGCTGTACTTGATCACCTATACGCTTCATGTAAAGTAAAGATTGTAGTACTGTTCTGAAGACACCTTTGCATTTTGCATTTACCATTTTTGTAGTTCAACAGTATTAGAGGCCAGGCAGTGTGTCTATTGAAATCTGTGGATGAAAGGAAAACAGTCAGCCCTCTGTAATGCAGTCATTAGTCCACATGTGCTCCAATGTTGGTGGTCGTTGCCTCCCTGACGTTGTCGGGCACGCCTCCCACTTACTGCCTCTACTTGATTGTGTTGGCAGGCAGAGTCTCCAACTCCACAAAGTGGCTCATTGAGCTTCCCTACAGTGTGGGACTGGTCTGTGCAGTATGACAACAAGGCCCAGAATTTCTTCCTTAACCCTTTGTACACTGAGAAGGTGAAACTGGAGAGAACTGTACGCAAAACTCACAAGCCCAAGGTAAGAGGATGAAATTCCTTCATACCATCTCTAAAGACTCTTTTATATGACTCGTGACCACTTTACCCAATACAATGATTAACAGACAGTTTGCATGACATGCAATGCCTGTCTTTGCAGTGACACTTCGAATGTTGCAAAAAATATTTGCCTCACTAATGGTGTCATTTAGAGTACAATGCAGCAAGAAATGTTTACAAACTGTCAAACTTTATGAAGCGATCTTGAATTCCAGTTCTTGAACTAATATAAATTCACCAAGAGCAGTAAGAGCAGCAAGACATTAAAGTTTCATGGGTCTACAGTCATGTGATACATGTGAAATGTATCAAAGAAACCATGCCTCACAGTAGCTCAGTGGTTAGCACTGTCGCCACACAGCAAGAAGAAACCAGGCGGCTCAGTGGTTAACACTGTCGAGAAGTTCTCAGGTTCGAGTCCCAGCTCAACTTGGCCTTTCTGTATGGAGTTTGCATGTGTGGGTTTCCTCTGGGTGCTCCGGTGTCCCCCACAAGTCCAAAAACATGCAGGTTAAGTGAACTGGAAAATCTAAATTTTCACTGTATGTATGAGTGAGAGTTCCCCAGCCACTGGGGGTTGTGTCAGGAAGGGCATCCTGAATAAAACATGTGCCAAGTCAAATATGCGGATCACAGATGTTCTGCTGTAGCGATCCCTAACGGGAGCAGCCAAAAGAAGCATTAGTATAAATAAAACTCATAAAAACATAATTCTGTGATGCTATTTGCAAAACTTTTTAAATGGAGGTCAAAGTGCTGCATGACGCTTGTATTGAGTGGTGTGTTGAAGGCCTAATGCAAGTCATGTGAAAGGGTCTATAAAAAATTATTAATGAATAATGTAATGTAGTGTAATTAATTGTATTTATTACAGTTTGAAAATAATGAATGCAATAATAAGTTGCTTTATCTCTGTCTGAATGACTGCAGTATTGAATAATATCTAAAGCTGAGTTCAGTCTGTTTCTCATTATTTTTGAAGATTAAAATTTAATCTTATTCAATATTATAGCACCAAAGACAGTTATCCTTACCCAGCTCTGCCTTCAAAACGCCACCTAAGAAAGGTTTCTTCAAGGACGAGACCGAAAGCCTTAAAAAGATGTTGCGAGTTAAGCGTATTAGTCGCTGGATGGGGTCTCCTGACTCCCCCGTGGCAGCCTCCCAAGAATTCTATGAGTCCTGGCAGCAGCGTCCTCTGGACTATCACGGCCTCCTGCTCCCCTGTCTGGATGGACCGGCTCTCCGCCTCTGGATGCAGCGCTACCTACGCTGGATTCCTGAGGTGCACATCCTGGGTGGTGGCTCCGTGGCTGTCATGACCAAGCTTATGGAACTGCTAGGTGAGGTGCAGGACTTAAAGCGTGTGCTGGAGCAGAGAGATTCCTCACAAGCTGCTAAACTTGATCACCATCCACAGCTTCAGCACAGGCCGATCTCGTTTGGCTCCTTAGGGCGCATGTCATCCTCATTCCCCTTCACCTTAAGTCGCAACCGGTCTTTCAGGCCCATTATTCCTACAGGTCTGCTGCAAAGCCTTATGTTAACTGACGACATAGCCAACCAAGAGGATGAGGTAGTTCAGGATGTGAGTTTTGTTTAACAGGGAATCCCTATTCATCTACATATTAAATATACATTCATTTATTAGTAGTATTATTAGCTAAAAACAGGATTATAGTGGCCTTAACTTGTCAGATCCATATTTAAAAATGCTGATGGCACTTAAAGTGCCTTTGGTGCTAAGTAGATCCTTTTGGAAAGAAATATGGCCTTTGACAAACCAATTGTGCCCTACTGTATTGAAAAGTTAAAATGAGACTTAAGACAGGATGTAAGCTTTCATCTAGCACTTTTGTTTGTTTTTTTTACATTTATTTATATCTTAGAGGAAAAATACTTGGCATTCTCCTTTTGCTCATCAAAAACCCAGAAGAGGATATAGCCCTCAACTTCCAGCATTTCCTCTGTTTTTGAACAAAAAGTCAGACCTCTTCAAGACCAAGCAACGCTTATCTGCATAGCACAGTGTTGCATTATATATTTCCTATTACAAAGTAGCATTTATTCTAATAATTTTTTGGAATTTGTAATGGAGGATTGTGCTTGTTTTATTTTTAAGATATATGGATGATTTAATCCCATCTCTGTCATTTTATATAAGACGTATACCGTCAACACTGCTGTAGGTTGCACT
Source organism: Moxostoma hubbsi (assembly GCA_032164185.1). Lineage (NCBI taxonomy): Eukaryota > Metazoa > Chordata > Actinopteri > Cypriniformes > Catostomidae > Moxostoma > Moxostoma hubbsi. The sequence goes on from JAVLUX010000218.1 coordinate 1,397,163, forward strand.
GAAAGTTTAAATCTAAAAAAAAAAAAAAGTCTACCTTATCCACTTTTCTCTGACCCTTTGCATATTAAAGTACCAGATAGCTACACCCATTCATCAATATGTGCACTTTTTTCCCATATACTGCTGCAGTGCTGAACACTTCATTTCAGCATTTCAATATACGTAGCTTTCTCTAGCAGTGAGAAGGATAAAGAGATGGAGAGCTGAGCAAAATAGTATGGAGCCACTTACAGGTATATTATTATCACTCCTGCATTGGCATCTTATTTAGGATTGTACTGAAGATTAAACTTGACTTAAATATGCTCCACTGATGTAATGTTGATCTTTGCGTATATAAATGTTTAATGTTTGAATGAGGGTATTTCTTTTTTGAGGTTTCCAGTGCTGTCCAATGATTATTTGGGTATCCCAAATTTAAGAAAACAGGAAGCTAGAACAATACATAAGATCAGCAGTGTCTCAGAGATACAGTCCTCTATTGAATTATGTGCACTGTGTGGTTCTTATTTGGCCAAAGATAGGCTTCCTATTCCTTTATTGGACCTTTTACATTAAACTAGATTTGAAGCTGAACATATAATACATAAAAATACAGAGAAACAAAAGAAATCAAAGCTGAATATATGAATATCATCTTAATTCATTCATAAGGACAGAATGTTAGTGAAGAATTGTTTTTTTGTCCTTATCTGAGGAATTTATCAACCATTTGTGCTGAATAAATGTCATGCATACGTGAGAAAGTTTCAGTCAGTACTTACAGATGGTTTCAGCTCATCAACTTCTAAAGAATAATTTAGAATGAAAGGTATGTAGACATTATATAGGAAAAAACATTCTAGTAGATTGCAAGCCTTATATAACTATTGATGCGTAATCTAGTCATGCTGTATCTGCATTTGTACATTTTTATTTTGTATTTTTATTTGAATCACTACTGCCACTAAAAACTGAAAACTCTGTCATTATTTACAGTCATGTTTTTGAAAACTTGTATGACTATCTCTTCTTTGGAACACAGAAGTAGATGTTGGGCAGAATGTTAAGAACTGACAGCCTTAGTTCCCCATCCAGTTTATTTTATTGTAAAAAAATGCAGCTTCAGCATTCTTCAACATTTCTTCTCTTGTGTTGTGTCATACAGGTTTTGTGTCATCAATATGAGGTTGAGTAAATGATGACAGAATTATAATTTTTGGGTGAACCATCCCTTTTAAAATTGTGTGTTTTTTTTTTTACCATCTGGTTCCCATTGTTTTTCTGTTTATGTTTTTCTGTCTCATTATCTGTAATTGAATGTATTGAGGCTGATGTAAGCTTCTTAAAGTACTAAACTAAGTTATTTGCTGGCAAAAGTGTGTAGAAAGCAGTGTTCTTCAGTTTTTGTGTACGCCCCCTCCACCCTTGTTTGCACAACTACTACTCTCTGCCCTCTGCCAGTCAATCACTGTTACTGTTACTTGAACAGTCATCTGTGACTCTGATTCTGTTCTATTCAGCCCTGCTGTAATATATTACTGTATAACTGATGTGTATATTTCTATAACTTTCTAAATCTTTCAATACGTGGAATATGTCTACAGGTTTTGCCTTATATGGGATCATTGACTTAAAAATTAACATTTCCATGCAAGAATAATATTAAATACTTTTATATCTGCACTTGTTAAATATGTAAATTGCTCTTTCACAAAGTATAATTCAAATAAAAGACAACATGCTTTGCAATCATAAACAACTTTAGTAAAAAGTAAAGGCTTCCTGTCTGATGACTGTAGGTGACTGAAACCACACGAGGTGTTTAATGAATACAGTTTAAAATCTCTTATCCCCCCACATAGTATTTATTTATATATTTTTTGCTGCACCACCTCTTGTTGAGCACATTTTCCCTACTTGTCTAGTATTAAAATGCAAATTACTCATTTTATAGTTTAAATATAAGTTTGTGTTAATGTGTGAAAAAGTTGAGGAATAACCCAAATATAAAAAAACTGTAATAGTAAAAAACATGAAATGCAGAATATGGACACCCTCTCAAACAATATTTAGAATGATAATTAATGTGATTTTAATTAATTTGAGGCTGTGTTTCAAAATATAGTGAGCTTCATGGCCGGGTCATAAAGACCCCATGAAATCAAAACCTATCTGTGACAGGGCGGAGCCAGGTTGTGATTATACACACCCGGTCTCTTATCAGGCTAATTAAGCCTCCGAGAGGGATAAAGGCCGATGCGGAAGGTTGTGCGACGAGAGAGAGATTGTTCACGGTCAGCTGACCGTCATGTTTGTATCTTTTGCTTATTTCTTCATTAAACTATTATTTATATTGTCAAGCGGGTTCTCGCCTCCTCCTTTCCCATATATCCTTTTACACTATCTATTAACTTTAAGGTCATCTGTATGCTAGCGTGGTTGGGGAGTAATGGAATACATGTAACTGGATTATGGATTTAAAATACTAAATATTAGTAACTTTATTCCACTACAATTACAATTTAAGTAATTGGTAATCAGAATACTGTTAAATTCAAAAGTATTTTGATTACAGAAGAGATTACTTTGCATTTCATTATCATTTGTATCATTAAATTAAGGTCTGTGTCTGCTTTGTTGGAATACATCCATAAATTATGCAATCTGATGAGTGTTTGAATAGCTGTGAAACACATTCTTATGATGTTTTACTCTCATACGAACAGACAGAGGGTGCCTGCACACTGTTATGAGTGAAAAGATGGATATAAAGTTATACGATCAGAAGATGATGTCTCAGTACATTTTTGGAGCAGCAGAAATAGTCAACCTTGTGTATATTGTCATGTGAACATTTAGCTTTATGCTAAGCTAAAATGCTATTTTTAGTTCTTTTATATGCACCTCTAACCAAACACGATTATATTTTTCTATCAAGAAAATCCACATTAGATAATTATTATATATAATATTTTTTATTGATGTCTATGGAGGAGATGCTTCAATATGCCTTATAATCAGCTCTTCGCTTAATAAATTGACCACCTGTCTGCTTATTTTCAACATGTTTTACACTAAACAATCCTTTTGTAATGAAATATGTGTGGAGTTTACTATGGTAAAATTGCTGTTTTATAAGAGAAGCTGGGACAATTTTGCGACAGGTATAGGTGTCAGTTTAAAGCTCTCAAGTTTAAATATAAACATTTACGATAAATGTATTAAAATGAAAATGAAAAACTGTTTTCCAGAGATCTATTTTTGTTTTCAAAATAACAAATAATGTATTACAAAAAGCATAGGCCTAATTAAACTTTAATTTGGAGAAACAAAGGAAACTTAAATCATGCCAAAAAAAAGAAGATATAATATCAAAAGAAAAACATATGAGCGAGACTTTCACTTTTGTTTTCACAAAAGGTACATGAGTCATTCACGTCTGTATTTTGACAAAAGTATGTTACAAGGATAAATCTTGTGCAACACTTCTTTGGGGGGCCTGTGTAGCTCAGTGAGTACTGACTACCACCCCTAGAGTCGCAAGTTTAAATACAAGGTGTGCTGAGTGTCTCTAGCCAGGTCTCCTAAGCAACCAATTGGCCCTGTTGCTAGGGAGGGTAGATTCACATGGGGTAACCTACTCGTGGTCGCGATTAGTGGTTCTCACTCTCATGTGGTAAATGTTGTGTGTGGATCGTGGAGAGTAGCATGAGCCTCCACATGCTGTGAGTCTCCAAGGTGTCGTGCACAATGAGCAACATGATAAGATTGACTGTCTCAGAAGTGGAGGCAACTGAGACTTGTCCGCCACCGCCCAGACTGAGGTGAGTAACCATGCCACCACAAAGACCTAGTAAGTAGTGGGAATTGGGCATTCCAAAATTGGGGAGGAAAGGGGATAAAATAAATAATAAACAAATAACTAAAAATCAAATGCACTTCTTTGACCTTATTAGACATACAATAATAAGGCAACAGCCATGTTTTTCTCCGATGTATATTGTTAATGAAAGAGTTCCAGTAGAATTTTCCTCTGGGAAATAAAAACTCAAGTGACGAATTAATTTATTATTACATGTTTTACTCAGTAAAGAAACTCCTAAAGAGAGTCGGGGGGAGCTGTTTTCCCCCTTCATAACTTAAACTTGTTTTCATCAGATGCTTTACACCCAACGGAATATCTTCAATAACATAATTATATTCTTTAAAGGGAGTAAGGAGCTGGTACATCCTTGAGTTTTGAGATGCCACATCCACTAGCTGCAGTCGTCACGACTGGTCGCCATATTAAAACTGAACGGAACCTGCGTCGACACGTCGCGAAGTGATCGCGAAGGGCCTCTCTTCAAAACAAACATCGATTTACACCCCGAGAATCATTTATGCATCGGACTGAAAAGGTCATTGTGTTCTCAGACAGGAGTTGTCTGGGAGGGACGTTTCTGTTTTAGAAAGTTTGATGAGTATTCTTTGATGAGAGATGAGTACTCTGACCCAGCGGAGCTCCGGCCTGGTGCAGAGACGCACCGAGGCGTCGCGCAGCGCTGCAGCCGCAGACAGAGACCGCGGATCCGGTGACGAGGACTCCGAGCCCCGCCGCGTAGACGAACAGAACGAGGAAGACAGCGGCGACTCCAAGGAAACCAGGCTGACTCTGATGGAGGAAGTGCTGCTGCTGGGGCTAAAGGATCGAGAGGTTGTTGCTTTACATTATTTTTGAGTGGTTGCATATATTCGATATTTAGCTAGTTACACTTTACGTCTCACCATGGCCGCTTGGTCGTTATTTAAATAAGCTCTATTTTGTTTTTAAAGATAGACCAGGGAACAAGCTGCTTTTAACCACTTTTTTATTCGCTTTGAGCTAAAAATTACCACATTCTGTTGCTTTGACATGAGTTAGCTTTAAGCATTAACTATCATAAACACTAACACTGTCATAAAATCAACACTAAGTGTCATAGTTTTAAAAACTGTGGGCTGCTTTTATCTATCTAATATAGCATATGGTCACCAGTGTGATATTAAGATGTCATGACATTGTAATTTCATGTATCTTTTAAGAGTTGTTTTTCCCCCAGAAGTATGTAGACATTTCAAAATGCGGGTTATAATGATTGGAACACCCCGATTTGAGAAGTATGATCAAGTTTTGTGTGATGTACAATCTCTGTCCCACTGCTTTTGTACCACGTTAGTCCTATTCTGGTTTAGGGTTAGACTAATATGACTACCCATAATTAACGTAGGCTAAATGGGTAAAGAGAAGCACTCATGGTTAAATAATTAGTGCCCAGTATTTGCAAGTTTGGCTGTGCTATGTCTGCTGTAACCGTTTTGGTTGGCTCTTAAAGGGTTAGTTCACCCAAAAATGAAAATTATCTCATCATGTACTCACCCTAATGCTATCCCAGATGTGTATGACTTTCTGTCTTCTGCTGAACACAAACTAAGATTTTTTTGAAAAATCTTTCAGATCTGTAGGACCATAAAATCAAGTGAATGGTGGCCAGAATTTTAAAGGTCCAAAAAGCAGATAGAGGGAGCATAAAATTACTCAAAACGATTCCAGTGGTTAAATCCATGTCTTCAGAACTGATATGATAGGTGTTGGTGAGAAACAGATCAATATAGAAATCCTTTTTTACTATTACACCTATTATATTGCTTCAGAATACATGGATTAAACCACTGGAGCCATATGGATTACATTTATGCTGCTTTTATGGGCTTTTTGGACCTCCTGATTTCTGGCCACCGTTTATTTTTATTGTGTGGACCTAAAGAGCTGAAATATTATTCTAAGGGTGTGTTCACACTTGGCAGGTTTTGTTAAATTAAAACAAACTCTGGTGCGATTGCTCTGTTAGTGCAGTTCATTTGAACAAGTTTGAACGATGCCATCCGAACCTTTGTGCGAACCAAACAAGCGTACAGAGACCTCCTGTATAGTGGGTCTCGGTCCACTTCCAAATGAACTCTGGTGCGGTTTGCCTGATATATGAATGCAACATGGACCAAAGACATCTAAACGGACCAATAACAGGAAGTGATTTATTGTTTAATACTGACCTAAAGCATACCTGTTTCTTCTCATCATAGGAGCTATGTTACCCATTATAGATCAGTACAGGCGTCATAACCGCTGTCCTTGCAGAATATCTTTGTTTGTGTGGGCAACGGAGGAATTCCTGGAGCTCTTTTGACTTTACACATTTTATTAGCTCTTCGTTTTTTCTCAGCTGGTAAAAATACCACCATATATACATAAATCCAACGAGCGCATTTAGCCCACCAGCCAGTATTGTTTTTGATGATCGGCAAGTTCCGTTGCAAAATATACATCATAAAAGCTGTCCAATCTGGTTGTGAGCTTAAGCCATTTGTTTTGTATCTTTAGGTTCGGTGTTACAAATGCCAGTGTGAAAGCTAAGCGAACCAGGACTAAATGTATCATTTTCTTTTTTGGTCCAGATCAAAAGAACCGAACTACAAGTGTGAACACACCCTAAAAACTTTTGTTTGTGTTCAACAGAAGAAAGAAGGTCATACACAGTGTTGGGGGTAACGCGATAAAACGAGTGTTGAGTAATCAGATTACTTTTTGAGTGAAGATTAAAGTAACACCATATTTTTAAACCATAATATATGAGTTACGTTTTAATTGAAGCCGCAGAGACACAATGTTTAGCTACACTTTTCTGAGAAATTAAACTATAAAAAGTGGTCGACCGATATATCGCTGAGGCTGATAAATCGGCTGATTTTCTGACTTTTTTTAATTATTGCATCGGCTGAGAAATTTTGTCGTTTGTTTGATTTTTTTTTTTTTTTTTTTTTTTTTTTTTCCCCTTTCTTTTTTTTCTTGAGGGTGCCAAAAATCGCCTGCTTGCATTTGAAGCATCTGAGACGTGTAAATGACTAGTCACAGTTCATTTTGTTGTTACGTGCCATCGTGTTACTACAATAATTGGCCAGTGTGCAACACAGTGTCATTTTAACGGTCTGCATATCAGAGCCGCGGCACACGCGCTTGAGCTCATAATGTTAAAGTGCTCACCTGTTTCATTCTCCCTCTCTCTCCTCTACAGTTCCCTGTAACTTTTAACTGTCTGATGATAAAAAGGCTAATATCAATCTAACTGATATCATATACCTTCTGCAAATATGCACATATCTTGTTTAAACAGATGTAATAAACCAACCTCAACCAACTTCAGCAGATCCAGCGTCCTGTGGAAAGCTTATAAATCTTCCTCTGAAGCGAACATTTGAACGGTCTCTCCTGAACAGTTCCCTGTAACTTTTCTAATGATAAAAGGCAAATATCAGTAAAGCTTGTGTTATATACCATTTGCTAGTGGTGCACCAATCAGGAACTGTGAGGATACCAATCTCAGATTTTTTTTAAAAGGTGCCCCTTGCCCAAGTTATATGCTGCAGTTTTATGTTTATGCCCCACACAGTACAATTACTGTAACACTTTTACAAAAAGGTTCCATTTGTTAACATTATTTAACAACATTACTGAAGTTATCATAAACTAATGAACTTAATGTTAGTTACAACATATACTAATACATTTTTAACATCAAAAGTTGTATTAGTTAATGCACATTAATGCTCTATGAACTAACAATGAACAATTTTTATTAACTAACATTGTCTAATAAATGCTGTAAAATATATATTGTTCATTGTTTGTTCATGATACCAAATCCATTAACTAATGTTAATGAAATGAAACCTTTTCATAAAGTATTACAAAAATTACATTAATTGTGAATTGCTAACATTTATTTGTATTGCAAACAGTTATTAATAGTTTATCAATATCAAAAAGTCTTTGTGACATACTGGCAACCTATAAAAACCATGATAGCATCACACACAGCAGAGAGAGGTCAAAAACTAAGAAAAATATTTCCATTAAAAGCTCTAATATGGCTCCAGTGAGAAATCATGAATATCTATGATTTGTTTACAATTGTAAGGTGCCAGCGAGTCTGGGATACTCCTCGGGAGAACAAAAGGCTCTCATGAGAATCAACATTTGAACTGTCTCTTGCACATGTAACAGCAACATCCGAGACGCAGCCAGCAGGGGCTCGCACCTCCCTTCTACCGTCTGATTACCTCCCCCTACTCCCCCCCCCCCTCTCCTCCTCACTTAGAACTCACTAAAAACTTATACAATGTCAAGTGTGTACAAAAAAGTAACACTACATGTTTGGTATCATTTTAAAGTGTCTCAGTGCACCTGGTAAACTGGTCTCATCCTCCCAGCTATAATGAAAAGCTAGAAGAAGTTATAGAATATGAGAGATGTGGTGTGCCCCTTAAAGGTGTTAAACCCCTTTAATTTGATGTTTCTTCAGATAAGTGTACGCGGGAAACCACGCATGGCCAATCCAAAGCTATTATAAGAGAAGTTATGTTGGTCAACTTATAGTGGCCGTGACCTCTACTGAAGAAAAACGTTAAGTTAAATTCAAGTGTATGCAATTCCATGGGGGCTATACTGAAGTATCTTTGATTGTGTATAATGAAACGTGACCGATCTCAGGTATATAGCAATTACCTCTGTTTGATGATCCAATACTGGCCGCTTGTGATCGTGAGACCCGCAATGTAGAGAAAACACGCGAGGACCTCAAAGCGACATAGTTTCCTAATCTGAACGGGTAAAATATAATTAAAGGAGTTAAAAAGAATAATCAAACAATCGCTCACTTTTAATGATGCTCAGATATCATTAAAACCTTTTTTCCTTTATGGAGTCAGATGAAATAACAAGGTAATGCATAAGAGAAAATGTATTACATTTAATCTTGTTGTGTTGCATAAAAGAAAGACAGTAACGCGCAGAGACCTTCACCCGTATTATTGGAGACCGCCATTGGGCCGATAAACGGGCTTACACTGTCTTTGCCGTTTTGCTGTAACACAAATCAGTAATTATTAAACAAATGGCCTTTATTGAAGGTTAAACTATTACATCTGTATTAGTGGTACTGTGACCAACATTAATCTGATTTACATTGGGATCCTCACAGACTAGCGCTGAGATGAGTGACTGGAGAGCACGCATGTTTGAGTGACACCGAGAGCGCTCATGTGAAAGAGAGTAATGCTAAAAGCGCTCATGGTTGCTCAAACAGTCTCTTTCACTCCACACAACGTCTTATTGTTAGACTCACGTTACATCACATGTATTTGCATGTTTATTTGCTGTTTAGTTTGTTTTTATACCCATTAGCAGCCTCTTAATATTCATACACACGTAATCCTTACACATTTTTAAAAACAAAACAGCATATTCATGTGAATTACATCATATCTGAAAGTTTAAATTTGTGAATGCTTAGAATTGCCAACAACTCGCCCTCCAAAGGCCACTCAGCCATGCTTCAAGGACTGAGTAAGCGCTCATTAGAGGAGCAGTGTATGTGTGATTCCCAGCATGCTGCAAAAAAGATTGGCTCTAAATCTAGGTATCGATCGGTGCACCCCTACCATTTGCAAATATGAAGATATCTATATTATTGTTGCACTCTAATTTGTCTCGTATACTGCTATTCTGATGCAAGTGAAATTTTGTAGTGCAGCACTTTTCTTACTACTGTCTCCTTAAGATGAATCGCTTATGATGCATTATTCCTCTTTTGTAAGATGCTTTGGATAAAAGTATATGCCAAATGAATAAATGTAAATGTAATCCAAAAGCATTAGAGACGATACTTCTTGCAGAGGGTTTTACTGTGCTGACTATTCACTGTAAGCACAACAATCATTACATAGACACTTTTTTTTTTTATTCTTACTTTTTTAAGAATTTACAAACTGCTATTTTACATGTAATTAAGAACTTATAATGATATAGCTTTGTACTTTCAGCACTTTCAGCACTGTCAGTATGTTGCTACACTTAATGGGAAAAGGGTTTCCTATGTTGTCAGCACTTTAAAAGAGGCCTGTTGTTTCGCAGCAGTGGACTCTAACCTCTGAAGGGGAATGTATACTGACTTTATTCCATCTTTTTTTTTTACAAGGGCTACACCTCTTTCTGGAATGACTGCATTTCTTCAGGCCTGAGGGGCTGCATGCTCATTGAGCTGGCCTTACGTGGGAGACTACAGCTGGAGGCCTGTGGCTTGAGGAGGAAAAGCCTGCTTGCTAGGAAGGTGTGAAAAACTGTTCTGCACTCGAATTGATCATAACTAAGGCAGGGAGACACTTCCTTTATTGGATCACATCCTCAATGAGTGCATTTAGATGGACAACAATACAACGATAACAATCAAAAACGAGCTTATTAAAAAAGATCTGACAATGCAATAAAACATTTTTTTTTACTTGAGACATGAAATCATCTGGTTATATTCTTGTTTTGATTTCAAAGTGGACACATGCATGTACACATTGAATAAACTGTTTAGAAAGGTGTTTACAAATCTGAAATTGGGATAATTGGCAAAAATCTACATATGCTGTTCTGCTTTTGCTTTAAGGGATACTTCACCCAAAAATTATGAGAAAATTATTATTTTTAGGTGAACTATCCCTTTAATACTTACCACAGTAATGGCAAACCGTTTAAGGCATTTAAATTACCACACACGTCGTTGGCTTATAAAAGTAATGTTCTGGGTTAAATACAAGCTCAATCCACAGAATTTGTGGCATAATATTGATTACCACTAGGGCTGAAACGATTAGTTGACGTTATAGGCAACGTTGACAATAAAAAAATTTGCCAAAAATTACAGTTGTCGAATAGTCGTTTGATGTCATTTAATGTAACGTGATCATATGAAACTCTAATGATGGCATGTGAGAGAAGAACTGCAGCTCACGCCTGACTGAGGAGAGGAAGAAAACACCGCTCACAGTCCAGGTGCACTCTAAACTTTCCAAACAGCTTCAGGTGATGTAGATCGCAAAGTATGAGGGAATTGTAATGCAAAAATACAAAATAATTACATTTACTTTAGAGAATACCTCTAAAGTATAATGTCTAGAATGTTGAATACAATATTTAATATCTAAAAATAGCCTACTTAAAACAAGATACATTTACCTGAGAAGTAGAGTATGTTTTCTTTACTGCACCGGCTGAAAAAATACACTTGTATGCAAAATACATTTATTCATTATATATTCTCTGAAAGCAAATCTTCTTGTTTCTCAAGTTAATGCATCTTGTTTTAAGGATTTTTAGATCATTTAAATGGAAAACAAGACAAATTTTTTTTTGCTGTGAATGTTTTACTGAATTAGACTTAATAAAAAATAGTTTTTTTTCCTTTAATTTAGTGAATGTCATTTAGAGGAATTTTTAAAAGATGATTTTGTCCTCATTAGTAAGCACATTTAATACAACCTTTTATGTTGAGGTACAAGCTGAATACTCTGTTAAGAGCTAATGATTAATCATGGCAATAATCTACACAATAGTCATTCTAATAATTGTTAGATTAGTTGATTATCAAAACAATAATTAGTTGCAGCCCTAATTACCACAATTGACCCATATATTTCTTCTTTTTTTTTTCTCTCCCTTTTTCTCCCTAATTTGGAATGCCCAATTCCCAATGTGCTTGTGGTGGCGTATTAACCACGATGAGGTTACCCCATGTGACTATGCCAATTTGGTTTCTTAGGAGACCTGGCTGGAGTCACTCAGCACCCTGGATTCGAACTTGCGACTCCAGGGGTGGTAGTCAGTGTCTTTACTCGCTGAGCTACCTAGACCTCCACAGATTTTGTTTTTTTAAAGAAAAGGAAGGATGAGTCTAAACAAATTTTAGTGGCAATCAACATTATGCCACAAATTTTGTCGATTGTTAATGAACGATAGTGAGAAAAACAGACCCAAAGGATTTATTAACAGAAATAATGATGGACAGCGGCGTGCCACTTTGGGTGTGGGCGGGTATGGGTATTTCCAACTGGATCATAGGAATTCGCCACTTAGAATCCAATTCGAAATCCATAAAGTGGAAATCAGTGGCGTGATCAGCGTTCCCCCGAGAACAATCAGTGTTTCCATGAATATTCCGATCATGCACTATAGCAGGGGGAGAAAAAATTACAAAACATACAAAACAAACTCACAGGAGCCGTGACAGATTGAGTTTAACTTGTATTGAACACGGAACATTCCTTGAAAGGGATAGTTCACCCAAACATAAAAATTAAATCGTTGTTTACTAACCCCTGTGTTATAGTCTCATATGACATTCTTTCTTTTTCTTAACACAAAGGGAGAAATTGTGAAAAAAATGTGTTCTCAGTGATGTCATGCAGTGGCAGTTTATGGTGACCACCTCTTCAAGTTTCAAAAGGACACACAAGTATAATTCAGAAGTCTAATAAATGATTCCATGAGACTCATGATTGTTATGAAAGCATATGATAAGGTTCTAGGACAGCAACATGAGGAGGAATGGAGACATTTTTTTTGTAATTTTTTTTTTTTTAAATGATCTCTCATTTGCCCAGATAAGTAGAAAAGTCAAGCTCAATATTTCTGAACAGCATTTTAACGCAGTAATACTACAAAGATTAAGGTCACCGTTTGGCTGTACTGATGATACAGAGTCACTAGCACATTTTCCTGCAAACATAGATTAGGATGATACTCTGCTGTTTAAACAAAATATTGCATCAGCACTTAAAGAGTTGGATATATGTACTGTCGGAGACCATGCCAAAGGTTAACAGTTGTGGAGAGTTGTTCCTTTTAAGGCTAAAGAGATCAATAAAAGGAGGTGAGACTGGTTTGAAGTGAATGAAATGACAAATTAATGCACACTATCTCTCTATCTACCACTTCCCTGCTCCACCCAAGCCATGTGACGTTTTAATTTTTTATTTAGAATTTAATTTCAGTATCTGATCTCAACTTTTGGCACCACGTGAATCAAGACACTCACTGAACATTCACAGCATATTCTTTATGTGCTTGTTGAATCCAACACTCTGGTGTCAGTACACTTTACAAGTGTGCTGGACCATTTCTACCACAAGAGGGACTCTTTGATATTAATTGTGTGTCAAGAGACCTCTTTTTGCAGTTTACGTTTTTTTTTTTTTTTTTTTAAAGCGGGTTCAGGTGTAACTCTGGAAATGTGTTAAAATATGAGGTAAAGCTCTTTGATGTTCAGTAGAAGTAGTCCATCACCTTCTCATGCTTTTTTACCCTCATGAGTTCACTGCTTTGATGTATAGGTCCATGTGGTGCTTTTGTGCATTAGGTTGTGTTAATGTTTAATTTAAGTGACTTTGTTCTTTTTTTTTTCCTTTTTCTCAGGTTATATGCAAGTCTGATGCTCCGACGGGGGATGTGCTGTTGGATGAGGCTTTGAAACACATAAAAGACACTCAACCGCCTGAGACCGTGCAGAGCTGGATAGAGTTGCTCAGTGGTCAGGGTTCTGCATAGATTATTTGAGTTCCCCAATCTTGTACTTTATTCTGATTACATCAGTATTGACTTGACTTTAAAGAACAGCATGAACTCAGTACTCCAAGTCTCTGTTTATGGTCTTTTTTTCCCCCTATAAAGTGTTGATCATACTGCCCTAAAAAGCCAAAACACAGTAAATACACCAATACTGAAACTGGGGGGAAAAAAGGGCTTGGAAAATTTTTTACTCACCATTTTGGCATGCCCAATTCCCAATTCGCTCTAGGTCCTCGTGGTGGCGTAGTGACTCGCCTCAATCTTGGTGGTGGAGGACGAATCTCAGTCGCCTCCGTGTCTGAGACCGTCAATCCACACATCTTATCACGTGGCTTGTTGAGCACGTTACCGAGGAGACCTACACGGCATCCACACACAGCTCATCACATGCCCCACCGAGAGCGAGAACCACATTATAGTGCCCACAAGGAGGTTAACCCAATGAGATTCTACCCACCCTAGCAACCGGGCCAAATGGTTGCTTAGGAAGCCCGACTGGAGTCACTTAGCACGCCCTGGGTTCGAACTTGCGAATCCAGGTGTGGTAGTCAGCCTCTTTACTTGCTGAGCTACCCAGGCCCCTGGCTTGTACATTTTTGATCATCCAGCCAAATGTGGATTATAAAATCTCACTCTATTTTTTTTAAATCTGAGTATAGCTGAGCCAAATTTCGGTAACAACTCAGATTTTAACTAAATGTGTAGTTAATGCATTTTGCTTTTACATGGCAGCATACTTGAACCTTGTGCACATGGGGCTTATAAAGAATCTCACAACACAATAACACAGGAAGTCATCAGTTTGCTTTCAAATGTTCCAGTACACTGGCATTGGCCCCATCAAGCAGAGTTACTGACAAGTGGCATCTCCCATTAAACATTTTTGCATCGGTTCAAGTGTGTTTAGCTTCCCTTTTGGCTTGACTGGAAGTGCGTTCTGTCAGCAGCATAGGAAACCCGGGATTGCATCCTGTGTTGATACCAGGAAGTGATCTTGTTCGAATAATCAGTTACAGCTGTGATTCAGAGGTTCCATTTTTCATTTACTTTTGGGGTAGAATTAATAATTAGATTTTCGCACTCCTCTGTGGGAATTTACCCTGAAACTCGCACGTGCCCTTGTGTTCAAAAACACTTCCCGCTTCAGCCACTGGAGGCAGTGATTTGAATTTGGTAAACACAGACCGAGTTTAGCTTAAGAGAATTTCACTGTGAGATCAGTCTAATTCTGAAGTCAGATCCAGACTTGCATTTGTCAGAGTGCTGATTTATAGAGAGATTTCTGGTACCTACTGTGGCTAGGACCTCCGTTGGAAGTGACTCCATATGGAGAGCCAAACGGTGAAAGATTGAGATCAAAGCATCTTGAGAGAAGGAGCTGCCGTCCTCGTTAAACCAGTGTATAAAAATCTGCTCAGAATTAAATCAGAGTCATGAATTACTGCATGCTGATGACTAGCAAATGCACTACCACAGCCTGCTTTGATCCCGAGTTGTCTGTGCTTCTCTGCTTGAACACAGTTGAAAAGGGTGACTTGAGTTGATGGTGCTCAGTAGACTAGATCAAGATCAAAATCATGAGGTTTTAAAAACAAAAAACAAATACTCATTTTAATTTTGGCAACAACAGCACAAGTTTCAGGCAAAAGAAATCTTGATTTGATCTTAGCCAACTCTGCCCTTGAGAGTGCAATTTCCCGAATATACAGCCCTTTTGGGAACGGTATCTCTTATATCCAACATTTTCATGACTATTATGGTGATTTTTCCGTCAGGTTTTATTTTTTTTTATACTTGATACTGTTTCAAGTTTTGTCCATAATGATTTAATATCACTATGATAATTCATATAAAAGATTATTTATATTCTTTGGAAAAGAAAACATTGAGTATAATTGGAGTGATAATATTATGGTCACAAATTTGTCATAATTGTTCCTGTAGGGACTTTAAAGGAATATTCTAGGTTCAATACAAGTTAAGCTCAATTGACAGCATTTAAAAAAAAAAAGAAGCATAAATCTAGTTTACAGTGAGTCACCTACAATGGAAGTGAAAGAGAACAATCCGGAAACAATAAAATACTCTGGTTTTTGTATAAAGTTATTTGTCGATTGAGGATTTGTGGATCCATAAATTGGAAAGTTTTTTCCAGTTTTACAACTTTGCTGCCATGACGATGTATTGTCAACAAAAACTAAAACCCTAAAATGACTGTAAAAATGATTTTAAAAAATTTACAGCTCATATAGTGCATGCATTTTAACAGAAGAATGAATGTACGTGCTATTATAAAAAAAATCATAAGCTTCATATTTCTGTCTTTTAAACCCTCTAAAATTGGCCCCATTTACTTCCATTGTAAGTGCATCACTGTAACTTAGATTTTTTATTTTTTTTTAAAGAAAAGGATGATCGAGTCAATTATTTTTTTTAGGGCCAGTCCATAAATGTTAAAATACACACTGTTTCAAAAGTATAGCCACAAGAAATAAACATTATAACATTATATATGTTAACATGATTTTATTGTGATTAAAACTGCTTGCTAACCTTATCAGTGTTATATTGAAAATATTTTTGTGTTAATCAATATTATGCCACAAATGCTGTCGATTGAGCTTAATTTTCATTGGACATGAAATATTTCTTTAAAAGATTGCAGGTAAAGTGTTACCGCAGTCATAATGACTGTGATAGAATAGTTCTCTACCCTTCAAAAAAACTCAAATGGCAAATGTAAGCAGATATTTGATGTTCAAAGTCTTTGCTTTGTTTTTCGCAGGTGAGACGTGGAACCCATTAAAGCTGCATTATCAGCTACGTAATGTTCGAGAGCGCCTGGCCAAGAATCTTGTAGAGAAGGGTGTCCTCACCACAGAGAAACAGAACTTTCTTCTCTTCGACATGACCACGCACCCACTTACCAATGATAACATTAAGCAGCGCGTTATTAAGAAGGTGCAGGAGGCCGTACTGGACAAGTGGGTGAACGACCCTCACCGAATGGACAAGCGTGTTCTGGCCCTTATTTTCCTCGCCAATTCCTCTGATGTTCTAGAGAATGCGTTTGCCCCGCTACTGGATGACCAGTACGATCTGGCCATGAAGAGAGTACGGCAACTTCTGGACCTGGAACCTGAGGGCGAAAGCATGAAGACCAACACCAATGAGTTGCTCTGGGCTGTTGTGGCCGCCTTCACCAAATGAAGCTGGTTCAGTTCTGGTGAATGTGGGACAAAAAATAAAAAATTGGACTGGTAAAAACAGGTTTGAAGAGTGTTTGAAATGGTTTTCTTTCCTTGTAGTTACCTCCTTTCCTTGCTTCTCTCTCTTCAAGATTAATCATTGGTTTGCTCTCTTTTGTTTGAAAAGGGATGAGAAAGAAAGCACACAGATTTACTTTCTCCTACTTACATTGTTTGTATGTTTGTTCAGTTGAATGCAATTAATTACCCAATCACCGTAGACTGTTGGAACATTTACCTTTTGCATCACTGAATCAAGAGACTTGTTTTTCAATTTGTTTTTGCCTCAACATATTTGTTGGGTATGTAACAGATTTTGCAGTTGAATAATTGAGCAGAAATCACTATGGGGGTTTTTTCTTTAATCTTCAGTTTCTGTAGTTTTATGCATTTAATTGGAATCAATGTGTGAGAAGCTGTGTACGCCCACTAAAGCAGTATCTGTTTATGGTACAACATAACGGATGTACAAGAAAATAAAGTACATTGCAGTGTATCATTTATTTTACCTGACCTAATTCAAGTTGTTTTCACTTGTTTTCATATTGATATTGGAGCTAAACAGGTTGTTAAGGACTGATCCCATTATGATAATAGATTAGTAGTTTGTGGCGAGTGTGGTAGAGCTAGACAGCATCAGGTTCACACAACTGAAATAAAGAAAGCTGCCCAGTGATGCTGTCCAAACAACATTGATATTTGATGGCCAGTAAATTAAAACTCTGAGTGGAAACTTAAGTGCAGGCTATTCAGGGGCCCTGTCTTGACTGTCTTTAATGGCTGAGAGTTGACAGTTTATATGCAAGGACAACAGTTACTCTGTGTTAAGTGGATACCATATTCAAACAGAAAAGTTTGAGACCAAATTTATCTTAGATTTTTGATAAAGGTACCATCCAGATTCCTTCCGTTCTGTCGATAAACACCCTACAAATTCTTTAAACTACCTCTCAGACTTCACCATTTATTATAATGAACTTTTTGTCAGTTTGAACTGACATGTACTTTTACGTGCCTGAAATTGGTTACAGGATGGGTAGCTAATATGTACTGTAGCTCTTTGTAACATGGCATTAATGAAGCTAGATATAGAAAGCATTGTTG
Source organism: Moxostoma hubbsi (assembly GCA_032164185.1). Lineage (NCBI taxonomy): Eukaryota > Metazoa > Chordata > Actinopteri > Cypriniformes > Catostomidae > Moxostoma > Moxostoma hubbsi. The sequence goes on from JAVLUX010000218.1 coordinate 1,414,965, forward strand.
CTCCATAGTAAAGTAATTTTTATTTGTCTAGTGCTTTTCACAATACACGTTTCAAACAAGCTTTCCAGAAAATCATGCTGTAATGTCTGAAATGTCTTAAAGTCCACGTTGAGCAGTTTCATTGAAATATTAATTGAAGGTCATGTCTTAAAATAGTTTGTCTTTTGGCCCCCCGTTTGGGTTTTCCCCAAAAAACTTGGGGGAAACCAGGCTCAACTGGGGGAGCCAGTTCCCTTCTGGCTATACAATATGAACATAATATCAGTTAGCTATATGTAATACAAGTCATGTATTAATTGAGTAAACGGAGTAGATTTTTTGGTAGGTAATGTTTAAATCTAAAGGATACTGGTTGAAATGTCAGAATAATGATTAAGTGTCTTAGAAGTCTATCCCGAATTGACTCCGTAAGTTCATGTAGATGCAGCGACCCCCGCTTTTTGGCTGGTTGCCATTCATTTATGGTCTATGTATTCCATACCACAGTGGAGTGATGCAGGCAGTGGTCAGTGGGAGTGTTACTTGCGGTTTGATTGGATTGTGGTTGATAGCAGTTTACTGTATTCTCTGTGGAATCCATCATAAGATCAAGATGATGAAGGCAAAGGTCGGGGGTGGCATGTTGAAGCGGGTTTCGCCCAGGGTGCCAAACACGCTAGACCCGCTACTGGCTACAGTTGTCTTAATACAATTTGTATATACCTACCAAAAAATAAGGGGGCCATAAATAATATTTTATGAAATAATTTTTCCGTAAATAATAATGAGTTTTGAATGTCAAAAGATTATGCTTGTGACTTCTCTGACATTTTCATTGTCATGTACATCCAACTCACAAACCTAGGACCGGGGAGGGGTGTGTGTGTGGGTGGTGGGATGTTGTTCAGGTGTCTGAACAGTGTCTCAAGAGTAAAGGACATTTTAAATTACATGTAGCTTTAGAGCTGACTATAAAGGGACCCCAATGTATATACTTTCTTTTAACTGAAATAAACTATGGTCTTGAAAGTGCCTCAAACATCATCTGTTATTTATTTTGCAAAGATGAAAGTGTTTGGTGCATGAGATTTGTTGCATGACTTCGATGTTTTTCTTCTTTCTAGCTTTAGCATAATTCCAAGACAGATTTGGACAAAGGTAAAATATTTGTATACAGAATCTTGACACCGGCCGCTGTTTACAACTGCTATGATATCTAAAAGTGAAGGATTTGCAAAAATGTGTAATTCATTTCAGCAAATTCAAATCAAGTCATGTTGGTTTCACATTGCCGGCAATATTTTTCTTGAATTTAATCTTTCACTTTGTGACACGTTATTAATCATAGCAGTTGCAAATACAAGACCCATCACGAAGAGTGATGATGATATTCATGATCTCTCATCTTTTCTGAGGCAACAAAAAAAATCAGTTACAATTAGTAAACAGTTGTATTCTGCATCCCAGTTTCAGAACAGTCAGGGCACTTGTAGTTTCCCATAGTGTGGATGTTTATTTAAAAACACTGTGTTGAGTCTGGTCTATTATCATGCCATTCCAGATGTGAATGATTTTCCTCTGCAGAAAACAAAGATTTTTAGAAAAGTATCTCAGCTCTGTTGGTTCTCACAATGCAAGTGAATGGTGACAAGACGAGCTTAAAAAAATCACAAAGACCACAATTAATCCATATGACTCAAGCGGTTAAATTCATGACTTCAGAAGTGATAAAAGTGTGGGTGTGAAACAGATAAATATTTAAGTCCTTTTTTTTTTTTCTCCACTTTAACTTTCAAAATGTGAAAGAAGAAAAGTGGAGATTTATAGGAAAACAATGGAGAAATGCCCAGCCTAAAGGTCAAATGTGAGGACATCACATTTATTCTTTAATATGGTTGAAAAACGTTGTACTGGCAGTGTCAAAGATGAATCATACAGTTATGTAAAATCCAGTCTTTTCCTTAAAGGGAAAGCTTTTGAATGCTTTTTCTCACTGGGCATTGCAGATGTTTGCAAGTGTGATGAATTGAGTGTGGTTATGTTGACTTAATCAACTAAAAAAATGTTTTTGATTGAAAACACAGTCCTTAGTATGAGCTGAGATTATTCAGTTATATTTTGTGACTTTCTCAGAATCTAAATAAAAAAACTTCATGAAACTGTGGTTGTATGATATTTACAGAATGTATGGGACTGCTGAAGACCTTTAATACACTTGCTTGATCAGTTAAGTTTCTTGATTGCACAATATCACTGACTAAGTGGTTCAACTAAAGGAGCAAATCCAATTAGTTCCGCTATCAAGAAGGCCAAAGAGATACTCTTGGAACTTTATATAGTGATGATGATTTTGTCAGAGAAGGTAAGAAAAATATCAGCACTAAATCTTCATAGGAAAACAGTGAAGTCCAAAGAAATTCTATAGCAACCTAGACACTACTATGTACAGGTTATCCTACCAAAATGAGCAACAGCACAAGAAGGGCAATTGTCAGAAAAGTGATAAAGCTGCTGAGGTCTTTGGCTGAAAATGAGAAACATTTCCAATTTTCATGACTATTCCAGGACTGGCAAACACAACATAAAATTCCATGATTTTTACAGGTTTTGATGGTTGTAGGCACCCTCATACTGATCTTCAGAAGGAAACCTATTGGGGAAAACTAGTTTAGAAAAAATAACAATCTGTAAACTAGAAAAAAGTTTATATTTATGCATTTGGCAGATTCTTTTATCCACAGTGACTTAGGGTGCACTTATTACAATCTGGAGTTAAGTGCAATGCTCAAGGACACAATGGTGGTGGTGGTGGCATTTTGTTTTGTGCTTAAGCCCACTACGCCACCACCGCTCCATACACTGTTCGGATATCAGAGTTTTGGCTTCATTGGTAGAGCACCTAGAAAAACAAACTTTCAGTCATACGTGGAGTTTGTTAGAAACCATGTGACAAATTTCCTAAATCTTTTGGAAATACATTGTGGTCTGATCATGAGACTAAAGATTAGTCTGAAGGTAACCAGTTAAGACCATCCCTATATATTCAGACTTGGCAGTGGCAGCAGCATCCTCTGCCTTTGCTTTTCAACAGGAGGAACCGGATTTCAAGCTTGTTGAACTCAAGGGCAAAATGGATCAGACCAAATAGGTTCTCTGCTGCATTATTTCAGTTACCCAAAGATCTGTGTTTAAAGTGAAGATTTGTTTTCCAGCAGGAATTAATCAGACAGAAAACATGATGGAATGGCTTAAATAAGCTCATAATTCTGGAATGATCCAATCAGAGCCAAGACTTGAATATTTTTGGTATGACCTGAACATTGCTGTGCAATGAGGTGAATTTGTGCTCAAGAATCTGGAGGTCTTTTCAAAGTTAAAAGTTTGAAAAATAAAACGGTAAGGGAAAATTTGGTGAATACTCTCTTAAGGCACTGTATGCCTTTTCAGAGTAGTATTGCATTAATAAATATTCCATTTAAGTTTCTTTTATTATTAAATTCTTCCCTTGAATACAGCTTTTACAGCCAAGGTGAAACAAAGCCTATGCACCTCATTGTTTCTATGGAGTTTTGCTGTAGAAGAGAACGATATTTCATCTGCAGAACAGCCTTGAATATTATATTTTGTGGAAAGAGCCAGATTATATTTTTCTGTGCAAAAAATGTCTTGCACTTTCATCTCCAATCACTTGCATTACAAAGAGACATATAACATTTAAATAGATTGAACTGAGTATTTAACTGGAATCAAGTAAATCTAAAGCTAACAAATCAACAACCCATGAACACTTTTGAAAACGAATTTATGTTGCTATTTCTAACAGTTATAACAACTGGTTTAATCACAAACAGAGTTGCTCACGTGCAATTGTGTTTAAGAGTGAAACAAAAGGTGTGCATTTTGTTCTGAGACATGCTTGTTCCTGTTTGAGGCAAAACTGTTGTAGCCGTTACTCCCAGCCAAGAAAAAGAATTAACTGCATACCCATGAATAGGCTCCTCACAAAAGCAATGCTTTTGAGTATTTGACTGTTAAGGTTCTGGACATGTTAAAGGCAAGGCAAGTCTGGTCCAAAATGAGTTGAGAGTTTTAAGCTCTGGCTTTAATATGATTTGCCATGCCCAGACAAACCTCAACTGGGGATTCCCAGGTTATGGTTAAAGATTATAGTTTAACTCCATAGAGACCATTAAAAACAAGAATAGGTAATCATATATACACATGACATTCATAACAGCACCCTTAACAGCAAAATACAGAAGTATTTAGTAAATCACAATAACAATCTTCATGTGACTTCAACTGTGACTTCATGTGGCATCATCCTGAGATGGAAAAGGATCTAAAATTAAAATGGCTTTACAGTTTTAAAATGACAAATGTGGTTCTTAAAAGATCAATACACCACAAGCTATTTAACAACTGCTTTGTGTTTACAGACAGTGTCAAGCAGCACCCAATTAAACAGAAGTACTGTATATTATGCACATACTCCTCCCACTCCCTTCGTCATTCCCCACGGCGAATCGCACGCTCGTGTTAAAACAGCCTTACATAGAGTTACCGCTGCATCCTTTGTGGAAAAAGTTGTCAAAGTTGGCCAAAAGGGAGTCAGTTTTTAACAGCTTAGATGCTAAATAATCATCTTATACTTTTTCCAGATTGCTATTTGCATCGCTGACTGGCGTTTTTGGATGATAAAACTTGTGGAATCGCAGCGGATTTCATTGATATGGATAACCAGAAAATGTTCCTAGTCATGGAAACGCAGTCTGCTCTCATATTATAATGCAATTGCAAGGATGGTAAGTTTTAGTTTTATATATAGTTTTCAACAGCTTATTTTGTTGTTTGTCATTAATGTTGACCAAATCAAATCTGCAGTGATTTAGTCATGTTGTGTTTGCCTCACATTTTTAGACCCTGGCACATTTTAAAGAGTAGGTGGTCAATAGCCCAGTTAATTCTTCCCGTTTCGGTTATAGTTTTCAGCACTTGTGATAGTTATTAAAGCATAATAAAGGATGCCAAGTTTGTGGACCAATAATAAGGAGATGCTTGAGGTTTTAAGGAACTTAAGTTCAAAAATCCTCAAAAGAGGTGAATTAAAGCAGAATTTTGGCAGCAGACTATGTATACACGGTTTGTTGAAGACCTCTTTTTGTTTACGTCTTTTACCTGTACGAGTTCTTGTGCCATTCTGTTTCTACAGCATCTGTGCGCGGTCATGCGCGCGCGCTACCGTTTTATCTTTACCTTCAGAACGACATCACTTTATATATTCAGCCGTCAGAAGTGTTCATTTGTGAGAAATTTCCGCCCTTTGTTTGTGTCCACTTATGCTGAGAGGGGAGAAATGCACACTGTTGTCAGTCATGGCAGTCAGCATTTAGACCTCCCATTGCCATTCTTCTATTGTTGCTATACCACTGGGAAAAGAATAAATATCCAATGATCTAATATACACAATGAGTTGTTTAAAATGGTTGTAGTATCTCTCTTAGCATTTCCAATTTTTCCGATTTTAGTTTCAGAAGTACCATATAAGGCAAAAAATAACCTTAAATAGAAGTAAACTAAGTTTGCAGTCAACAAATGAACAAACATCTGCAACAGATCGAGCCATTGCTTTAATTGTTCTATGGAGTACCATACAAATACCATGTTATATGAATATGCATACCATGAAATATCATCAAAGTACCGTGGTATTATCATCTGATACCATGTCGCACCGTGGTACCCCCACAGTACTTTTTTGTTAGGGTACAATACTTATTACATGCTTGGAGCGTTAATTGATATATTATTGTGGTCAAAGTCCTTTTAGAAATACTTTCATTTTACTGTTAAAGCACTAAAGCAGAGCGCCCGTGCTGGAAAAAGTGAACAGCAATGTGCAAACGCTAAAAAAAGACAGTAATCGTGTATCTCTGAGAGAATGGTGAGACTGGGTGTAGGGAAGTTTCAGTGGGTTGTGGTACAGTTGTTGTTTTTGGGTTAAGCTGGACAGCATCTGGCACCCTGCCCGACAGCACTGCATGGCTCATCCAGAGGTAGACCACAGGACTGAATTAACCCCCCCACCCCCCCCCACCACATCAGATTCTCATCTGAGAGATTACATCTCATGCTGACCTGTTATGCAGAGGCTAAGGAAGGACATTTAGTTACAGTACGTAAAAAAGCTTATGCTTATGCAGCTTATGGTTACATTTGTCTATTATTTGTCAGTCTTGTTATATATAATTTGGGTACTCGGGTAAAAGTTCAGTGATCAATGGATTTACTTTAATTATCAGAGACATATTTGAATGGATCCTTGCTGGTATGAAATGTAAATATTTATCTTTCTCTTGGTGGTTGTATGCAAAATAAATTATCATCAGATATATACAGAATCAAATATATACAAACCACTATAACATTTCCTGTGTTGATATGTTTTGCAGAAAAATGAAATACAGTAGTATTCAGAATATTCTCACAGAGACAGTAGGTTGATCTTCTTTAGCTAAAATCGGTCTGTGCTTACAGAAATTCAAAACATTGTCCCAGTGGCCAAGGCGGTAACTGTTGTTATCAAGGGCATAGATTTGGCTTGAACATTAGGTGGCTGCAGCATGAAGCGTCAACCCATGTTGCAATTGACCGTGGTATAAATAATGTGCGGGAAGGATACCCCCCTCCCCCATTCCCCATGTAATCTACGCCCCTGGTTGTTGGGCATGTGGGCATATGTGTGCTCCATTTTGAAATGTCCACAGGGGGGCGCCAAAAGCAAGTTGTTTTCAGATTTGCATGAAGTAATGCAGTGATGAGGAATGCATATTTTATAAAATGTACACCCAACACAAAACCAAACCTAAACCTAACCATCAGTGGAGTATAAATGTGATGTTAGAGGGAAAAATGCAACTTTAGAATGTGCACACCACTGATTATGCAAACGCTATTACTTTCTGGTTTTGACGTGGGATGTGAACCCAGGTGTCCCAAGCTGCATGCTGCATGCATGATGCAATTTGCTTCCAGTCACCTCAAAAAGCAATGTGCTTCCAGTTGCCCCGAAAAGGAAGGTAAACAAGCTGGAGCCATTGCAAAAATGTCTGATGGGAGATGGCACTTGTCAGTGAGTCAGCATAATGTGGCTGATCAAAGGGGACTGAAACTCTCGGAAACAACATGCTGTGTCATCATGTTGAAGTATTAGTGCAGTTTCTTCAAATAGATGTCATAATTGTCTCTCCTTCATTTTGTTCCAAACCTGTTTGACTTTCTGTTTCATGTGAAATGCAAAAGGAGATGTTAGGCATGCTAGTTTTAGTCACCATTCACTTTCATTGAAACTTTTATTGGATTGTTTCAATAAAGAATGAAAGTCATACAGATTTGCAAGTACACATATCTAATCTGAATCCCTACTAAACCACACCCTTATCTCACCCTTGCAAACAAAGCTGTTTTCCAGCTGTTAGGGAGACAGAAGTATACACTTTCAATATTGTGAGATCATTGTAATCTGATGACAAAGTGCAGGTGGTTCCCTCTGTTTCTCTCTCTCCCTCTTTGTCCCACAAGAGAACTATTTCTCATAAAATAATTTCTTTCACCAGTACTTGTTAAATACTGAATTGACTGAATAAAGATCTACATCACACACTATTGTACCTGTTTATGCTCAATCACTTCCAACAGACACAAGTTTCCCTCCTTCTCTGCCAGACAGTGCCAGATGGATTAATGTAAACTCAGCCAGATGTGAGAGGTTTATCCTGTTGACTTGTGCTGCTATCAGAGAGTGTTGTCACTTCTTTTGTAAGTGACACATATTTTCTTATATTCCATGTAGCTACACTGACCTATTTGAAAAGCACAGTGATGACCCTGTACTTTGTCTAGTCTAGACTTTCCAACACAGCTCATTTGGCAGAAGTCTCTCTACTCCATAGATGTGTTGTACTACATTATGCATTGGCCTTTTTCCTGGTTTCCAACATTTCCCTTTGTTACTATCTAGTATAAACAGTTTGAGTAATTTGTCTGGTCTTTTTCTCAAGGTTTGTTTTTATCTTGTTCATAAAACTTGGCCTATCCACAAGATATATCCAGATAAAGAAGCATTTTGTTTTGTTGAAAATGTTGAAAACAGCCATTCATTTGTGGATGGATGGCCATCACTATATGGGTCTTTATGGTTTCATTTATGTATGAGAGCCCTCTGTAAGTGCATTTCATTGTGCTCAATGAGAACGAAAGATGAATGTGAAAGAGGGGGTCTCAATCCTACAGTGGCTCACCTCTGACATCTGTGTATATTACACTGCTGCTCTGCACACCCCCCACAGCCTTTTCACATATACGACTGGGATGTGCCCCTTCCTATTGCAGCTCTTTCACTCTTTGATCCTTTTCACCCTTAAAATGAGGCTCTTTCCCTCATTCTGGGATAGCAAAGCTAGTCTCTTATGCTGGAAACATGATCCAAGGACATATTAAATCATTCAAGCCATATTTTACACTAGTAGAGGAAAATTCTGTCATCATTTTGATCCAAACCCCTATGACTTACTAACATTTGTTAGGCGAATATTAGTCTTATGGTTCTTTTCCACTGCACGGTACAACTCGACTGCTCACTTTTTGGGGGTTTTCCACTGTGGATAGTACCTGGTACCTGATACTTTTTTTAGTACCACCTCGGTCGAGGTTCCAAGCGAGCTGAGCCGATACTAAATGTGATGTCAAAATCTTGCAAATCACGGATTGGTCAGAGAGAATCATCACTACCAGCGTCACTGGATTTCCGACACGTGACATCAACCCGCTAGTTTGAAAGTTTTAGTAACAGCGATAGCAGTGTCGTTTGTTCACGCGAATTTCGAATTGTAAAAAAAGAAATGGCTTTGCACAAAATCACGCCATGATCAATAAACGATGTGCAGACAGTCCACTCGTTAGCGATGAGCGAATTGAAAAAGTCTTTCAGGAAGTGTATCAGCCATTGGCCGCATACGACAACCACTGGACCTACCAACAGTGTAGGGAAAAGTAAAACAAAAAAATCAAAAGTGACTGCAGAACCATCAAGGAAAAGTAGAAGTGGTTCGAGCAATTGGGCGATCTAAACCGGCGAGCAGTGGGATGGAGAGTACCCTGGACTGGTGTTGATCCACTATGAAGGATGGTATGTTTTGTTATGTTAACTCTATACTCTGCTTGAAAGCTTCTCTTTATTTAGTTGACCAGCTACTGGAAGCTTGCTTCTAAAACAACCAGGCCAATTTAACTGTTACACTTTTGTAAAACACCATGCAACAACTGCTTTATGCAGCACAATGAGCTAGTAGCTAACAGCTAGCAGTTGTGTTATTGTTTTGGTCAGTTTGTGTCGTGTTTAAGATGATATCATGGCAGTAGAGGCTGCACAACTATGACGATCAGCCTATATCGGCCTATTTCGAAGAAATGGCTAAGCACAAAACCATATATAAAATATATCGGCCTATATTGGTGGCTCAGCAGTTAAGGCTCTGGGTTACTGACCAAAAGGCCGGGGTTCAAGCCCCAGCACTGCCAAGATAACACTGTTGGGCCCTTGACCCTAACTGCTCCAGGGGCCTATCTATTTCATGACCCTGTCTGTTTCATGGCTGACCCTGTGCTCTCACCCCAGCTTAATTGGGATATGCAAAAACAACTGCATTTCATTGGCTCTGTACCTGTATTCTGCACAATGACAATAAAGTTGAAACTTAATCTTAATAATCCCACCCACGTTGAGACGGCACTAAACTGCAATGGAAATGCAAGCTCAGAAAAGTAAAGCGAGTTGAGGCGAGTCGAACCATAACGTACAGTGGAAAAGTGCCATTAGTCACCATTCACTTTTATTGAATGAAAAAAAAGATGCAGTAAAAGTGAGTTTAGGCTAACATTCTGCCTAAAGTCTCCTTATGTGTTCCACAGAAGAAAGAAATTCATACTGGTTTGGAATAACATAGAGGTGAGTAATGATGCCAGAATTGTCATTTTTGTGTGAACTATCCCTTCAAGTACCAGTTTAAGTATTTGTTAAAGGTATATGTCGAGAACAACTTATGGTAAATAATGACAGAATTGTTATTTTTGGGTGATCCTTTTAATGTTTTCAAGTGTTCTTCAGTGAGGGTTGTTTTTGCTATTGCTGTAAATTTCCACATGTCAAATACTGTTTAACTGTGTTTAGAGTTTGCTTAGAGAATCATTCCCCTGAGATTACCTCACTAAACACTGAGGACCATATGCACAGTTAGTCTACAAAGCTCTGTTTGAAGCGACTTTAAATAGTATTTTGGCAAGTAAAAAAAATATGTCAAAAACACTGACCAACACATTTTAAATGTGATGTTATGATCTTAAATTTCCTTGAACAGCTCAGAGTTCCTGCACATTATACACACACACACACACACACACGCACACACACACACACACACACACACACACACACACACACACACACACACACACACACACACACAGACAGACAGACAGAGACAAATATTTTGTTATGAAGCAAAAATAAGTTTTTATAGCAGAAAAGTACTTTCTACCTTTATTCAGTTAAAGCGTGAACTTGAAAATATTAAGTAAATTCTACTTTTGTACTCATGTAAAACATGTAAAAATGAATGCGCTAGCTTATAATTAAATATTATTTGTGATTGTTTATCTTAACAATGCGTCATCATGGATCAGTCCTAAAGTACAAAACCTTGTGATATTTATTTGCTAATTTGAGTCAATTTAACAGATAAATAAAATGTTATACTTTAATTAAACTGTTAAAAATGTTATTTAAACTGTTTCCAGCATTCTTAGGCTTGCATGGTTTCACAGTTTGCAGGTTTATTTACACAATTTGTATTGATTTTGTTGTTATGTTTGGTAACTTCTTGTTTTGTGACTGTACTCTTGTACTTCTTGTACTGTACTCAAAATTACCCGTTCATGATCAAAAAAATTAGCAGTTGATTGTTACCGTCCTCGTGTTTTGCGCATTTATATTTTGTTACTTTAGCTAGTAATGCAAGGTGATGTTGTTTAATAGACCACATAGCATACAATAAGCTACAGTATGTGGAAGGCTTCTGTATGTCATGTGGAACATGATCAAACATGTAAATAAGGAAAGTTCAATTTGTGAGATATTCTAGTTAAATGTTAAATTTTAACCATTGTAACCATTTAACCATTACATTTTACCATGTACATCTGATTTCTAAGTAAAAGTTACATTATTAACTCAATGTTTAAGTTAAATTTTATGTCATGAGGTTAAGTAGACTTAATTGTATACCATTAAAATGTACTTGTGTTTACAGTGTTCAAAAACTTGCAAAATAAATATTGCGTAAAATTCTTACTATTGATTTTTTTTTTCAGTGTAGCCTCAGTTACCTTTCACTTTCATTGCATCTTTCTGTCTGAGGCTAACATTCTGCCTTGCATTTCCTTATGTGTTCCTCCAAGAAAAAAATAAAGTGATATGTTTTTGGAACAACATGAAGGAGGTGAGAAAATAATGACAGGATTTTCACTTTTGGGTGAACAATCACTTAAGGGCAAAATAGTTACAGTTAGATTGGGCTTGTTCATTTTTAGAAGCTTGTGATGATGAATGTAAAGACTCCTTCAGTTTCATTGTTAGGGAGCCCATTGATACAGTCAATTTGACAATTTGACATGTGCTCTAAAAAACAGAGCCATTCATGATCTTTTAAGCACAATCTTGTTTATCTGGCTCAACAAACAATTTAAAGAACGAAAGGCCTTTCACTCTCTCTTTATCTCATCTAAATGCACCTGTTCTGAGTTTCCTAACAGCATTAACAGTACTAACAGTCAGATCAAGTCAAGTCATATACACAGAAAAACAGGTTCACTATACAATTCAATTCTTCTTTGTGCTTTCTCCTGGTTTATTTTGGACTTCGTTAACCTAATCTGTAATATTTCCCTAATGGCTTAAATAATGCTTCCATTTCTTAATCAATCAAATGTAGTGTGAATAAACATTTAGGATCTGAAAGACCTAAAATGAGGTTTCAGTAATCTGTGGCCATATGGTCTCCAGGAGGCTGGATGGCTGTGTTTGCCAGTAGCTGTTAATACTGTTCAGAAATTGCGCTTGTGTTGTTGTCTGTTGGAAATAGTAGAACTGTAGTGGTTATAAATCTAACCTTGTGACCTAAAGGTCCTAGGTTCAAAGTTGCCGACAAATCCTGACAACATGAGATCTATTGGTCTGTAGCTTAAGGTCCAGAAGTCTATCCAGTTATAAAATGTAGTGTTTAGCCCAAGTGTGGAGAATTGTTTGGGTAATGATGGTGTATATTGCTGAACCGCCAGCATTTTAAGTGTTAACTAATTTAATGAGACTGCCTGGACAGAGACAGGTTTTAATCTCATTTATTCATCAATTGCTGCTGAGGAGTATCATACTGTCTTCAGCTGATGACTGTTTGTTTCTTAAATCTTCCTCGTCTGAATTGCTCCCTCGTTACAATATGTTTTGTGCTGTTGCTCACTGTAGTTTAGCTCCAGCTCTACTTTTTGGGCTAGAGGTTATGCTGTCTAAAGGAATGTTCCGGTTCAGTACATGTTAAGCTTAATCGACAACATTTGTGGTATAATAACGATTACCACAAAAATGTATTTCGACTCGACCCTCCTTTTCTTAAAAGCAAAAACTAAAATCGAGTTTAGCTTGAGGCACTTACAATGGAAGTGAATGGGATACATTTTTGGAGGGTTTAAAGGCAGAAATGTGAAGCTTATAATTTTATAAAAACACACGCATTAATTCTTCTGTTCAAACTTGTGGATTATTTGAGCTGTACAGTTGTTTAAATTTTTAAATGTAATTTTTACAAACCCTAAGGTTTTTAGTGTTTGTTTAGAGTTGACATTAAATCGTCATTGTAACGAAGTTGTACAATTGGGTATAACTTTACAGTTGTGATTTTATCAGACTAAAATCATGTTTACACGCATGTCTTGTGACTTTTGAAACAGGATTTTAACGTTCAAAATTTGGCCCCATTCAATTCCATTGTAAGTTCCAATCCCTCACTGCAACACAGATTTTTGCTTTTTTAAAGAAAAGAAGGAATGAGTCGAAATAAATCTTTGTGGTAATCAACATTGTGCCACAAATGCTGTGGATTGAGCTTTACTTGTATTGAACCTGGAACATTCCTTTAAATGATCTGTAATCATAATAAAATTTAGTTTTCTGGACAATATTGTGGAGTCCAGTCCCACAAATACTTTCATTACTGGTAATGAGAAATGAATAAGACAAATGATTTGGAAAATATAATACAAAAGATAAAAGGTCTATTCATATACTACTTCTTATGATGTTTATCTCTTGCTCACTCTTAATTGTTTTCCTCCTAAGTTTAGTATTTTGTTTCTAAATTGTATAGCACTTTGGTTCAACTCCTGTTGTTTTTAAATACGCCCTATAGAAAGTTTGATGGACTCGACTCTTTCTGTCTCCATCTTTTTCCTCCTCCGATTTGCTTATATACTATAATTAATAACTATAGACAGTTCAATACCTCTATTAATCAAACAATGGATGAATGAGAATTTTGCTTTCAATGGGTCAAGTAAACATTTTGTAAGCTTTTTCTGCAATAAATAATTGTTCACAAAAGTGATGTTAGTTGTACAATGCCAAAGCTGTTGTTAGCATTGGACACCAAATTAAAATAACATTGATATACTGTTATGAACAGCACTAATCAGACATAAGCCACACACACCGCACACTAGTAGCATATGATTCATGTATAGTGTTGAGTCTATTGTGCACAACATAGATTTGTATTTTGTGAGAGAATTTAATAAAAGTGCTTCTTGCAAATGTAGTAAATAGCACTGTTTTGTCACTGTCAGCCATGTGTGTCCAAGGCAGGAAGAAATAAAAAAAAAAAATCTCTGAATTTTTCATTTGTTTTAATATACCGATAGGATATACACTCACTGAGCACTTTATTAGAAACACATGTACACCTAATTATTCATATGATTATCTAATCAGCCAATCATGTGGCTCCAGTGCAGTGCAATAGATAAAATCATTTGGATATGGGTCACGAGCTTCAGTTAATGTTCACATCAACCATCATAATGAGGAAAAAGTGTGATCTCAGTTATTTTGACTGTGGCATGATTGTTGGTGCCAGATGGGCTGGTTTGAGTATTTCTGTAACTGCTGATCTCCTGGAGATTTCACGCACAGCAGTCTCTATAATTTACTCAGATTGGTGCAAAAAACATCCAGTGAGAAGCAGTTCTGCAGACAGAAACACCTTGTTGATGAGTGAGGTCAATAGAGAATGGCCAGACTGGTTTGAGCTGATAGAAAGGCAACGGTAACTCAGATATCCACTCTATTCAATTGTAGTGAGCAGAATAGCATCTCAGACAACACATCAAACCTTGAGGTGGATGGGCTACAAGAGCAGAAGACCACATCAGGCACTTTATTAGAACCATAGTGTTCCTAATAAAGTGCTCAGTGAGTGTATGTGTAAGGAATTAATCCACTTATTACAAGCCACCGATACTAGTTTGATAGTGTCTGCAAGAACTAAGCAAAGTGATATGCTATTGAAATGCGGTTTACAGCCCTGGAATGTTTTTATAGCCGTGAAATTAATCAATTAAAAGAGAGATTTGTTTGGACTAATTAGAAAATCAACACTCTTGGAATGTGTGTCAATTAGTGTTGACAAAAAGATGTAATGATACCATTGTTTCGGCAGTACCGGTAGTACCAAGCACCGACTCTATTCGGTACCAGCATGCAATATGACTGACACGCTACAGCTTTAAAATTCTCATTTTGAGCACATACTCTCTTACTTCTTACACTCAAATGGACAATTAATCAAATTAAAATTGTGACCTGTCCTATTGTGATTTATTAAACAGCTAAAGGTTGCAATCTTAGTGTGAATGAGTTGTATACTTTGAATGAATGTATAAATCAGATGAAAAACAGAGCACTAATTCACTGTGAACCATGCAGCACATGTAAACAATATATTTATATAACTAAATAACAACATTTGTGCTTTAATCTTAACTCAACTTTATTTATAAAGCATTTAAAACAACAGAGTTCACCAAAGTGCTTCACAGTAAAACAATTTAAAATATAACATTTAAAAACTACCACATACAAAACACCAGTAATCTAAAACACAAACACTCCAAAACTGTCCTACATTTCCTTTGTCAGACTCAAAGGCCAGTGTAAAGAGATGAGATTTATTCTGTTTATCCGGAAAGTGAAGATCCAGGCAAAAAATACACGTCATAGTAAAAACACGTTTCAAAATATAAGCTAGAGCCCTGAAATTGAAGAAATTGTGATAGAAATATATTACAAATGTATAGTTAAATGTAATACTTACTATAATGATAATAATAATAACAATAAATAATAATGAAGTAATATATCTCAAGCAAGACTGCTGTTGAATAAAAGTTTGGCAAAAAAAAAATGCAACGACATGTTGAAAAATTATATTTTCATTTGTTAAATGATTTAAGAATGAATAGACACCATTTTGATGATGAAATTAAATGAAACTAAAACATGGAGTTCTGGAAAATACTACTAGTAAATAATAATATTAACAAAAAGGAAAACATGATTTTGTAAAGAATAAAACTGATTTCAGTAGGCCGCTACTTAAAAACATGTAAGCACTGCATACTTGATTGAGAAACACTTGAAGGAAACATGGATTTCTTTTAATTGATTATTTACATTGAAAAGTAATTTTTAAATAGGCTAAACAGGTGTGTTCAATAGCACATTTTTATATTAGCATATTTATGCTGTGGTGCTGGAAATAGTATTGAGAACCATGAAATTTCACTGGTATCGGTACCGACTACTGAAATTTTTGTACCATGACAACACTCGTGTCAACCAATCAAAATCAAATATTTA
Source organism: Moxostoma hubbsi (assembly GCA_032164185.1). NCBI lineage: Eukaryota > Metazoa > Chordata > Actinopteri > Cypriniformes > Catostomidae > Moxostoma > Moxostoma hubbsi. The sequence continues at coordinate 1,430,965 of JAVLUX010000218.1, forward strand.
AAAATGCATTGGTATAGAGAGCATTAATAAATGCATAAACATTGCTTTTAACCTCTAATGCCATAGCATTAGTTCAGATTTAACATTTCCCATGTAATGGGAAAAAAAACAGTGGTCAAAGCTTGCCTTGTTTCCACCTACTGTACTTTCCACCTGCAGCCCTCCCCCGATTTGAGTGAATCCTTGGGTTACCCCTCCACCCACGGTCCAGGATTAGAGCTCCATGCCCTGAGCAGATTGTACTCAATATTGTCCATCTGCATTCACAGTATTACAGTATTAGCCAACCAACCAACATTGGGTGGGTGGGGTGGGTTGGGGGATTTCCTCTGGACCCATCATACATCTCTGTCAGCAAATAGACCAGAAAATACACCATGATGAATACCATGTCTTTTCAAATGAGTACACTTAAAGCAAGTGGTTCAAATAGGATCTGATGCCACTAGTTGCCAACCCAGTTTGTTACAGCCACTTTGAAGCAGCGATTTATTGCTCTATTAACCAGTCTTTGTTGGCGATCTGACAATAGTGTGTGTAAACTAGGGTGCGATCACACCAACTACATTGTATTCTGTGCCCCTAGTGCCCCCATTAACTAACAAAACATACTCGCAACTATCTCGATTCCACCCATGAATAGATGCTGTATTGTTGAGCAAAGTCTATTTGTTTATTTTGGCAACTCCAATATTTTTGTCTGTAATGGCATAAAGAATCACATTTGTCAGATCAAAGAGGAGGTGAAATCAAAGCTTGATCCAACCCATAATCGATGAGTATAGATGATATACCGTTGGCGGGTTGCCCTGAGGGCAGAACCTCATGCTGGAGAGAGTCTGTTTATGGCTACTCTCAGCACGCTGTCTGTGATTAGTGGCAGTATGGTCTTTCTTTAGAAAACTCAACCTAAATTCATGTTTCCACAGTTGGCATCCAGCTTTATTATTTGTCAGTCAGTGTTCTCCAACTGCTCTCTCTTCCTTTTTTTCAGGAATAACTTCTAAGCATGAGCTTGTTTGATTTGTATGTTAAGTATGCGAATGTGAAATGAAGGGAAGTTTCAGTATTAAAACATCCATTTTGTAAATGGCAAGAAAGTGCAGTAATGTGATTCTAATGGATTAAACAAAGAAGAGTTGAAAGACCACCCTTACACAGTGACAAATGCTTGTGGATTCTGGACTTGTGTTTCTCTTTAAATTTGTCCTTCATTTCTTTATCTTTTTTAGAACTCTGAGCTCAGGCTGTTCAGCTACCATTACGTCATTGTTTGAGCTATGCTGGAGATGTTCTAGTATAAAATCTAAATAATAAAAATGTTGCTGTTTTAATTAATCCAAGAGACCCAAGCACAAACATTAATGGCCCTGATTATCCATGCAAGCCCCATTCTTTAATTATTTATTTATTTTCCCCCTTAGGCTATGCTTGAATGATACAATGCCTAATTTTCTTGAAAAGTGTATCATTATGTACACATACTGTCATTCCAAATATTTAAAACTTTCTTTCTTCTTGTGGTCCTTTTGATGAAAGGAAGTCATAAAAGATTTGAAATTACATGAAGGTGAGTAAATTATGACATAAATTGCATTATTGTGTGAACTAACCATTTAATATTTATCAATTCCAAACATGTGCAATCCATAATTTTTTACAGCAATATTCATCCAGTGAAAAGAAATGTTGGTACCTGTTTGTAGAGCTATAGCCCATTTGTCTTTATTTTTGCAAGTAAGACCTTTGTAAACTTTAAAATGCAACACATTTACTGTTACGTCTCTGCAGTGGATAAAGCTGTGTCCATGTCATGAACATCAAAGAAATTTGTCCTCTTTTGCTTTAATCCCTTTTCTTGGGCTTAAAATATGGGTCAATGTAATGGAAAATAACAGATTTCTTTATCATGAGTCTGTTCATGGGATGTTTTCATTGGCATAAGCTCTTCTGAGTGCCATTGACTTGAGGATGCTGCAAACACTTTGTAAACATGCCATTGAACTGAAGAAGGTTTTGTCAGCTAAAACACATAGCAAACTTAAAGGAATAGTTCACCCAAAAATGAAAATTCAGTAATTGTATACTCACCCCTGTGTTGTTATATATGATATTCTTTCTTTTTCTTAACACAAAGGGAGAAATTGTAAAAATGTTGTTCTCAGTGATGTCATACAGTGGCAGTTTATGGTGACCACCTCTTCAAGTTTCAAAAGGACACACAAGTATAATTCAGAAGTCTAATATATGATTCCATGAGACTCATAATTGTTATGAAAGCATATGATAAGGTTTGATTCAAAACAAACCAAAATCTAATGTAATATTTAGTAATAGTGTTCACTGATGGTTGAGTCTGCACGTGAGCTTTAGAGCTCTTTGAACGAGATGAGGCGTGATGGGGCGTTCAAGGGAAAACTTGTTTGTAATATTATTTAGTCACATTTTTACTAAATAATACTTTAGATTTCAGTTTATTTCACATCAAACCTTATCATTTGCTTTCATAAGAATAAAATAATTTTAGATTAAAAATAATTTTTTAGACTTCTGAATTATACTTCTGAAATCTTTTGAAGCTTGAAGAGGTGGTCACCATTGTTTTCATAAATTCTCGCTTTGTGTTAAGAAAAAGAAAGAACGTCATATGGGGTTATAACATCACAAGGGTGAGTAAACAATAAATTAATTTTAATTTTTGGATGAACTAATGATTTAAAATTAGTCAATGCATTCTGAAGCAACATGAACTAACATTGAAAGGAATTCCAGGCTCAACACAAGCGTTTGTAGCATAATGTTGAGCAGCACAAAAATAATTTTGACTCGTCCTAATATAAAAAAAACCCAGCAAACAATGTGGTTACAGTGAGGCACTTACAATGGAAGTTAATTGTGCCAATTCATAAACATTAAGATACACACAGTTTCAAATGTATAGCCACAAGATGTAAACATTTTATGTTAACATGATTTTAGTGTGATAAAATCAGTGATTTACAGGTATTACAGCATTTACTAGATACAGAGTTTACTATCGTTTAGGGCTGCAACTAATGATTATTTTGATAATAGATTAATCTAACGATTATTAGAACGATTATTAGACTATTCGCCGATTATCACAAAGATTAATCATTAGCTCTTAACTGATTATTCAGCCTGTGCCCGACTTAAAAGGTACTAAATGTGCTTAATAACAATAAAGAGGAAAAAAAAATATCTTTTAAAAATACCTCTAAAAGACATTCACTGAATTAACGGGAAAAATACTTTTTTATTACGTTTAATTCAGTAAAGAAATTTACTGCAAAAACACCTATTAACTGTTTTTTTCTCTTGTTTTCTATTTAAAATTGTCTAAAAAACTAAATACATTTACTTGAGAAGCAACATATACATATTTAGACTTGCTTTAAGAGAATGTATCTTAAATATAAGTGTATTTTTCACTTGGTTATACTTCTGCGAGTGCAGTAAAGACAAAATATACGTATATTTAAGATGTATTCTCTAAAAGCAAGTATAAATATCTCATATGCTGCTTCTCAGGTGAATTAAACTTTTTTAAAGGATTTTTAGATATTTTAAATATTTGTATTTTTAATATTATATTCAACATTCTAAGATAACACATTTTTTTCTTCTGCAGTATAGCTGCTAAAGAAATGTACGTTGTTTTAAAGGAGTTTTAGATATTTATATTGGAAAAGAAAACAAAAAACCAAATCAAATTAAAATGTATTTTGTTGCCGTGTGTCCATCTTTAACTTACAAAAAAACAAACTCCCTCTTATTAAAGGTGCGTATTGCCAATTTTCTTCACGATAAGAAATGCACAGTAACACATATATTATGATTCATAAAGTCACAAGCCATCATGTTATAATCTAGCTGCATTAAATGTGCACGCTCGAGGGATGAGCGTCCCCCATGACAGAGTGTGCATCAGCCGGATGCAGTTTCACTGCAGTTTCATGTGCTGTAAAATACTGTTCATTGTTAGTTCATGATACCTAATGCATTAACTTTATATATCTGCATCTGCTTTGTTAAATGAGTTATTCTTATTTGATGAACAAAGACATCAATAATCATGAATGGCATAATGGCAGAAAAATAAACACTTGAACTGGCCATTCAGTGACTCGAGCATAGAGAAAATGGGATGTCATTGTGTTTCTAAGTAGCACAAGGGAGGGGTGAGACTAATCCTATTGAATGTGAGTCTGGGGTCTGCAGACCTTCTGGACTGGGAATGCACGCTGTAGCGCGGCATGGATGTGCTTAAAGAAAAGAAGAGAGGAAAGGACTATTGAAACTAAAGATGTTAAAAGGTAGGAGGAATATGTTGATAAATGTGTTTTAAAGGCAACACCTTTTTGGTTTTAATCTGGTTTCTGGAAGTTGTGGGGGAACTGTTGTACTGTGAATTTAAGGGAACACTTATATTGCTATTAAACAGACAAAATATGTGTCAGATTCCTTTTGAAAGACAAAGCTTTGCTGTGCACATGCTTGTATATGCATATCAGTGAAATTATTGCATATTGTATGCTTGGTTGCAGATAGACGTGATAGATGTCTTTTCTGAATTGTTTGTGACTTATTGAGGTTAAACTCTTGAAAGGGATGGTGGCTGTCCTCTGGTTACTCTTAGTCTGATCCATATAAGACTTCAGTTGACAGTTGGTTAGGCATCCCCCTTTTGTTTGTATTGCTTTGCTAAGTAATCTTCTCACAGTTTAATCTCTTTTTCCTGGTAATGGACATTAATGTAAAGTTGATGTATTGTTTAACATAAGTGCTTTTCAAACACACAACTACTCGCATTACTGCTCCATTATCTGACATATGATAGTAGTATATAAGCAAATCTCGTATGGGAGCCCTAATAGTTTGTGTGATGCTAGGTAAGTAGAGTAATCAATCTGGTAAAACTTCACCTATAAGTGCACGGAGAAGAAAAAGTACAGTCAAAGAGGATAAGTTCTGCAACACTTCTTGAATTGGATTTTGGATTTTGGATTTTACATAGACACTGGCCCAAACACTGTCATTTTCTGCATTTCGCTGCCCACTTCAGCATATCGCGGCACCATTTTGAATACAGTTTTGTGCCCGGTATGCCAGTTTACCAATCCAGCCCTGGTGTCATCCAGCAAATAAAATGGACAGGACAATCTCATCTGTCCATCAGGGAATGCAGTTTCAATTGCACTAATTATTAGGCAAAAGATTAGGTCAATAACAAAATCACACACATCAAATTATACATCATGGAGACAATTCACAACAAGCAACTTAATACAAGATATGCAAATACAAAACCTATACACTTCAAAACATCTTCCAAAGGTGATATGGATCAGACTAGAAAAAGATGGGAGGCATTTAGGATTTTTTATTTAAAAACTTTATCTCCTCTAGGATTGAATGAAGAGTTGGTGATAAATAAATGTAATAATTTTCATCATTTTATGTCTTATGTCTTTTCCTTTGTATTTTGTTATGAAGTGTATTGGTTTAGTATTTGCAGATTTTACTTTGTAAACACTGATGAAGGCTTGTTTGCTGAAACTTGTCACTTTTTTTGTCTAATAAATCTCTCCCTTCAACAAGTATTGCTGGACTTATCCTCTTAGTTTGTGTGATGCACACAGAGGCCAAAATCTCACGTTATTTTGAGAAAATAAATAAATAAAAAACAATATAGCAGTTTGTCTGTGGTCTTTGCCCTTTACAGTATATAGTTAAATATGTCAGAAATGTGCTCTGCAAGTCCATGTGCAAGAGTTCTATCTACCCCATTACATCATCTTGCTGGCAGTTTGAACATTTATTGTCAAGTTACATTCCACATGGTTAAGGTGAAAAAGAACAGAAAGGAAGTTTGCTTTGCTTTTCTGTCTGTGCATCAACTAATCTTAACTGCATTTATTCTGCCCAACTGATGTTAAGGCTTGCATGAATGTCTGTATAAACAGCCAAGTAACATTTGTGTAATAGGTGCTCACAAGTCTATTATTGGAGCCTTTTCCTGTTCATGAATGGTTTCGGTCAAATAAATCAGCTAGTACATGAGAAGCTTTCTTTGTTATCATATTAATTCCAATTTCTGTTCCTGTCCTTTTCATAAATGAGGCATGACATGAGGCAAGTCAAGCTGTAACACCATGTTATATATGTGCCTTTAAATGGAGTTCATGCTTGCTGACTTCCTTTGTAATGGCATTTCTCTTTATTTTCTTTTTTATTAGGTGAATGGACTGTAGTGCCTGTGAGTCAGGATATAGCTCAGCAGTCCACTGTTTTCCACTTTAATGTTAATGGAATGGAATGGAAATCAGATTTGGCATGTGCCGAGAAGACCAGCTAATGGCACACATTCTCTTGTTACTCCTCAAAGCATAACCATGCCCTACTTCCTCGAACTCCCTTGTTATCCTTTGTTTCTGCGGATGACATCGTGGATCTCTGTGGTTTAAGCGTAACATCGGTGGATGCCAGCACTCTGGATCTAAAGTCTGCAAGGCACCGTTTCATTTAGAGATGAATGTGAAGCCATTTAAATGTGTCTGATTACATCACCACTGGAAGCCCCGGTATTGGGGGAGAACCGTAACCCAACATGCAGGGGAGGCCCAGGCAGGCCAAGCACGTGGAACTAGGATGCCTATCACCCAAGAAAATGCCCTGAGCCATCTCCCCCTTTTGGAGGACTGGCTCTGGGCTCAAGAGAAATACCAAGATGAGGATGATGAGCCTCAGAAGAGCACAGGCAGTCAGGCTCTTTGCCAGGCTGCTATCCGTAAGCTTGTGGAATACATCCAGCTGAACTTTGCTGAAGCTGAGAGCCCTTCGTTCAGTAGTAGCTTATTCAGAGAGGAAATTGATGCTGTGGTGAGGGCGGTCTGCCTTCATAAGTGTGAGGGAGATGGCCCTGAGTTTGGTCTCAGCTTTGGAAATATTCCCATTTTTGGCGACCCCGAGGGGAAGATGAAAGGGGTCAGGAGGAGGCGCAGGAAGGGTGATAAAGGCCCTGTATTGGATGTTGGGTGTATTTGGGTGACTGAAGTGAAAAAGAACAGCCCAGCTGCCCGTTGTGGAGATATTAAACTGCGAGATGAACTGCTGTCGCTTAATGGTCAGCTGATGGTGGGAGTTGATGTCACTGGAGCCAGGTATGATTTCTGGATTTGTTTAAAGTCACCATATACAAGCTTGAGCTGTATGTCATGTGCTATGATGCATAGATAAAAAAGTTTTACTGTGAATGTTTAAGCCAGTACTTTTTTGTATTTCTCTGATAATGATCATGCTGTTGATCCAAATAAGTAATTTTTTACCTGAAACTGAACCCTCCCCAGCTTTGATTTGGTTCCAATTAACAAGCTCTTAATCTCTATTTTGATACGATTTTATTCGATTCTGATTCATTTGGGTATAATTCTGTTATAATGTCTATTATGCTTACATATGAAAGCAATCCTCTCTCAGCCAATGCTGTACTGGGAACCTTCTTACTTTGTACATTACGAAAATATTAATGTAAAAAATTAACAACAGGGCCAAACTATGCAGTTAACTTGCTATTTATTTAACAGACTTAAACACAACCAAAATTGAAGTAAACTTTTAAGTAAAAGTAAAAGATTGATCTGTGGACATTAAAAATCAATATTGGGATTGTTCATAATAAATATTGCGATTAATCTGAATTTTTACACTTCACTAGTCCTGTCCTCTATGTAAAGCAATTGCTTACTTTCTGCTTTGTTATACTACAGATTAAATTAATACTTTAGGTTATTTACAGTTCTGGGTAGATTACTGCTGAAATGAAATCGGGTATTTTTTGCAAATTGCACAATTTAAATCCACTGCGTAATCTTTTAAAATTTAGGATCATAATTAGTAAATTACGCACTAGTTACTGCATTTGGCTGATTGGTGATATAATCAAGAATGTAATCATGTAATCCATAAAAATTGATCTGTAATCTGATTTTGAAAATTATGAAATCTAATTTAATCTAATTACAAGCACTCAATTTTGTTGATGTGAAATTTTAACATGTAGGGCTGGGCGATAAAACAATATAGACATTTATAAAAAAAATAAAAAAGATTTCCGATAGCGATGATAAACTTTTGAGTCACGTTCTACATGTAGATGATTGAATCGGGTACGCACTGCTGGGCGGATTACTTGTGAATTATAATCAGGTACTGATTACAAATTACATGATACAAATTCAATCAGTAACAATCTCATAGATTAAATACTTGGGGGTAATCTAATCCGATTGCTTTTGGATTACTTTAAACAATTCTATTTTATTATATGTCACATGCATTTGAGTAGGATAATCATTTTAACATAAATACAAATAGAGGAAGAAAATGTATTCCATTCTTTATTACTAACAAAAATAGCCTAAAAAAAGAGCCCAGCCCTACATGTAATCCATTACTACCCAGTAGTGTTGTCAAAAATACCAGTACTCCGGTACCAAGTCAGTACTCAAAACAAAAACATTTTTACCATACCAGAATTTCTGAATGTACCGGAATACAGAGTCTACCCGGTACACATGCAGAGTCAGGAACTTTCAAACACTCACAACAAGCAAAAGATGGCGACAAGCAAAGTAGCTGCTGCTGCGTAGGCTCAACTGAATCTTGTCGAAAAGAAAAGTGGAAAAAGCCAGGTTTGGAAATGTTTTGGATTTGAGGCTGATGAAAAGGGAAACATCATAGATCAGCAAAAGCATATTTGTAAACGGTGATTTTGCAGGAAACACATCAAACTTAATAAAGCACCTGAAAGACAGACATCCGGATTTATTCAAGCAACTAAAGCAGGTGAGTTTAAAAGCATATTATCATTTGATTTGAGCTGAAACGATTAGTCGACATTATCGACAACGTCGAATATAAAATATTGTCAACAAACATTTTCGTTGTCGAATTTGTCATTTGATCTCATTTAACGTAACATTAAATTAGAATTACACAGATCAGTCCAGATGCACTCTAAACTTTCACAGCTTCATCTTACGTAGAATTATATATATATATATAAAAAAATATATATAATTAGGGAATTATATATATAAAAATAAATAAATAAAATGATTTAGGTTAATTCAGAAGCACTCTCGTTGTGGAATAACTAGAGCCAGAGCTCTTAAATTAAACACCCCGGTGTTACACCTTAAATGCAGTTATATTTAATGTGTTATAGCTTTATTAAAGTTCAAATAATACAGAAGCAAATCATGTTAATAACTATAAACTCTGGAACTGGTATTTCTCTGTGTGGTCGGTGCCTCTTCTATGAGGTACGTGAATATCCCGATCTAAAGGGGAGAGATTGAAACTGCACCCGGCTGAGAGAGACTCTGCCTCGGGGACGCTCATCCCTCGAGCGTGCACGCTTAATGCAGCTAGATTATAACACGATGGCTCGTGACTTATTTAATCATAATATATGTCACTGTGCATTTCTTATCGTGAAGAAAATTGGCAATATGCTGCTTTATTAATATGAGAGCACTTTGCACATTAGTTTGGAAATTGTTTTTTATTCATTCTATTGTATGCTTGTTTATTTAGTTATTTTTCTTAAGCAAAAGTTGCAGCAAATCTTATAGAAGTGTTCAAAAATACTTTAAGCACATATTGTACAGTTTTGTTATAATTCAAAAAGAATATATTTAACTTAGTGTTGCTCAATGGCATATTTTTGTTCTTAGTTCTGCTGCTAATGTTTTGTTAACTTTGTTAATAAAAGAGTGTTGTTCAGTAACCTGTTTTTGTGTTTTGCTTTGGTACCGAAAATGGTATCGTGTACCATGAAATTTCACTGGTATTGGTACCGACTATGTTTGTCTATGTGTGGCCTTGCGATGGACTGGCGACCTGTCCAGGGTGTACCCCGCCTTTCGCCCAATGTTAGCTGGGATAGGCTCCAGCCCCCCCGCGACCCTGTACACATGATAAGCGGTTGTTGATGGATGGATGGATGGATGGATGGTACCGACTACTGAAATTTTGGTACCGTGACAACACTACTACCCAGCAATGGTTATTTACAGAATAGAGCCTACTGTTGATATACAATCATTTCAACTCCTTCTTTAGTTAGTAGTAGTGTGAAAATGAACGGGTTTAAATGCATACAGCAGGCAAGTAGGCAGCTTGGCAAATAAATCTTTAATATATGCAACTATCCTTCTGTTTTTAAAGTATACCATTTAAACAACGCGTTGCATGTCTTAGTGTGAGTCGAAATAATTTTCTGCAGTAATTTAAATTGACTGAAGACCCATTCCTAAAAAATTGGATGTACAACTTTGTAAAATGTTATCTCAGTTTAGGCCTAATAATTTCCAAAAGTGAAAGCACATTAAACAATGATGTTACTGGTCTGCAAACAGAGGAAGATAAGTCATTCATTTATTATTGTAGGAGGTTTAAAAAATTAAGTAAAAGAGCCAAGAAAAGAAAAATTGTTTAACATAAAGATAAGAGAAGATGTACACCGCAAGATTTAATCGTCAGTTGGTTTCAGTTCGTACATCTTCTCTTCTATGTAGCTTTGCATCTGTCTTGGTGGCAGCTGGTTGTTTAGATATCAGGGTCACAGCTGGCCTGAGAGAACAGGATCTCCTGTCCACATCTTTTTGTTTAAATTTCTTTAGAGCTAGTGCTCCCCTGTGTCTATGCACGCATGTGCCCCATGGTCGGCTGGTTTGTCCCAGGGCATGGGGCTTGGATCATGGCCAGAGAGCCTTTTCCTTATTTGCTTCACCATATTGACAGCTCTGAGAGATGGCTGCATGTTTTAGTGGACAGCCTTGTATCGTTCCTCTTTCAGGCAACACCTGGACAGGCTGACACTCAGCTTTCATTTAGACAGCCAAATGTCTGGTCTGTTCCAACCAAAACAAAGGATAGACCTACGCTTCAAAGTTAAATCCTAAAATGAACAGCTCATACATAGCATTGCCATTTGAAATGTGGTTCAAGATGGGCAAGGAGGAGGCGGGAATTGGCTGAACAGTCAACATAAAGATGAATGATATAAATTAACATAAAGCAACAAAAAACATAAACATAAAAATAACACACATGCACCATGTGCATTTCTCTCTCTCGAACCGGCATCTCTGGCTGCCCTATATCTCGCTCTCCCGCTGATCAGCTGATTCAGTGCTGGCCATGCTCCCTCACGGCCTGGCCACGCCCTCCTTGTCTTTACACGAATCTGCAAGGCCATGCTTTTTTGCCATTGCCTTCTGTGGCAAAAATAACTGTAGCTACATTACTTGTAAGTTTGTGTCCCTGTCATGCCAATGACTTCAAATTTTTTAAAAAAAAAAACATGTTGGGATGCACATTTGCTCTTTTTCCTTCAAAAGCCACTATAGTTTAGCAGTAGTGTTACCTTTAAACTTGGTTTCTTTAATTTATTGATCAATTAATTAACTATACATGTTTCACTATATTACACTTTACATAAACTATTTTATTTCAAAAAGTCTAATTTCAAAACCCACTAAAAAGTGTTGACTAAATCAGAATTTTTCTCTGTCACAATGTCTTAGTTAATTGAAGATCTAAAACCAAAAGAACTGTCACAATTATTCCTAACTGGCAACTTAAGTACTGTACAAATTTATAATTTGTCCAGTTGGCTACACTATGTCCTGTATAGCATCCAATGGAACCATTTACTAAAATATCAGAGTGCCAGAATACATATAATAGTCAATATGTTTACAAGCAGTTTAAAAGATATAAAACAACAATTAAAACAATTCGTCTTTTAAAAATGTCATGTAAATACAGTGTCTGAAAGCATACAATTTTTTGAAGATTAATGCAATTTTATCTCTTGTTTGTCCATCTCGACGTTGCAGAAACCCACGGTAGCTTGATTATAACTGTCTATGCAAACATACTCAGTGTCTCAGTCTTATATTTCATATAGCCTAGTACTATGTTAACATAAAATGAAGACTGCATCCTTCAAATGTTTGTGAGAGTTTAATCTGTCCCTGTAACTTAAGCTCTATAACTAGGCATTGTATTATGTAACTGATAAATAAAGGGAAGATTTGCAGTGTTCACACAGAATCTGCTTTGGGACAACTGTCTCCCGTGCGGATGGATGAGAGGATACAGAAAGGGAGGAGGTTCCTGGGTGTGGCATATGGTTTTGACACAAACATATTATTTTCTCAAGCTAAAGAAAAGCTGTTGATGTCAAGACATCTCTTGGAGAGAAACAAAGGCTATATTTATGCCCTTTATTCTGATATGAGAGCTCTGATTTTTTTGTTGTTGTTATAAGGTACTTACACTTTGTAAGACCTGCAAAACAATTGAAAGCCTTGGTTCTTTATTTTGTAGGTTTTTGTTACATTAGTTCATCTGGGTAACTATATAAAGGGTAACTTTATTGCTGATTACTGGCAGGAAAGAATATTGTGAGCCATTCTGTTGTTGTAGACCTCTGTGGATGAGATGGAGTTTGTTGCTTGCTTACTTTTTGCTTAATTTTCAGTGACGTTTCTTTAAAGCTCAATTATAGCCCTACAAATACAAGTGGCTGAGATCTTGAAATTCAAAGTGCAAATTAGTCAGATTAACTTGTATCTAGGACAGGTTTATGTGTGTGAAAATGTTGTACAAAAAAGTTACATTCCAGAAGACTTAACAGAGCAACAGCTTTTGTTTTAAGAAGGGACTAATAACATTTCAAGGAACAAAATCGAGAAACGAAATAACAAAGTAAATTTTTTTCCAGAATGTAACCGAAAATGGGGGTCCCTTTCAATTGTCATTTAATAACTGGTTAATTTTGCTATATTAATATTTTTTATATATAATACCAAAGACCAAAGGATTTATCACAGTAGTATTAACGGATTTAGATGACTAGATGTATATTTGAAATATTTTTGTGGATATATTTAATATTAAGAATATGTTTATTGAAAAGATAATTTTATATGGGATATACACTGCCTGGACAAAAAAAAAAGAAAGAAAAAAATTCATCTTAAGGCTGTGTTATGATATGGGGTTGCTTCAGTTGGTCAGCTCTAGGCTCAGCAATGTTATGCAGCAATAAAATGAAATCAGCTGACTACTTGAATGTACTGAATGACCAGGTTAGCCCATCAATGGATTTTTTATTCTCAAATTGTAAAAGAGTGGTTCAATTATTTTTACACATGAATTGGCCACCACAGAGTCCTGTCCTTAACCCCTCTGAAAGTCTTTGAGATTCTGGGGAAGACTTAACGGAATGTTTGACTCTCCCGTTGTCAATACTACCTTTTAGCTTTGATAACGGCACACATTTGTTATGCCATTGTTTAGACAACATTTATTTCCATCACTTTAACTTTTGTTTCGGCATTATTGCGTGGGATTGAGGCTCTGTCTCTGTCTGTACAGTAGTGTCAGGTGAACTACCGCGCAAGCTAATTATGTTGATATATGTGTGTAAATGTATGTGGGTCTGTAATACAAGCATTAAAATGTAGTGTTTTTCAAATGATGCATGAAAGTGTATAAGCTCACAGTTGTTGTAGCACCTCTAGTTTTTATTTCAACAGGAAACTACAGCAAAACATAGAACTCAGTTTGCAAAATATATAGTAACGTTCATTCTATGAGTCTAGGCTACGAAAGTCCCTTATTTTTAGTTTGTTTTTCTTGACCAGGTTCCTTGTTTAACCAATCTTAGCACAGAGTACTTTCATTTTAAAAAGAGCAATATTAACCATGCTTTTATTTCATTCTAACCGGTTATCATTTGGAAATGTATGCCATAAACTAACATTTTAAAAATACAGTTTCTGCTCAGAATGAATTGAAATTAAAAACATTTTGTTTTTAGTCTCTGATTTTAAGTATTTCATTTGAGAGGGTGTTCTCTGCTGAAAAGACCAACTTGGCTATGGCCTAACATGGTATTCTGGTGTGTTGGTGTCCCACCAAGATTTTTTACTAGCTTCATTACTAGCAAGACTTACACCGTCGACCAACTTCACAAGAAAGAAAGAAGGGTTGGAGACCCTTGTATCACCAGACCCCAAAATCAATGAGCTATAGCCTTCAAACTCAAAAAGAGACAAATTATGGAAATGTTATTTTTCATCAAATATTTTTCATGTTAATGGTTTCAGTGCAAAACCTCTGGGCCCAAATGGAGCTCCCACAAAAAGCCTTCTAGTTTTAATGTGTCTTCTTGTAATTTCGGTCCCTCTGTATTTTTTTCTTTTAACAGCCTGGCCGAGCATCTGTCTGTGGGGAACATGGAAAATAGCTTAGTGGCACTGCTCCAAACAGCCCATGCAAGTGTTCTCCACGTGGTCAGTGAGAGAGTAGTGAGAAAACAAGATTAAAAATGATACACTTTCAAAAATTACTTACTGGCTGTCTGATCTTATGTTCATCTTGAAAGCTACTTTCAGCAGATTGGTCCTTATACATTAATCTCAGCTATATAAATCAATTGAAAGGAATTTTCCAGAGATTTCAAGGAAATAAATATCTGGCAGTTTAGAACAGAGGTGTGAATAAATGAAGTTATACCCAAAATTAATTTTGAGCCATACATTTTCCACTGTTTTTAAAGACATATACTGTGTTAAAGTGATTAATCGTATTACATTATCCATCTGTCTTCTCAAAACCACAATGAAACATTACAAATTAGTATTAAAACTTGTAATGCACTGTATCCTATAAATTCGGTAGTTCCTGACAGTGTTAAAGATCAAAGCCTTCAGTGAGTTAGCACTTTTAGTCTATGTTTACTTTGAACCGACTTCTTCCCACTCAAAGTCCTATATTTGTGAGCCAGCTGTCTTTGGTTAGTTAACTTGCCCCTTGGATGAATGAGACTGCCATCTTTTCCCTGGCATTAACTTGTTCTGAGTTTTGCACTTTTCTCATAAGCGAGAGAAGGCATCAGCTCTCTCTTCTTTGGGGAAGAGATTGGTGAGAATTGGTGTGGTGGCCAACAGTATAGCCCACATTCCAAATTAGGGACTGTGGTCATATTAAAGCATACAAGATTGTTCTTTGATTGAAAATAGCTTGTAATTATCAGCTCAAA
Organism: Moxostoma hubbsi; assembly: GCA_032164185.1. Lineage (NCBI taxonomy): Eukaryota > Metazoa > Chordata > Actinopteri > Cypriniformes > Catostomidae > Moxostoma > Moxostoma hubbsi. The sequence goes on from JAVLUX010000218.1 coordinate 1,446,110, forward strand.
TGAAGGTTCTCTTTTGTTTTCTTAATTCTAATGAGAGGAGTTCAAGGTTGTAGGGTGTGAATAAAATATTTTTCGATTTAAGACGCTGACTACCACCCCTGGAGTTCACAAGTTTGAATCCCAGGGTGTGCTGAGTGATTCCAGCCAGGTGTTCTAAGCAACCAAATTGGCCCGGTTGCTAGGGAGGGTAGAGTCACATGGCGTAACCTCCTCATGGTGAGTTGTGCGTGGATGCCGCGGAGAATTGCACAAAGCCTCCACACACACTATGTCTCCACGGTAACGTGCTCAACAAGCCACGTGATAAATTGCGCGGATTGACAGTCTCAGACGCAGAGGCAACTGAGATATGTCCTCCACCACCCGGATTTAGGCGAGTCACTATGCCACCATGAGGACTTAGACTGCATTGGGAATTCCAAATTGGGGAGAAAAAGGGGAGGAAAAAATAATCAAACACTATAACTTACAGAAAGTCTTGAAAAGATGAATAATTATACTGCTCAGAAATCATAATTTTGAATATATTACATGCAGTATTAGCCTATTCTTATGTACAGGCAGGGTTGGGGAGTAACGGAATACATGTTACAGGATTACATATTTAAAATGATAAATATTAGTAACTGTAATATCACAGTTGCAGTTTACATCATTGGTAATCAGAATACAGTTACATTCAAAATGTATTTTTATTACTGAAGAGATTACTTTGCCTCTAATTGTAATTTGTTTCATTTAATATTTAGTCTATTCAGATGGAAAACATTTCTGCATATAAATAATGCGATCTGAGGAACTTTTGAACAGCAGTGAAATACTTTCTTATGATTTGCTTCATTCATACGAGCACTTTCACACAGTTGAAGTGAAAAGGTGGATATGACGTCATTGAGGAACTTTCCCTTGGGAGCTTAATAGAATAGCTACATTGTGTTTCTACAACTTTACAAAAACATTTAGAAAACGCTTTGAAAGATCAAACATAAATCCAATAAATACACATTTGCATGTCTTGTCAATGTTTTTACGTGGATAATGTATTTTATTTTTTGCAAGAAATACTAACCAGTGTAGCCTTTAACAGTGTAGAAAGCTACAAATAATATATTTTCAGCCTCATTCTATGAACAGAATCCACATACGATCAGAAAAGGATGTCATTTTGTATCATCGTTTGGAGCAGCAAAACACAGTTAACCTTGTGTAAAGTGAACCTTTAGCTTTATGCTATACTAAAATGATATTTATTGCATTTACATGCATCTGTAACCAGGCTTGATTTTATTTTTTTTTTATAATTAATTCTATGAAGAAAGTTCATGTTAGAACATTTTTCTTTAGTAAGACCTTTGATATTAGTGCAAAGATGTACTGCAAAAGCTTTATTCTTAATGAGAATTTAAATATTGTTTTCCTGTTATTATGTCATTTGAAAATATGAAAATAAAAATACTTAAAAATACACAAAAAAATACATTTGTATTTGTGAAACAATCTGCCAGTGGTGAAGACGCAACCCAAAGTATTTAGATTACATTACTGACTTTTGGTAATCTAACAATATGTTAAAATATGTTCAAAAATTACATTTTACAGCATCTGTATTCTGTAGCAGAATACCTTTTAAAAGTAACTGTCCCAACCCTGTGTGCAGACATGATTCTGTGCTGTCATGCAGTCATACTTGTAGGCCTACTTCATGCATGAAGATTTTAAACTTCTACATTTTTAATTTCCACATTAAATATTTCTTTCAAGACATGGCATTCAGACATACCATTCATCTACCACTGTGTACAAAACCCTAGACACTACACAATTTGAGAACAACATTGAAAAAAGTAATTGGACCCCCAGATTTCTCAGGTCACAGATGGAGCTATAAGGATTAGCTCTGTGCAATCCGGATATTCAGGTAATACTGTCTGGTTGAGGAACTAACCATTTGAAGCCCCTCAGATTAGATTCCACCATGTCTGGCTCTGTGATTTTAAATTATGCCCATGGCGACTTTGTTTTTGAAAAGTGATGACTGAGATTGTAACTTTCATGGTAGTGTTGATAATAGAATTAGGTTGAACGATGATGATTTGCAAGCACACAATGCCAAATGCATGCACAGAACAGTACCGCTTGTAATGCGCCTCTTTTTTACCATTTTAAAATCCTGGCACAGTCTGTCAAATTTCAAAATTGAATTGTAAGGCACATACGTTCTATTTTTAAAACGTTTATGTTTAAAAAAAAACATCATGAAGAGCACACGATTGAAAAGGCAGAAACTAAATCAAACCATTAACATAGATGTAAAGCAAGGTCTTACAAGGACCGATGTTAGGATAATTTGGTCTTGAGTTGATGTTGGTCCTTTGGGAATATTTAAGAATATCTGATCCAACATGATTTAAATATATATATATATATATATATATATATATATATATATATATATACATGGCTACATTTTAATGCATAAATGTTAGTGATCCTGTTTCTTTTTTAATCCTGTTACACATTCCAGAATCAGTTGGGGCTGTGCAGTTGTGGAATTGTCCATAAGAGGGCAGTGGCACAAAACGTTCCAGTTACACCTGATAAAATTCCTTTTATCTGCACTTTAGAATTCCTTAACTTCATGAAATGGGAAAAGGACAAAATTAAATGGAACTCTGCCATGCCATGAGGCCTCCTATATTTTGTTATTTAACTTTGCATGCTGCTGTACATTTTGTGTACAAAATAATCTGGTGGAAAAAAAATATTAATTCCAGCCATATTGTAGTACTTTTTCCTCATACCTTGGGAGTGAAAAAAAACTAAAACAGGTATTAATTTGTAAAATTGATAGAGCAATCGACTAGGCAGCATCTAGTAACAACAGTTTTATGGACATGATTGAGGTTTAATGAATGTTAGAGATAAAATAATGTCAGGTTGCAAATTTATTTTAATTAAACATATGGTGAGAACAACAGTAACAATACGAGAGAAACTATTGGATGCATGTCCATTTCAAGTGCATGAATATGGTTGTGTTTTGTGAATGATGCTACTGTCTTTGGAAGACCCACAAACCACTCAGTTATGTAAAGAATGTGTGCCCAGATGGCAGACCGGATGTCCTTCATGATGAAAACCAGCTTTAAGAGGAGACACCCAGCCAGTGCACAATCAGGTGCAGGTCTATGGATCACCTTTCAAAGGAGATTCCGTTGAGACTTACATTTGAAGTAAGAAGTTTACATACACCTTAGCCAAATATATTTAAACCCAGTTTTTCACAATTCCTGACATTTAATTGTAGAAAACATGCCCTGTCTGGTCAGTTAGGATAACTACTTTATTTTAAGAATGTGAAATGTCAGAATAATAGTAGAGAGAAATTATTTATTTCAAATTGTATTTATTTCATCACATTCCCTGTGGGTCAAAGTTTACATACACTTTGTTAGAATTTGGTAGCATTGCCTTTAAATTGTTTAACTTGGGTCAAACGTTTTGGGTAGTCTTCCACAAGCTTCTCACAATAAGTTGCTGGAATTTTGGCCCATTCCTCCAGACATGCCCAACCTCCATTCCTCCAGACATGCCCAACCTCCATTCCTCCAGACAGAACTAGAACTCCCCAAAACCCCAGAGTAGGAGAGAGAGAGAGAGATGCACGTGGCTGTGTTGTGTGCATCTGTTTGTCTTGTGTTTTATGTTGTTTTAAGTTGAGTTTTACATTAAACCTTACATTCGGTTCCCGCCTCCTCCTTGCCAGTCCTTGAACTGTTAAAGTGGTGCCACAACCCGGGAGGGAGGAGGGATGCGCTGTCGTGGAGTCCTCGCCGCTGCCGGGGGACAGAGGGTCCCCGAGAGCCGAAGGAACTGCTTGCTCACACATGCTTTTTCAGTTCTGCCCACAAAATCAGATTGAGGTTAAGTCTTTTGTGATGGCCACTAAAATACCTTGACTTTGTAGTCCTTAAGCCAATTTGTCACAACTTTGCATGCAATTGGGATGTCATTGTCCATTTGAAAGACCCACTGAGCTTTAATTGGCTTGAGATTTTGCTTCAATATATCCACATAATTTCCCTTCCTCATGATGCCATCTATTTTGTGAAGTGCACCAGTCCCTCCTGCAGCAAAGCACCCCCACAACATGATGCTGCCACCCTCATGCTTCATGGTTGGGATGGCGATCTTCTGCTTGCAAGCCTCACCCTTTGTCCTCCAAACATAACAATGGACATTATGGCCAAACAGTTACATTTTTGTTTCATTAGACTAGGGGACATTTCTCCAAAAAGTTATTTGTCCCCATGTGCACTCGCAAACTGTAGTCTGTTTTTTTATGGCAGTTCTGGAGCAGTGGCTTCTTCCTTGCTGAGCAGCCTTTCAGGTTATGTTGATATAGGACTCATTTTCTGTGGATGTAGATACTTGTCTACCTGTTTCCTCCATCACCTTCACAAGGTCCTTTGCTGTTGTTATGGGATTGATTTGCACTTTTTGCACCACAATATGTTCATCTTTAGGAGATCTTTCCTGAGCGGTATGATGGTTGCATGGTCCCATTGTGTTTAAACTTGTGTACGATTGTTTGTATAGATGAGCGTGGTAACTTCAGGCGTTTGAAAATTGCTCCCAAGGATGAACCAGACTTGTGGAGGTCCACCTTTTTTTCTGAGGCCTTGGCTGATTTCTTTTGATTTTCCCATTATGTCAAGCAAAGAGGCACTGAGTTTGAAATTAGGTCTTAAAATACATCCACAAGTACACCTCCAATCAGAAGCTAATTGTCTAAAGCATTCACATAATTTTCCACGCTGCTTAAAGTCACAGTTAACTTCTGACCCACTGGAGTTGTGAAATAGTCAATTAAAAGTGAAACATTCTGTCTGTAAACAATTGTTGGAAAAATTACTCATGTCATGAACAAAGTAGATGTCCTAAACTACTTGACAAAACTATAGTTTGCAAATATTAAATCTGTGGAGGGGTTAAAAAATGGGTTTTAATGACTCCAAACTAAATGTATGTAAACTTCTGACTTCAACTGTATGTTTTTGTGTTTTTTTATTGTTTGATTTATATTCATAACCTTTTGGAGACTTTCTTTTTTACTGTAAATGATTGAGGTGCTTTTTCCCTGTCTATTTTGTTGAAGTGGATTCAAGTTTGGAATATTATGATCCTGCAAAGAGAGGAAAGCACAGTGAGGCAGCTTTTCCAAATCTGCTGAATTCGATGTGAAAGGATTCATGTGAAAACAGTGACTTAACTGAATATTCTGGGTTCAATACAAGTTAAGCTCAATCGACAGCATTTAATTTAGACTTTTCCTTCCTTTAAAAGAAATAAACAAATAAATAAACAAATAAAAAATCTGGGTTCCAGTGAGGCAACAATGGATGTGAATGAGGCCAATATGTAAACATTAAAATACTCACTGTTTCAAAAGTATAGCCACAAGACATAAACCACATGTGTGTTAACATGATTTTAGTGTGATAAAATTACTTACTAACATTTTCTGTGTAAATATATAGCCAATTTGACTATTTAAACAATGTTACAGCTCAAAATTACAGAAGTTTTAACAGAATTTAACAGAACACAATTTTATGTTTCACATTTCTGCCTTTAAACCTCTCCTCAAAACTAAGTGCCTCAATGTAACCTCGATTTTTGCTTCTTTTTTTTTTTTTTTTAAAGAAAACAATGAACAAATCTTTTTTTTGTGGTAATCAACATTATGACTGTTGATTGAACTTAACATGTATTGAACACGGAATATTGCTAATTGTTGAATCGCTCAATACTCGTGGTAAATTCCTACCTCTTATAAAGAGGTCATGACATGAAGAATCAAATTTTCATTGATCTTTTGACATATAAGAGGTCATTATACTATAAAAAAACATTCTTTAAGTTTCAGAACTCAGCTTTCTCCTCACTGCACAAAGCGCATTTGTTGAAACCAAGCTGACCCATGACAACACATAATCGCCTAATTTACCTTATCACTCCGGTAGCCCGCCAGTAGTGGTGAGTGGTGAGATAGAAAGGAGAGAGCATGTCAGTCAAGAGCAGAGAGCCAATCATAAAAATGGGCGCTTACTGTCAAGTCATAAAGGAGAAACTGCTCCAAAACCGTTCGTTTCTGACAGAGGGTCGGAATGAAGGTAGAAAATGATCATATTTTACAAATATATGACTGTTTTTTGTACAAAAAATGACCAACATAATAAGTAAACCTCAAGGAACATTTAAATAATAAAAAGGCATGTCATGACCCCTTTAAGCAATGTCCATCAGAATGAATGGCACTGCTATCACCAAACTAGAAAAGTTGTTTATTGTAGTTTCCAAATACATCCAAAGAGTGGGTTTCCATAGTAATTATCACATGATGACTACACAACTCCCAGAGTCTACTACTTACCATTTCAGTAAATTATTAAAATATAGGCTACTTCACTTATAAAGGATTGCAGAGGCCAAGTAAAATTAAATATACTGTACAACTTGTGTTATTACAAATGACACACCAAAGCCTGCATAGTAAAAATCCATCCATAAACCTGAAAACATGGCATACATTCAGAAATCTCGACCGTGCAAAAGTTTTTAATCAAGTGACTTCTCAATCTGTAATACGCTATTTTAAAGGTAGATGGCCCTGTAGAAAGTAGTTTAACTGGGTGTAGGTCTGTACAGCTGCTTATCCATTCATCTCACCTCGTGTATACTCTTATAAATCACTTTTACATAATAATTTTAAAGCGGATTATGTCACGTAAAAGCTAAACAGGAAAAGAGCACCACGTTTCCACCTGATGTAATTTTTAGCACCCATTTTAATGTTCACAGGTTGGTTATCTAACTATTGCCTCAGGTCAAACCGTAGTCTCAGGATCTATTTGTTGAACTGAGATGACTGGCTGTATCTGCTGCATCTGGGCAACGTAACCGCGTGCAGCACTTTTGGAAATAAAAGACACGTTCAAAGTGCTGATGCTGTCTTAGGGCTTTGAAAATAAACAAACCTTGTCGCAGCGCAATGAATAGCAGGTCTCGACCTGCGTGTTAAAAGCTGAAGTTCCTGATACGACGTCTAAAAAACGCGGCGCTCCTGTGGAAGACTTTTTAAAAAAAACTGCGAAAATGTATCTGAGATTTATTCTTAGTGTCTTGTGTTGTGAAGGGGCGGGACGTCAAGAAATATCTCACTCGCTACGGTTTCGATATAACGCGCTGGATAATGGATCCCAGACGCTCGTGCAAAGCATGTGAGTGTCAAACCGAGGGGTATTTTCATTTGACTACGTGATAACTGCCCGTATATCCACTGTGAGACTGTCCCATGGATAAAAGAGAGCAGCCATGGACTTTAATCAAGCGCTGAACAAGATCACATGAAACGGGCGAGTCGTTGGAGTTATTACACATTTTCACGAACATAGTAAAGTCGCTCAGGGACTTTATGGAAGCAAGCAGCTGATTGAAATTAATATTGAATTCACGAGAGCCAAAATAGTGGATAAAGACTCACTGCTGGAATTATGATAAGGGGGATCAAGTGAACGTTTCAGGTATGATAAGCTCCTTTTTAATTCGAAGCTTTGGTGTGTTCCACCTGTTATTAGTCTGGAGACTAGATATTAACAGCCTGGAGGAATACAAATCGTACTGGTTATAGATATTTTACAATTTTGTTCATATATTGCAAGTTTTAATAGCAAGCGTTTTGTTGCGTGGTTGACAGATGTCAGGCGCTTAGAATTAGTCTATATATATATATATATATATATATATATAAGGGTGAATTGCAGTTCTGTGACTTTGTCATTCTTGTCAAGTGCTCTTGATCAGTATGCAAAAGCTTTTTTTTCTGTTCTAACAAACATCTAATAGTCCCAGAGTGCAAGTCCTCCCACGTTTGTTGCAGAAATGGACATGCAGGTTAGACACATAAGCAATTTAACAGCTTCCTTTGCCCTAAAAATCTGGATTAAAGGAATATTCCTGGTTCAAAACAAATAAAGCTCAATTGTCAGCATTTGTGGCATAATGTAAATTACCATAAAATATAATTTGGACTCTAGGTACTTGAATGGGACCAATTTTGGAGTGATTAAATGCAGAAATGTGAATCTTATAATTTTCTAAAGCACTTACATTAATATTTCTGTTAAAACGCATGTATTATTTGAGCTGTAAAGTTGTTTATATCATTGTTACAACCGTTTTATTGTTTTAAGTTTGTTAGAATTACACTGTCATGACAACAAAGTTGTAAAATTGGATATAACTTTACACAAAAATGGTTAGTAAGTAACTATATGACACTGAAATCATGTTAACATGCATATTGTTTATGTCTTGTAGCTATACTTTTGAAACAGTGAGTATTTAAATGTTTACTGATTGGCCCCATTCATGTCCATTGTAAGTGCCTCATTGTAACCTAGATCTTTGCTTTTTTTAAAGAAAAGGAGGAGCATGTCACAATAAATTTTTGTGGCAATCAATATTATGTCACAAATGCTGTCGATTGATCTTAACTTGAATTGAACCCTGAATATTCCTTTAAGAATTTGCCAATATAATTTAATATGTGCCTTGGTCCAGTATAGATCTTTGAGTGAAACACAGTCAAGGGGAAATATAGGCTGAAGACACATTTACAGGGAAACATATTGCTTTAAATAAGTTTTGTCGCTTCAAAAGTTATTTCAGACATTGGTTTGCCATTGTGGTTCTAAAGCTCTTTTAAGTCTGTTCAGTGTGTAAAAGTGCTGCCTAATCGAGTATTTTTTAGGTGAATTGACTCCATTTGTTGTTGCTTTTTCATCATTGTAATTGGGTTGTATTATCTGCATGTATCCTAGTGGTCTCTTCTGAGCTCATAGTGGATGAAATCAAAGGGAAAGCATCAGATACTCCAAGTGCTGCTTTGTGAATGGAAGTGTTCTTTTTCTGAGGGAGCACTGCGTAAATAGAGACTATATAAATCTACTTATCTCTGAGTCAAATAAGATCCCCAGCAGCACTACATAAAGAAGTATACACTCTGTCCTCTCGTGGCTTTAACTGCTTTTTGAAACTCACTAAGACAACGGCTTAAATTTATGAATGAACAAAAAGTGTTTTGGTCAATGTTCACAGTAGGGTTGCAACGGTATGAGATTTTCACGGTATGATAACCGTCTCAGAAAATATCACGGTTTCACGTGATACGGTATTACACAATTACTATTATCAGTGAAAACAGAAGGGTTATTTTATTTATTTATTTGTTTTTGAGCAAACACTTTATTATAATTGAAACTTGAAACCATTTATTTTATTGAAGTGTAAAAATATTCTCAATTTTGAAAATAAATAGAAAAAATAAGAAAGCTAACAGAATTATAATAATTGAATAATTGAAATTGAATTATAAACATGATAAAAAAAATAGCATGTAACTATAACATGTTATATAACTAAAGCATGTTAGTTTACATGTTAAATTAACTACTAAATGAAAAATAACATCAGATGTGTGAGCTTTTGAAATCATGTTTATTATTAACAGGTAATGATTATTAACAGTTAACATATACTGTAGGTGCAGGACAGCGAGGCCAGACTGCTCCTGTCTGTACCTTTAACTCTGTGGTTCTCAACTGGTTTTGCTTCAGGACAGATTTTACATTGGACATCAAGTGGCGACCTGCCATAGATTAAACGTAACCTGTATTTAATGAATCTTGGGTTGCATTTCCTTTTATTTTGCATAGTTTTGTTCATGGTTTTCTAGTACAAGGACATGCATCAAGTGACATTGTTTTGTTGTTGATGTCAACGTTTGACTTTCAGCACACAACTGAATAACACAGACTGCTAGACTATGATAAATGATTACTTGACTATGATAAAGTGTTAGATTAACATACAGGTGCGAAGGGACTTCAACATTTCTAAATTGCACAAATAATAAATACATATACATATTCATCTCTGGCTTGCTTTTGCTCGCATGTCAATGATGCAGAGATCTACTTTTATATTTAATTTAATCACTGAGAAGTAGGGCTGGGATAAACGATTATTTTTTAAACGATTAATCTAGCAATTTTTTTCGATGCATCGATTAATCTAACGATTAATTTTTTTCTGTCCGATTCGATTTCGATTCAATTATAAAATGTAAAAAAAATAAATAAATAAAAAAAAATTGCCGGGAGTTTGATTGACAGGCGATCTGATCAATCAATCATAATACGCCATTTTTGTCCGACTAATTAGTCAGGAGAGAGAAGATTAACGTCGTTGGATTTGAATTTGAATAATGGATTGTAGGCTACTGTACTGACGTCTTTCCGCGGTTAAAACATCAGTCCTTCTGATGTAGGCTACATTCATGTTTAGCCTATTTGATGCTATAAATTAACCAAGGAAAAGATGATCGGTTCACGAGCAGCTTTAACTGAGGCAATCTGTCATGACACATTAAAGAGCCACAAAATAGTAGGCCTATTTATGGTTTAATTTCTTTGACTGACCAAATTTGAAAGTTGAGACTTTATTAAATGTTACCTGCTTGGTCCTGTCTATCAGCGCGTTGTCAGTGTCCTCTATGTATTTTTCACGACATTCATAGCTATATGCGCATTATTAATAGCTATAAACGAAAAACGTATTATAGCCTACTCCAACATCGAGTGCAAAGTGTGGAGATGAAAAAAACTTACGGTGCTCTGTCATCTGCAGCTGCTCCCGGGTGGCGCCTCTTCAGGTACTGGTGCATTGCCGTGGTGCTAGAATGGAAGGCCATCTCCATTTTGCAAAGACGACATATCACGGAATTGTTTCCTTTTAAATTAAAGAATTCCCATACTTTAGAGGAACGAGTGTGTGCCGCCTTGCACTTCTGATAGTCTGAGGAGCTACTCGAGTTGCTAATACTCTCTGGCGCCGCCATCTTTGTTTTGGGTCTGACGAATCGACGCGCATATTTTGCGTCGACGTATTTTTTGCGTCGATGTCATCGATGACTTCAACGTGTTGTCCCAGCCCTACTGAGAAGGTTTACCTGCAAAATTAGTTGCACCAAACATTATAAGCAGCCTCAAGAATGGACACAGAGTAGCCGTATAACACTTTTCCTTGAGCAGAATATTGCACTACAGATCGCTAAGTTTGTTCAAAGGGGAAAGCCAGATAGAAAAAGTGCACTCGCGTGCATGGCTGCCAGATTGCACAAAATAAGTATAACGTTATGCGGAATATTTCCAATTTGCGCAAGTATAAATCACAAACTGGGGGTGTCTCTTATCTGGCAACCATGAGCATGTTAAACGCTTGTGGAGACGCATTAGGTCCCAATGCAAGTTAACTGAAATATCCAATGAAAAATAAAAACGCTTTTACGATAAATGAGCCGCGTGCCACATTAAACCATGTGGAGGGCCTGATCCGGACCACGGGCCATATGTTGCCCATGTCTGCTTTAGCTGTTTTCGAGATTATCATTAAATCTGCCTCGGTAGTCCTAAAAAGTCTATCAATTGGGCGGCCGCCAAAATATCTTCAGTGGGAGAACCATGGCATTGTTCTTTCCCTGTTGTCCGTGACCCAGTCCGAATAGACCAGTTGAGAAACACTGCTTTAACTCATACAACACACTCATGTCAGACCCTCTCGCCTCGCTTCTCTCTGACATTTTCTCTGCTGCATTTATGTGTGTGTGTATGTGTGTGTGTGAGACGCAAGTTGACGAGTCTAACAGGCAGACAAGGAGGAAAGGATACGCATGTGAGATTCTCTGTCCAGTTGCATTTTTTTCTCAATATCGTAGATAAGCAAATGTACATGGTATGATAACCGTCAATTTTCAAACAGTGGTATACCGTGAAACCAGTATACCGCTGCAACCCTAGTTCACAGAATATTTCCTCTGCAAAATTTGTTGCTGCAAGGAGCGATAAGGGGTCTGGAGAAAATTTCAAACAAATAAGTGTAAAAATGTGAAAGAAAAGTCTGACATTACTGAATTTGACATTTTTTATTCCGCTTTCTAATGATAATTTTAGATGATTTTATTCTATTGACATAGCGGTTAACCGTAAGAAATCAAAAATAAAAATTTGTATATAGGCTTGTGATTCTAGACCTGTTGCGGTTATTAAATAACTGTCTGAACGCAGTTATTTTACCATGATTATTGTGCACTTCAAATTCCAATCACGTTAGTTGAGGCTTGTTGTCACTACACCTTACACTAAACAGCATTCCCTTGATTTCTTGAGTGGCGGTAAGGGGTAATCACTTCATTGGGGTCATCAGGTGGGCATCCTCCTTCATTGGTGTTTCATTGTTTCATTGTTTCAAGTCCACAACACATCCAGAAGGCTCAATGGCGACATCTGGCATCCCAGGCACCCTCTCCGCTTTTATCCCTTCCTGTAAGTCACCTTACAGCCCAAAGCCAGTTGCTACTACACTCGGTGGCCTCAGACAATGACCTGGTGGCTTGCCGTAGGGCTCTCCCTCGAACTCTCATCTCTTTCAGGAGCCCGGTGGTTGATCTGGCCACAAAACCTTTGCAACCCACCTCTACTGGTAGCACTTTTGCTCTTCATCCATGCTGCCCTGCTTCAGCTGCTAGGCCTATATATGCATATTTCAACCATTTCCGTTTGAATGATTCACCTACTGTAGTCTCCTAGGGCACCGTTAACTCTATGATGCATAGGGACGTCTGTGAAGTAGACCACAAGACCAGGTCTGGCCTTAGATTTGTTATCATGATCTCTGGCGGAAAGATGATCTTCTGGTCTAGATCCACCTGCATCTTCCAGTCACGGGCTATGTCCAGCAGGCTTGATTCCCTCCTTGTAGATGTAAGCTTTGGCAGTTTTCCTGCTGGTACGAAGGCAGTGGTGTTAGAGAAGCCAGTTGTTTGTGGAGGTAAGGCATTGGCAGCAGTTCTCCTTTGCTCCAGGATATTTGCCAGTTGCAGGAGTACCAGATTATGTCTCCATTATAGCATTTTAATGTCCAAATAAGGGAATTTTAAGCTAAAATATAAATGCCATCTACGGCGCTTTTGCAATCCACGAGTCACTGGGCCGCACCGCGGATGTCAACCAGAGCAGCTTGTGTCCGGAATAGTGTGTGAAGCACTTCTCAAGTGCTCTGATGTACTCTGATGGCTTTACTTTAACGATCGTGTAATGGCAAATGTTCCTGGTCAAAGCGGGTTCATACATACAATGCTAATGACACAGAGTGACACAGAGGAGACACACGCTTACTCTTACTCTTGTTTCTGTGAAGTATTAAAATGATGAAAGGAAATCGTACCTGGGTTTAATCAAAGAGCATTTAAATAACATTTGAAAGTGAAGAAATTTGTATAGAAATATTTTCCTAAATTGTTCCAAAAAAAACAGCATAAATGTAAAATGACCAAAACTAAAGTTGAGATGAAGAGAGACATATTTTAAGTCTTCAGAAATATTTAATTTATATTTAAAACTTTTTTCGTCATTTCATATAGATTTATATCATTAAATGTAAATCACTGTTTTATTATTTTTGAGTAAAAATGACTCAAGCACACATGCACCTTAAGAAATATGACAATTTATATGACAATTAATCGCAAAAGCCCTAAATGAGTCAATTAATCGTCATAATCAAAATTATTTGTTTGACAATTAATCAGAAATCAAATTTAATAATCGTGACAACCTTACTTGTGATATCTATTATATCTTGTCACTTTTAGCATGTTCACTGGGGGTTTTATTGTCATATTGTTAGTAAAGCTGCTTTGGAACTATATTTATTGTGAAAGTGCTATTCAAATACATTAGAATTGTATAAAAAATGTTTCTCTTCTTGGGTACCTGGGTAGCCCAGGTCTCCTAAGCAACCAAATTGGCCCGGTTGCTAGGGAGGGTAGAGTCACATGGGGTAACCTCCTCGTGGTCGCAATTAGTGGTTCTCGCTCTCATTGGGGTGCTTGGTAATTTGTGCATGGATCGTGGAGAGTAGCATGAGCCTCCACATGCTTTAACTCTCTGCGGTGTTATGCATAGCGAGCCACGTAATAAGAGGCATTGATTGAATGTCTTGGAAACGGAGGCAACTGAGACTTGTCCTCCACCACACGGATTGACGTGAGTAACCATGCCACCACGAGGACCTAGTAAGCAGTGGGAATTGGGCATGCCAGATTGACATACAAACATTAATAAGGAAATTAAAGATGATAATTAAAAGATAGACAAAAAAATTTAGAAAATATTTTTGATGATATTTTAATTGCTTTTAGTTTTAGTAAAAGGACAATATAAAAGCTAATATACCTTATTCAAAGTTGTCCCATATTTCTGACATTAATGAAAATTAGGAATAGACTCTTCAATGTCATGCACTGTAGAAATGCATCAAAATTTCAGCCGGCAACATTTTTTGGCTGAAAATGGCACAAACTGCTTTTTTCGGTGTTGAAAATAAAATTTTAACAGAAAGAGTTAATTTAAAATCCATTAATGGATACAGTCACATTAAGATTAAAGCATTGTTTGCTCTGCACATTAAAGTCCACATTCCCAGAAGTGAAGTGATCACTCTCTTGGTTATTAGCATATTAATTAAGTGTTTTGCAGTGCTCCAATAATGTGTGTTATCGTGTGCCATAGCCGTTACTGTCAAGCACCAATATGACATTAAAGAAACATAAAGGCACCATTAAAGTATTCAGTATGACTTGTGCATTATATTCAAAGTCTCTTGAAGCCATACAATAGTTTTGTGAATCGCAAAGAATGTGTTTAATAAGTAAATGTATCGTCTGCACAGTGTGCTTCAGTGAATGAGCACTCCTCTGTTGTTGACAACACTCACAGCATGTGCACACACCTCTTGAAGTGCTACTGTTTAGCATAGTTCAAAGTTCTTCCTGGAATGTAGCACCAAAATAAAAGCCAGAGGCTTTTAAAGTAGAGAAATTGTGACTGAAATTGTATTATTGTATAATGGAACTTTTATTACCATTATTATTAGTATTAAATTAAAATAATATTTAAATTGACTGAATAATGTGATATCCTATCACAAAAAAAATTAACACAAAATATGACCACTAAAGAATCCATCCCACTTTCTAGGTCCACATACAATGTGAATAATTTTTTTTTTGGAACTGGCTTCATGTTCACTGAAGATTTTCACTGAAATTACTGTTAATTTTGCTGGAGCATTATCCAGTACAGTAGTTAACAATAAAGGTTTTCTTCTCTGGTACATTTTTTTAATGTAATTCTTCTCTGTCTACTTCATTTGATAATGAAATTTGTAGCTATAGAAAAAGTGTTTTTGGTGCATCCCTAATAATAACATTAAAAATGTGTTCAATTAGTCCAAAAGTCTAAATTGAAATAATAAGTTTTGTTTTTTAGCCCAGTGTGTTCAAAGGTTTCCCTTGTCCAGGCTTGTTCATCTGGAGACTGCTGACTGAGGTTATTCCTTCAGTTCCCTACCAGACGGTGGAATGTCTTTACTAAAGTGTCTGCATGCAACTATGGCTGCTGACTTGCCTCCATGTTGTTAAGTGGGAAGTGAGTTAGAGCTCTTAACTTGTTTTCAAAATGAATAAGGAATGGTATTTCTTACCATAGGCAAACTAAATACAGAATATGAAGTCAACACATTTACAGATTCTTTACCTTTAGAAAGAAGTGAACATTATAGATGAGTGACTTTATTTCATTAGAGAGCATAGTCTTTTTAAAAGCAGATCACAAACAAAGTCCTATAGGTGTCCTAGGCCTGACTGTCTCTTCCGTTCAGTGTCCAAGTTGTGGCCTGACACCAATTTGAACCCCTTTTTTAGGAACTAGATACAGTACAAGTCATATTTCTTGCCACATTTGTTCTTTCAGTTTGTCAAAAGAATGTTTGGTACATATTTTAGAGAGTTAAGATTTGCTTATTTGTTTCCCTTAACCAGCAAATCTGCTTACCCAAAAATAAATCTACACTTTTGTGTTCCCTCACAAGCTGTTCTCATTTTTCTTCAAGTCAGTTTTCCTGCCAGCATTTGCTTTTGTATTTGTAGCAAAAAATGTCATCCTCCAGTATGGTTGCACAATTAATCAAAATAAAATTTAAAATCGCTATATGACCTTGTGTGATTAATAAACCGCAAAGGCCTGTTAAATAAATAAATAGTCTGCTTGTGCTGCTTGTTTCAAAGTTTATGCATGCTGTCCTGTCTTTGTGCATTATTACAGTGTTTTCAAAGTGGTTCTGTCTCAATACGAAACTCCTCATATTTAGAGTAAGAGATGTGCTCCGAGCTTGGTTCTGTTTGCTTGCATTCATTTTTAAAGTGCTCCAGATACACTTTAATTTGACTTTTGCATAATCCCAAATATGCTTGGCCGTTACAATTTAATATACATTACTGTGCATAGGTTTTAGGCACTTGTGAAAAATGTTGCATAGTGAGGATGTCTTAAAAAATAATGCCATAAATCGTTTTCATTTATCAATTAACATCATGCAAAGTCCAGTAAACATAAAAAAGCTAAATCAATATTTGGTGTGACAACCTTTGCCTTTAAAACAGCCCCAATTCTCCTAGGTACACCTGAACAGTTTTTCTTGGTTGTTTGCAGATAAGATGTTTCAAACTTGGAGAATCTATTTAGGCTGTCTCAATTGCTTTTGTCTCTTCATGTAATCCCAGACTGACTTTTTGGGAGTCTAAACTTTATATTTCCTATTGACACACTAAAACTGATGATATAAATAACCATATTAAGACAAACATTTTTGTGAAACATTTTATGTGCCAAACACGTTTACACAGTGCACAGTTCAATTACAAATAATACTCCCCGTGGCACTGGTTATTTGTGGACAGATGAGAGGACTTTAAAATGAGGAGCACATTATATAGCTGTTGGGAATTCTGCTACACATGAACTTTACATGCAGTCCGCAAAAATAAAAGCTCAATGGTTTAGAACTCTGGTTTAACTGGTCACATAGCTATGCCCCGTGCAAGTTAAGATTTTATTACAGAAATATTTTGCTATTGTATAATAATGCTAATAATGATAATTTTGTCACCAAGTGGACCTAAATCACAGTGGATGGGTACAAAGTGAATATGAAGAAGATGATTTTTTATTTTTATTTTTTTTCACTGTGAACCCTCATAGAGTGGCCGAAGTCTTAAGCTGCGTACAAACTGCCAGCGACACCATCCCATTCATTTTCAATGAGAGCACAGCGACTTCCGGCGACACGAGCTGTCGGGACCGTTGGTGACTAGATATGGGTGTGTCCAGCGATGCAACAAAGTTGAGACAAGTTCAACTTTATTCAAATGAAGTGCGACTTACGGAAGTGACAGCCAATAGGAGAGAAGATGTGAGAGCTCACGTGATCCATCTCTCTTTCTCAGCTCCTGCAGTAACGATGGATGAAAGGCTAATTCTTGCTGTTAGCAATTTTCCAGTGCTCTATGATATGTCTCTTCCCACGTACAAGGCATTTTTAAGAAAAATACTGCGTGGAAAGGTGTCTGACTCCGAGATTGAATGGTTTTGTGGATCCAGATAGACGTTTGCGTTTTCGCCGCAGATAAACAGCCGCTATGGCAAAGAGCACGCCTTGTTTCTTTCATCATTGATATAAAGCATTTTATTCCATTTATATTTTGTCCTTTCCCTCCAAAATATTTGTTTTTAGTAGCAAGAAAAGCGATTCGCTGTCAACAGCAATGGAATGACATCCGTGAATGTCATTTATAAACGTTACTAGGCAACCAGTAGTGGGAACGCCCACTAGCGACTTCACCGCCAGTCACTGGCGATCTGCAGCGACTTTGACACCTATAAGAGAAAGGAGGTTTTTTCCTGATCTATAGGTCAGAAATATGCATGCCAAATGCCAGTGAATGTGTGCCAAAATTGTTATGCTCCAAAAAGCACATAAAAGCAATATAAAAGTAATCCATATTACTCCAGCCATTTAATCCATATCTTCAGAAGCGATATGATAGGTGTTGGTGAGATACATCAATATTTAAGTCAATTTTTGCTAGAAATGCCTCTCCCTACCCAGTAGGGGACGATATGCATTAAGGATGTGTATCACCAAAAACACAAGAAGAAGAAAGTGAAAGCTAAAGTGGAGATTATATGAGCATGGAGAATAATTTATAGTCAAAATTTACTAAACTATTGGTCTGTTTTTCACTCAGACCTATCATATCAATTCTGAAGACATTGAGTTTACCACTGGAGTCATATGGATTACATTTATGCTGATTTATGTGATATTTGGAGCTTCAAAATTTTAACACCCATTCATTATGTATAGACCAAAAGAGCTGAGATATTCTTCGAAAAATCTTTGTTTGTGTTCTACTGAAGAAAAAAACAACTATTCCTTCAAAGGGGAAAGTACAGCCTGCCCTGTTCATTTTGCTAAATGTAGAATATAGAAAAACCTTATGACCAGATGAGTTCATTCAGGCTTTATGAATAACATTTAATTAACTTTTTTATATTTTGTTGGATGTTTTATTAACACAACTGATGTAATGGCATATTTGAAATGTTTGATCATGCCTTACTATGGTGCTCCTTCCAGTGAACAATTTGAAACTTTAAGTCTTACATTTATGATTCAACAACATGCTGTTACCTGAATCTAATGCAATTGTGTAAAGTTTTTCCTCGAGTATTTTTCCACACATTAATTACTTTAAGATACAGAATAAGATAGAGAGATTTGCTCTTTGTTAATCAAATCATTTTTCAATATTATTAGCTTTTTGCGATGTCTTTTTCTTCAGTAATTATAAGGCACTGAGCCTAATTTTAATCCTGTTTTCTTTAGCATTTGTTATTAATGTGAGTACTCATTCACATGCTGTTCCCTTCAGGTTAATCATGTTCTGACACTTTCTTTAGATATTAGATTGTAGATTGTTTCTGACTTGCATTTGCTTGTGCTCTGAGCAGTGGTCCTTGTCTATTTCAAAAGAGTTTTGGAGCATTACATAGGCCTAGATCTCAGATAGGTTTTTGCTTGGACCCACACCCATACTTTGCTTTGATATCTCTCATCATTTACTTTCCGTTATGCCCTCTCAAAGTCATATGACTTTTTATTCTGCGGAACACAAATAAAGATATTTTGATGGAAAGATGATTTAAATGTATCCATGCAATGCAAGTCAATGGGGACCAACACGTTCAAGCTCCAGAAAAGACAAAGGCAGCATAAAGGTAATCCAAATGACTCAACTGGTTTAATCCATGTCTTCTGAAGCGATGTCTAGTGGCATAATGCGAGGAAGTGTAATCAAGCTTCAAAACATGACTGCATGACCGTTGGAAGTGTTGGACACCATTAACTTGCATTGCATGGATATATTTACATCATATCTCCGGCAACATACTTTATTCCGCAGAAAATAGAAAGTCATGTGAGTTTGAGGCAGCATAATGTTGAGTAAATGATGAGAGAATTCAATTTTAGGGTGAACTATGCCTTCAAAGCAGAAGTGAAACTGAGACAGACTGAATTTCTATGACCTGCATCAAAGGTTGTTAACCTTTAACTCTGATAACATCTTTAAGCATCCGCTTTTTCCAACAAACATCAATCAATAAATATAAAACTGGAATTCAGAAACTCCTTTATCTTTATTAGAAGCACTTATTTAATGATACTTTTCATCACACAGCACTCTGGATTTCTTTATTCTGATTGGTCAGTTGCTGCATACATTGATTAAATATTTCTGAATAATGAATGTTGTTCATAGCAACTCTGTATAACTGACCATGCTCATCCAGGTTCCTATTCACCTTATTCAGCCTGCCACTTTTCCACACTCCACTCTTCCGAATTTTGTCATCTAACTTCCTGTTTGTATTGAAGCTACTAAGAAGAGTCAATCAAAATTGACGTGATTGATTTCACGTCAATTTTGATTACGTGTGATTACGTGTGGCAGCACAGAAAGTATTTTTCAGCAAGAGTTGATAGTGTGTCTACAGCACTCCTTTACTAAGTAAAAATGCTAGTTTGGTGTTTTTTCTGTCACTCAAAGTTTTTTTTTTTCAGATACTCACAGAGGTAATTGGAACTACCAGATCACATTCAGACAGCTACGATACGCTGCACTTTTACATAATACAAGCGTTTAATTGTTATACGTGTAATTCTCCTTCATTTTTAGGTTTCAACTTGCTAATAATTTCTGCTAAAATGTGTAGTTGATATGAAATTTCCAATAGTGACAGCTCATATAATTACACATGCAAGTTCAACATTAAAGAAAATTACAATTGTAGTGTCACCATATATTTTTAAGAGGCTTAAATGTTAAATAGTTGTAAATGGAATATAAACTAAAATATACACTTTCACATGTATATGTGCGTGTATATATAATAGCAGCCCTTCCCCACTTTGCTAGCTAATTTCACTTTGACATCAACACCATAGATATCTATATAGTGCTGCTAGAACGAAAGTTCAGAGACAAAATTTTCAAGATGGCTGCACACTATTTTCTCTGGTGCATGAATACTTTGCTTGCATTTGTCTATTGTATCACTCAATCAATAATAGTTCAATTCAGTATTTAATCTCCAAGTATTTATTTATAAATACTTGTGCTGTCACTAAAATTTGCGCTTTAAGCTTTTTAAATTAATCGCATGTGTTAACGCATTCATTCTGACAGCTCTAATAAATATTTATAGTTACAGTGTAATAAGCCAAATATAGTTCAAGCAGCCAGTCATTATTGCAAATGAAACCCCTTCAGGGTGATAAAAGAACCCTTAGGTTTGCATCAGGTTGCTGATCACCCAATCAGGGTTTATTTGGGGATAATGACTGACTGACTTTACATTATTAGTTTCATAATTCACTAGGATTTTATGATCTCACACCACGAAAATAAATTAAATTTCAGATATAGCAATACAAATCATAATAAATGCACAACGACTGTTGGCCAGAGGTGGTAGAATGATTTTCTGTCTCTTTGCCTCTCCAGCAGACTGATGGAATTCACTGAACTTGGCAAGAGCTCTAATGTGCATCTGCTTTAAGACTAAATAATTTTCCTTCCACTGAGCCATTGCTGAGCAATGTCACAAAATATCTCACACATAACTCTCAATGGCATTTTGTGTGGGCGTGTGGTGTTATGGTGAATGTGGTGGAGAATTAAAGTAAATCAAACCCAATAAATGGGATTTCCTTGCTAGATCTGTCATAGTATCAGTATATTCTTGAGAGTATCCATGATCTTTTGCAACATATTTGATATCCAAGTGCCTACTCTCATGCACATCTGTTGTAGGTTGGCTTACAGCCATGAGTAAAGACTTTTCGAGAGGTTTTAGCAATAGATATGGATGAGCGTCTACCCAACCTGATGTCTAGACCTAAAATACAAACCATTCACAGGCGCCAGTTTGCAGTGTTTCAAATCCAAGCTTGCAGAAAAGCAAACATAGTGTTGCTGTGCAAAAGGAAAAACACAAAATATTAAATATATCAAAATATTTGTAGAATCTAAGATACAAATGCACATTCGAATGCCAAAATGAACATTCAAATTTTGGATGTGTGCCAGTGTGGTCATGATTCCAAAATTACAGTAGTCGGTTCTGATACCAGTAACATTTCATGATTCTCAGCACCAATTTCGATACCACAGAAAAAATAGGCACTCTGCAATTGAAAACCTTTAGCCTATTAAAATTTTATATTTCAATGTAAACAATAAATTAAAACAATACTATGTTTCCTTCTAGTGTTTCTCCATTAAGTAATCATTGCTTCAGTTTTTTTTACGTAGGGCCCTATGAAATAATTTTGTTCTAAATTCAATTTCTTTTTCCTAAATTCCACTATTTAAATTTGTTACTGAATTCCATGTTTTATTAAAGATACATTTAATTTTATCACAATATTTTTTTGTGTCTAATCAAATAAATCCAAACTTTAATCAAATGAAAATGACGGACTACTTATATTTAAATGAATGGGAGAAATTGGAATGTCCAACGGTCATCAGTTATAGAAAGGAAGTCCCACTTTACAGGTAAAAGGGCCAGTAACCTGAGCATTAGCTATACAAGCCGGGATTTTTTTTTTTTTTTTTTTTTTAGCCTAATCTGAGGTAAAGAAGTAGAATGTATGATACCTTTGTGGTCTGATTTTACTGCTGATTTGAAATATGTTTTTTGATCATAACCTTGACCAACCATTTTGAAGATTTCGGTCTTTTCCCATCCAAGTAGATAGGAGCAGCACATTCATGACTGGAAATAACTTCCTGAGAGTGTTTCAAAGGTTGGCACCAGTGGACTTTTAAATTGACGTAGCATCTAAAAAAAATCCATCATTAATGCACAAGATGCTGGGAAAATAAAAAAACAGCGAGACACAGTCAAAAATTTTATTTTTGTTCCTCTATTGCCTGTTGATATTCTTATCTCTTAGATCATTTTTTTAGTGTGAAAATTTCAGCAAAATCCAAACTGCAGTGTTGGTGTAGTTCTGCATTATTTTGCCAACTTATTATAGGAAAGGGCATCCTCCACTCCACAACAACAAATCACTCCATGTTCCACAGAAAAAGGCAGGCTTTGAGGACTATTCCAACCAATCTGTGTTGGTTGCTATTCTCCTTAAATTGTGCATAGGCTTGGCTTGAATAGATGGATTTCCCTACTGCAGCTGTGGTTTAGTCTGAGAGGCAATGAAGGCAGAGTCTGTTGCTGGGTTTCTCTGAGACCCATTAGCTTTTACTGCAGCCTAAATTCCTTGTCAGTGTGCCAGAGCTGAGATCATGGCTTGTTTTTCTTCTAGTTTGGTCTTTATCAGATGCTGATTTGCATGGCAAGTTTTCAGAATGGCAGGTTTAAGGAGAGATCAAATTTTTTACTAGAGTATTTTCTCTTGCGAATAGTAAACATGTGTCTGCTTAGGTGGTACACTGATGTAGGGGATAGTCATATAGAGCTTCATCAGTGCATGACACACACCTGCCGAGAAAGCAAGCCACGGTTACAGGGCCGAAAAAGTTTAGTTTTTTTTCCACGTAACTATTCATCTCTATCCACATTCCTTCTATCCTCTTTTCTGATCTCTTTCCTTAAGGTTGAAGTGTGCTTTTTATGATAAAAACTTTAATATCCCGGCCTAATATGTAGAGACATTTACAAGTAAGCTTTTGTAGGCTGATTTCCCAGACAATTGTAGAGGTTCTGTGGCACTGTCAAAACATAACAACACCGGCTCAACAAATGGCTTGATTTTAGAAAAGGTTGTCTAGTTTGAAAACAATATTTTGTTTTGCACTTCTGTTTGGTGGCACACACTTCAGCTTTAAAATTTATTTATGTTACTTCCATCAATATCTTTTTTATTTTATTCCCTCCATTTTGCTCTGCGGTTTTCATCCATCATTCTGATTCAGAGACTGCAGAACCAGCCATGTTAATTTGCTAAACATTTGACCAATGACCTGAATGAAAGCAGTTATAAGCATTTGATTGATATGAGTATGATGAGCGCTATTAAAGTGTATTGTTATGCAAATGTATTGTGTTGTAATGCAATACAAAACAGATTCAGCATGTGTGGTTTGGCAAAGCATGCGTTGAATGGTTTAGCAAGTGTGAGTAATGTCATGGACAGAACTTACATGATGACATCTAGAGATGCACCGATCGACCAGCCAGGGACCGGAATCAGCCGGTTTTCTGCATGCTTGGCCCGGACCGGTGACCGGCCGGTCAGTCTCACGTCTTTCCAATTCCAAGCCGGTCCGTTTTGTTGCCAGCAGCGCAGGCAATAACGTCACAGCCGCATGGAAACATGACATTGGCGTGGAAGATCTTCACTGTGAGTGAAAAATACATAAAGTTCGCAATTTGTAAGGCTAAAGTAAACCGTGGGGTGGCAGAGACAGGCTAAATACATACAAATTGTGCCGTTGTGATTTAATGTGCTGACTAACGTAATTTTTCCCACCGTGTCCGATATTAAAATCAGTGCGACACACATTGCAAAAGGCGTGGGTATTGTTGATATGACTTCGGGATATGAAATTAAATGTTTTCGTCCAGCTGTTGTTAAATTTACATGTGTATATATATATATATAAAAAAAAATATATATATATATATATATATATATATATAATTTTTTTTTTTTTTTTTTTTTTTTTTTTTCCCGCCGGAGCACCAGCTGAGTCTCCTCCCATCTACCAGTGACGCTTGATTCAACTTCTTGCGTCTGCTGCCTGCGCAGATTTCTACAGAGCAGCTGGGTTTTGGTCGCCAGGTTGAGGTCACAAATTATTAGAAATGTGGTGCGTCGATTGTGTGATTTGGATGCGTTTCATACAAGATCTGGCAACTGGACAACCTTGGAATAATATGTTGATGTGATTATTCATATAATGTGGTTTGGGCCATACAAATTACGGGAGTTTCCTGGGAGAAATAACAAAAGGGGAGTGGGGTGGGTGATGGGTGTGAAATACGGGAGACTCCCGGGAAAAACTGGGGTGAGTGATGACAGGTATGGTCACAAGCCGATCCCGAAGCAGCAATCAGTTTTACAACTGATATTTGAACATCCAACGTACGCTTAATGTCAATGTTGAGTGTATTGGACACTTCAGTTTTGTTCATAGGCTTGTAATCTTTGGAATTGTTTTGTTAGACGAGTAAAAAATAGAAAAAGGTCCATTTATAAAAATAGTGGAAAATGACATCTGTTTTGTTATATAAAGCAACTCATTTGTAGTTAATTGTTATTTCTACCTCTTTCCAGTCACAGAGCACTTTATATATCAAAAGTCAGAGAAGATCCTGTAACTTTGTTTGGGGGAAATTGTAATGTTTAATAATTTATTATGAAAATTAAATTTTGCATTGAAGAAAGGTAGATTTTGATTGTATATGCGGTCAATAGTTCTTAGAAAGAAAATCGAAAAAATTGGAATCGTCAGGTCACACTTGGAAAAAAATTGGAAATCGAAATCGGCCAAGAAAATTGCAATCGGTGCATCTCTAATGACATCACACATTAATCTTGTTTAGAACAGCGTATTCTCCTCAGACAAACCTTTAACTTTTTATTAAATCTAAAGTATGTAATCTTTTCATTGTTAAAATACTTTATTCCATCCCAGCTTAATACGAAGAGACAACTACGAGTTAGCCATTCATAGGTACATTTTCTAAAAAACGGTAAACACTGTCTCTGTGGCGCTATCAAATTCCTGTGGTTGAGCAACCCGCTTAGACTTGCCCCAACAACGTAACTCAGCCAATGGTGTGAGTAGGGGGCAGGACTATCTGACAGTTTGATCATCAGCAGACCAGGGGTGTATTCGGAGAGCTGTTCTGAAAACATTGTTTATTTTTGCATTACTGTTTGGTGGGCGCTAGTGGCGCAGAAATTACATAACTCCAGCTTTACAGGAAAAGTTCACCCAAAAACCTCTTCCGTAGTTCTCAAATCAAAATAATAATATTTTTCAAAAATTCACCTTTTTGTGCTCCATGGAAGAAAGAATTGGATTTGGAATGACATGAGGGTGAGTAAATGATAACAGAATCTTTTTTTTTTTTTTGTTGAACTATGCCTTTAAATCTTTTTCTGCTGCTTGGCACAATGAAAAGACAGTTAGGCAGGCTAGAGATGTTAGGACTGGTTCTCCATTAGTCCAAATGTAAAATTTGTTATCTTGGAGTACATCCTCAGTAGCATTGTAGTCATGTGTTATGTGCTTCATAGAAGATAATGGCCTTCCAGTATACACTTAGCTTTTTAGGCAATCATCTATCTCACATCTACTGTATCCTCTTACAGTTGCATACTGTGGAATGCAGCGTAAAATTTCCAGTCAGCCATTGAGACTGGGGCTGTCAACAAACTCTAAAAAGGAGGAAAGCAGATTTGGATTTTTTCTGTGCCAGTTTTGTTCCAAGATATTTGAAATGATTCACTTGAGCTTTGTTGAGATATTTTTTCCATTGATTTCTAAGAGTCTGTGACAAGTTCAGTTTTGAATCCCACAATAAAAAAACAATAGGAAAACAGATCATGGCAGAAATGGGTCAGTCACTTTTCATTATCTGCTAGATGACAGAGGGAAACACATTAACACAATAAAGGAAAACTAGAGGCCCATAGTAAATGTTTCTCCCACTGATCAAAAACGAGATCAACTGAAGCTTAAAAGCAGCTGCATTTTGCCAAACCGACAAATTCCAGAGCTTTCTTACCTGAACATTTCTGAACCTTCCAAGCAATCACATTGTCAAATATTGTATAAATACTCTGCCTCCTGCATAAAGGGAATTATACTCTCCATCGACAGGCTATTTCCTGAACATTCCTCACTTTGTTGTATTTTTAACTTGCCATTTTCAGTCCTTGAATGCATTAGTTCCAGGAGATCCAATGTGACTATATTTGTACACCTCGTTGAGAAGGCTAAGAACCATCTTACTGATTCTGATCTCTAGAGTATCAGACTTAATGCTATCAGGCAACAGTAATTATTTTAAACTGATTCGTTTTTTTTATTATTTATTCTTTTTATTTTAAGAACTGTCCTTGTCATTCCCAATGATGAATTCTTATGGTATGTTTGTATGTTGTTGACTAAGCTCTGTAATCATTTAAGAACAGGTTCAGTTGACTGTGTCTGTCATTAGCAACTGACCAGAGTCCTTTTTTCCTTAGAGTGTGTCCAATTTGGAACATAGTGTTGTAGATAAAATTTATGATTGCGGTTATTAGGGCTAACTAAAGTAATTTGAGATATAACCACGATTATTGTGTACTTCAAATTCCAATCACATTTTGCCGTCCAAATAATGTTATTTTTAGCAAAAATGCCATAAACGGCGCGTTTGTGTGTCCGACCGAAGCAGGCCGCATCCAGAACACATTCTGAAGAGTGTGTGACGATTCAATGCTTCTAATCTGCTCTGATGCATGTGCCATCTGTGGAGGGTCACACCAAACCCCAGTGAAAACATAAATGTGGATTTCTGATAGTGAACAAAAAGCACTTTGGTTTCACTTGAATACGACGGTGTTATGGCAAATGTTGCCGTAATGTTAGTGTAACAGAGGAGACGCCTGCTTACTCTTTTCTTGAAGATGAAAGAATGTAATTACATAAAGTATATTTTAACAGATTCTCTTTTTTTCTGAGAAATATGGGCTTGTGAGTTTAATGGGATAGCTTTAAAATAACGTGTGGAAGTAATGAATTAAGAACATAATTAGTTTACTATTGCATAATATCTTATAATATGACGTAATTGCTATCCATGAGTTCCAAAAATATCAGCATAAATGTCAAATGGATCAAGACTATAGTTTATCAAAAAGAGAGGCATATTCTAACTATTTTGAAATATTTTGACATTTAAAATATGATTTTTCATATCATTCATTACTTTTTATAAGCCTTAAAAAAAAAAAGCATATATCTGTATTTTACTATATGATTCCAAGTATGAATATGAATAAATGACTTAAGATAGATTAAACACGCATATTAAGTATGACCATTTATTGGCATAATCGTGAAAGCCCAAAAACAGGCAATTAATTACAATAATCATGAAAGTTCTAAAACAGACAAATAATCATTATAATCATAATTATTTTTTTGAAATCATTAGATGAATTTCATAATCATTACAGCTCTACCTCCAACAGAGTTTTAGCATTCTGAGGCTTAAATTTTATGGTCATAAATGGCATGGACCCTTTTCACATATCCGGGTTTGGAATGTGAAAGTGAACTACAGTGGAGTAAACTTCTATAGATGTGAATAGGAGACCTTAGCAAATATTATTTTTTGCTTTCCTATTTGCTCCAACTGTGAAAGAAAAATTCCACTATTAGGCCATGTTTTACAACTTTCCAAAAGAGAAAAAAATAGAGTGGTGGATTACAGCAGTCAGTAGAGCAAGATGCCAAATTTCCTCTCCCTTCCTCAGCAGCTGTTCTAGAAATGCCATTTCATCAGTGATGACTCTTTTACTGAATGCCATTTAAATAATTATGGAAAATATAAAAAGCTAGTGTTAGATTTACACTGCTAAATTAATGCAGTGTCTGTGAAAATGGTCCATTGGTTGACGATATTTAAAAAGGAGATCTGTAAAATTTAAAATGCAAAGGTTAACATATATATATATATATATATATATATATATATATATATATATATATATATATATATATATATATATATATATATATATATATATATATATATATATATATATATGATGTCCATTCATAACAAATCACTACTATTTCTCTTCAGACACTGCCTCCTCTCTCTTTTGTTTCTTTTATAAGTATCTCCCTCCATTGTCTGGCTTGCTGTTTAGGGGATGTAAGCAAATGCTTTGTTGGTGTGTTGCATCAGCACTGTCAGAATGGCTAGTCAGTAGGACTTTCCCATAGAGAGTCCACATTCCCCCTGCCTTTTGTACAGCTGTAAGTTTGTAAAACTGAGGAGAAACATCACTCAGCCACAATAAATTAGATGTATGTGCAGGCATATAGAGGCATATGGATATAGAGTTTACAGAATAGTGAAGGAAATGTTTAATTATTTGACCTTGGGACCCTGACCACTTTCTTGTGAACAACTTCATCAACTTAAACTCAAGGTGTGTGCACTCTTTTGTAACTTGGCTAGATGGCTGTTTGATGGTTTGGCTAGTTTTAATGGATTAAGGTCACAGGATGTGTTCAAGTGTTTAAAAGCATTATTTAAGATTTATAAATCCTCCATGCTTTGTGCTCTCATAAGGTCATCTTTTACAGTGCCTGACATCATTAAAACAAACTTTGCAAGACAAGCAGCACAAATGATTAACCATGATGATTTTAACTTATTAATGTTCAATAACAGATTGCAGGTCCAAACCAGCTGAGATGGTCATGTTCAGAATAGAGCTAAATAAGTGAATCCAATCACTCATTACAAGAGTCAAATGAGAGAAGTCTTAAAATGCTGATAAAAGATTAAAATGTGAACATGTTTTGTGCAGCTTACAGTTAGACTTGTTAAAAATCTAGGTTACTTTGGGAGTGATGTTAAGTTAACATTTTTCTCATGACTTGGGCCTGAGGTGTTATATCAATAGTATATATATAGGGCAGGTGCTGCATCATCGTTGTGTTTAAAAGCCTCTAGGACACTGTCAGGTTCTTTCAAAAATATTGTAAATTTAAAATGTAACATCAGAAACTTAAATTGGAAGTCACCGCTGATGTATACAAGAGAATTAAAATCTTGTGATTTTTTGCACATTATGCTCCTGATTTTGCCACTGCTCATGGTCACTCTTCTGCCCATGTGGAGCAACTGCTTGGTTTCCGTAGACCATTGATTGATTCATTAGGCTGAAACGTCGAGGGAAGCTCATTCTTTCGACGGTGGGATCTCTTTTTCCCGGACTTGTTGTGTGGAAATATCTAGGAATATTTCCCTGCTTATCACTACGTGGAGTCAGTTCATTACATTTTCTACCATCCTAAACAATGGGCGAGCAGTGATACATCAACAGCTTCGGCATTCGAAAGGATATAATTCATCAATGGTAGACCGAAGGATATTTGCAAATGTATTTTGCTTTATTCTCTTATTATGCTGAGATATTCAAGTAAATCTGGGGTCTGAAGATCTTCAACAGGTGAGAGTGAATGGTACTCCATTTGTTCCTCATGGAGCTGCAGCATCGGGTTTTGTGAGTTGCTTTTGTCCAATTACTGAATTGTCTAGCAACATTACAGTACAAGCAAGTGGAGCAATTAAGTGTATTACCGACTTGAGTTGCGATTCAGGAAATCTTTTGTCTGTGGGTCTCCGTCTCTCTGTATCAAATTCTGCGAGTGATGTGAATTCCATTACTGAACTTTCAAACTACGTAATAGCACAAACAAATTAAATGTTTAAGGGTCTTACAAGCTTAGACGACAGTGTGGGAAATGTGTTGTCAGTTTGTTCATCTTCACATATACAGACCAAAGACACTACTTTGGGGCCGACAAATCTGGCAATATTTAAACAGTGAAAAACAAAATTATTAAATCTGCAAGATTTCTTTGGGACCCGAAAGTTAAACCAAAAGGGTTTTTTGGAGGACATTTAAATATTAGAAGTGTTGTGTCTTAGACTGAGCAAATTGAGCAATAGTTAATGAGCTCAAATCTTGATTATTTGCGTCTTTCTGAAACATGGTTGACTTCAGCAACTCCATTAAGTGTTTTTAATGTGCAATGTTAAAATATATATAGACGCAACATGTAAATATATACTTTAAAGTAACAACTATGAAGAATAAACGTACACAGGCTTTACCATGGTTGAATAAAGATTTGTGGCAATTAATGAAATTGAGAGATGTAGCTCTAAACAAATTATTAAAATCTGGTCTTATTACGGATCGTTTAGTATATAAGTGTCTTAGAAATAAAGTTACGATGGAGCTTAGGAAGGCTAAGGCAACCTTTTATCTAGATATTATTAAACGGGCAAAGGGTAATACTAAAGTGATTTGTCAATCTATAGATAAATTAACAGGCAAAGGACATCGAAAACATGGAGTTGCAGAGATTAAGATAGATGGGATGCTTCAAAATGATGAATCTATAATATAATAGCAGAGAATTTTAATAATTATTTTATTGAGTCTGCTAATAAATGAGGTGGGAATCTCTCTGAATCTCAAATATCTGAGGATTGGAATAGTAGATGAATATTGAATGATAATTTAATGTTACATTTTAAGGAAGTAGATGAGACAACAGCTAATATAATAATTTTATAATTTACAAACTCAAAGGCAAAAGATAGTTGGGGAATAAATAGTGAGGTCATTAAAAAAAACAAGGATAGTTTAATTACTCCTTTAACTTATATTATAAACCAGTCAGTAAAAGAGAGTGTATTCCCTGGTTTTTAACAGCTGTGGTAACTCCATTATTTAAAGCAGGTGATAGATTAGAAGTAAGTAATTATAGACCTATCAATATTCTCGCGATAATCTCAAAAGTGTTGGAAAAATTTGATTGCTGGGCAGCTTGTAGAGCATCTGAAAAATGCTAATTTATTACATCCAATGCAATTTGGTTTTCACGTGAAGTATTCTACAGAAACTGCTTTTTGTTACTTTATAGAAAATATTAAAATTAAATTAGATGAAAGCAGTGCAGTGGGGGCAGTGTTTTTAGATCTTCATAAGGCCTTTGATACAGTTAACCATTCCATACTTCTTACTAAATTATTGAATTATGGATTATTTTCTAGTGTGTTAAATTGGATAAAATCTTATCTGATGGAACGTACTCAGTATGTTAAGGTTAACAATACATGATCTCAACTCAAATTGTGTAATTTGGGAGTCCCTCAAGGATCAATACTAGGGCCACTGTTATTTAGCCTTATCTTCCTTCTGTGTGTGATGATGTATGTATTTTGCTGTATGCAGATGATACTATCATATGCACATTGTAGTAATGCTGACCAAGTAGCAACAAAGCTCTCATGTATCATGCAAAAAGTTTCACTTTGGCTTAAGTCTTCAGATCTTGCATTGAATACTCAAAAAACTGTAACCATATATTTAGACGTGTAAACCAAGAGCTTTTCCTTATGTTTATGTTGATGGTCAGAAGTTAAACAATGTACAAGAAGTGAAATATTTAGGGGTTATTCTGGATTAAACTAAAAAAAAGACTAATACATTGAAATATAATATGGCCGTAAAATAATAGCGATGTTTAGACATTAGAAAATCTCTTATTTACAATGTATCATGGGTTTATTTGAATACAATGATATTTTCTCATATAAATACTGTATTTCTTGTTGGTCGCAAGCAAACGAAATAACTTAAAAGTCCATTATATCACTTTATAAACAGGCCATTAAAGTATTAGATAGGAGATCTTTACAGTATCATCATTGATTTATATTAAATAAATACAGGTTATTAAGCTTTGAAAATGTTATTGTTTATTAAAATGTTAGGTTTGTTTTTAAAATAGTTCATAACATTGCTCCTCACCCTTTTAAAAGATTTGTACATCTTTGTTCAGAACAGATGACAATTGTTTCTAGATGTACTGCATGGAGAGATTGCAGAATTCCTTAAAAGAAATTCAGCATTTGCACAATCTGCCGTTTTATACAAGGCAATTAAAGAATGGAATAAGCTACCTGATGATCTTAAAATTTGTTTAGATTTGTATACGTTCTCCATAAATAGCTTTTAGTACTTCAAACTTGTCATCATTAATTTTGTATGATGTTAGAATTTTACTGTTAATGTATATGTGTGTATTTATGCGCATATATTTGCATGTTTTTTGTTTTTATTGTTTTAATTACCTGCCCAGTGACTGCAGATGGAAATTAGCTAGTAGCTAAAGCTGGTGCAAACTGCAAAGCATCTCTTCTCTTGGGAGATTAATGGTTTTTGTGCATGGTCCCTGACAAATAAATGAATAAAATAAAAATAAATATGTTTCTTCAATGTCTTTTTCTTTGCACTTGTCTAGACATGGTGCAAAATGTGTTTTAAATTTTTTTTGTATCAATGCCCTTTCTTACTCCCAAAATTCCTAGAAAATCGCATATCATTAACTACTTATGGCACATTGAGAAACTACTTATGGCACATTGAGAAACTCTCTTGTGTGCTTTCTGAATGATACAGGTTAGTGTTGTTTGCGTCGGCTTTCTAAACATATTTAATTTCATGTCAGTGTATCTAATGTGATACCGAATGTTCAATTTGATGGACAGCACTATAATCAACACAAGCAAGGACATTTTTTTATTATTTTGTCATCAAACCTGTTGGTTAACAGACCATCATTCCAGTTCACCAGTATATGTTGTGACTTGGATGCTGGTGTGTTGGTGTCCCTAGCGGGCTTCTTAACTTGTGTAAATAGCAATTCTTCCTTAGTCAACCAGCTTTACTGGAAAGACAACGCTGGTTGATCAGCTAGACTAGCATCATGTACTGACTAGCATGAACCAGTCTGGAATGGCATGTAGATTAGCAGTTTACTCAACAATGTTTTCTTATTTCTCTACAGTTACTTGGCAGATCAGTGCTGGAATGGAGGCTTCATCTACCTAATAATGTTGCGAAGAATCAAACGCAAGGCTCCTCTCCCTCCATGCAATGGCAGCAGTGGGGACAATGTTGTGGATGTCTCCACCGAGCACCGAAACAATGTCTCCTCCGAACCTGCAGGCAGCCCAACACAGAACGGCAAGCGAACTCGCAAATTTGGTGTCTTTTCCCGCTCCTCGTTCACTCGCGACAGCAAGGATAGTAAAGATAGCCAGGACATTGAACTTGAGAATGGTTATTACTCCATAGAGACAGAGGTCACTTCTCCAGAGAGCAGCACCCCTCAGGACACACCAACCGATGAGAGTCCAGTCATTGGTTCCTCGGAGCTGACAGCGAATCCTTTGAAGGTGGGGAGCAAGGCCGCCTTACCTTGCCGATTACAATCGCACCACTCTGAAAGCTGCAAGACAGAGTCAATGAGTAGTGAAACTTCCACTCAGGTAAGCTGGTTATTCAATAGGATAATGGCATCTGAACCGAATGAATGCAAGGATCCGCTATAGCTGTGGAAAAATGCCATATTTTGTCTAAGGTTGCCAATTAGCACTGAGCGGTTTATATATAGCAATACATACGTAGCAATATTTACCTACATATATGTTTTACTAAGACATATTAAAACTTCTGTTACATTTTTGAACGATGATGCAAACAAATAGTTGAATCAGAGTTTTTAAAAGGTGATATTTAAAAAGGCTATATATATCTACATCTATGTTTTATTTAAAATGTAATAATACATTGAAAATGCCACAAAAACTTCTGTAAAAAATTTCAGCTATGAAGCAAACAAATAATAGAATCAGAGTTTTGAATCAGTTTATTGAAACGGACAGTTTGAACTGAAATTAATCGACTGCATATAGATCTACTGTATTTTTTACTTTAGTTTAATTAAACTATTAAAACATCTTTGCATTGACGCTCTCGTAGTCTTTATTCAAGAAAGAATTACAAATCTTGTCTAATGTCACACACTTTACGAAACGTATAAGCCCAAATATAAAATGCATAAAAATTTCCCTCATTCTACTATAAAATCACTCTACTTGAAAAATATATTCATTTAATTTCAGAACTCAAAACTTAATCCACAATGGAATAAAATAATTGATTGAAGCCAAGCTGCCTACACCACTAAGGGGCTAATTAATTCATAATCACCTTTACAGCAAAAACATCAATGCTTACTTTAAATTATTGCACCCTTGGCCCCGCCAAGAGACCGAGAAGAGACCAGGAGAGACAGACCTAGTGTGGGCTACTAACTATTCCTGAACACCAAAGGGGACCCATCTGGACAAATTTTAATTATTTTTGTATATAAATATGCATTAGACAGACTAATTTGACCATTGTCATGTATATTGTGCCACTTTAAAAAGACGCTGTATCAAGTTACAACTCTGAAAAGGAGACCCCATTCAGTTTCTTTCAGCTTGTTCTTTTAAACACAAACGCATCCTGGACACGTTCTTGCACCCATCTGTGCTATTTTTAATTGTTGTTGTATGTAAACAGGCATTAGATGGGCATCTTTGACTGTTTTTATGTGTTTCCAGCGATTTGATACTATATGTGTGTGCATCTAGTTCACTGTTCTTTGGACTATGTATGTGCATTTTCTTCAGCTCATATCAGCGTGGATTGCTTGTGAACCAGTCATATATGGTTCAAGCTTTTAAAGGAACTGTTATTGAAGGATAGGCCAGCACCACCAAAACACCACTGGACCCGATCGCAAAACCTTGAGTAAACCATTTCAATCATGAATATTTCAAATGTAATGACAGTTTGATAGTTTATGGTGATGAGTTATAACAGCTGTGCTTGAGTGAACAGTTTAATATATTCTAATTGAATATGAATTATGTGTAAATCCTCATTCATTCTCTTTCGATTGAGTTTAAAATATGGCTGTATTCGAGGGGCTGCATGATGTTAGCCAATCTTAACAGTGGGCATTTATGTTGAAGTGTTAAGGAGGTGCTTAGGTCAAAACCAAGCATTTTAGGCAAAGGGTCAGAGACAGGGTGGAAAATGACCATATATTACAAAATTATTTATATTTGCAAAAAAAAAAAAGTTCACTAACATTATCAGTGGACCTCAGGGAAGATGATAAAATTATAAAAAATAAAATAAAAAGAGTATGTCATGTATGTCTCTTTAAAAATCAATACAATGTCCATGATATTGCTTAATATTATATTTCCAGCTAAATTATTGTGAATATTCAGTATGTTGCCTAGCCTCTGTCTGCTGAAAAAGCTAAAAGAAATAAGCAAACAGAAAACAGAAGGGCACTTTAATGTCTTTGGTAACGTCCTTGCCATTGGTTTCCCTTTGAGTAAGGATGAGTGGTTGCTTAATGCTCATTATTTAATTAGTAATTTAGGCCCCACAGTGTGGCTAACTGCATGTGTTTCTGATTTGATCCTCCATTGAGACTGCTGCCGTTCCTCACAGCGTGTAAGCCTTGTGACATTAGACCGAGTGGCTCACTTAAAATAACCATAAGGGTTTTTGTTTTTATATATATTCATGTGTCTGTGGTTGTCAGAACTGTTTAAAGGGGTTATCCCAAGAAGTTGTGCATGTCTGATTTTGAAAAATCACAGGGAATTTCAAAGACCAAGATGGACTGGTTTCAGTGTGATTCAACGACATGCCATTTTTGAAAAACCACATGAGAGGACAAAGGACCGAATCCACATGCTTAATTCTATAGCTATCTCCTTTCCATTTAAAACAAAATAAAACTGAAGCTTTCCCATGCAGATTTTGCAAAAACATGTCAAACTCTTTGAAGTTGTTTTTAGATGGCTTATATTTATACAGACTTTATATATTTAATCTGCAAATGGCCAATGCTTGTCAATTGACTGGGGAATAGTAACATTTTGGGGGGGTTTGGTTTTTATCGATTTTTGGAAATAAGTTTCTTAATTTTTCAAGGCAAAATTCTAAAATAGATTTTTTGCTTGGCTTTAAAACATTATTCAAATGACAAGAAACATCAAGTATTGGCACATTTACAAAGTAATCGAAAAATTATTTGAAATGAAACAATACCTTATGAGTCATTAAAATGAGCCACTACTGTGGAGACAAGTAATATCTCAGCTACAAATTTTGGCTTGTTACTGTTATATTGTACCTCACCAACCACAAGCATAATGAATATTTCAGTGTGCATTCATCTTTGTAGTTTTATACAAACTGATGACTTATCAGTTATGACTGATTTCACAACCATGTAGATAATGGGAAAACTCTTATGTCTCACATAATCTAACCTCTCAAATGCACATCACTGGATATACAGTGAGATCACTATTTGAATAGTTAACAACATTAATATGTCCACGCAGGTGTGATTGTAGGAACATGCCAGTGGGATCATGTACATGCTTATTGTGTCATAGAAAAAGCATGAGAATGTGGAGAGATGCGGCAGATTCAGTGTCAGTGATTCATCCTGCCCAAAGGCTTTCGTTATAAACATGCCCCTCTCCTAGACACATTTCAAAAGGAAATGTGAACAAGTGGCAGCAAGCATGTTTACAATTCCGAGGTGCGTGCTATCAAACTGCCATGCCGGGAGGGAGTGTAAAGGTGAAGAATTTCTGTGCCACTAGCGGCACCAAATGGAATTGTTCAAATAGTGATTGTCTCCATATAGGTTATTCAAAGACTCATACTGCTCCCTTTCTAGGCCTTTTTGTAACATGTTGCAAATAAACTAATGCTTATGTTGTATTTTGTTTTATTTTTTAGCTAATGCTAACGTTAGCAAACCTGGTAACCAAGCTACTCTCGGCTGTCTTTCAGGATTTCTGTTTCTGATTTGGGCTCTAGTATAATTATTATGTCATTATTATGACAAACTAACCTTTTTCCTACTAAGCAACAGGTAGTGCCAGCCCAAATTCATGCCATTGGTTGAGCCAGAAGTTGACATGTCAGACCTCTCAAACAAAAAGTCTGTTTGACAGTGCTAGTGTTTGGCAGTTTTTAGTCTTTGCACATTAAACTGGGATAGGAGAAATTTCATATTTAGATACAAAGATATTTCATATACTTTTAAATACATTTAACTCTGAAAAGACATACACTAGAGCTTCTGATGACAGAATTATCAATATGAAGGGTAAGCATTATGCTATGTAAAATCAAATTTGTATGCTATGGGAATATTTTTAGGGTAATTGTTTGAAAATATATTTTAGTCTAATTTCAGGACACATCTTTGTAATAGTTTTTAAAAATTCATGAGCTTCTATTCCAGCTTATTAGAAAAGCTTTGATATCAGACACAATAGCATTGAATAGCTTATTGGCTGAAGTGATCTCATGTTTTGTGATACAAGCAGTTAACATCAAATCAAATCCCTTTATTGTCACTCAACCATATACACCAAGTGCAACAGTGGGTGAAAGTAGATCCGATCAACATAGCAGTCATGACAGTGATGAGACATATACCAATTTACAATAAACATCATATTTACACAACACAATATGCAAATAATAATATACAATATACAGTATACAATACATACAATATAGAACACACATTCACAATAAAAATATGATAGTGTATATGTATGTGTGTGTGTGTTGAGGGCAGTGCTGTTGCCGTACCAGGCGGTGATGCAGCCAGTCAGGATACTCTCTACAGTACTGGTGTAGAACCGTGTTAGGATGTGGTTATTCGTTCCAAACTTCCTCAGCCGTCTCAGGAAGAAGAGGCACTGGTGAGCCTTCTTCACAACGGCCTCAGTGTGGACGGACCATGTGAGTTCCTCAGTGATGTAGACACCAAGGAACTTGAAGCTGCTGACTCTCTCCACCGGTGCTCCATTAATTGTGATAGGGCTGTGTTCTCTGTCTTTCCTCCTGAAGTTCTCCACAAGCTCCTTGGTCTTGCCACTGACCATGACACCAGCATGTCAGAATGTGCACCTCCTCTCTTTCATCATTGTCAGTGATCAGACCTACCACCATCGTATCATCAGCAAACTTAATGATGGCATTGGAGCTATGTGTTGCCACACAGTCATGTGTGAACAGGGAATACAGGAGTGGGCTGAGAACACAGCCCTGCAGTGCTCCAGTGTTAAGGGTCAGTGATGAGATGTTGCTGCCCATTCTAACCACCTGGTGTCTGCTTGACAGGAAGTCCAGGATCCAGCTGCACAGTGAGCCGTTAAAGCCCAGAGCATGGTGTGGCACGGTGGAGGGCGGGACCGGCGCGTGATTACGCACGCCCGGTCCCGTATCAGGCTAATTGAGCCGTCAAGAGGGATAAAGGCCACTCGCAGACGGCGATCGAGAGAGAGAGCTTAATCAGCAGACATGTCTGCTGTCCTATGTGTTTGTTTTAAGTTCTTCATTAAATTATTATTTATGTTGAAAAATAAATAAAAAAAAAACAAAAAAAAAAAAAAAACGTACTCGCCGGTTCTCTGATACGCCGTAGCTCATTCCTCAGCCACTTCTCCACCCTCTACAGGACAACAGCCGCGCCTCTCCGGGCAGATCGGAGGCAGTCCTCAGCCCCTGGCGGACGGAACGCCCCGCCGCGTTCCCGGGGTGTCGAAGGGGCCTCCCCCCGCCCCTGGCAGCGGTTCTCCCGCTCCAGGCGGTCAGCGGCGAGCCCCTCCCCGCACGCGGTCAGCAGTCTCCAACCCCGCCGCGTTCCAGCGGCTACTAGGGGACTCCCCCGCCCTTGGCACGGCCCTAACCGCTCCAGGCGGTCGGCCAGGAGCCCCTCCTCCCCTCGCGGTTGGCGGCCATTCCTCCGCGTCCAGGTGGCTGGGCTCCTCCGTCCCCCGGCAGATGGCCGCGGCTGCTCCATTGAGAAGTGGCGAGAACTCCGCTACGGCGTATCCCTCTTCCTTCCCGGGCTTTCGGCACCAATGTAAAGAAGATCATTTTCATGGGCAAGGAAGAGGCGAGAAACCGGCTTGTCAACATAAATAATAATTTAATGAAGAACTTAAAACAAACACATAGGACAGCAGACATGTCTGCTGATTAAGCTCTCTCTCCCGATCGCCGTCTGCGAGTGGCCTTTATCCCTCTTGACGGCTCAATTAGCCTGATACGGGACCGGGCGTGCGTAATCACGTGCCGGTCCCGCCCTCCACCGTGCCACACATGGATTTTCACATCAAGCTTGGAGGACACTATGGTGCTGAATGCTGAGCTGTAGTCCACAAACAGCATTCTCACACTTTTGTTTCTTTTTCCAGGTGGGTGAGAGCAGTGTGTTGCGAGATGCAATGGCATCATCAGTGGAGTGGTTGTTGTGATATGAAAACGGTACGGAGTTCTGTGAGTCAGGCAGCACAGAGCAGATGTGATCTCTGATTAGTCTCTCAAAGCATTTGCTGATGATGGGGGTCAGAGCAACAGGACGCCAGTCATTTAAGCAAGTGAATTTGGATTGCTTTGGTACAGGCACAATGGTGGACGTTTTAAAGCATGTGGGGACTACAGACAAAGAGAGGGAAAGGTTGAAAATGTCTGTAAAAACACCAGCCAGTTGGTTTGCACACGATCTGATGTCATGGCCCGGAATGCCATCTGGACCTATGGCTTTACGGATATTCACCCATCAGAAGGATCGCATTACATGCACTACAGAGACGGAGAGTAAACTAACCTCTGTAGCTCCGTGAGAGCTCTCTCCGTGAGGGTGGTGTTATTTTCTTCGAAACGAGCATAAAAAGTTTTTAGCTCACCTGGGAGAGAGGCAGCAGTGTTCACGGTGGAGTTTTTATTCCCTTTGAAGTCCATGATGATAATAATTCCCTGCCACATGCTTCTAGAGTTGGTGGTGTTGAACTGTCCTTCAATGTTTTCCCTGTACTGGCATTTGGCTGCTCTGATAGTTTTGCGTAGGGCTTAATTGGCTTGTCTGTGCATTAGGTGCTGCACGAACATTGCTATTAATCCATTGTTTCTGGTTAGGGTAGATCCGTATTTTTTTGGTCAGTACAACATCCTCTATGCACTTCCTGATTAAACACATTACGCTATCAGCATATACCTCGATGTCGTCATCATGCGGTCTGCATGATCAAAACTGCAGTATAGAAAAAAGCAGGATAGAAAAGTCAGTTTACATTTTTAATAAAATTGTGATGTATAGAATGGGATGAAATGAGAAATTTAGAAATGGCTAATCCAGATGTTTGCACTAAAATACAGCAACAAATACACTAGTTAGTTTTTGTAATTTTTACATTGCTCTCTTATTGCACATGCACATTTCCTGACCATGAGGCAATGAAGGCACAATTTAAAAAGGTGAAGCATCACGTGCTGTGATCTAATTGAACACTCTGAAGTGAACATATTAGCATGAGAACAGAAAGCTGTAGCATTTCCTATGCTTATGTGCTCAGGTCAGCACATCACCTGAAGAAGGGGAAGGTAATCATGGCCAGGTGTACTTGCACATAATGGAAACCCTGTCCAAATGTTAGTGAGATGGACCTAAAAGCTCCTAATGTGTTGGTTTGAGTGGATTTCTTAAACATATTTCTGAGCCAGGCTTCCTGAAAACAAACAAATCACACTTTTAAGATTGTATTTACTTGCGTTGTACTTTTGCCCATATTTATTTGTTTTGCAGATAATTTCAGCCTTAGGTGTGCTACCTATTTTCTTCTTTTCATACAATGAAAATGAATTGTGACTTCTGTGTTCCACAGAAGAAGGAAAGTCAACACAAGGGCAAGTAAATAAATTTTTGTTTTTTGGGTGAACTTTCCCTTTAAGAATATTTACAGCTTTTTACCCTTACTTAAAAAAATATTTTGTAAACTGAGTGGAAGGACTGAACTGATGCACTTTCCATGTTTTCATCCTTGCTCATTTGGAGGGTCCATAAATTAGAGTAAGAAAAACTTTAGCAGCACCTGTTTCTGACAGCTTCAAGAGAACTCACTGTTTGAGAAGCACTTAATTAACCTAAATATGTCCACAGCCATTACTGTGCATGAGTGTTATCATACTTTTAACACAAATCTGTCTCAAATATGAATTCAGGTTGATCAAATGTCAGAATAGACACTTCTGAGATGATGGGAGAGAGTTTTGGACATGGTAATGGGCTAACCAGTAAATAATTTGATTTTTTTTTCTATTATGGCTAAATTATTGAATAATATAAGGACCTCTTTTTGATGAAAATCTTAAAATCATACACTGCAATGAAGGCACATATGGCATCATCCTAATTGTACTTCATATGTACAATGCATGAAATGTTTCCACTCTAATTGTATCTTTAAGTCACTCTTTCCAGAGGTAAGTCATTCTAAAAAGGAGGTCAGGAGGAAGGCTCCTAATTGTCTACACTCATAAAATGAGATTTTGTTTTTATTTAGATGCGTTGTCAAGTTAAAAGTGCTGTTAGCTATTTTTTTTATTTTTATGGAAAGGTATGCAAAAACATTTAATTCTCCCTAAAAATATGAAATAAGTGTTATAAGATATCTCATCTGTCTCTGTGACAGCACTAGATTCTTTACACAGCAAACAAAAATGTGTCCGCAGGCTATGGTCTCTAATGCTTTCTGCCTGCCAGTTATTTTGAACATTTGTTGAGGTGTAATGCCATTTTTATGCCATGTTGCTCATAACAGTTGTCAGTTGAGTACGCTATTTTGCTGCTGTTGTTTTTTACTACCGCTTCTGCTAGATGTCGGTCTCAATAAAGCTCATTTGGTATAATTTAAGTGTGGTGTTTTGGATAGAGGGTGTGTGGCTAATCCAACGGCTCAGCTTGTGTTAATTCTAAAATGGCTAAATTTGATTAAAACACCTTTAAACAGAACTTAAACTGTTTGAAAAATGCATCTTGAGACAACTGCGTTCTGCTCTATTCGTGTCTAACTTTTTTTTTTAGTGCAGAGACACACCCCTAAGGATAAATATCCCCTCCTTTTCTGTCCTACAGCCCCATGAGGGCAGCCGGATCTGGAAGATGCATATGGTGAAGGGTCAGGATGGACTGGGTATCCAGATCACTGGTGGACGAGGTTCCAAACGCTCTCCTCATGGTATCATCGTGGCCCATGTGGAGGAGGGAGGGCCCACACAGAGGTAAAAATCTTGCATTCGCAAAGGTTTTCATTTGCTGCCGTGGCAACGGTAGGTGCCGTGGTGACACTGTTCAATCAGCATCTCATGCATATGCAAAAGTCAGGCAGTCTTGAGTGCAGTCCACGATACTCATTAATCTTCAAAGCCATTTTGACGTCCTTGCACAGACACTTGAAAATTATGTCTGCTGCTGTATACACGATAATGACCAGTCTACAAGGTATCAAAAGCTTAAAGGGATAGTTCAATTCTGTCATAATTTACTCACCCTCATGTTTTTCCGAACCTGCTTGACTTTCTTCAATGTAACTTAGAAGAGATGTTAGGCTGAATGTTAGTAACTGACAACATCAGTCACTCTTCTCTTTCATTGTATTGAAAAAAAAATACAATGAAAGTCAGTGGTGACTGAGGCTTGCCTCACGTCTCCTTTTGTTTCACTGAAGAAAGTCATGCAGGTTTGGAACAACATATGATGAGTATATACCTTGTACTTATTGAATTTGTGTCTACTGAATATTTTAACTGTGCAATGTTCAGTAACGTGATACAGAAGCAGATACACATGGACAAAAGTATGTGGGCACCCCCTTCTAATTAACGGGTTTGGCTATTTTAGCTACAGTCATTACTAACAGGTGCATAAAATCAATCATACAGCCATACGATGTCCTTTGGGGAAAGTTTTTAGAAGAATGGGGTGTACCAAGGACTCTGCACACACAGTGAGGTCCCTAACCCATCCGCCTCAAGGTTCGACATGTTGTGCATTCTGAGATGCTATTCTGCTCACTACAATTGTACAGAGAGTTTTGCTGTAACCTTTCTGTCAGCTTGAACCAGTCTGGCCATTCTCTGTTGACCTCTCATCAACAAGGCGTTTCCGTCCACAGAACTGCCGCTCATTAGATGTTTTTTGTTTTTGGCACCATGTTGACTGTTCCACCAGCAATCATGCCACGGTCAATCATTAAGATCACATTTTTCATTGATGGTTGATGTGAACATTAACTGAAGCTCCTGACCTGTATCTGCATGATTTTATGCATTGTACTGTTGCCACACGATTGGTTGATTAGATCATTGCATGAATAAGTAGGTGTACAGGTGTTCCTAATAAAGTGCTCAACGAGTGTAAATCGATATATTGGCAATTTCTCTCCAACTTGGCTCTTTCTCCACCCAGTTGTGGTACAGTTCAGATGAAACATCAAATATGCACTGGTGCTCCTGCCAAATGTTCCACAAATTTTTTGTGGAACATGGGGTAAGCAAAATACACTTGTTTTCCCTTTGAAATAAGTTTATTTTTCTTACCCCATTGGCAGATTTTTTTTCTTCTTTTAAGTATAAAGTTCACTTAATTTAATTAGATTTCTCTCAAAACAAGACTTAAAATCTTATGCCAGTTTGCTTGTCAAGTAAATAAATCACATTTTAAGAATGTTTAGATATTTTTACTTGAAAACAAGACAAAAATTCTTGTCTTGAAAATCATTTTCTGCAGTGAAGGTAGGTGGAGCTCCAGGTCACACCTTCCGATGTTATGGACCAATGACAGTAAAATGTTTAGAAGCCGGTAAGAATTTTTCCTAAAAGTTCACCCCAGCGAGCTGTTATTAAGCACCAAAACAAAAGCAAAAACACCTTCTTTTTGGCCAGATTTAATTCTAAATTATGTCACACCCTTTCATTCTTCGATTTCGTAGGAAGTATATCTGGGCCTTAAGTTTTTATCTCTCTTTCATTAGGCATAATACTTATAAACTCTAAAGTGTTTTAAGCTAACATGTTAGGGAATTTGCTGACTTGCTTCCCTTTGTTATTCATTAATGCACACTTTGGCAATGTTTGGAGAATGGACAAACATGATGGTGAGCCAAAAAGCTGAAATTAACCCTCCTTGCTTCAGAACACTGAATTACTCACCCTAGGTTACATTTCCAGTTAAATGGATCCATTCAGAGAAAAATGAGTCTTTGTGGCTTTGCCTTGGGATTGTTTAACAGACCGAAAAAATTAATCAATATCTGAATATGAAAAGAAGATATGTTGGAAAATACTGTACATACACAGCTTCCTCAGAACCCCCACTGTCAGAGGCGGCTATTTTTGGAACAGCACTGGGATTTATTTTTGCAATTTAACAATAAAAACTTTTCTCCCACACAGCTTGTAATGGGGCTATTTCTGAGAAACATATAGACATGAATCAAGTACATTAGTCGAACTGGCTGCTTTCCAAACCTTTCTTTCTAGTTAGTGAAGCACAAGAG
The DNA here is from genome assembly GCA_032164185.1 of Moxostoma hubbsi. Lineage (NCBI taxonomy): Eukaryota > Metazoa > Chordata > Actinopteri > Cypriniformes > Catostomidae > Moxostoma > Moxostoma hubbsi. Next base: position 1,490,767 of record JAVLUX010000218.1, read on the forward strand.
GGCGGTAAGATCAGTACTATCATTGCAACATGATGTTGATAGTTATGAAGCTTCCTGTTCTTATATAACATCTAAAACTGACATAACCTCAGATTCATTCGTCTGTTAGGGAAGCCCTGAGGATTTAGTCTTGCAAGAGGCATTATGAATTAAGGTTTTGAATCATTCTCTCTTCACTGCACACTGTTCATCGACTTGATTGTAATGAAGCCTCAATTGAGTGTCCACACTAGAATGATTCTAAAAAGTCTAAGCATATTAGAAAATGAACAGATTTAGCACAGAGACAGAGATGCCTTTGGGTTTTTCATGGCTGTATCTAAACTTTATTTCCTAAATAATGTTTTATTTTCTAAAAGTATGATCAAACGGATGATTTCCAGAGTTCTATGGTTATTACATCATTTGTGTTTTCGTCTAGACAAATAAATAGAAAAATTTTGTGTGTATTATCTGGAAATTATTATACACTTTTAAATCCCAAGAGTAGGTCACCCCTGCTTTCGTTTTGGGGCATCATGTTTAAAATTTAATGTGGAATGAATTTTGTTGCATTCTCTTGATTCATATACATATATTAGGTTTTATTCCTCTGTCCTTTAGGGGGGTATTTACTATCCGATTGAATAAGCACATTCCATTTACACCTGGTCACATAAATGTGTCTCCGCCAAACAGATATAAAACGTACTTTAATTCCTACGATGTATGCAAATAAAACAGAGGTCACTTCCAGGATTATGCCAATGCAGGGCTGCAAATTTAAAAGATCGAATTCATTATTTGATTCCAAGTGACTTTGCCCAGTGCACGTGTGTGTTTGTGTGTTTGAGTGTGCTGTGTATTTTTTCCCCACTGGCCTTGTCGTAGGTAAGATGTGTCATGCAGCTGCGGTTATTGTCAGTGTTAGATTTAGTTTAGTCAGCGATCTGTATCCTATAATGTGCATCCATTTCTTGATTTGTTATGTATTGCGAGAAGCGAACGCTATGCAATTAATCGGTAGCAGCTGTTATGTTTCGCAATTTCCTCATACTGACGTAGCGCTGTTTGGGCGGAGTAAAGTTTACATATTTAGCTTGAACAGCCAGAAGCATTTACACTGTACCGGGTTTAATCTGGATTGAGTGATCAGATTTATTCACTTTATTAGAAACACCTGTGCACCTACTTATTCATACAATTATCTAATCAGCCAATCGTGTGCCAGCAGTGTAATGCATAAGATCATTCAGATACGGGTCAGGAGTTTCAGTTCAACAAAATATTCACATCAACAAAAAAAATGATTGTTGATGCCAGATAAGCTGGTTTGAGTATTTCTGTAACTGCTGATTTCTTGGGATTTTCACGCACAATGGGATCTAGATATTACTCAGAAAGGTGCCAAAAACAAAAAACATCCTGCGAGTGGCAGTTCTGTGGACGGAAATGCCTTGTTGATGAGGGAGGACAATGGAGAATGGACAGACTGGTTCGAGCTGACAAAGGCTACGGTAATTCAGATAACTGCTCTGTACAATTGTAGTGAGCAAAATAGCTTCTCAGAATGCACAGCATGTCGAACCTCAAGGCAGATGGGCTATAATAACAGCAGAAGACCACATGGTGTTCCTAATAAAGTGCTCAGTAAGTGTATAGCTTCCTTTTATATTTTAGGAAGTGGATCCCTCTTAAGGGTATCATCATATTTGGGGGTCTTTGGCATCAAAAAGTTTGAAAACCCCTGAAAACCCATTATCCATCAATTCTCTACCGATAAATGTCCCATCCTACATTTGATCTTGCTGAATATTGTGTTTTGCTGTGAAATACATCACATTGATGAAGAAAAATGGTTTGCGAAGTCTTTTTGTGTTAACTGAAGTCAGCAATTTCACTTTAATAGCTTCAAGGTAAAAATCTGGGGAGTCTACAGCATTTTCTTTAGGAGAGTATAACCTGATCATGATTTTTGTGGTTATTTTTTTATTTCAGAGATGGACGCCTGAAGGCAGGTGATGAGTTGCTGATGATTAATGGTCACTCGCTTGTTGGGCTCTCACACCAGGAGGCTGTAGCTGTGCTCCGCTCAACTGCTGGACTGGTGCAGCTGGTGGTAGCCAGCAGGGTGAGTTTCAATTCAAGGAAAGAATTGTGAGTCTAAGCAAACATGGTTTTAATTCCTTTATTTTGTCTTGAAAAACAAGCCTATACATAATCAATAACTGTGTATTATTGTAAGGAAGTGACTTCACACACAGATGATGAGCTGTTCTTCCTCCATTCATTGTAAGAGTTCTACTTCATATAAATTCCGTTAACTATTCCAGCACATAAGGATGTCACGACCGGCAGCTTGTAGCAGCTAAAAAATTGAAGAGTTGAAGAGAAACGTTGATGGGCTTGCTGCTTGGCTTTCTGAGATTAAGTTAAAAATACTCTCAGGCTGCTCAACTGCACACAACATGCTCTCTCCAACTGCTCTTCCTTCCTTTCCCAGGATGAATCCGAAGTGGACTTCCACAAGTACCCATCCACCAGCCTGCCCGACTTAGTGAGCACGTGTTCGGGTCCGGATGTCTCACCTTCCCCTGGGGAGAAGGAGAACATGGAGCCGGACATGGAGGACGTGAGGGCCATCAGCCTTTCACAGCCCACCCAGGACTTGGTACGTACGCATGCTGCCTATCAGCCTGATTATCTGTCACTTTCATCTTGTGCTGCCTCTACTGCCCTCGCATACGCAGCTGCAGCAGACTGCATTCCTTTGTGTCTGTGTGTTTATGATTAAAATTCGGTTTTGAGTAAGGGTGGGCAGTATTACCAAAATCTTATAACATAATATGAGTAATTTTTTATCAAGGTATATATCAAAATATAGTAATTTTTTGCTGGGAATTCAACCACAAAATGTTATATATATTACATAACCATTAGGGTATAATGGTTCTCTGTACAAAAACAAACCGTATGGTATGCCAACCACGTTTCGGTAAGCATTTGCTCCGCAGATCTCTAGTTTAATAACACATCTGGAGCTCAAGGTTTGGTTAAAGGTTAAAATGCCAAATAGACATGTGCAGTTGTAACCTCTGCTAACGCTAATGCTCCGCTAATGCACATGTATGGCTGTATGGACACACTCCGCCTGCGTTTCACGTGGGCAGGGTTGGGGAGTAAGGGAATACATGTAACGGGATTACATATTTAAAATACAAAATATAAGCAACTGTATTCCACTACAGTTTCAATTTAAATAATTGGTTATTAGAATACAGTTACATTCAAAAAGTATTTTGATTACTGAAGAGATTGCTTTGCAATTTAATGTCATTTGTTTAATTTAATATTTTGTCTATTCAGTTGGAAAACATTTATCCATATAAATGATGTAATTCAAAGAGCCTTTGAAAAGTTCTTAAGATGTGTTACATTAATTCGGGCAGACAGAGAAGTCTGAAGTATGTTTGGAGCAGCAGAAATAAAAATAAACTGTGTAATTTGTCATGTAAATGTGCCATATTTATATTTAGATAATGCTAATTCTAGCAATTTTACATAACCTGTTACCAGACTCTTATCATATATTTTTATGACAAGATCAAAGCCCCTGCGTCATTTATGTCTACTGTATGGGAACTTTTTATTTATGCAGTCAATTACAACAACGATGGTCAAAATACATTTACAAAACAGGCCCTTTTTGCAGACATTGCTTGACGCAAGTGCCGTATACTGGTAATACATCGAGATTTGATTAGCTATTTATGCTGACATCACCTGAGAATATATAATGTGCAGTGCGCACAGAACCGCAGGTGAGCCCGAAATTGCTCACAGACACAAAGGGTGTCTTTCTTTAAACAGGCACTCAGTGCTAGTTCAGACAGACATAAAACAAGAACTAAAGTGCTTGGAGTGTTCATATCCATCGTTATGTTGCCCTTATTACGTTGATGAAGATGTGGGATTTGCCCATATAATTAAAATACGAGTCATGTTACGACGTCCATTCTCGTATTCATTTTAATAGCATGTTTATTTCTTCTATAGTGATGGACAGATTCTGAACGTTGAATATACGTTGAGTTTGAAATGCACTTTATGTTGATTCATGTCACGTAATAATGCAAGTATTAAGTAAAATCAGTTAGTAATTAGAGAATTATTTCAAAAAAAATTTTAGTTAAGGAACCTAACGAAAATTAACCATGGTTAATTACTATAGTAATATTGTAGTAACCATGACTGTAATAAAAAGGACCATTGTCATCATGGTTTTCTTTGAAGAAATCATGGTTTTAATAGAATTAACCATGATTTTATGTAGTAATACTGTAGTAGCCATGACTGAAGTGGGGACTGCTGTCACCATTGTTTTCTTGGCAGAAATCACAGTTTTGATACAATTTACCATTGCATACTTTAGTTTCCATATAGTAACCTTGATTTTACTATAGTACTGTAACCATGACAGTAACGATGTTAATTCTGTGTTTACTATGACTTTACTACAAATGTTTTAAACTATGGTTACGATAGTAAAACCATGGTGATTTGAAGTGAAGGCAAATCTCTTGAAGTGTCCGTTACCAAATAGAATATTCTTTCTTTGGATTTGGCTGTAATATTTATTTTTTCCTGTACATAACAAATACCAAACCATACCGAAACCGTGACCCTAAAAATGTGATGAAAACGGTCGAAATTTAACCGATACACCCCTAATAACCACGTAGTAATGTAAAAAAAATTATAAAATCCAATAATCTTAGTGTTTCATAAAAATAAAAGTTTTATGTTTTTTGTTTCTTGTTTTGTTTAATGCATAAAAACTAAATCAGTCCATTTATTATCATCTAAGCTGCCTTCATAGTTTGATGAGTATATTGTCATTTTCTGCTTTGTGCAGGATTTTAAAAAAAATTAAAAATTTCCCCCCAAATTTGGAATGCCCAATTCCCAATTGGGTCCTCGTGGTGGCGTAGTGACTCACCTCAATCCTGGTGGCGGAGGACGAATCTCAATTGCCTCTGCATCTGAGACGTGATCTTATCACGTGGATTGAGTCCGTTTATCTCTTGTTTTGCCAATATATATATATATATATATATATATATATATATATTTATATAATACACCTATATATAATACACCATGGTCCTGGAGGAACGTTGTCTCGTTTCACTGTGTACTGTACTAACTGTATATGGTCGAATGACAATAAAAACCACTTGAATTGACGAATGCCACTGTTTACTAAGCAGCCATTTGCCCTGCATTTGTCGATCTCATCACAGATAACAAATTATTCAGTTGTTCTGCACATGCAGCTGTGCATCAAATCAGTAACACCACAAAGTGTTAATGTTTAATCATACAAGTTATAGCATTGTGCTGGTTTGATGATCAGAGATGACAACATGGCTAATGCTGGTCATTAACTTCAATGGCAATTCAATTGCACACTGACAGGACCGCCAACCTAACATATTAGGATCATACATTTTAAGTGTTTTGTTTTGTAGAGCATTCCCCATGGTGCTTGGTTTGAGATCTTGTATGGTGCAGAGTAAAGTGGGTCATTCCCCACCGCCCCCACCACATCTTTACTGCGCACACGTTCTTTGCATTCAGAACAAAAATGAAAAAGAGCAGCCTTCCCTGCTTGCCATCTAATTAAATTTACATTCCGCAACTCATGTTGATAGTAGTGAATTTGGGGCTGTAAAGCTTGTGTCTGTTTTCCTGTATAATTGATAACTTCTAACAGATGTTTTTTTTTTGTTTGTTTGTTATCTTCCAGTGTCTGTGTCAAGTTATTTATTGTCACTTTTCAAGCTTTCATAAAAATAGCAACCAGGACTATTTAGATACTGTATATGGTTACATTTATTGTACTGACAATTAGCTCCGTTTCAGAATCTAATCAGCTGCCAACAGAGGCTACATTTTAAGGCACTATAGGCATGCAACTGACTTGAAGACTATTCCAAAAGGCAGGCAATTAAATGTTGCAGCCTTGCATAAGATACCTAGTTTCTAGGGCAGCATTCATGTATCCTTCATGGAGAAGGCAATCCCAGCACACATTATGCCGAGTTTAGTGACAAAATCAATCCAAGATGACAGACAAAGCAAAATAAATGTTCATTATAAATATTTTTAATTCCAGACCAAAAAGTATTTGAATAAAATGTACTATTTTACCCAATATTTGTACGTTCTGTATATACTTTTTGCTTACTATAATATCTTGATGTTAGCTTAACAACATTCTAACATCAAGCTTTATTGAAATCGAATGCAAGTCAGGTCTCCTTCACGCTTTACATGATTTGTGTGCACTGATGATTTGAGTGGCTGCTATGGGGTCATTCACACCGAAGAGTTTTGCCTCGTCTGCACTGTTTAGAATTTGTATTTCTCTGTTAACAAGTGCTAGATGGATGTCTTAACTGCAGTGGCATGTCCAGCTGTTTTTTTTTTAGCGTCTCACGCAGGAGCGCTGTGTATTTTAGACTCTGTTTCAGGTTAAAAAGAATGTACATTTTTTAAACAAGTCTCAAGACACACTTGTCCTCTTGTTTTTGTTGTGCTGTGCCGAGCTCTTTCAGGGCAAGAACGCTTTCAGTCTAAACTAGGGTTTCCGTTAGCAGGTAAATACAGTACAAGTTTTTGACCGTTACAACATCCCAATGTCTGACATTCCAAAACTGTCGACACAATGTCCGATGAAAATTTCAACACAAAGTGTCAGCAACCCTTTCAGTTGATGCCACAAGTATATAGTATGACACCATTCCAATGATGACAGCACTTCATTGTCACGAAGGTTAACTTTCCCGATAGCTTTCAAAGTTCTAATCTGCAATTACAGCAGGTTGTATCCCACACACTGGCAAAAGCAGCCTGCGTTATTCCCAGGGATGTGAGACGGGAGCAACGCAGACTGATTTTGCCAGTGTGCAGGATACAAGATGAGAAGCTTTTAACTTCAGAAATGCATTAAAACAGCCTTGCATTGCTGTCTTCTGGAGAAGGACGACACCAGGCTTGTGTGCATCTCAAGATGTAGAGAAATGCTACACACATTTGACTTCACGTCGGCAGCCAAATGCTTCTATGCTATGTAAAATCGAAGGAAAATAGTCAAAGAGAAAGCAATTAGCCAAGGTAAAAAATTATGACATGGCTTAATGATTTTTGTTATTTTAATATTTCTTTGTGTAAATAAAAGATTTGTGGCAAATATGTGGCTTTGCCCTCTGTATACATATTTTTTTAAATAGACACTAATTCCATGACTGATAATTAATTTTTTTTATGGAAAAGCAGCTATAATGAACAAACGTTTATTGTTCCTTGTTATTCGATTGTGTCATTATTATATAGCACAATATGCATAGTCCATCACATTATAGCGCAAAAGAAACACCAAAATGAGATGACAGATTTTTTTCCAATTTATCTGGTAAACTTAATCATTGCTGGCTACATTGGCAGGAACCAACATTTCTTAGCTGAAACTCTGGTCTAAAAAGACCATAAGAAGATTTTCAAGGTCACTTTTGAGGTTCCATGATGGTTAGGAAAGTTTTTTTATGTTTACTGCCTTAGAAAGCAGTAATCATAAAAAACTCACTAGGTTTTGAATTACAGCATATATGTATATATATGAATCGTTAATTCAGTGCGATTTATTTAATTAAAAATAACGCGTTAAAAAACTTAACGCAAATAATCACAATGCCCCTGGATTGTAATAAGGAAGATTCCTGAGAAATACAAGCTTGTAGTACCACCTGATTACTCCAGAGGGCAGTAATTGAAATTTCAGCTGTATGAGCAAAGCGCAGTTTATACAGTGAAGAAAACAACCAGACAGCACAAAACAGACATTCTTTACGTTCTTGCGTTCAAAACATTTGATGGAGCACAAATTCGAACTAAAGGATCTCAAGTTGTGCTCTTAAGTATTACACTATATTTAACTTGACACAGTGTCCTAAATATATATATATTTAAAGATAACTATGTAGAATTATTTCATCTTTATATATTGCATTATTGTTATATGAGGGGCTTTCTCAGCAAATATTTGTATATGCGATTAAATGCGATTAATTAATCGGGACATCATGTAATTAATTAGATTAAAAATTTTCATCGATTGACAGCCCTAAAAAAATGTTTTTTTTAAATATATATCCAAATTTATATACAGTATATACAGTATCTCACAAAAGTGAGCACACCCCTCACATTTTTGTATGTATTTTATTATATCTTTTCATGTGACAACACTGAAGAAATGACACTTTGCTACAATGTAAAGTAGTGAGTGTACAGCTTGTATAACAGTGTAAATTTGCTGTCCTCTCAAGATAACTCAACACACAGCCATTAATGTCTAAACCTCTGGCAACAAAAGTGAGTACACCCCTAAGTGAAAATGTCCAAATTGGGCTCAATTAGCCATTGTCCCTCCCCGGTGTCATGTTAGTGTGAATGAGGAGCAGGTGTGTTAATTTTGGTGTCATCACTCTCACACTCCCTCAAACTGGTCACTGGAAGTTCAATATGGCACCTCATGGCAAATAAATCTCTGAGGATCTGAAAAAAATAATTGTTGCTCTACATAAAGATGGCCTAGGCTATAAGAAGATTGCCAAGACACTGACACTGAGCTGCAGCACGGTGGCCAAGACCATACAGCGGTTTAACAGGACAGGTTCCACTGAGAACAGGCCTCGCCATGGTCGACCAAAGAAGTTGAGTGCATGTGCTCAGCGTCATATCCAGAGGTTGTCTTTGGGAAATAGACATATGAGTGCTGCCAGCATTGCTGCAGAGGTTGAAGGGGTGTGGGTTCAGCCAATCAGTGCTCAGGCCATACGCCGCACACTACATCAAATTGGTCTGCATGGCTGTCGTCCCAGAAGGAAGCCTCTTCTAAAGATGACGCACAAGAAAGCCCGCAAACAGTTTACTGAAGACAAGCAGACTAAGGACATGGATTACTGGAACCATGTCCTGTGGTCTGATGAGACCAAGATAAACTTATTTGGTTCAGATGGTGTCAAGCGTGTGTGGTAGAAACAAGGTGAGGAGTACAAAGACAAGTGTGTCTTGTCTACAGTCAAGCATGGTGGTGGGAGTGTCATGGTCTGGGGCTGCATGAGTGCTGCCGGCACTGGGGAGCTACAGTTCATTGAGGGAACCATGAATGCCAACATGTACTGTGACATACTGAAGCAGAGCATGATCCCCTCCCTTCAGAGACTGGGCCGCAGGGCAGTATTCCAGCATGATAACAACCCCAAACACACCTCCAAGACGACCACTGCCTTGCTAAAGAAGCTGAGGGTGAAGGTGATGGACTGGCCAAGCATGTCTCCAGACCTAAACCCTATTGAGCATCTGTGGGGCATCCTCAAACGGAAGGTGGAGGAGCACAAGGTCTCTAACATCCACCAGCTCCGTGATGTCATCATGGAGGAGTGGAAGAGGACTCAAGTGGCAACCTGTGAAGCTTTGGTAAACTCCATGCCCAATCCTTCACTCTAAATGTGATCAGGTGCTCATTCATGGCCTCTAAAACAGGAGGTGAGTTTGAGCAAGGCTTAATGACTGCTCTCCTCTGTATCCAGTGGCGTTTCACATAGCACGATGTGAGAACAGTGTGGGGGCGGAGCTTAATCTAATTTAATCTACACCCTCATTTCCAATTTGATGACATTCATTTCAAAAGTCACTTTCATTGTTCTAAACATCAGTTAATTTTCATTAATATAATTCTAGTGTTATCATTAATTTCCCCCCTTTTGTTTCTTTCAGTTTAATTTAGTTTACTCTCTAGTAACCTTGGTTAAAATAGACCATCTTAACCTCATTAAACAACAGGAATATTTCACTTCGTTAGTAAATAGAGAAAAACTTGTAATTAGAAGCTTATTTGAAATTATCAGGTTTAGAGAGCCTATACACATTTTTCCTATGTCCTGTGATGCTTGGCGTGAAATGTTGTCATTACTACCATTGTCAAGTAAACACAGCTGTTGTTGCGGCGTTGATCCATTCAGTCTTTTCTTGCCTTGTTGGGATTTTGAGGAGAGCCTGTATGATTTCATGAGAACATACATAAATCACTATATTGGTGTGTTACGGAACGATAATAAGCTGCAAAGAAAGCGTGAACTGACATGCTGTTTCTCCCTGATGCAGCTGAGATTTTTTTCTAAGCACAAACTCAACTTTTCGAGCAAAATTAACGAATGTTTTAATGGAGTACCTGTGTTAGTTCAGCTTCTGATGTGTGTGCTTGTCATCTTGTCACCCTGCATGTTCAAATCAAACAGACACACTTTTTGAAGTTGTCAGATTGGATGGTTATTTTCTTTTAAATCCACACTCAAGTTTAAACTTTTGTTTAGCAGGTGATTGACTGGGGAGAGGTGGTGCTTCGCTGCCATCAGGGACACATCAGGATGGTGTTTTAAACCTCAAATGCAATGTGGTTTTTGACTACCTCTGTGTGTGTTTTTGTGATCCAATCACAACAATTTTGCACCCCTTTTACAACTATATTTAGCGCTGACCATTTGCGATCAGATCATCTGAAATGTGTCTTTTTACGAGCTGTAAAAAAACAGGGTATAAAATGACTGCAGCCAGAGCTAGGGAATACTATAGAATGACTTCCAGCCGAAGTCCCTCCCACATTTGTTTCCCAAGTAAGACCCCCAGGAAAAAGGTGGATAGAGTTTCCTCTCATCCAGTGTGTGTTTGAATTGTGCATTCTCTTGTCTTGGATTATCCCTCCAGGCTCCAGTCTCTAATGAATGACAGAGTGGGAGTTCTTATAGAATGATAGAGACTGAAGGAGGAATAACATCATTCACCCATGTTCCAGTTTACCATGATTCACTGATCTGGTACTTATGCCAAAGGAAGTGGTTCCTGTCATGAGCTGTGTTTGTTTTCATTGTAATCTTCTTGGCCAGAAGAGAAAAATGTGCTGGTAAAAAGCAGACAAACACAGATGCTGTGATTGCATTATTTTTCAAAGGGCCTGCCTGCCTCTGGCGTGTTTGGGTGTTTTTAAGGCATCTCTCCGCTATCAATGTAATGAGAAACAGCTGTTAGAAATTATGTCAACGAGCCTGACGAGCCACCACTCCCTCTCTCCCGCAGACAGACACACACAACCATGCCCCATCACTACATACCACCACCACCAAAAGAAAGTCAGCCACAGCCATCTTCGCCCCCGATCTGTGGATCAATTGCCAGGTACGAATGGGTGATCTGTGCATTGTTATTCTTCATGCGGTGGAGCCACTGGAGTGGGGTGTAATCTGAAAAGAGGGTGAAGGCCCGCCCTAGCAGATAAAATCAGAGGGTGAGGACTGCCCACTTGATCGCCAAACACTCCTTTTAAATGATACTGTACTTAGTTTCCCTCAGTAAGAGTTTATGACTAATGTACAGCATCGGTCACTCCTCCCCCTCCACCACCCCTCCATTCGTCTGCAAAATAAATGGGAGAGAGAAGTTTGGAGCATAAAAGAGTGGTCCCCCCACAAAGTGCAGATTTCACTTTTAGAAAAGCCTGTTGGCATGACTCCGTCCACTGTACCAGATCGGGAGCCCACTTTCGAGAGTGATCAGTCAGCAGGCTGGTGAGGTCAGAGTAACTAGGCACAAACCTTTGGTAGTAGCCAGCCAGCCCAGAAACTGTCTCACATACTTTTTGTTATTGGGCACCGGCAAGCCTCGATCGCTGCGGTTTTGTTAATTTGGGGACGCACCTGCCCATGGCCCAAGTGGAACCTCAAATACCGAACTTCCACCTACCCAACTGCGCAGTTCTTTGGGTTGGCCGTGAGTCCCGCCTGCCACAGCGATCTCAGGACAGCTCTCAGATGTTGCATGTGCAACATCTTTTTTATCCATGAGACCCTGGAAAGTGGTGGGGGCCCTGAACAAACTGAACTGAAGGGTCATGAATTGGTGTAAACCAAACGGTGTGGAAAACGCATTTTTATCTCAGGAGATTGGAGTTAAGGGGATCTGCCAATAACCCTTTGATAATCCAGTGTTGAAAATTGAGCCGCGCCCAACCGATCGAGATGTTTGTCAATCTGGGGCATTGGGTGTGCGTCAAATTTAGACACAGCATTCACTTTTTGATAATCCACACAGAATCGGACCATAGGTTCAAGAACCACCAGGCTGGCCCAATCGCTGTGTGACTCTTCTATTACTCCCATCTTGAGCATTGCTTATAAGTCTTCCTGAACTACCTTTTTTGTGTTCAAGAAGGCAATGGGGCAGCTATGAATCAACACCCACGGGGTTGTCTCAATGTGGTGCTCTATGAAGTACGTGCGACCAGAGATAGGTGAGAACATGTCCGCGAATTCCGCTTGCAACTTGGAATTATTATAATTAACCTCTGTGAGCTGCAACGGTGAGAGGTGGTCTCCACACAGGACCGATCACAGGTGAACTGATTAGGTTTGAGCATCATCTCTGGCCGAGCTCCGCCCTCTCAGGAACTACCGTCGCCAAGGCCACATGGACCTCCCTCCATGATTTTAGGATGTTGAGATGCTAAACTTGACATGTTCCGCCCCTATCCATTCGCTTAACTTCATAATCTAAATCTCCAACTCACTGTGTGACCTCAAAGGGCCGTTGCCACTTGGCGAGTAATTAAGAGCTTGAGGTGGGCAGACAAGCACTTTATCTCCTGTTGCAAATTCCTGTAGTAGAGTGCCCCTGTCATACAGCCGGCTTTGACATTCCTGAGCTTGGAGTAAATTCCCCTGTTAACTGACCCAAAGTGTGGAGTTTTGCTTTAAGATCAAGAATTTACTGAATTGAATTTTTACTGTTTGAAGGTCCCTCCTCCCAAGCTTCCCAAATGAGGTCGAGCACGCCGTGTGACCGATGCTCATATAGCAGCTCGAATGGGGAAAACCCCGTGGAGGCTTGTGGGACCTCTCGCACTACAAATAACTGTGGTTCGAGTCACTTATCCCAATTTCTAGCATCGTCATGTACGAACTTATGGATCATGTTTTTCAGGGTTGTATTAAATCGTTCCACCAACCCATCATTTTGTGTGTGTGGTAAACACTGGTGCAAATCAATTGAATACCTAACAATTTTTACAGTTTGCACTCCCCACTCGGGAGATTATTCTGAAGAGTGCCACCGCAACACTACATGCTGAGATGTTGCGTAGAGGCACTGCTTCTGGGTATCGCATTGCATAGTCCACCTGAACTAATGCAAAGTGATGATCACGTGCGGTCCATTCTAATGATCTGATAAGCTCCATACCAATTCTTTCAAAGGGTACCTCGATTAATGGTACAGGGCGCAATGGCACTTTTGGGGTGGCTGGTCTATTCACCAACTGACTTTCACGGCACACCACCTGCAGCCCAAAAAAAATGGGGCTTTATTCGGTTGTGTTCTTTCCTATCCTAAATGTCAAAAAGCGCTTCCCAATGGCTCTTTGAGACTAATAACTGGGTTATATTTTCTTTTGTTTTATTATCCTGCTTCACTCGATACAACCTATCTTTGTTAATTGAAAAATACGGGTATGTGAGTGCGACTACAGGCGAAACTGTTGACCATCGATTACTCTCACTTGGTCAAATGAGTGTTTGAGGGACTCGTCATGTGACTGCTCTTGAGGGAAATCACCTCCCCCCTTGATTCATCTTGACACAGAACAGACGTTGGTGGCCCTGACACTGCCTCTCCAGCCATAGCATTGCACATCACACATCAAGACATTATTTCACAGGACCTATTTCATTTTGGGGAAAAAAATGCTTGTATAATGCAACTATTTCCTCTCACCATTACGTGCCTCTCACTAGTCACCACTAAGCAGCATAAGGCCTATATTTAATAATATAAAATATTATTATATGTAATATAATATTTTTAATTAACTAATTAATAACAATTGCAAAGCGAATCATAGGACAAAGTGTTCGACATCAAACTTTTAAAGTGTATGTAAACGTACTGACTGACAGCGCAACAGAGATATGTGTTTCTTTTTCTCCTGCATCAGAGTTAGCATGTCATAGATAAATCACAGAGATGAAGGTATGTATCTTGATGGGAGTCTCTTTAAACCAAAGTTGTTCCCATCAGTCCCATGATCTTGGGGCATTTATATGGATTTACATTTGTGGCACAATTCTCCAAAATGCAATTTTTTTGCGCACAAAAAGGTATTTTGCACTCGCTCAGTTCAACTCAGTTTTGTAAAGCTATGTATGTTCTTGCATGAATTCCCTTTCGGCAAATGAAAATTTATTTTGCGTATGAAAACTCGCTCTTTCCTCATACCCACTCTGTGTGTGCTCATAGCTTTGACTGCTCACTTGATATTTTAAGAGCATAAAAAAATGGTGCCGTAACTTTTTTTGCTTTTAAATATTGCTGGATCATAGTACGTCAGAAATGGTCAAAAACAGTTAAAGCCAAACAGGTTAAACTTGAAATCCATATTTCTTGTTTATAGATGCCAAAATGCTAAAGTTATTACTATGTCAATCATCACAGATTTGAGAGTGTCTTCTGTATTCTGTACATACATACGGAACAATCATTTAGAGGATTCACTCATTTAAGTGCAGTTTTCACTTCCAATATTTTGCAGTGTGTACATGGCCATTGTGGTTTTCTGTTCAGTGTGCTCTTAAAATTATTTAAAGTAAAATTAAACGAGGAGAGTGTAAATAGACCAATTACTTTTTCAGTTTGTTTTCCTCTTTCACTCTGACATTCCATAACCAAACACCTGTTCAAACTTTGTTTAAATTTGTTCCTTTTCTGCGGCCTGCAACTACATAAGAAGGCAATGAACGGTTGATATTATGTGGGTGTCCTGTGCTGACAGCGTTGGGTGTGACTCCAGAGCAGCAGCCTGTTCTGAAGTGACAGGCTCAGTGAATTTGATGAGACATAGGAAGGACGGGGGAGGAAATGTAAAAAAAGAGATGCAGTGGAAAGGATCTGGAAAAAGAGCACAGCTGTGACTGTCATGTTGAGTCCTGTGAGGCACGGACGTGTGGGGTTTGTGGAGGCCCACAGGCTCACCTGCAACAAACACAATAGTGTAGCTCGCTCATGCAGGAGACAGATCTAATTTCTGTCAACCGAGGGAAGGGCTTCCTGTTTGCATGCCTGAAAAGAGAGCAGTGGAACTTCCCCTACATGTTGCTGTTTAAACTTGTTTCAGGACACAGGAGCTGAAGCTTGGTCCTAAAGCTCAGACAGTTGGTAAAGGGAAACTATTTAGTTTTATTTTTTTAGAGCAGCCAGGGTGGAGCAAAATTAGGAAAGTGCTGATTTTCAAACTAAAACCTAGAGTATTCTGTAATTCTGTGAGTTTATCTAGGAGAGTTTAGGATCAATTATGTCAGTCAGTTAGGTTAAATTTTACCCATGATCATTAATAACTTTAGATATTTTGCTAGTAGGGGTGGGAAGCAGCAGGGATATGGGTCATGCATTCTTTTACTCATTTCTCATTGATCTTCATTGGAATTTGGTGCGTTGTGTAACAAAATACTGAACTTCCTACTTCATCATAGATGTAAAATAGAGATTTCCTGACTTAAATACTAGACAACTGTTACAAAAACATATGCAATACTATCATTCTTACACTCAATTTATACTTAAAAAGCCCCTAAAAATTAATCTTGCAACTTCATCTCAATAATAAAAAATAAAAAAACGCCTTCAGAGATAGTTTACATACATGGACATCCACACCTGCAAAGTTGGTACGTACGTAATCAATGGACCTATTAAATTAAGTTAACTTAATGACATTAATATCCAGTTTTCACGCAAGTGATCCCCTCTGCGCTAGTCAGTTCTATCTATCTATTAATCTAATCAGTTGCAATTTTTCGTATTGTGGACCATCCACATAATTGGTCTGTGCTTATCCATTTATTTGGTTAGTGTATTTATCAATTCCCATAGTAAAGCATAGATGGCCCTATTTTACATGCAAAGTCAGTTGACATAGCCAGGAAGTCTTGGTATTTTTGTGCGAATCTATGCGCAAGTTGGTTTGGCAAAATAACATGCAACACACCAATGGGCTGAGTCAAGTGCAATTTAATTCTGAGGTTCTTCTCCGGCACCTTCTCCACCCTATTATATAGTCCATTCCCTGTCAAGCACCAGTGATATAAACAAATACCTCACATTCATAAGAATTTTGTAGTGTAAATGGACTGAATGCAATGAATTAGAATAATAGAAACATGGGCTTACGTTCTTTTATGCATTAACTGTGTCTCTGTTTAATGTCAGGCATATTTTTATGACAGTGAGACATTCCTTTTATACACATGGAAAATATGGTTCTCGTCAGTAATTGGATTTATGCTCCTTTAAATTATAGAGAATGTAGTATTATTGAATGAAAGTATTATTAATCATTTTCATCTGCTGACACACAAATCATGTCTAGTATTAACAGTGATTGTATCGGTATTCACTTCTACCTGTCGATTTTGAGTTTAGACATGGAACTGAGTTTAGAGTTTGCTCTGCAAGCAGACCAGCTATTGAAACATCTTAGCGCAATGACCTATTTCTCAGGACAATAGAAAATTGCACCACCTTATTTAGATACAATATACACCCAGTTTGTATGCATACACCCACAGATAACACAAAAACTCCCACACTGTGTTGTGCACTGTCATAGTGCTTAACGTGGCACTTAACACACTCGAAAATAGAGCCCAGAATGTGAAATAAATTATCTTGGTGAAAAAGAAAATCTCATAAAATATAATTACATTTGCACATTATAGGCCACAAAAAAAATATTAAATACAGAAAAAAACTCTTATGTTTTTGTTTTTTAGTAGCAAAGCTGAACAGTATACACATTCATTGGTTTAGTTTAGTTAGAATTCCAGATCACTTGAGCAAAGGCACAATCACACGACACATTTCCATTCCACTTTTCCAAGAAACCTCTATGAGTACCTTTCTTTTCACACACACATGATTTTTTATCTCCCTCTGTGAACATTCCTCCAGCCCTGCACAGTGAAGGACAAACAAATGGTCATGGCTTACATATTTAAGACAACACAGGTCACAGGAAATGGAAAAATGTGTACTCCATTTACTTTCTCCAATTTGTTTCAAGGCAAGTTCCCTAATTCCCTCTGCCTTCTCTCGTTAAGTTTACAGAGCTTGACAGACTGGAGGAACGTAGCAGGATTGAGGGTCCCAAGGAATATTGTCGTAGCCCCACACCTATGAAGTTCCGCAGCAGATCTCAAGGTCAAACATGTCCAATTGTATCATGTCAAAACACTGCTGAGCATGAAAACTTTGTAATTGGATTAATCTGTATTGGATTGTGGCCAAGGGTGGCTGCACCATTTCTAATTGCTTTATTATAGATTCTTCTACCATGTGAGGGTGTACTGAACTTATGTTTTAATTCTGCTTGTTTAATCAGCAAAATAATTTAGAACTATAAACATGGTTCCCACAGTCATAGAATTTCTAAAGTGAATATGCATTTTTGTAGTTATGCTTGGCTATTATGTAAAAATCCTTACCATGCAATCTGACTGACTGAAACAATTTTAAAAGTTCATTGAAAACTTTTGGGAATGTTTTATAAAAAAAAAATATCTGTTTATCCCTAACAAAAGTTTCTATCATCCATATTGCTTTTAATTAATTTTAGATTTATCTTCCAATTCTAATGCAAATAACTGAATAAGATGTCAGTCAATGCATTTACTAAGTTAATGTCTTGATTTCATTACGATCAGGTGGAGGGAGTCGTCTGGAGTCTGTCGGCGAAGACGATGAACTAATCGTGGAAAATGGTGATACAGGATGTGATATGGCTGAAAAGCCAGCGCGAGGAGGACGCAAGCATTCTCTTCCTCAGCAACTGGACACAGTCGGCATCCGACAGGTCACTACTGCATTCAGCTAATTTCTTCACCCATAAGTTACAAGATAGATGCCCATACAGTGCGTAAATTTTTTGGCTTATTTTCCATCAAGCCATGACTGTCTCACCTTCCAAAGTACCTAGTTCTAATTCCAAAGGTTGTGACTTAAACATTTTTACCCAAAAAATAAAAATTTTGTGGCACAGCCACTTTAAAGACAGATCCTACCACTCTTCACCAGTTTCTTTATTTACATGAGGCTGGAAGGTTCCTTTGGCTGTGAGTTTTTCAAAAGTCTCAACCATTACTCAAGCCCACATATAGATAGCATTACCGGTAGTGTGTAAATGAATCTAATGAAATAGCCCCAATTTGTTGCCCCAACACTGACCGAATGCCAGCACATACAGCATTTACTGCATTTACATTAATTTAGCAGATGCTTTATCCAAAGTAACTTACAAATGAGGAAAATTGTCATTGCTACAAATGACTGAACCTGCTATACACAATTTAAATAACTCTTATTTTATTGTCTCATTGTTTATACATACCTTTTTATCATCCTCTTCAGGAATATCAAATTGTGAAGAAATCGGCTCGTTCCCTGAGCACTGTTCAAGTGGAGTCTCCATGGCGACTGGCACAGCCATCCATAATCTCCAACATTGTTTTGATGAAAGGACAGGGCAAGGTGAGGGAGGTCCCACAGCCAGACAATGCATGCTAACACTACAAGGGTTCTTTTTCTGTGGATATATAACATAAAAATATGTAAATCTACAGTTTACATCATTTATAGATCTTGGTTAAAACTAGATCTTTGGTATTTGATCTTGATTTAGTTTATTTATTTTGTGATAATTCATGATTTTTACTTCCTGGTTCACTGCAAAAAATCATGGTTACACTTTACAATAATGTTCCACTCGTTAACATATGTTAATGCATTAGGTATCATGAACTAACAATGAAGAACATATATTTTTTTACAGCATTTATGTGTTAATGCTAGTAAATAAAAATACAACTGTTCGTTGTGTTAATTCATATTAGTTCATTGTGCATTAACTAATGTTTTACTTTAATGTTTTACTAATGTCAACTTTTGATTTAAAAAATGTATTACTGTATGTTGAAATTAACATTAACCAAGATTAATAAATGCTGTTTAAGTATTCTTAATTTTTAGTTCATGTTAAATAATGATGCTAACTAATGTTACAAAATGGAACCTTATTTTAAATTGTTACCAAAATTTTCTTAACTGATTAATTTTCTTAATCAGTATTTTTGGCTTTTATTCTGGTAAAATTATCTAAACATCCTTAAAACAAGATACATTTAATTGAGAAACAACATTGTTATGAAATGTTGTATTATGATGTATGAAAGCAAGTCTTAATATTTTATGGAATTTTCAGGTTAATTATAAAGTTAATCTTGTTTTAAGGATTTATTATTATTTTAATTTTTTTTTGCAATATTCATGTTGTAGTGATATTGATAAGGATATAGATCAGAAAGATAAATAGAAACCTCTGTGTAAGGACCTTTTCATGTACCAGAAACAGTATACATCAGCACCTGTACTATTGTAAACCCAGGTTCATAGAAATGTATGACTTTGAATGTGTCCAGGGTCTGGGGTTCAGTATTGTCGGGGGGCAGGATTCAGCTAGGGGGAGAATGGGTATATTTGTCAAGACCATTTTCCCCAATGGAGCAGCTGCAGCTGACGGGCGGCTCAAAGAAGGTAGGCACACACTCCTGGGCATGATACAGTAGCTCTAATGCATTTGAAACCATTGGTCATCAAAGCAGTCGGACCTCAATGAATCCAAATGGCATGAAAATAATTAGCTTTGCTTTCATAGTCTCTGGCTTTTATCATATGATTTTCATTCATATCTCTATTTTCCATTCTCTTTTTTTTCTTCCTTTTTTCAAAATTAACATTTAGTAATCCCTTTACTGTTCCAATCCTGTATTTTTTCCTTTTGCCTTAAACAGTAGGAGATATTGGCAGAAGTGTATAGTCATTTTAAATGCCAAGCTCCAAAAAAGAAATAAAACACCATAAAAGGTATCATAGATGTAGTTGATATGATTGGTGCGCTTTATTCCAAGTCTCCCGAAGTCATACGACACCTTTGTTGGAGGACCAAACCGTTATTCACTGATAAACTTCTGCTCCTCCATCGCTTTGATGATCGAACACATGACTTAGAACCAATGCCATTTGGTGGCATTGACGTCTATACTGAACTGAATTATTGAGCGAAATTAACTGGGTGAACTTTTCCTTCAACTCTTGCTTCTTCATTATGTCTCTTTCAGGCGATGAGATATTGGAGGTGAACGGAGAGTCTCTCCAAGGCCTCACGCACCAGCAGGCCATTCAGACCTTCAAGGTAAACTGCAACGGTGCATGAAACCACAGAACAGAATAAATCCCCCGCCTTCATCCAGATCATTGAACGCAATTCCATGCCCTTGAATTATAAGCAGTTTGTAAAGAAAGGAATTCCTGGAAAAGCATAGCCTCTTGCTTTCAATAACATTGATTCTTTTTGGTTTTCTTTGACCCAACAGAGTTGATGTACAGTAAACATATTCAGTGAGGATTTAAAAGTCTAAGACCACAGAAAAAATCTGGAATTCAAAATCTAATTAAAAATAAAAAAGTTATAGGGATTTTTAGACATTTAAAAAAAAGATATTTGGACCCCCACTGTACGCTAAATTTCAGCAGCAGCTGGCTTCTTGGCATATTTTCCCCATCCATTTTCTCAATTTCAGCAACTGAAGAAGGGAGTAGTTACCCTAACTGTGCGGACCCGTCTGAGAAGCCCCAGTCTTACCCCTTGTCCCACGCCTACACTACTCAGCAGATCCAGCTCTCCAAACTCAAATGCCAGTGGTGGGACAACGGCCCATCCTAGCTTTGATGACGGGGACTCTCGTAAGGGGCCGGGTCCCAAAGATTGCATTATCATGGAGGTTACATTAAACAAAGGTACAATTGTTTTTATTACAAACAAATTAAGTGATTTAAAGAGATCTGTTTGTAAAATTAACAAAAGCATGCTGAGCTCACTCATCCTCTCCAGGGTTTGAACCTGTAGCCTTTAGGTTACGAACCCTTATCTTGAAACACTACAGTATCACCATAGTAACAGTTCTGCTAATTGACTTTTTATATATGCTTTTGGTAAATTTGACAAAGTTTATTGTTTTGGCAAAAATAATCTTTGATTATTGCAATAGACTTCAGCATTCAGCACTTATTTTTATTTCTCTGGTTATGTAATTGTTCCATTATATGTCCAAATAAACTGTCCTGCCAAACTGAAACTGTTATTCTTGGATCGTTGTGAGAGGCATTCTCATTAGGCTATTTGTGTTTCTTTAACATATTCAATTCAGGGTCACCATATATTTCTTTGACATGTATTATATTATTTCATTGTGCATGCACATCTTTTAAATTATGACTTACTTAGGGCCAGTGAGTAATCTAAACTTTTCACCTCATCACTTGTGTGAAATATCTCAGGAAACCTTAAAATGTTTTCATTTTTTTTCAGGATATCTGAAATACCTTTACTTTTAAACCAGTATATAATAAGAAAAGAGAGTCTTGCATGTAGTGAACTAAACCTTTTGGCAATCCTATGTTTGTGTGAATCAGAGCCAGGTGTGGGTCTGGGTATTGGTGCCTGCTGTCTAACACTGGAGAACAGCGCTCCTGGGATCTACATCCACAGCTTGGCACCAGGATCTGTTGCCAAAATGGATGGTAGACTCAGGTAGGTTTTTGGTCAGATTAGTGCCCCACACATTTCCACATTTCTCATATATAGTAGCTAGAGAAAAGTGAGATTTTGCTCAAAGCAAATGTGCCTTTTTATTTTATGAAAAGTTAGAAACATCAAATATGTTGGCTGTGATTGTGTCACGGCAGGCAGCATTTTGGCTTTCAGTGTGGACAGATAGGGTCGGGAAGGTTACTTTTAAAAAGTATTCCACTATAGATTACAGAATACATGCTGTAAAATGTCATTTGTAATATGTTTGATTATTCAAGGTAAGAAAAATAATCTTGATACTTTGGATTACCTTTTTTAACACTGGCAGATTTTTTTCAATTGTTTTGATTATAAATAAGTGAACAAAGTAAGAAAATGCACTTCACTGTAAAAATACATTCTCTGAAAAATAAAAAAGCCTAAAAATCTTTTGCAGTTATGCTACTTAAGTAAATGTATCTTATTTTAAATTATTTTTATTGTATTCTTATTTTTTTTTACAGGAAAACAATATTTAAATTCTAATTAAGAATAAAGCTTTTTCAATACATCTTTGCACTAATATCAAAGTTCTTACTAGAGAAAATAGTTATGCTGTTTTGTGAATTTTCCTTATAGAATTCATTATAAAATATAATTGCGCCTGGCAT
The DNA here is from genome assembly GCA_032164185.1 of Moxostoma hubbsi. Lineage (NCBI taxonomy): Eukaryota > Metazoa > Chordata > Actinopteri > Cypriniformes > Catostomidae > Moxostoma > Moxostoma hubbsi. Next base: position 1,513,204 of record JAVLUX010000218.1, read on the forward strand.
GTAAAGGCAAGAAATAGCATTTTACCTTAGCATAAAGCTAAATGATCACATGACAATTTACACAAGATTAACTATTTTTGATGCTCCAAATGTCAAAACCCCTCAGAGTGTACACGATGACACAATGATATGTGGATTCTGTTCATAAAATGAGGCTGAAAATATATTATTTGTAGCTTTCTATGTGATGTTAAAGGCTACATTGGTTAGCATTTCTTGTAAAAAATAAATAAATACCCTAAATCCATATAAGCCATTGACAAGGCATGGAATCATGCATTTAATGGATTCATTTGTCAAAGCATTTCTAAATGTTTTTGTAAAGTTGTAGAAACACGATGTAGCTATTCTATTAAGCTCCCAAGGGAAAGTTCCTCAATGACGTCATACCCACCTTTTCACTTCAACTGTGTGAAAGTGCTCGTATGAATGAAGCAAATCATAAGAAAGTATTTCACTGCTGTTCAAAAGTTCCTCAGATCGCATTATTTATCTGCATAAATGTTTTCCATCTGAATAGACTAAATATTAAATGAAACAAATTACAATAAAAGGCGAAGTAATCTCTTTAGTAATAAAAATACTTTTTGAATGTTAATGTATGTAACTGAATGTAATGATTTAAATTGTAACTGTAATGGAATACAGTTACTAATATTTAGGATTTGAAATGCATAGTGCCGTTACATGTATTCCATTACTCCCCAACCCTGTGGACAGACAAATGAAATGGTTAGGTCATGGTGTTATTCTCCTTGATGGCTATTGCAGTTTCAATGTTTCATACTGCATACAGTATGTTGCCATCTATAAAAGATACATCTACTTAAGAATGAGTGGTGTTGGTTTGTCTGATGATTTTTCATCTTAAATTCTTCACTTGCAGTTAATTAAGGAAGGGAGAGGCTGGATTAAGACCCCACGGGGAAAACAATCACATAGATCTTTATTTTCCCAATAGAGCCCACAATCTGCGTGTGTCTGTGCAAGTGTTTGCATATTCCTCTTCATTTTTAAAACATCCAATAAACCTAATTCTGTCTTGTTTGTTTGTATATTTGTTATGATGTTTGTAATATGTGTGTGCTTTTGCCAGTTAAGATTAAACTTTTTGACTGAAAAAAATGAAACCCATGAATGGGGACTCTATGTCAAAAGATAGACTGAGGTCCTGATTGTTGGATCTGGTGGTTGCAGCTGTCTGAAGGGAAAGATAAGCAACTACAACCAACTGCAAACATATCATTTACAACAAATGCAATTTGTTTGTTTGTTTTTTCACTTGAATTCAACATTGACACCTTACCTACTCTCACTGAGCACTTTATTAGGAACACTAAGGTCCTAATAAAGTGCCCAACGTGGTCTTCTGCTGTTGTGGCCCATCCCCCATCTTGTGCATTCTGAGATGCTATTCTGCTCACTACAATTGTACAGACTGGTTATCTGAGTTACCGTAGCCTTTCTGTCAGCTTGAACCAGTCTTGCCAATCTCCATTGTCCTCTCATCAACAAGGCATTTCTGTCCGCAGAACTGCCGCTCACTGGATGTTGTTTGTTTTTAGCACCATTCTGAGTAAACTCTAGAAAATGTTGTGTGTGTGAAAATACCAGGAGATCAGCAGTTATAAAAATCATCCCATCTGGACTGAGACCACATTTTCCCCCCATTCTGATGGTTGATGTTAACTGAAACTCCTGACCCATATCTGCATGATTTTATGCATTACACTGCTGCCACACGATTGGCTGATTAGATAATCGCATGAATAAGTAGGTGTACATGTAAATTTCGAAAAATAAAATGATAAATTTCTCAGTGAGTGTGTATAAAATCGAATCTTTATTATGTTTTACAGTGGAGACGACATTGAAAATCTGTGATTCAAAATCTAATTTAAACAAGTTTAAGGATTTTGAAAAGAAAAAATAAATCGTTATGTTATGATGTAATATTAAAAGTTGTGACATTGACCATGTTAACTCCTTTATAGCATAATGTGGATCAAGTTTTGCAGAAACTTGTGCAGTCCATGCCAGCTTGTGTGCTTGTTGTCATTAAAACCAAATACTAATAAATTCTAAAATTCATGGTTTTATCAAATACTTGATAATAAAGGTGTGTGTGTGTGTGTGTGTGTGTGTTTCAGTCGAGGAGACCAGCTCTTAGAGGTGGATTCTGTGAGCCTGAGACATGCAGCCCTGAGTGAAGCCTATGCCATCCTGAGTGAATGTGGACCTGGCCCAGTCAGCCTCATAATTAGCCGACATCCTAACCCCAAAGTAAGAACCAAACATACACACATACACTACCGTTCAAAAGTTTGGGGTCACTTGTCTGAAATGTTTCTCATGATCTTAAAAATCTTTTGATCTGAAGGTGTATGCTTAAAAGTTTGAAATTAACTTTGTAGACAAAATATTATTCTGCCAAAACATATACATTTATTTAATTACAAATCTAAAATTTCCTAAAAAAAAAAAAAGTTTTTGAAATGGATGACTTGGATCAAAATATGAAGAAAAGAAGCCAATAAGTGCCCAACATAGATGGGAACTCCTTCAATACTGTTTAAAAAGCATCCCGGGGTGATTCCTCAAGAAGTTGGTTGAGAAAATGTCACGAGTACATGTCTGCAAAATCTAGGCAAAGGGTGACTACTTTGAAGATGCTAAAATATTACATAGTTTTGGATTTATTTTGGATTTTTTGGTCACAAAATAATTCCCATATTTCCATTTCTATTATTCCATAGTTTTGCTGACTACTATTATTCTAAAATGTGAAATAAATAAATAAATAAAGAATGAGTAAGTGACCCCAAACTTTTGAACGGTAGTGTATGTATCACCATGCTTGCTTGTTTGATCTCAATCCAACTATAACTCTGATCTAACTCTTGTAAAAAGAGACAGTTTGGAAAACGAATAAGTTTGGGAACTCAGCAGGGCTGGACTGGGAAGAGAAATCGGGCTGGGAAATTGGGCCCAAAGTGCGTCGGCCCACCGTGAAAATGCCCGATATGCCAGATTACCAGTCCAGCCCTGGGAACCAGTATAAAATGGCTTAAGATCAGTGTTTGTTTTTTCAAGTTTCGTGTTTTAGTCATAGTTTTAGTCAGTTTTAATCTGTAATGTAATGTAATGTAAAATAATGTGCAAAATGACAAAAACACATCAAACTGTAGTAAACCAAACGTTAACTTTTAGAAAAAGTTTTTAAAAAAATCGAAATTTAAACTTCTATAAAATATTAACGATACAACTACTACTGTCCATGTTTCGAAAATCTGAAAGTATTAGCTACTTTTCAAGTTAATGTATTTGGAATCCTTCATGCTTTAGAGATAATAATTTTTTTCTGTGTTTTAGTTAGTTTTGGATACTGCATTGAGTGCAAGTGCTTTTTTACAGAAACAGCATATTCACTGTGCAAGTTGCGCATTCGGTCTAGCACGTAACTTGCTTCAAGTTAACCTGTTCCAAGTCTGTACAGATGTAAATGGTAATATTGCATAGTGATTAATCTCATGTATTGATAAATGATATTGAGTGCAGTAATTATCCTTTTTTAAAGCAGTTAATTTTGCCGTTGTTCAGCTCTTTAGGTTCATGCAGCTTGAGTGGAGAAATATACAACAAAATAAACATTTATTTCTAATCACGAATAGCACGGATAAGATAAAGCCATTTGAGTCTCTCTCGTTAACATGAGCTCATTTCCAGACACTCTTTACAGAACAGCTAGTTTCATCCTGGATTATTGGATTAAAATTTTTGCTAGATATTCTTCTTCTTCTTTAGACGTTTCTACTGTTTGTGCACTGTTAAGTAACAGTTTTATTTTTTTTCTCGTCAGTATTTTCATCAACATAATTTAATTATTGTCATGTAATAATAATATATTTATTTGATATAGCGCCTTCAATCTCAATGTCGCTTTACAGGATGAGAGTAAACACAAAAAAACAATTCTCATCATGTCTTGTCAAAAAAACTTTTGTCAACAAACATTTTCATCTGTAACACTGTTTAAGGTGATCTTAAACATTCTTAATCTTCAGCTCATCTAGCTAGCCTTTCAGCCTGGCCAAGCTGAAAAATGTCCAAAACCCCTGACCAAGTTTGGAGAACAGCAAAGGCCAGTAAACTAGCTTAGACTTTGCTTGTTTGTTTGTTTTTTCAGCAGGGCAACTACTATTCAGTTCAGTTTAAAACTAAATAAGCCCCAAACATCTGTGTGATGATTTGGTCACACTCCCTTCAGTGTGGTTTTTCATTCCTCTCCTCAGTAATAAACACCCTCTCCCTTTGACATGCTGGTGCAAGTGGAAATCAAAAGCACCATCCACCTGCTAAAGTTCTAATTTGCCCATAGCATGAATCATTGAAGCTTGCCAAAAAGTAAACAACATTCATCCCCTCCTTCTGCTAGCAGAGCTTGGTTTTCCTCCATCTAATGAATCAAGATGTTGAGAAATGTGGCCAGGGTGGGGTACAGCAGGAGGTTTTTAGTGGTTAGAATATGCTGACTGTACACGCTGTCTGATAAATGATAGCTAGTGCTAATGTGGCTTGAGAGGAAAAGTGTTAGCACTAGCTTAACACTTACCATGTGACACGAGGTCAGAAATCTGTCGCACTGTGGTCATTAATCACTTAGAAATGATGTTTATGATGTCAGTCGTGTGTTTGTGTGTGGGGGGGGGGGGGGCTATTGCCCCATTTACACCTGGTATTAAGATGCGTCTTGAGTGATCCGATCACATATGGTCACATCGCTGTTTACACCTGGTCAATTAAATGCATCTCCTGTAACCACTTGGGTTCGGATTTAGAGGGGAGGGGTCTCTGATTTCATGACAACATACATCGATCACTATGTCATTGTCTTTTCTTACTTTCTCGCAGTTTATTATCGTGCAGTAACAAAGAAAGCACAAACAAAACAGGCGTGCTGTTTCTCTTAGGTACAGTTGAAATTTCTAAGCACTGATGCAACATTTCAAGAAAAAATAGCCATTGTTTTAGTGGAGTTGCTCTGTTAGTTCAGCTTCCAATGTGTGCGCTTCTCATCTGTGCTTCTGCATGTTGATATCAGACTCACTGAAGAAGATTTGTGAAGTTCTTAAGCTTGTGTATGTATCCGGCTTTTTTTTTTCTCCCCTTTTCTCCTCAATTTGGAATGCTCAATTCCCAATGCAGTCTAAGTCCTCATGGTGGCATAGTGACTCGCCTCAATCTGGGTGGCAGAGGACAAATCTCAGTTGCCTCCACGTCTGAGACTGTCAATCCACGCATCTTATCATCTGACCTGTTGAGCGCATTACTGCGAAGATGTTGTGCATGTGGTGGCCCACGCTATTCGCCACGGCATCCATGCACATGCCCCACCGAGAACGAGAACCACACATTATAGTGACCATGAGGAGGTTACCCCATGTGACTACCCTCCCTAGCAACTGGACCAATTTGGTTGCTTTGGAGACCTGGCTGGAATCACTCAGCACACCCTGGATTCAAACTTGCAACTCCAGGGATGGTTGTCAGTGTCTTTACTCGCTGAGCTACCCAGGCCCCTGTATCCTCCTTTTCAAATTTTCTGATTGGGTGGTTATTTCCTTTTAAAGCAGCATGAAACAGGCAAAGTTTAAACTCTTGTTTTAGCACAGTGGTTCATTGACAGGTAAGTGGTGGCCCTTCTCTGCTGTTTGGGAACGGATACAGGACGGAATAGTGTTTGGCCCTACAATGCGATGTGGCCACATGCATTTTTGACCACATTCGTTTGTGGCATATGTGCAAATTGGCCCAAAACGTTGTAGATCCCATTTAGACCTGTATTTAGCACTGACCATTTGTGATCAGATCACTCGAAACACATCTTAATACCAGGTGTAAACAGGGTCTATGTGTGCAGATAGATTTTTATAAATGACTGTCTTTTATTTTTGGATGGTACAAATATTAATGTTTTTATCTTGGTCCAATGACATATCTGACTTAAGGGTCATAAATGAACTATAACAGTTTTCCTGTGGGGATTTGTAAGTTTAACTGTGTTTTTAAGTGAGCTGTTTATTTTGTTCTTGAAAACCAGGGCATTCATTGGACATTTATCAGTTCTGTAAAATTTCAACAATACAATTTTCCAGAAATTGATCTTGTAAAAGCAGACTGGTATAAACATGCTCTCGATCAGGAAACCAGCATTCTGCAAAAACAACAGTAGATCTGCCTTAAGCAACTTCCTCAATGTACACAATACTGGGCAGCATTTAAAGTGTTCACAGCCAGTCGATGTCACAATATCATTAATGCTCACCATTATGTAAATGTAATCAATATTTAATGTCAAATGCATTAAACGGAAGCAATAACAATATTATTAAGGTGTTCTTTGTTTAATGGGTTAGTTTGATGTCTGAATTATAATAATTTCAATCGTAGTACTATTTTCCAAAGGTTTACAGTGATAAGAAATGGAACCTGGTATGAATTTGACAAAGATTGTAAGAGTGTTTACATTTGAAGAAACAATTTAGAACCAGTGTAAAGCTGATTCTATTCTGCTTAACACACATTGCCACCTGGTGGTCAGTGCTGACATTTACAAAATATGAATTTTTCTTGTTTTAATTGGTAACACAGCTGACCCTTTACAATAAAAATGGAATTAAGGCATAAGCTACTGGTTGGAAACATGAGTTAACACACAGGTGTTTTTCCATGCTCCATGGGATTCAAGTTTTTTATATTTTATATTGCTCATTGCCTCTTTCATCCGCAGGTGTCTGAACAAGAAATGGATGAAGTGATCGCTCGTTCCACACACAGAGATAGCCATTCTTCCCATACATTGGGTAAGATGCTTATCTGTCCTGTCTGCTCTTACTGAAGCCTTGATGGTATCTCTCACAACTTTAAAATGGTTTTTAGCTTTAGTTCATGGGTTTCAGTTTAGTTCAAAGATCTGAAAAGCTCTGTTTCAGGTTTGATTTCTAAAGTTTGGACAACATATTAACAAATCATTCAATAAATGTATTAACAAATATCTGTATTTAAATTCTGACCATCATCTGTGTTCTGATTGCCTTGAGAAACACAACTGAAAAAAAAATATTTGTTCATCAGTAGGGATTACAGCATGGCTTGTTTGAATATGAATCTAGACCATGTTTTGTTTGTTGTCTGTTCTCATAATTGTTCTCATATTTTCTCATGTATGACATATGTTCTCATTATTCTTTGTGCTGTCTTGCACAGGCCTGCCATCCAAGAGTCTATCTCCTACTGTTAAAATCAAACAGGTTGGTGAGGTTAACCCAGCTCTCAGCTGGACCATGAAGAGATTCCTGGAGCCAGCAAGCAGGGTAAACTTGCAACTCAATTCTCAGTACACAGGGAAATTCACTTTATCAGAAGTAACAGATTTACATTAAATTTGAGTTATACAATTTGGCTGTATTAGTTTGCAATTCACACACCCTTTAAGCTGATTTGACTCAGTTGCCAATGTGACTTTCTCTCTTTATCTGTCCCTGCAGCAAGGCTCGCTGAGTTCAGAGTCAGAACTTTCTCAGTATTTTTCGGTTCTCGATGTTCCCAGTCAGTCTTCCCTCTCCGAGACCATGGCGATGGGATCCAGTTATGACGAATTGCTGCACAGTAGCAGGAGCTGTAATACTTCCATGGAGGAATCGGCTGCACCTCAGCCACATGGTAGCACCACTGAATCTCACATGTCATGTAAATTTTCCCTGTGTATAAAAAGATAATTCACAATGTGTTAGTGTTTAGTTAAAGAGAAGTCTTTATTTACACTGCATATATATACAATTTGCTTTCAAATCTGGTAATTAGGACTGACTGGTCTCGCTGTAAATTTGCAAGTTATGAAATCAGATTCATTTGTTCAGTCTGTGTAGTCAATATCTGGTATATTGGTTTCATAGTAATGACTAAAGCCTCAGCACAACACAAAGTTACATAAGAGAGTAGCTGTTAGTTATTATGGAAAGAGAGGATGGTGGCATTACTGTATTTTCACATTATTGCATACTGGCAATACATAGTGAGCACCACATGTGAGCAAATATGAGTAAATTCATAAATAGCTACAGACACCTGGCCTCTTTGTATATGGCATATAATGAGTACCTTTACATGGGTCTTTTGCATTACTCTGAGGTCAGTTCCGGTCCGATTAACATGTATGCATGCTGGACGGAACCAATCCAACATTCGCATTATCTTGGTCTGTTTGTTCGATTTCGCAAAATCATTAATGCATTTACATTACATTTTTAAAAGATGAATTATTGCTTTAGTCTGACTGAAATCAGATTTTTAAAGTGCATGTAAACACACTCATTGAAAACAACCAAAGTCTTTCTAGCATGTCAGTCTACTGTCTGCCATCTTTGGAATGCTCCCGGGAAGCTATTTCCAGTCATGAAAGTGCAGCTCCTATCTACTTGAATGGGGGAACACCAAAATATCAAAAACCGTTCGTCAAGATTTTGATCAAAGAACATTTCAAACCAGCAGTAAAATCGGACAAATTTTTTTTCCATTTCCACGGTTTGTATAGCTAATGCGCATGCACATTCTCAAGTTGAGATGATGTTTGTATCTAAAATGTGATTGGCTCTTTTAACTGTAAGGAGGGACTTCCTTTCTACATACATCGACCATTGGGCGTTCCAATTTCTCCCATCATTTTAATAGAATTGGATTTCAAACCACATATCAGTATTTTTGTAAAAAGTTGAATTTTATGAGTTTTTATTTTGTATTTTTTTTTTTTTTTTACAAACAACTAAATTAATTTGAGTGAAATTAGCCCAAAAACATAGAATTTTACTGCCTGTCTGAACAGAACCTAATTAATTTTCCTAACATTTTCACTATATGCTATATGTTTGTCTCTCCTTTTATCATAACAGTCTACAGGGATGGTGTCTTTAGAGGCTCAGATAGTAGTCCCACAACCCCAGACTGTTGTAAATCCTCTACTGGTTTTGGTCGTGCTGGAGACCCTACCCACCAGGCTAGCGTGGGCAGCAGCCCCAGTTCAGTACACAGCCCTCTTCTCCGCCACCATCAGGCCATCTGCTATGAGGAAGAACCCAGTGATGATGAAAATGGCCTTGAAGAGGACAGCGGCCCCTTCCGTCATCTCCTCCGCAGTGTCCCGGTGGGAGCCCACAACCACCACCACCAGGAGGAAGACTCGGGTATTGTAATAGCCACCTCATCTCTTGATGATGAAAGCCAGGACAGCAGCAAAAGCCACAGACAAATCGACAGCGAGCCAGCCAATCCAATCAACAGCAACTCACTAGAATCGGAGGATGGGCCTAGTGGGCCACCTGGTGCCGAATCTCCCTTTATGCCCATTTGCTGTATGGAACACAACTCTGGGGCAGCTGGAGGAACAAACCTAGGCTTGAATAAAGAGCCTCATCAGGAAGAGCAGGAGATCAAACGCTCACCCAAGCTGGAGCACAAAGCCGTGACTCGTGTGAAGAGCATGATGAGCATCGAGTGCCCCAACCCTCTTCAAAGGGTCAAGATTGAGGAGTCACCATTACTCCCATCAATGACTGCTCAGGTCACGCAGAACAACACACAGCCTCCCTGCAGGCTTCTGCACTGCAAGAAGGGCGAATCCAATGAGCTAGCTGGGGTCTGCACCATTGAGACCATAGTTCTCCAGCGTAGTGAGTCAGAGTCTTTTGGTCTGGATCTGGAGATTAAGTCATCTCCTCTCAAGGTGCTGATTACAGGGCTGAGACCAGGAGGTGTTGCAGAGAGGGTGGGTTGGAAATCAAGTGATGTTTTGGTTGATTTTCATGCTTTTTGTTTTTCTCCCCTATTCTCCCCCAATTTGGAATGCCCAATTCCCAATGGTCTCTTCCCAATGCTCATCTTGGTGGCGTAGTGACTCACCTCAATCTGGGTGGTGTAGGACGAATCTCAGTTGCCTCCGCATCTGAGACTGTCAATCCGCACATCATATCACGTTACTTGTTGAGCGCCTTACTGCGGAGACATAGCGCTTGTGGAGGCTTCATGCTATTATTTACTCACCTTCATTCCAAATCTGTATAACTTTCTTGCTTATGTGGAACACAAAAGGAGATGTTTTAATGAAGATTCCTCTGCATCTTTGCAATACAGTTACAGTTAGATTTTGTCAGTTTGATCACTTTAAAGCTTATTGGACCCAAAAGTATCATAAAAGTAGTCTATGCTGCTCATGTTGTTTTTAATGCCACTGGGAACAAGCTTTTCTCTTAGCCCTCATGAAGGTAAAATGGGCGTCAAGATTTTCAATGAAAATGTAATTCTATGTTTTTCACCATAGCACATGGCATACCTTCAGAAGACTTTTAATATGATGCATGAATGCCACTCACTACTTTAAAGATACTTTTGGGTCCTATTTAAGCTTAAAGGACATAGGGGAATCTTCATTAAAAAAAGACAATCTTTTTGTTTTACAAGACAGTCATACAGGTTTGAAACAATATGGGAGCAAGTATATTATGAATTTTCATTTTTTAAATTTTTTTAAAGGGATAGCCAAAAATCAAATCATTTACTTTCCCTCATGCCATCCTATATGTGTATAAGTTTCTGTCTTATGCTGAATTCAAACAAAGATAAAAAATACAAAGATATTTAGAAGAATATATCAGCTCTGTAGGGCCTCACAATGCATGTGAATGGTGACCAAAATTGTGAAGGTTCATAATGCATATAAAAGTAAAAAAAAAAAAAAAAAGTTAGGCAGGATAAAGGTAATCCATATGACTCCAGTGGTTAAATCCATATATTCAGAAGTGATATGATAGGTGTGGGAGAGAGACAGATCAAAATTACTATAAATTCTTCTTCCTGCCCAGTGGTGATATGCACATGAAAGTGGAGATTTACAGTAAAAAAGAACATACATTTATATCATATAAATTCTGAAGATATGGATTTATCCACTGGAGCTCAGTTATTTATTATTATTTTGTTTTTTTGCCAGTTGTGAAACATATATTTATGTGTGTATGTTTGTGTGTGTGTGTGTGTGTGTGTGTGTATACAGTGCATCCGGAAAGTATTCACAGCGCTTCACTTTTTCCACATTTTGTTATGTTACAGCCTTATTCCAAAATTGATTAAATTCATTATTTTCCTCAAAATTCTACAAACTATACCCCATAATGACAACGTGAAAGAAGTTTGTTTGAAATCTTTGCAAATGTATTAAAAAGGTGCATCCTGTTTCCACTGATCATCCTTGAGATGTTTCTACAACTGGTTTGGAGTCCACCTGTGGTAAATTCAGTTGATTGGAAATGATTTGGAAAGGCACACAACTGTCTATATTAGGTCCCACAGTTAACAGTGCATGTCTGAGCACAAACCAAGCCATGAAGTCCAAGGAACTGAGACAGGATTTTATCGAGGCACAGATCTGGGGAAGGGTACAGAAACATTTCTGCAGCATTGAAGGTCCCAATGAGCACAGTGGCCTCCATCATCTCTAAATGGAAGAAGTTTGGAACCACCAGGACTCTTCCTAGAGCTGGTCGCTCTGCCAAACTGAGCCATCAGGGGAGAAGGGCGTTAGTCAGGGAGGTGACCAAGAACCCGATGGTCACTCTGACAGAGCTCCAGTGTTTCTCTGTGGAGAGAGGAGAACCTTCCAGAAGAACAACCATCTCTGCAGCACTCTACCAATCAGGACTGTATGGTAGAGTGGCCAGACGGAAGCCACTCCTCAGTAAAAGGCATATGACAGCTTGCCTGGAGTTTGCCAAAAGGCACCTGAAGGACTCTCAGACCATGAGAAACAAAATTCTGTGGTTGATGAAACAAAAATGGAACTCTTTGGCCTGAATTGCAAGCGTCATGTCTGGAGGAAACCAGGCACCACTCATCACCTGGCAAATATCATCCCTACAGTGAAGCATGGTGGTGACAGCATCATGCTGTGGGGATGTTTTTCAGTGGCAGGAACTGGGAGACTAGTCAGGATCAAGTGAACGATGAATGCAGCAATGTACAGAGACATCCTTGATGAAAACCTGCTCCAGAGTGCTCTGGACCTCAGACTGGGGTGAAGGTTCATCTTCCAACAGGATAACGATCCTAAGCACACAGCCAAGATAACAAAGGAGTGGCTACGGGACAACTCTGTGAATGTCCTAGAGTGGCCCAGCTACAGCCCAGACTTGAACCCGATTGAACATCTCTGGAGAGATCTGAAAATGGCTGTGCACCAATGCACAATCCAACCTGATGGAGCTTGAGAGGTCCTGCAAAGAAGAATGGGGGAAACTGCCCAAAAATAGCTGTGCCAAGCTTGTAGCATCATACACTAAAAGACTTGAGGCTGTAATTGGTGCCAAAGGTGCTTCAACAAAGTATTGAGCAAAGGCTGTGATTTTTTTTGTATTTATTTTTTTCGTTTTTTATTTTTAATAAATTTGCCAAGATTTCAAACAAACTTATTTCACGTTGTCATTATGGGGTATTGTTTGTAGATTTTTTAGGAAAATAATAAATTTAATCAATTTTGGAATAAGGCTGATATGACAAGACATACGCTGGCAATGAACAACTGCTTTATTCTAAATGGTGCAGAGCACTGCCTTGAGATAGTCAATTCTAGGTTTAGGGCAGTTGTCCATATATACACAGCTGGTTGTGGTCAGAGGCATGGATGAACTAGCTCCAGAATTAATCTGAGGTATGAATTTTACAAATTTCTCTCGCATTTATTCATCAGGAAGCCTTAGGGAAGATGAGTGTTGGCGACGAGATTGTAACAATTGGTGACACCCCTGTGTGTGCATCCACCTATCAGGAAATCTGTGACCTCATGCACAACCTGCCAATCAAATTAACCTTAGAGATTAAGAAGCCAGTCTCAGGTGAGTAAGAGCCAGAATGTCTATTGTCTGCTTGTCTGCTCATTTATGTTCCACAAGAAGGTTGATCCTTTAAAAAATTACTTAATAACCTAACAACCTATTTTCTCTAATACGATTCAGCATAATATATTTTACGCAAACAGCTCCGAATTTAATTGTGTACAAGTTATAACTAATCAAATCTAAGTTTGGTATGAAAGAATAGTTAAAGAATAAAGAATAGTCAAAGCTGTGTTTGTGTCATGTTACTGTAGATGGCTAGGTTTTGTCCCCTCCTCGCTCCCTGTGGGCTGTGGTGCTCCATCATAATCAGTATGCTAAAGCTATTTATTTATAAAGAGTATACAACAATTAAATAAAATCTTGTTTATACTTCACAAGAGATTGTTAGGACAGGTAGAATTGCTACTGCAATAAAAAGACCAGTCTGTCTTTTCCCATGCTGCCTTAAAGAGATAAGAGTACTGCAGACTTCCCCTTTCTGGCAGTATCCTTCACCAACTCAAAGGGAACTGCAGGCTGCTGGCTATTTGTCAATGGTGACTATTGATAATTTTACTACAGTAGCCTCGTAGATATGTAGATTACCAGCGCTAATGCTTCTTAGATGCCTTTAGTCAATTTAGAATGTAGATTTGGTGTTATTGCTCTGACAATTGTGATGCCACCTTCAAATTTAAAATTTTCTAACACATTTATGAAAATATATTTTACATTGTTAAAATGTAATCTTTACTATACTGTATTATTTCTTGCTCGTTCTTACTGGTAGATCTTTTTAATCATATCCTTGATTTTGGCATACAGAGCAATTTCCTCAACAAATAACTGTTATTTGTCTGTCTGTCGGTCTACACCGGTATGTCACCTTATGTTCATATGTGATCAACAATACATTTGTTTTTCTATTATATAGAGAAAGCATATGTTCATATACAGTGGCAAGAACCCTTTGGTATTAGCTGGTTTTCTCATATTAACTGGTCATAAAATGTGATCTCATCTTCATCAAAGTCACAAGTATAGATAAACACAATGTACTTAAGCTAACAACACACAAACAATTATAATCTTACATGTCTTTATTGAACACATACCATTAAACATTACAGAGCTTTGGGAAAATCAAGTGAACCCTTGGATTTAATAGCTGGTCAATCATCCTTTGGTAGCAATAACCTGAACCAAGCATTTACGGTAGCTGCAGATTAGACCTGCACAACGTTCAGAAGACATTTTGGACCATTCTACCTACAGAACTGCCTCAGCTTTGCCATATTTTTAGGATGTCTGGTGTGAATGGCTCTCTTGAGGTCATTCCACAGCATCTCTATTGGGTTAAGATCTGGGCTCTGACTGGGCCTCTCCAAAAGGTGGATTTTCTCTTATTTTGAAGCCATTTTGTAGTGGATTTACTTCGATGTATAGGTTAATTGTTCTTCTGCATCACCCAACTTCTACTGAGCTACTGAGACATTATTCTGTTAGATATCTTGATAAACTTGGGAATTAATTTTTCCCTCAATGATGGCAAGCAGTCCAGGCCCCAAAGCAGCCCCAAATCATGATGCTCCCTCCAGCAAACTACACCATTTGAGATGATGTTTTCACGTTGGTATGCAGTGTCCTTTTTACACCATATGTAGTGCTGCATGTTCTTCCCAAACAATTCAACCTTGTATTTATCAGTCCATAAAACGTTTTCCCAGTAGTGTTGTGGAGTGTCAAGTTGGTCTTTGGAAAACTTTAGGTACACAGCAATGTTTTTGTTGGAAAGCAGCGACTTCCTTTGTGGTGTACAGTCTGTTTAATGTTTTCCGTATAGTAGACTCATGAACAGAGATATTAACCAGTTCCAATGATTCCCTTAAGTCTTTAGCTGTCACTCTAGGGTTCTTTTTTACCTCACTGAGCACTCTGTGGTGTGTTCTTTGAGTCATCTTGGCTGGACGGTCACTTCTAGGGAGAAGAGACACAGTACTAAATTGTCTCCATTTATAGACAATTTGACTAACTGTTTACAGATGAATATCTAAGCTTTTCGAGATAACTTTGTAACCCTTTCCAGTTGGTCTTCTGAGATCTCTTTTTGCAAGGCATGGTCCACGTTAACAGATGCTTCTTGTTAATAGCAAACTCAAAATGCTTGAGTGCTATTTATGTCAGTAAAAGTAGCTCTAACCCACACCTCCAATCTTGTTTCATTAATTAGATGCCAGGTTTGCCAACTCCTGACTCTTAATTAGCATTTGTTGACGTCATTAGCCATAATTTGAATTATGTATTCAATATTTATTGGAACAATTCAATAATTTGTGTGTTAATAGTTAAAACTGATTGTGTTTGTTCATTATTGTAACTTAGATAAAGGTCAAACCAGATTTAAGACAATTGTATACATAAATGCTGGTAAATCCAAAAGGTTCACATACATTTTCTTGCCACAAGTTTGTTTACATGAGCATCTATAAGCTGTATGATATTTAAAATAGCTTGCACTTAATCATATTGAATGCACCATTTTCAAGTCTCCCTCTTAGTTATATACAAGTTTGTCTGTTTAGATATGTGAATGGAATATTAAGAGTGTTCTGCTTCGGTTAAAACAGACTAAAGTATTTGACAATATGAGCTGCCTCCAGGATGCCAGTACTACTTAATAACTACTAAAAATCTCTTCTTTCTCTCTTTTTGAAAATCTCTTTTCGCTTTTTTTCCTAAGGGGAATTGTTTCAAGAGACATTAGTCCAAAGTTTTATGTGGAGTTTGGTGTTGGCTTTGATTTAGACTAAGTACATACTCATTTCACTAATGAACAACAGACAGAAGTGTTTAGAATTAGTGAAATATCAAAGTGTGGAATGAATGGCATGGGCAGTGGTCTGAGTGTTTTTTCAGTATTCATAATTCGATACGTTAATTTCAAGGCACATTCTACGGAATGGAAAAGGGTTAGTCGGAATAGTTTTCCAAAGGAATGTTAATTTATAAAACAGGCAATTTCTCTTGGCAATGCATTTATAATGTATGACATGGTAAACATGATCTAAATTAATTATATTCAGCCATTCTTTTTTGCCATTCTGCCATATTTAGCCTATTTATTTTAGTTGTGAATTGCCATTTGTGTTTTTCCTACTGTGGTGATCAACTGATCTAAAAAATGTTAATGATTGTGCAATTATTTTTCCCATTTTCTTTTCCAAGCAAGAACATTTCTTAATTTGCAATCGTGATGTTTTTTTTGTCCACGTTTGCAGCTGTAGATCGACTTTCTACCTTGATTATGTCCTCTGGCTTCAAAGGCTCATCGAAATTGGAGGAACCCAGACCTCCTCCAGAGGAAAAAAGCAATATGGTCAAAACTCCAGTTGTGGCTCAGGAGAGCCCGTCATTTGAAACAAATTCAAAACATGCTGTAGCATTCCACAGCAACAGTGTGCCTGTAACTAATATTGATGATGTAATAACTGAACTGAACTCTACTGCAAACAAAGAGAAGGACCAAAATGTCTCAGGTTTCACAGACACAAGTGCAAATAAAGGAGAGTGCAGTAAAGTGGAAGACAAAGGATGTTCAACCACAGCACCATCACAACCAAATCCTCTAGATTTCTCTGCACTAGATGTGGGGAATAACGGTTGCCATTTTCCTGTAGGAAAGATATTTTTAAATAATTACTCTAGGAACTTAAGTCACCTGGAAGAGGACATTATACTTCTGGAGAAAGGACATGGAGAGAAACCAAGTATGTACAGTCTGGTTGAGGATAGTGACTCTGAGAGCAATTCTGCCACTGACAGTTCTGTCAAAGTAGAGAAGCCTCTGAAGGTCAGTGAAGGTCACTGTGAGGAACTTCAGGACACTGACTCAGATGAGGAAGTGGTTGAGCTCTGCTTCAGCAATGCTGTCAGTCTGCCTGAATTCAACCAATCAGAGGACAGATCTATTTCACATGGAGACAGCATCACAAATAGACAAACTGTTAACCAGACACTTGCGGGCATTGATCTCCACAACCCTCAATCATTCTCCATGCCAAACAAGGATTTACCTGAGAATAATCATTCCGTTTCACTCGCTGTGTTAAAGGGCCCACTTTGCCCTCAGTTGTCAGATGATAACCATTTGAATGGGGACACCAGACACAGTCCCACACAACAAGAGGCAATGTGTGTGAGAACTTCACCAAGCACAGCGCCCTCAAACTGTGATGCTGATGAAAAATGTGAAACCATTTTGGAACCTGTCAAAGCTTGCAAGACACCAACAGGTGTCAGTTGTCCCCCTGTTACTCAGGGCAACCGCCATGTCCCTCCAAGGAGTCAAGAGAGGACGGCTAAGTTGCACTCGGCTGCAACTCTGTCTACAGAGAAACCCAACACTGTAAAAGTGCCACTAAGGTTAAAGGTGTCGGAGCCAATAGCATCAAATCATGCCAATGGTAAATCTAGTGTGCTGGCTTCCCCTAAACCCACTCCAATGGACAAGGAGAGAGAGAAACTCCATCCCATGCTTGACTCTAAATCATCACTTTCCCAGAACCAGAGTAAATCCACCACTTACTGTGTCAGGTCTTTGGGAACTAAATCCCCCAATGACAACCCTGTTTCACCCCTGCAGAGATGCAGACTTAATCTTGACAATAAAAAGTCAAACACTACTTCTAAACTCAAGGGATTGAGTATTACGATTAAATGTAAAGAGCAAGAACAGTCAGTCTCCAGATCGCTGAGGGCAGAAAGTCCAGTACAGAAAAAAGCTCTTAGCTCCCCAAGTCAGTCTCCTAAACTCCATGCTAGAAGAACTATACTGACTAGTAGCCCAAAATCAAGCAGAATGTCTTTGTCTTGTAAAACTGACCAAAGTCGACCAATTGTGTCCACTGCCTTAAAGGCAACTTCCACCGAAATTGCCAAAGAAGAACTCCAATCTGCTCTAGAGGAATCGGTCTTGGATCAAAAAGAGCAAGTCTCTAAGCCTGAGGTCACTCTGGCCCCCACACAAAGAACTTTTATCGAAGTACGACTTTTATCCTCTTCAATCCCATCTTCTTCATCATCCACACCTGTCCTGATGCGCAAGGAGTATGTGAATACAAATTTGGCCTCAGTGTCAGACGATCAAGTTGAGTGGGAGGAATCTAATTTGGAACACTCTCTAGGAGCACACGCAATCTCATTAGAATCAATCAACTCTTTATCTAGTCCTCTGCAGCATAATGGTACAATTAGGACATGTGAAACTGTTGAGAAAGTGTTCTGCAATGGCCAAGAAGAAAGCCCCCAAATGAACTCAAATAATAAAGATTCTGCTTGTAGTCGCAAGACGAGCAAATCCAAACTCTACCTAAGAGCACTAGACCGCAGAAGCTACTCTATGGATCCCAGTGGTTCTGTTGACCCAAACCCTTTCTCAGTTCGACAACGAATCCAGTCCTTTGAGAATTTGGCCAGCTTTGATGGTTCTGTGATAAGGTGCATAGACATTCCTTCTTATGCTATTAAGTCTAAACCACCTCTCAACCAGAAGCTGTCTGGGTACACCAGATCTGTTAGCAATCATCCCAGTGGTAGCCGTTATTTGAGGAGGAGTCTCAGCTCTTGCGTGGACAATTTGAGCTCACATCCATCTCCATTGCATCAACTACAGAATTCTTCCTCCAATCCAATTATAACCAACACTGAATTGGCTCATTCAAATGGAAGAACAGAGACAGTTTTGAAGGAGAAACCCAGAAATGAAGCCTCTCAGAACCAGCCCACTGTTCACACACCACCAGTGCTGCGATCCCGCAATACCCGTGCCAGTGGAGGCCTGTCACGTTCCAAACTAAGAGAGATTAGGGCACTAAGCATGCCTGAACTGGACAAGCTGTGCAACGAGGATTTTTCCAGTGACCCTGGCAATGTGATCTTTAAGACTGAGCTGGAAATTTATCCTTGCAGATCCACAGACCCAGCATCACACAACCTGCAATACACTGTTGTGACCAGGGTGAACAGTGTTGACACTGCAACGCCTGGTTCAACCAGCAATAGGGAGCAACATGAAGGCCAGGCCACAGGGCTATCATGCTGGTCTATAAGGTGAGTGAATACTAGTATTATACAGAATCTGTATAAATAAGAATCTGTGTAATGTTGTTAGGCCTGTATGGATTTAAATTTGGCTTGGTTTGCATCTTATGACGCTGTAATTAGATTCTGCATAAATGCTCCTGATGAAATATAAAACCAATATTTTCAAACATTTGTGGATAACATTTTAACACTTATTTCTGGCTTAGAAAAAAAAAGTTGCATTACAGCTGATTTCTGTGTTTTGTGTTTCTTATGATAGTTTGAAAGATCTTGAATCTTCTCCCTTGGACCAAAATAAGGTACAAGATGTTCTGTGTTCCCTCACAACTAAACTGGATGTGTCAACAGTTATACAGAGGACAGAATCTCTCTCAGAGGTACTTAATGGCACCATTTTCACCTGGTATTAAGATGCGTCTTGGGTGATATGATCACATATTTTCAGACGAGACACACCGCTGTTTACACCTGGTCGCTTAAATGCGTCTCCTGTTACCACTTTTGTTCAGATTTAGAGGGGAGGGTCTCTGAATGCATGACGACATGCATCAATCACTATGTCACTGTGTTACTGCACAATAATAAACTGTGAAAAAGTCAGAAAAGACAAAGAAAACGCACACAAAACCGGCATCCCTTTTCTCCCAGATGCAGTTGAAATTTAATCGCAACATTTTGAGCAAAATTATCTTTTGTTTTAGTGGAGTACCTCTGTTCAGTTTCCAATGTAGGCTTCTTATCTGCGTACCTGCATGTTGATATCAGACACACTAAAGAAATACTTTTGTTTTTGCGCAGCAGTTGACTGACAGGTGAGGGTTGGCGCTTCACTGCTGTTCGAGATGCATTCAGGACGGATTACTGTTTACACTTCAAATGTGATGTGGTCACATGTGTTTTTGACTGCATCCATATGTGGTTTTTGTGATCCGATCACAAAACGTTTTAGACCCAGTTTAGACATGTATTTAGCGCTGACCACTTGTCATTGGATCACCCGAAACGCATCTTAATGCAGGTGTAAACGGGTTCTATAAGATTTCTCCCACATACATTCCTCAAAGGGCATAGAAAAGTGTAACAGTATTTTTATTCTCAGATAATTTTTTTAAATTATTTATGCTTTCAGAAATAGAACCGTCAATTATAGAAAACCTTTTGTTCTGGTTTATTAACATTTAAAAATCTTACAATGTTTACATAATTGTCACTTTTTGTTACAGTACAGAATAAGTGCTCAACAAAAGTAGTGGTTATATTTATGGGCCCTATTTATAAGTTTCATATATTTTATTTAGCCAGGTAAAATCAGGAACTAAATTATAATCTTTCATTAATCTTTTTGTACCTAGGATAAAGAGGATATTTACTTTGTCATCTTAACTAAAGAGCAGGGATCTGGACTGGGTTTCAGCATCGCTGGAGGAGTAGACCTGGAGCAGAAATCTGTTACCGTAAGCTGTTCATTTTTTAAGCAAAAAATAAATAAGAGAGATGCACCGATTGCAATTTTCTTGGCCGATTCAGATTTCCGATTTTTTTCTTCAATGCAAAATTTAATATTCATAATAAAAAAATTATTAAACATTACAATTTCCCCCAAACAAAGTTACAGGATCTTCTCTGACTTCTGATATATAAAGTGCTCTGTGACTGGAAAGAGGTAGAAATAACAATTAACTACAAATGAGTTGCTTTATATAACAAAACAGATGTCATTTTCCACTATTTTTATAAATGGACCTTTTTCTATTTTTTACTCGTCTAACAAAACAATTCCAAAGATTACAAGCCTATGAACAAAACTGAAGTGTCCAATACGCTCAACATTGACATTAAGCGTACGTTAGATACCAAATATCAGAGGTAAAACTGATTGCTGCTTCAGGATCGGCTTGTGACCATACCTGTCATCACTCACCCCCGTTTTTCCCGGGAGTCTCCCGTATTTCACACCCATCTCCCACCCCCCTCCCGTTTTGTTATTTCTCCCGGGAAACTCCCGTAATTTGTATGGCCCAAACCACGTTATATGAATAATCACATCAATATATTATTCCAAGGTTGTCCAGTTGCCAGATCTTGTATGAAACGCATCCAAATCACACAATCGACGCACCACATTTCTAATAATTTGTGACCTCAACCTGGTGACCAAAACCCAGCTGCTCTGTAGAAATCTGCGCAGGCAGTAGACGCGAGAAGTTGAATCAAGCATCACTGGTAGATGGGAGGAGACTCAGCTGGTGCTCCGGCGAAAAAAAATAAAATATATATGTATATATATATATATATATATATATATATATATATATATACACACATGTAAATTTAACAACAGCTGGACGAAAGCATTTAATTTCATATCCCGAAGCCATATCAATATGGCATATCATATTTGGCAAAGTGTGTCGCACTGATCGTACACGTTACTCAGCACATTAAATCACAACGGCACAGTTTAAATGTATTTAGCCTGCCTCTGCCATCCCACGGTTTACTTTAGCCTTACAAATATTACAAATTGTGAACTTAATGTATTTTTCACTCACAGTGAAGATCTTCCACGCCAATGTCATGCTTCCATGCGGCTGTGACGTTATTGCCTGCGCTGCTGGCAACAAAACGGACCGCCACGGAGTCGGAAAGACGTGAGACTGACCGGCCGATCACCGGTCCGGCCGAGCATGCGGAAAACCGGTTGATTCCGGTCCCTGGCCAGTCGATCGGTGCATCTCTAATAAAAATACATTTTTCTATATTTTTTTATAAGATAAACCTGCTTTTTCAAAGATTTTTTTGAGCTATTTGTTTTTATTAGCATTTATAATTATAATGAAACAACAAATTGTCACCATTGGTAGTTAAAGAAACTGGTTCCTGTTTAAGAAAGGGAGATCCAGTGCATCAACTCGGAATTAACAAACGTCATAATCCACTGTTAGCGTATCATGATACACTTCTGTTTTGAACAGGTTCATCGAGTGTTCACTTGTGGGGTGGCAGGGGTTGAAGGTTCCATTCACAGAGGAGATAGGGTTTTGTCAATAAATGGGACCAGCTTGAGTGGGATCACACATGGAGAGGCACTGTCCTGTCTTCATCAGACCAGGCTGCCAAGACAGGCATTAGTGGTCATCCAGAAGGGCAAAGATACTGAGCCAACATCACCTAGGCCAGAACTTCCACTTCAGGCTAGACATTGCCCTTCAACTGTCCAAAGTGGCAGCTTCTGGGAAAATAAAGCAAGTAAGTGACAGGAATGATTGTTAATGACACTTAAGCCTCTCAGAACAAATATGTGTAAGGGATAATGTATAGGAGTGCTAAAAATATACAGTTCTGTGGTCATTGTAGGAAAATATTTGAAAGCATAATGCCATGATCAACCAATTAGAATCAAGTATTCCACAGCACCGTGTAAAATTAAGTGATACATGTGATTGACTTGTTGGTTTTTTATTGTGGCTGTATAATTTAATAATTTCTAGAAAAACTATTCTGTCACTAATTGGCTGTTGGTAGGTATGGAGGTGGGACCGGATGGGGCTTTGAGTGTGGAATTACAGAAGACTGCAGCTGGTCTAGGCTTCAGTCTAGATGGAGGGAAAGCATCTGCACATGGAGATCGACCACTCTACATCAAGCGCATTTTCAGTGGTGAGTTCTGCACGTATCCACAAGGAGGAGACACATGGTGTAATCTAAGGTCTAAGAGAAAGAGCTCAGTTCATCACAGAGCCTAATAACTGGGAAAACATTCAAGGACACACAAATGCGTACTCAGTCCTTTTAGTTTAGTTCATTATGGGATGTCTCATAAATATTGTTTAGTAAATGAAAAAGTGCAGATTGTGAGTTCTCTCTGTCATCACTCAGGAGGAGCTGCTGAGCAGTCCCGCATCATTGATGTGGGAGATGAACTTCTAGCCATCAACGGCAGGTCTTTGCAAGGCATTATACACTACGATGCCTGGAACATCATTAAAACAGTCTCTGAGGGCCCCGTCCAGTTAGTCATCAGAAAACCCAGGACTTCTGTATGACATCTGATCTACCTACACATATTGCATGTATCTGATGAAGGTGCCAAAATCTTGTGGTCATATTGTAAATTTTCTGACTTTGCATTGCTTTTTATATGTGTGTAAAGGGATTAATGAAAAGGAGGCGAGAACCGTCTTGACGATACAAATAATATTTGGATTATAAACCGAACCAAAAAAACAAACACACACAGGTCGGCGGGGCCGAGTGTGTGGAATCACGACCCGGCCCCGCCCTCTGCCCTGCCACAATGTGTTTATTACAGGATCTCTATGATAAAGAATTTGTTGCACATAGATATTTATGCAAATGAGGCTTCTGCAATATTGTGGTGGGCTCACTTACAGTATACAGGATTATGGTATTTTTTTTTGTGTGCCCTGACTTTGAACTTAGTATCACACAAATTTTGAACTTTGTCCTTTTTGACTTTAAGACATTCAAAAATTAAGTTCAAGAATTATGAGTTATATGTTATTAACTGCATCCCTTTTACAATTGAATTAAATTAATAAATTGAATTTAATTAAAGGGCTTCAAGGATCTGCTGCTTAGATCTTGGTGCCAGATACTACAGGACACTTCAGGGGTCTTGTAGAGCCCATGCCTCAGTGGGTCGACGCTGTTCTGACAGTATGCGGACAACCAAAAGCATATTAGGCAGTTGGTCATAATGTTTTGGCTCATCAGTGTATCTACTTCTGCAACTATGATTATATGGTATAAATGCAAACCAATTCATAGTAGTGTGTTCATGATGCCTAATCTGATGGATTAGTTATTTTGAGCAACATTTGAGCAATTAAAGTAAGCTTTTGTTTAAACAGGTTTATAACTTAAAATTGATTTTTAGAGTTGATCTTTCCATTAAAATGTACTTTTTAATTTAATTGTTTCTCTTGATAATTTAAAGACCTTTTTGGTTTTAATTAATTCATTATTTTATCTTTAAAAGTAAAAGTGTGTAATTTTTGCACTAATAGCAAGATTAAGCATATTAGCAAAATAATGATTGTTTCCAAAAGGTTTTCTGAAATATTACTTATTGCTATGGACCCTTTTCAGCCTGTAATGATGCATTTCTGCCTTATTTACGATGGCATAATTTTTGTTTTTTTTAATTGCTGCGATGGGGTTTTTAACAATAAAATTGCCATCTTTCACTCCTCTGACTCCTGTATTCACCACTGTGTATTTTTTCCTTTTTTGGAAAGTTGTGGAAATGTATAAGTGGAATTTTTCTCTTGCTTTTGGAGCAAATGGAAACACCAAATAAGATATTTGCAGTGGTTTTCCATTCACCGCTATATAAGTTTTCCCCACTGTAGTTCCACATGTTACAAATCCATAAATGTGAAAAGGGTCCATTGTTCAATAAACCGGTTATTAACATTTTAAATATACAGTTATTATACAGAGGTCCTTCAGGTATGTTTGATAATCTTTTTCAGCTGTGAATATTTTTCATGTTTACTCACGTCTGAGACTTTAAAGAGAATTGTTTCCCTTATAAATCAGTGCTGTTATTTTATTGTACTTGAATTGTCTTATGTACATATTATGGATCTCACTGATATTAATTTAATTTAGCTAAGTATTAAGCACAAGTGTGAAAACTATGAGGTATATGAAATAAGTGATCGTGGCTATTTCTATTGCCTATTAGACTTTTTGTTCTGCCCTTGTTAATAAAGAATATTTTGTACAGTAAGGGAAATGCTCAATTTTTTTAAAATAATTTTTGCCTATTGAATTTGATAGGGCTACTGGTCTTATTGTATATTAGTTGGCCTGTTTTCCTCATCCACAATTCCAGCTACCTTGGTGACCATGCTGTTATTGTTGTTAACCTAAAAAAAACATCAATCAATGAAGTTTGATGTTTGATATTGCCATATTTGATTTACCTAATTACTGATTTGATTTGATGGTGAATAAAGACTTGCATTTCGGTCTGTTCATCATACAAAGTGATCGCATGCCTTCAGAAGACTTTGAATATAACATAAGTTGCATGGTCTACTTTTATGACTTTTTGGATGCTATTTTAAGCTTTTAAATGAACTATTCCTTTAAAGGTTGTACCTGGCTCCAAAATTGACCATGCATAGTAGTGTTCCTTAGAACCATTCACAGATAGTTACTATTTAAAAAATTATATAATTTTGTTTGTTTGCTTGTTTAACAGTTACAAACCTGTTTTACCAGGACATCATACCTGCTACATTTCTCTAGCTTTCTAATGTACTTTTGATCATTGCAGTATTACCAGACCCTTTTCAGACAAAGAGAAGATGAAGTACTTGATGTCATGAGGAAAATGGTCCTCAACTCTTTTTTTTTTGTAAGATGCCTGAGTAAGCATTTTTCTAATATAAAACAAAATGATGGATTCATTTATGGCACCTAATTTGATTGGAACATTTACCATATTTGCATTTTTCCATTTACTTGATATCTACTTGGTAATAATAATGCAAGACCATTGACACAAGGGCACAAAGGGAGTCCATAAAGGGGGGATTGTTTGTATCTTGTTCCTGTCCAGATGGCAGCCACAGTCTCCTTGGAACTACCACCGCTACGAGGTGCTCTACTCGCCAAGGGTTTGTTAATCGCTGGCAGACATCGATCTTCTCATAGTATTGCTCTGTTCACTGTGAATATCTGTCTGTGATTCTGCCATCGCAAAATGGCTTGAACATTGAAACTGCAGCTGTTGTGACTGTCCTGGCATTTAGTAGGACATTTGTAGAGGGTTTCTCTTTGTCAGCAGACAGCCTTTATCAATATGCAGGACTATAACCATAGAGAGAGTTGATGTAACGGCAAATAACTTGAGACCGCTATGTGAACCAAAGTGCTATCAATACAATTTGATGTAGAACCTCCATGGTATAAATGATCATCTTATCAAAACTCAAGGCATCTTTACACAGCAGAGTTAAGGCTGCTCTGAACGGGCTCCATGTTGGATTCATATTCTGTATAAAGACACAATGCTTAAAAAGCCAAAAAAATCTGCCAGCTCTGACCAACCACCTAGGCTCTAATATAAAAATTATCAATAAAGGCTACATCAGTGCAGCCTTAATTAGTCATTCTCATGGAAGAGTTCATATTCTATTATATATATTTTCATATTCGTTTTTAAAATATAATTTTATGTTTCCGGTTCACAGTTATATATTTAAAACGTTAATTTCATTACATTATATCTGCTATTGTAATTTCAGTGTAAATGCATTTATGGTGAATGGTGACCAGACCTTTTGAAGCTCCAACAATCACATAAAGACAGCATAAAAGTAATCCATATGACTCCGGCAGTTAAATCTGTGTTCTGTAGCAAGGCAATCACTTTGGGTGAGAAACAGATCCATATTTCAATCCTTTTTACTATAAATTGCCACTTTTACTTTCACTTCCAGAATGTGGAGATTTATAGTAAAAAATAACTTAAATATTGATGTTTAGGACAACCAGACCTATCATATCTCTTCAGAACACATAGATTTAACCACTGGTGTCTTATGGATTACTTTTATGCTGCCTTTGTGATTTTTGGAGCTTGAAAGGCCTGATCACATTCACTTGCATTTGATGGATCTACAGAGCTAAAATATTCTTCTAAAAATCTTTATTTATGTTCAGCGGGAGAAAGAAAGTCATAAACATCTGGGGTGGCATAAATGATAAGAGAATTTTAATTTTTGGGTAGACTATCCCTTTAAATAGTCTGTGTAAATGTACATTTTTGCAGTATATATGGTGCTTCAGATGCTGCACCTGTGATTCCTTTGCTGTGTAAATATGGCATGACATTTTTAATCTTTACATAATTTTTCATAATTTCTTGAGAAATTATATACTGTAGCCTATCTCCAGATTGTACTGGGCCTGGAGATAGGGAGCACATTTGTCATGTAACAATGTATGATGATAACTAAATTAATTGCAGACTTACATTTGCAAGGCGTCATGAGTTCAACGGTCAAATACAAATAAGTTGACACTTACAGTTTCATTTCTCACATTTAATGATCTCCATTTTAACAGTCACATGATTATAAGCAACAAGACCAGGATCTTGACAGCAGAAGAAAGAATATGGCATATTGCAACCTTGCTACAAACTTGTGAATGACTTTAGATGTACAAGTTTTGTCAAGACTCCATTGAATAACTGATAGATAACATTGATTTTGCAGATGATGCTTATGCACACCAGATTAAATGTCAGCAGTGTGGGTGGGAGCAAAACTGTGGGGCATGATCAATGTATGACCTTTGTGATGTGACACAATGGAAAAAGTAAGTAGGTTAAAACATACATATTTTAATATTACTTTATATGGATATTTGTGTGTGTGTGTGTGTATGTATATATATATTAATATGTATATATTTTCAGTGGTGAAAATGTATATTGTATGTATATATATATTTTATTAAATTGCAGTTATTAAAATATTTTAAACATTTAAATGTACTTTGCTAAGTATAAAAATTTGTTCAATTAATGCCAACGTAAATGTAGTTGCTTTACAAGTGAATTGCATAAATCAAAAAAATTTACAGAAATGTTTATAATTTATTTGTAATAAAAATATATAATATTGTAATATATAAACACTGAACAGCCACAACATTAAAACCACCTGCCTAATATTGTGTAGGTCCCCCTTGTGCAAAACAAAACAGTGCCAACTCAAATCTCAGAATAGTGTTCTGAGATACTTTTCTTCTCACCACAATTATACAGTGCGGTTATCTGAGTTATTCAAACCAGCCTGTCTGGCACCAACAATCATGCCACGGTCAAAATCACTAAGATCACATTTCCCCATACTGATGGTTGATGTGAACATTAACTGAAACTCCTGACCCGTATCTGCCTGATTTTATACACTGCACTGCTGCCACATGATTGGCTGATTAGATAATCACATAGATGTTTGTTGATGCCAGATGGGCTGGTTTGAGTATTTCTGTAACTGCTGATCTCCTAGAATTTTCACGTACAACAGTCTCTAGAGTTTACTCAGAATGGTGCCAAAAACAATAAATATCCAGTGAGCAGCAGTTCTGGGGATGGAAACACCTTGTCGAGAGAGGTCAACAGAGAATGGCCATACTGGTTTGAAAAGACAAAGTCTACGGTTACTCAGATAACCGCTCTGTACAATTGTGATGAGAATATCAACTCAGAATGCCATTCTGAGATGCGGGTTTGCGAAATAGGGAGAAATTCCCTCTCTTGGACCTTCAGAAAGCTGCCAGCATTTCTGCTTGGGAGTGGCAACAGGTGATCGCGTGATGAGCGTGAAGTGATCATCTGTGTTCCGCAACTGCTTTTGGGTCTTTGTATAACGTGCGAGTAAGGGCAGCCGGTGGACTTTCTGGTGTCCTCCTAGGGTAAGATGGTGTCCCCATAGGAAGTTGGTGCCCTACGCAGACTGCGTAGTCTGCTTATAGGGAGCGGTGGAACTGGCTGTGAACAATTAATGAATTGCCGAATCACAGCAGTGCTGCTGTAGGGCCAACCCGCACTCTTGCTCGTGTGATATAGCTTATATATATATATATATATATATAAAATTATGTATGTATGTATGTATGTACGTTTGTACGTAAGTAAGTACGTACGTACGTACATTCAGTACATCTGAAAAGTATTCACAGCGCACACATTTTGTTATGTTACAGCCTTATTCCAAAATGGATTAAATTCATTATTTTCCTCAAAATTCTATAAAAAAATACCCCATAATGACAACGTGAAAGAAGTTTATTTGAAATCTTTGCAAATTTATTCAAAATAAAAAAACTAAAAAAAAAACTAAAAAAAAATCACATGTACTTAAGTATTCACAGAATTTGCCATGACACTCAGAATTGAGCTCAGGTGCATCCTGTTTCCACTGATCATCCTTGAGATGTTTCTACAACTTGATTGGAGTCCACCTGTGGTAAATTCAGTTGATTGGACATGATTTGGAAAGGCACACAACTGTCTATATTAGGTCCCACAGTTAACAGTGCATGTCAGAGCACAAACCGAGCCATGAAGTCCAAGGAATTGTCTGTAGACCTCCGAGACAAGATTGTATTGAGACACAGATCTGGGGAAAGGTACAGAAAAATTTCTGCAGCATTGAAGGTCCCAATGACTACAGTGGCCTCCATCATCCGTAAATGGAAGTTTGGAACCAACAGGACTTTTCCTAGAGCTGGTCGCCCGGTCAGACTGAGCAATCGGGGCAGAAGGGCCTTAGTCAGGGAGGTGACCAAGAACCCGATGGTCACTCTGACAGAGCTCCAGCGTTTCTCTGTGGAGAGAGGAGAACCTTTCAGAAGAACAACCATCTCTGCAGCACTTCACCAATCAGGACTGTATGGTAGAGTGGCCAGACGGAAGCCATTCCTCAGTAAAAGGCACATGACAGCCCGCCTGGTGTTTGCAATAGGCACCTGAAGAACTCTCAGACCATGAGAAATAAAATTCTGTGGTCTGATGAAACAAAGATTGAACTATTTGGCCTGAAAGGCAAGCGCCATGTCTGGAGGAAACCAGGCACCGCTCATCACCAGGCCAGTACCATCCCTACAGTGAAGCATGGTGGTGGCAGCATCATGTTGTGGGGATGTTTTTCAGCGGCAGGATCTAGGAGACTAGTCAGGATTGAGGGAAAGATGAATGCAGCAATATACAGAGACATCCTTGATGAAAACCTGCTCCAGAGTGCACTGGACCTCAGACTGGGGTGAAGGTTCATCTTCCAACAGGATAACGACCCTAAGCACACAGCCAAGATAACAAAGGAGTGGCTACGGGACAACTCTGTGAATGTCCTTGAGTGGCCCAGCCAGAGCCCAGATTTGAACCCGACTGAACATCTCTGGAGAGATCTGAAAATGGCTGTGCACCAACGCTCCCCATCCAATCTGATGGAGCTTGAGAGGTCCTGCAGAGAAGAATGGGAGAAACTGCCCAAAAATAGGTGTGCCAAGCTTGTAGCATCATACACAAAAAGACTTGAGGCTTGCCAAAGGTGCTTCAACAAAGTATTGAGCAAAGGCTGTGAATACATATGTACATGTGATTTTATGTAATTATTATTTTTTTTGGATCAATTTGCAAAGATTTCAAACAAACTTCTTTCACATAGTCATTATGGGGTATTGTTTGTAGAATTTTGAGGAAAATAATTAATTTAATCAATTTTGGAATAAGGCTGTAACAACAAAATGAGGAAAAAGTGAAGCGCTATGAATAATTTCTGGATGCAGTGTGTGTGTGTGTGTGTGTGTGTGTGTGTGTGTGTGTGTGTGTGTGTGTGTGTGTGTATTAAATTAATGGATGTAAACTAAACTATTAAAAAATTACATTGCTAATGCAAAATACTCAAGAGGGACAGTCACACAGCCCTTGAAAATTTCTTTCGCTTTGAAGTAATCTAACATGTGAAATTGACTTTCTGCCTCCCCCTTGGAGTCCTGTGCACTCACCAAATCTCCTTTGTTCCTTTTTCAAAGACTATTCTGTCATTCTGCAAATTAACTTTCCCTAAAATCTTTCCAAATGTGCTCTCTTTGAACCACAAATGTAGCCCCTTCATAAATTCAGATTCATACTCTTTATCACAAGATGGACGACAGGGGCTTATACTGCATCTAAAAAAATTTCTAGAGATTATGGTGTGCTTACATCATTTTTGTCTTCTTTTTTATTACATTTCAGTAATGCATCACCTAAATGTGTTATAAGAAAATGTAATTGTGTGAAATTTTATAGTTACTTGCTTTGTAAGCATCAATGTAAAAATATGAATTCTTGGCTAAATCTCTTAAAAAGATAATGTAGTTTAAGTTACTCAAATTCTTCAATAACTTACTCAGACAGAGGATTTCTCAAATATCGTAGATGAAATCTTACTAACATTTCAGGTAAGTTGTATTTTTTAGTTGGACTTGAAACGGAACAGAAACATCAATATACTTTTCTGAAGTGTTTTATTAATGAAGACTCCCTCTAAAAATCAAGCTGATTTATAGATGCAAATGAACTTTAAATGCGAACCAAGACTTTTCTGAGGTTGTAAACAGATTTATGTTTAAGGTAAATGCCTTAAACCATCCAAAGAATATAATAAGTTCAGGGGGGTATTCTAGAAAGCAAGGTTAACTTGAAAACACTAAAAACGTTTTGTTTCTAAAAACTTAGAATCATATCACCTTTAATTTCCCACAGTTGCTGATGGTCACATTGTATTAATAGACCCTCTTTCAATTGTGGGATGTCCCAGAGTTGTCATCATTTTCCATTTAATGTAATGTTTTTTAGTAGGCCACACATGATTATTCATGTGCATTATAAGATGAAGATCTGCTGTAACATAGGTGGACAATGATAGGCGTTAAATCTCCATTGTGTTCTTTTCTCATTTGATGTGGCATTAAAACATGTCATGTCGTGTTGTCATATACAGTAGAGTCCATCAGCCTCCAGCAACTTGGTTCGGAATGAAATTATGTTGTTTTAATTGAAGCTCATGTGTCTGACTATACATTATAGATGTTCATGATCTCAGCTTTAGGGAAAAGTAACTCAAATCTTCCTTGTTAAAAGGAAGCTGTAAAAGGTCCCTATTGTAAGGCAGAACAAAAATGTAATTTTGAGATGGACCATGTACAGCTTCTGATGGAGTAGAGGAGGCCGATACATCTTTTCATTGAATCACCTGACCACCAGCTAAATGAGGGCACTGTGGGTGACTCTAAATGACAGCATGTCTCATTTATATTTTCAGATAATAAAGAGAGTACAATGAACAAGTTTGGAAACGTGTGCATTTATTTGTACAGTAGCCTACATGAATTGGAGTGAAAAAAAGCTCTAACCTCTATAACTGTGGTCTGTGAAATTATTACATATTATCTAGTTAGTGAAGAAGAATAAAGAGTGATTAATTGCTTAAGCTTTTAATTGGCAGACATTTCCTACATATTGATACTATGGAATGTCATTTTATAAATAACATGATGTGGCAGCGGGGGCGTGGTCAAGCGCCTGTCCAAAGGGAGAAAGCGGTAAGGGCGCTTGCACCTGAGCTAAATTATGTCTAACACCTGTCTCTAATTTCAGTGAGTACGGGGAGAGCGGCATAAAAGAGCACCAGTGCCTCCAGTCGAGAGAGAGAACTGCCAGTCCAGTGTTGGCAATTGAGAGACTGAACCTAGTTGTTAGATTACACCCCTGTCTGTCTGCAACCTGTAATTAAAGAGCCTTACCTTTGTGTTGAACCCTGTTCCCTTGTCCTCCTTCCTGTGAAGTCCTTACACATGAATATTCATTGACTGAAGGAACTGTAAATAGAATGTGTCGGCTATAATAATTTGATTCTACAAAATGTATAGACAAAGATTATTTATTAGAAGGGCTAAATATAAATACATAAAGCCCTGTCTTCAGTGAAGAGTGTGGGGGATTTTCCAGTGTTCTGTGTAAAAAATATTACAGTATTATAACCTTTCCATTAAAGTTAAAGCACAATGTACACAGTTTGTTCACTTTTGAATAAAAATCTACAGTGTGAGCCTGGAAATGCCGGACTAAAGAAGTGAGGTAAAGTAAAAATTGCAGTTTATTGTAATATTGCTTTAAAAGTATAATATTGTAATTAATCTGAACTTCCACGCCCACTGTGCCGCTATTAAAAGAGCATGCATGTGCTGACAGCCTCTGAAACGTACTAACATCTACCTGAAATAAACTAAAATTGGAACATAACATACTCCAGAGCAGGTAATGTTCAGAGACAAAGTTGCTATGGCTACTAACATACCCTGTAAATTCCCTCAGTTTTTGGATCAGAAAGCTGAGGTTATCTGCTTATTCTGAGTAAACTTACCCTGGGTAAGTCATTTAACCTGCTTTCTGGAATACTCCTCAGAATTCCAATATCACAATTAGCAATTATGCAGTAGTTCTAAATATCGCCGCTTGTCCAATCAGATTATAGGACTGAAACATACTGTTGTGTAAATTGTAAATACAGTATTGCAAATTCCATCAAGAAACATTCAGATGATCAGTGGTCCCAGTCTGCTCACTGTGCCACACAATGGTGGTTCCTGCAGGCTTAACTAATCGATTACATCACTTATAGTCATGGATATTTGGAATGCTGATCTCATTCCAGGACCAGTCTACAGAACGGGTTGGATGGGTAATGAGATGATCTTGAGTGAATGAACAAATCCCATTTATGGCTCACAAATTACATGCATGCCCACCAGGAGAGGAGTGGCTCTGTGCCTCCTTAACAAATCTGTGTCCTTTGTTGTCCATCTGGGAATTAAATGTCTGTTACATATTGGTTTTGGAGAAAGAGGGAGGAAATGGCAATGTTGTGACTGAGATTGTCATTCAATATAATATCTGCTTTAGAAGTTAGAAGTTTGTAAGAGTTTACAATTACCAGGGTAACAAGAAGTAATAAATAATTCATTAAATAAAAAGCCAATTTCCTGGGCCTGGTGAGAAAGGAAAATATACATTAAATACTATATTATGTCAAATATAAATGAACTAGAGAAGTCGTCTTGTAAAGTATGACTCCCAAAACAGACCTGATGCAAATAATCTGCTGAATGATTAGGTGCTAAAAACAAACTCGTTTCTCAACAGAGAAACAGCAGACATATTCACCCTAAAGCTTATGATGGCGATGGAGAAATAATATTATTGATAAACTGGACCTGTTGTATCCAGCCTCTTAAACACATTTTATCTACAATGCAGACCTGAAAATGAAGAGCATCAGAGTGCATATGTGCTCTCAGTCACCAACTACAGCTGAAATTATAGGCCAGTTAGGATCACTACTTTATTTTAAGAATGTAACATATCAGATTAATATTAGAGATAATTATTTATTTAAGTTTTTATTTCTTTCATCACATTCCCAGTGGGTCAGTGTTTACATGCACTTTGTTAGTATTTGGTAGCATTGCCTTTAAATCGTTTAACTTGGGTCAAACATTTTGGGTAGCCTTCCACAAGCTTCTCACAATAAGTTGCTGGAATTTTGGCCCATTCCTCCACAGAACTGGTGTAACTGAGTCAGGTTTGTAGGCCTATTTGCTTGCACACGCTTTTTCAGTTCTGCCCACAAATTTTCTATCGGATTGAGGTCAGGGCTTGATGTTGACTATTGTCCTTAAGCCATTTTGCCACAACTTTGGAGATATGATCCATTTAGATCACAACTTTGGGTCATTATCGATTTGGAAGACCCATTTATGACTGAGCTTTAACTTCCAGGCAGATGTCTTGAGATGTTGCTTCAATATATCCACATAATTTTCCTTGACAACATGATGCTGCCACCAGCTTGCAAGCTTCCCCCTTTTTCCTCCAAACAATGGCCATTATGGCCAAACGGTTAAATATTTGTTTCATCAGACTAGAGAACATTTCTCCAAAAAGTAAGATCTTTGTCTCCATGTGCACTTGGAAATTGTATTCTGACTTTTTTATGTGGCTTCTTTGAGCAGCCTTTAATCTCGACATAGGACTAATTTTACTGTGGATATATATACTTGTCTACCTGTTTCCTCCAGCATCTTCACAAGGTCCTTTGCTGTTGTTCTGGGATTGATTTGCACTTTTCGCACCAAACTACATTTATCTCTAGGAGACAGAATGTGTCTCCTTCCTGAGAAGTATGATGGCTGCGTGGTCCCATGGTGTTTATACTTGCGTACTATTGTTTGTACAGATGAACGTGGTTCCTTCAGGCATTTGGAAATTGCTCCCAAGGATGAACCAGACTTGTGGAGGTCCACAAATTGTGAGGTCTTGTCTGATTTCTTTTGATTTTCCCATTATATCAAGCAAAGAGGCACTGAGTTTGAAGGAAGGCCTTAAACATCCAAAGGTACACTTCTAATTCAGTACACCTCCTATCAGAAACTAATTGTCTTAAGGCTTGACATAATTATCTGGAATTTTCCAAGCTGCTTAAAGGCACAGTTAACTCAGAACAGAGCACAGTGTATATCAACTTCTGACCCACTAGAATTGGGAAATAGTCAAATAAAAGTGAAACAATCTGTCTGTAAACAATTGTTGAAAAAATGACTCACAGCATGAACAAAGTAGATGTTCTAAACGACTTGCCAAAATTATAGTTTGCTAATATTAAATCTGTGGAGTGGTTAAAAAATTGTTTTAATGACAACCTAAGTGTATGTAAACTTCTGACTCTATTTGGCTCACTGTGAAATTGGGATTAATGAGCCAAGTTCAGCAAGGAGTCATCTCAAATGATGTGGGACTACACATGCAGTCTGTCCCACAAGCACAGGAACAGCTTATCATCTCTCCATCTGCCTGATATCTCTCATTCTTTCCAGCTCTCTCTTTAAATTCTCCCTTCATCTTTGACCAGCTGGCAGTAAATACATACACATTTGTATTTATTTTTAATGTACTACTTCCTGGAGTGCTCTATCAGTAGAATTCCCCTCAAAAGTATCTTTCATTGAAATTCACCAGGGCTCCTTTATCAACCTCATAATGGTAAAATCACTGAAAGGAGCACTGAATGATGTGTTGATGGCGACACGGAAGAGAATCATTAGCAAAGTGCTGCATTGCACATCAGCAGCAACGATTCCATCAACATTTCATTGAGATGAGATGCCATTTAGGTGAAAGAGAAATTGACGAGTGTGTGTTTGTATGTGTATTCATCAGAACATGCACTAAATTCTCAATCATAAGAGTGTATGTAGAAGGAGGAAATACAAGCAAGGCTCAATGCAGGAAGATGGATTTTCCTGCCACTGCAGTCATAAGCACAGGCCTTGCCTGCTCCAACACAGCTGGGCTAGTGGGATCTCCTCGGAGCGACTCCAGTCTGGTGAGCCGCCAGCCAAAGTATGGATGGAGCTGTTAATCAAAGTGCCACTAACATAGCCATCCATCTTCAGGTTGGATGGGCTACTGTGGCCTCAACTGTGCCCCTCCACAGCTTGACGTCTCTGGTGTGAAAGGAATCTCGGTTTCATTCATGTAATTCTTGGATGCTAATTTACAAAGCTAATTTACTAATTTTGTTATTATTGTTCTTATTCATCATTGATCAAGGTTGGTTAATAACCATCAGTAAAATTTTAGCTATACCATAGTACAGTGAAGGTATCATAGTAATACCATGGTACTTTAATGCGTACCATGCTACTGAATGATTTCCATATTCATGTACCATGGTATTAAATGGTAGGAGAAGATGGGATTTGATAAGGAAAAATAGATGTACATTTCCTTTTATGACATCCATTTAATTAAAATATGGCAGTCTAAGGGGCCATTTACACAACAACGTTTTCAACTAAAAACTGAGAACTTTTTATGCGTTTTGGCTGTTTGTTTACACGACAACAGTGTTTTGGGGCCTGAAAATGCAAACTTTTGAAAACGATGCTATAATCACCGATTTGGGGTGAGAAAAGACCAAAATATTACTCTGTTATGTGTACTTTTTCACTGTAAATCTTGCCACGGCAGTCTCTAACAAGTAGGTATAGCTGCAGGCCAGAGACTTCCAAAAAACAGTGCATTTGGAAGTGATGCCCAGTATGTAACACTACTTGTAATGTCTTTGACAGAGTGGGGGCAACTTGCTTAGTTTGTCTATGGGGAGGTCCGGCACTGCTTCCAAACATGATAAAGGTTAGGTTAGGGGCTCCCTATATATTTAGAGGTGGTTTGGAGCTCCTGCCCCTTTTTGGAGCTATGCCTGCAGCTATTTCCTTCTCATTTCTAGGCACAACCATGATCTTCTAGTGCTCCGTGGTGCAAGATGGTGCTAGAAAATGTAATCGAGCTTGAAATCATGA
The DNA here is from genome assembly GCA_032164185.1 of Moxostoma hubbsi. Lineage (NCBI taxonomy): Eukaryota > Metazoa > Chordata > Actinopteri > Cypriniformes > Catostomidae > Moxostoma > Moxostoma hubbsi. The sequence continues at coordinate 1,550,184 of JAVLUX010000218.1, forward strand.
TCGCCAAGGAGACTAATGAGGTCAAGATTTATAGAAAAAAGGAGTTATATTTTGGTCTGTTCTCACCCAAACCAACTGGACTGCTTCAGAAGACATTAAAGAACTGGAGTCATATAGATTACTTTTATGCTGCCTATATATACTTATTGGAGCTTCAAAGATTTGCATTCACTTGCATTGTATGAACCTACAGAGCTTCTAAAAGAGCTCTTTGTTTGTGTTCTATAAAAGACAGAATGTCTTGCACATCTGGGATGGCATGAGGGTGAGTAAAGGATGAGAGAATTTTCATTTTTGGGTGAACTATCCCTTTAGTCCCTGGAATTTGGACCAAAACTGTTTAGAATTCAGAATTTTGATATGAGAAGACTGATGGGTGTAGGAACAGAGATAATGGTGATAAAGTGTGTTGTACAAACATATTGAGTTCATGAGCTATTCCAAATTTCTCACAGTTTAATGGGGAAATGCTTGGTTCATCTAAAGAAAAATAAATAATAAAACAAAATATAGCTGCAAGAAGCAATGACGGGCACAAGCACAACTGGTCCATTTCCACTCGGTTGCTTTCAGAAAACAATGCAAGGTGGACACATGCATTTGGCATTTCACATTATTCTAAACAATTCTAAAGCAATTTGAGTAAATATAAGATTTTAAAGTCTGTCTAAAAGCCACACTTCCTGCTGCCAGGTGGTGACGCAGACCATGACCCAAAATAGTCAAATCCATGAGTCACCTCAAGACTAAATTTAGATCTAAATCACATATTGCGCACACAAGATATGACACACTTCCTGTTTCCCATTTTTTGCTATTAATTTAATGCCTTGCCTTGCCTTGGCAACACCTATTGATATATCAAAATCTATTCACAATTTAACATACTCAGTGTCTTGTCATAATATTGTCTAAATGTGGTGACAGTCTCATGAATCATCTAGGAGGAGTATTTAAAAGTTTACAGACTGCAATATTTAAAAATCCAAAATGGCCAACTTACTGTTGGGTGGACATAATGACTATAATTATTAAAGTTGTCCGGCTTAATGAGATTTTGGTGACTGTTGGTGAAAATGGGGGTGCTTCAGGGGCCGTCTTACACACCCATTTTCCATGTGTGATCTTTTGCCCAGAACTAATGGCCAATGAAATTTTAAGCATGCCAAGTGCTAGGGCCGCATGATTATAGCAAAAATCATAATTGTCAATTATTGCCCTTGATATTGTAATTGTGATTATTAATGTTGGTTAAAATATAAAATTACTGTGACGTCACAAAGTAAGCAACTGTGTGGTTCTTCAGAGTAGCAGATTTCAATGATGGATATTAGTTGCGCTCCAGTTTCTATTAAGCATCTTTTACGCATTATATTGTATTGTATTGCATTTTAGATTGTAATAATGTTTGTTAAGGTAACACAAATAAAAATTATTTTAAATGTATATCTATGGTATATATTATATTAAATTATTGCTAAATTACTGCTTAAATTATTAGTCCATGTACAGTAAATAATATGGCATATTCAACATTCAAACTTATTAACAGCTGATTTAAATTGACCAAGTTAATCTGTTCAGTAAGCACTTTGGAGGCGAGAAGGGTGCCCATTCATCCTGTTAGATCTTCAACGGTGATCTTGTTCATGTAAGATCATCGCTAGATAATTTTTTGCCTCAGTGGTTGCACTTTGGAAATTAAAAACAGTAATTTTGAAGAGAGTTTGTGTGATTCGTGAAAATGTTAAATCTACCAATACCATCTACGTGGCAAATGGGTTTTATTAGAGCAGACGCAATAACAATGATGGTGATTCCTGAAATATGCTATTCATACCATATTATTTATGTTGTCTACACCTCCAAAACACACTTAGAACATTTGTAATAAATTGTACACAGAAATCGAGCAACACGTCATACTCTCCCATTACAATGACTGCTGTACTCACTGCAGGTTTACACTGTTTGAGATCTGCATTTCAAAGCGAGCGTGAATGCTCTCATTAAATACAAAGCTGTCTAGTCAGCATAACAACTCAATTATTTACACCATGTCTGTGCCTCGATTAGAATGGGAGTGTTTTAGTTTTGTCCTGTTGCTCATTTGCAGTGTATTTAACATCTACGTTCAAGTGGTGCAATGTGCAATGAATCCAAAATAATTACAAAGTGCTTTTTGTTCTTGTTCTACAGCTTCTTTTAAAGTGTCAGGTGATGTTTCTTCAGTATTAATTTTCGTGTTCCACGCGAAGAGAGCTAGAACATAAAGCAAGCTTCTGGGCGTTAAGACGGGTTAAAGCTTGCGCATTAGGATCAGTTGTGTTTACTGATAGGATGGAGGTCTAATCTAGGTAGCTTTGATTGGCCATTGCCCTTTCATTGCTCAATGGACATGATTGGTTAGAATACTCAACCCACAATTAATTACATAATCGTGGGAGCCATAATCATAATCGCGATTAGTTTTTCTATTAATTGTGCAGCCCTACCAAGTGCCTTCACACCCAAATATAGGAAGAAAGGAATAATTACAATTAATGCATTGGCATGGCAACAGTATTTAAAATTAACCGTATTCCATTTAAAAACTTACATCACTAGTGTCTTGACATTATTCTTGAATTTTGAAGCAATTCACCTAAAAATAAGAGGGCTATTTCAAAGTCTGTTAAAAGTGCCATACTTCCTGCTGCCATTTGGTGGCACTATGACCGTGACCCATAATAGATGTATCCATGTGATCAGCCCCCATTACCAAACAAACAGCTGAATTTTCATCAAAATTATTAAATGCACACAGAAGATATAAGAAACTTTCTGTTTCAAATTTTTAGCCCTAATTTTTTGCTGTGCCATGGTGACACCATTCAAAATGTCAAAAATCCATTCACAATGTAGCATCTACAATGTCTTGGCATGATGTTGCACAAATTTGGTGACTATTGACTGAAATTTTGAAAGTTGTCCGGCTTGATAAGAACAAAATAATGTAGCAAATTTGGTGACCGTGGAAGAAACTGACCCCACCACTTTTGTCAAAGGTGGTGCTACAGAGCTTCCCAGCCACACTCAGGTGTTAGCTTTTGCCCAGGCCTAATGGCTGACAGCTCTAATGTGTGTGCAAAATATAATTAAAATTCAAGCATGCCAAGTACCTCAAAAACATTTGAATATACATAAAAAGGAATAATGATGTTTAATCCATGGCAACACTATTTAAGATAAATAATCCCTTCAGAATTTTAAATCTGCACTGTCTTGACGTTATTCTAAACAAATTCAGGTAAACATAAGAGGGATATTTCAAAGTCTGTTAAACGCGCTACACTTCCTTCCGCCAGTTGGTGGCGCTACGAGCGTGACCCACAACAGCCACATCAATGTGATCAGCCCGCAAGGCCAAATATACAGCTCAATCTTGATGTAAATCACATGATGCATGCAGAAGATATGAGACACTTCCTTTTTCCAATTTTTTGACGTTACTTTATCGCATTGCCATTGCAACACCCTTCGATATATAAAAAATGTGTTCGCTATTTAGCATCTACAATGTCTTGGCATGATGTCGCCCACGTTTGGTACCTGTAACATGAAAATACATTTTTCAAACAATCCAAAATGACAGACTTCCTGCTGTCAGTGCAGACGTTGTCCGGCTTGATGAGATCTATATGTGTACTATGATTGGTTATGGTAGCACAAAAGGGATATACTATGATTGGTTATGGTAGCACAAAAGGGATATACTATGATTGGTTATGGTAGCACAAAAGGGATATACTATGATTGGTTATGGTAGCACAAAAGGGATAGCCCCCCATCTTCTAGGTGGAGCTGTAGAGTTTCAAGAGTTTTCATGCATGTTCAGTACGCCAGAAGTAGGCTACAAAAAACCTTGAAAAGAAGAAAAAGAATCCTTAGAACAACAATAGGGTCTCTGCACTTTCAGTGCTTGGGCCCTAATAATAATAATCCTTAGAAGAACAATAAGGTCTCTGCACTTCCTTAAACAATCATTTGACCACTTATGCTAGATTCACTCCTACTGCATTAAGGTGTTTCCCCCCTGCACACAATCACTAGCAGCTCTTTTAATTGATTATAGTGGCAAGTAGAATGCACCACAGATCAATGTCTGTTTAATGACTTGGCAGTAAATAAATTGCTGATGAGATGCATGGCAAAATTCCATGTTTCTCTTCAATTTAATTTAGTCTACCTGAACAAATCCAGCCACCCTTCATCCAAAGCACTGCTGGACAGCAGCAGAGTGGACGCGTGGGGGGAAAAACACGTCCATGACATCATCCGCCTTGGCTTGTTGCGATTCCCGTTCCCACCGGGTGCATCTCGCGGGTGCGATCACAGGATTCCCACACTCATTTCCCCCGTGAGCAGCTTCGGTTCTGTACGTAAAGGTCGCCTGCGTTGGTTTCACTTTAAGACTTGCGTTAGCGTTTCTCACTCTGTGGCTCTCACCATCGCCATTGTCGTGTTCAGCAGAGTTATGAGGACGATTGAGAGATGCTTCCGGTGTAAAAGTGATATCTCTCTGAAGGCTGTCGCGAGGAAGAGCTCTCCTGTGCTGTGTCGATGCGATCGAGGCTATTGTTAGACGAGATGCAACGGTGTCGATTGGCGTGACACACCTGGGATTGTTTCAGCAAATACCTTATTTCTAATGTTCCTCACATACATCATCGTGCGTGCAAGAGGAGACACTTCGTTTTATTTTTGCCGAATATAAGTTAGAGAAGCCATTCTAGTGTGTTTTATTTCATGGGGATGTGTTCAAGGCAAGAGAGGATTCAAAAAGACGTCGACATCGTAATTCAAAGGTGTAAGTCAGAGAAAGACTGCCCGTTTTCTGGTGAGTTTCCATTGTCTCTTGTTAAGAGTGCTGCCTTCCTTAAACAATTTCTATTGATAAACTCGTACTGAACAGCACAATTCATAGGCTGGCAGCCTCACTGCTGATGTCTTCATTTCCTCGTTCATACCGAAAAACTCGTTATGTTTAAAAAACAAAACGGGTATATAGTCGACGTGGTTGAGCGTCCGAAATGTAGGCTAATGTTTCCTGGACATACACTCATAAATTATGCAATAATCAACCTCTACCGGGGGCCTACCAAAACGTGAGCTGCCATTATTACTAAAGATACTGCTCTTTGAATAATAAAGAATACCCATCATAGATATTAACATGCCCCTCAGGTGTTGGTTTGGGCGTTTTGTGATGTGAATGATTTTCTAATTAGCCCTCGCATTACTATCAAGCATACAAATGAGCGGTTCTGTTCTCCACACACAGTTTGTGTACATATTTATCAACTATCTGTTTATTCCTTGAAGATCCATTGTCCGTGGGCATCCCTGTTGATGTTGCCATGGAGCCTACACTTGTTAACAAAGGGGAATTTTCTTTTCAATTGTTGACAAACCGCAAGTTGTGTCTCACAGTTCTATCTTGATTGTCTGTTTCAGACTTTAGATTTTCTGACTCCACCTTCACCTTCACCTATTCAAAGGGATCTAAGAGGTAAATATTATAAACATTTGCTGTGATTGACCCTTATTTTTAAAAATAAATATAACTGCTGTCAACGTGATGACTAACCATTAATTACACCATACCCTTCTTGATGAGCTGATTTGTGTTGAAGAGGTTTATGTCAGTTCAGTTCAGATTTATGCTGTTTACTTTTACACCTCATTAATAATCAATGACTTAAGTTAAGAAATGTTAAGCTAAAATGTGCTTATTGTGGTAACATCTAAATTAACTTGTTTTATTTCATTCAAAAATATTACGCACATCACTGAATCAACCTGACAAACACCTACAACGAATTACAATGGTTTGATCAGGTAGAAATATATCATTTAAAGGGATAGTTCACCCAGACATGAAAATTCTGCCATCATTTACTCAATATCGTGCTATTCCAAACCTGAACAACTTTGTTCTCCGGAACATGAAAGGAGCTCTTGGGCAGAATGCTAGCCTCAGTCACTTCACTGTCATTGTACGGAAAAAAATGCAATGAAAGAAGATGGTGATGGAGGCTAATTCTCCCTTACATCTTTAGGGCTCAGTGAAATTATTTTTTTTCCAAATTCTGTTTTATTTTTTCCCCATTTTATTTTCTCTGAATTCCGGATTTTAAAGATTAAGTACATTTGATCATTAAAAAAAAGAACAACTGTCTAATGAAATTCTAATCATAATTCATAAAATTTTAATCAAATGACGCAAATACTGGTATCGTAATTGGGTCCGATATCACGATCATGTACTTGTTCTCATGCTCGTAAAAATGCTAAGACCAAGAACAATACCATCTGATGTACGAATGTCATTCCATAAACATCCAATGAACAAACCACAGCTGCGATTTAATGATATAAATATATAGTTGGGATGTGCACGCTTGAAATGTGAGCACGAATGTGTGGAGACAGTGTTGTGCAAATGCCGGCTGCATGTATCTTTTAAAGCTCCTTCTTGGATCATACACGTAAACTCCAACATGAGCATCGCAGGCTCTGTTTGTAGCAGATGAAAGTGAACCGGGTGCAAATTCATTTTGTAGCGTGAGGCCCAAACAGAGTACATACTTATTTAATTAAACAGCAGTCTTTGTGGTTTAATAATCAATTTGTGTCATGTTTTTTGGATTGAAAAGCTACTGTCATCGCAAAGAAAAACTTCAAAATAAAAGCTCAATTTAAATGAAAAGTATGACAGAAATATATTAGTAAATATATAAATGTATGTAATATTCACTGTATTACTACTACTAATAATAACAATAATAAATCAATAGAGAAGTCAGAAGTTTACATACACTTAGGTTGAAGTCAATAAAACAAATTTTTTTAACCACTCCAAAGATTTCAAATAAGCAAACTATAGTTTTGGCAAGTCGTTTACGACATCTACTTTGCATGACAGAAGTAATTTTTCCAACAATGGTTTACAGATAGGGCTGAAACTAAAGATTATTTTGATAATCGATTAATCTAACGATTATTTGAACGACTATTCGACGATTATTGCAACAATTAATAATTAGCTAATTTTCCGATTTTTTTTTTTTTTTAGCTTGTACCCCGACTTAAAAGGCTGTATTAAACGTGCTTACTAACAATAAAGAGGACAAAATCATCTTTTAAAAATACCTCTAAATGACATTCACTGAATTAAAGGGAAAGTAAATTTAAAGTTTAATTCAGTAAAGAAATTCACACCAAAAAAACTATTGTTATCAAGTTTTTTTGTCTTGTTTTCCATTTAAAAATCCTTAAAACAAGATAAATTAACTTGAAGCAACATATAATATATTTAGACTTGCTTTAAGAGAATGTATCTTAAATGTGCTTAAGTTTTGTCTGAATATAAGTCTGTATTTTTTACTTGGTTATTCTTCTGCGAGTGCAGTAAAGACAAAAATACTTATTTTCATGATCTATTCTCTAAAAGCAAGTATAAATATCTCATATGCTGCTTCTCAGTTGAATGCATCTTTAATATTTAAGGATTTTTAGATATTTAAAAATATTTGTATTTTAAATATTATATTCAACATTCTCAGATAACACATTTTTTCTTCTGCAGTATAGCTGCTAAAGAAATGTACGTTGTTTTAGATATTTATATTCATACAAGCCAAAACAAAAAAACAAATCATAAACGTATTTTGTTGCAGTGTATAATGGGGCGAAGACTTCCTCTCTCACCTTTCTGTTCACTTCAATCCATCTTTAACTCGCAAAAAACAAACTCCCTCTTATTAATAAAGCTGCATATTGCCAATTTTCTTCATGATAAGAAATGCACGGTGACAGATTATGATTCAATAAGTCACGAGCCATCGTGTTATAATCTAGCTGCAGCAAGAGTGCGCTCGAGTGACAAGCCAGAGTGTGCATCAGCCAGGTGCAGTTTCAGTCTCTTCCCCTCAGATCGGGACATTCTCGCAACTAATAGAAGAGGCGCTGACCGCACAGAGAGATGCCAGTTTCGGAGTTTGTAGTTACATGACCTGCTTCTGTATTATTTGAACTTTAATAAAGCTATAACGCATTAAATATAACTGCATTTAAGATGTAACACCGGTGTGTTTCCTTTAAAGAGCTCCGACTCTTATTCCACAACGAAAGTGCTTCTGTGTTTACTTATTTGGTATTTTTGTATAATTCCCTTGTACTTTGCGATCTACGTAAGCTGAAGCTGTTTGGAAAGTTTAGAGTGCATCTAGACTGTGATCTGTGTAATTCTTCCTCTCCTCATTCAGGCGCGAACTGCAGTACTGCTCTCCCACGTCATAATTAGAGTTTCATATGATCTCATGTTACATTGAATGAGATCAAATGACTATTCGACAATGAAATTTATTTTGACAATTTTTTGTCATTGTCGATGACATCGACTAATCTTTTACAATCGTTTCAACCTGATTTACAGACAGATTGTTTCACTTTTAATTGACTATATCACAATTCCAGTGAGTCAGAAGTTTTCATACGCCAAGTTAACTGTGCCTTAAGCAGCTTGGATAATTCCAGAAAATTATGTCAAGCCTTTAGACAGTTAGCCAATTAGCTTCTGATAGGAAGTGTACTGAATTGGAGGTGTACCTGTGGATGTATTTTAAGGTCTACCTTCAAACTCAGTGCCTCTTTGCTTGACATCATGTGAAAATCAAAAGAAATCAGCCAAGACCTCAGAAAAAAAAATTGTGGACCTCCACAAGTCTGGAACATACTTGGGAGCAATTTCCAAATGTGTAAAGGTACCACGTTCATCTATACAAACAATAGTATGCAAGTATAAACACCATGAGACCACGCAGCCATCATACCGCTCGGAGCGGAGACGCATTCTGTCTCCTTGAGATGAACATAGTTTGGTGTGAAAAGTGCAGATCAATACCAGAACAACATCAAAGGACCTTGTGAAGATGCTGGAAGAATCAGGTAAACAAGTATGTATATCCACAATAAAACGAGTCCTATATCAGCATAACCTGAAAGGCTGCTCAGCAAGGAAGAAGCCACTGCTCCAGAACTGCCATAAAAAAACAGACTGCAGTTTGCAAATTCACATGGGGACAAAGATCTTACTCTTTGGAGAAATGTCTTCTGGTCTAATGAAACAAAAATGTAGCTGTTTGGTCATAAAGACCATCGTTAAGTTTAGAGAAAAAAAGGTGAGTCTTGCAAGCTGAAGAATACCATACCATACCAACTATGAAGCATGTGGGGGGTGCTTTGCTGCAGGAGGGACTGGTGCACTTCACAAAATAGATGGTATCATGAGGAAGGAAAAATATGTGGACATATTGAAACAACATCTCAAGACATCAGCCAGTAAGTTAAAGCTTGGTCACAAATGGATCTTCCAAATGGACAAAGACTCCCAAGCATACCTCCAAAGTTGTGGAAAATGGCTTAAGGACAACAAAGTTAAGGTATTGGAGTGACCACCACAAATCCCTGACCTCAGTCTGATAGAAAATTTGTGTGCAGAACTGAAAAAGCATGTGTGAGCAAGGAGGCCTACAAACCTGACTCAGTTAAACCAGTTCTGACTGGAGGAATGGGCCAAAATTCCAGCAACTTATTGTCAGAAGCTTGTGGAAGGCTACCCAAAACGTTTGACCAAAGTTAAACAATTGAAAGGCAAGGCTATCAAATACTAACAAATTTTATGTGATCAAATAAATAAAAGCAAAAATAAATAATTCTCTTCACTATTATTCTGACATTTCACATTCTTAAAATAAAGTACTGATGCTAACTGACCCAAGACAGTCAAATTACCATTAAATTTCAGGAATTAATTATTTAAACTGAGTTTAAATGTATTTGGCTAAGGTGTATGTAAACTTCTGACTTTAACTGTAATTGTATTATATTTAAGCAATATCTCACACCTGTTATGTAACACTTTATTTGACAAGATAACTCTAATGCTGTATTTTGGACTGTTCTGTGAGGTTATGTGTAAAAGCACTTAATAAAAAATAATGTAATTATTATTCATAGTATTATCATTACTACCACTATTGCTACATTTAAATATTGCATTTTACTATATTGAAGAAATATATATTCTATCACATTTTGTTTTAGATTCACACGTCTAGTTAAATGGAGCTTTTATTTTGGCGGAAAACTGGATGTTTTTTATGGCTTAATTTCTCACCTCCGGAAAAGCATTTCGCTATATGGGCTTATGTGCTTATTAAAGGCTGTGCTTTAATTATATAAATATAAACTTTGCATGCGCTTCACAGTGAATAAAGTGCTCTGCTCTTTGTCATTAATAAACACAGAGTGCACTTGATGTTAATGATGCGGTTTGTGTATATTTAGCAGCTTCTCATTAACTTACCATTGAAGCATGCATCTTTTTTTAGTTAATTCAGTTTTTATGGCTTGATTCTGCGATTCTATCCATGTTTTTAAATTTGTGGAAATCAGGGCCCTACATATTTTCCATGTTCCACAGAAACAAGAAATTCATACATGTTTGGAACAACATGAGGATGAGGAAATAAATGATGACATATTTTTTAATTTTGGGTAAACTATACCTTTAAGGTAACAATCACAAGTTACAACTTTCTACTGTGTACAGTTTTACGTCTCTGTTTTCTCAAGTGGTTAGTTGTGCTTATGAAGTCCTGTGCATTGATAAATATGTTATTAGCATCTTAAAGTATTCAGTCTGTTAGCCTCACTCCATTTAGCAGTATATTGTGTCTACATATAATTAATTACTCTGTACTCTAGCATTGACATATTAGACATTAATATATGTTTTAATCACTTTTGTGATTAAACAGGCAACAATTTTTACTGTTTGTTTGTCAGTTGCTGAATTAACACATTGCAAACTAGACACATGAAGTGCAAACCAACACATGAAGTTTCAACCTGGGGCACCAAGAGACTGTCTTTTGGACAAGAAGTGAGAGGCCCTTCAGGTTCACTTTGCCAAAAATAAAAATACTCTTAATCTGGATTCTGCATCTCAGCTAGCTGTTGGAAGCTAAACGCCATACACTTTTCACTCAATTTCTTTCTATATATAATACAGATCATTAAAGGCCACATGCCACTGGGTTCCAGTGCAGTTGTTTTATTTACATGTCACTCTACAAGGCTCACCCTTTTGGAGCATTGTTGTGTAATGTTTTACCAGGAAGTTGTGATGATTTCAGAGGTAGGTAGAGTAGCCAAAAACTATACTCAAGTAAAAGTACAATTACTCAGGTAGAAGTAAAAATAATAATGTTAATAATTTCTTGAGTAAGAGTAAAAAAGTACTCAAATAAAAGATTACTCAGGTAGCGAGTAAATAGTTACTTTCGTATGTAACATAATGGACAAATACACTCCAATATTCCAATACATAATACACAATACACATTTAACTTGTATTACATAATATTAATAATAATTATTATTATTATTGGAGAACTGGCGACCTGTCCAGGGTGTACCCCGCCTTTCGCCCAATGTTAGCTGGGATAGGCTCCAGCCCCCCGCGACCCTGTACACAGGATAAGCGGTTGACGATGGATGGATGGATGGATTATTATTGGAAATTCTTTCATAATTCACCCTCATGTTATTCCAAACCTGTATGACTTCAATGCAACACAATTAAGGAGATGTCAGACAGAATGTGAGCTTTAAAGTCCCACTTTCACTGCATGGATTTTTTCCCCTACATATTTTAAATTGGTGACTGAGACGGTCAGTCTCTAACATTCTGGCTAACATTTTTTGGGTTCCACAAAATACTGAACACAGTTTTTGAACAACACGAGGACAGGGAAATGATGACAGAATATTAATTTATGGCTAAACTATCACTTTAAGGATGCTTGTCAGATTTGGACGAATCTGTCAATTTGAAGAGAAGTTTGGAAAACAGTTTCTAGTCATTATTATTGTGAAACATTTTAACCATATTCCACAGTCCCAATCATATGTAATGCTGAATAAAAATAAGCAAGATCATCCTTTATTAATGCCTACTTTCACCATTTCACAGTCCTGCATGGATACTTAGTTTAGTGTAGTTACAGTATTTTCAGTGTGGAAAGAAGATTTAGATCATTAGTTCTGTACAGTAAGGGTAAACTGATCCTTATCTCTGTATTTGGAAGTGTGTATGCTTATTTAAGTTCAAAGCTTTTTCTCTGTTGTTTATGAGAAAAATGCACCATGCTCCAGTAGTCACGCACACAATTGGCAAAGCAAAAGGCATTTACATTTAACATGGAAGTTTACATGGATTAATACAGTTGGCACTGATATATTTCAGCACTGATATAAACATTTATATTTATAAACTGAGGTCATAAGAGCTCACAGTTACAGAGTCAGCCTGAAAATTACCATCACCATGACAGACAAGCTCATGTTATCACAAACACCAACACTTACCGCAACAAGTTTTCTTTAGTTGGAGCTGCAATTCTAATCTTAACGTAAAGAAAGTGTTTGTTTTGAGCTCTTGCTGCTCGAATCGAGTGACAGAGCGCAGCTATAATTTTTCGCTGTAGTAAAAGTCCCATTCAAAAATAAATTGTGCATTTATTAAAATTTATCGGATTAAATCCAGTAATGTAATGACAGGAACATTGCCGGTTGTAACTAAGTAAAAGTAAAAAAAAATAAATAATTGAAATTTACTTGAGTAAGAGTAATAAGTACCCGTTATTAAACCTCTTAAAAGTAAATGTTTGGAGAAAATTAACTCAAGTAAATGTAGTGGATTAAATGTAGTGTGTTACTACCCACCTCTGGATGATTTGACAGCTAAAAATAATATGTTTATAGAGTAAAAAGTTCACAAGCAAGCAGTTTTTAATCTGCAGTTTGCTGTTCTTGTTTAGACAACTTTACTGCGTTTGTGTTGTAGAATTGTCTTTTACAGTACTTCGATTATTTGGTCTTTATACAGTGACAATGTACTACAAGTAAAACTAAATTAATGAAAAAATCTTATCTTTGTGTGAAAAGTTTTTCACTACACTACTTGTAGTTAAGAATCGGCAATCAGTTACATCAAATTTTTTAATTTAATAAACTCCCAAGTTGAAGTTAATAGAACTCTCAGATTTAGATTTTGTAATACAGATGTTAATAGCTCTTAACTTGAAATATTGAGTAAGCTAACTTTAAATGTATCTCTTTGGCTGAACTTAAAATTACCATATGAGCTCAAATTAAATACTTCAAGTGGCGGGAACCTAAATAGCTAGTACAGTGATTGCTAGCATGCTGAATGTATGCTAATTGGAAACACTATGGCTGTGTCTCAATGTGCGTTCTTTTGTGTTCTAACATTCTCGTTCTACGTCATCATCCACTGCCGAAGTTCAGTTCCTATCCTCAAGAACGCAAGTACAGAGGGCGCAGGAAATTACCTGGATATGTCCTTGATTTCGAGGATGCATCGGATGGTGACTTGTGGGCAAGAACTCTGTACAACAGTGGCAGACAAAGGACATTTATCATTTTGTTTTTCCTCAAGAGTTTACCGTTGTAAGCTTGCGAAATTCTGATGGCTTGTGAGAGTCTCAGTCAATTTTTTATTTTTTATTTTTTTTATTTTTGGGCATCATTTTAATATAGTAATAAACACATGGAGAATACAAGTGTGTACCAAATGTATTCTTTTAAAGTGTTACTAGTCCTGCAAAACCTCACTGGTGATATTAATTCTGTCACTTGTGTGATAATGCCGTAGTGACATAATTGTGCAATAGGAAGATCGCAGCACATCCCAAAGCTCGCAATAGATGCGTTCTTCTTTCTTCCAAGGTAGCTTGGCAAGACTGGCCTTCATAAGAAAGGAAGTCCGTTCTCTGCTTTCTTAGAATTGAGAAACACCATATTCTTTGATGAGCATAACTATTGCTCTACTATTCAAGTAGAGCAATATACTGTAGAACAATCATTGTACCTGTAATCTAAACTCAATCTCCATTTTTCACCATAAAATGTAACTCCAAAAAAAACTCATAACATAAACTCTTCTAAATAACACAACAAAGCATTAAACACTAACAAGTCCCCTCCTATACATTCTTATTGCACAAAACGCATCATGTCACACTTAATTTTAACACTTACTCTCCCTGTTGTGTGCAAAATCCCTTGCCGGTTTCAGTTAAATTTATGTTCCTGTAAATTTAAATTAAACAATAAAACAATTCAGGTTACTTAAAAGGTGTAAGTTTAATGAACTGAAAAGAAAGGGAAAGTACTAAATACTCAATAAGGTTAATATATTTGAACTAATTTATATGATTTAATTTTTCCCTACTCAAAACAATTAATTATTTTGAGCATTAGCGTTTACAGTGAAGTTTCCGTTAAGAGTAGTTTTGGTTTAGATGAAAGTGTAATGTCAAGTGGCAAGTTTAATCTTACCCAGTTTTGTGTCTCACGCACAATATTGTCTGGTGAAAGGTTACATGAGAAGAACACCATTGCTCTAGTTATTGAAAGGGCAGTCTTTCCATTCTGTAGACATTTACTGCAAACCTATTTAACTAAGCAAACAGATTATTTGGGCCTGTCCACCAGATTTAGCTTGCATTGAACAGCAGTTCTTCTTTGGCAAAATGGGGCTTGCAGCCTCAATTACCAATGAAGTCGGATGAAATGCCAAACCAGAATTTTAGATTGAGGCCATTTGGATGAGTAAAACCTCTAAAGCTAACGGACCATGGTATAAACGAGCAATGTAGTAGTGCCCCCCCCCCCCCCCCCCCCCCCCCCCCCCAAAGTTATGCAAATTTTATGTGAAATATACTAATTAATAATGAGTTGTCCAGGAAAGCACTTTAGACTCACTGGAGCAGTACCAGTACAGATAAGAAAGTCCTGGAATGTTTTATGAATGCAGAGTCTTTCCAGTAGTTGTCTTTAATTAAGGCCTTCAAGTTTCAATTATTTTTGTTATGTTGGTTAAAGTGGGCTGTTCTATTATTGTTATTACTGATGTGTTTTTTAAAAAGTGTTAGTAGTAATTACAACATCAAAAAATGTACATATGTTTGGAATGTATACAAATTTTGACATTGTTTCATCTGATCCAATTATTTTAAATTACACAGATTCTCCATTTATATTTTAGAACCTGATACATGTTAGGTGTTATGAATTAATGAGTTCATTGCCACCCTCTGTTTTATCTGGTCTGCAAATGTCACTCTTGATTTTAGAGGAGGGTCTTTGCATTACAACCAGAAAATGAGCTGGCAGGCTCTCGGAAAAATTATTGCACCTTACCCTAAGAGGAAGTAGCACATTTCCTGTTTGTAGAGTTGCAAACCTGCAGCATCAGTTTATTTTTCTGTTTACTGTAGGATCTGTGTTTTCTTTGTAGTAATGTAGACATGGCCTCCTATTTGTCATTTTCTTATTTTTGTCTTTTTCACAGAAAAAGAGGTAACCCTGATACACTCGAAAAAGGATTTTTGCTGCTTGTTCATTTTAATTGAGTAAAGTAGAACTAAAGCAACACAATTCTAGAACATTTTGACACAACTTGATTTCATTGCTTTTTATCTATTTAAATTTCTTAAAATGGAAGTTTAAGTAATCCATTTGAGTTGGAACTACATTAATTATTTTTGTGGTGTTAATTTAACATTGATGAAACTGGGCAGGGGATTTCCATTTCCCAGCATGCTTTGCATTGGACTCGATAGGGAGGGTCAATGTTACAATTAAGTGGGGCTTTCTAGTAGTTTTTTTTTTAAAGTAGGGATTGTTTTTTTAATTTGGTCAATTTGATATCAATTGTCAAAAGCCATGGATCGATCTTTTACTCTATATGCAACCGTCCACTATAATGAGAGGAAATCACTCACATTTATGGAGCATTCACATTTGCAACCAAATTTTACACTGTGCGACTAAAAATGTATATGTGTCAATTGGCTGGTAATGTTTAGATTTCACCAGTAATTGTGTAGTATAGTGGTGGAGTATTCAACAGCAAGATCCTTTCACAGTGTGTTGAGAATTAAAGTTGCTCCGTGTAATATGTTATCATTATGGTGGAGTGTGGAGCTTGTGTTAACGATGAGGACAGGTTACACATGAAATTACTGTGCTAACCATAGCATAGTTACTAAACTACACTCTTGTAGTGACTAAATGTCTGTAGTGCGTACAACCAACATGTATTTAGTATGTTAACGTTCACTTTCACTAGTTAGTACATAAAGAAATTAGATTTTTTTGAGTTACATTAATACGTCAGTTTTGTTGGGTTCACCCAATTCAGCTACGTTCTTGCTACACAAAGTGTTTGTGTTGAGATTACACAGAAATGTTTAATTAAGAAAACTAATTTCAAACATGTGGAACCACTCTCCACTGTTGAATCAAGGTCAGCCAAAGAGCAACTTTGTGTTTTTGATACACCATATAACCCTGATATTTGATATAACAAACTATTGAAAGTTGGTTAATCACCTTTGTTACATTAACAAACAAGCTGGAGGATATTTCAAGCGGTGAAAAGAATAGACAAACGCATAATCCCAGAGATGCAGTAGTTTTTTGTGAATAATCCATCATGCCTGAGGTCAACAAATTATGTTTCAATTTCATCATCTTGCTATAACTGAATTAACATAATTACTGTGAGTTCTAAATTGTGACAAGCTCTAATTATTTTTTTTTTTTGCATTAGATGTGTATGCTGGCAGATCACTTAGAATAAATAACTTTGGGTTGTTTTGCATACTGTATAAAAATCCTGAAAACGATTAATTCATGAAGTCGATGAGGAAATGTCATAATTTGTTGACATCAGATTAATGGGGTAGAGTTTGTATGTTCTAGGTGAAAGCATCAAAAGCAGATCTAGTTTGGCAGGCTTCTACTGCTTTGGAATTTTTGGAGGGTTTTTATAGGGCTGGTAAATAATATCTCGATATTCAATATATATATATCTCAATAATTATGTTTTTGCTCTGAAATGGCAAAAAATCTAAACTGCCATTGTAACCATGTTAGATTAATATTTGTAAGGCATTAAATGAAAATCTATTTAAAAATGAAGGCATGCTTACTAAGGTTTTTCAATAAATTAATTGTTTATACTTATATTTAACACACAATCATATATGGAAGCTTAATAAAAGTCTTATTTACCTTCATATATTTTTAATAAAACATTTCTTTGTGAATGAACAAGGTGTGCAAAAACTACGTGACTTATTTTTTGGAAAACAGATGAATATCGAATTGTACTAAATTATTATTATTCAGAGCCTCTAACAGAAATAATGCTATGTGATCAAAAAGTTGAAATTGTGAAGACTTTTAAGTATTTGGGAACCATGATTGACTGTAAATTGAATTTCTCGGACAATATTAATCTTATTTGTAAGAAAGCAAATCAAAGGTTATACCTGTTAAGGAAGTTGAGAGAATTTTCTGTAAGTCAGGATGTTCTGCAAAGAGTTTATCTAAGTTTAATTGAGAGTGTTTTAGGGTATAATATAACTGTGTGGTTTGGACGAGTTACATCTGTGAATAAAGTAAAATTAGATAGAATTACAAGAGTTGCAGGAAAAATTGTAGGATCTAAACAAAAATCAGTCGCACAGTTATATCAAATTGCTGTTCAGAGGAAAGCTTTGACTATAGCAAGAGACACAACACACCCTTTGAATCAAGTTTTTGAATTATTGCCATCACGTCGTCGCTATAGAACACCAAAAGCGATTAAAGCAATATATAAACAATCTTTTGTACCAAATGCAATAAGTCTTTTGAATAAGAGGAAGGAAATGAATGATTTTTAATTCTTATATGTATATTGTGTATTGTGTATTGTTAATTGTTTTGTGATTGTATGACGAGACCAAAGACCAATTTTTATCCAAGGCTGAACAATAAAGTACAACTAACTAACTAACTAACTAATTACTGTGGAACCCAGTCAAATTTATTATTATAATATAATACTGAATTATTATTATTATTATTATTTTCAGGATAAGATTTGTTAAAGATAAATTGCTATTTACTTCTGTGTTTGTTTTCACCTCATAGATAGTCAGTCACAAAATGTGAACTCCCAACTGTTGTTGCACATTGATTAAGAGTGAATTGTGTTAACCTCTTTTGTTTGTTTTTTTTTTTTGCACATGAAATGTGAGTAATTTGTTTGTCAGGTACTATATGGTAAGAGTGCATAAGTGCCAGTATAACCCATTATAGTCCATCACTTCTAATGTTAATATTTGTCTTTTCTTTTTTAGGGTGTCCTATTCTGTTCACGTCTCTGATGATTATCCAGGTATTGTACAAATGGATGAATGGGATGGGATGGGGTAGGATGTAATGTAGTGTAATGGGAAAGGGATGAATGGATGGGTGAAGAGTATGGATACCCCCAAACTTTCAACTGCATTGCCCAGGGATGTAAAGAGCAACATTCCATTTATTACAATAAGGACTCATTGTCATGTTTTCAGAATGTATTTCGATCTGTGAAATATAACTGGCCTACTTGGACAGATGATGCAGGGTTTGCCATGTAAAGTGACAGCTGATACAGCTTGTACTAAGCCGATACTAATATGCTGCGTCCAATTCAAGTCAGACGTAGGATATTCCTACTTGATATTTCCGAACTCCGACTAATAAGGCATTCCATTGCCAGATGCTCGGAAGTTGACAAAAGAAAAAAAACGTATCTAACTGCCGATACCTTAGCAGGGGTTCAACTGTCACCAGAGACATCTATTAATAACCCAATTGATAAACATTGCTGCAGCACTAGCATTTTTGCTACAGGTGTATAATTATCAAAAGAGAGTATAATTTACCATGTTTTGAACACCTGTTTCTGCAGAGGTTTGTTATACAAGCTTTAATAGCATGTAATGTAGGAACTTTGACTCATTTATCAATATTATTGAATAAGTGACTGTTTATTATGTAATCTGAATATCTCCCAGGGTTCCGAAATGTTTGCATGATGTCATACACTTGCATCTCTGTGAATTTGGAGTTGAAAATGTTTGCATGAATTTCCAAGTTGAAATTCCGACTTCAAGTGGCATTCCATTGCACTTTTACTAGTAGGAAGTTGGAAAATCTAACTTTCTGAGTTGAATGGAAGGCTGCATTATGCAACTTAACTGCATCACTCTTAGACCAATGTTAGGAATTGCTGTACCACTGCTGCTTTAGACTCTTTTCTATTTAGCTCTGTGCCAAAACCTAGCGAGTTGCCTACAGTCTACATAAGCAGCTACATACTAAGGCTAAGTGACTGATTTGGAATGTACCTACAGTACACTTGCCAGCCACCCTGTGCTCCATACAAATAGCTCTGCACAGACTCTCAATTGATTTCAATATAGGCGATGCTAGGGGAAATACGTAACATTCTAATAAGCATGAAAAACATTGCATTTGGTAAAAATCTATTTTTTGTATCCTTACTTTTCAGTAGAAATGCACTGAGGATGCATTCAGAATGCCGATAATTATTGACAATTACTGACCAAGTTAAAACCATTGGCATATCGGTAAAAAGAGATGGTTTATTTATAACTAATTAGTAACACACGTTGTAAAAACTCTGAATTAAATTGCAAAAATCCAGAAATAATAGGCTAATAGATACAATATGTAGAAGGGTGGCACTCCTAAGAACATGTAATATTTCATTTTTATTCTCATCTCGTTCTTACGTTAATGCAGAAAAAATGCCATAAACTGACATGACCGTTGTGAAAGGGGCACTTACCAATAGGCTACATGATGAGGGAAACCATCCAAAATGCTTTGAAACCAGCAGACTTTGACTTTTGAGATATCGTAAATTAGATATACTGGAAATTATTTATTGTTAGAATAGTAAAAAAAAAAAAAAAAAAAGCTAGAACAGTAAGAAAAGCTTTTGTAACTCTTCATACATTTTTTTAAGCATTACTTAGTAAAACAGTGATCTGATGACAAAATAAGGTAAGTGGCAAAATATCAGTATCAGCCTATAGTTGTTTTTTTTTTTTATCATTACTGATATCGGCCAAATATTTTCATATTGAATTAAATACAAGTTTATACATAATTGATAAAATGAAAACAAAAAGCATCTTTATCCCTATTCGGACAGGATTAGTTTTCTAAATGACGTTTGAGTTACAATTATTATCACCCGACATCTGAGATTTAATGTACTGATTCGGACGGGTCTAAAGATCTCTGTGTTTATTACAGAGGTGGGAGTGTCTGTTTTCTAGATTGCTGACATTACAGAAGGTTAAACACTTAATTTAGGTGATAAAAGTAACATATCTTTTAAACTTTATCAGTTTAAATTTAAAATGACTTATAATTTAAAACATTTTATATGATTGTTTAATTTATTGGTTATACATTATACATTTTAATTTATGGAAGTGGCTGCGAATAATATCTTAAAAGTTTAGTATTTAAATATGATACATTTTGTACAATATTTTATATTATCTAATGAAAACAAAAATAAATGTATATATCTGTTTTTTTATACTTTGACTTTTAGGATTCAACAATTAAATTATACTTAAATCAATAATAATGATTAATATATATGTAATTATATTATTGTAATGACTACTATACTGCTGTGTATGCCCAATTATGCTGATATAATATATATATATATATATATATATATATATATATATATATATATATATATATATATTTAAATCGATTAAGGCTCTCATGCTGAAATCTGCAGGAGCAAAAGCACATGCTTTTTCCCGCTCACTGAAACGTATTCCAAAAACATTACTTTCCCAAAATACGTTAACTAACATAGATATATCTCAAAATCTACCACAAGAAAAAGTGCAACGAAAACTGTAAAAAATGTCATAAATCTAAAAAGCATGGAGGTTGATATCTCTGTATAGAATATCTCTGACTGGGGCGTACCGTGCTTATAAGTATGATCGTAACGTTCATTAAGGTCAAAATACACGAGGTGAAGTGTTGTGATCATTCCATATCAGCAATCACTGACATTCACATTCGGACGGGATTAGAGTTCTCCGAGGACCCTTGAATTTGCCAAAAAACTGTAAGTAATTTGCTCTGAAATTACTCTGAAAGTCAGAAATACAGACTTGTCAGATTCGGACGGGATTAAAATCACAAAGTACATCTTTGAAACACAAATTTCACGAACATCCTTGGAAATCTATTCCTGTCCGAATAGATGTTTATAATGCTGGAATTTTAATTTTAGGTAGCTGATTTTGGGCAGTTCCCCAGTACACTCTTAATTCAGATATATTTGCTTACTAAGGTTTATTATATAATCAGCAAAAAGCATTTGAGTATTTATCCCCCTTAACATGCACACATTAAAATGAAAACTACAATTTCCCTATTGCCTTGGATTTTGTTGTTAAGCTGTGATATTGTTTTTTTGTAAGTGTAAGATTGATCTTTGATATTTTGATTCAGCACACAAGAGTTTTGCTCCAAATCTAAGTCTAGAAGATGCAGAGATCCTCTTTGTCATAGTTTAGTCTAGCCTAATTCACAGCATAGTGGTAGACAGTCATCTTTGCATAAGAATGAGGAATTTGCTTGGCACAAATTTAGACATCATTGCAAAAGAATGCCACAGGCTATGTTAACCTGAAAATAGTGGATTGCTTAGAAACCATAGAAATAGCATCTCAGTTTGCTCTCATGTATTTAGATTAATAATTTATATATAAATTGCATTCTAATGGTGAAGGCTGCCATTACCAGTTGCTGTCAGAGACATGATTGCACTGTTTGTTCTATTTTAAGTTGCTATTCTAGAAACTTGTTCATAGCACCTGCTTATTGTCATTTCAGATAACACGTATGTGTCTAACTCTGAAAACGATGATGAAGTGTTAGTCACCAGGGATCCAATACCTGCGATTTTTCACAGAATTGCAACAGGTAAGAACCTTTGTAATTTAATTGTAAATCATACAAGAACTGCAGCTACAGAAAACCAATGAACCAGCTGAACAATATTACTTTTTTAAACTCACTCCTAAAGGGAAAGCTAAACCAGTAACCTTGCACACTTCGAGTGTACTTGACAGGAATATTTAAGTAGTTTTCACCTCTGATCAAGACCCTGGCAACTGAAATTTTTAGTTCCAACCCTAAAATAGTGACCCTGATTTTAATCCATACATTAAAATAGAATTTTATAAATACAATTTAATTTAGTCCAGAGTTTCAACAATATAATACATTAGGTCTGATCTAAATTATGGCTATAGCTTAGAATGGTCTTTTAGAACAAAGTACTGTGTAGTACCATGGTGCAGTGAATGTATCGGATGGTAATACCATGGTGGTACTTTGTAATATATAATAGTACTTTGAACGATTACCATATAAATGTATCATGGTATTTACATGGTGCTCCAAGACACTTCAGAGAATGCCATGGTGCATGTCCAAAACAACATGGCTTTTCCATGGTACCCTGTCCAAAACACCATAGTACACATGATACTTTTTGTTAGTTGTAGCTCATTATTTTAAAGAATATTGTTTAAGATATTCTTTTCTGAAGTTCCGTTTATTGCAGTTTTCATGTGTGTTAGCCTATATTAATTCCCAAGGTGAATACATACCTTGACTCCAAGGGTCTAAAGACAAAAAATCATGAAAGTAATCTTGGTATCATTTTGGAGTCAGACCTTAGTTTCAGTAGTCAAATCAAAGCAATAACTAAATCAGCCTACTATCATCTAAAAAATATAGCCAGAATTACCAGTTTTGTATCCAGTCAAGACTTGGTCATGCATTCATCATCAGTAGGGTGGACTACTGCAATGGACTCCTATCCGGCCTTCCCAAAAAGACCATTACACACCTGCAGTTCATTCAGAATGTCGCTGCCAGGATTCTCACCCAAACCCCAAAATCTGAGCATATTATTCCAGTCCTCAGTTCTTTACACTGGCTTCCATTTACATTTAGAATTGATTTTAAGGTACTATTACTCATTTATAAATCACTGAATAGCCTAGGACGTAAATACATTGCAGATATGCTTGTTGAATATCAACCTAATAGACCTCTTAGATCATTAGGATCAAATCAGTTAGACATACACAGGGTTCACTCAAAACAACGTGAGACAGCGTTTAGCTATTATGCCACCCGCAGCTGGAACCATCTTACAGAAGAGGTCAGGTGTGCTCCAACAGTAGCCACTTCTGTTTAGCTTTACATTTATTCACTGAGCACTGTGCTGCACTTACTGATTGTACTGCATAATTTTATTCCTGTGTTCTTTTTCTTTTTTATTAATTGTATTCTTTTTTACTTTCTTAATTTATTTTATTACTTTTTATTCTTATTTCTTGTTCTTAATTGGTTTTTAACATTTATCTTGTATTTCCTTTATAATTTTTATGTAAAGCACTTTGAATTGCCTTTGTGTATGGAATGTGCTATATAAATAAACTTGCTTTGACTATATTAAGTCATTCTTTGTTTTGGAGCACTTTAGTTTCACTGGCTGAATATCTTGGAAATAAATTGAAGTGCATTTCTTCTGCTCCTATATTTAGAAAGTCATATGTGCCAAAACAATGTGGCAGAACAGCAACAGTCTTGACTAATTTACTCCAGCAGTTTTTTTAGACACATATGCTTATCACGCCTAATATTTTTCCAGTCCACACATTAAAAAAAAAAAGTGTTGACATTTCCTGACACAGTGCATTATAATTAATGAGTCTGTTTACACAGCTGCTGATGGATCTTAGATGTGCACAGCTTGTCAGTTTTAAATGTTTTCTGACTTGCTGCAAAACAGTGCTCCATTTTTATTTAATAAAAATGCAAGCACAACCTCATGGTCCAGACTTCACTGTTGTCACGATTTGTAGCAATCTGAAGCAAAGACAAAGGCGAAGTGTAGGACCCAAGTGCAGATTTATTAACAAAGGTGGAGATACTGGAACAGGACATAAACTAGGAACAGAAACAGGAACCGGAACAGACTATGGCTCAGATACTCTGACTAACATTAAATACTGACAGGCAAACATCGGGGTAACATCAGGCTGACGTCAGGATTACAACAATACTCGACAAGGGACAAGGTAAACATGAGGACTTAAATACAAAACAAGGGGAAACGTAAGCCAATGGAAAACTAAAACTCAAAACAAGATGACAAGGCAATAAACTGAAACCAATGACAAACTAGAACTGATAACAAGGTAATTAAACAATGAACCAGTGAAAATCAGACACATAGACATGGAGGGAAAACAGGACATAAGACAAAGACCAGGAAACAGGAACTTAACAATAATTTCAAAATAAAAGTACATAAACAAAAGACAATATGGAATGTAACAACTGTTCTCTTAACACTTTAATGTGACTGTGGAAGCCTACGGGCCAAATCCGGACCGCCAATCATTTCTATCTGGCACGTCTGATTTTGATAAAATCACTTTGCAGTCTGAAACATAAGAGCCTCTCTGTGTAAAACTCGATGAGTTTAACAACGCTCAGCAACATGTGCAACAGCATTCAGAACAGTAGTCTTCAGTTAGCATTATAGGTCGGCCGATATGGCTTTTTTAATGGCCGATGTCGACATCCAGAGAGCAGGGTGGCGGATAGGCAGATATAATGCCGATATATGACACAATTGAATATAGTAAATAACATATGAATTTGCAAAAAAATAAATTATAAACTCTTATTTAACAATGTATTTACTCAAAAGTGTACACAAAATTTTTACTTTATAAAAAAGAATCTTTAAAAAAAATTACATTAGGTGCTTCCCAATCCGCACACTTCTGCTCTGTTCTATGACATTTTGTAGTGTAAGTAGTGCAAGTAGTATGTTAACACTGAAAATGCAACAAAAAGAAGTGTACTTTAAGTACCCAGTTGATACACTTTTTCAACCATCAAACCGGCGTGAGGAATGTTGGACACTTCACTCAGCACTCGGGCTTGCTGTACGTTACGGAAGGGGAGGAGTTACCTGGCTATGCTTCTTGTCTGACAAAACAGTTGTAAAAAATAAAGAATGTAGCAGCTGTCAGTGGATACAGCACCTTACAAATGTGAGCTTAACCATCACCCCAAGCTGTGTGAATATGTACAATGTTTAAGATACAAGTGTTGAACTGAGGTTGGCTAACGCGCTAAAGCTGGCTGAAACGCATTACGTGCGCTTGAAACGTCATTCCTTTAGCTGTTAAACGGCGAATGCTAAAGTTAAAAAACATTATGTGTTCCAATTGGGACGATAATACACTTTAAAAATTCATATACTACATGGCTGAGTGCATAGTATTTTTTGCAAGTGCATAGTGTATAATTTGGGACACAGCTGTTGTATTTTAAATGGTAGAGGGCAGTTTCTTCTGATTTCGATTTAGTCATCCAATTTAAGTAATTTATTTGAACAAAAACAATATATTGTGTTATATATTAGGAAGAAGGAAATAGTGCACACAGTTGTCTAGCAACCATGGATGGCATGTGCACATTAGCAATTGCATTTTCTCACAAAAGACAAAATTTAAATAATTGTACATCTAGTTCATTGTGAATAAGACGTGAAGCGCTTTTACTTTGAATCTCTCATTTGCTAGTGTGGATCTAGCGAGCAGCAATCTACTGACAGCTCTCAGTTAACATGGCTCAGGTTGCCTGCTTGGATTGTCACAGACTGACCGCCATGTAACATTTTTAAATCAGAGGAACTGAGTTTAGACCCAGAATGACCAAACACACTTCAGTTCAGAGGAAGATGTTATGAGCGCTCGTCAGTAAGAAAGAAAACACTTGATTTTTGTGAGGTTCATGAGTTACAACCATTTAAACTAGATATCCGCATACTTGCAGACAGTATATATATATTTTTATCTATATATTACATTTTTTTTAAGTTTTATTGATATTTACCTTTTTATCATGAGACAAGACAATTAAAAGTTATAGGAAAATTTTGTGGAGAGAGAGAGAGAGAGAGAGAGAGAGAGAGAGAGAGAGATGGATAATGAAACAGGCGAGCACTTTAATATTATGAGCTCAAACATGTCTGTTTAATATGGTCTTATTCAATCAAATGTGTTTATTGCTTAGCTGCGGTGCAAAGCACAGTCAAAACTACAGACATGAAAATATATTATCACAGGTGTTACAGAAGTGGTGTTGCACAGTCTTATTAAGCAAAAGAGAAATGAATGAAGAATAGCGACCCTTTAAAGAAAATGCACAGAAAACTTTTTAAAAGCTTTTAGTTTACCTGCATAATGTTTTAAACAGGCATGTCTCTTTTTTTCAGGGTCTGTAGTGCTCGAAAAAGAGATAACATGAACACTACTGAACCTGCATACATGCAGATACCCTGACGGTTTGTTCTGTTAACGGCTGTGAGTCAGCTTACTCAAACCCAAATATCGAATTTTTCTCTTTGGTTTTCTTGTTTAGGTTGATATTGTCTAATACATGGGGTTTTAGCAAATCTAATGTTATAAAAGATTTCATAGTTTGTAAACAATAGCCCTAAAATGTTAAAATGATCAAGGTTTTATTTTCAAAGTTAAGCTGAACAAAAATAATTTAAAAAAGTTATTAGGTCATGTTTGTTTTTCAGTCAGTTTTTAAAAAGTAATTTATGGCCAGATCTTAACCATTTTTAATTGAATACCCTTGAGAATTTTAATGTAAAAAAAATAAAAAGTGAAACCGTGTTAATTGTTTTTAGTGTTGTTTTTAATGTTAACATGTTACTTACAATGAAAGTGCTAGCAAAGATAAATATGGAAAAAGTTTTCATTTGGATAATCTAGCCCCAGCAATAAAATAATTGAAGAGACCTTTCCTAGCTTTTAAAATAGTTTTTATTTTATTTTTATTTTAAACTTTTAAAAGCTTTTTTTAAAAACTTATTTTGTACGTCTAAAACAAATAGTATGTTTGTGTGGTTCAAAATTGTAGTTTTGTATTAATACTGTATGCCCACAGATAGTGCAAGCACTCTCACCCACTCCCACTTGTATCGCAAATAGTGCCCATTGCTAATTTTATTACCATACAAATCATATAAGATTTACACAAAATATATGTTCTGCATAGCAATGGTGAGCTAGGTTGGCGAGTATTCGGAATTATGCTTATTCAGGACATGATCAGGCCTGTCACAGAGATTATGCCAGATATGGTCTTTCATAAAGTGTTTTATGTTTCACCTGAAATTCTTTCTTCATATTATGTCATACTCACAGTTTGCTTTCGCTGTGTCTTTAGAAATACGTATAAATAATGATGCCACCAGCTGTCTGTCTGTTAAATCAAAACTTCAAATTGACAAAAACTCGGTAAGAACGTACAATGTCTTTTATTTAATTTTTTTATGAAATATGTTTTATTTTCAAATGTCTGCTAGACAAAGAATCAATTGTCAAACAATATCTATTATGACTAATGTCCTGACATGCTTTTGAAATTTCTCTAGTACCATTATGCTATAGAGGAGGATTCAGAGGGTGATAACGATTCTGAGGAGTTCTACTATGTTGGACAGGTAAGTTCAAATGAATCTTGTGTACATGATATTCCCAAATTAAAATATACAAAATTTTATATTAAAGGTGCTGTAATCAATTATTATTTTTTGAATACAAGGAATAAAATGTCCCAGCTACCTGACAGATATCACTGAAATAGCTGGCCCGAGAATCACATTCTCAGCCAAAAAAAACAGCCACAAAAAAAGGGTCAGGAGCAGGGTATGCACCTTTTTAGCCAATTAGAAAACTAGCATATCAACTAACACACACTGCCAGTAGTCAGGTTTCCATCCCAAAATCTGAGTATCTCAAAGACTTTTTGCAAATAAAGTAGGGATGCTCCGATCAGGAGTTTTACAGCCGATACGGATCACCGATCTTCTTGTCACCTGATCGGCTGATACCAATCCTGAACATTTCACCTTTTATCAAACTCTCTGTCACAACTGGCTATATGTAAGCTTTCTGCACACTGTCACTATTAATTGAATTTACAGTATTTACAGTATTCACAGTAACATCACTTTGCCTAGTTTTTGCTGACAACCAACACAAAGAGTACACAGACTTTTCATATTCACCATACCTCTCCAACTGCATCATTCTTAACTGCTCAATTAAGTTTGTTGTCTTTCAACACTATGCCAGTATTCCACACACTTCGTGATGCCCTGACAGTTCTGCTCAAGTCTTAAAGGAGCTGCGCGTCTTTTGCAACATGAACGATCGGCCAAATTACCAATCACTGTTCGAGTCATAGGACATGAGTATCGGGCGATGCCGATCAATCGGAGCATCCCTAAAATAAAGCAGCATTTCCATTTCATGCGAACAAAATCTTCCAGGGAAATTGGTGCAAATTAAAAATAGAAATTAAATGAAAAAGAATTGTTCTGCTGTTGAGTCTTTTGTATGTTGTGGAAAATTCTGATTACATTTGAATGCACATCTAGGAATTTATGCTGTATATGTGTTTCCATCATGGTTCATGCTCATCTTTTTACCAAATAATAAATGTATCCACAAATTTTATTCACATGTTTGTTTCTATACTGCTTTTTTATGTTATATCCCAATATTAGCATACAAATACATTGATGGAACCCTGCTACAATGTGAACCATTTTGTGGGTTCAGGTTTGCTGACTCATCTTTGGAAGGCAGGGTTTAGAAAAGGGCCGTTTGGTTGAACTATAAAAATGGTGAAAGTATAACGGCTGAAATTGATTACACCTTTAACTGAACATTTTATGAGTTTTGCATGGGCAAATACAATGTAGTGAAAAGTGTTTTAAAAAAATTATATCTGTATAAGTTTTAGAGTTAGAATTTGCTAAACAAAGCCCCCCTGTTCACCACATGAACTGTTCCTTATGTGGTCACATCTACTAAACCTCTAACAGGTATAAAACTGGCCCCAAACCCACAGCACCTGAGGCTTGATGATTTTAATTTCATGGTAAATTTATTAAAGTAGCTTCAACTCATATAGAATAATTTTTTATAACTTTTAATGAGTAGTCCATCACTATTCTGAGAAGGTTTCCATCATAAGATTGAATGTCTGCACATGTGACTTGGTCTTAAAATGAATCATGTGACCATACACTGGAGCAAATCAGTTAAGCTGGAGAGAGTGAGTGCTGTGTAACCTGTGAGAAGCAGTCCAGTGGTGATGAAGATGCATGCCCAGGCTGTGAATGCTTACTGGCACTTTCTCACTCTAATGTGGCCAATTGCAACTTTCACATCCTTTGCTGTTCTGGGAACATTCGTTATAGAAGACATGAGCAGATCACATCTAAAAGCCTTGAGCAGATCACATCTAAAAGCCTTCAGAAGATGCTTCCATGCACTATTCAGATGCAGATTCACACTGCACTAGAAAATAGCTAGTGAATTTTCATGATCTCAGGACTATTACCAATGTTGCATATCAGTTTATCATAGAGTTTTCATAATGTTTGTTTTGAATGACACCCAGCCCTAGTAATACCGTAGTTTCTATATAGTAACCATGATTTTACTACATATTGTAATCATGACAGTAACCATGTTTATTGTGTTAAACCAGTATTACTGTTGTAAAACAGTGATTGTTCTTTAAGGGCAAACTTGTTGATGTGTTTACCAAATAGATTATTCTTTGGATTTGGCATTAGTATTTTTTTTTTTTTAACAAAGCAAATACTGAACCATGCCAAAACCGTGACCCTTATTGTGATACAAACCGAACCGTGAGTAATTCAAACTGTTACACCCCTAGTAGTTACACTGTTGATCATTGGCCACAATCTACAAGTAAAGATCTTGAAATAGGGGAATCTAAATTGTTTGATTTATATTAAGCATTAAAAGAGTGCAGATACAGTGAGGAAAATAAGTATTTGAACACCCTGCTATTTTGCAAGTTCTCCCACTTTGAAATCATGGAGGGGTCTGAAATTGTCATCGTAGGTGCATGTCCACTGTGAGAGACATAATCTAAAAAAAAAAATCCAGAAATCACAATATATGATTTTTTAACTATTTATTTGTATGATACAGCTGCAAATAAGTATTTGAACACCTGTCTATCAGCTAGAATTCTGACCCTCAAAGACCTGTCAGTCTGCCTTTAAAATGTCCACCTCCACTCCATTTATTATCCTAAATTAGATGCACCTGTTTGAGGTCGTTAGCTGCATAAAGACACCTGTCCACACCATACAATCAGTAAGAATCCAACTACTAACATGGCCAAGACCAAAGAGCTGTCCAAAGACACTAGAGACAAAATTGTACACCTCCACAAGGCTGGAAAGGGCTACGGGGAAATTGCCAAGCAGCTTGGTGAAAAAAGGTCCACTGTTGGAGCAATCTTTAGAAAATGGAAGAAGCTAAACATGACTGTCAATCTCCCTCGGACTGGGGCTCCATGCAAGATCTCACCTCGTGGGGTCTCAATGATCCTAAGAAAGGTGAGAAATCAGCCCAGAACTACACGGGAGGAGCTGGTCAATGACCTGAAAAGAGCTGGGACCACCGTTTCCAAGGTTACTGTTGGTAATACACTAAGACGTCATGGTTTGAAATCATGCATGGCACGGAAGATTCCCCTGCTTAAACCAGCACATGTCAAGGCCCGTCTTAAGTTTGCCAATGACCATTTGGATGATCCAGAGGAGTCATGGGAGAAAGTCATGTGGTCAGATGAGACCAAAATAGAACTTTTTGGTCATAATTCCACTAACCGTGTTTGGAGGAAGAAGAATGATGAGTACCATCCCAAGAACACCATCCCTACTGTGAAGCATGGGGGTGGTAGCATCATGCTTTGGGGGTGTTTTTCTGCACATGGGACAGGGCGACTGCACTGTATTAAGGAGAGGATGACCGGGGCCATGTATTGCGAGATTTTGGGGAACAACCTCCTTCCCTCAGTTAGAGCATTGAAGATGGGTCGAGGCTGGGTCTTCCAACATGACAATGACCTGAAGCACACAGCCAGGATAACCAAGGAGTGGCTCTGTAAGAAGCATATCAAGGTTCTGGCGTGGCCTAGCCAGTCTCCAGACCTAAACCCAATAGAGAATCTTTGGAGGGAGCTCAAACTCCGTGTTTCTCAGCGACAGCCCAGAAACCTGACTGATCTAGAGAAGCTCTGTGTGGAGGAGTGGGCCAAAATCCCTCCTGCAGTGTGTGCAAACCTGGTGAAAAACTACAGGAAACGTTTGACCTCTGTAATTGCAAACAAAGGCTACTGTACCAAATATTAACATTGATTTTCTCAGGTGTTCAAATACTTATTTGCAGCTGTATCATACAAATAAATAGTTAAAAAATCATACATTGTGATTTCTGGATTTTTTTTTTTAGATTATGTCTCTCACAGTGGACATGCACCTACGATGACAATTTCAGACCCCTCCATGATTTCTAAGTGGGAGAACTTGCAAAATAGCAGGGTGTTCAAATACTTATTTTCCTCACTGTATCTACCATGTACATATTTATCAACACAACCATTAGCCGCAGTCATCATCAGGTTAAAAATAACTTGATGATTGATGTCTAGTAGCTTGTTTGAAGTCTTCTGAATAAGTAATCTTCTTGAAGATTTTACACCGTTTAAAGGAATATTCGGGGTTCCATACAAGTTAAGATCAATCGACAGTATTTGTGGCATAATATTGATAACCATAAAAATGTATTTGGACTCGTTTTCTTTAAAAAAATTAAAATAAAAAATTATTCAAAAATCAAGGTTCCAGTGAGGCACTTAAAATGGAAGTGAATGGGATCAATCCGTAAACATTAAAATAATCACTGTCTAAAAAGTATAGCCACATTATGTAAACAGTATGCGTGTTTTAATGAATTTAGTGTGATAAAATCCCTTACTAACCTTTTCTGGGTAAAGTTATATCCAATTTTACAAATTTGTTGCCATGACGATGTAATGTCAACAAACCCTAAAATGAATATAAAAATGACGATTTAAACAACTTGGCTCAATAATACATAAGTGCTTTT
Organism: Moxostoma hubbsi; assembly: GCA_032164185.1. Taxonomy (NCBI): domain Eukaryota; kingdom Metazoa; phylum Chordata; class Actinopteri; order Cypriniformes; family Catostomidae; genus Moxostoma; species Moxostoma hubbsi. The sequence continues at coordinate 1,582,331 of JAVLUX010000218.1, forward strand.
ATAAAAGGAAAAGATGGCCGAGTTGTCATGCACATTGAAATAATTTTTTGTGGTAATCAACATTATGCCACAAAAGCTGTCGATTGAGCTTAACTTGTGTTGAACCCAGAATGTCCCTTTAAGGTAGAGCAAATCAGAGTTTGAGAAATGCTGGTCAAAGATTGACTCATATCTTGCTCAGCTGTCCTTGTGTTTCTTGGATCTGAGTGAATGCACTGCTGCTCCTGTCTGTAACCTTGGGCTCTGTGTATCAACTCTTTGACCTGTCTGTTTGTGTGGGCAGGTGAATTATGATGGGGAGCTTCACAAACACCCCCAGCTGGAGGCTGATCTGGCAGCCGTGAGGGACTTATATGGCCATCATGCAGTATCTCTCAGGTACCTGACCATTCTTTCACCATCCTTCATATTGACATGAGGACATTACGCTTGATAAAACTTTTCTCACACGCTGGTGCAATTTTGCAGAGTAATCAAGCACAGAACAGGATCTGTGCAATGATTTCTGAACCAAGAACTAGAGAGTTATTGTGACGATTTTGTTCCGTCATCATAGTGACCTTGCGCAAGGCTCTTAACCTCCAGGAAGCTCCAGGGGGATTGTGCTTGTAGGTAGTGCCGCTCTAAGTCACTTTAAATAATAAAAAAAAAACATTCCATAAGAAGCATCATGATGTCAGTGAAAGTGCAAACATTTCATCAGCACAGGAAAGTATTGAAATTGTTAACTTCCTTCCTACATATTGCTATCCCTTCCTTATTCGTGAAAAGTTTTATGGGGAGACGACATCTTGAGCAATCGTTCTTTTGTGTTCTGGCACAGCTAACCCACTCAAGGACGTTTAACCCTCAGGTGGCCATTTCTCCAATCTGTCATTTGGAGAAAATCTCAGTGAACAGCTGAAGGACGGTCTGTGAGAAACGGTCCATTTCAGCTTGATTACAGTGATGTTATCAGCGGATTGCTGTGTTGTTTACCCTGATAGGCTTAAAGGGGTTCCTTTTACTTATCTGCTCTGTAATCAGTGTTAGAGGAAATTCTTTTAGCAAGAAAACAAATCTAAAACCAGTGATTTTAAAGGTACAAAGTGTAATTTCTGGGCCAAAAATTTAACCGGGGTTTCCTAAACCTCCCGTCGTCTTCAAACAGACACAGCTACCCCGCCCCAAACTCTTGCCACTGGTTGAGGCAGTGTTGCTATGTCAGGTCATCAGGATGTTCAAACAAACAGATCAATCTTCTGATAGCACCACGATCAGTATGTTTACACGCACAGTTGTAATCATGCTACAGCTGTTTTTTTGAGTAATCAAGCAACCGTATTCAACTGTCTGTCCAAGTATACATGACACAATGTGTAATCAAATAATATACCTCTACCTTGTTTGTAGCCATGTCATAAAATATTGATATATCGATTATTGATGGGCGCGTTATTTTACCAATATATTTTTGAGGCATTGATTTATTAGTCGACATATAAATTAGAAGCCTAATTTGCATGCTCACTCCATTGGGCTTCTGTTGAATGCCTGGCGTTATAGCATTGGGAGACCACAAGGGGGTGATAAAACATTTCCTGAAGCAGGTTGCAAGATGTAGGTATTACAACATTGGATGGGTATTTTAGAGCTCCATACATAGGACGCATACACACAAAATGTACAAATGTTTTTGTACTGCAAGTATGAAAGTGACGTTGATGAGTTTCCAAGTTAGGCTATGAAACTAGTTTAAGTCTGCAAACTGAACAGTTAGAAATTTCTCAGTATGTATCATTGAAGAGGTTTCATTCGAGCTATCAAACGACAAAAAGACATACCTGTGACTGAATTTTTATGGATTATTGATGCGTGACAAAGGCATCAATCACAAGCCTACTTTTTTGTGTTACATTTTACTTTATGTGCAGGCCGATTGTGGTATGGTATGGTTTAAGTCAGATTAAAGCTTGTACATGACATTTTAAAAAGACAAATTAATGTTAAACATACTGATTTCTGTTTTGGGGGAAATAAACCCAACAATGGATTGATTAAAGTTTTCTCTGCATATTAAACTGGGATAGGACAAAGTGTTTTAACATCGGAAAAAAAACTCACCATTAAGAATGCTGTGTATTTTTTTTCTCAGAAAAGCAAAACATGTGCATGCACTTGGATGAGTGAGTGCGTGGTTAGTAACTCGTGACAAATTGTCAAAAAGAATGTGATTTACCTCGCAAAATCTGGCAGTCTGAATGGTCTTTCATGCAAAAATAGCTATTCAAAGCATAGCTTTTGTCAAGCTGCTTTTGAAAACAGCAGACAGTCAAATAAGAGATCAACATAAAAGATTTTATTCACAGCAGCAGAAATCTTTTATATTCTGTCTAGTGTGTGATGTTTGTGATTCATTTGCCCTGAGTCATGGACAGAAAACTATTTTGAGTGCTTACTCCGAGTTCGGTTTGAAAAATGACCTGGGCTGATTTTTGCCGCAGTTAGTATGACTAGCTTGAGTGAGTTTACAGAGGCCTCTTTTAATAATTCCAGGCCACATTAAATACTTTGATTTGCCGGCGTTTGCAATTTGCTTTTAGGTCAATGCACAACTTATTTGGTAAGGAATATAATACATCTTAAATGATTCCTTGAAGTTCTTGAAGATGGATTTACTTTTAACTTTGTAATTTTGTGTGTTTACTTGTGTCCCGAAATGAGTGTGTAAGTTAGCTGTTTTCCCTTGACAGATCAAAGTGAATTATTTTCTCAAACCTCTTCCTTTTGAGACACAGTGGTTGTTAGGCATTTGGGTGTGAGGTGTAACCATGGTAACAGCCCAGAGCAATGCAACATACTCATCACAATGATTTTATGAGGAATAAATGCATTCAGTAAAGCAACAAAGCTGGAGCATCAGGCTATATCTTTAAGCATCAAGCCTGTGGGCAGCACCATAACAGTATTTACATGAAAGCCAGCATTTTAACCCCAAATTACTTTCTAAAGAAAATTAGAATATAAAATCATATCATTAACTCTGGAATCTTTCTTGTTAAGCTATTTTTTTTTAAAGATGCTTATGAAAGAAAATACAACATCTTAATCATGTTTAGATTTGTGCTTGATTCTCAAATATAATCTCATTAATATTTGTAGATATTCATACAGGAATTGTGCTTCTATCACACTTGCACTTTTGTACAATTGCAAAGACACCGAAATGTACAATATTAACCTATTTATAGCATCTGAAACCGAAAGCCTTTTACATTTTAATGTTAGGGATTAACACACATTTCTGAATCCTTTGGGGTTCAAAGAACTGAAAGTTTTTAAACAATTGTGACAGCACACACACACACACACACACACACACGTTGGTGTACCTATCATTATGAGGACTTTTCATAGACATAGTGATTTTTATACTGTACAAACTATAGATTCTATCCCCTAACCCTCACAGAAAATGTTCAGCATTTTTACATTTTCAATAAAACATAATTTAATATGTTTTTTTAGCTATTTAAATTACGGGGACACTAGAAATGTCCACATAAACTACATTTATAGCATAATACCCTTGTAATTACCAGTTTGTAACCTAAGAAATTGTCCTCGTAAACCACATAAACATAACCCCCCCCCCCCCCCCCACACACACACACGCACACATGCACGCACGCACACACAAATCAGGAAATTAGTGAAAGATGTTAATATTACACCATAACATCAATAGTGTTTCACTTATATATCACACTGAACAGGTTAAGGTTTGATGATAGTTAAATTTAGCAATATAAAAGGAAATTATTGGACATTATTTATGGGTGTGTGCAAGTATTCAATTAATTGAGTACTCGTTCATCTTTACTGTTGAAGTCAGAAGTTTACGTACACTTAGGTTGACGTCATTAAAACTCATTTTTTTAACCACTCCACAGATGTCATTTAAACAAACTATAGTTTTAGCAAGTTGTTTAGGACATCTACTTTGTGCATGACGTGAGTAATTTTTCCAACAATTGTTTATTGACAGATTGTTTCACTTTTACATGACAATTCCAGTGGGTCAGAAGTTTACATACACTAATTTAACTGTGCCTTTAAGCAGCATCGAAAATTCCAGAAAATTATGTTAAGCCTTTAGGCTTCATCTCCTTGAGATGAACGTAATTTTGTGCGAAAAGTGCAAATCAATTCCACAACAACAGCAAAGGTCCTTGTGAGGATGCTGGAGGAGAAGTATCTATTGCCAGAGTAAAATGAGTCCTATATCGACATAAACTGAAAGGCTGCTCAGCAAGGAAGAAGCCACTGCTCTAAACCACCATAAAAAGCCAGACTACAGTTTGCAAGTGCACATGGGGACAAAGAACTTACTTTTTGGAGAAATGTCCTCTGGTCTTATGAAACAAAAATAGATTTTTTTGCCCATAATAAACATCAGGTTGGAGGAAAAAGGGTTAGGTTTGCAAGCTGAAGAACACCATCCCAACCGTGAAGCATGGGGGTGGCAGCATCATGTTGTGGGGGTGCTTTGCTACAGGAGGGACTGGTGCACTTCACAAAAGAGATGGCATCATGAGGACTGAAAATTATGTGGATATTTTGAAGCAACATCTCAAGACATCAGCCAGGAATATAAAACTCATCGCAAATGGGTCTTCCAAATGGACAATGACCGCAAGCATACCTCCAAAGTTGTGGCAAAATGGCTTAAGGATAACACAATCAAGGTACTAGAGTGGTCATCACAAAGCCTTGACCACAATACGAAAGAAAATTTGTGGGCAGAGCTGAAAAAGCGTGTGTGAGCAAAAAGGCCTGCAAACCTGACTCAGTTACACCAGTTCTGTCTGGAGGAATGGGCCAAAATTCCAGCAACTTATTGTGAGAAGCTTGTGGAAGATAAACAATTTAAAGGCAATGCTACCAAATACTAACAAAGTGTATGTAAACTTCTGATCCACTGGGAATGTGATGAAAGAAATCAAATCTGAAAGATTTTTTTAATCTAGATCTTTTATAGTTTTTTAGTATTAATAGTGCTAATTTTTTCATAAGAAAAACAGGTTTAAAAATTGATTGTTGAACTTAAATAAAAATGTAAATTAATCGATTACTCTGTTTTTTATGTGTTAGAGTATTCGCTACAAATGGACTTGAAATGCCCACCTCTAGAAAGATTATTCTTTCAAAAAATTCAGTTTCAGAATTGTATGTGTAAATGTTAAACACAAATATCTATGAATACTAATGATATCAACAACATATTCTGCTGAGCAAAGTGTGGAGAGAAAGTAATATTCAAAGTTCTACTGGTTTAAATGAGATCTGTTAGATGCTTTGAATACAAATATAATAACACCAGCTGGATTTGCATTGTGCAAGATGAAATGTCATGATCACTAAGTCTTATAATGTTGTTTTTATTTATTTATAATATAGGGAATATGGTGCAATTGATGATGTGGACATCGACCTACACATTGATGTCAGTTTCCTCGATGTAAGTATTATAATAATAAAATCATTAAACATTACGTATATGCATAGAACATCTATTTCAATTGAATTATGTTCATATATGTAAATGTGGAGAAGAAACTGAAATGAAGCATATATTCATAGGAGGAGATTGCACTTGCCTGGGATGTGATGAGGAGCGAACCTGTTATTGTGCGACTTCACTGCTCCCTTACACAGTATCTGAATGGACCAGGTAAGGTCACACATTCTCAAGCATTCACTTGCAGTAATACAATGTTCATCTTATAAACATCTACTGAATTTAATTTACCCTAAAATATGTAATAACAAACCGTTAATGCAGTTACCAACTCTCTTAGAAAAGCACGCAAATCATTTTGCTGTAAACTTAATTAGGCTTGTTAGACGGTACAGAACATTTCTGCTGCTTTTCTTTTCTGTCAATACAATCATAATTGTTCTTATCTGTAAAGTTGTCCCTGCACTCTGAACATTTCTCTTCAAGTTCATGCCTCAAGAACATTGCCACTTCAGTTCAGATTGCAAAAGAAAGAGAGAAGTCACTTTGACATCTATAATGCCCACTTTTGCTCTGCTGTCAAGATATTGTTCGTCATGAGTGGAACATTTTGGAGTGACCTCCTGTTCCACTGGTTTAAAAACATCTGAAATGCCTTCAAAGCTGTATCAAATTTCTGTTGCAAATAGGGCTGGAAATATTTTATCGATTAACACCTTCAAAAATATTGCAATATCCAATTATATCATCAACCCCCCTGGAGAGGGCCGTTGAATATTTTTGCTTTATTGATTTTGCTTTATAAATTAAACTTATTTATTTAAATGTGAAAAACTTCAAAAGATATTTCTAAATTCTAATTGCACTTTAAACAAAATGAAAAAAAGAGCAATTAAAATAATTAAGTGATCTAAAAATCTTATAAAACCACCATATCCAAACATTTACCATCTCCAGTGGCCTCATTTGCCATCACGCAAGTATTCGTCTACGACAACAGGTGGAAAATTACTATTAGCCTTAAAATTACGAACTAAAGACAATTATTAATGTAAAGATAATTATAATGATAATAAAAATAATAATATTATTAAACAATAATAATATCAAAATAATAATTAAAAAACATTACATATAGAAAGTTCAACACAATCCACATAATTTTCAAAAATAAACTTTCAAAATGGCTAAAACAGTTCCCAACAGTTCCCAAAATAATGCTGCCAAATGTGAGCTCTTATTGAATTTGTGTTTGTATTGCGTTTCGTTAATTCACTTAATGCTGAATTAGAAAATAAAAATAGAACTCAATTTTAGGATCAAGGTAAACCTTTAGTCTTCTATTAGTTTATTATTGAATCACTTTCGTCTTTGCTACTTTAATTCAAAGATATATTTTAGTGAACCTGCAGAGTTGCCTTCACAATGCATGTTAAGGACGAACTGCTCCATGGAAATAAAGTGAACTAAACTTCAAGCACATCCTGAGATGGTCTTACATTTTACATGACATAAAAAGTTTTCAGATGATTAAAGCAGAGAAGAACGACTGAGAAGTCATTACATGCATGTGTTCCACGAGATGCTTCTACTGCACGCTTCTGAACAAACAGTTCATCAGACACAGGAATTGATTACTTTTCTATTGTCTGTTCTTAAAAAATACAATAAAGTGTGTTTCTTCAAGTGCGTGTCTTTGTGTTTAATAGCATTTTTTCGTCATGTTTTACTCCAAGAATCCTTACAGGTCACCCACCACTTTTGTGGGTAGATGAGCAAACTTACCCTCTCATGAAATACCAGTTTTAGATGAGGAGCTTGCAAATAAGGAGCTGGATTCAACCTCTTCATATTTGGCGGGTGCAAATTTCACATACTGGGCTACTGTTTAATATATCTGTTGACTTTGCAGATCCATGGTTTTGCCATTTACCAATATTGTCAATCATCATCTGTCAATGAGTGTTGAAATCTTTGTTGAAAATTTGTAAGAAATCATCGATATCCGATAACATCGTCCTATCGCCCAGCCCTAGTAGCTAATACTTTATTTAAATATCCCAAAGTTACATTAGGTAGTACTTTGTTACAATATTTTTATTTTATAAAATGTTTCCGCTCCTCTAGTCTTGGACAGACATTCCAAGAGTGCTGATACTGAATATAATGGCACTGGATTGTTGCTTTGTGTCATTTGTGCTGCTTGATGACATTCAATGTGTATCCTGCTTTGGCTTTGTTTGGAACTGTTTTTGTTTACTCACCATATTGTCAAATTTGAGTTACTTAATATTAACCTATTAATATTCTGTACAACAGCACTCGTGTGTTCGTGTGATGTTGCTTAATTTTCACATGAACAAATTTACATTGACATGTCCATTTTACAGTTCCCACTGTTGATGTGTTTCAAGTGTCTTCAAAAGACAGATTTGGGCTAGGACATCAGTTGAAAAAGTAAGAAAATAGGAGAAAATATCATTTGTTTTATACCACAATGTTGTGTTATGTAGTGTCATTGAACTTCATGAGTGTGTTTTTTTTGTTGACAGAATAATGCAAACCTTTGTCACACAGCAGTGGAAGTGTCAGAGCAAAGATAAACTCATCAGCCCACACAGCAAAAAGCAAAACGAGAAGAAGGTGAAGTCTCCCCTGCACATTTTTTCAACTCTTCGCAGGTAAGAAACATTTTCACACAGCTACAGGACTACTGAACAGTTTATCAGATACTGCAGAATCTTAAGTCCTGAGTTTGATCAAACCCTTAAAGGTGCCCTCAGTAAAATGTATGTTTATGTTGCATTGGCACTTAGCGCCGTAGATGCAGCATCATGCAAAAATAGATGTTCTCAGTTACCGATGTCATTGTAAAAATGCGCTATACACTGTCAGTCATAAGTCAATTAATCTGTGAATGAAAGCATCCAATTACAGTGAATTATAGAGATGAAGTAATAATTGGCTGGTCATATGATCACAACATGAATGTGTGCCCAGTACCAAATGTACTGTAGAATAAAACAGCTTTGACTGATATGTCAAGATTCTTCATCCAAAGTCGCTTTGGATAAAAGCGTCTGCCAAATGAATAAATGTAAATGTAAACATTTTTAAATTACTATTCCACTATTTCTATTTAAAGGTCAGGTATGTAAAAAATTGTTTTGTCAAAATACATTCTACTATCCATATTTATTGTTCAGTGACAGCTATACTGTAATTAAGCCATTCATGGGTTTACCTTCCCCAAGTGTATAAACACAGCCTCCCAGGCATTATCAAATTATTGATGTTTATATTTTGAGTGGCACGCTCAGCCCCACCCATCCCTTTCTAGCTCAACCTATAGCGTGAGTTTGGGTTGTGACCAACTGTTCAGCTGGGAGAATATGAAAATTCATGGCAGACATGTACACAGGAAAAATAAATTTCGCTTCGTCAAAATTTTAAGACTTGTTAAAAGACAGAGAGACCGAGAACAGATTGAACATCTCATTTACAAGGTGGAGTACACACACACACACACACATCACCACCAATGATAAGATCTCTCTGGCAAATGGGAGCGCCAATAACAAGGTCGCTGCACAAGTCGCTAATAAACCGCCGCCCCCCGTCAACAACAGCAATCTTGCCTAGGGTGTCAAAATGGTCAGAAAAGGCACTTTCATTACGCTTACTTGTTACCAGAAGAACCATTCTACCTAATGTGCTGGATCTCCTGCACTTCCAGCTGTCTTTCAATCCAGCGATGTTATTAGGAATACCTGATTCTTCTGCCACACTTGTGTTCTAGTGGTCTTGTTTATTGTGACATTAAATGTTTATCACCTTTTATTTAGGATGGCCTATTTGTTCATAGGGAATCAGAGTGTGTGAAATGGCGTGATGAGTCTAAGGAGTGTTGCAATGGTTGTTTGAAAACACACTTTATTTTTGTAATTCCATTTGGTGCCACCAGTAGCACAGAAATAACACACTTCACTTTTAAGTTTAGCAGTTAGCCAAAAAAAAATTAAACACTTAAAGGTACACTCAGTCATTTTTGTTTATGTTGCTCTGTCCTCTTGGACTGGTACTGACACCTAGCATTGTGGAGCATTTTCAAATACCAATTATTATAGAAATGTACTACTCGCAGCCATGATTACTTAATTCCACAAGCGGAAGTGTCCAATGAGTACACAGCTGATCACATGATCTCAACATGTTGGCCTCCATGAAGCCACCTGCTCCAAGTAAAATAAAACAACTCTTATTAGGTTTATAATGAGTCTCATGCGAGTGTACATCATTTTAAACATGTTTTCCATGAGTACTTTTCATTTCTTTGTGTAAAACCTTTGCAATGAGAAATAATTACTGAGTGCACTCATAATTGCACTCACAATCATAAATCAAATTGCTGGGAAGAGGAAATGTTACCTGAATGCCTTATATTATAATGTTTGCTCTGATTAATTCTTTGTATCTCATTAACTCAGGCATAGCCTACTGTAGTTTAGTTGCCCAAGACACATAAATTCTCACCTAAGATGACAAATGTAATCATGCTATCCAGCCAAGTAGCATTCTGAAATGTGCAGGATTTGCACAAGCATAATTGCATAATGTCATCTTGTGTTCCATAATTCACATTGTTTGATTAATGTTCTGTGCTTTTGCAAACTCAGATCCCCCAGCTACCCTCCTCCAGGCTGTGTGAAAAGCAAAAAGAAGCTCAAACCCGAGCAGGATGGCATGTCAAAATCCCACCGTCTTTTGCGGCGAACGTGTTCCAGCACGGTAAAGCCAGAAATGGATGGCTGCGTCAGCAAGTCGCACAAGCTGCTGGGCCACTCCATCTCCAGCGACCCACGAATGGAGCAACATCAGCCACTCAAGCAGCCACACCGGCTGCTGCCGAGGCCCTGCTCGACTGCCGTGAAACCAGAGGACTGCCCCCCGCTGCGGCCCCATAAACTGTCGCCGCGGCAGAGCATGGCGGAGCCCCGCTGCGAACACGCTGCTGGCAGTGGCGATGGTGGTGCTTTGAAGCCTCACCGGCTCCTGAGCCGCTCCTGCTCGAGCAGCGTGCGGACTGAAGAGCTGGACGGCCTGAAGCACCACCACCGTCTGCTCAGCAGGTCCTACTCTAGCAGCACCAAGATGGGCAAAGCCGACATCTTCAAAGAGCCTGTCACTGAGAGCAGACGCCTCTCCCTTACCTCAGGGCTAATTGGCATCCTGGCCCCATCACTCTCTTCCACACCTCAGGTAAAGCCAGTTCTGAGTGGCTACTTAAGGATTGCTGTCAGATAAACATAGTTTTCTGATGTCAAAGAATGATGTTCCTTAAGATTTGCTTATTTTGATTTGCTTTTATAGTTATGAAGGTAAGTGATACCTGATTGACAGTGTTTGTAGGGTGAATTGGGGTAATCAGAGAAATGTTTGCACTTTTGACTGATTGTCAAAACACAACAAGTTAGAATATGGTAATGCCCCACAATGTTCTGATTACCCTAATTCACCCTATCTAGCATTATTTAACAAAATGTATTTAAAGCCAAAAATAACCGTGAACAATTTCAACTGTTAATTGCTCTGACCTGGCATACATAAAAGTAGTTGGGAGAATTTAAAAGGTTGTGGACAGAGTGATTCATCCTTTATACAGTAAATGCTAACATTTTGTTACACAGGCTGTTTTTGCTTGAGGCATTGAAAACAGTTTTGTTAAAAAGTGAGTTCAGTCATTTTTCTGTCTCCCTTCTTGAGTAGCCAAACATTGGAGCCAAATCCATTCCAGTCAAAGACAGAGGCTTCCTTGTGCAGGTAATAAATGCCCTAAACTTTCCCCCTTACCCTTAATTCTTTTATCAAACAATTTTACACAAATAACCCTAAACCCCTTTACACAGAGAATGAGGGCAAGTGATTGGTTCATATTGAGTAGTTTACATTTTCCAGCTGTTATTCTTGAGACCAAAATTGAATGTGTAAAAACTTTAACTTGTGTTTTTTTTTTTTGTTTGTTTGTTTGTTTTTGGTTGAGGTATTCATGTAGTCTTCCTCCATCTACTGTTATTGATGAGTACATTGTTCTCATAATGCATGTTGTGTGTGTTAACTGCAGAGTTCGGTATATCCGATTACAATGTAATGACACATTACATTTTAAATTCTTGTAATCAGATTACAGGTACTGAACATTAATTAAAGCAATTACTTTTAAGTACATTACTTTCGCTAAAGTGATATGTGTAAAAAAATTTAAATATGAATTTCAATGTATGTCTGTTAGCGTTTCTGTGACAGCTGAAGTGTGTGCGACAATGAATGAGGAAATATAGAAGTTTTGAATTTGAGCGGAAACCAAAAGTGTAATAGGAAAAGTAATTTAGAAAGTAAAATAATTTGTAATGTGATTACTTTTAAGGTGAGCACATTAATCGGTAAAGTAATCTGATTATATTTCTAGAAAAGTAATTTGTAATGGATTACTTATTTTGATTAATTTACCCAAAAATCTTTGCGTGTTATTGCAGACTATGGAGTATGCAGAACAGCGTATCCCTGTACTGAATGAGTTTTGTGTTGTCTGTGATGAACCTCACGTGTTCCAAAATGGACCAATGCTCAGAGTGAGTCAGTTTCAGTACTAGCAACCTCTGAATATTAAGCAATGTGAATTCTCTGTGAAGAAGTGAATCAGCTAAAACCATAATCTCATGCCTTTTCTCCTGTTCAAAGTCTGTATATCAGTGAAGATATTTGCTCACTAAGCACTTTATTAGGAACACTTTACTAATACTGGTTTGGGCTTCACTTTGCTCTCAAAACAGCTGCAATTTTTCATGGCATTGATTCCGTAAGATATTCAAAACATTCCTTTTGAGATTCTTGTCCATATTGACACGATTGCATCATGCAATTTCTGCAGATTTGTCAGCTGCAGCACATTCATGCTGTGAATCGCTGGTTCAACCACATGCCAAAGATGTTCTATTGGGTTCTGATCCGGTGATTGGGAAAGCCACTGAAAAACAGTTAACTCAGTATCATGGTCATGAAATCAGTTTGAGACATGGTGCATTATCATGCTGGAAGTAGCCATTAGAAGATGGGTATGTGGCCAGGAACATGGTCAGCAACAATACTCAAAAAGGCTGAGACATTTTAGCAATGATTGATTGGTATTAACGGGTCCAACGTGTGCCAAGAAAACATTCCCTTCACCAGCATTACACCACTGCCACCAGCCTGGACTGTTGAGATAAGGCAGGTTGGGTCCATGGATTCATGCTGTTGGCGCAGAGTTCTGACCGTACCATCTTTGTGACATAGCAGAAATCGAGATCCATCAGAACAGGCTAAATTTTTCCAGTCTTAAAATGTCAAGTTTTGGTGAGCCTGTGCCAACTGCAGCCTCAGCTTTCTGTTCTTGGCTGAAAGAAAGGTAACCCGATGTGGTCTTTTGCTGTTGTTGCCCATCTGTCTCAAGGTTCAATGTGTTGTGCATTCTGAGATGCTATTCTGCTCACTACAATTGTACAGAGTGGTTATCTGAGTGATCATAGCCTTTCTGTCAACTCGAACCAGTCTGTCCATTCTGTCACTCACTGGATGTTTTTTGTGTTTGGCACCATTCTGAGTAAACTTTAGAGACTGTTGTGTTTGGAGATCTAAGGAGAAATCAGCAGATACAGAAATACGCAAACAAGCCCATCTGGCACCAACATGCCACGGTCGAAATCACCTGAGATCTTATTTTCTCCATTCTGATGGTTGATGTGAACATTAACTAAAGCTCCTGACCCATATTTGAATGATTTTATGCATTGCACTGCTGCCACATGATTGGCTGATTAGATAGGAGTGGCTGTGGCTCAGGTGGTAGAGCGGGTTGTCCTCTAATCGCAGGGCTGGTGGTTCGATTCCCGGCCCACACAACTCCACATGCCGAAGTGACCTTGGGCAAGACACTGAAACCCAAGTTGCTCCCAATGGCAGGCTAGTGTCTTGCATGGCAGCTCTGCCATCATTGGTGTATGAATGGGTGAATGAGATGCAGTGTAAAGCACTTTGAATACCGCTAAGGTTAAAAAGGCACTATATAAGTGCAGACCGTTTACCATAATTACATGACTAAGTGGTGTTCCTAATAAAGTGCTCAGTGATTGTATGCTATAGATATAAGTATATTTTAAGCAGTGTCTCTTTGTCTCTTCATTATGAACCAGCCTTTGTTACATTTTAGATTAGTTTATTATTTGGCAAAATATTTAGACATTGGTTTCATACCTAATGCTTTCATGTCACAATTAATTTGAGTTCATCTGAAACATTTTTATGATATGAAGTTTAACAGATAAAGCAAAATGTAATTTTTTTTATAAATTAAAAGTGAGCCCAGTTATTTTTATCAGATAACATATTAATTGCAGGATTCATTACTATACTTGCAATACAAATTAACTTGTGTATATGTGTGTTTTTGCAGCCCACAGTGTGTGAGAGAGAGTTATGTGTATTTGCCTTCCAAACTCTTGGGGTCATGAATGAGGCGGCTGATGAGATTGCCACTGGTGCTCAGGTACACAAACACATAACAGTACATAAGACACACACATGCACAGTTCATTCAGTCATTCTGTGACAACAAATATGATTCTTCTAACAAATGGCTCAAGAACTCTTTGTGACAATAGGTAGTAGACCTGCTGGTCTCCATGTGCCGATTTGCTCTGGAGTCACCGAGGAAAGTTGTAATTTTTGAGCCATACCCTTCTGTGGTGGATCCCAATGACATGCAAGCACTTGCTTTCAACCCCAGGGTACTTATTGTAAAACATCTTCATACATCATCACTGCTATCATAAACACTAAGAAAATATAGCAGTAACTTAAAGGGGTAGATCACACAAAAAGGATAATTCTGTCATCATTTACTCACCCTCATGTCATTCCGAACTCATACGACTTTCCTTTTGGCAGAATGTTCACACTTCTGTTTTCCATGAAATGGGCACTTTTATTGTGCTTTTTGGAACTTGACATCTCCTGATCCCCATCCAATTTTATTTCTGTAGAAAACAAGCTTGGACATTCTGCTAAATATCTCCTTTTTTGTTCCATTCAAAGGCATGATAAGTGTGAGCAGTCGATGGCATAATTTTCATTTTAGGGTGAACTATTGATTTAGCCTAACTTTTACTCCTAAGTGTATTGCTGCTATTTAGAAAGGAATATTACATTGTTTGGTATCTCTTTCAGAAAAAGGACTATGATCGAGTGATGAGAGCACTTGACAGTATCACATCTATTAGAGAAATGACCCAGGTATTAACTGAAATGTTTCAACAAAAGTTTTTTTCAATCACTATATCTTGCATAGCATACATCCTCAGAGAAGATGATATTTTGATTTTAATATATGATCCTTGTCAGAATGTTATAAGATGTTGACCTTTAACATTTCTGCTGCACAGGCTCCGTACCTTGAGATAAAGAAACAAATGGACAAGCACGATCCACTGGCTCACCCACTACTGCAGTGGTATGACACCTCAGCCATTATGTATTCTGCTCCAGCAGTTTAAAGATTTTTTTAATGTAACTGTCCTAATAATTCTAATTAATTATTGGTTAAAGAGAGTGTGCACCCACACAGTGTACATCTGTCTTTGTAGAACCTTGGAAAGTCAAATGAACATTTGAAGTGTAATTTCTTATGTTGATAAATACATTTACTGAGCACTTTATTAGGGATACCTGTACATCTACTTATTCGTGCGATTATCTTATCAGCCAATTGTTTGGCAGCAGTACAATGCATTAAATCATGCAGATATGGGACAGGAGTTTCAGTTAATGTTCACATCATCCATCACAATAGGGAAAAAATGTGACCTCAGTCAGAGGTTGACCGATAGTGGATTTTTCTGATACCGATAACTAAATTGGTGGAAAAGGCAGATAACCAATTAACTGGCCTACAGTTTTTAAGATTGATTTATAGAATGATGAGAGAGTTCTTAGTCTTTTCTTACTATGACAGGCACATACATTAAGGCTTCAAGAGTCCAAAATGAATTAAATCCCAAAAGCTATTTATTGTGCAACCAAAATTCGAACAATAACCAGAAAATTAAGATTTGATGCATAGCGTAGGACTAAAAACAAGGGACTTTTATTTTAAAACATGACAGAGACTTGTCTCTGTTACAAAGCTCTATATGTTTTTTAGCAAATTACTATGTTTATAGCCTATACCAGGGGTTTTCAAATTAGGTGAAAGTGAGTATTCTGAAATGCATAACATGTGATCATGCATTTGATTTCGTATCACTTCTCACGTGTACTCTGTTGTGAAACATAATTTGGAGTCCATGCAGAGCTGTTGGGAATTCGTCAACAGTGAAATGTCTTGTAATGTGTTCACCCATGTTGCCGATTCCTTGTGTAATTTGAAAACGCTACAACTTATATGACAAGACAGACAGTTGTGTAATATGAATAGTACCACAATCGATGTCTTTGAAAGTCGTGTAGTGTGTAGAAGGCATTAGGGATTCTCAATCAAGACGTAAACATATTATATGCTATGGCAATCTCCAAATATAACCATCTGCTACACCAATGTTACAAGATAAGCCATAGTTCATAAAAAAATAATGTAAGTTCATTACTTGTCGTCTTTAGCATAGATGTTGTCTCTGACGATCTTGTTAAGCAATGTTATATCTTGGAATGCATTACTCCGCATATTTAAGTATATCCTCAAAAAGAAGAGTAAAAGCTGTACACAAACACTGTGTGATGTGCTATGTTTGTATGGGCAGATAAAGTAGATACACAACCCATTACGTCACCGTTTGGTTCTGAAGCAAGGGTGTAGATTTGGCTTGAACATTGAGGGGGTTACAGTGTGAAGAATTTAAATGTTTATAATAAATAGTGTGTGTGTGTGTGTGTGTGTGTGTGTGTGTGTGTGTGTGTGTGTGTGTGTGTGTGTGTGTGTCTGTCTGTCTGTCTGTCTGTCTGTCTGTCGGGGGGGCTGTTGTACTTCCTTGTTGGCACATCCATTGTTCTCTTGGCACACATTGGGCCCGTTAATAACAACCAATCATCGCTTGAATGCCGTAGCCTATTTGATTATTGTTGCTGACATGTGCATCCTTTCATTGCTGCAATTTACCCATATTCTAATGGCTACTTCCAGCGTGATAATGCACCATGTCTCAAACTGAATTCATGAACATGACAATGAGTTCCCAGTCACCAGATCTGAATCCAATAGAAGACCTTTGGGATGTGGTAGAACGGGAGATTCGCAGCATGAATATGTAACTGACAAATCTGCAGAAATTGCATGATGCAAGCATGTTAACGTGGACCAGTATCTCAAAGGAATGTTTCCAACATCTTGTGGAATCAATGCCATGAAGAATTGAGGCTATTTTGAGAGCAAAAGGAGGCCCTACCCAGTATTAATATAATGTTCCTAATAAGGTGCTCAGTGAGTACATCTACAGTCCTGTAGTTGAAGTTTTTAAAATACCATGGGGACAAGGTTGATAAATCAATACTCTTGATTCTACAGGGTGATATCCAGTAACAGGTCACACATAGTGAAGCTTCCTGTTACTAGGGTAAGTCTTTCTTTTATCAATCTTACATTGCATTTTTAGAATGTCCTGGTAACACTTTTTTCTATACTTGCACTAGTTACTATACAATACTACAGTACAATATGCTATACTATACTTACATTAGTAAATGCATTATGTATCATTACAATTGGTTAATGGTTAATTATAAAAATACAGTTGTTAATTTTAGTTAATAATGCATTAACATTAACAAGTGCTATAAATGTATTGTTCATTGTTTGTGAACTTTGTGAACAGAATTTTCTAAATTTCTCTCTAAAACAGTTGCGCACCACAAACTTGTGGAAAATGTCTACGGTCTAGTCTAGACTACTAGTCATGATTAAGATGATCAGGGTTAGACACAAACTGATAAATCTTTCATAGATTTACTGTGCATTAACTCCCAAAGAAGGGTATGACTAAGAAAACATAATTCCATATTCCAGTTCTTCTGCTTTTTAAAAACAATTTTAAATTCAAATGCATTGTGCAACTTCTGTTGGGCTCAGTCTAAAGTGGAGAAAATGATTAAAGCTGAATGTCTCAAGTGTATGCTCTTATATTCTGTCATAACAGCAACTGAAGTTCATGCACACTCCCCACCAGTTCCTCCTGCTCAGCAGTCCACCTGCCAAAGAATCCAACTTTAGAGCTGCCAAAGGCCTGTTTGGAAGTACCTTTGCTTTCCAGTAGGTTCCATTTTAAACACCCAGTACAGAAAAAATATTATTTAAAAGCACAGTAAAGTCTCACATAACCATCTGTAAAACAAATGGAATAAGACATGGTTGAACTCATGGTAGAATCTCACAGAGACAGAC
This sequence comes from Moxostoma hubbsi, assembly GCA_032164185.1. Taxonomy (NCBI): domain Eukaryota; kingdom Metazoa; phylum Chordata; class Actinopteri; order Cypriniformes; family Catostomidae; genus Moxostoma; species Moxostoma hubbsi. Next base: position 1,600,294 of record JAVLUX010000218.1, read on the forward strand.
TTGATTTTTGGCATAATGTCCAGACCACTTTACTATTTGGCCAAGAAAGGGCCATTTGTGATGTTTAGGGTCATGTTGTTCCAAACCTGGCTACTTTAGCTAACATGCTGCCCTCTCCTTTTGTGTTCCATTGAAGAAATTAATGTGCATTTGGAACATCATGTGTGTGATTACATTTTTATTTTTTTGACAGAATATTATTTTGGTAAATTACCCAATAGGATTGATTTCAAATAAGCCTCTGCACACAAAGCAGTATGTATGACCAGTAAAGCCTGTTGCTTACTTAAAATTGTCAAAAAAAATAGCTAGCTCACTTATTCTCTATATGTTTTTAGTGGATCACACATTGAAAACTGGCACTCTATTTTGAGGAATGGTTTGGTCGTGGCATCAAACACAAGGCTTCAGGTACCCATTTACTTACTTGGATAAGTTGAGATGCGTTACCCATGGTGTTTGTAGCCCATGTTTTTTAAACCATGAAATGATGGTTAAATTCATACTTTGCAACATTTTTTGATTGTAATTGAACTGGATGGCCAAAGATGACATTTACAAAGCAATGTTGTAATAGAAGGATGATGGAATAATACGTATATTTACACAAAATGCATTAGGAAAACATCTTCAAAATCAGAACACACTGATGTACACTGCCATTTTTACACCACTTTTTTAGAGTGGGAAGAAGATTTGTTTACAAAATGTCTTTAAACAAAGTTATGTATGCAACAAAACTGTATGAGCTTACCGGGTATTTCAGCAGACCTTTTTCAACGTTTGAGAAGAAGAAACATCGTTTGAAATGACTTAAGTAATTTAATGCCATACTGAAGCTTTCTTTTGTTTGCAGCTCCATGGCGCAATCTATGGGAGTGGAATCTATCTCAGTCCATTATCAAGCATATCCTTTGGCTACTCAGGTCTAAATTACTTCTAGAGTAAAAACTTCTAAGATATTTGATTCAGATGTTTCCCATACTTGCTTCATGAATATATTTAGAATACAGCAGAAAGACTGAAGTGTATATATATATATATATATATATATAAATAAATACTTTAACACACATGTAATTGTTTGACATATAGTACTGTGACTCATATAGATTTCCCCCCCCCCACCCCCCACATAGGGATGAATAAAAAGCAGCAGAAGGTTGCCTCAAAAGATGAAACTGCTGCCAACAAGTCCAACATTCCTTTGCCGGTATTTGTTTATGTATTTATTATTTTATTTGATTTTATGTTTAATTTTTTCTCTCCACATTTTTCACCACCGGACACGGTTTGATCATTTTAATGTATTTATGATGGGATTCATCTTACATGTTATAACAGAAAAATGCTCATCATCCTCTAACTTGTATGATGTAATCTACATGTTTCTGAATTTGCTTGCAGTCACAGAAGAAAGGCCAGCATTCACAGTTTCTGCAGAGTCGCAACCTGAAATGCATAGCCTTGTGTGAAGGTTCAAACTTTTTGACCTTACTGCCCTTTACACAGATTTACATCAACATCTGTAATCTTTCCTGCTTTTAATCTTTTCTTCTTTTTCTTTTTTTTACAGCTATTACATCTCCAGACCTGCACAAGCATGGTGACATCTGGGTAGTTCCAAATACAGATCATGTCTGCACACGTTTTTTCTTTGTGTAAGTAAATTTTTTTGTCAGTATTAAACAGCTATAGGGTAGTGTTTCTAAAAAAAAACCTTTTTACTTCTCTGATATATTGAATGCATTCATTCTATCAAAACATAAAGACCCTGTTGACACCTGGTTGCTTAAATGCGTTTTCTGTAACCACTTGTGTTCGGATTTCGAGGGAAGGGTCTATGATTTTATGATGACATACATCAATCACTATGTCAGTTTGCTTCTGCATGATAATAAACTGCATTTTTTAAAATAAAAGATAAAGAAAGCATTTATAAAACTGGTGTGCTGTTACTCCCAGATGCAGTTGAAATTTAATCTAAGCACAAATGCGTCATTTCGAGCAGATTTATCCTTTATTTTAGTGGAGTACCTACTGTGTGCCTCTCATCTGCGTCTCTACATGTTGATAAGAGACACACTGAAGAAGATCCGTAACGTTCTCTTGCATGTATTTGCTTTATCATATTGTACGAACTGAAGGTTACTTCCTTTTAAAACCACTCGTAACTGGCAAATTTTAAACTCTTGTTTAAGCACAGATGAGGGGTGGTGCTTCACTGCTGTCCAGAATACATTCAGGATGCGTATGCATTAACACCACAAATGCGATATGGTCAGATGTGTTTTTGAATACCTTGGTGTGTTTTTTGTGACTCAATTTAAAACATTTTGACCACACTGATCACTGATGATCTGTTCACCCAAAACACATTTTAATACCAGGTGTAAACAGGGTCAAAAAGCTCTACACCATGCGTCATACATCTGATATTACTGTTATTCTGAGTTTAACTGCAGTTTAACTGAAATTCATCTAAAAATTCATCTCCCTCTTTCCCTCTCTCTTGTTTTATAACCTCTTTTCGACTAGTTATGAGGATGGACAGGTAGGCGACACAAGTATAAACACACAGGACCCCAGTATTCACAGGGAGATCCTACGAGTCATCGGCAATCAAACAGCTACTGGATGAGTTGGAACACAATACCGCTGCCTTGACCTCTTTCTCAAAGCTGGACATTTGAGCGTAGGAGGCCAATTCCTTATGTATTTTTGGTAACCACAGAACACACACAAAACACAGAAAAAAGGATATTCACAATCTTCCAAATTAAACACTATTTATACTATTCCCCTGGGATACATGCATATTTACACTGGCTATTCAAACTATAACCATTTTGCTAAGTTTATAAATAAAAGGTACATTTTGAATAAGCATGGTATGTCTTTCAGTTCAACTGGTGGACTACTTATTTTTTGTAAAGAATACAAAAAATGAAAACAATTTAAAGAATATTTTGAGACTTTACTGGAGAAAATACAATATTCCTGTGTGGATATGTGCCATCTGATCTTGTTTACTAAGAGTTGTACTTGTTAAAGTACATTAATTTGTATATACAAAAGGTGTCTATATGCACTTTATTTTTCTTAATGTATGATAGTTGTTTTAAACTTCCATATAATCTTAAATGCCTTCAAAAGACAGAAGTACAGTATTTATTGTTGGGCAACACAAGCAAACAACTCCTGATGTTGAAGACACTGCATTTAGAGCTGATGGGGAGCTTTGACAAGTGTGGTTTAAAAAAATCCCCATGTGACACTTAATATGACATGCTATTTAAAAGTTACTGTCAGTTTACAATTTCAAAAGTTTCAAAGTTTAGGACTTTTCCCAGATTAATCAAACCTGCCACTTTAATCATTTAAATACAATTATTTAAAATCTATTACTGTAACAAAGAGTTTTCATTGAGGAGTGAATTTACCAACTATGAAAAAGAGAGTTCAGATAAAAATAATAATAATAAAAAAATATTATCTTTACATACTTGGCAGCAACAACTATAAATAAGATGCATGCTGCTTATTTTCTTTGGTATGTTATAGAAGTTTTGATAAAGAAAAAATCAGCACCCAAATGTACAATGTCTTTTGGATATTTCAATATTAATCTTTTTCTAAGGTGATTTTAAGGCAGAATAAGTGTTTGCTGCTTGTTGTTTATACATTGTAATGTATTAACGGAAGGTCCAAATGTGAGTATTCTGTTCAGCTTTTGCAGTTCTTTATAGTGATGTTTAGACACCTGTATGGTTGTTCACTTTACTTTCTGAACATAAATTAAATTGTTGAATCATTAAAATCACTAAAGTTTTTTTTTCCTTGAGGATGAATGATTAAGAATCTGTGCATAAAAGTGGCAAATTTGAGAATGCATTTTTACACAAAAGATGTAGCACCACAACATTTTTCTTATTTACAGGTTGATGATGGGGAGAATAATGGGTTTTATTAAACTAAAGGCATATTAAATACGTGGTATTGATCATTTTGTGTGGAGAAAATATTGTATTATTTTCCATGAGACTTGAAATACTGGTAAATCAACATGACTTTCACTTGCAATATATTCCTCTTTATTCAATTGTAGATTTAAGTGCTCAGAATGGTAAGAGCTTAATATCACAAAAACATGTTTTTGTAAGTGCACCGAGATAACCCAACTGGTTGATAACGATCATTTAAATCTCCTTAAAGTATTGAAATTCCTAACTACTGAGGATATTTCTAACGTTCGTGTACACACTTATATTGTATAACTGCTTAAAATATAGTAAAGCAACATAATTCTTTTTTATCTTTTACTTTACCCTCATTATGATGGACTTATGTTCATATGTGATAGTTATGTTTGTATGGTTTTGTAAATTTTCTGCACAATTTGGTGAAAAATATCATGCTACTTAGCATTTGGTGCCTTATCTGTAAGGATTTAAATGGCAAACATATGACAATACAGTCATATATGAAAAATAATGTATATAGTGTAAATAATGCCACAACACGGAAGCCAAATATTTTCTGTAGTACCTTTTTACTTTTTCCTTATTTTGCGAACAGATCAAGCTTTTTGGCTTTTTACAAGTTATGGAAATAGTAGCTTATGTAACTGTTTATGTTCATTAAATTCAGATTTGCCAATAATTCTCAAACCTTTGTCTTTGTTCTTTCTAACTGAAACCAAATGTTAAACACTAAATACGGCTAAGTATTAGTCCACAAATCGTATCATTCTTACACAGTAATCTTTGTGCCATCTTTGATCAGACAATTGGCAGTTTCAAGAGCTGGACATTGCACCTTCCAAACAGTGTCAAACAAGACAAAGGCAACACATGACATATACATTTGTATAAAGTCATATAATATCTATTTGAGAGATGCAAAAATTATTCTTTGAGGTCCTATTATTGTTTTCCTCAAAAAAGTTAATATATATAATCTATCTGTATATCTGCAAGTTAGTGCAAGGGCAGGCCTATCCACTCAAATTGGCCAAGAACCAGGACACATTTGGACAGGTAGGTCATTGTTTGGTGATTGTTTTATTAGATACAGTAGCTACAGTAAACCTATATTTTGTTGACTGTTTTATATTATTAATAATCCACCCAAGCAAATTATGTTTAGAAGCATGTCTGTCATTTGTTATAATGATATTAATTAATGAATTTCATTCTTTTCATGCACATATTTTCTTTTTGCCTCAAATTGAAACCGACAGTATTGCCTTAGTGTCAAATTAAGCTGAGGCCACAATTATAAGTGGGCTGGAACAAGTAGTTATATATGTACAGTACTGTGCAAAGGTTTTAGACATTTGTGAAAAATGTTGCAATGATGATGTCTTAAAAAATAATGACATAAACAGCTTTCATTGATCAATTAAGCTATATCAATATTTCGTGTGGCCACCTTTGCCTTTAGTTGAAGACACAGTTGGACAGTTTTTCTTGGTTGTTGGCAGATAGGATGTTCCAAGCTTCTTGGAGAATTCACAACAGTTCTTCTATTTCGGCTGCCTCAGTTGCTTCTGTCTCTTCATGTAATCCCAGACTGACATGATGTTCAGCGGGGGGCTCTGTGGCGGTCATGCCATCTGTTGCAGGGCTCCCTGTTCTTCTATGACAAAAGGAATGTTTGTGAGTCTAAACTTTATATTTCCTATTGTTTTTGTGAAATATCTTATGTGCCTAAAACTTTTTCACAGTACAGCAGCACACCATACACAGTTTGTTCTTCACATTTTAGAATAATAGTAAAGTCATCGAAACTATGGAATAACATAAATGGAATTATGGGAATTATGCTGTGACAAAAAACAAAATCCAAAATAAATAAAAAACTGTTATATTTTAGCATCTTCAAAATGGTCACACACTGCCTAGAATTTGATATTTTCTCAACCACGTTCTTGAGGAATCACCCAGGGATGCTTTTTAAACACTATTGAAGGAGTTCCCATGTATGTTGGGCACTTATTGGCTGCTTTTCTTTATTATTTGGTCCAAGTCATCAATTTAAAAAAAACTTACATTTTAGTTTTATAATGAAATAAATTAACAATGGTGGCATAATTATATTTGGCTACAAAACTAATTTCAAAGATTTAAGCAAACGCCTTCAGATCAAAATAATTTTAAGACCATGAGAAACATTTCAGTCATGTGTTTCAAAAGGCACATTAGATGTTTCACAAACACATTTGTCTTAAGATGGTTATTTATATCTTCAGCATTAGTGTCAATAGGAAATATAAATGTTAGACTCCCAGAACAACAGGAAGGGGGCCTGGGTAGCTCAGTGCTTAAAGACAGTGACTACCACCCCTGGAGTTCACAAGTTTGAATCCAGGGCATGCTGAGTATATACAGTATATATATATATATATATATATATATATATATATATATATATATATATATATATATATATATATGTAACTATTGTAAAATTGTATCCGTTTCTGAAGATGTGGTCCTATCACATTGGCATAAAACTCAGTTTACAGTTTAAAGCACACGTTATATTAGCACAGTAATATATGTAACAAGTGTCATTGTCCGTCATTTCACTATTAAAATATGGGTACTGTGACTGGTAATCATTAGACTGCAATAATACTTTGTTATTGTCCTTGTTTTTTATGGCATCTGGTTATGACTGATTAGATTGGGGAATATGTTTTCTGTTTCTCTGACAATAGTAAGCTTTGTGTCAGTAGCAATAACAAAGCCTGTAAAAAAAAAAAAAAAAAAAAATATATATATATATATATATATATATATATATATATATATATATATATATATGGGTCAGTAAATTCCCTTCGCTTTTAGCTCCTCTTGTACTCGTTTCAGGTAGTCTGGATCTGGATAACCATAGCTAGAAAAAGAAAAAAACATCATTACTTTTGGCTGTTATAAAAATAGCCATATGCATTATTTAACATTAAACCTATAGTGCTGGGGGAAAAAAGCCTTTTCTGTGGTCAGGAATTCACCCCAAAATAATATTCAATGTGACACCTGAATTGTTAACTTACTGCGTTGGTCCCCCAGAACGAGATGTCTTATGGTGAATGTCATTCCAGGTCACAACATTGTTCATTCCAGTAGTAGATGAGCGTCCAATGGTGAAAGTGAGTCGCTGGTTAAACGCCTTCTCCAGAAGCTTCAGTACTTTTCTCCCCTCTGTTGAATCAGGGAGGTAAGCTATGCGGGAGGCACCCTGGTAAGTCTGGCCTGGGTTTGGGTGCTCAGCCTGCAGAGTATAATGTATTCAACTGAGTAATGTATATGATTGTTCTCACATTATGCAGGTTAAAGCAAGAGAAAGTATTTTTTAAAGTTTTATTAAATTAGTAAACTCACCCCCTGTAATCCACTTGGTAAATAGTAGTTTATTACAATTGTTCCATATTTCTCGTATCCAGGTAAAGAAGAGTTATCCTTTGTGACAGACATGGTCCCTCTTTTTGGTTGTGTCCCAGTTAGATCGCCATATATCTCACCACAAATCGGACAAGCTGGTTTCAACTGGAAAGCTCGTTTCAAGCAGTCTTTACAAAAGCTGTGCTTGCATTTAGGCAAGACTTTACATTCAAGCTTATTGATTGTATCCAAACATATCGGGCACGTCTCCTCTATGGCTTGGTCTATCGTTTTCTCTTGCACTTCAGGTTGCTTGTAAGGTGTGTCATAGTCTTTTGTTTTATTCAGGGTTTGGTGCTGCCATTTTGCAGTGCCGTTCAAAAATGCCTCAAATAATTCAAGACTGATGAAGCTGCCAGTCAATGTCACTCCCTTTTTATATTTACTGGTGTTGATTAGGAGATCTGGGAACTCTGCCATCAACCGCTTAATATTTTTCGGATCTACATTGTATGTCCTCGTTTGCAGCCCTGTTGCAGTCTTTTGATATAATGTTATAAACTGTTCTCGCGCAAATTGAGCATGAATTGTCTTGCCAGTCAGGGACGAAAAGGTCACATGCCTTTTATTTAGAAGTATGAAGACTGCATTCCTTTTTAGTTTCTCAAGCTCCACGGATTTTTTTTCTATGATGTAATTCAGGACAATTTCATCAACCTCAACTGGTTCAATTTGTGTAAAGGAGCCACTTTGGGCTGGTCCCAGACCTGCCGAGGCGTGACTTTTCGAAACTGCATATTTATCATGTGGAGATTGTACAGTTTTACACATCATATAAATATCTTCAACTTCCTTAAATGACCCGCTGACAACAAAATAGCAATCTTTCTGTTCAACGTTCACTGTTTTTCCTTCAAGTGTGCTTGGTTTTAAACGCTTCATGGTGGCGTGATCAATCTTTAGGCTCACTTTAGTAAATATCTGCAACGAATGTGACAAACGGTAAAAACAAGGTAATAATCAAAGCTGACAATTTAAAATGTTTAACTTTTATACGTGAAAATACAGATTGTTGGCTTGACGATTTATAGGTTAACTCACCTCTGGTAATGGCGGGCTCAACATCTCTCAACTCCAACGTTGACGTCCCTAAGTTGTCAGGGAAATCAAAACAATCTCAAGGGTACAGTTACCATCCTCAATCTATATATGTTATACAAAAAGTCAAGGAGCATGTTGCGAAATCGTTTCGGCTCAGCATTCTCTTCAGTAGTGAATTAAAAATTAACCGTTTTTCTTTAGTCTGTAATCAAACTGAATAAAGAAAACATTCACTTCATTGTATACACCGCGCTTTAGTTTCGTTTTGAAGCAGGAAGTACGCGCAGTAATGTGTGCAATATATGGAACGCCGAAAGGGTCAGAAATCGTGTGTATTTTATGCGTCTTTCAAAATAACTATCTAACGTTGTATGACAATTGAGAATTATAACAGGGTTGCCAACTTTGGTTACCTGGCTGAGTGAGATTTTGACTTTTTTTTTTCTTTCTTTCCCGTTTTTCTCCCCAATTTAGAATGCCCATTTCCCAATGCTTTCTAAGTCCTCCTGGTGTCATAGTGACTCGCCTCAATGTCCAATATGTCCAAACATTTAAATTTTTGTTTCATTAGACCAGAAGACATTTCTCCAAAAAGTAAGATCTTTGTACCCATGTGAATTTGCAAACTGTAGTCTGTCTTTTTTATGGTGGTTTTGGAGCAGTGGCTTCTTCCTTGCTAAGCAGCCTTTCAGGTGTTAATATAGGACTCGTTTTACTGTGGATATATATACTTGTCTACCTGTTTCCTCCAGCATCTTCAGATCCTTTGCTGTTGTTCTGGGATTGATTTGCTTTTTCTCGCCGAACTACATTCATCTCTAGGAGACAGAATATGTCTCCTTCCTGAGCGGTATGATGGCTGTGCGGTCCCATGATGTTTAAACATGCGTACTATTGTTTGTACAGATGAATGTGGTACCTTCAGGTGTTTGGAAATTGCTCCTAAGGATGATCCAGACTTGAGGAGGTCCAAAAAAGATTTATTTTGATTTTCCCATGAAGTCAAGCAAAGAGGCACTGAGTTTGAAGGTAGGCCTTAAAATACATCCACAGGTAGACCTTGTGGTGGAAATTCACAGTGGCAAAGCTTAAGCAAAGAAAATCTTTATTTGCGAGTTTGGGTAGCCTCTCCTACTACCATACCTCAGAGAGCTACAAGTGTTAGTTCCAAAATACAGAATATTTATCCAACACAATCATGCATATTAAGTTTTCAGAAGACAAAGAATCAACTAAATGATTGGCTAAATATAAAAAGTAATTACCATAGAACCTGCTATCTTCACCTTGCAAGGACAGGTTCCTGTCCTGAAATGCTCTATTCTTCATCCACACTAGTTTTTCACTCTTCGGCTGTGTCCTCTGATAAAACACAGTTCTCTGCTTCCCTTTTCCTCTCTGACCTTGGCAGAGATGTCCATACAAAGAAACTTCAGTTGACTTACCATCAAATTCAGATAGATTAACAAAATTATTAGTGTTTAAAAATGAATCAAATGATTATTTTAACACACATCCTAAATATCGTAGTCATCGGAATATGAAAAAAGATCAGGGTAGTCTTTATCACAGTCTGTGTCTGATAGAGTTTTGGATAAAGACACAGAATGAGAACAAACCAAATTTGATAATTGTTTTTTTTTTTTTAATGCATTGACTCATTGAACAATTTAATTTCAATTGATCACTCAAAAGCAGGACAGTGAGACTGTCCGTGTCATACCTAGAACAGCTGGGTGAATGCCCAAAGAGTCTACACCACGACGTCCTGGGTAATTCTTCCTCTTTTTGTTTGGGTCTGTGTAGATCTTTTGTCCTTCTGTTGTTTTTCTTCTGTTCTACTCCTAATTTCAGGCTCCCCTCATTTTTCCAGACTCTCGTGGTTCCCCTAGGGGACTCTTCCACCTCTGCCAGAGTTAGAGGCAAGCCTATTGTGAATTCAGGTGGTTTACCCTACGGCAATGTGAACAGTGAATCCGGGTATCCCTCTCAGCTACTCGAACAGCCGTGGGAGTAGTCAGGAGGATTCTCCATGGTCTCAACCAGTGTGGGCGGTGCCAAGCTTTCCAACTGAATTATTTCACCAGTACCCATTCACCAACCTGCAGCTTATGAATGGTACCCTCTATTGTGGGAGCTTCCTTGACCTGTGAATGAATATACTGGACAGTTTTGCATTGTTCAGACATATATTTCACAATCTGATTGTCTGTCTGTTGAAGGGTGCCTTTGTGCTGTGGGAATCTGTTAGGGAGAATAGCTGTAAATCTCATAGGAAGACCAGTCAACACTTCCAGTGGGCTCAGACCTGTTAGTTTATTTTGCCATACCCGAATGTACTTAAGGACCCATGGCAAATCTTGGACCTAATTCAAACCTTTGTCAGACATCACTTCAGCTAATTTGTGTTTTGTCGTCTGATTCAGACATTCAACAACACCTGCCGATTGTGGGTGACATGCACAATGTTGTTTCAAATCAAAATTGAGCTTTTCTTATAGATTTTTTACCAGTGTGTTCACAAAGTGAGAACCATTATCTGAGGATAATTGTCAGGGAATTCCCCATCTGAGTATTACTTCCCTCATCAGGTGTTTAGCCACTGTCAGTGCATCTTGTCTCTTGCATGGAAAGAATTCAGGATATTTTGAAAACACATAAATCACAACCAAGCAGTATCGATAAACTTGAGCTGGTGTTAGTTCAATAAAATTCATTATTGGAGCCATTTTATTGAGTTGTAATCTTTATTTAAGCCGCTAGAGGGCGTAAGAATATTTTGAGTATTTAAGTAAGGTGATGATGAGTTACAGGTGCCATGAGTGTGCTGTGCAGCCATGCAGTATTTTGCAAGGTTGTGCTCCTGCCAAATCAGTTTGTTTTGAATGAAATATTTTGTTTGTTAGTGGAAATTGGAAGTTATGGAATATTTATTTTGCCATTTGTTGGTTGTTTACAATGCCAAATGGACAATAAATGGATTGGCATATCCGACTTTATCCCGAAGGTATGGACAATGTGTTTATTTTATTCAAGGCAGAAGCAGGCATCAAAACCAGACTTCTAAAAACCATCTGCGTCCCTACATGTTGACAGAAGGAGCCGGAATGAGCTTTGTTTCAGTCGTCGATGTCGATACCAATCAAATTGGACGACTACAGGAAAGGTCAGCTGATCTTAAGTCGGGTGATGCTCATTCATGACCGTTTCGTTTGATGGATTTACTGTGGATTATTGCTTTGATTGCGGATTTTGAAGGATTAAAAACCATGTGTAAACAAAAGAGGATACAGCGCATACAAATGTCAAAGGAACTGAGGTATGAAAGCACTTTTTCTTGAACTTGTTAAATGGCCATATATAATCTGTGTGCACACAAATCAAAGGCGGATTGATGGTAAAAAAAAATTAAAATAAATAAATAAAAAATATATATATATATATATATATGTGTATATGCATTTGTATATAATGTGTGTGTGTGTGTGTGTGTGTGTGTGTGTTTGTGAAACTAAGAACTGTTTTGTAATTTGAAATGCTTACCCATGTTTACAGTGTCTAAGGTGATGTTTATGATGTAAAATATGCAGTCAGTATTTAAAGTTTAAAAATGGCAGGAAAAAAACAAGTTTAATTTGTTCTGAAATTGAGCATGAAAGGGCTCGATCTCAGAAAGCAGAGGGTGAAAATGTTGAATTGTCTGTACAAAAACGAGAGGTTAAGTTTACTGCAAAAGGGTTAATGGTAAATATTTTACAAAAAAAAAAGTCAAAATTTGTCAAGCATCCCAACTGAAAAAGAAAAAGGATTAATGGGTAATAGAGAATATGAAAATGAGGTCAAAAGTATATTTGAACACTTTGAAATGCAATGCAAAGAAGCAAAAGAAGTACATGAGTCTTTGTTTTATTGGCTGATGAAGATAAAGACCGGCATGAAACATGGTTCAAAGCAAAAATGATATGGGTTGTGGAATTCAGCACTGTGGTAAATAAATGGTTGGAAAAGCTACAGGAGGAATGTGATCGTGCTGCCAACAAAATTGAACCCAATGATAGCATTTCGAATGTTGAAACACAGGTCAGCAGTTGCACTTCAAGCCACAAAAGTAGCTGCCGCAGTTCACGCACCAGCACATCTAATGCCTCTGTGCAACTTGAACACATTCAGCTTGAAGCAGAAAAAGCCACTCTTGTCACTCATGCAGAGTCTTTAAAAGCTAAGCATGATATTGAGTAACAGTTGGAAATGTTACATAAGCGTAAGGAGCAAATGGATATTGATGCGAAAATCGCAGCCTCCAAATTAAATCTCTCTGTGCTCAGGACTTTTGAACTACGAGTATTGCATCGGATGGGATGCACTCCTATGTCAGCAAACAAGCAAAATAAGCTACTGCATCTTTTTATCCAGAAGTTGAGACACAGCCAAGGACTACTTTTCAAAGCAGCATAGATGTTACCTCACAACCTACATCTCATCGTTTGCAGCAACATGCATCATTAAGACCAAGAATACCTGCTTCAGTAGATGATGGAAGGTTTGATTCCACACGGAGTATGCTTCAAAAGCATCAAGAAATTACCGAGTTGTTAATACAACAGCAAAAGTCTCAACATTTGCCACCATGTGACATTCCAGTGTTTGAAGAGGATCCATTGCAATTTAATTTGTTCACCAAAGCTTTTAAACATTGTGTGGAGGAAAATACAAAGGTGGAGAAGGTTCTTGGATGGCCCATGATCTGGTATGAAGATATCACTGCTCTTCAAGATTATGCACTCTTTTTACATGGGTGTTGTAATGCGATGGCAGATCTACAGTACATGCAAGAACTGGGCATGCCAACAAACATGAGAGCAGTAATTCTAAAGCTTCCATTTAAACTCAGAGAAAAATAGAGAATGGCTGCATGTGATATCATGGAAAGACAGACGAAGAGTCAAATTTAGTGATGTCAACTTGTAACCAATGTGGACAAACCCATTGTTGGTGAAATCCAAAAAAACAAATGCTGAGCATCAAATCAAGAGTAACTTCACCACTTCTTTGTTTTGTTCAATAAGTCAGTCTTTGAAGCAATGTAAGGAGATTGAGAAGAAGAAACATAGGTAAAAGGTCAGCTTTATAAAGGAAAAAGCTGTCTGTTTTGGTTGCTTACATGTTGGACACAGGAGCAAAGAGTGTAAAAGGCGCTTAACTTGCAAAGTACGCAACCAGAAACATTCCAGTGTTCTTCACATTAATTTTTAAGAGTTCAAATTTGATAAAGCTGTCAACACAAACAATGAACAGAATGTAAGACCAACTATCAACGACACCCTTTTATATGCCCAAACATGCTGGGAGTGGCAGTGGTATCTTAACTATACTTCCAGTCCAAGTCTGCAATGGGCAATTAAATTGTTCAGACCTATTCACAATTGTGCAGGCCTATAGACACAGGCAGTACCTCTACTTTTCTGTTCAGAAGGTTTGATGAGGAAACTGCACCTGAATGGATGAAAGACAAAAATTTGTTTGCTTACCATGAGTCCCAAAACAAGTCTCAAGCTATGTGGTAAACAATTTGGAGATTTCAAGTCCTGCTGCTAAGGATTTTTATGGGTTACCAGAAGTTTTCACACAGTAACAAATGCCTGTAAACCAAGCTAACATGGTCAATCAGGAAGACCTAACTAAATGGCCATATATTGATGGTATTCACATTCCGCACATTCAAGCTGAAGTAGAGATTTTGATAGGTACCAACACCTCCAAGTTACTTGAACCGTTGGAAGGAGTGAATAGTCAGGGAGATGGTCCCTATCTTATATGAACCCTATTGGGGTGGGTCGTTAATGGTTCTCTAGGCAGTTATCAAAATGGACGACATACTGCTAGAGTAAATAGGATCTCGGATAGGAGGTGTTGAATCCTTGGAGTTGCTATTGGAAAAGCAATTCCAGCATGATTTCAATGAGAACATGTTAGAGGAAGAAGAGTAAATATTCATAGAGGATGCAAAGTTCATTGAAATCATTGAGAAATTTGGGAGCTTCAAGGATGGACATTATAGTTTGAGGCTGCCTTTCAAAAACAAAGATGTTGTCATTTTTAACAATCTTAACATTGCCAAACAGCGTCTTGTTGGGATAAAAAGAAAGTTTGAAAAGAATATAAAGTTTCAACAAGAATATACAGACTTTCTCAATGATATGTTTATCCAATGGTATGCTGAGAAGGTGCCAGAGCATCATTTGGATCAATGTGACAGTTAGGTTTGGTACATTCCACATTATGGTGTGTACCATCCTCGTAAAGGCAAGCTACGAGTGGTATTTGACTGTGGAGCAGAATACCAAGGCACATCTTTAAACAGTCAACTACTACAAGGCCCAAATCTCACAAGCTATTTAATTGGAATTCTTCTGAGGTTCAGACAGGAACTTATTGCTTTCATGACTGACATTAGAGCAGTGTTTTACCAGGTCAAATTGGCACAGGAAGACAAAGACTTTCTTTGCTTCCTGTGGTGGCCAGGTGGAGTTGTTACAAGATGTTGCTGTCTTCCGGATTGCTGTTCATTTATTTGAAGCAGTTTCATCCCTGAGTTGTGGATGTTTTGCTCTGAGGAGAACTGCAAAATACAATTGACACAGACTAAGAAATTCCACATGGATGATTGCCTAAAGCTTACCTACAGAGTATGATGGAATCCAGATGGTCAAAGACCTCACCACTCTATCAAAAAGGAGGCTTCCATCTATCACAGTGGGTCAGTAATGGCCGTGAGGTCTTGTAGTCCATTGCAGAACCAGGTAGATCCAAGAATCTTACTGAGCTCAACTTGGATCAAGACCAACTACCATAGGAAAGGGCCTTAGGACTTCAATGGTGTGTACAGACTGGCACCTTCAATTTCAAAACTGTTTACAAAGAAAGAATATCAACTAGATGCGGCATATTGTCAGTGATTAGTTCAGCTTATGATCCTTTAGGATATCTTGCACCACTGACACTTCCAGTCAAACTCATACTCCAGGAATTGTGCAGAACAAACCATAACTTGGATGATGAGATTCCTAAAGTTCTTGAACAAAGGTGGGTTAATGGATTTACTGACTTGGATCAGTTATGCACTTTCAATGTTGACGGATGTCTGAAACCATGTGATTTTGGACAACCGGTTAGTGACCAACTACAGAATTTTTCAGATGCCAGTGGAAGTGGGTATGGATCTGTGACCTACTTGAGGCTACAGAATTGTAACAATGCTGTTCATGTTTACTTTCTGCTTGGCAAAGCCAGGGTGGCACACCAAAAATCAGTTACCATTCCTCGTTTGGAGCTAACTGCTGCAGTCCTAGCCATTCGCATTGACAAAATGCTCCGAACAACTTCAGCTTCAACATGAAAATTCTTGTTTTTGGACTGATTGCACATCTGTCCTGAAGTGTATATAATGAATGCAAATGAGATTCCATACCTTCGTGGCATATAGGATTTCTGCAATCAGAGAAGCTTCAGATGCGACACAGTGAAGGTATACTCATACTTCACAAAACCCTGCAGAAGATGCGTCTAGGGGAATGACTGTACAGCAGCTCATTACCAACAAGAAATGGTTAAATGGACCAGGGTTTCTAAGAGGACCAGTTTCAAAGTGGTCAAATGACAACATTGAGTCAAACATTGTTGATGATGATCCAGAACTAAAGAAAGAGTTCTCAACAAATTTCTGATTTGGAAAAGACTCGAGCAGTTGCATGGATGTTGAAAGTAAAGAAAATTCTACTTGAAGTTGCCAAAGAACACAATTGAGGATGACTTTAAATGAATCCAATGTGCTGGAACAGAGGTTGCAACTAGTTTATGTCTCGTCACTGTCATTACTGCAATGTTGCTCGGAACTGCACACAAGACTTTCACCTACTGTTGCACTCGTGTACACAGTAGTGTGACAATAAAGTGATTTGATTTGATTTGAACTAACCAAAGCTTCATTTGGAGGAACGTGTTTGACTCCAGACGACCTTTCAGAGGCGGAAAAGGCTATTATCCAGTTCTGTCAATGGGAAAGATTCAGCGTACAAATGTAATCACTGAAGTCTGAAAAATTGGAAATAAGAAAAGACTGTGCTATTCAAAAGTTAAGCCCCATTCTAGAAGATGGATTGCTAAGAATCAGTGAGAGGTTATGCCAAGGAAACATCCAGTTATTTTATCCAAAGATCAGCATATTTTCAAACAAATTCTTTTTTTTGAGATAGTGGAAGATCACATATGCTGTCTATATATTAAGAGAAAAAAATTATAATATTGGATTACTCAAGCCAATGCAACAGCCAGAAAAATCCTTTCAAGCTGTACCTTCTGCAAACGAAACAAAGGTAAGTTAGGTGAGCAAAAGTGTCCGACTTACCCACAGAAATGTGTGAAAATGCTATGGCATAATCTTTACATGCATGGCCGGTAGGGCAGTTTATTTGGAGGTGGCATACTCCTTTAACATCAATGCTTTGCGACAATTCATAGACAGAAAAGGAAAAGTATGTCATTTGAGGTCTGACAATAGAACAACTTTTACTAGCACAGAAAAGGAATTGAAAAGAGCACTTGCAGAGTTGAATAAAAATAACATCACAAAGGTTTTAGCGCACAAAAGAATTAAATGGAGTTTTAATCCACCTGAAGCTTCACATCATGGTGGCTCATGGGAGCACATCATCTGAACGGTAAGAAGAGTGTTGTCCTCCGTTTTCACTCCACAAACACTGGATGATGAAAGATTACATACTGTGCTGTGTGAAGCTGAGGCAATTGTCAATGATCGACCCATTACCAAAATGTCTGAAGATCCTAATGATCTTGAAGCACTTACCCCAATCATCTTCTTGCAATGAAGAGAAAACCAATCTATCCTCCTGGTCTTTTTGAAGAATCAGAACATTATGTAAGAAGGTGGAAACAAGAACAATACCTCTCAGATCTTTTTTTGGAAAAGATGGATAAGAGTACTTTGTTACAGGAAAGGCAAAAATGGACCAAAGAGAGGCGTAATCATATGCCTGGTGATACTGTACTCATTGCAGATTATACTGCCCCACACAATTCTTGGACTCTTGGAAGTGTACTAGAGACTTTGCCAGATAAAAAAAGGTTTGGTTAGATCTGTACGAGTTCAAACAAACACAATAATAAGACCAGTAACAAAGCTTTGTCTTTTATTAGAAATGTGAAAAAAGTTTCAAATGCATTGTGTACACTTATTGTAAAAGGAAAAAAAGGGGGGTAAGAGTAATATTTTTTATATATATATGTGGACTGTTTGATGGGTTCTTATGTAAATAAATGTATTTAATTATTTTTGCCCTACATCATTAACAATTAGAGGCCGGTATGTTGGAGCATTATATTGAGTTGTAATCTTTGTTTAAGCCACTAGAGGGCGTATGAGTATTTTGAGTTTAAGTAAGGTGATGATGAGTTACAGGCGCACAATGGAAGGGCAAACTTTTTGACCGCCGTGAGTGTGCTGTGCAGCGTATTTTGCAAGGCTGTTCTCGTGCCAATAACGGTTTGGAATGAAATGTTTTGTTTGTTAGTGGAAAGTCGATGTTTTGGAATATTACTTTTGCCATCTGTTGGTTGTTTGCAATGCCAAATGGACAATAAATGGATTGGCACATCCAACTTTATCCCGAAGGTATGGACAATGTGTTTATTTTATTTAAGGCAGAAGCATACATCCTTATATCCATCATCAGATGTTCAAACAGCATCTCTGGTGTTGGATGTGCACTCTGCAAGATGGCTGGCATCTTTCCAATAATAATTTGCATGCATTTTCTGCAAAATTGGGCCACAAAATTTGAAAAGCCTGGTGGGTACAAGTATCTATTAATCGTATCAGTATCTTTTAATCATATCAACCATACCTCCCTTAGATACATGGTCCGCACCATGCATCAACTTAGACATAAATGGAAAAACTGATTTTGGTAAAGCTGGTTCAGACTCAATCCAAGTTCCTGTTGTAGAATCCATCCTGCAGTTTTTATGCCAGAGGATTAGTTCTTCCTCTGTAGCATTTTGCTGTAAAAAAGGTAAATCAAAGAAGTTAGTTAACGAGACGTCATCTGTAACTGTGGTAAGTTTGTCGATTTTGCTGCTGTTTTGCAGCCATGTCGGCACAATTATTGCCATCTGAAATCCAATCAGAATCGGCTTTTCAGAAGTAGTCACAAAACCACAATGTTGTATAGTATGCCAGTGTCATGTAAAGTGCGGAAAGCACAATTGCTGTACAGTAAGGCATTTTTCTTCAGCCAAAATGCATGCACATGTGATTGCGAACAGTTCAGCCACTGGGGGGGGGTTGAAGAGATGATGGCAATCTACCACAACAGTATGTGAGTCACATAAGCAGATGAGGGAGACCCAACGGGCAGCCTCAAACTAGATTAGTCTACAAAGAAAATACACTCACCTAAAGGATTATTAGGAACACCATACTAATACTGTGTTTGACCCCCTTTCGCCTTCAGAACTGCCTTAATTCTACATGGCATTGATTCAGCAAGGTGCTGAAAGCATTCTTTAGAAATGCTGGCCCATATTGATAGGATAGCATCTTGCAGTTGATGGAGATTTGTGGGATGCACATCCAGGGCACGAAGCTCCCGTTCCACCACATCCCAAAGATGCTCTATTGGGTTGAGATCTGGTGACTGTGGGGGCCATTTTAGTACAGTGAACTCATTGTCATGTTCAAGAAACCAATTTGAAATGATTCGAGTTTTGTGACATGGTGCATTATCCTGCTGGAAGTAGCCATCAGAGGATGGGTACATGGTGGCCATTAAGGGATGGACATGGTCAGAAACAATGCTCAGGTACGCCGTGGCATTTAAACGATGCCCAATTGGCACTAAGGGGCCTAAAGTGTGCCAAGAAAACATCCCCCACACCATTACACCATCACCACCAGCCTGCACAGTGGTAACAAGGCATGATGGATCCATGTTCTCATTCTGTTTACGCCAAATTCTGACTCTACCATCTGAATGTCTCAACAGAAATCGAGACTCATCAGACCAGGCAACATTTTTCCAGTCTTCAACTGTCCAATTTTGGTAAGCTCTTGCAAATTGTAGCCTCTTTTTCCTATTTGTAGTGGAAATGAGTGGTACCCGGTGGGGTCTTCTGCTGTTGTAGCCCATCCGCCTCAAGGTTGTGCGTGTTGTGGCTTCACAAATGCTTTGCTGCATACCTCGGTTGTAACGAGTGGTTATTTCAGTCAAAGTTGCTCTTCTATCAGCTTGAATCAGTCGGCCCATTCTCCTCTGACCTCTAGCATCAACAAGGCATTTTCGCCCACAGGACTGCCGCATACTGGATGTTTTTCCCTTTTCACACCATTCTTTGTAAACCCTAGAAATGGTTGTGCGTGAAAATCCCAGTAACTGAGCAGATTGTGAAATACTCAGACCGGCCCGTCTGGCACCAACAACCATGCCACGCTCAAAATTGCTTAAATCACCTTTCTTTCCCATTCTGACATCCAGTTTGGAGTTCAGGAGATTGTCTTGACCAGGACCACACCCCGTAAATGCATTGAAGCAACTGCCATGTGATTGGTTGATTAGATAATTGCATTAATGAGAAATTGAACAGGTGTTCCTAATAATCCTTTAGGTGAGTGTACAGTTAGCATTGATATCAGTCATGTCAGTCCTCTGTTTCGAAACAATATCTAATACTGTTAGGCAATCATGGGGAATGCTATGTGGTGTCCATGAAACTAAATCATGCATTTGTAGCAAATGCTTTTGAGCCAAATCATAAAGCGGTTGACAATTCAGCAAAATCAAAAGTATCCAAGCTCGACAGATTCATCATACCTAAAAATGACATGACTTTGTTCTCGGTTTAGGTGATGAGGAGATGGCACAAACACGGGATGGATCGATTTGATGGCCATCATGAGAAATAATATGACCCAGATAATGTACCGATGTTCGTACCAATTGCAGTTTGTAACGTGTACACTTATGGCAATTTTCAGTTAAAAGTGTAGCAAAATCTTTGTGTCCTGCAAGCAGGCTTCTTCACTAGGGCTTGCCAAAAGCATATCATTGACATAAATCAAAAGTGCACTTCCAGATGGAGTTTTGAAAGTTTAAAGATTGCGCAACAATTGAGCTGAAAAAAAAAAACAAACATTGGGGAGTCGGTATACCCGTGGCATGACGTGCAGCTGATATCTTATTTTTGAAGCAGAATGAAAACCAGTAACGGGTGTCCGTATGTACTGAAATTGCGAAAAATTCATTTGACAAATCGGTTACAGAAAAATTAGTGGAGGCTGTTGGAATTGTAGAAAGAATGGTTGCAGGAATGGGTACAATCGTGGTTGAGGGGAACATTTAGTTAAGTGTAAATCCTGGAACATTCTGTATTTGCCATTCTTTTTATTTGCTGCCAAAAGAGGACTGGGGAATGGTGTACACAAAGAAATGGTGCCTTTGTCCAAAAGAGAATCAATGAACTCTGTCAGGCTTTTTTCCGCTTCTTTAGAAAGTGGGTATTGAGCTCTACATGGTCTGTGGTTTGATTTTGGAACCACCTGCAGGGGTAGTGTATTTTTCATGCACCTGATATCCTATGAGTCTTTAGCCCACAGACCTTGGTTATGTCATCCAAAAACGGAAGTACATCATTATAACTGTCTGTTACTTCTGAACTATCATCACTTTTCTATTGTATGGAATGAACAAATGTAGCCATCATAAAATTTGGAATACGAGTAACTTGAAGCAATGAAATTTTGCCTTTTTTTTCTACATGCTTAAGCCTTCTGTAAAAAAAAATTCCCATGTTTTCATTCTCCTCCCTTTTTTGACAGAGAAATATGGGGCATGACTTAATGAAAAAGTGTTGTTGTAAAGTTGTACAGCAATACCCATTTATTTAACTTCCAGAAATATATCACCTAAAATGCTGATGATGAACATTGGGTTCAGTTATATTCCACGAATACAAACAGCTGGAAATTAACTGTAATGTGTAAAGGCCAATTTCAGTGCTTGTAATTTGCAAGCTGTGGTTAAAGCAATCCATTTAAATATTCAGTAATCCTAACAGATCTCTGCCCATTAGATTTACTGGACAGTGCTCTGAACCTGTGTTTTATTTCTCAATTTTGCAACTATTGGTTCAGAAAAATATTCAGTGAGTGGGACACCAGACGCATCTATGGTTATGATTGAACCTGAGCTGGATTTAAGAGGCAAAGAGCCCCTTGACAACACTGAACAGGTGGCAACAGTATTGACAAGAAACATCATATTTTTACCACAAACAGAAAGCTCAATGTATAGGTCATTTTTCAAGTCATGGGTCAATTCTGGAGCTTGAATTATACATGGACTTCTATTTTCACATTGTTTACCAGTCCACTTTCCCTCCTCATCCTATTTTTGTTTCGGATTATTCACTGAGAATCTTGGGAAATAATCTATCTGAACTTCTTGATTATCATCAGCTTTCATTGTTCTGTGGACAACTTTTAGCAAAATGGCCGTATTGGCCACAATTAAAACAAAGCACTTCCACTGGCCGTTAAACTGTCCTCCTTATTAATAGTTCAGCTGTACCATCTGAAGTGAATTCTGAGTCTGAAAATGTTTGTCATGTACGTTGCTTTTAGTGTTTTTGGCATGGTCAAACTCATGTAGATTCTTGTTCTGTCATCCTATGCAACTGCTCTTTGCCAGGTCAGTGATCTTTTTGACTAGTCCTTGTGCTCGTCTCGCGTACTGAGAACTGACACCTTCGTCATTCAGTCCAGAGTGATCCTTGATGGCCTGGACTATTCAATCCATGTAATCATCCACTGTTTCTATGCAGTTATTAATTTTGTCCCAATCCTTTGTCACAGGAAATTCCTCTATTATATGGTCCAGTTGGTGGGTCGGTGGTCAGGGTGTCGTTTGCCTTGTGGATCACATGGATGTATTGGATCATTCCGTAGACGTTCCCATTTCAGTCCAAAAACACAAGCCATCACTTTAGTTAATTCCTGGTTGGTCAATTTGACCATGTCATCTAGAGTCTCTAAGTCCTGGATACATTGTTCGATGTTGGCATTTGGGCTTTTAATATCCTTAACCATGGAGTCCAATTCAGCCAGCTCAATTGGAGTGTGCACATACATTGTTGCTGGCTGACCAGCCTGCCCTACCTGTGGGTTTGAAAACTGGACCAATAGCATTTGCATCTTTGCTTTATCAGGTTAAAGTTGTCACTGAACTCATCTTGTTGAAGTCATCTTCCATCTTTGTTTTTCTTGATTTGGAGGCATGATGGTCTTTACTGGGTCATTCTTTCCCTTCTGTACTGTGACCTCTATGTGCTCTAGATCTGGGTTGTGAAGAGACTGGTTCTTCTTTCACGGTCACTCTTGGTTCCGCTGGCTGAAAGGATGAAGCCCCAGTGACATCAGATGACGAAGGTTTGCTCTCAGATGCTGGTGCGGAGGATCAAAGGGAGAAGGAGCCGCCGCCCCTGGACAGTATCGGCATCAAAATCACCTTTCTTTTGTCCCTTACAGACCATTTTTTTTCCCTGTCTATTTTTATCTAAAAGTCTTTTCCTACCCTCATTTTCCCACTTTGTAAATTCATTCCAATCTATTCCACCTCTCATATTCCTGCTCTGCACTCCCCTCTGATCAGAACTATCTATGTAAAACTTAAAGCAATTTTGAACCAGTTCACTTCAGAGTCGACTAATTTTCTTATGCTTAATTTACCAAATTAACTAAATTTAAGTAGCTAAATACATCAAATCAACTCACTGGGTCGATGGCTCCATCACTCAGCATGAGCAACTGCTGTAGCTAGGTGAGTGTCTCGTTTTCCGAGAAATCCACTGGTCTAATTTTTCAGAGATCTTTTAAAATTTAGTCTAGTTTTCATCAATCAGTCACTCCGCGGATGTTGGAGCCCACTGAGGGATGTCAAGAATGTGGTGGAAATTCACCTGTAAAATGAATCCGGTCACTCCAGTGGAAAATCATTATTCAGGAGCCCGGGTAGCCTCTCCTACTACCCAAGTATACCTCAGAGCTACAAGTGTTGGATCCAAAATACAGAATATTTATTCAACACAGTCATGCATATTCATTTTTCAGAAGACAAAGAATAAACTAAATGATTGGCTAAATATAAAAGGTAATTACCATAGAACCTGCTATCTTCACCTGAATTGCCAATTTCTTCATCCACGCTAGTCGTCTTTAGTACATTCCATAATAATATTTTTCACTCTTCGGCAGTGTCCTCTGATAAGACAGTTCTCTGCCTCCCTTTTCCTCTCTGACCTTGGCAGAAACTTCAGCTGACTTACCTACATAAAGAGAAACTATTTATCTAAGCATTTGAACATGGTTGGTTCATGGTTGAGAATTAATTAAAAAAATTACAAATATTTCCACAACCTCCAATTCAGTACATCTATCAGAAGCTAATTGTCTAAAGGCTTAACATCATTTTCTGGAATTTTCCAAGATGCTTAAAGGCACAGTTAACTTGGTGTATGTAAACTTCTGACTCGGGAGTTACCCCCCCAATAATCAAAACAAGGAAGTACAACCCCACAGTTTTCTGATTGCATCTAGCAATTTTTATTTCCTTCTGAATTATTGCTTTCCTTTTATCGTTAACAATTAGATTAGAATTAGAACAATCAGTTGCAGTTAGACTTGAAATATCTGAAGGCAAAAATGGCCAGTTTATATACATGTATATCAGACATTTTTAAAAAAGGAGGACATTTTTCCATAATTTGTCAAAAAATGCTTATGGAGATCCAAACATTAAACCCCTTCATTCTACATTGTACTTGCCCATATGAATGTTTAGCCTGCCATAGATCTTCCACTCTTTAACTGCCATTTGAAATGATGCCATAATCACAGTGGATGGCTCCTCGTTACCTTGGTTAGATCAATGTAGCTGATCTTTCTTAAAAAAAAAAAAAATAAAAAAATAATAATAATAATTTTTTATATATATACACAGTGCATCCGGAAATTATTCACAGCTCTTCACTTTTTCCACATTTTATGTTACAGCCTTATTCCAAAATGGATTAAATTCATTATTTTCCTCAAAATTCTACAAACAATACCCCATAATGACAACGTGAAAGAAGTTTGTTTGAAATCTTTGCAAATTTATAAAAAAACAGAAGAAATTGCATGTACAGAAGTATTCACAGCCTTTGCTCAATACTTTGTTGAAGCACCTTTGGCACCAATTACAGCCTCAAGTCTTTTTGAGTATGATGCTGCAAGATTGGCACACCTATTTTTGGGCAGTTTCTCCCATTCTTCTTTGCAGGACCTCTCAAGCTCCGTCAGGTTGGCTGGGAGCGTCAGTGCACAGCCATTTTCAGATCTCTCCAGAGATGTTCAGTCGGGTTCAAGTCTGGGTTCTGGCTGGGCCACTCAAGGACATTCAGAGTTGTCCCGTAGCCACTCCTTTGTTATCTTGGCTGTGTGCTTAGGGTCGTTGTCCTGTTGGAAGATGAACCATCGTTCCATTCTGTGGTCCAGTGCACTCTGGAGCAGGTTTTCATCAAGGATGTCTCTGTACATTGCTGCATTCATCTTTCCCTCGTTTCTAACTAGTCTCCCAGCCTTGCTGCTGAAAAACATCCCCACAGCATGATGCTGCCACCACCATGCTTCACTGTAGGGATGGAACTGGCCAGGTGATGAGAGGTGCCTGGTTTCCTCCTGACATGATGCTTGCCATTCAGGCCAAAGAGTTCAATGTTTGTTTCATCAGACCAGAGAATTTTATTTCTCATGGTCTGAGAGTCCTTCAGGTGCCTTTTGGCAAACTCCAGGCGGGCTATCATGTGCCTTTTACTGAGGAGAGGCTTCCATCTGGCCACTCTACCTTACCGGCCTGATTGGTGGAGTGCTCCAGAGATGGTTGTTCTTCTGAAAGGTTCTCCTCTCTCCACAGAGAAACGCTGGAGCTCTGTCAGAGTGACCATCGGGTTCTTGGTCACCTGCCTGACTAAGGCCCTTCTCCCCCGATCGCTCAGTTTGGCTGGACGGCCAGCTCAGAAGAGTCCTGGTGGTTGCAAACTTCCATTTACAGATGATGGAGGCCAATGTGCTCATTGGGACCTTCAATGCTGCGGAAATTTTTCTGTACCCTTCCCCAGATCTGTGCCTCGATACAATCCTGTCTCGGAGGTCTACGGACAATTCCTTGGACTTCATGGCTTGGTTTGTGCTCTGACATGCACTGTTAACTGTGGGACCTTATATAGACTGGTGTGTGCTTTTCCAAATCATGTCCAATCAACTGAATTTACCACAGGTGGACTACAATCAAGTTGTAGAAACATCTCAAGGATGATCAGTGGAAACAGAATGCACCTGATCTCAATGCTTGCTATGTTTTTATTTTACAATGACTTGCGCTCTATTGTTATTTGGTGTGAGATGTAGCTGGGTAGCGTGTGCCTGAATGCGTGTCTCATGCCAGCTGGCAAACCTGATTATAAATTTACACCGTATTGCTCCAAGCAGACTCATATTCTTGCATGTATTGTGTCAGACTGCCATAATGCATGTGATATTATTAACGTGCTAATTTTTTTTTACTTTGTTCATTTTGTTGTGTTGGGGCCTAATTTCGCTGTGCTGTTGCTTAATTTAGTCGTTGTGGTCTATTTCCGTAATGTTCAGCTTTGTTTTTGCTTTGCTTAACCACCGTAAATTTAAGCTTAAAATGACGCTAAAATGCAAACGATTTCTGACTATTTTAGTGTTCCATATGTGCATTCAGCAAGTGGGAACAGGTTTTATGAGGGGTATTGAAGGGACAGCACTCAATCTATTAAATTAAATAATTCAGAAATACAGAATTGTAAAGTCTGGATTGTATTGCAGGGGAGCTTGGGGCTCAAGCTAACGCAAGGCTAGTTGTAACTCGCATTGTTTAAACGTTTCCACACATGCTGGTAAGAGGAAACTTAATTTGTTTACTTGTTGCCATATCAACACTGTGTAGATTAAAAAAAAACTTTGGAAGATATTCACATGAAAGTAATTTTCATCTCTGTATTTACAGTTTCTTTAAAATGAGGCAAACTTGGTATTCATGAAATAAGACCACATATGTGTAATAGACACATGTCAAATTAATGTGAACAAAGATACATACATTGAACCCCAAGTGCATTTACACAAACTTAAGAAAACCAAAAAGTGTTAGTTTGTGCCCCACTCTCCCATACTGATGAACACGAGCCATTTGCACTGTCTAAAAAAACATCCACAAATGTGAGTTCAGCTTTTATTTGTGCATTAAATGACCAAAAGACCTGTTTTTATTTATGGATTGTATTATGAGCTCACAAAAGAATGTACTGTTTGTTCATGCCTTAATTTCAGTAAAACTTTAAAACAAGTCCAATACATGCTCAGGACCAAAACTTAATGCATAAAGTTCGACAAAATATGAAAATTACTCGTTATATATATCCCACATTTCATAACATGCCAAACAAAGAGCTCTCCTTCCTTTTGCACAAGAGAAACCCCAGGATTGCTATAGGCTACTAGCAGAACAAGTATTTGCCTTATGCCATACGAGGCACTCTGTGTTATCTGACAGTGAGTAATCAGATTGTATCCTTGCCTCCTTTTTCTACTGATGGTTTTTTCTCATTATCTCAAGATTATTACTAATCTCAATCACAATTTTAATTACTAAACATTAGTAGTAACAAACTATGTTGGGCACTTCTTATACTGCATACAGTCAATTAGGTTATGTAATAAAATAAAAAGAGATAAATTACAAATTTCTTTCGGGGTAGGTGAGAACATACTGTCCCAGGAATAGACTTGTGAAGTTCATACTAGTAGAGTAAACGATACATTCACACACCAGTCGATGTTCTACAGAGTTGCACCAGATGGCAGTGGAGTTATGTGGAGAACACAATAAGGCAAGCTCTGTCTGCTTAATCGCTAGATGGCAGAAGAGTTCGTGCTTGTGACAAACTAATAACGCTCGATCTGCTTGTTCAGTAATAAAGTTGCAGTTAGACTTTCATACATCAAGCAAATTCATGCCTAAATCGATTGTTACAACACCTTCTCTTAATGTTTTGCCTTTCTGACCAGGGGGGGGGAAATATAACACATGGCACAGGCTGCTCACAACACACCTGACTAAGACTCAACTTTTACCCAAACCCAACACTTCTTCTGCACGGTATCATTGATACTTATGTTTATTTACATTCAATTTAAAGCTGCAAATGGGTGGAAAATTATTTATTTCTATGCTCTACCTGTTTTTGTATTTATAAATGCTATTGGTGGCGTTGCACTTCTGGTTAACTTGAAATTAATGGGGGACTCTAATTGGAGTGAGACCTCACCATTGAGATGGTCCTGTTGGATATCACACAATCGGCCACCTGCACATGACACATGTCCGTACAAGACGACTTATCAACGACTGTTCTCGAGGCATTTCTGAAAGCAAGAGGACAACCAGCCAAACGGGGTTCCCCATCATCACAGTATGTATTTCTGCCACTACAGAAAGTAAAGATTTGGAATCGGAGGAGGGAACAGCTTCCATTTTTTTTAATAAAATTAATTAATTTTTTTTTTTGCAAAAAGTGTTTTACTCGTCATCTTCGCGGTTTTGATTAGTTAACATTTTTCGACCATTCTCAATTTAGAGGCGTTT
The DNA here is from genome assembly GCA_032164185.1 of Moxostoma hubbsi. Lineage (NCBI taxonomy): Eukaryota > Metazoa > Chordata > Actinopteri > Cypriniformes > Catostomidae > Moxostoma > Moxostoma hubbsi. Next base: position 1,628,564 of record JAVLUX010000218.1, read on the forward strand.
AGGAGATGCCCTGTCATTTACATTTTTCCACCAAATTGTTTACATTTGAAATGGCATTAGTCTACCTAACAATTTTGACTCGAATGCTTAATATTGAGTTATTATAGTAATATTTTCTGTTGCGTAAAAGTATGTTGTGTCATTTGCCACTCACTCTAAATGCAAAAAGTAATTTTAACTCGGTTGAAAATGATATATATTTTGACGTGGTGCACATCTTATTATTCAAACATTGTTATCTCACAGATTTAAATATTTTATAATAGGCTAGTATATGCCGGGTGTTTATTATTTGTTAAATTTAATACAATTTCTAGAACACGTTTTCGTTTGTATTCACGAACATCGCAAAGATAACGAATAATCTGTACGAGTGCACGGCTTCCTCGAGCGCTCGAAAATGGGATGATATTTATATAACGGTTGAATATAGGCTTTTGCATGGATTAAAGAAGGTCCAGAGGGGTTATTTAGAAACCAATATTCTTAGTTTAGTTTTTAAGGTTGTATGATTTTCTTTATTTAAATAAAATAAGTGCAAGATAAAATGCGCATTTTATCGTAGCCTATTAGTGCTGATCAGGATATAAAGGAGGATCTGGAACTATAATACTAATCATTTGTATATAATTATAATACAATAGCCTAATATAATCATAGTAATAACAATTAGGCAATTAATAATATTTCATTAAAATAAAAAATAGGATAATAATAATAATAATAATAATAATAATGGGGGTTATTTATTATAATTATGTAAAAAAAATCTGTCTAAATTCTAATCCAATACGGTTAAAGATAGCTATATTGTTGTGGTTTTATTTAAAATAACGTCATTCAGATGTTCGCATAAGAATAGAACATTTTCTGCTCCAAGAGAGGCATTATTTAGATTCGGCTTGACATGTTGGCAGATTTATGTATCCTTATATCGATTTGCGCAAAATGCTGGAAATCACTGTGATGCTGAAAACAAGACGCTGACTCTGCAGACGCGCGTAAAGCACAAAATATCAAGCAATGTGCCAATCCAAGCACTTCCAGCCCGACAGTAAGTATTACTGCCAGTCCTTGGATAACACGAATCCCAAAGAGGCCACCAGTGTGGATTTAATGGCAGTGAAAGTATTATGTGGAATCGGATTGAGGGAGATCTAGACATCTGTCAAAAGCGGCCAATAGAATGTACATTAGTAATATTGAACCAAGAAAGACGTCGGCAGATCGGGGGAGGATTAAGTACAATTCATAATCTGATCACGAAATCTCGGCTGTTTGAAAGCACCAGGCAGGCACAATGCAGATGACAAAGGGGGCACAGATCAAGATGCCCTTCTGCGTTACATACATAACCCTCCTGCCTGCCCACCTAAGCAATAAGAGTGGGCACAAAATGTTAAACGTTAGCCTATTATTATTTATATTTCCTCTCAAAGGCACTGTGTCCAGAATAAATTTTTTTTTAAAAGGAAAAACAACCTTGCGCTAACTTTTGCGTTATAATATTAGGTAGACAGCAAAACGTGGCAACCATCAGTGAGAGAGAGAGAGAGAGATTTTATTGAATAATAGACTATAAAACTGAACCTCAAAATACTATGTTAAAGAATATTTAGAATTGTTCAAATATTCTATACAAAGGCCATGATGACCTGATGGTATAGATCTCAGACCAGATTTATCTGGTGTAAGACAATGGGCACTATAACAGCATAGACAACAGACAGCAAAGAGGGACAGCTAATCTGATCTAAATATGACCTGGGTAGTGGGGTGATGGGGTGGTTGTGTGTGTGTGTGTGTGTAGGGGGCCTTAATTATGTTGTTGTTGTGCCTTGCTGTGTTTTTGCTTTTTTTTTTTTTTTTTTTTTGAAAAGCCTTTATTATGAAAAAAGGGTCCATGAGAAGAGATAATTATACATATGTATGATTTTGAGTTTTCTTTCTGGAGTCAGCCAAATACACCCCACACATGTGCCATGTTATTAATGACAGTTTTATTACCCCCACTCCAACCAAACAAAAAATTATTTGTCCAGAGTCAAGCAATTGCACTTGTTCTGGAGAGAGACCACAAATGATAACCTGTTTGCAGATGGGTGATGCAGTATGTACTTTGTGCTAATATAATTTGCAAGACAAGGACATGCCTAGTGTGATTTGTATATTATTATGCATCTTTTGTACATTTTGGTTAATTATCATAAGCACTTAACAACTCAGCCACAAAGTACATAGACAGAAAACAGTGTTTTGAAGCACACTAAATTCCTGCTAGTGTTGTGCTGACTTACTAATTGTACGTAATTGAACATATGAAACATGTGCTCGCTGACATACACTGTACAAAATGTCTAATTTTAATGGTAGAAGACTGTAAAAATGCTACTGAAAGACATTAATTGATTAACAAGTATTAACTGTAAAATGTACAGTAAATTTTTTTAAATATATTTTAAGACTATGCAGTAGTTTTTACAATAAAATGCTGAAAAAAATAAATTTACAAGTAAAAAGTATGATTTTACTGTATAATTAATGGTAAAAATGTTCATGGTTGAATCCTGATAAGCAGGTTTTTCAAGTTTCAGAAGGTTAATTTAAAGTCAATAATGGTTTTTTTTTTTTTTTTTTTTTTTTTTTTTTTACTGTAAATTTAAATGTTTTTTTTTTTTTAAATTGAAATGTAAATTATAATTTTTTAATTTTTTTTACAGTGTCAGCTTGATCATGTAAATTACAAGTTTTAAACTGTAAAATGTACAGGATGTTCTGTAAAGTTGTTTACATTTTTACTGTATTTTTTTTACATAATTCTGGCAACTGCAGCTGGCAGTTTTTTTTTTGTTTTGCTTTTTTTTTTTGTGTAGTAAAAACAGGATTTTTATTTTATTTTTTTTTAAAGTGTAATGATGTTTTCCTTTTTATTTTTAAGAGATCCTAATAAACTTTACATACATTGGTAGATGACACGTGGCACAATAATTTGCATAGCAGAATATAATTATCCTCATTGTCATCACCACCACCATCTGAGAAATGTTTTTTTCCTTTTATTAATTCTCTCATGTGCCAAATGTTATACATGTTTAGATCCTTTGTCATCCCAGATCACAGCCATAAGTAATGTATAGATAATGCTGTACATTTTTAAGCCGATGAGGTTTAAGAGCTGCTTAATTTAAATAACAGGAAGAAACATCTACGGCTCAGATAAATTTCATACATCAAACTCAGCTGGATACTTGGAGTTTTCTTAACTTAAAATTAATAACACTGTATAGAACCTAGTTGAATTGGGTAAACCCAACAAAATTAGATATGTCAATGTAACTCAACTAAATCTCCTATTTTTGTGTGTACTTACTCGTGAAAGTAATCTTAACATTACAAAACAAAGGCTTATTCACACCAAGAATGATAACTTTTATTACTAGAACCATAACGTTTTAAAAATCAATCTAACTCCAAATAAATTGTTAAAACCACAACTATAATGATAATGATATGGATGGATATCCATATCAGAGCATTTTTTTTTCCAGCTGATGAAAGATAAAAACATTCACAGCCAGTTAAAATCCTTTCAATTTTAAAGGCCTTGAGCCGCAACGTGCACTCATTTTCAAAATAACAAATTCCAGCACCGGATCACCACTTATTACGCACACAAATGAAATGGAAACTCCTGCTCAAGAACCAATGTTACTTCTGAATTCTTCTTCAGTATTAATTGAGATAATGAAGAGCTAATGCAAGCTGGTAGCATAAAATTACCTCAGGTATTCAGTGATACTTCACCTTTGAAGTTGTATCCATCTGTTTTTCTTTTGTTTTCTTTGCAAAATGTAGAGCAGGTCATATACATCCATTTTCTTCACTGTGAACATAATTGCAGCATGTGCTTGGAATTAACAGAACCTTATCGTCCATTGGTGTAGATGCTAATGTAGTTATCACTATAGTTATCGTTCTTGGTGTGAATGGGCCTTAACAAGTTGGTAGTGTCGTCTTGCACAAAAACACATAATTTGAACATTTACTTGCCCTATCGAGTCCCATGCCTGGTATGATGGGAAATGGATATCACTTGCACAGTTTCATCAATGCTACATTAACATCACAAATAGTATTCATGTAGTCCCAACTCAAATGGATTAAGTAAACTTCCATTTTACAAATTTAAATGGATAGAAGGCAATAAAATAAAAGTTGTGACTAAATGTTCTAGAATTGTGTTGCTTTAGTTCATTTTAATTAAGTAAATTGACAAGCAGCAAAAATCCTTTGAGTATAGACGAATCTAGCTATATGATTGTTACCTTCGGTGTAGTCTAAAACATTGTTTGGTGTTGGGAGATATACCACGAACAAACCATTTTCACTGTTAATTTTTAATGTGACTGTCAGGCTTAGTATTGCTATCTATATTAAAGTGTCTGTTTAATTATATCTGCAAAGATGCAATAGCATTTTGTAGATTCCCCTGATTTTTAAATTTAAAACACCTTTTATAAGAATCATACATTTCCAACTCTTTCCTTTATCTGTTAAATTGCAGTGCTGACAGTGACAGCTCCTTAAAGCTGATGTAATGAATAGAAGACACGTGTGGCTGAAAAAGAGGAATGTTGATAACATAGGAATGACGGTTGAGATTGTTTCGCAAGCCATGGATTTTCCATACCTCCTAGAACACTTAGTGCAGCACTCTGAGAACTTTGTGCAGTTTATTTCAACCAAAGCTATCAATGCATTTCACACATTGGGCCCTAAAGAAAGGGCACTGAAGAAAGCTATGGGCTGACACGTTTGCTCTAACTCACTTTGCACTTTTTCACCATGCAAGCTTAAATTAAGAAAATATATATTTTTGATACACTTTTTTTCAGTCTTTTTGTCTGACATTCAGTGTGCAGACTGCATATTTTGTGGATTTTGGACAAAATGGGCCTTAATAAATGAATGACAGTGAGGAATGTCTGAATGATGCAATACATATGACATTGTTACGCAGATAAATATATACAAAAACAGTCTTAAGTATCTTTGGATTACCTCCTCACTTTGAAATTGACAAAGGATAAAAATGATTTAAGGGAATTGAAAAGATGTGATCTAGCACAATGAGATACATAAGTAGTGATAAGAAGGGCAAAAACTATTTATATACCTCACTGAATAAAATTATCTACTACATGATAAATAAAAGAGACTTTGCTGACCAGTAGACAATTTATCCAAGAAAGCATAGGATATTGATTATGTCTGAAAAAGCAGACTGAAGCAGCTATGACTCCTTAGTGTCAGAGAAAGGCCAAGCCTTCTCCTTTGGATAATTAGTTGACTTGTTTGGTTCATTCAGATTAATTGATTGCATTTTAAGCTCAGGATAAATAAACAACGTTAGACCTTATTTATTGTAGTTGACTTATGTTCACGGTCAGAATGGTCATGATTGCCCTATGTTAATTTCATTATAAGTAACTAATCATTATGGCCAGTTTCAAAATATCATATATAAATGGTCATATACATAGAGAAATCTGCCCATCAGTACCTGCCTTCACTAAAAATTAGTTCAAATTTAAATATCAAGAACGGCAAACTAGAACAGTTTCTTTTAAATTGCATTAAAACGAGCTCATTCAAAACTCAAAATATGAGAATAACGTTTATAGCACTGAAAGATTACGAGTCTTATGGTGTACGCTGCGCCCTAATCTTACACATTTACATTTGTTGAGTGTCAGGGGGGTTATTATGCATATGTGCACAGGATTGTTGAATCCGAAATGTCAATTGGAACATTGGATGATAGTGTTGAGCCTTTACTTATCTGTTCTCAATATCTTCTGCTGTTGTAGTCCATCCACATCAAAATTCAACATATTGTGCATTCAGAAATGCTCTTCCGTAGCCTTTGTCATCTTGATCCAGTCTGTCCATTCTCTGTTGACTTCTCTCATCAACAAGGCATTTCAGTACACAGAACTACCACTCACTGAATGTTTTTTGTTTTTAGTTTTTTCTTGATTTTATGCATTGCACTGCTGCTACACAATTGGCTGATTAGATAATCGAATGAATAAGTAGGTGTACAGGTCTTCCTAATAAAGTGCTCGGGCAACACCTCATGACATCAGCCATGAAGTTAAAGTTTGGTCGCAAATGGGTCTTCCAAATGGACAATGACCTCAAGCATACCTCCAAAGTTGTGGAAAAATGGCTTAAGGGCAACAAAGTCAAGGTGTTGGAGTGGCCATCACAAAGCCCTGACCACAATCCAATAGCGTGTGTGAGCAAGGAGGCTTACAAACCTGACTCCGTTACATCAGTTCTGTCTGGAGGAATGGGCCAAAATTCCAGCAACATTGTGAGAAGCTTGTGGAAGGCCAAACTTTTGACCCAAGTTAAATAATTTAAAGGCAATGCTACCAAATACTAACAAAGTGTATGTAAACTTCTGATCCACTGGAAATGTGATGAAATAAATTATATAAATAATTAATAAATAATTCTCTCTACTATTATTCTGACATTTCACATTCTTAAAATAAAGTAGTGATCCTAACTGGCCAGACAGGGAATGTTTTCTACTATTAAATGTCAGTAAATGTGAAAAACAGAGCTTAAATATATTTGGAGAAGGTGTATGTAACCTTCTGAATTCAACTGTATATATGCTGTGCTCTTTCAAGATAAAGATAAATATAACCAATTTGTGTCTTAATTGTCTAAAGCAAACAACAGTGTTAAGGTTGTAATAGACTAATGCATGGCATTACATTAGGACAGGCATGTATGCTGCTGTCTAGTCTCAAAGCCATGTCAACGAGCAGATGAAGGGAACAGCTGGATGTAACAGAGACATAACAACTGGCTATAAGAAGAATGTTAGGAATGAACACTGAATTGATCACTAACTCTATGTATATCTTCCGATATATAAGACGTAGAGATACAATAGAGTATAGATATAGTGTTTTTTAATGGACAACAACTTACAGTTTTTAAAGCTATAGCTAATTTATTCTGGATATTGTGTTATTTTAAAAGATGAAAATGAAAATCTTGTCAATATTTACACACACATTTATAATGTGGGCTAATGGAAAGAGAAATGTTTTAAATTTAAGTTGTTATTCACTGATCCTCCTCTTTGCTGAGGCTCTGAAATCTCATTTGAGTTTGTGTTCTGATTAAAAAATTACGTGTCATCATGTTGAACCGCGTTTGATTCATTTACACCAAACAACATTGTTTTTCCACATGTATTGTAACAAAATTTAGCTTGCTAGTTTAAATATGCATGGAAAATTACATCTGATTTCAGTCTGTTATCACGCAATCATATTTCTTGCATAAGTTGGAGCACTTTCATGGTGTTATTTGTCTTTTTTTGGACCTTGAAAGTCTAGTTATTTTGAACTGTCTTAGTATGGAATAGAGCTGCATGAAGATTCTACAAAAATTCTTCCTTTATGCACCACAGAAAGGAATAGTATTATACGTGTTGGAACAACATGGGGGTGAGTAAATGATGACCAAATTTTCATTTTTGGGTGAACAATACCTTTAAAACATATTCTATATTTCTGATTGATTAGTCCAAGTTGTATCTTTATCCACGAATATGGGTCCTGTTGAATATTTTTGACAGAGCACAGGTTGATAAAAAACAGACATCCTCCTGTTGGGAAAATGTATATAAAAATCTCGCTTTTCATCCTTAAAGCAATTGCTTTAAGGTGCTGAAATGACATGCTGACAAATGCTATGTTTAGACTAATAGTTAAGACAGTCTGTAAGGAGAGCTTTGCATGTCCCTCTGAGTATGGAGACACATTTACAAATGGACTTTCCCCCGATGAAACGTTTTAAGTAAAGGGTACATTAGTAAGGCAGCAGATAGTCTCCATAGTAACTTGCAGAAATTAAACACCTGAAAAGAGTGAAAGGTTACTGGGGCCTCTTCCTCTTATTTTGATTTTGAAATGGATGAAATGAATGATGGACCTGCAAAGGAAGTAAAAGCTTGGGGAGATTTTGGGACATACCCCTCTGCAGAGGTCTATGGTTTATGAGAACATGTTGGATGACAACAGTCTCAACAAGATTTTCTCATTGGTATAGATATATAGACTAGGAGTATTTTATATATAATCTTTTTATTGCAGATAAAATGTACATTTGATAAAATTGAAAGTACAGTAAAAAATATAGTTTACATATTAAATTTAAGCAGTAGTGTGATAAATTACAACCTTTCTTAAAATATCCCACATTGCTTGTTGGTAACATTTTGATGCATTAAGGAAAACTCTCAAAAGGTGTTTTTAAAGCATTTTCTTTGAAAACATAGTGTACGTTTTTCCAATGTGGATGCCTCTTAAATGTGACTACAACACCCAGCAACATACTTTAAAAATGGAAAGAACACAGATTTACACGAATGAACAGCCACATACCACTCCTTTCTCAGAATGTTCAAAGTCTGTTATTAATGCAAGAGGAATATAAGTTCTGTGCCTATATGGTGCACGAGGACTGTACAGTATGTAGAATGCAATACTTTCCAGTAATTGCTGATATTTAAAAAAAAAAAACACTTGGAAACATATTTATTGAGGATACTTGTGAAAATGTCAGTAGCTTGAATGTGCAGGCAAGGAGAGTTTTTAATACTGAAGCTAATATTGTTTTTTAAAAAGTAGGCTAAAAGGCTTCCTGCCATGCAGAGACCCCAGTATATTTGTCAGGTCTCACCAGCACAGACTCAGGGAGAAATGTTGCTTTAACCATCCTAGTATTATTGGTACTATTATTATTGTTGACATTATTATTATTATTATTGTTGCTGTGTATATAAATTATAATGCACGTTACAAATATCTTGAAAATGCTTTATTTCCATTAAATTAAAAGTTGCAAACATTTTTATTAATTAGTAAATGGTTGCAATTGTGTTATCAGTTTACTTTTTATAATGAAGTTACTTAAAATCATGTTTCAATTTAAAAGAACCACCACAAATAAAAAAGTAGGCAATGGTGTAACGTTGCTGGCAAGGACGAAGACTATGGAGTGACGAACCCAAATGCAGTTTATTAAACAAAAGTGAGATCAAAAAATCCAAACTAGAAACATGAAACATAAATATGAACATGACTAACCTAGACTTGACACAAACAAAACATGACTTGACTAAATCTTGACTTGGCTTGGCTTGGCTTGACTTGACAAACAAAACAACAACAAATTTACATGAACAATGGCAATGGCAAACATGGGGGCTAAAATACATTGACATGGGTAACAAGTTAACAAGACCACCAATGAAAATACAAGACTGAAAACAATATAACTAAACAATGAAACATGAACCAATAACAAGACAAGACTAATAAACAAAGGAACCATTGAGAAAAAAACACATGAAACATGACGGGAAAAGGATAATCACATGACTAGACAAGGAAGTTAACAAATTTCCAAATGTAGGACCTGAAGACATGAACAGGACTATCTTTTCAAAATAAAAGACTTGAAACACAGGACATTACATGACATAAGTCCTGTGTACTATAGGGACCTGGGGGGAGTGTCTTGAGACGTAGGGCGTGGCGAGATAGGGCGAGGGGCAGAGCGTGGGGCATGGCATCAAGGCAGAGTCCGGAGGGCATGAGAGCCTAGAGGGGCGGAGCCAAGGTGGAGTCGTAGGGATGGAGGTGGGCCTGGACCGTGGAGCAGAGGCGGGCCTGGACCATGGAGCAGATGCGGGCCTGGACTTGGCGTGGAGCAGTCTGGGGTTCGACTGAAACATGATGTGGAGCAGACTGAAGCTTGGCTGTGACATGGCATGGAGCTGACTCAGGCGTGACGGTGACATGGCCTGGAGCAGCCTCTGGCGTGGCTGTGACATGGCCTGGAGCTGTTTTTTTTAGAAATTTATATTTCAAGGTTCCACTTCTGAAGTGTTTCCCTCATATATGAATCCATCACATCCTATTTAAAAAATATAGTTCAAAGTGAATTAACAACTTGTAATTTCAGTTTCAATCAATGGGCTTCATTAACGAGGCGATCATAAAATGAGCCAGGCACCTTCCTGCAATGGTAAAAGAACACCATCAACATGTTGCTGCTTTTTGGGATTAAAAAGTCACAATAAAAGTGATAAATGTCACAACGTAAAAAGTAATAACCGTTGTGAATTCAGAGGTGCAGAACTATCTTAAAAGTGGCTTCTGATTAGGCTATCACCCAATGTCATATAGATGCTGGCTATTATGTAATACAGGGGTCGGCAACCTATGGCGCACGTGCCAGCATTGGCATGGAGGGGTAATCATTGGCACGCCACAAACAGCGAGAGAGTAGACTATATTTATATAAATTCCGCACCTGCATTCCAATCTACATCTTGATGTACTCCTTCCTCATGATTACGCAGCGTGTTTTCATCAGCTGAATGGGAAGCTAAACACTATTAAATTGTGATGAGACTCGTGCTGCGTGTGCAACCCATTCGCACATCATGAGGTAACAGCACTTCTCTTTCGATTAATCGCGGGAGTATTGGGCCTGCTTTGCTTCAGTCAATCATGACAGCCTACATTCAGTGTTTCATTTCTTTCTTTTTGCCTTTAGAACAACACGTCCTGTAATAAGGAAAACACCAATCCTTCATCGGCACAGCCATTGACTAGGAAAATAAAAGTATTTTAATGTTACACTGCAAAAACGACAATATACTTTTCTTTCAGTTGATGAAAAACTGCTGTGTCTGCAACAACAGATAATGAGTCTTATTATGTTTGATTTCCAAAAAAATTGTCAGGACGAACACAAAAAAATGAGGGGGAGCAACCCAATTAATAGTTTCTATGCCACAGTTTAAAATAGGCTGGCTTTATAGCAAGAGTTATGTCGGTAGCCAAGTGAGCAGCAATACAGCAGACCCCAAAATTAAGGGGGGATTATTTAATTATTTAATTAATCAGCTATTATTGTATGTTGATAAAGAAAGCAAAAAGCGTTCATATAACATGATATTATTAACTTACCTCTGTATCTACTGTTGGCAGTGGCACTGGTCCACCGTTGAAATTTAAAATGTCCTCGCTAGACCAGTTTTAACCCAACTGGGTGCGTTATTATAGAAACAGCCCAATAAACTTTAGGAATAACCCAACAGAACGACCCAATATGTTTAACCCAGCTATTGGGTAAAATAAATAAACCAAAGTTTTTTGGAGTGTGTAAATCAAACTGGCATATAGGTGCATTGCAATCAGTATGAAGGCTAGGTGTAGTTCAGAGGGTCAGGATTATAGCTCAATTTCTTTTTATGATATGATCTGATTTGCAAATACAGTAAAAGGAAGACCTCAAATGGTTAACTACAAAGCATCATTTTGATGCCTCTACAATATGTTGTAGTTCTTTTGCTGGAACAATAGGGGCAATTGCTGCACTTTAATTTACTGATTGTACTAGAATATCATAAAGTGCTTTGAAGCCCAGTGTCAGTGGAACATAGTTCTTTTTGTAACACCATCAATTTATTTCATTCACAAACCAAGTGAACATGCACAGAGTCCCTCAAGGTGCTAATTGAACAAGAGACTTTCTGGAGCAGCACCTGGAGACTCCATATCCAGCGTTTGTGACATGCTGTTGCTCATGGCTGCCTTCCAGCGGTGCTTCTTTAGGGATATAAGCATGTAGAACAGGAGCCGGAACAACCACCATGGAATCTTCAGCCACTCGCCGCCTAAAACTTTAATGGTGACACGAGGTATGAGTCATCCAGATGTGAACAGGGAATACCTCAGTGATACGGACAGTAATCCCATCTCCTGTGAGTGGTGTAAGAAACACTCGAGCGTTTTTGTGTGTGTGTGTGTGTGTGTGTATTAGCAGGGGTGCACACATGAACATAGGGAGCAATGACTGCTTGACGTAATTTCTCTTACTTTTTTGTATTGTTTTGCCAGATGACAAATTTCATACCATCTGCTTTCTCTCCCCTGTTAATAAGTTTTCCCAGCCAGCTGAGTGCCCACTAAATTATTTAGTACAGCAGGGCTGCCGTCAGATCAACATCCATGCCTTAATGTCTATCTTACCATAAAGCAGAAACGAACAGCTCTCAAGAACTTTAAAGGATATTTTTCACACATTTTAGATGTGATTTCACCCAGAAGACTTGATGAAAAGTGCTGAAATTGAAAAGAATTGTCCAGTATACAGGTTACTGTATGTAATTTGCACAATAATAATAATAAAAAATGTACCAAATTCCACTGACTAAACTGAGCATTCTTGGCTTACAAATTGTGTTGTCTGGAATGTTGTCTTGAAATTCAGTGTGCTTTATAGTCTAAATATACATGTAAACAACAAAAATACAACATCTCTCTTTTCCTGTCTTTTGCACTCTTTGTAAAGTAAGTTATTCATATTATTTAATGTTTTGGAGATGTCATTCTTACAATGCACAGTCTTCCTGCTTAAATGTGATCATAAGGTCCAACTTATTTTAGGTATCTTAAACTACTCTGTACAGTACACACATTAAAATAGTGTGTATATGTTGTTATAGTAAAAATATTAGCTAAATCTATTCTATATCTACTTTTATATTAAAGTTGAAGTCAGAAGCTTACATACTTAGCCAAATAGATTTAAACTAATTTTTTTTCATTCCCTGTCTTAGGTCAGTTAGGATCACTACTTTAATGTGTAATGTCAGAATAATAGTAGAGAGAATGATATATTTCAGCTTTTATTTCTTTCATCATATTCCCAGTGGGTCAGAAGTTTACATACACTTTGTTAGTATTTGGTAGCATTGCCTTTAAATTGTTTAACTTGGGTCAAAAATTTGGCCTTCCACAAGCTTCTCACAATGTTGCTGGAATTTTGGCCCATTCCTCCAGACAGAACTGGTGTAACTAAGTCAGGTTTGTAGGCCTCCTTGCTCACACACTTTTTCCATTCTGCCCACAAATGTTCTATTGGACTGAGGTCAGGGCTTTGTGATGGCCACTCCAAAACCTTGACTTTGTTGTCCTTAAACCATTTTGCCACAACTTTGGAGGTATGCTTGGGGTTATTGTACACTTGGAAGACCCATTAGCAACAGACCTTTACAGGCCTCCTGGCTGATGTCTTGAAATGTTGCTTCAATACATATTTTTCCTTCCTCGTGATGCCATCTATTTTGTGAAGTGCACCAGTCCCTCCTGCAGCAAAGCACCCCAACAACATGATGCTGCAACCCCCATGCTTCATTGTTGTGATGGTGTTCTTTGGCTTGCAAGCCTCACACTTTTTCCTCCAAACAGAAAGATGGTCATTTTGGCCAAACAGTTAATTTTCTGTTTCATCAGAGGAAATTTCTCCAAAAAGTAAGATTTTCGTTGTCCCTGTGTGCACTTGGAATCTGTTGTCTGGCTTTTTATGGTGGTTTTGGAGCAAAGGCATCTTCCTTGCTGAACAGCCTTTCAGGTTATGCCAATATAGGACTCATTTTACTGTGGATATAGATACTTGTCTACCTGTTTCATCCAGCATCTTCACAAGGTCTTTTTCCGTTGTTCTGGGATTGATTTGCACTTGTTGCACCAAACTACATTCATCTCTAGGATACAGAATGTGTCTCCTTCCTAAGCAGTATGATGGCTGTGTGGTCCCATGGCATTTATACTTGCGTACTATTGTTTGTACAGATGAACGTGGTACCTTCAGGCATTTGGAAATTCCTCCCAAGGATGAACCAGACATGTGGAGGTCCACGTTTGTTTTTCTGAGGTCTTGGCAGATTTCTTTTGATTTTCCCATGATGTCATCAAAGAGGCACTGAGTTTGAAGGTAGGCCTTAAAGTCAAATCAATTGTTTTTTATTGTCGTTCAACCATATACAGTTAGTACAGTACACAACGAAATGAGACAATGTTCCTCCAGGACCATGGTGCTACATAAAACAACATAGGACAAACATAGAACCATATGAGACTACACAGACTAAATAACATTCCTACATAAAGTGCACAGGCAAACGTGTGCAAAAAGTATGGGACAGTACAATAATTACTAAAAGGAACAGTACAATAGTCACAGAAAGACACAGTGAGAGACAGTGCAGCACCAACCAGTACACATTTGTAATCTGAGTTATGCAAAAAGATTACACTTTCTAAAAATGTCAAATAGTGTTCTATGGACTTAGCAGTTATTGAGGTAGCATCCAGGTATAAAGTGACAATGAATTATGTGCAACTCTGAACATGTGCAAATGTTGGATGGTGTACAGGTGTGTGTGTGTGTGTGTGTGTGTCAGTCCAGTCTCTAAATATTGAGGAGTCTAATGGCTTGGGGGAAAAAGCTGTTACACAGTCTGGCCGTAAGGGCCCGAATGCTTTGGTACCTCTTGCCAGATGGCAGAAGGGTCAACAGTTTGTGTGAGGGGTGTGTGGGGTCATCCACAATGCTGGTTGCTTTGCGGATGCAATGTTTGATGTAAATGTCTTTGATGGAGGGAAGAGAGACCCCGATGATCTTCTCAGCTGTCCTCACTATCCTCTGTAGGGCTTTGCATTCCGAAATGGTGCAAGTCCCAAACCAGGCAGTGATGCAGCTGCTCAGGATGCTCTCAATAGTCCCTCTATAGAATGTAGTGAGAATGGGGGGTGGGAGATGTGCTTTTCTCAGCCTTCGAAGAAGTTAGAGATGCTGCTGGGCTTTCTTGGTAATAGAGCTGGTGTTGAGGGACCAGGTGAAGTTCCAGATGAACACCAAGGAATTTGGTGCTCTTTACTATCTCCACAGAGGAGCCATCGATGTTCAGCGGAGAGTGGTCACTCTGTGCTCTGCTGAAGTCAACAACCATCTCTTTTGTTTTGTCCACATTCAGAGACAGGTTGTTGGCTCAACACCAGTCCGTTAGCTGCTGCAGCTCCTCTCTGTATGCTGACTCGTCGTTCTTGCTGATGAGACCCACCCCAGTCATGTCATCGGCGAACTTGATAATGTGGTTTGAGCTGTGCATTGCTGCACAGTCGTGAGTCAGCAGAGTGAACAGCAGTGGACTGAGCACACAGCCCGGGGGTGCCCCATTGCTCAGTGTGGTTGTGTTGGAGATTCTGTTACCAATCCAGAATGACTGAGGTCTGGAGGTACTAATTGGAGGTACACCTCCAATTAGCCTATCAGAAGCTAATTGTCTAAAGGCTTGACATAATTTTCTGGAATTTTAAAAGCTTTTCCAAGCAGTTAACTTGAATTAACTTGAACCAACCCACTGGAATTGTGAAATAGTTAAGTAAAAGTGAAACAATTTGTCTGTAAACAATTGTTGGAAAAATGTATTGTGTCGTGCACAAAGATGTCCTAAACGACTTGCCAAAACTTTATTTTGCTAATTTGAAATCTGTGGAGTGTTTAAAAAAATTAGGTTTAATGACTTCAACTTAAGTGTATTTAAACTTTTGACTTCAAATGTACATAATATTATATGTACATATGTATATATAATAATACATTTAAAGGGGACCTCAAAGTTGTCTGCCATCTCTAATTATTTGAATGTGTATTAATGTTTGTAAATGTCATTAATGAGTTTTAACTGTATAAAAATAAGTTATTATAATGTGTTACAGACAGCTAATAATATTAAAAATAATAATAATAATACGTTTTATTTGTTAGGCGCCTTTCCCAAAACTCAAGGTCGCTTTACAATAGAATGACATAACAACAAAATTTGCATAAACAGTGTGACAACTAAGAAACAAAGACTAATCACAACAAAATACAAATTATTAAGAGAGGGGAAAAAAAATACTTCAAGAATAGATACGCTTTCAACCGAGACTTGAAAGACGAGATGGAAGAAATAATATGGAACTCTAAAGGGAGTGAGTTCCAGAGTTTTGGTGCCATGACTCTAAAGATCTACCACACATAGAGGAAAGATGAAATCTGGGGACAGCAAGAAGTTGAGAACCTGAGGACCTGAGGGAACGCAGCGGTTGCTAAGGCTGCAGTAATTCAGAAAGATAGTGGGATGCAAGGCCAATGAGGCATTTAAAGGTTAATAGAAGGATCTTGTATTTTCGAGAAGCCGGCAACCAGTGTAAATCACAGAGAATAGGAGAAATGTGGGCAGTATGATTGGTGTGAGTGACAATGCGTGCCACAGAGTTTTGAACATACTGCAGTCTGGCATTGAGTTTAGCGGGTAAGCCAATCAAAAGGGAATTACAATAATCAAGGCGAGTGGATATAAAAGCATTGACCAGAGTTGCAGTGTCTTTCTGACTTAACAGTGGGCTGAGACTTGCGATATTATGAGGTGAAAGAACACAGTCTGAACAAGTGAACTAATGTGAGGTTGAAACGATAAGGATGGGTCAAAGTGATACACAAATAACAAATGTTTTTTGAAGGGTTTGAAAAGCACCCCATCAATTTTTACAAGAGCTGGTAAACCAAATAACATAACTTCAGTCTTATCCATGTTGAATTTAAGACAAGTGGTTTGTAACCAGGTCTTAATTTCATTGAGACAATCACTAAGTGAGCATAGTGGGAGCGCAGCTTCAGGAAAAGCTGAAATATAGATTTGCAGCTCATCAGCATAACAGAGGTAGTTAAAGCCATACAAATTGATAATATGACAAAGGGGCAGCATATAAATATTGAAAAGCAAAGGACCAAGAACAGAGCCCTGTGGGACTCCACAGTTAACAGAGACATTGTGAGATTTAAATTTCTTAATAGAAATAAAACATTGTCTGTCGGTGAGATAGGACTTAAACCAGGAGAAGGCTGTGTCAGTGACTCCAATAGAAGAGAGTTGAGCAAGAAGTATGTTATAGCAAGCTGTTTCAAATGCTGTGCTCAGGTCCAGCAAGATTAGAAAACCAACACACCCAGAGTCAGCAGCTAAAAGCAGGCCATTGCTAAATTTCAAAAGTGCAGTTTCTGTGCTATGGAAAGTGTGGAAACCAGATTGAAAGGAGTAATAGAAATTGTTAGTACGCCAGTGTTTTTGCAGCTGCGAAGCAGTATCTGCACCCATGTCTAAATAATATTCTTTTCACTCAACATTCTTCTCTAAACGTTTGAACCTTTGTGAATTTTACTATCATATGCTTAAGTTCAATTTCCAAAGAGAATTGCTTATTAATATAAACCCCACCTCTTCAATAAAGGTGTTATGGTTGCTTTTGACATCTCATCAGTATTCCCGGATAAATATTCATGGAAGATGTTCTAAATGTTAAAGTGGATTTAGAGTGATATGATGTTTGTTCATTGAATACTACTCCACTCTAAAGTCCTCTTCCAGGAGGATCATCGCTCCTGCTGCCAAGCCCTTTATTGTATTGGCTCTTGCCATTGTGAATTGTGATCTGAAAATGGTGCTGTAAAAAGCTAGGACCTTTGATGTGTTGTGCTAATTTGATTACCATATTACACTCTTCTGTTTGCATGCACTTTGCCATGTGTACCTCATAAAAGCAAACACTAAACTGCCTTTACATGACAGAGAAACAACGCAGCATTGTACACAGTGGACAACTAGTATTGTAAGACTGTTTGGTGTGTACACTGAAAATAATTAAAAAGGAATAAAATAGATGATAATAATGATTTATTATTATGTGCATCTGTTGAATATTGTATATGTGGAGAGGAGTGAGCAAATAATCAATCATAAAATCCATAAAAAACACAAACTAAAAAATGGGCTTCATGGTAACACCTGAATTAAAGTTCATCCAATAATTATAATTCTCTTAACATTTACTAAATCTTATGTCATCTTAAACACATTTTAATTTCTTTCTTCCCTAGAACACAAAAGAAGATATCTTAATATGGATATGGAGTCTGTAATAAAACCTAGTTAGCTTCCTCCGGAGGCAGCACTTTAAGACATAATAGGGGCACTCCAGACCAAATGCTGTTCCAAAAGGTAGGTATCTTAATTATGCTGCCTCCTATGATGTCCCAAATTATAAGGTAGCATCATATTTATGCTTCCCTGGGTAGGCGATCCCAGAATGCACTGCAATGAACTCCAAGATGGCGGACGAAGATACATATGAAGAGTGTTCTGAAGACATGCCATTATTTGCCGTGTCAGGCTGGGGAACATTTCCCAAAACCATCATTAGTCAACTATGGTTGCATCATTACCAACAAAGTTAAATTATTTGGTAGTTCCCGAAACTGTATACTGTGAACTACAGCTCTCAACCTGTAGTTAGAAGCATAGTTCCTGGTTAGTTGAAATGGAATGGAATGGAAATAATATATTTTATTTCATTTACACTCACTAAGCACTTTATTAGGAACACTATGGTCCTAATAAAGTTTCCAATGTGGTCTGCTGCTGTTATAGCCCAACCGCCTAAATGTTCGACCTGTTGTGCATTCTGATATGCTATTCTGCTCACTACAACTGTACAGAGGGGTTATCTGTGTGACCGTAGCCTTTCTGTCAGCTTGAACTAGTCTGGGCTGCATTTCCCAAAAGCATTGCAAGCTTAAATATATTGTAGAGACCATACAATGGTCTCTACGATCAATTTAAGCTTGCAATACTTTTGAGAAACGCAGCCCTGGCCATTCTCCATTGACCTATCTCATCAACATGGCATTTCCATCCACAGAGCTGAAGCTCACTGGATGCTTTTTGTTTTTAGCACCATTTGGCACTTAAACTCTAGAGACTGTTGTGCGTGAAAATCCCAAGAGATCAGCAGTTACAGAAATACTCAAACCAGCCCTTCTGGCACCAACAATCATGCCAAGGTCGAAATCACTGAGACCACATTTTTTCCCCCATACTAATGGATGATGTGATCATTAACTGCCACATAACTGCCACATTATTGGATGATTAGATAATTGCATGAATAAGTAGGTGTGCAGGTGTTCCTAATAAAGTGCTCAGAGAGTATATAGTATCTTTCATTCTATTCAGCACAAAGTTAATGGTAACAACAAAGTAACAACTTTGGATTACAGAGCGCATTTGTGTCTTCAGTGGCTTTTGTGCATTGAAACTGCTTTATGGTGTACATATAAATAAGCTACTATAATTTAATATCTGCACAAATGATTAATCCACCCACTGCATAACATCATTAACGGCAGCTCTATATTTTTGAACAGCCGCGGGCCATGCATTTGAAGTCTTGTCCTTCAGTGCGATTCATGCCATTCTAAAAATATAGTTTCACAATGAATTAGACACAGTATGCATTAGATCATATATTACGTGGCAGTCAACTAATAATACCAACTGACATTTTAAAAACACGTCCAAGCCCGAAAGATAGAACCAAGGAGGTCTTATACCAAGAAAAATCTCTCTAATAATATTTGCAATTAAAATTTTGCTTGCAATAATTTTTTTTTGTCAGGATACATACATTGTTTCAAAACTTGATCCGACACTGAATGCTCAAGCAGCTTAATTTACACTAAGAAAACTCCTGATGTTTCTATAACGATGCAAAAAGCCCTTACGAATATGCTTGAAGTGAAAATTAGCCCTTTCCTGTTTAATTAATCAATTGCATGATCATGCAGAACACAGGTTTTTAAAACCATAAGGATCTCTTTCTCAGTGGTGATGTGGCAGTGATGACAGCCGTCATAATTTGCTTTCAAATTATGTTCATCACTTAAAGCGTGACAGAAATTTTGAAGGCCTGACGGGGTGGAGCTCAGACTCACCCGCTGCTTCTGCTAAAGAGCATGGCTTTGGGCATGCGATTTGTGAAACAGTTGTCACACTTTGCTTGTAAGCATCAAGGAATAAATTCTGATTGGATAAACTTTTAGTTTTTTGCTATTCGTTTGTAGATGAATTAGGAGTGGAAAGCGATTGAAAATACATAGGCAAAAAGGTCAATGAGAATGAAAGGATGAAAAAATATTTATTTATTAGGCATGTTACGCCAGCAGATAAGGCTTTGCTGGCCAAGATAAATCGCCACTATTCTCGAACCAATGTGTTTCAGATGATGAATATGTGAATTAGTTCATTAGGTTTGGGAAACAGCTATGAATACCTAGTTAATTTCTCCAACAATGTTTTAAATTGCTTACTTGAAGATGTTTCTGCAAATTAAACTGGAATTAGAGAAATTATTTTAACATTGACAACAGATAATAATAATATGGCAGTTATTCAGATTTTAGCTGTAGCTACAGCAATACTTTTTTCTCTTCACCTGATGTCTGTCACACAATGCTCACGATTATGACATTGTTAATGCATCCGTGCCTCTGCGTGAGATTTATTTCAGCCCCAGCTAAGCTTATAGAGGTCAAAAATGTTTTGTCCCTTCATTAAGTGTGACTTTCTACCATGTTTCAGTTGATTTAAAAAAAAACTTGTGAATGTTTCATGTGTTACACAGTTTTGCTGATGATGACTACTTAAAACTGAACGATTAGATAATTTCATGAGACTCACTGATATTCAGTTTATAGAATTGTTAGTGGGACAATGTCATTGTCCCATTACATAATAGAGATTAAATCATCATAAGAGTAACCTAAAACTCAACTAACCTGTTTTCATCAAAAGCATGTATTATAGAAACAGAATTAGCTCTCAATTTCTTGTAATTTCTAACCCCACTAAAAACTTGAGGTATTTTTTTAGTGTGAAATGTTTGTACTTTAGAAATTACCACTGTCTTTGTTCTAAAATCTCTGTCTTCAGTAGAGATAAAACATGATATGTTCATATGTGCCTCAAACTCCCTAAAAGGGTGAGGGAGAATCACACAGCATGGATGTTTCCCTATCAATTTTTAATGATGCTGCTCCATCAATTCTGTCAACAGTGATTCCATATAAACTACAACCCCTGTCACATTCACTGTTTGTGACATCTTTGACCTCAGCCATATATAGAATTATCTTGACCTTCAGGTAAATATTGAACATGTCAAAACATCTGTCTGCAAAAAAAAAAAAAAAAAAAAAATTATAGTCAATTTAGTAATATATATATTGTCTTTTGTTTGTGTCCAGCTCCTATTAAATATTTAATGTCTGACTATTTAAACAGCATTCACAAATGTTTTGGTAACCTTGAAAATGCACGGAGAGGAATATTCCGGGTTCAACACAAATTAAGTACAATCAATATCATTTGTGGCATAATATTGATTACCACAAAAATGTATTTTGACTTGCCCCTCCTTTTTCGTAAAACAAAAGCAAAAATCTGGATTGCAGTGAGGCACTTACAATGGAAGTGAATGGAGCCAATCCATTGAAACATTAAAATACTCACTGTTTTAAAAGTATAGCCTCAAGACATTGAAGACGTAATTGAAGTCTTCATTGAAGACGGAATGTCAACAAACCCTAAAATTACTGTAAAAATTACGATTTAAACAACTTTACAGCTTTAAATTGTACATGTGTTTTAAAAGAAGTAATCTAAATGCATTTATAAATCATAAGCTTCACATTTCTGCCTTTGAACCCTCCAAAAATTGGACCCATTCACTTCCATTGTAAGGGTCGAACTGTAACCTTGAGTTTTGCTTTTTGAAAGAAAAGTACAGACAAGTCAAAATATATTTTTTGTGGTAATCAACATTATGCCACAAATGTTGTCGATTGAGCTTAACTTGTATTGAACCTGGAATATTACTTTAACTTTTGATTTCACATCAAAAATATTATTTAACATCACTGAATAAACCTGACTACATTAGTTTAAATAATGTAATGAAAGCCAATTTTAAGGGTCAGGATCATGTAACAATAGCACCTTAAAGTAAAAAATGCACATTTTTACAGTGTTATACACCATTAGATAACCATTAGAATTACAACACTTCTGAAGCATAATGCCATTAATTCTGAAAATTGATCCCTCTGTCCTTTACAATTCATAATGTAACTGCATCCCAGTTATAGTATATAATGTCATTACAAATGCAACAGACAACACTGGCGAGTAAAACATCTATCCAGTCAGACCCCAACTGTGAGTGTACTCTTTATACAAATCTCCCAGGATTCCACATTCTGGCTTATATTGTAACAGGATGTGACACGTAGTCTGCTTTAATCAGTGTTTGAGCTGCCAAGATGGCCACTGCGGGGAAGAGGGCACCTCCACCACTGCATTCCAATGGAAGAACGTCTTCACTAAAAGAAAAGAAAAATAGAAAAATAGCTTTATAATTCTTAACCAGCTATTTGGAAAAATTAGGAATATTTGAGTTGAACGATAAGAGAGAAATAGGGTGAGAGAAAAAGAAGAAGAGGGAGGAATGGAGAGAGAGAGAGGCAGACAAAAACAGACAGAGGGAGAGGGAGTCGGTCTCTTGTGACCTACATGAAAGCAGCGGGAGCGTTGCTGTGCCTCGCTACTCTTGGCTAAATGCACTCTCATATTAATATTTTAAAATGCCGTAATGTGACGGTGAAACCCTCAGAGGACAGATACATCAATTTGCAAGCGCCTCTGCTTCGGGAAACAGAAACAGGGATAATTTGCCATTAGGAGGAATTGTTCATTATGAACAGCTTCTTAGGAACACATAAACCAAGTCCCCGCTCTCACTTGAGCTGCAAATCCACACTTTTGTGCGAATGGAAACATTGCCCCAGAGCTTTAATGCTCTTGGGTCATTAGTACAAAAAGGTTTGTTGTGCTGTTAAATCTGCTGCATGTTGCGGTGATCAATCAACATGAAAGGGGCTTCCCACTAAGACCGGATCACTGTAAATAAATCAATTAGGCCATGAGTGTTGAGCTTTTATCAGAATTTCGTTGCACACACTCACGTCTGAGGGGTTATAGATGTAGACTGGCAGTGTTCAGGTAAACATTCCTGCATTTAGATGTTACTCAACTCATGTAATAGACCTGTAAACACATAATGTCCTATTCTTTGCTCAATATTTCAATCATAAAATAACACCTGTCACATGCATGAATTAAATGTGCTTTAAGTACATTTAGGTATTGCTAATGCATATTGGCTGTTATTTACATTATGTTACATATGCTAGTGTGTTACTAGTATAATAATGAGTATGTTAGTAAAAGTGCAGTATATAGAAAATAACTTATCAAATCCACAATGCTTTAAAAATAGAATTCTTATCAAGCAAATCATCTGTAATTATTAAAACTCCCATTTGATTTTAATTTGATTTAAGATGATAAATATGCTTTATAAATGCTTTGATGTGTCTTACCCCAGCTAACATGCCTTTCCATAGCTAATAAGTAGCTTTCTATGGCCCTTTATTTATTTATCCTCTTCTTCGGTTATCATTGAACTGATTTGCATGTCATTGAGTTTATACACAATGGCTTAATGAGAGATTAATGAGTCACTCAGTAATTATCATCAATTTAATAATTACATGTAGTAGTGTGGCGTAATGGTCTGCCCAGTGAGAGGAGAGATGAAAGTCTGTTTATTGACACCTCTGCAAAAACACAAAACAAACATTCCTATTTTTTCCAATGTCAGCAGCATTGAGAACAGCATGCTTGTCACCATCGCTTCAGTTGCAAAAATGATTCAAATAGCTGCAATGGGGCTTAAGGGAGAACATTAATTGACTGATGGACATTTGACTATCAAAGGAAAGGGATACATATGAATAAAAAAATTATAATTATACATAACTATATTAATTATAATTTATTATATATTATTTGTTATAAATAAAAGTGACATCATCTTCAGATAGTGGAAGAAAAACATTAAAAACCTTTATAATGATAATAATAATTATTATTATTATTGCGATTACTTTGTTATTATTATTATTATACAGATTATACATTTGTAATATAAAATGTTCAGAATTCAGTGCAATTCACTACATTAAAGTATAGAGAATTAAAAAGTGGAATAAACATTTTTCAGACTGTTAAGATCAAATAAAAAAGGCTACACTAATTTGACAAATAAGAAATATCCTGCTCGCTCTCATGTTCATGACGGCAAACAAGGACACTGATAAACCAACAGACAGCCTCCCCTGTGACCTAAGGCTTTCTTCGGAACACAATTATGTAGCCAAAGGTAAACAAGCACACGACTCTATGCTTCCTTTTTTTCTTTCGCTCAGTCACCAGATGGTTCCATTGAGGGGAACAAAATCACTTGCATGACTTGGCTGTCTGCTTGTTCTATTTGCTTACTACTCAGAGACAGGGTCGCAATGAAGTCTCTAATGGTTCTAAAACACCTGCTCAGCCAATCAAACAAACAAAACGCAGGGGGGAAAGAAAACAAAATACCTATGTGATCAGGTTAAAGGGGCTGCTGGCCACGAGGGCTGCTGATGAGGCAGGTAGCACAGGCAGATGTTCCACGTATAGAGAGGTAAGAGTATTTGACCTGATCACCACAAAGAGGTATACAATCAGGTCTACAAGATAATAGATAATTGGATATTTGTTATAATAATGGACATAATAAAAACCACTGTTGAGCAAAGAGGTTTGTTGGATGATGTGGCGTAGAGTTTCAGCGGTGTGCAGAGATTAGGAAACATT
This sequence comes from Moxostoma hubbsi, assembly GCA_032164185.1. Lineage (NCBI taxonomy): Eukaryota > Metazoa > Chordata > Actinopteri > Cypriniformes > Catostomidae > Moxostoma > Moxostoma hubbsi. Next base: position 1,653,153 of record JAVLUX010000218.1, read on the forward strand.
AGTAGTACAGACACAATGGGTTATTTATAGAGTTGGACGGTCATGGGGAACATACAGTTAAGCAGAGTGACTAACAGTGACTGTGAATGTGTAAAAATATTTTTACAGTAAGAACAAATTTTAGATTTATGCACCCACTGATGGTTTTTTTGAAGACTGTTGTTTTGAAAGTTTTCTGACCTGGCATCACATGCTTTATATAGATTATACACATTACGCTGTGTAGCTCTTTAATATAAAACAGTGGTGTGTTACAAAAATGTCACAGTTAATAAAATAATGGTAATAAATTAATAAATAAGGGATTAATATATTATTAATATATATATTCTTAAAATTCGGGATTAATAAAATATAAAATATTAATATTTTATATTTTAAGAAATTCATACAAAAAATAAATAAATGTCAAATGTATTACATCTTGCTGCTCATTACAGTTTTAACAGTAAATTTCTCATGAACAGTTAGCAATGTTATTTTATATGTTTATGTTATAACATATTTAGACCTTTAGATCATAATTGAGTATAAATCAGATTAATCAATATGACAAAATAATTTAAAGAAATTAATCTATAGTCTCATGGTCACTGACAAGGTAAAATTTTTGAAATACAAAATATATGGAAAAGGTAACAAAATTATTAAATGATACAATTTTCTTTTCTTTTTCTATGCAGCCTTCAGATTTGTATTGTTGCTACAGCAATATCTACAACAGTGTTACAGCTAAATTTAGAACCTCTTGTTTCAGAGTCTAAAATACAACAGGAAACTGTAATCCATCTCTTGTGATAAAAACTCTGCAAGATGGCCATGAATACATTTACATGCAAGAGATTTTTTATTTGAATCTGCCATTCCTCTTGTCTTTAACATCTCAATCACGTCCCAGTTTCCGCCCATTTGTATTAGCAGACAGAAAGTGATGGACATCCTTTCACTGCCTGCGTGACCTCTGGTAATCCTGTTTCACAGACCGGCTCCCCGCTGAAGAAAACACAATGGCGGGCGCTGTACCTCCTCCCAGTCGATATTCTGACAGACTTGATCGAGCAAATTAGTATGCTTTGGTAAGGGCATGACCAAAGACCTTTTCAACACCCCTGTGAATCAATACAAAGACCAATGGATGGCGTGTGTGGTTTTCTTTTTCTTCTTCTACCACCCCCCCCCACCCCTTCCCTCGCACCTTGCGTTTGTAAGACTCCCACCTTGCTTTCACCTTCCTGAAGCTCTGGCATTAAGCAAAATTGAAACAGTGGGGGAAGAACAGTTGCAAGTAAAAAAGAGGGTCTGAGCCTTAAATGTTAAGGGAGTGTGAGGTTTGTGGGGTATAAATACAGTAAAAAATGTAAATGGATAGACACTGTATAACTAATCTGAGGGATCAGGAAATGAGACTGACTAAATTGAATAGGCAGGATTATGGTTTGCCCTGATCACTGGAAAAAAACAAAGCATTATCTTCACACATCAATTTTTTGAGTTTCGTATAATGCTTTGTAAAAACATTGTTTTGTAAAGTTTTGTATAATGTACAATCTGATATTTGCTGCATATGCCACTCTACATTTTACATTAAAATTAAAACTCAAATGAAAGCCTGTCTTATACAAGGTTCCAATGACACTGAAAAACAGTGAGCTAACAGGTCCACACAAAAAGGGATATCAGTGGCACTCATTCCAGTAGAGATGAATGGCACATCCACAACAAAGCTTGGTGAAAATGCATAATAGGTTTACCAGAAACAAGCTCACATCCTATGCATTTAAAAAATGTTATGGACAGAATAACCCTCCAAAATCATAGCTCTCCCTTTCCAACATTTATTGTGTGTGAGTGTATTTATGTGTGTTTGTGTGTCTGTATACCCTCATCCCCATCTATTGTGCCATGGTCATGCTAAGCTGATCCCCTCTCATGTCTAGGTAGCATTAATTACATCACGCAAATGTAACTGACACAACCTTTTCAACATTACTACACAGCTATAATTGTATATTTTTAAGTGTATTGCATGCATAATTTTACTCTGTGAAGTAAATAGCACTCTATCAATTATGCTACAGCTGTTCCAGCAGGGAGAATGTTTCAAGACTAATTAACCCACATTTTCAAAATGCCCCCATCATACTGACAACAGCAAAGTTTCCACTGCAGCATATTAGAGCATTCTTTTTTAAAATGTTTAAATAATTACAAATTCTAATGGGTGAAAATCAGGGTTTTGGTGCCTCAAAACAGATGCCAAGTGTCATAAGTCTACTCTTTGTGTGATGCTGTTAAATGCTATCTTTGTAAAAAAAACATACATAATACAAACGTATACCAAGTGTTATAAATTTCTTTAGTTAATGTGTTAGTTAATGCATTAGGAATCATGAACAAAGAACAATATTTTTTACAGCATTTATTAATCTTTGTTAATGTCAGTTAATAAAAATACAATTGTTCATTGTTAGTTCATGTTAGTTCATAGTGCATTAACTAATGTTAACATATACAACTTTTGATTTTAAAAATGTATTACTATATGTTGAAATTAACATTAACCAAGATAAATAAATGCTGTAAAAGTATTATTCATTGCTAGTTCACGTTAACTAATGTTAACAAATGCAAACTTATTGTGATATATTTCCAAGAAATGGTTGAATTCCTGTGTGGAATATTTATGGGAATTAATACAGAGCAGAGACAATGGAAAAACAACAAATGAAAATTGATAGCTTGTTTCAGGAGGACAATAATATGCATGCAGAGGACACACTTGTTTTATGACACCTCACTCCTCCCATTCTGCCATTTAGCATTTCAAAGTAGCAAAAGAAAAAACCTGCCAATATTCAATAATCAGGGCAAGGCCAATGGGGTGTCTGCTGGTGTCTGTTCTAGCATATGGTCAGACACCACAGGACCGGTCACTGGTTCATCAGCCTCTGCTGACACTAAATGGAGTCTCAGGGTGGGCGAGTCTTGACTGCGCTATTCCAGATGACACCACACTCTGCAAGTCTGTTAATCAGTCTGCTTGAATACACTTAGAGACACTTTCAGTTCCGGAACCTATAATGAATAATAATTTTCTCTCGACATATTAATGGATAATACAAGGCCATTGCTCAGTTTCTTCTTGTACTATACATATATATATATATATATATATATATATATATATATATATATATATATATATTATTCTTGCAATCCCTTGTTTGCAACATGAGATTACCTCCTTGTGCCTCTGCTTCTGCAAAATATTTAGAAAAATAACAACAGCATGCGAAGGTATTATGGTATTATGACATCCATCGTGGATTAAAGCAAACCACTGAACTCTTTCCCTTTAAAGGGCCTGCACTCTCTGCTCTATTACAGCTAAAAAAATAAATATGATATACATTTACACTTTTTTATGTAGATTAATATACAAAAATATGCATATATACTTAAAACTGACAATATTTTGAAACATAATATTTTCCAATAATAATAATAAAATAAATATAATGAATTATATATTTATTTATTTTTTGCACTACCCTGCAATTACAGTGATGCTTCAGGTTGTCTATGGGGTCCTTTTCAACAGAAACCCTCCCAGTCCAACCAGCACTTTGTCACAACAGATAAACGGCACTCTCCTCTCAAGGATGACTGTGTGAAGGGGACCCACAGATCCCCCTATGAACTGCTCACTGGCTTAATAAAGAATCAATAGCACTCCTGGGCAATGATGGAGTCTGCCTCCTTCAAATCCCCCTCTGGCCTTCCTACAGCCATACATGCAAGCATAAAAGGTGCCTTGGTATCATTTCTGTTGACCTGCAATAGCAAAGTGTTGCATGCATCTTGAGCAAATGGCTTAATGACTGAATGTCTAGTCCATGTGAAAGCTGGTCCATGTAAGGCACAGTGAGAAAATGCCTTTTGAGCAATATCTGTAAAGAGCTGTAGCTACTAAACGCAGTTCTCTTTTTTGTATGATTTGTAATACAGTTCACCTAAAAGGGAACATTCAAGCATCTTTGGCTGGTGTTATGTGAAGGCTACACTAAAAAAAGGCAGGTAATCTAAAAAAGATTCTTCATGTGGTAAATATGATTTCATTTGACTAAATCACTACCAAACTACATTTGGTTACACCAAATAAACTCATTTTAAGGGTCAGATTAAGTAGAAATACTGCTCAATTGCACATTACCACTTTTTACAATGTAGGAAGTTGGGAACAAACATTGTTAAAATAATGTTAAAGGAATATTCCAGTTCAATACAAATTCATCTCATTTGACAGAATTTGTGGCATAATATTGATAATCCAAAAAAATATTTTGACTCATTCGTCCATTTCTTTAAAACAAGCAAAAATTGAGGTGAAGTGAATGGGTTTAAAGGCAGAAATGTGAAGCTTATAATATTATAAAAGCGCATACATCAATTTTTCTTTTAAAATTCATTTATTATTTGTGCTGTTTAAACATGTTGTGATGTTTAAATTGTAATTTTTACAATAGTTTTAGGATTTGTTTGATATTACATCTTCATGGCAACAAAGTAGTAAAAACTTGCAATACAATATATTGCAATATAATACTTTACACAGACAAGGTTTTTAATTGATTTTATGAAACTAAAATCATGTTAACACATTCTTATATCTATACTTTTGAAACAGTAAGTATTTTAACGTTTACGATTGGTCCCATTCACTTCCATTGTAAGTGCCTCAATGGAACCCAGATGTTAATTTCAACATACAGTAATACATTTTTTTTAAATCAAAAGTTGTGTATGTTAGGATGATTTAATGCACTATAAACTAACATGAACTAACAATAAACAATGTATTTTTATTAAATAACATTAACAAAGATGAATAAATGCTGTATAAAATATTGTTCATTGTTAGTTCATGATGCTTAATGCATTAACTAATGTTAAAGAATGGAATCTTATTGTAAAGTGTTACTGTGACAACAGATCTAATTGTCCTGAAAACAGGCAAATTAAGTTTTCATGTTTTCAGGAATGTTATGCAACCTTTAAAAATGATTCTACTCACATTAAAAAAACAGGAAATTAACACTGTTCCCACAACCACAAATTTAACATTTGGAAAAGGCTTGCAAATATAAATTGCTTGGGTTTTTCCCCCCTCAATATATTCAAGGACACATTTTAATATATTCTGTACAGCTCTGTTACCTGGCACCTTTGATATTAACTGTATTTTAATCAGATTTAGCACATGAATCTGAAACTGCTATAGCAGAAATGAAATCACATGGTACCGCAAGCAAAACTATACAGCAACAGATGTATCTAGTAGCAACACCACCAGCTTCCACACACACGACTGTCCTGTGCGAGTGAATTTAATGCAGAACAAGGCCTCCAAATCATACCTTTGTAACAGCCCTCTCTATGAATAATGTTAAAGGCAGCAGTCTGTTGAAGAGAGGCACTGGAGTTTTATGTGAGTCTGTGGCAGGGGTCAAGCGTCTATTGTTTACAGAAAGAGGAGCAGCATTCACTTGCGACCAGCAGTCTGAATAGCGTTTGCTGTTAGAGGAGGGACCCTGCATAAAATATACTCCATCACACACGGCTGCAGACAAAAGCAACATAGCCAATTTAGAGTCATTGAGAGATCTGATAATAAAGTGGGTCAAATTATATTAATAAAGTCTGCGTGCGTGCATTTTTATCTAAATAATCATATTCAAGTTATAGGCTCATTATGTCTCTTGAGAGATTGTGGTGTTAAATAGAATAAGAGTGAACTGCACTAAACAGTCCACCTTCTAGTGTCTCATTGAGGCTATGGAGGAACTCAGTGAGAAATAACCTTATTCCATTATAAACGTTATTGATAGTTTAAAATGGATCACAAACTAATTGCCGATCAATTCACCACACATAGAACTACACTTATTTCTTCTTTTTATATTGCTGTATTTATAAACATTAATAAACATTTGTCAAAACAATGTTGTTGATTTACCATGCATCTTCCTAGTTTTTACCAGGAGTAATTCAGGTGATTTTTGCATTTATGTAATTCTCTATTGTGTTATTAGAAGCTGTATGTCCAGAGAAGTTGTTTTTTAACCAACAACAAGGTAGCATGGAGCATTAAGTATGAGACAGTAATTATGGACTTTGATTTCCTCTCAAGGGTCAATGTTGACATGAAAGAAGGAAAATCATTTTGTCAGAGAGATGTCTAAATTGGCCCAAAGGTCTGAGTCAAAGGGGAGGCAAAAGAGACAAAATCAATTCTACTCAGTGTCACTGTTACTTTCGTTCAAAGATGAGTAAGCCACAATCACCTGTTTTGGATATCAAAATAAGACACTGAAAAATAAGAAAATAACAGAAAGTCCTGTTTTTTCATGATACTAAAAAAGCCTCTTGTGTAGTACTTTTGAGTTGTGTTATAGTTACTTGTGATTGGCCAAACAGACTTCTTGTCAGGGATTTGCCAAATACAAATATCTTCAGGTATAATATTAGGGCCTGACAGAAAACACCAGAGTGATCAATAAAGGTTTCGGTTTGCTTGCCTCCCTTTATTTTAGTTTTTGTTTGGACAAAATATCAATGCAATATGGCAGTATGTCAGTGTTAAGAGAAAATGTACTGTTGTTACTTCAAGGATTTCTATCTAATCTGACCCTAAAAAATTACTTTTACTGGTGTAACCTAATTTGTCAGGTTAATTCAGCCGGAATAAATAACATTTTTGTTAATTCAGGTTTTATAGGTTCCATGACAAAAATTATTTTATTGTACTGTTGTTGTTGTAACTCAATGTTGTCAGGTTGATTTTGTCAAATTAACTTTTTTTTTTTTTTTATTGTTAATTTATATATTATCACATGAAGCACATTGCACAATGTAAAGCTATTTTTACAGTGAGGTACTGAGAAGTGATACAATTCATTCATGAGGGTTTAATACCTCTGCACAATAAAACTTGTAAAATCCTACGGTGAAGCATTTTGCTCATCTGAAGGAAAAAAAAGCATAATATTTCCTATGTCCAGCCCACAAACTTTTTCCTCCCAATCTAATGCCCTGTCCTATCCTAGCATAGTTTTTTGGATTATATTTGCTTAAACTCCTGTCATTTTTGTATTTTTTTTTTTTTTTAATCAAAAGGTGAGCCCAGGTCCACTTTGCGGTGCCACTGGGGACTGACAGTGAATTTAGCGACCCAGCAGGACTTGCTGGCACCTGGTCGGGCGGCCTGTGCAAAGCCCCTAAGCCATCTGGGGGTAATTACGGCTAGGTATTCTTTAAAGGACCAGATGGGACCACGATACTGAGGAGGGGAGTGAGGGGGCCCGGGGGGGCCCTTACCCCTCCTTGTCATTTACAACATAATTCCATTCAATGATACACTTAATCCTCCCACCAGTTAGAGGCTCTTTCAGACCACTGTGGTGGCTGCTCCTTTTATGTAAATCCACCCTCTCCTTAAAATAAAAAAAGAAGAAATACAGCAATGTCTCTCCAGAGACAGAGATAAATTATTCATCCTCAAATGTTTTCCTCCACCGCAAGTACTGTAACATATTTCCCCTTTAGTGTCTTTCTATCTTCTCCCCCTTGAAAGCAGAAGTGTTATTTGTTTAGAGAGAGATGAGTGGAGGGAGAGAAAGACAGGAAAAGAGAGAGAAAGAGAGGGCTGAGCTTGTTCTGAGCAAGGTCAGTGTCAGAGGCCGAGGTGGCACCAGCTGAGGTCGATTCCGCCACCTGTTAGATGGATGCACACTTCTCTTTCTTTCTTTTCCCTCTGAACACTAGCCTGCTCTGCCAGCCCCTCAAATTAAATTAACCAGCAAAATGTTAATCTCACGGGAATACACAATCAAATTCCCTCAATTCTAATGAGGTTATTCCTGAGGAGGGGAGGGAGCGATGGGCAGAGATGAAAATATGTTCTTTTAAAAAGTACAAAGTGGTGCCATCTTGTTTTGTCTGACTCTGTTTACTAAGCCTGAAAATGATATTGGAATTGTATATATTCTGAAGCAAAACAGCAATATAGTGTGTTTCATATTTATATTTAAAGGAATATTCTGGGTTCAATACAAGTTAAGCTCAGTAGACAACATTTGTGGCATAATATTGATTACCACAAAAAAATAATTTTGACCTGTCCCTACTCTTCTTTAAAAAAAAAAGCAAAAATCTGGGTAACAGTAAGGCATTTACAATAGAAGAGAATGGGGGCCAATCCATAAATGCTAACGTAACAGTATATTTTATTTTTATCGTTTCAAAAGTATAGCCACAACACAAGAACAATATGCGTTTTGTAAACAAATACATTTTTAATAATTTGCAAAGTGATTTATTACTATGCACCAATTCAGATCTAGTAAGATGTTATTAGAGGGGACAGTCAGTGGGTGAGGCACAGGAGTGAAATCATGAGAGAGAAAGAAGCATGGAGAGACTTGTGGATGGCACTGTGAACCCCTTAAATTGGCTAGTTCGAGCTCTCCACACATCCTAATTCAATTAGATTTGAACCTTTCCTTTATAATTTAGTGCCCTCTCCCTGTCTGTGCCATTCATCTTTCCATGATAAATGTTTCATTGTTTTCCAAGACCCCCCCCCCCCCCCCCCCAAAAAAAAAATGTGCACCATAAAATGAATATCCACTAACAGCACTCTCTCTCTCTTTCTCTACTCTGCACAACCTGAGTGCCTTAGAAAAGACATTTATATGAAAATCAGTAGAGCATGATGAAAGGTAATAACACAACAATATGACTTCAAAATTATCTGTTGTTAACGGAAAATTGTTGCATTACGCATTTATGGAAATTCTGTTGATGCAACAGTCTGGAGTGAACTTGCATATGCAGCAAATATTAGCCACAAAATTACAACAATAGAAGGATGCCAATGTGACATCAATGTGTCAGAGCACATGTGCTAAACTGTAGAAAACAGTTCAGTAAAGCCACAGCAACAGGTAAAATAGTTTCCCCAATGCTTGTTATGCATATTTAAAAAAAATGCAAAAACACAATTTGTTATTCAGTAATTATACTGTATACAGTATATATATTCGGTGTAAAAGACTTAATCAAAATAATAATAGTAGCAAAACAATTATGAAAGTCCCTGGTGACTTGCTCTCCAAACCCAATCCCTATGTCTTTCAAGCATTTCTCTGTGTGAGCTTTATCAAGAGTGTATTTGAAAAATCAGAATATCCAGCATAGACCAGCACAAGATAAAGCACTTGAGGTTAAGAGCCAACAGGCCAGATGGCAACAGTTTGAACTTATGGGTCACTAACAAGCTAGACGACATGTCGCTGCATATCCGTCTAACATGGAGAAAGACAATGAGAAAGAGCAAAGGCCAGCAAGGGGCCTGAGCTGGTTTGGGACAAGGCACAAGTCATCACTCACATCCTGGTGGTATATAGACCAGATTGGTAGGTGGAGATTGACATTACTAACATTCTGGGAGGGAACGATAGGGGTGGTCATGATGGGGGGTCTTTGATTACACAGCACCCCCCCCCCCCCCACCCCACCCCACACACACAAACACAACACTCACCAGCACTGTGACTCCTTAATCCCATCCCACTTCAAATGCTACAGAAATATAGGGCTCTTGTAAATAGATTGTGAGATACATAAATGATGAAGAGTAGCAAGGGAGACAGACAACAGCACTATTGTTTGGGTAACAGTAGGATAACACTCTCTTTTAGGTGAAAAATTTATAGTTTTTTTTATTACCTGTCAATATGACACCTGCATATATACCTGCAGATATTTAATGATCAGACCACCTCACGATCACTCTGTATTTTGTTGGACTGAAGTACCACCACATATGCAGAATGGTGCAATACGGTTCTCTAAATATAGTGTTGTTCTGTTTCAAACATGAAAGACATTTTACATGAGACTTGTAATGGTGAAGCATGACTTTTTATTTGTGCATCGGGTTGGCTGATACTAACCAGCAGATGCATAGCTGATGAGACTAAATGCCACAAATGTAGTCAATTCCACTATGAATTTGTGTCAATTTCAGTCAAGTTAGCCATGATAGAAAGCAAGCATCCAAAAGGCCCATAGAGAGAGAGAGAGAGAGAGAGAGAGAGAGAGAGAGAGAGAGAGAGTGTAAAAGAACAAACATATTTAGCACTCCAAACTAAATAATTTTTTTTACATTGACCTAACATATTTATATTTTTCTGTGTCAGACACTCATCTTATTCCAAACACAAATTAGATCCTTTCTTATATGGAACACAATAGGAGAATTTAATTTTAATGTAATTTTTCTCTGAAAATGTTTTATGTCCATTGCACTTTCATGAGCACTATGAGAGTTTATTAATTGTGGCTCGAGTGTTCACACAAAAACTTGCATGAACGTATGCCACTGTGACAAGCTTTTCTCATGCAGTCATGTAAGTGCAATTTTTGGTTGTTTCTTGTCAAAATTAACGTCATATGGACTACTTTTACAATTAATTATATTAATTAATAAAAATAATTATACTTATATAATTATAAGAAATGAAATGATGGACTGGGGAATACAATAAACATTTTGTTCTACATTCAAATAATTAAGTCATTGAATTTTTCAAAACTTTTAGAAGCAATTTAATCTTTTTTATTCAGATTAGGTCAGTCGCATTGAGCCAAAATAATGTTTATTAATTTTCTTATGTTGGTCCAACTCTGTTTATTTATTAATGTTTATTAATTTTCTTATGCTGGTCCAACTCTGTTTATTTTATTGATCAATAGTAAATGACAGGTGAGAAATTTAAAGAGCAGTGAAACTGTTTCACTGTCAATTTGATAGCAACTGATTATTAAGCTAAGCAGAACTCTAATCAAACATAACTTAAATGTTAAAGTCCATCCTCAAATTAAGCACAAGTGCCAATCTTCACCACAATGGTAACCCCCAAAACTCAAGCATAACAGACACTCTTTTAAAATATCAATATAACTGAACATTAAACATGAGCAAATCTCCTATTCTTACTTTGCTCAAAAATACATAAAATGGGGGCCTGGGTAGCTCAGCGAGCTACCACCCCTGGAATCCAGGGCGTGCTTAGTGACTCCAGCCAGGACTCCTAAGCAACCAAATTGTCCCAGTTGTTAGGGAGAGTAGAGTCACATGCGGTAACCTCCTCGTGGTCACTATAATGTGGTACTTGCTCTCAGTGGGGCACGTGGTGAGTTGTGCGTGGATGCCGCTACACACGCTACGTCTCCGCGGTAACATGCTTAATAAGCCACATGATAAAATGCGTGGATTGACGGTCCCAGGCATGGAGGCAACTGAGAGTCATCCTCTGCCACCTGGATTGTGGCAAGTCACTACACCACCACGAGGAATTTGAGCACACCGGGAATTGGGCATTCCAAATTGGGGAGAAAAAGGGGAGAAATAACTAACTTAAAATAACTAAAATAAATAACACTTATTTTCATCATTTGCTCACCCCATTCAGTCCAATGCAAAGCTAGGACATGGAAACCCCATGCCCAGTTTCGTCAATGCTACAAAATGTATTAATGTAATTTAATTGGATAGAATGCAATGAAATCAAGTTGTGACAACATTTTCTGTTGTGTTTCTTTAGTTCACTTAGAATAAATTGAACAACCTGCAAAAATATATATATATTTTTAAATAGTTTATATGAAAAAGTAACAAAAAAGTAACAGTCTAATATGTTAAAACTTTTTTACATTTGTAAATTCTTTTAAAATCTTTTTAAAGTTTTAAATGATTAACTAAGAAAGACTGTCTCTATTATTAGTGCCATGTCAACTCTTTATTGGTCCAGGTCTATAATCCATGAACACAATGTCACAACAAGTTCCTCTTTTCCCTGGACTTTAAATGCTTGTTGTGTAGCCACCTCTATCTCCTCCCAGGGCATGCAGATGCCAGATGCAATGAATTGAGCTTCACAATGACAAACAAGCAAACAGACAGAAGAGGCAGTGAATTATTGCTGTGTCGCCCTGCTAATTAAAAATTTCACTTGTAACTTATGTCAGCATTGTGGTGGGGGGGTGGGGGGGGGGGGGGGGGGGTGACGTGCGTGCACACTGGGTAAATTACGGGGATGGACCGAACAGGCAGTACTTATGAGCCCAAATTGAATACGCCCGCTCGCCACAGAGCCCAACATGCAAGTGCAATAGGGAATGAAATATTGGAAGCATTCCACTCCCCATTGAGAAACCCTGACTGATCAACACCAAAGGAGGATTTGTCAAAACAACAAGGGCTGAGCCCAGCGGGATGCCAATACATTTCATTTAGTCACCCGCTAAGACACGGGACTTAGCAAGCAGGGACTGTTGCAGGAAATCAGGAGAGGTTGCTAAGTGGGTGCTAAGCTAGGGAGTGTTCATTAGCAAACAGACCTGTGCTTTGGATGTAGATACAGGCTAACAGTGGGTTAGGGTGTGGAAGAAGGTGGGAGATCGAGAGAAAGACAGAGAAAGAGAGGGAGAGAGAAAGTAGGTGGAGAGGAGTAATGGGGGGGTGTTGACCCCTGCTCCAGTGGCTGAATCAGCAGACTCAGCTGGGGAGGCTTTTAGCTACTTGCAGGACAGATGCACTGCCCTGAGCCATAATCTGTGTCCCGCTTCAAATGACAAATGTCCACGCGGCAGCACCGGAATATTGCATTATATATTAAGTACCTCCCAGTCAGTAAGTTATAGGGCTGCACCTCAGCTACATACACTGCTGCAAATGTTTGCCTGCGGCCTACAATGCTCTACCACTCTGCCAGCCTGTACTTTGTTTCACAACACTCAATTAGATATGGGGCATAACCCCTGACTTAATTTAAGGTACTTAGAGGCTTGTTTTATCCCCCCTCATATGCTGTCTTTGCACACAGATGACAGTCATGGATGCACGGCTTAGAAGTGGCATAATAGACAATAATTGGCATCGAATGTGTGCTATTATTTACTAGTAGTAGGGAGGGTGAAAGAAAGGAGAGCAGCCATAGTCCCTTTTAAGGCAAGTCTGTCCCCTCGGCAGCCATCTTTGAAATGCTCCCGGGCATGAGGCTGGGCAGCTATTTTTTACGTAAACAAGCGGCATAAAAATATAGCTCCTATCTACTTGAACCGTGAAAGACCATAATCTCCAAAATGGTTGGTCAAGGTTATGATCAAAGAGCATATTTCAAAGCAGCAGTATCATCTGACAACAATGGTATCATATAGTACATTGTTGCTCAGGTCATGCTTAAACAAAACATTTCAGGCTGGTTCAGCTAATGCGCATACACGTTCTTGAGTTGATTGACAGACAATCTCTGTATCTAAAAGCTGATTGGCTCTTTGTTTCTACCATTCCTATTATTAGAAGTGGTCCGTCTCTTCCAAATAGTCTCTGGAATAGCTCTTTTCCTACATCTATCGAAATCAGACCAAACATGTTAATGTGCTAAACATTTTTGATGAAGTGCAACAAATAGAACAGAAAGTAGTTCTCAAGAAACTCTTTTAACTTGACATGGCACTGAAAACACTGATCCTTAATAAGTTGACTCTACTCAACTGAATTGAGTAATGTCGGCTCCAAAACGTATGTAATTAAGTTCAATAAACTTTTATAAAAAACAATTATTTAGCTAGGTTAAGTTAACTAGATGCAAGTAGACTTAACTCAGATTTGCTACTTAAAGGTGCTCTAAGCGATTTTTTTCATGGAAAGGTATGCAAAAAATTTACTCCCTCACACCAATGATGACAACACTGCCATGCAAGGCACAAGCCTAACTTTGGGAGCAACTTGGGGTTCAGTGTCTTGCCCAAGGACACTTCGACATGTGGGAACTGAACTGCAATTAGTGGCCAACCTGGTCTACCACCTGAGCCACAGCTACCCCCCACAGCCGGCTCCCTGCACATCCAGAAGCATATAAACTAAATTCTCCAAAGAAATGCATACATACCTGCACTTTAACTGCATATGCACATAGAGAATCAGTCAACAGGGGACACTGATCACCCTATTGGTGACATCACACAAACCAACTATTTGTAACAACACAACACAAATAATATATATATATATATATATATATATACAGGGCTGTCAATCGATTAATTAATCGTGATTAATCGCATTTAATCGAATATACAAATATTTGCTGAGAAAGCCCCTCATAAAACAATAATTAAATATATAATGATGAAATAATTATACATAGTTATCTTTAAATATTAAAAAATTATATCTATAAAAACTATATCACTGTATAAACTGTGTGATGCCCATTCAGCTGAAGTTTCAATTACTGCCCTCTGGAGTAAACAGGTGGTACTACAAGCTTGCATTTCTCAGGAATCTTCCTTATTACGGTCCGGGGGCATTGCGATTAAATGCCGAATTTTTTTTTAACACGTTATTTTTCATTCAATTAAACGCACTGAGAATTAACACGTTAAATTATATATATATAAATTCTTAACTACAGCTATTTAAATGCCTCCATAACTTCCCTTTGACCATTGACACATAATTCGATAATTTAAGTGCAAAGCATTGTGAGTATTCCCTATAGCCTCAATTTTGTAATTGTTTGAGTTATTAAGTCTATGGCTTTTTAAGATAAATAAGTTCAATGAACATAAATATTTGAGTTATGTGCTCCACACCTGACATTTCATGTAATTCTTAATTAAGACAACTTGATATTTCCAGTAATGACAACTATAGGTTTTACAGTGTAGGTGCTCCAATGTGAAACCCTTAAAAAAAAGTGAGGCATGATGCAATGGTCAAAGATGTAAGCCTAGTGCATGTTTATGTTGGAAAAAAACAAACAAAAAAAAAAACCAGCATGAATGGATGCAAAATGCATTGTGGGAACGGCCCCAAGGGCAGCATCCTAATTGTCATACCGGTTTATGGACAAAATTACGTATCATAGGAGGTAGATGCCTTAAAATACTGCCTCCATTTGGCAGCTCAGTAAGTTTTGTGTCAACAAATATCAGAGTGATAAATCTTTTTCTTCAGTTCTCTGTATTTGTCTCACTATGCACATCCAGAAGCAACAAAGCAACAGACACACATGGTGTCTAAGAGGGATCATCTCTCCCCTGTATTTGGTAGAGGCAGCTGAAATAAAGCAGGATAAAGGGAGATGGAAAATAAGAAGAGGCTGGTGTCGGGAAGCTCTCCAACAAGAAAGGAAAGAAAGATGAGGGTGGGTATAAGACCCTACAACCATGCAGACTTTTGCCTGCCACATCTGATTAGCCATATGGACAGATACAGACAGGGGCAGGGGGTGAGGGGTAGTCTCTAGCAATAATACAGGCAGGTTTGTACTGTTTTAATGTAGTCTAGGTGAGATAGCCAGACACACATTCATTGAGGAATGGCATATTTTATTATGCTTAATACGAAGTTATGTAAGCTGATTAACATCGGCTGACCCATATTCAGAAATTAACACCAGAATCCACCTGAATGTACAATGAATATGAAATTTCAGCCCAAAGCATTCACCTTCATTCATATTCTGGGAATTCTGAGAGTTAATTTTTTATCCTATCAGAAAATAAATTAATACTTAAAATGTCTAAAGCCAAGCCACAATACAGATAGGATGTACTGATTCTAAAATGGTTTGATGAGTTTAAAAATTTCAAAGTGATAAAGATATCCAAGATATCTGTGATCTTTCTTTAAATTAGGGAAAACGGATATATTCAGGAATAATAATAAAGGATTTGACGTGGTACAGGTCTGTATGAAATTCTCCACATGAATAATACAAATAATTAACAAGACCAAAGAAAAAGGATTTTTTTTATTAATAACAAAACAAAACATTTTGGTGCCATTTTGTTGCTTTCAGTGGAATTTTAGCCTAAACCCTTGTTGATTTCAATTTCTGATCCTGGAAGCAGCCAAAGAACAACTCAGTGGTGCACCTCTTTTTATGGTAACAAGCAACAACCACTGACTTTTCTCAGCAAAGGTGTCAGCAGAATATTTCTTGACCATGTGGCCTGGTTACTACAAGACGCTAGTACAAGGCCAATGGAAAAGAAAAGGGTATAATGTGTGTTAAGACCTTTATGACCTCCTGTAGTGAATCTCCCCAAAGGACTGCAAGTGGCACTTACAGGACAACTACTGTACCTGAGTACTTCAACTAGTGCAGGGGCATTGTCCCATGATACACATGCTATACTATTAGAAAATATGATGTACTGTCTCTTAAATTCATTATTCAACTTTAGATGACTTTATATCTAATTTTAAACAAATCAAGAACAAATAATGCCATATTTTCATGTTCATGTCCTTTTACATTCTATCACTAATCTGAACAGAATGAAAAGCAGCCATACTATACTATACTCTTATCATCTGATTGTAGCTGCATTTCTCTTCTAGTGCTTTTAAATCTTAGTGCTGCATTCAACACCATAGATCAGGACATTCTCTTGAATGGGCAAGAGAATTATGTTGGCATTTGTGGAGTTGCATTAGAATGGTTTTGTCCTATTTATCAGACTGCTACCACTTTGTCAATGTAAATGAGGAATTGTCAAATCAAACAAAAGTTAAGTATTGAGTGCCACAGGGATCAGTTTTAGGGCCTCTGCTTTTCTCCTTATATATGCTTCCTCTGGGAGATATTATCAGGAAATGTGGAATAAGGAAAATAATAGTGGAAATACTATTATGCCAATGATACCCAACTTTAAATTTATTCAAATCCCGATGAGATTTCATAATTCTCCAAAATAGCAGTGTATAAATGAAATCAAAGATTGGATGGCCAGAAATTTTCTTCTGGTCAATTATGACAAAACAGAGGTACTACTTATTGGGACAAAACCTCTAAAAATAAGCCTCTAATATATAATTTGACTCTCAATGGATGTACAATGGAGTTGTTATATTTGATACCAATCTGTCCTTTGAAAATAAAATTTCTAATGTTTGTAGAACAGCATTCTTCCATCCCATAAATATTGCTAAATTACGGCACATGCTCTCTGTTGCTGATGCCGAAAAACTAATTCATGCATTCATGACCTCAAGACTAGATTATTCTAATGCATTACTGGGAAGTTATCCTGCAAGTTGAATAAATAAACTTCAATTGGTTCAAAATGCAGCAGACAGAGTGCTGACTAGAACCTGGAAATATGATCATATTAGCCCCATTTTATCATCGTTACATTGGCTACCTGTTAAATTACGTATTAATTTTAAAATTCTGTTATCTACATAGAAATCTTTGAATGGTCTGGCTCCACAGTACTTAAATGACCTTCTACCACGCTATATTCCATAATTTTCATTATGATCACAAAATTCAGGACTGTTAATAGTTCCTAGAATATCAAAATCCACAATAGAAGGTGGATAATTTTCCTATTTAGCTCCTAAACTATGAGATAATCTCCTTAACACTGTGTGAGATGCAGACACACTCCCTCAGTTTAAGTCTGATCTAAAGACTCATCTATTTAGCCAGGCACACCTCATTTATCCACCTCCAACTAATAATTAGGCTGCTTTAGTTAGATCTGCTGGAACCAGAAACATTTATCATGCTCTATAACTCTGCCAAAAATGTAATGGCATCTATGCTTGACTTAGGATAAACCTCACCGAAATGACCTGCTGGTTGAACTGTAATGCACCTCTCTGATCTTTGCCTGCATCATCTTGGTCTATTGATGGACAACACTCTTAAAATGGAATACAAAGACTTTCAATTATTTGCCAACAAAAGCCTTCATTGGCCAATCAACAAAGGACAATTGCATCAATGTGAACTTCTGCAGTTAATCCAGGATGGACTTCAAAGACATTAGTCATTAATCTTACAGTTTATACAAAATCTTTGTATTAACACTGACCCTTAACACTTACTTAGTTTAATAATTTTAAACCATGACTTGCACTGCATACAAATAACTAATATTGGCATTATATTCATGATGTTAGCCAGAGGGGAACTGGCCCCCACAGTGAGTCTGGTTTCTCCCAAGGTTTCTTATGGAGTTTTGTGTTCCTCGCCACAGTTGCCTTCGGCTTGCTCACTGGGGTTATAAATAGAATTATTGTTTAATTACTTATTTTTATACACAATTTAAAATCATATTTAATCAAACTACACAATGATGACTCTAAGAATTTAGAGATATTACAGTTTTCATTTTCTGTTAATGCCTGATTTTCTGTAAAGCTGCTTTGAAACGATGTGTGTTGTGAAAAGCACTATGCAAATAAAAATGACTTGACAATGTACATTTGTTCACAGCTGCACTAACACTGGGGTTTAACAATATCATGTATACATTGTCTGATCACCTTAAGTAAGTGTGATATCTTCACTTAAATGTAAATGCTGTAGGTACATTTATTTTCTTGGACAGGTTGTTAGCTCAACATTCATAATGCTAACATTTGTTTAGCTTAAAAGCAAATCCTTTTGACTGAGCACACAGGGCCTCACAGCTTGACAGGCAAGTCTAATGACTGCAATGATTAATTTAAGCCCTGAGGACAGTTTTTTAGAAGGGGCAAATGCTTCAAACCTGCAGATTCTCACCCGTCACTGAACATAACCAGAAGCTTGCAAACTTGACATATTGTATTTATTGAATTATTTTTCATTGAGGCATTTCTGATGCCTTTTGTAGAACTGAGAAATGTAAATAATCTAATAAACTAGGAAGTTGGAATTTATGTGGTTTCAATATTATCTTGTTATAAAAATATATTGTACTGTCTTTTGTTTTTAAAAGGCAGTACAATATAAGAAACACATACACATTATCAAATATACTTCATATGCATTAATACAATAAAAAGGCTTTTTTGCTCATTTAAATAGAAACATATTGTTTACATAATTGCATTAATGAGAGATCTTATTTTAACCCTTATACGCATACCTCATGTCTTTAGTGACCCGGGACCCTATTCCACCACCTGTACTTTATGCCACACCACTTTAGTATTCCTCAATTTCTCTTATAAATAGTGTAAAAAATAAAAAATAAAAAAAAATAAAAGCCAAAATTGCAACAACAAAAAAGAAAAAAGTATAGTTTCATTAGAGGTACTAGATATGAGTGTCAGGTTTTTTTTTTATAAACATTTTCATGATAATTTCTGATCCATATAAGTTTACTATGACTGGATATCTCTTTCTTTGTTTATTACAAGATTACTGAGTTCTATATTCAAACAAATAAATACTATATCATGCTGATTTCTATACAACAAATTTTCAACAATGGAAAATTATCTTTATTCTATTAGTGTGTAAACATATATATTTTACTGTACATGTTATTTCTTACATAAGGTGGCACTGTTGTTTCAATTACTTACTTTATTTAAATTTGGCATTGCTATCTAATGAAGAAACAACATCGAAGTAAACTTATATAGCAATTACAACACAAACAGAATTATATAACTATTGTCATTTGGGTGTACTACTGAAATTATGTTTTGCATCAATTTAGAATCAATAAGTACTTGAGAAAATACTTAGATGTAGCTTATGTGCATCTTATGTGTTTGTGTAGCTCAGTTCTAGATTTGTTGCGTTTTCTCTTTGATATATGAAAAATAAAACATCAAAATATATAACAATATATTTAATTTCTTAAAGTCTTGAAAATATTTAGAAAATTTGACACTATCTGGGCATTGTGTAGATTTTGGTGAATATGAAAGAGCGTTTGGTGAAATTCCCTTGCATTTAAGGGTTAACAATAAAAAAAGAACACAATTTGACCAAAATGCCTCTTTAAAAGTTACAAAAATTAAAATTAAATAAATACATAAAACTTAAGATATTACATTTTGTGCTCAGAAGTGTTTTCAAACAGTAACACTTAAATTATCAAAGCAGAACTGGTTTTCAAACTCTTATAGAGATATTATCAGAAAGTGGGGCTCTAAAAAGTCTTCTTGCGTGGTCTACATTTATCTGACACATCACCTCAGTCCAAAGATTACCAAAATATTTACATGTTCATTAATCCTGAGTTTCCGCTAATGGATCACTGAAAATAACATAACACCCCCCTCTACCAAACCCTTTCAGCTTAGTGCCAAACAGCTACAAATGGACACAAAAATACACAGTTAGTCTACCAAGCTAACATAAAATCAGGGTTCTTTCAAATGTTCTTTTTTCGGCTTTATACGACTGGGAACAGTTTTTGATATTTACATTGGAAAAGACATCTACGGCTCACAAACAAGACAGGGGAGTAAAAAGAGAAAGAAATCTCTAGCTGGTTGGCCACTGATGAATGGAGGCCATCTGATGCTTGAGAGATATAAAAGAGCCTGGTGAAGTACCCGCACCTGTCAAACCTTATTGAGTGAGTGTAATTTAGTGCAAAGGTACATTGTAGGATGACTTTATATATTACTCAGAGCCAGCGATCAGAATCATTCATCAGTCCATGTTGCCGTAGTTATAGACAAAGGGTTCTGCAGTCTTTCCTCAAGACATATGATGCTCTCCACTGCCCTTGTCGGTTGGCAGAGATGGCCATATTCAAGACAGATGCCTGTTTCTTAGACGCCTAAGTGCTCCTGTGGATAAAAAAAAGGAAAAAAAAATACACATACAGTCCAACTGGTGGGAGACTGAGTGGGAGGGGGCTCAGGGGGAAAAGAATTGTGGACTTATCTTTGAAATTAAATCAAATTGAAGACCCAAGGACAAATGAAGGCACTGTAATGAGTGGTACTCAAAAGAGCAGGGACAAATACGAAGGGTTTATGGACACACCTTATGACCTTTTCTCATTTACTTTTCTTTAGTTGAGAAAATATTCTTGCCTATATTCTTTCACAAAGAAAAACTGTTCACACATAAATAATAACTTAATAAAGGGGCCTATTCAACAGACCAATGCATAGCAAATCACCTGCATGTCTACCACAAATGTAGCAATCTTCAAAAGAAATGTTTCAATGTTTAATAAGTAACACTTTACAATAAAGTTACATTTGTTAATATTAGTTAATGCATTAGGTATCATGAATTAACAATAAACAACTTTTTTTTTTTACAGCATTTACAGCTTTATTAATGTTAGTTAATGCATATACAGTTGTTCATTGTTAGTTCATATTGCGTTAAATAATGTTTATCTGCAAATTTAGATTTTAAAAACGTAATATGCTGAAATTAACATTAATCAAGAGATTAATAAATTCTATAAAAGTATTGTTAATTGTTAGTTCATGTTAACTAATGTTAGCAAATGGAACCTTATCGTAAAGTCTTACTGTTTTATGAAGTGCTTAGATACAATGTAAAACACATACTGTCCAATTTGTCAACAAAAATGTGTAGTGTATTTTGGTTATCTTTATATTCAGCAGTTGTACAGATGTAATAAACCATTAATACTGCCAAACCTTTCATTCTAATAAACATAAAGGTCAGTTAGAGTTCTTTTGTTTCGGATTCTGTAATCTGCCTGAGAATGGAAGATGTGTGCAAAAAAGCTCTGCAAAAAGCCAATCTCTCCAATTTGAATCTGCTCGAGAAATGTGAGTAATTTTTTCTCCTCTGTGTCTGGCTAATAGCAGTATTACATCCTTTCAGAGACAGAGAGAAGTGATACAGTGAAAACTGTAATTAAAATGTCTAATTGGCATATTTCATAGAATGAAGTAAATTACCAGAGCTTCTGCAAATAATTGAAAAACAAAGCAATTACCTTCCGTGGGCCCCATTCACTAAGATAATTGCAGGGGAATGACTCCAGGCATATGAAAACAGGATAATTCTGCCTGCCTCCCTATAGAGTACTGCAGTGCTTACTGATCACATCTAACTCTCCACTCATAAGAGTAATTTCCACTACTTGATTCTTCATAACTGTCATGAACATTTTATTTAAAGGGCAATTTACAGTGGTCTTACTATATTTCTGATGCATACAGTATATTTAACATATTGCACATTTATAACTTGCCTATGTGGAAAATGGCAAGTGTAGTACTGGGGAATATAATATTCAATTGGATAAAATTGGCTTAAAATTATAATAATATGTTTTGTCAAAATGACCTTACACGGCTCATTACAATTATCACTGCAGTTCCATGGTGAAATGTCCAATGTGTGGCGCTAAAAGCAAGTTAAATGTTTTTCCGAAAAAGGTGACGTTTTTTTAAAGTTAATGCTTTATCAAATTTGACACTGACCTCCATAGCCTAAACCTTAAACCTAACCAAAAGTGTCAAAAAAGCAAATATGAGGGGAAAAAAGGCAACTGCTGAAGCAACCATGTAATTTTATTGTGCTTCTATGATACTTTATGCTCACATGTTCATTCACATGCTCTATGGACTTGTACTCCGTCCCTTCACATTGCAATTGCAATGCTCTATAAGATGAACTTCTGCAGAGCTTCATTAAGCTTTAATGAAGATTTATATCTAATGCAAAAGTAGAGATGTATGCCTTACAAGTCATGCTATAGTAAAATATTTTTAATGTTATAAGATGGTATTGTGTGAGGAACAGAATGAAAAATATTTATAAACTGATAATCTGCTGTTTTTCTCATTATTTGTGCAAGTGACTACATGTTATTATTGTAGTGCCTAGTGTTTATTTCACCAAGAATCTGCAGCAGACGAGCCACATAAACATAATTTTGCAAAACTGTAGGTAATGCATTGTGATTTTGGCCAAATGAATAAATGTCTTATACAATGTCTAATATTATGTTTCATTGACCTTTTCAAAGTAATGTTATAGATACCAGTACAGCCAATCCAAGGTGTGTACATGTACACAACATGCTTTCATGGTTCACCATTCTTCTAAGAGACTATGAACGTTCTGCATGACTTTGTGCTTTTCAATACCTTTGCTTGATCTTTGGCCTCTTCTGTTGTTTACATAAGGGTAGGTAACTGCTCATGAAGAAGTCTAAGAGTTCTCATAGACCCTGTCTCTCATGCTCCTTACATCTCCATCATGGTCAGATCCCTCTTGAAGATGTTCTTTGTACCACCACTGTACCATGACAGAGGCTATGGCCAAACTTCATGGAGAATCCACATGGATGTAATTAGGCATTGCAGGGCCAACTTCACACTTGGATTGCTGGTCGATGAGGTTTCTCTCACTTGCTACAATGGCAGAATGTTGGGATAGGATATTCTCCAATCCCAATCTACTTAGGAAGAGTGCAGACAAGGCTGGAATGCCAGGTATGTCTTTTTTTTGTGTGCTGTGGGCCTGTTGTCGCCAGGGAGAAAAGCCTATATGCAACTATTGGGTTACAGGTTTGTCTGATGTGTATTTAGCAAGAAACCTAACACTCATTACATAATTGTTCTCCGCCTGGGTTATGAAAAAAAGTCAGAAGCTTCAATGGGGTTTCTCTGGGTGTTATTTGCACTTTTATTCACACTGTGAAATTAAATTCTTCATGGAAACAAAGTTTGGACATGGACAATCCAACCTACAAACATAAACATACATACATAATTTCCTTGCTCCAGACTATTGTATGGCTTCAGAAGACTTGATATATAGCGCCCAGGTCATATGGACTACTTTTATTGTGCTTTACAGTGCTTTTAGTCCTGTTTGGAACCTGACAGACAGTCACTATGAACTGTCATTGTATGGACAAGATATATGGGAATATGTGAAAAAAAAAAAAAAAAATCATGCAGGTATGAAATGGCATGATGGTGAGTAAATAATGATATATTTTTCATTTTTGGGTTAACTATGCCTTTAAAAATGTGTAATATTGCTGAAATGTGGACCATGTGTTCCGTTGATTTTCTTTTTGCTGGAGCACAAATAGATAACAATAGCCACTTTTGTCACTTCTGCTTTCAAGTTGATCTGATCACAAACTCACGTGAAAACACACGCCCCATTCATTTCCACTGGCTACTCACCATATGACTTCCTCTATCGTGGACTCTAATTTATCAGTATTTTTTATATCCTCCAGCAAAATGAAATAATTTCACTATCTGTCCAATTTTTGACCTTATAGTAACTGAATCATTGCGTTTCCTGACCTAGTACGTGCACAAAACCCTTAATCTTATGACTTTTTTCACAAAAGTTAAAAACTGAACTTTTCAGGTAATGTTACAACTACTCGTTCAAGGAAATAGCCAGTGCTAAATTTACTGGTATTTTCAAATGGGTCGTGTTCGCACATGAAAACTAAACTAAAAATTACAATTAATTTTCTGGAAAAGGCTGTACGTACAGTATGAATGACTAGAATACACCACTGAGGCCACCTCCACACTACTCCGCTTATGCTTGAAAACCTCACTTTCAGTTTCCTCAAGTCATTGTTAAAAGGATAGTTCACCCAAAAAGAAAAATTGTCTCATCATTTACTCACCCTCATGCCATGTCACATGTGTATGACTTTCTTTCTTCTGTAGAACACAAAAAAAGATCTTTAGAAGAATATCTCAGCTCTGTAGGTCCATGCAATGCAAGTGAATGGTGACCAGAACTCCAAAAGTTCTAAAAAGGAGATAAAGTCAGTATAAATGTAATCCATACTACTCCAGTGGTTTAATCAATGTCTTCTGAAGCAAACCAGTTGGTTTTGGGTGAGAACAGACCAAAATACAACACATTTTACACTGTACATCTTGTCATTGTCTGTAAGCATGATCATGATTTCAAGCTTGATTACACTTCCTAGCACCTAACGCATGCACAGAGCACTAGATGGTGCTATAAGAATTGTATTCGAGCTTGAAGTCATCATCAAGATAAAGTGAAAAAGGAGTTATATTTTGGTCTTGGATGGCATGAAAGTGAGTAAATGATCAGCAAATTTTCATTTTTGGGTTAACTAACCCTTTAACAAAAAGTATGTGGTTATGGGGAGTGTTTTCGAAAGTCTTGGAACAGAGGAAACTACACTGGAATGGTGGAGGAAAACACCATTCAAGTGTGGATAAGAGGTGTAAATGTAGCAAAATCAATGCATTTTCAAATTCATTTTAACACAAACTCTAACTGCCAACAAAAGAAAAGAAGACAAAATAGCCACTGCCTGGGGTAGGTAGGCAACTAGGATGAAAAGAGGTGTCAGTTTCACCAGGGCTACATGAAGCATGAAAGAGACTTGTCGTTGACTGGACGAAACGCTGGGAAGTATTTGCCTTGAACATGCTCCTGCTCTTCTCCACAGAAGATTTTGACTTTTTCTGACACATGACCAGAGATGGCCTGTCATGTTAATGTATTGCTCCGGGCTGTCATGTGGCTAAATGCTTCCATTTATCAGCTTTTAGTTTCTCCTGCCCAACCACACTATGGGCATTCAGATCACTTGCAGATATGGGCTCTGTTGTAGGCAAGGAAATGAGAGGGGAAAATGGGCCTTCAAAAAATCTTTTTCGACTGCTGTCACTTTAAGGACCTCTTAAAGGTGCCATTTAGCACTTAAAAAAAAAATTATTATTTATTTTTTTCACACAACAGGGACTTCAGTAATCTCTTCATCAACAGAGAAACTCTTGTAAGTTGAGCAGTAAAATGCTTTAATTCATTTACAATACATAAGTTGCAGCTAATTGATTAAAAACTGCCAAGATTTTGATCAACATCTTATGTCTTTGTCGCTTTCATGATTTCAGTTTGTCAAGATGGAAATTAACACCCTTTGACTTTGCTTTCTGGATATACTGAATGAAAACAAATAAACCTGGAAATGCTATTAATGCTATTAAGCTAAACAACCTTTTAATTTTTATTTTATACCTAGCACAGTCACAAACAGCTACTTGACAAGATGGGGTGGTCTCCTCAGCATCTTACAAATAGCAGAGAACGATCACCTTGCAGAAGGGATCAAACCATAATGCCTAGACAGGCACTCAAACTGAGAGAGCTTTTGAGAAGCCCCCGGCGCCAGTAGACAAACAAACCACTCCCTCAGCCTGATGCATCAGCCGGCAGTGCTCTTTCCGCTCCTCCCTGTCTGTCAGAGGACAGCAAAACCCGCATTTACAATGCCCACAAATCCCCACTAATCTGATGAAGAAAGCAGATTTGCTTTCCATTTGATGCAACATATCAGTTTGATTCAGCATTCAGTACACAATTAGAGACAGCTCTGAGAAAGTTAGACGAATGTGTCATGTTTATGACAGAGTTATGCTGAGAAAAAGAAACAGTGATAGACAAACCAGTGGTCTGAATAATAACTCAATATTCAGAAGTCAATAAACCAAGATATGACTATGTATTAAGAACATCATTTTTATTTGGTTTTATCAAAACAGCTGAAATTTGCATTGATAATGTGCAATGAATATTTACTAATGGCACGCAAGCCATGCTTCATTTTTGATGTGACAGCATCAAAGTTGTAATAATCTTTGGGGGATTAAATGCTTTAAATCAGAACTGTAAAGAGGTACGGTATGCACAGAGGTAAGCACAGTAATTCAGTAATAAAGAGGGAGTAAGAGCTGTATGTGCAATTTTTCTGTCAAAAAATAGGTAATTAAATTGGTAAAAAATGTAAAATAAAATAGGTAACTTTGTGAAGAACACCTTCTTGCCTTGATTTGTGTGCCATGCCCCACACACACACACACACACACACACACACACACACATACACACACACACAGACTTCAAATCAAGCCCTGTGCAACCAGAAAAATTCTACACTCCTCAAAGTTACAAATACAAATAAAATCACATATACAAATCACTGAGTCGCATGCGCCATGCGGGTGTCGACCGTGTGAACTAGCACTTTGCAAGTTTTTAATTATTTTTATTTTTATGTAAACCGGTGAGATTCGATACTACTTGCTACATAACTGTTCTATGTAGTCAACATGTCAAAGAATTCAAAATCCTCTGGCTCTGGAGATAATAAAAGAGACATTTTCGTGGTCAAGCTGACACCCCAGACAGGGCCGTATACCAGGGACTCAATTTGGATGGTATAAGCACGAGAAACTGAACTTCAGCTGGCCAGTATGTCTGTAATGCTGACGAAGGTCATGGCGGACTTGGAGGATCTTACTGTAATACGTTATTACTGCGATGAAGATGAAATTCCCTGAGTTGGTTACAAGAATTGGGACGTCGAGAAACGGATCATTATCTGGAGTCATCGGAGAGGGAACTAGCTGCTAATCTGCTAGCGACCAATTAGATTTGGAACATATTTGGAAAAGGTTGGAAGACCTTGAGAATCACAATCAGCGAAACAACGAATTGTTAGAATTCCTGAGCACAAGGATGGCCTAGATATGGTGAAATTCCTAGACAAGCTGTTCCTGAGTCTGCTAGACATAACTGGCCATAAGCTGGAAATTGAGCGAGCTCACAGAGTCCTGGCTTGGAGAAACAGACCCGATCAATTCTGGCCAAATTTCTGAGATCATCCGATAAAGATCTTGTGTTACGCAAGGCGAGGAGTAAAAGGAAGGCTTTCTTAGAAGAACCACAACATTTTCTTGTTCCTGGACTTTGCAAATTCGACAAGAGAGGAACGTGATCCATGCAAGGAATGCAAGAAACTCTTACATCAATGGAAGTTTGCTTTAGCACTAATGTTTCCAGCCAAATTGAGAATAGATACTAAGGATGGATGCCAATTATTTGCATGCCCACAGCATGCATTGTCTTTCATAGAGACAATGGAGTGAGTAAGCCATTTGGTGTTTCTCACATTGCCCCCAAGTGAGCTTGACTCTCTGAGGAAGCTGGGTGTCTTTTTTGTTTCTTTTGTGTTGTTTCTGCCTAGTGGCTGGAGTTTGTTTTGTGTAGTAGCACTCCTTCAAGAAACTCTTGCATCCACAGAGGATCGCTTTTGCACTGATGTTTCTGGACAAATTGAGAATAGATACAAAGATGGCCGATTCTTTGTGTTTATGCCTCCTATTGGCTGGAGTTTGTTTTGTGGAGTATTTTTTGCAGGACATTGGAAGGATTAGGTCATCTGTTGCACTCATGAGCAGCCGGCTCACTGAACATTCGTTTGGCTGTCCGAGGAAACTGAACAGTTTTGTGTGTGTGTGTGTGTGTGTGTGTGTGTGCTGGTTCTGCTAGTGGCTGGAGCTTGTTTTGTTGAGGAACACACCTTCGAGACAGTTTTGTTAATTAATCTAGATGCTCTTTGTGTTTACTCTGCCTATTGGCTGGGGTTTTTTTATAGGTTATTTTCTGTTATATAATTCTTTCTCCCAAATTTTGTACAGAAGTACCAGACTTGAGCAATCCGATGGCCGAGTTGTCGCAGGGGCTCTCATAGTTTGAGTTTAAAAGGTAAATGCGCACGTTTTTCTTTTTTCTGTTTGTTTGGTTCAGGGGGAAGTTCGGGGTTTGACTGTTGCACTAATGTTGGAATGTGGTCTTCATAATTTTATTTTTGACACACAATCTATTTTTTCAAACATTAAACACATACAGGGTAGCCACTCGTAATTTTCTCTCTCTCTCGAACCATTGTCACCGGCCGCCTTTATACTTTGCGCGCTCCATCAGGCCGATTGGAGACCAGGCGTGCAACATTCTAGCCTGGCCCCGCCCCCCACCACTCCACACTCCTCCTGGTGTTACCTCAGGCCGGGGTGCCACCGGCATGATGTACACCACCCCCCCTCCTCTTTCCCTGGGGAGGGGCGTGCTTTGCGACTCGTCTGCCAGCTGGTTATCCCCACCTTCCTCGACCTGGGAGGAGACAGGAGGGGAAAACAACAACAACAAAAAAAACAAA
The DNA here is from genome assembly GCA_032164185.1 of Moxostoma hubbsi. Lineage (NCBI taxonomy): Eukaryota > Metazoa > Chordata > Actinopteri > Cypriniformes > Catostomidae > Moxostoma > Moxostoma hubbsi. The sequence goes on from JAVLUX010000218.1 coordinate 1,681,995, forward strand.
ATAGGCGATGGAAAAGTCCAACATGGTGCGATAGAGAGAGAGAGAGGATAGAGAGAAAAAGCTCACTCACCGGTTCTCTGATGTACCGTCGCGTGGTCCTCAAATACTCCTCCACACTCTCCGGCGGACAACAGCCGTTCCTCTCCGGGCGAACCGGGGTCAAACCTCCGAACCCCAGTGGAAAGAACTTTTCTGGCGGCACGTGGGAACACTCCTCTACCCCTGGCAGTGGCTCAGGCAGTCGGGGAGTTGCTTCCCTCCTCCCCTGGTGGACGGCGGACTTCCCTTGACTCCTCCACGTCTCTGGGGACTGCAGGGCACTCCTCCGCCCCCGGCAGCAGCTCCACCGTTCCAGGCAGTCAGAGAATCCAGTCCCCACTCGTCCCGCGGACGGCGGCTTGTCAACATAAATAAGAATTTAATGAAAACTTAAACCAACACTCAAACATTAAACACATACAGGGCGGCCACCCTTAATTTTCTCTCTCTCTTAAGCCGTCGTCACCAGCTGCCTTTATCCCTCACGCGCCCCATCAGGCCGATTGGAGACCGGGCGTGTGAAATTCTAGCCTGGCCCGGCCCCGCCCCCCTCCACTCCACATTAATATTAGTGGATTGTCTCTCTCCATGTGGAATGTGAATGGGTTGGGGCACCCCTTAAAAAGAAGGAAGGTTATTTATTTCTTAACGTAAGAAATACAATGTAGTTCCCCGTCTGTCGCTCACTTCGACGTCGTGTCGAAGAAGCGACACTAGGGGTCTCTATTGAGCGCCGAAAGATACCTCTGATCTATGAAAAAAGGCCAATGAGAGTTGGCGAACAGTATTTGCATACTCCGCCTCCGGATACAGATATAAAGGCGAGAGAAATATGCTCGTTCATTCAGTAATTTTCTTCGGAGCCGATGGTCGTGTGAATGCTGTCTGCTGTGCTACACACAACTTACCCTGCTTCTGATCCTCTGACGCGCTGCTGCTGTTGGATTTACGGCGCACCTTCAGCGGCTTTTCTCTACTCTGCCGGTGTGCAGTTTGCCCCTGAGCGCTTCGACAGCGCAGTGTCTAAAAGAGTTTATAAAGAGCAATTTTCTCGTAAAGAGTTTATTTCTCTAAAAGAGCAATACACAGTGGTGTTGAACGCCCTTTTCAGGGCGCGTCTTTATAAAGATGCCATTCAAACCCTGTGTAGTTCCTGGATGCGGTAGAGTGCTCTCCGCTTCTGACGGCCACAGGCGCTGTCTCGTGTGTCTGGGCGCCGATCACACCGAGGCAGCGTTTGTGGATGGTTCATGTTCTCATTGCGAGAATATGACCGTGGCAGCGTTGCGGTCGTGGCTCGCTTTCAACAGAAAGCACGCCACTCCTGCCGCACCCCCGTATCGCTCCTTCTTCCCACGGGATTGAGGACGATGCGGTTGGTGCTGGAGGCGATTTGGGGAGGGCAGCGGGTGCAGCTCCGCCGGGTATGCCCCCTCGGACCACCCGCCCCCCGACACGCTCGCTGACCTCCATTCAGTCTCGAGGTAACGGCGACTCGCCTCCGGGCCGTTTTGCCAATCCTCTTGAGCTCGAAGCCGATAAGCTCGCCACTCAATCGGAAAGCGTGGTGTCTGACGCTGACTCCTCCCCTGGGCTGCCGCCTTCGGGCCAGCACGCCCAGGTTGAGGCGGATGCGCAGATGTCCGACATGCTTGCCCGGGCCGCCGTCGGGGTGGGGTTGGACTGGAAACCTCCACCCTCCCCACACCCGTCACGGTTGGACGACTGGTTCCTGGGGTCTGGGCGCCGCTCACAGCCACGCCCCCCCCGGTCCCGTTTTTCCCGGAGGTGCATGACGAGCTGACGTCATCATGGAGAGCCCCGCTCTCCGTCCGTCAAAAGCCATGCTCGTCCGCTCTCGCTACCCTCGACGGCGGAGAGGCCCACAGGTACACAGCGATTCCCCAGGTGGATAGGGCAGTTGTGATCCATCTCTGTCCCGGTGACCCTACCACCTGGCGCGGGTGCCCTGTACCCCTTCCAAGGCCTGTAGGACTGCGTCCTCGTTCAACCACAAAGCCTACAGCGCCGCGGGACAGGCCGCCTCCGCCTTGCACGCCATGGCCCTCCTGCAAGTCCACCAAGCCAAGGTGCTCAGAGATCTGCATGAGGGTAGCCCTGACCCCGATGTGCTGCAGGAACTGCGCTCAGCGACCGACCTCACCCTCAGAGCCACGAAGGTCACCGCGCAGGCACTCGGGCAGGCGATGGCCACCCTAGTGGTCCAGGAACGTCACCTTTGGCTCAACCTGGTCGAGATGCGCGAGGCCGACAAAGTTCGCTTCCTCGACGCCCCTGTCTCCCAGCCTGGCCTCTTCGGCGACACCGTCAAGGACTTCGCCCAGCAGTTCTCCACGGTGAGGAAGCAGACGGAGGCCATATCACACATCCTGCCTTGCCGCAAACCTGCCGCCAAGGCCACTGCCCCATCTGCTCACCGAGGGCGTCCCCCTGCGGCTAAGAAACCTGCTCCGCCTCAACCCGGGCCCAGCTCTCAGCCCCTGCGTCGAGCACACCGCAGGAAGCTGACGCCCCCGTCTCTCAGACTCCCTCGAGGACCCGGAAGGCTCCCAGGCGGTCCTGAGACGGACGACCCAGCGACACAGACGTTAGCTCCGGAGGTGGTAAGACCGCTCCGTCCCCCGGTGGAGGGCCGGGAGGAGAATCTTTTGTTGTTAAACAATTTTATTTGCCACCCCCCCTTAGATGGGGTTGCGGTACCCACATTCTCAATAACAGAGCTATTTCCTGTGTCTCTGGGTCACCTGGCCCGCAAACGCCGTTCTCACGGCGCTCTGCCCACAGATCTCAACAGTCCTGGCCCCCTGGACACGGACTACCCGTCTTCAGCCCCATGACTGTTCCCCGGCCGGCCGGTTCCGACGAGTCCAGAAAATGCCTACCCAGGACCTCCTCCTCAGTCGCTAACCCGCCCCCTGCCGGGCGTGCGGAGCAAGGTAAGTGCTTTGATTCTTTTCTCAGCACCTCAGCCGCGGGTCGCCCCGTCGCCGCCCAACGCTGCCCTACCTGCTCCGCCCCGCTGCAAAGCCCCGCCGGGCACGTCAAAATTAATCGTCCCCTTGGTGCCCCTAGCGCAGAGGTTGGATGCGTGGCTTTCACTTCCCAACCCGTCTCGCTGGCTGGCCCGGACCATCCGACTCGGTTACGCAATTCAGTTTGCCAGGCCCCCGCCCCCCTTCATGGGCGTCCGCTTCTCCGCAGTACACGGCGAACACGCCCAGTCCCTGCGCGTGGAAATCGCGACTCTTCTGGCCAAAGACGCGATAGAGCCTGTCCTTCCAACCGAGATGAAGGAGGGTTTCTACAGCCCGTACTTCATCGTGCCCAAGAAAGGCGGTGGCTTACGACCAATCTTGGATCTCCGAGTTCTCAACCAAGCGTTGAACAAACTCCCGTTCAAAATGCTCATGCAGAAGTACATTCTAACCTGCGTCCGGCATCTAGATTGGTTCGCAGCGGTAGACCTGAAGGACGCGTACTTTCACGTCTCCATCCTGCCTCGACACCGCCCCTTCCTGCGGTTTGCGTTCGATGGTCAGGCGTATCAGTACAAAGTCGTCCCCTTCGGCCTGTCTCTGTCCCCTCGCGTCTTCACGAAAGTCGCAGAGGCAGCTCTTGCCCCGCTCGGAGTAGCCGGCATCCGCATACTCAACTACCTCGATGACTGGCTCATTCTGGCCCACTCGTGAGAATCACTATGCGCTCACAGAGACCAGGTGCTCAGGCACCTCAGCCACTTGGGGCTTCAGGTCAACTGGGAAAAGAGCAAGCTCACTCCAGTTCAGAGCATCTCTTTCTCGGGATGGAGTTAGACTCGGTCTCAATGACGGCGCGTCTCACCAACGAGCGCGCCCAGTCAGTGTTGAACTGCCTCGCCAACTTCAGGCCGGGCACAGCGGTCCCTTTAAAACTTTTCCAGATGCTCCTGGGGCATATGACATCCTCCGCGGCGGTCGCGCCGCTGGGGTTGATGCATATGAGACCGCTCCAACACTGGCTTCAGACCCGAGTCCCAAGACGAGCATGGCGCCACGGCACGCACCGGGTAACGATCACCCCCGCCTGCCGCAAAGCATTCAACCCCTGGACAGACCTCTGTTTCTTACGGGCTGGAGTACCCCTACAGCAGGTGTCCAGACGCGTCCTGGTCATGACCGACGCCTCCAGATCGGGTTGGGGCGCCGTTTGCAACGGGCATGCAGCCTCAGGCCGTTGGAAAAAGGCCCAGCTGCGTTGGCACATCAACTGCCTCGAGTTGTTGACCGTCCTTCTAGCCCTGCGGCAGTTTCTCCCGTTAATTCGGGACGAACATGTCCTCATCAGGTCGGACAGCACCACTGCGGTGTGTACATAAATTGCCAAGGCGGTGTACGCTCCCACCACATGTCGCAACTCGCCCGTCGTCTCCTCCTTTGGAGCCAGCACCGACTCAGGTCGCTGCGTGCCACTCACATCCCCGGCAACCTCAATGTGATGGCAGATGCGCTGTCACGACAACGCTTGCCTGGAGGAGAGTGGAGGCTTCACCCCCACTCGGTTCAGCTGATTTGGGAACGATTCGGCAAGGCCCAGGTGGACCTGTTTGCCTCCCGAGAGACCTCCCACTGCCCGCTCTGGTACGCCCGCTCAGAGGCTCCCCTCGGGGCAGATGCACTGGCACACAGCTGGCCGGTGGGGCTTCACAAGTACGCATTCCCCAAGTGAGCCTTCTTGCACAGGTGCTGTGCAAGGTCAGGGAGGACGAGGAGCAAGTCACTCTCGTGGCTCCTTACTGGCCCACCCGGGCCTGGTTCTCGGACCTCATACTCCTCGCGACAGCCCCTCCCTGGCGAATTCCCCTGAGGAAGGACCTTCTTTCTCAGGGACGTGGCACGCTCTGGCATCCACACCCAGACCTCTGGAACCTCCACGTCTGGCCCCTGGACGGGACGTGGAAGATCTAGCTGGGCTACCACCCACGGTCGTAGCCACGATCAACCAAGCCAGAGCCCCTTCTACCAGGCAACTCTACGCCCTGAAATGGCGTCTGCTCGTGAATTGGTGTTCTTCCCGGGCAGAAGACCCACAGAGGTGCGCAGTTAGGTCTGTGCTCCTGTTCCTACAGGAGAGGTTGGAAGGGAGGCTGTCCCCGTCCACCTTGAAGGTGTATGTTGCCGCTATCGCAGCTCACCACGACCCAGTAGACGGAAAGTCCCTGGGTAAGCACGACTTAATCGTCAGCTTCCTAAGAGGTGCCCAGAGGTTAAATCCCTCCCGGCCAAACCTGTTCCCCTCCTGGGATCTCTCGGTGGTCCTCGCCGGTCTTCAGAGATCCCCTTTCGAGCCGCTAGGATCAGCTGGACTCAGGGCTCTCTCTTCAAAGACGGCCCTGCTGATCGCACTCGCCTCCATCAAGAGGGTCGGGGACCTGCAAGCGTTCTCTACCAACGACATTTGCCTGGAGTTCGGTCCGGCAGACACTCATGTGATCCTAAGACCTCGACCAGGCTATGTGCCCAAGGTTCCTACCACGCCCTTCAGAGATCAGGTAGTGAACCTACAAGCGCTGCCCCGGGAGGAGGCAGACCCAGCCCTCTCACTGCTGTGTCCGGTACGTGCCTTGCATGCCTACCTGGAACGCACCCAGAGCTTTAGGCGCTCTGAGCAGCTCTTTGTCTGCTTTGGAGGACAGCAGAAAGGGAATGCTGTCTCCAAACAGAGGCTGTCTCACTGGGTGGTGGAGGCCATTCAGTTGGCCTATCACACCCAGGCCGTGCCACCCCCTTTGCGGGTTCGAGCCCACTCTACCAGGAGTGTGGCATCCTCATGGGCACTGGCTAGAGGCATCTCGCTAGTAGACATCTGTAGAGCTGCGGGCTGGGCAACACCTAACACCTTTACGAGGTTTTACAATCTCAGGGTTGAGTCAGTCTCGTCCCGTGTTCTCTCAGGTCCGAGCCCGTAGAACTCGGTACACGCCGACGATCTGACCGGGTGAATCGCTTGTTTCCAGCACCGTTTCCCTCTCCGAGGCAGAACAGTGCGCTTCTTTCCCAGAGGGCTTAGGTCCCTGGTTGATTCCTCCCTAGCCCTCTCGGGCCTGCAACAGTTCAGCGGAGGAACTTGCCGGCCCAGTCCACTACGGGTACCTCCGGCTACCCCTACTGGAATAGGTGCTCCACAGATCAGGCCTCCTACGGGACTCCTCTTGTGTGTATTTCCACGGTACGGTCACCTTGTGAGCTGACCCGCGTCTCCCTTAGGCAGTCCTTCGCTGCCCACCGCGCCATTTCTTCCCACATGCCCAAAGTGGCCATGTGATGTATTTTGCCATCTTTACCTCCCCTGCTGGGCGGGTGTGGCCTCCGCAGGGTCTTTTCCCCCTGAAAGAATAGGAATTCGGGTAAGACCCCCTTCCCTCGATGCGGTAAGGGCCCCGGCTGCTCTTGCTCTATGCCGAGAAAACATAGAGAGAAAAGAGGCCCAGCCAGGCTTGACCCGTTCCCTAGTTGGGAGCGTCACCTTGTTCCCCCCTAGGGTGACCAAAAGGATTCTGACGACTCTTTCGGGGCATTGGGGAAGAGTACGTGCAGTCTGAACACAGTTGGTCGCTGTGCACGTAGAAATACCTGCCCGCTTCTGTGTAAGCAGTACACGTACACGGCTCAGCACATGGCGAGTTTTGAAGTGGACCCCTAGTGTCGCTTCTTCGACACGACGTCGAAGTGAGCGACAGACGGGGAACGTCTAGGTTACGTATGTAACCTCCGTTTCCTGATGGAGGGAACGAGACGTCGTGTCTTCCCGGCCATGTCGCTGAGCCGAGCTGCTGAGGTGCCCGGTACACTCCCGGCTCCTCAGAAAAATCCTGAATGAACGAGCGTATTTCTCTCGCCTTTATATCCGTATCCGGAGGCGGAGTATGCAAATACTGTTCGCCAACTCTCATTGGCCTTTTTTCATAGATCAGAGGTATCTTTCGGCACTCAAGAGAGACCCCTAGTGTCGCTTCTTCGACATGACGTCTCATTCCCTCCTCATGTTTTTCTTCAAGAAACGCATCTTTATCTGCAGGAAGCTGAAAAATTTGGGAAGATATGGTATGGACATTTTTTCTTTAATACTGGCTCAAGTAAGAGCAGGGGAGTCATTACATTGATAAGTAATCACCTACAATTCAAATGTCTCAAACAGAGTAAAGATAATCATTATATAATACTGTCATTATTGTTTTAGCAGATATTCAGGAGCAAAGGTTGATTTTGGCCAATAGTTACGCACCTAACGCTGATGATCAGGGCTTTTTTATAGATCTTGAAGGGATGTTGCAAGACATTGGAACCCCTCATGATATAATAGTGGGAGGAGACTTTAATCTATTGATGGATTCAGTCCTTGATCATAGTGAAGCACAGGATGTGTAAAAATCTTGGTCTTACAGATATTTGGAGACTTTTGAACCCATTTGGGAGGGACTATAGAACATTTTTCATCAGTCCATAAGATTTATTCTAGAAATTTTTTTTTTTAAATAGATTTTTTTTTTCATCTGTTGTTGATTGTTCAGTTAGAAACATCTTAGTCTCAGATCATGCCCTGGTGAGTTTAGATGTGTTGCTACATATGGAGAAAAAGAAATCATATTGTTGATGCTTTAATGTATCCATTTTGCAATATCCTGATTTCCAACAAATGTTAAAGGCTGAAATCAATGTTCATATGGAGACCAACTGGTCCTCAGTATCTTCTGTGGCCATGGCTTTGGAGGCACTTAAGGTGTTTTTTAGGGATCGGATCATACAAAATCCAAAGCTCAAGAACTTGTGTAGTTGGAAGGGAATATTAAATGTGCCAAAGCAGAGCTGAAGCGCCGGATGTCATCTGTTGGCCTCAGAGAATTTACCAGACTGAAATACAGATATAATACGGTTTTGTCACAGAAGGTGGAGTTTTGGTTACTCAGGGCAAGACAGTCATACTTTGAGTTGGGGGACAAGGCAGGGAAGCTTTTGGCTAGATATATAAAGCAGAGAGAGTCTTTTTCTACCATTCCCTCAGTGACATCTTGTGGTGAAATAATTACCTCGGCCATTGATATTAACAATGCTTTTAAAGAATTCTATCTTGATCTCTATAGTTCCACATCTTCGTCTACTTATGACGATATTAGAAATTTTGTGGAACCATAAAAAATCCCTAAACTGACGACTGAGCAAAATATTTCTCTTGATTCTGAGATAACCTTGGAGGAGTTTGGTGAGGTAATTAAGGCCTTGCATACAGGCAAGTCTCCGGTGCTTATGCTACAGAACTGGTTCCAATTTTTAGACGTTTATACAGAATCATTAAAAAATAGAAAGCTTCCACCAACTATGACACAAACCCAGACCAGTCTGATTCTTAAAAAGACAAAGGCAAGTGTAAGAGTTATTGTCCAATTTCCCTGATCCAGCTAGACATTCAAATATTGTAACATTTTAAGTAAATTTATGGCATCTCTTATACATTTAGATCAGAAGTGGCTTATTCGAGTGGCTTATTCAAGGCATTAGGTGCCTCATTAATGTTAAGTGGTCAGTGGCGAATGATCAGACTCCCATTTGTTACCATCTCACTTGACGCTGAAAAGGCATTTGATATGGTAGAAATTGACTTTTTTTGGATCTTTTTAAGATTTTGGAAATATATGGGTTCGGGAATACTTTTATTGGATGAATTAAGTTACTTTATAGACACCCGTTAGCAGAGGTACAAACAAATTGATTAATTCCAGATTATTTTACTCTGGAGAGGGGCACCCGGCAGGGTTGCCCTCTTTCCATATTATTGTTCTGTCTTGCCCTGGAACCATTAGCAGCCACGATAAGAAGGGAAGATGATTTTCCAGGGGTGGTGGCGAGAGGTGTGGCACATAAGCTTTTGCTTTACGCAGATTATATTTTATAATTTGTCTCCGACCCCACTAGATCTGTGCCTTGCCTCCAAAGAATTATTAATTCCTTTTCAGAGTTCTCAGGATACAGAGCTAATTTGTCTAAATCCAAAGCTTTGGCTCTAACAGCTTTCCAGCCGGGCACCTTCCAGTGGCCCAAACAGGGCATTAAGTATATGGGCATTTTATTCCCATAAAATTTGTCTGATTTAGTTAGAGTTATTATGATCCCTTAATAAAAAGGTTTTCGAGTGATGTGAGCAGGTGGGCTTCATTATATTTATCTATGATTGGGAAGGTTAATGTTATTAAAATGAATTGCACTCCAAAGTTTAACTATCTGCTATAATCACTCCCTGTAGATGTTCCCCTCTCTTATTTCAAGCATTTTGATAGCATAGCAAAGTCCTTTATTTGGAATGGTAAGCATATTATATTTCAGTAAGTTACATAGGCTGATTGACAAAGGTGGGCTTGACCTATGCAAGATTTTGTTTTATTATTATGCATTCGGTCTCAGACATTTCGCTCACTGGTTGCTTCCACCTGAGAGAGCCCCTCCCTGGTTTGGTATTAAACAGGAAGTTCTTGTACCTATTTCACCATTGCAAAATCTGAGAAGTTAAGTTACACCCCATTATCTCGCATTTGTAATGGGGATTGTTTGACTCAGACATTTATTTAAATGTTGCCTCGAGCATATGGCAGAACCCAAAGTTATGTATTAATAAGTCCCCTTCCTGCTGGTCAGAATGGACTGTGAGGGAGGTTAATACGCTCGGTGATCTATATGAGAGTGGAGTGTTGAGATCTTTTGAAAATTTGGTTCAACATTTTGGGATTCCCAGATCTCAGTTTTATTTGTATTTACAACTGCGCCACCTGCACTGTACTATTTTTGAGAGTAGTATACACCCCCCTAAAGACGCACATACTCTGGGAATGGTGATTACCGCTTTTGGAAAAGGTCATGAGGCATCTGTGTATTATTCCCTGCTAATTCAGAGTCTGAATTATTTTACATAGATTTTATTGGACCCTCTCTAGATCGTATAGGCTTGGTTTTAAAGACACACCCACATGCTGGCGATTCCAATCAGAGGATGGAGTCATGGCCCATGTTTTTTGGTGGTGTATTGAGATACAGGAATTATGGTTGAAGTTTTAGAGATTTGTGTGACGTGGTGGGCACTCGAGTTTCATTTTGCCCCAGACTCGATATGGGGAATAATCACATAGAGAATTGGGTTCTGACCTGTGTGATGATTGCACATTACTTTGAGGGGTTGGAGGTCAGCTGGTGCACCCCCATTTTGGGAGTGGTACACGGCGATGGGGAGGGTGGTGGCTTTTGAAGAGGTGTCATTTGAAAGACGGGGTAACTTAGATTGATTTGTTGGGAAATTAGGCAATTATTTAGAGTTTTTGGAGGGCTCTAGGGGTGGGGTGCAGAGAGTAGTATAGTTTTTATTGAGTATGATTATTATATATATATATATATATATATATATATATATATATACTCACCTAAAGGATTATTAGGAGCACCTGTTCAATTTCTCATTAATGCAATTATCTAATCAACCAATCACATGGCAGTTGCTTCAATGCATTTAGGGGTGTGGTCCTGGTCAAGACAATCTCCTGAACTCCAAACTGAATGTCAGAATGGGAAAGAAAGGTGATTTAAGCAATTTAGAGCGTGGCATGGTTGTTGGTGCCAGACGGGCCGGTTTGAGTATTTCACAATCTGATTTTCATGCACAACCATTTCTAGGGTTTACAAAGAAAGGTGTGAAAAGGGAAAAACATCCAGTATGCGGCAGTCCTGTGGGCGAAAATGCCTTGTTGATGCTAGAGGTCAGAGGAGAATGGGCTGACTGATTCAAGCTGATAGAAGAGCAACTTTGACTGAAATAACCACTCGTTACAACCGAGGTATGCAGCAAAGCATTTGAGAAGCCACAACACGCACAACCTTGAGGCGGATGGGCTACAACAGCAGAAGACCCCACCGGGTACCACTCATCTCCACTACAAATAGGAAAAAGAGGCTACAATTTGCAAGAGCTCACCAAAATTGGACAGTTCAAGACTGGAAAAATGTTGCCTGGTCTGATGAGTCTCGATTTCTGTTGAGACATTCAGATGGTAGAGTCAGAATTTGGCGTAAACAGAATGAGAACATGGATCCATCATGCCTTGTTACCACTGTGCAGGCTGGTGGTGGTGGTGTAATGGTGTGGGGGTTATTTTCTTGGCACACATTAGGCCCCTTAGTGCCAATTGGGCATCGTTTAAATGCCACGGCCTACCTGAGCATTGTTTCTGACCATTTCCATCCCTTTATGGCCACCATGTACCCATCCTCTGATGGCTACTTCCAGCAGGATAATGCACCATGTCACAAAACTCGAATCATTTCAAATTGGTTTCTTGAACATGACAATGAGTTCACTGTACTAAAATGGCCCCCACAGTCACCAGATCTCAACCCAATAGAGCATCTTTGGGATGTGGTGGAACGGGAGCTTCGTGCCCTGGATGTGCATCCCACAAATCTCCATCAACTGCAAGATGCTATCCTATCAATATGGGCCAACATTTCTAAAGAATGCTTTCAGCACCTTGTTGAATCAATGCCACGTAGAATTAAGGCAGTTCTGAAGGCGAAAGGGGGTCAAACACAGTATTAGTATGGTATTCCTAATAATCCTTTAGGTGAGTGTATGTATGTATATATATATATATATATATATATATATATATATATATATATATATATATATATATATATATATATATATATATTGTGTGTGTGTGTGTGTGTGTGTTTGTTTGCTCTTTTCTGTATATTTACTCATGTGTGATCACGGGGATGTTTGCTTGGGGGAGGGGTTGGGGATTGGGAGGGGGAGAGGGGGTTGTGTGTTAAAAATGGTGATTGAATATATATATTATAGTACTTTTACCCATTACAATAAAAATTATGTACGCTCACATGAAAAGAAGACTGTCATATCAGTAGCCTAGAAAAAGCTGCTTTATTCGACGTGGAGTGGGTTGCCCCCTCATGGGACCCACCATGTTGAGATCACATGACTAGTCACATATCGTCATATTGTAATTAGTGATCGACCAATTTTTCACAGGGAAATTTTTTAATTATCGGCTTCGGCCGATATATTTTCCCATTTGGCCAATTTTTTTCTTAAAGATGCGAGAGCGTCGCAAATCACTTGCTTGCATGTGAAGCATCTGATACATGTAAACGAGCAGTCACATTTTTTTGTTACGTGCCATGGTGCTACTACAATAATAGACGAGTGTGCAATACAGTCTCATTTATACAGTCCACATATTAAATTTATACTCTACAATATCAGGAAGATAAGACCCTTCCTCTCTGAACATGCCACACAACTTCTTGTTCTGTCACTTGTCATAACTAGACTGGACTACTGTACGCTATTGCCTGTGCAAGAAGACCCCTGCAAATGACAAATGAGCAGCACGTCTGGTCTTTAATGAACCAAAGAGAGCGCATGTTACACCACTCCTTGTCTCTCTTCACTGGCTGCCAGTTGATGCATGTATCAAATTCAAGGCTCTGATGCTGGCATACAGAACAGTCACTTGGTCTGCTTGGAACATCGCCTTGTTGTACCAACACAAAGAGGCACCAAATCACTTTCTTGGACTTTCGGCTTCATTATACTACATTGGTGGAATGACCTTCCCAACTCCATCTGTGAAGCTGACTCACTTTCTCATCTTTTCCATGAGCACTTAACCAGTCACTACAAAAAAAAGAATAATTATTCTTGTTGCACTTTACTCTGTGATGAATACTACTATTTTGATGCTAGTGAAAATTTGTAATATGGCACTTTTTGTCTCTTTAAGATGATTTGCTTATGTTTTCCTCTTTTGTAAGTCACTTTGGATAAAAGCATCTGCCATATGAATAAATGTAAATGTTAAAGCTGAAAAAGACATGTAAGAGCTCATAATGTTAAAGTGCTCACAAGTTTTACTCTCCCTCTCCCTCCTCAACAGTTCTGTGTAACTTTTATCTGTCTTGTCTAATGATAAAAAGGTAAATATTAATAAAACTAATATCATATACCATCTGCAACTATTCAGTGACTTTGTTTAAACATATGTAATAAACAAACCTCACAAAACTTGAGCAAATCCAGCATCCAGTGAGCGCTCATATTTCTTCCTCTAAAGCAAGTATTCTTTCAGAGATTTACAAAAGTTTTATCTTTCTAATGATAAAAAGGTAAATATCATACTTCTATCATGTACCGTCTGCAAATTTGCAATGTCTTTTTAAACAGATGTAACTCATGAACCTCGCGAAAATCCAGCCTTTTTCTATCGACAAGCGCTCATATAATAATATCTTCCTTTGAAGGGTGTATTCTATCAGCCAGAAACAAAGCTTCAGGATCAGGATCAAAAGTTCCTCTGATTCACAAATCATGACAGTCAGTGTGTGATCCATGCCAGTGATCCAGGTCATTGAAACTGTCAGTAGATTGCTGCTCGTGCTGGATCAGCACAAGTGCATATGTGCAACTTCACATAAAAGCGGTTCACATGCGCTATGAGTAAATGCCATATTTACTGTGCACTGTATGCAGTATTTTTTGAGAAAATACAATTACTAATGCGCACATGCCATCCATGGTTGCTGGACTACTGTGTGTACTGTTATTTCTTTCTTACTAATATATTAACAATTTCTTCATGTGCAAATAAATTACTAAAATTTGATGACTAAACAGAAATCAGAAGAAACTGCTATCTACTAATGTATGTATTAAAATCTATATATTTTTAAGGATTCTTTGTTACAAAGCTAAAGTTTTGTGTGAAATTTTGTAAATAAAGTCTTTTTTTTTTTTAGGAATTTTATGTGTATATTATTTACTATATTAAATTGTATGACATATTGGCATTGTACCAGCCTATCGTCCACCCTGCACTCTGGATATCGGCATCGGCCATTAAAAAACCCATATAATTCGAACACTAATCACAATTACGAGTTCTGAGCACATGCATGGAAGTGCAATATCATAATTACCAGTGGGAAACTCGGATGAGAATCTAGATGTTATCCGAGTTGTTGACTTGTGATGTTAGAAAGGCCGTGTTGACATGAAAGATGGTGGAAAGCAATGGGTGTGGTCGACTTCGTGCAGCACTGCGCAGACCGATTGACGCCTGACTTGAAGCAGTCGGTTAGAGATTTTGTTCTGACACATTCAGTTCTGCTAATCTCAACACAAAACATTATTTTTATAACAGTACAATGATTTTTTCATGCAATTTTAATCTTATATATCATGCTTATTCATAAAAACAATTTAGAATTATTGCTATCTTTACTCATGGGCTGTCAGTTCCAACACCACCATTTGTCACGTGACTATCTGCTGGGAATTTTTTTTTATCTAATTCATGCTTTTAAGAGCCCTCCAAAAACAATCTGTCACAGGTAAAACATCTACTATAATATAATAAAATGTTGCATGATAAAACTAAAGTATCTAAATGGCTTTGAATAGGGAAACATGCTTTGTGATACCATATTATGTAGATCCAGCATTTACCAGCAGGGGCTAACAGGATGATACTAACCAGCCAATTCCTGACTGCCTGTGATGAAATGCAGCAGTGAGCTGCATACAAACACAAAACACCAACAATGTGTAAAAATTAGTTGCCACTAAATTCAACAATGTCCATTCTATTAATTTGCCTTGTACAGTATGAGATGGAGAAAAAAATAGATGAATAGGAACAAATCTACTGTAGATAAACAAACAGCTCCTTCAAAAACCATTATATTGGCATTTAATTGCTAAAATCTTGTATTTATAATTGATTTGTGAATCACTATTAACATCTACATGTCTATACTGACCACTCTATAAATATATATTGCACTGTATACATTCAGTTGTACATCATAGTTGTTGTTGTTGCATCAAACTTGCTCTTCCCTGCTGTTGTGTTTGAAATGCCTTTAAGCGTGTTGAAATTTGCCATCAGCCATAGCCGTGGGCAAGGATCCACCCGAGGGACAAAACAAGAGGAGCCGGGCATCACATATAATCATCCCTGACACATCATCACCTTCATTGTGCTTCTCAGTCTGACTGAAACTAAGGCAAAAAGGTTTTTGGTGCCACTGCACAAGTCTAGGCAGCAGCCCTGTACACAACCCAGGAACACCATCTGTCACTCGGGTGTCAAGTGGCTCTTGTCTTCAGTGATTAGCATTGCTGCTTCAGGTAGACCATGGCCAAGGCAGCCATATGGTCTGTGGCACTGTGTGACCACAGTGACCCAGATGAGATCTTCATCCCTCTGGAGTCTCAAGGATGAGACGGAATGGACAGACTCACAAGATGCAGTGGACTCATGAGATACAGTGTTAATTCTGACAGGTATCAAAAATTCAGGCAAGATTAAATAGAAACAAAGGACGTTGGTAAGGCCTTCTGAAGAAGTCTTCTTCTTCTGAAGAAATAATAATCCTTGGGTTAAAAAAAGTAGCATTGACAGTCTATTTAATGCTGAGAGGTACAAATGGCATCAATAGCATGTCTGTTAATGAGACTAGTTATTAAGTGTAAAATGGTCAAATAACAAGACAAAGTCTGCAGAGCTACCAATGTATTACTGCATGGAGTCTGAAGATTTTACCCAAGTCTTTCAGTAATTACATTTGAAAACATTCTTGCCTTGAGCAGCAAATAAAAAAAGACCAAAAAGCCAAGGTCCTCATGCTGGCCAGCGAGTAAAACAGCTTTCGTTTCATTCTGGCTCAGACAAAAAATGGCTGACAGCCAGTACATTACAGCTGAAAGCCTTGGTGAAAGTGACAATATAAAGTACTCTGTTATGGTGTGAATATTAGTGCCATCCATAAAGTGCAGAATGTTGGAGCTTCATCCACATATGCTGTAGCATTATGTAAGATAAAAACTGGTGCTTTTAGCAGGAACACAAAAAAGTACAGCAAAACTTCTCATGCGTTTGATCAATATCATGGGCAAACCAGTGAAAAACCTCAGCCTGTAGCTGCTTGTGTTAATGAAAGTGAACTGATTATCATCAGCCAGAGATCCTGAACAATTTGAAACCCTTATGTCTCATCTGACTGAGTAAATTAATTAGAGATGCAAATGTCTATAATCTTTCTGCAGTGATGTTTGAAATATAATAGACCAATAAACAAAAGTAAATGCCTAAAATAACACGATATATCAAGCTATTTCTTTGTAATGAGTTGGAAATCATTTAGATTTATTGACTAGATAAATGCAAAAATAACTGAAAGTGCAAAACAAAAACTCACATATTACTATGAAAAAAAAAAATGTATGCTGACAATAGGACATGATACCCAATCAGAATATATATATATATATATATATATATATATATATATATATATATATATATATATATATATATATATATATATATATATAATCCAGCAGCTGTCTTCATAGTTTTTTGTCAAAAATTATATTAATGATACAGCACCTACTGTAACAAAGACAAACTCACTGTTGTCTCTATCATTGTGATGAAGCAGAACCCTATTTGTAAAGATCAGTGATTTTCTTGGTGAAATGTGTGTTTTTAGCACTGTTCGTCAGAACATGCTAAGCTGTAATCATAACGAGTCATTTTTAAAGTGGAGAAAACCTTGCACGTGCACACACACACGAGAGATCCCAGGTAGAAAGAAAAGCATTAGGTCTAAAGAAATTATGACACACGCACATACACATAAACACACACATAGATGCTCACACATTCTACACACGCAAAGTAGCTGAAATTCTGCTCCTGCCATTCAACTCTAAGGACTCCTGCTGAGCTTTAAGAACTGGCTACTGTGGTTGAGGGAGACTTTTGCATCGAATCTAACAGCCTAAATTTACAAGCACACTGAGACACCTACTTCTTTATAGAAATTGGCTGAGAGAGCACACTCCACTGTGTACTCTTTGGGAATGTACCACTGCATCTCACTCCATAAACCTATGAGACTTGTGTATTTATCATTTAGCCACGATAGACATATGCAGACAGGTACATTTCCAAGTACTTCCAAGGTATTCAGTCTATAAGGACAAAAGGTTCTTAAAATCAGCATATCACAAAATAGATGTTTTTTTGCTGCTTCATCTTCTCACTCTCTCTTTACCAATAGTAAATGGAACTAATGAATGCCATTGAACTGGATGGAACTACACAAACCCTACACTGTCAATAACACACATCCTTCAGTTTGTGTTCTAACCACCATTACCTCTCAAAGGCCTTTCCCACTTCAGCCAAGCTTCAGCTGGTGAGAGTGATCAATGAAACTGGAGGTTTATGAGAGGTCATGGTAAGGGTCATACATATATGCAGACAGTAAAAAATTGGATACTGACAACCTGAGTGGTTATCCTTAAGTTAATGTGAGGAGCAATTCTGCATTTCAACCACAATGTTTATATTGTCTTGATATTTTGTTACTTAAAGGGACACTTCACCCAAATATTCTCTCATCGTTTACTCAACCTCATGCCATCTCAGATGTGTGACCTTCTTCCTTCTGCTGAACACAAACTAAGGTTTTTAGAGGAATTGCTCAGCTCTCTTGGTCCATACAATGCAAGTGAATGTGTACTACAAATTATAAGCTCCAAAAGCATATAAAGGCAGCATAAAATTAATCCATATGACTCCAGTTGTAAAATCCATATATTCAGAATTGATATTAAAAGCGTTGGTAAGAAACAGATCAATATTCATGTACTTTTTACTATAAAATCTTCTCCCTGCCAGGTACCTGGCGATATGCACGAAAAATGTGAATCAACAAAAACAAAAGAAGAATACTGTGAAAGTGGAGTTTGACAGTTAAAGAGGATGAAAATATTGTATCTCTTTCTCACCCACACTTATCATATTGCTTCAGAAGACATGGATTTAATCACTGAAGTCATATGGATCAATTTTATGCTGCCTTTATATGCTGTTGGAGCTTAAAATTTGTAGTACAGAGCTGAGCAATTCCTCTAAAAATTTTAATATGGGTTTAGCAGGAGAAAGAATTTAAAAATTCAGTTCAATTAATTAAAAATACAGCTGGCAAACTAAAAGTGAAAATAATTTAAAGGGTTAGAAATAGTTTGTTCTGATGTATTTAATGTATAAGACTGTAAAAAAAAAAAAAAAAAAAAAAAAAAAAAATTGAATGTGACAATAGTGTCTTGTGATTCCTCCCTAAGCAATTTTCCAGTGATTACCATACAGTAAGGTTTGCAGGTATCCTCGTTAATAGTACTAGACAGAGTAAAGTGACTTCTTTAAGCCTAAAAGCAAATAATCATTGTGCTGAGATTGTCAGAGCTGGATCTGTGTAGGATTCAATCCAACAAGCATGCAGGGAAGTAAAAGGCTCAAATTGTGCCCTAAGAAGACATTTGATAATTGTGTTTTTATAAGCCTTAGACACAAATCTCCTCTGTATTTGTTTTAACAAAATAAGTCTGAAATTGATAACGATTTGTGTTAGCATATTTTTATCCGTGTTTATCAATTTTAGATATGATGATTAGGGTAAAGCCTTGCTAACAGAATAACAATCATAATTTAATTGAACAGATTTTAATGAGTGAATTAAAAACTATGCCTTTAGAGAGGCAGTAGTGTAAGTGAACAGCGTAAGTGAATGATGTGACACCTAAGCCAGAGAGTGAAAGATGTAATCTTCCTTATAGGCAGGATATATTCACCCTGCTCTTATATTCAGTTAAATATATTTGGTAACACTTTACAATTAGGTTCCATTTGCTAAGCTAACAACATTAGTTAACATGAACTAACAATGAATAATACTTTTACAGCATTAATTTATCTTGGTTAATGTTCATTTCAACATATAGTAATACATTTTTAAATCAAAAGTTGTATATGTTAACATTAGTTAATGCACTATGAACTAACATGAACAATTGTATTTTTTATTAACTAACATTATAAGATTATTAAATGCTGTAAAAAAATAATAAATTTCATAGTTCGTTCATGATACCTAAATGCATTAACAAATGTTAACAAATGGAACCTTATTGTAAAGTGTTACCATGTATTTGAATGAATCATTGTCCCTCTCACATGATGATCATAAGGATGAAGGGACTTTAGGATACACTGCCTTTAAAGAATAAGGTTTTAATCTGTGATAATTGTTTCAGGTAACAAAATCCAAGCATAAATATTAAAATAGGCTTTTGACATTTTGGACCACACAGTTTAATGGTGAAATGTATCATTGGCACACAAAGTCCTATTTATTTATTCACCTTGCTCAAGAAATGAGTTTATAAAATGTGCTACATGGTTAATATCTCACTCATCCTGAAGGGTGAGTAATGTAAACTATCAAATAATTAGGTATGAATGACATTATAAAGGTTTTGCCTTTTTGAAATCTGTCAGCCACAGTTAAATGTTAAATTTTGTTGAAATGTTGAAATCTTTTATGGCAGTATATATCTGTAGGTTATCAATGTTTTTGTTTTATTATTATTTATCCATGAAACAGTACTTGCTGCTAGTGTTAATTTGCAACAGCCAACACAGTTTATTTTTATTTATCATTGGAAAAGTTTAATTTACAAAATGTTGCTGAAGAAAATCCCTTTGCAATCTATTTTGTTCTATTTTTCGTAATGCCTTTTGGTGCTCCGTGCTGTTTTTGTTTTAGAATACACATCCAGCAATCATTCTCCCCAAATAAATGTTTATTATCCTGCTGAACATAGATATAATATTTTATGGATTTGATGAATTATGGGCGGCATGATATTGTACACCCATGTGCAACTGCAAAAGCTGCTATCAATCATCCATCACTATTAAACATGCTATCTCTCTCTCTCTCTCTCTCTCTCTCTCTCTCTCTCTCTCTCTCTCTCTCTCTCTCTCTCTCTCTCTCTCCCTAACTCTGCATTGCCAAAATTTGAACCATATTACTAATAACATATTTTCGATACCATAGTGGATAGATATGTTGAGGCCAGAAGCTGTAACTTTGCCTTAAGCATCACACACACAATAAAGGACATAACCAGCAGTTGCAAAAACAATGCCATAGATTAACTGAAATGTTGCTTTTCTCACATTTAAATGGCATTACATTTCTTCAATATTGAATCAAATACAACTAGTGAACCGCTTTATTTAACATGCGATCAGAAAGCTCTAGCTCATGTTTAGTTTCCTTGTGTCTTTGTTTGGCTGCTTTGCTTTTGGTCATGTTGCTAACACAAGAGGGCGTGTTTGAGTCTGTTACTTCAACTCTGCTGTCAAATTTCGACCTCTTGCCCATCATTGACAGTGGGAGACTTACAGTCTCGTAAAAAATGTGCTTAACATTTAAGTAAATTTAAAATGTGCCTAAGACATCACAAATGCGTGTTGAATTACTGTGCCAATCTCAATGATTTGGGTTGAAGTGACAGCTCTTCCTGAATTCAGCTTGTCCGGTCGCTGTAAAAGGGTCGGGAGATTTGGCAACTCTGTGCTATGTTCATTCTGTTTGTTCAACCAATCCATCCCTTACATTGAGAATATATTACCACGTGCCTCGCGCTGTTTAAAACGGTCATTATCTGCAATTATGTGCTGTAATTGCGTTTGAGTTTGAATAGCGACAACCCTGAAACGTGCCATCGATTTCAATCGTGTTATGCACCCATGTGTGCAACTGCCTAAATACGGATTTGCACTTTTCCCAGTGAAATTCTGGAGATTGTTCGAGAGAGAGATTCCCTTCAGATATGTCGATTAGTTCAGATATTACTGTCACGCTTTGACTTCATTAAATGCTAAATTTATCAGAACGATTTGGCATAGGCCTAGCTAATGCAATAATTGTTTGTTTACTTTATGCTTTATAATATTTCATTTGCCGTAGGCCTAATTAGGCTAAATGCGTAAAAAAGAAAACCTGGTGGTCATTTTATATATATAGCCTATATATATATATATATATATATAGGCTATATATATACCTCAAGCTGAAAGTTCATGTCTAAAAAAACATACAAACAATTGTTTTAAAAAGTAGGTTTATATTAGGTCCTGCTAAATAAAGTTTATTTATTAATTTTAAAGATTAAGAAGAAACTCTAAACATTTTAGCTCTATATAAAATTATCGCATAAATGAGGAAAAATGTAGCCTGTGAATGAAATATGAAGTGTAAGTAAATGCAACTCAACTCATCTGCCTGTGCTCCGAACAGCTGGTCGTCTTTCCGTAACCAATCAGCTTCTCCAAAAGGTGACGTATACGTGTCCTACGTCAGACCAATAGAGAGAGGGAGAAGTGAGAGAGAGAGAGAAGAGCAGAAGCCGACGGAGTTTGAGAGAGGGAGAGAGAGATAGGGACAAGAGTGGCCCATCAATGTTGTGATCAAGCGCAGGAGCTCAACACACACCCCTAAATCTAATCGCAGGCATCTCGATTCCGGGAAGTCCTGCAACACCTCGAACCCTCGGCCACTTTCCCACCTTCACTGATCAAAACACGGGCACCAGGGGCCTGCTCTCCGTTTTTAAAGTGGACCTAACACCGCCTTACTTTCTTGACATGGGAGACATGGGTGATCCACCAAAAAGTAAGTTATGTTTTAATGTCTACATGTGTTTCTCATGACAGTTGTTTTTTTAAAATGGCTAAATTTGAACGATGCCTGCAAACACGTTGTTTGATTTTAATACGTTGTTCCCTGTTCTGCAAAAGTTGAATAAGTTTTGAATAGATCGGAGGAAATGCTGCATGCTGTAAGCCGTTGTAATTAAAGGGTGAAACCATTCTTCTTGGTTTAAATAACTGCATTTATTCCAAACGACAGCATATTTAATTTATAATAATAATTATAAATATAATAATTATTATTATAAATGTATTTGTCTATTCTAATGCGTCATTTTCTGGATTTATTCCAATCATTTTACAGTCATACCTCATTAGATGCATCATACAATGCCCCTAATTCTAAATAAACCTTTTAATAATACACTGACAGATTGGGGCAATACAACACAAAAATGTGTAGTGTTATAATTCTATAAAATAATAATAATAATAATAATAAAAAAAAAATACTGACAAAGTTTTCTGTTCTCTCTTTCGCAATCAGAAAAGCGTCTAATCTCGTTGTGTGTCGGCTGTGGGAATCAAATCCAGGACCAGTATATTCTGCGAGTGTCCCCGGACCTTGAGTGGCACGCGGCATGTTTGAAATGTGCAGAATGTAACCAGTATCTGGACGAGTCCTGTACATGTTTTGTCCGAGACGGAAAAACGTACTGTAAACGGGACTACATCAGGTAATGCAGATCAGATCAATTAGGTCATGTTTTAGTTTTCGAGTGTGTTGGACTGAATGACAGTAACCTCTTATTATTCACGGGTGCATTACGGACGCATGCTGTCATTTATTTTTTTCTCCACAGCACCTATATGCTAATCTTCCGCCCTAAATGTGTCTGCAGTGCAATTATTAAGCAGTTATTATGGAGCTTTGTTCATATGCATGGCACTGCAGAAGTTGTACGAAATTTCATCGCAATATAGGCTACTAAATCGATTTTTGACAGTAGCTACACAATTCAGTAGCCTATTTAATGCAAGCACTTTTGCGTGAGGGGTAAACAACACTGTTTAAAAATATTCAATAGCCTGAAGAGAATATTTATTGTTGTTATTATTATTATTATTATTAGGCTTATTATTATTATTATTATTAGTAGTAGTAGTAGTAGTAGTAGTATTACATTATAATTAGGCTATTATTATCATTAGAATACAACAGTAATAATAATAAGAACAACAACAATAATAATAAATACATAAATAATAACATTAATAACAACGTAGTAAACGAATTGTAAAATATATAGTGTTTGTTATGTTTCATAAATTAATTTTAAGTGTTTTTTTTTGTTCTTCTTATGAAGTTGCAGTTACCATCAATACATTCAGAAGTTTTTAAAATCTTCTTATATCGAGTGTCTGTTAAAATGATTGTTAGCGATGCCATTTATTTGTATATATCCTTTCTTTCTTTACCTAAACGTTACATTGATTATAATGCAGGCCTCCTTTTATTTCTATTTCAGGTTATACGGGATAAAATGCGCAAAATGCAACATCGGTTTCAGCAAAAATGACTTCGTAATGAGAGCGCGCTCGAAGGTTTATCATATCGAGTGTTTCAGATGTGTGGCGTGTAGTCGGCAGCTCATCCCCGGAGACGAATTCGCTCTGCGGGAAGATGGGCTCTTCTGCAGGGCCGACCATGACGTGGTGGAGCGGGCAACAATGGGTGCTGGTGACCCATTAAGCCCATTACATCCGACGAGACCTTTACAAATGGCAGGTAGGCATTCTACTAGCCTACAACTTGCGAGGAATTGTTAGCTCAAAGACTTGAGGATTATTTGTCTTTGGGAATTTCTATAGATGTAAGCCTCCTCTAAACCTTGAGCTTTTTGAAATGCGTTCCAGACAGAAATACTAACAGTTTTATGATGACCGTCATCATCTCACAGTCCACTGTTATAGGCTACATTGCGAGATGAATAAATATAAGTCATTACCATTCGTGAATAATGATGTCTTTAACAAATCAACCGCAAGTTTGTGGTGGTTTGACAGTTTACTCGTTTAATTTTTCCTGTTCGACTGTTATTGAATTCAGCCATTCAAGCATGAAATGGATATTCTCTGCTGTTGCGACAATGTCAGTTTATAGATTTAGCCTACTTGAGAAATAAACAGACTATTAATGCAGAAATAAATACAATGGACTGAAAACATCTTAATAGGAAATATGCGATTAGAAGTGTGATGTTTTTGTGTGGTAGCCAGGCTATTTGTAGAAGAATTATTACATTTTATATTATATTATTTAATTATTATATTATTATTAGACGAATATTACAAATCAGCGTCAAATTCAAGCGTAGGTTTCAGGATGGGCAGCTTCACATTTTAAAGACCCTCGAAATACAGTAAGGTTAATTAAAACTACTAAATCTACTGCTGCTATTTACAGCGTATCACTAATGCATGTTCATAGATTTCACTGTTAACGCACGCGTACTCGAGTAACACATTTTGTGTAAAATATTTCCCATGAAATAATCTTACGCAATACGCAAACCACCACAAAATCGGTTGTTAACAAAAGGCTTATGAATTACAACCTGCTTTAATGTTAACGGCAGTGCACCGAACGCACTTGATTATTAAAAATGTAGTTATGCACAGATTGGTTTAATTAAGTGTCTGCGTGACGCACTCGCCTTCCAAATTTACTGCATCCAGCAGGAGTTTAATAATCAGAAAAGGCCTGCAACCATGTGGCATTTGAAGTTTATTAAAGGAAACTCTGTCATAATACATGCACAATTAAGAAATGCATCTGAGTATAAGCAAACTACCAAAATATATGTTGAGAGGATACATTTTAAGTAATCGAGGGATTTTCTCTTAACCTCGGGCTCGAAAGCAAACTTTCCAATATATGAAGAATATGGAACTCTTGTGTTTGCGGGAAAAAGACTAGCTTCAGGCCAGGAACACAAACATTCCATCTCTACAATGTATATAGGTTTATTTGATTTTTGTGTGAATTATTATTATTGTTATTATTATTAGTAGTAGTAGTATTATCAGCAAGATAAAGTGTATCCACCAGCTGGGCCTCAGCTAGCTCGGATCTATCCGTCTAATTTGCTTGTCATTTTTCAGAGCCTAATATAACATATCTTTGTATTTAACAATTGTTTTTCTCTTTTTAATTCCTCTTGCAGCAGAGCCCATTTCGGCACGTCAGCCCGCGCTTCGACCTCATGTGCACAAGCAGCCTGAGAAAACAACCCGCGTCCGGACAGTCCTCAACGAAAAGCAGCTCCATACCTTGAGGACTTGTTACAATGCCAACCCTCGACCCGACGCTCTCATGAAAGAGCAGCTCGTTGAGATGACGGGTCTCAGCCCGAGAGTCATCAGGGTTTGGTTTCAAAACAAGCGCTGCAAGGACAAAAAGAGGAGCATACTGATGAAACAACTCCATCAGCAGCAGCCCAACGACAAAACGGTAAGTGGTTCTATTTGTAATGAGTCAAAGGGAACTTTATGCCCTAGCACAAATATGTCCAGTTGTAAAAAACGACGTTGGAAATTTTGATTAACGTATTTGCCTTTTCTAAAAAATAAAGTTTGTATGTAGCTGTTTTTGCCTCATCACTATTTATGACTGCAAATCAATTATTCGTGGCCATCTGCAGAACATCCAGGGGATGACAGGGACTCCAATGGTGGCGACCAGTCCAGAGAGGCACGACGGTGGTTTGCAGGCAAACCAAGTGGAGGTGCAGAGTTACCAACCGCCTTGGAAAGTCTTGAGTGACTTCGCACTGCAGAGTGACATCGACCAGCCTGCTTTCCAGCAACTGGTGAGTGCGCGAAACTGCGCATATTCATACAACAACCGCATACATACATCTACCACAAGCACTGCTACAACCACTAAATTTAACATAACAATGATCATTATAATAATAGCCTACACTTTGCACGTTCTAGGTGAATTTTTCTGAAGGAGGACCAGGCTCGAACTCCACAGGGAGCGAGGTCGCCTCGATGTCCTCGCAACTGCCAGATACACCAAACAGCATGGTAGCGAGTCCTATAGAGGCCTAAGCGAGTGGATTACTGTAGCCTACCTGAAGTATGGGAAAGGACGTGTCGGGGAACCAATCTCAGAGATGGGGTCGTGAAGTTTCTTCCATCCCTATTTAATTTAGGGCCACTCCTGAATAAAACCCATCCACCAACTGCACGAGGCCTCTTTAACGAAACAACCATTGGTTGTATTTATAAACTGTGATGACAATCATGGAATTTAAACACACTCAGATGTACCGAGCAAGTTCAACGAGTGTTGCGCAAAGACCATTTCATGAGTAGATTACCCTTGATGAGAAGTTGCAAACTTCAGCGAAAGTGGACCCAGCCGGCCCACATATTCACATAACGAACTTGAATTGATCATTGCAGTGCACCGCGGCTCGGCCGAGTGGACCTGGTCGGCTACACTTTTGCCAAAAAAAAACTACGCACCCCCCCCCTCCCCTCCCCCAACACACACACTTTTTATGACAAATCAATGGACCTTTGTGGATATAAGACGCAAGTGAACTTAGTCTACTATACACATTCATACATCAAACTACTATTGTGCGCAACGTGAGTAGCCTATTGTGAAACCATGACTGTTTATTCTGTCTCTATAAAATAGATCGAAATGGACTAGTTCACACATTGAAGGGGTGTATGGCAGCCGAGGTCTACTGCGATTACAGTTTTTATTGGTCTCTTTTAAGCCCAAGTACTACTAAAGCATTGCAACAAGGTATACCTCTATTTTACCACAAGCTGTGTGGGAATTTCATGTGTTCGTGTCCGTCCAAGAACTTTTTTTCTTTCCCAAAGATGTGTATAGATTTAAGTTAATATGATTGATTAGCTCTGAAGGTTTCTTGTTTTGTTAGTGTATTACACAACATTTTATTATTTATTGTCAAAAGACATGCCACTTTTGTGTACTTTTACTTGCTTAAGTAAAAAGGAAGAAAATAATATTATCGACTCCGAATGATCTACCATAATTTACGTGTCCTGTTGTTTGATCAAAGTATGATGTAAGAAAAGCGCCATATGTAGTTATCTTCAGGAATATTTGATCAATAAACATTTGACGTGTACTGGAAGTAAACGATCAGGCACGTGAAGCTTTCTTAAATGTGATTATCTTTGTACATGTAAATTACCTTTATTTTTGGCTATTAGAAAAGCTAGGGGGTGAGAGATGAGAAAACAGGGTTCACATTTGATCAAATAACATGGCTGACAGTTAACAGCACCTCAAGCAAAAATCAGACATTACTTTCATGTATCAAGAATGGCAACATTAACCTCAGCTGATGGTAGTAAGTCAGTAGGCTATGAGTGGAACAATTGGTGACTATGGCCTATGAGGGAATCACCATGTTATTAATATGCACACCACTTCCTTTAGCTCTCTAAATGAATAGCATTAAACTTCAAATTGGAAATAGTGAAAAGGTTTTCAAGAAAAATCATACTGCTGGTGCAATGACCTTGCCAATGCCAGCCGCTTCACATAACTCATGATGAATCTGGGTATAATTCCACTGATATTACGTTTCTATTATGGAAACAGTAGCTGCAAATTGGGATAATTTGGATGTTTCACATGCTGATCTATTTATTACTATAATTAAATTTACTACTAACAAAGTAAAAAAAAAAAACCTTAATGATGAAAAAAGATTGTCAAGAGAGGTGGGTTTACTACTGCACTGACTGTTTTTTATTATTATAATTTGTATTTTAAATGAAGTGTTAGTAATGGTAAATTGAATTTGCCTGACAACTGCACTTCAGCACAAAAAGTAAAGAACATGTTATGTCAACTTCACATTAGGAAATATGTAAGAACTCAATATACCAGCCATGAGATGACTGTACTTAGGTAAAACAGGTTTACACATTTGTGACTCAATATTAATCTCTCAATTCTCAAGTCCTATATAGTGCAAGTTATTTCTGGACATACAGCAAGTAAATTGTTTTTCTTTTTCTAATGGTTCCAGAGCATGATCAAATCTATGTATATATTTGATTTAGATTACTTCATATACAGTAGACCAAGAAATCATTTTGACATCTACTCCCTAAAATAAAACCAGAAAGATTTACTTTTCAAATTATCCATATATTGGAGGTATACTATACATTAATAGATTAATGAAAAGTTGTTTTTCCATGAAATTATATAAAATAATGAAAGCATATTCAAATGAAAGCACAAGACTAAGACGTATTGACAATAGCCTACATTTAATAAGCACATTTTAGGAAAAAATAGGCTTTGTGATGATTTACTTTCAGTTCTTTCATGTTACTGTTTGTTGTGATCCATAAGTACAGCCTAGCTTTTACAGCAAAACACCTATGACAGCCGGGTTCATTCAGCCGGAACTGTGCTTCATTGCACAACACACTGGGATTCACTGAGTCACATGTTGGTGAGTCTGAAGAGCTGTGATTTAACCATAGCCAATATTGAAGAACAGCACTTGCAAACTGGGAAAGCAAATAGTAGCAGTTTAGCAGCAAAAAAACACACATTTGTGATGCTATACTGTTTAGGATTGTTGTGCCACTCATTGAGTGATACTGAACCTCTGCGGAGTAAGGGTTCCCTGTTTAAAATATCAGCTCTATTCTCTAGTCCTCTACTGGTAGAAGAGCGTTGGGTAGCACAAAGGCTCCTGATAGAATAGTTCCCAAAGCTGATTGAGCCTCCCGGACTGCATTCAGTTTGCTGACTTACTGGAACAAAAGCAGTACTGTACCTGTCCTGGAGGAGGCTCCATGGAACAATCACAGTCTCCTGGATGAGACCCGATTGCATTGTGAGCCGAGCAAGCAATCCCTCCCCAAGGTCCATAGCCTGACCATAGAGTCACAACACCAGGGAGGCTGGTGAGCTCAACCCACAATTGTTCAGTGGTGGCAACCAATGACAGATGGTTTACAGAACTTTACTGTACATCTGTAATTTAATTTACAGAATATTACTGTATATAAAAAAAATGAGACGTGATAACTGCTATTACATTTTGCAACATCAAAACGATTTTATGTGTGAAATCTTGTGTTGTTCTCAGCTGTATGACAGCTAAGTGATAATGTCTTTTTACTTCTTGCTCAAGTGTTGACAAAAGAGGATGTACTTTAAAGCTTAAGTGTGCAATTTTTTTGCTGTGAAAATATTTTCTCCTATCCCTACTTATTATGCAGCGAAAGCACAACAGTATAAGTAAGCCATTTATAAATTGATGTCCTGGAAATTATAAACACTGGCACTATCAAAACATTGGTCTGTTTA
The DNA here is from genome assembly GCA_032164185.1 of Moxostoma hubbsi. NCBI lineage: Eukaryota > Metazoa > Chordata > Actinopteri > Cypriniformes > Catostomidae > Moxostoma > Moxostoma hubbsi. The sequence continues at coordinate 1,711,055 of JAVLUX010000218.1, forward strand.
AGCCTAAGCAATTGCAGCAATTCTCAACTCAACAAATGGCGCGAGTTTGGGGCTGGACTGCCAGTTTGGTTTACCAGTGGAAGATAGGGGTCTGTTTGTGAAACATGTTTGAAAACAATCATTATTTTTACGATTCCATTTGTGAAACTAGTGGCACATATAAATAATTCCATTCCACAATGAAAGAAGATAGTGATGCATATTTTTATATTCTTAACCTGGAACAACAGGTAGAAAGTCATATCGTATCGATTGATATAAAAAAAAAAATCCTCAAGACCTGTGCCATATGCTTGCATCTGACAGTAACCAAGTTTATGTTCCAGGGTTTGCAAGGACATGTGTGAGGAGAGCTGGCATTTTTAACACAGCCTCTTCCTGGGGCTTTCAGAGTCTGTCAGCAGATCTAGAGAGACGTGCTGGCTAAGTCTGAGCCTCTTTGGAATGTGTTGATGAAGAGGACACTCCAAGTGTTACTTGTCAGCATAGCACGTGTGAAAAAAGAATGCTAAGAGCCATGTCCTCCCATGAGCTGAGCCTTATGGATTCACAGGGAATCACACTCAGGGCTGAAAAGAGCACACTCCAACTTTTCAACCCCAGAAAAGCCTGGGTCTCTTCACAGCAGCCCCCTGGGCAGACTCTTCATTCTTTTATAGGGGCTGAAATTATCAAAACATCCTCATTGGGAGAATAATGTCATAAAGTGACATTAACATTCAGTATAACACAGAGGACTTGGGGTTACAAGCTTGGTTTACATTTTGTGAGAACTGAAATAGCCTTCAAGCCAAGTTTGGTACACTGGTCACGTGTGTTTTTGTTTTGTTTGTTTTTTGTGGTAAAAAAAACTAAACAATACAAAATACCAAAATATTACAGATGTAAACTGTAATACAACTGATTGAATATGCATTTTTGAGCATTCAATAGTTACAGTATACAGTATAATTTACTAAAATCTTACAAACTAACTAGATAGGTCAAGCTACAAAATGTTTACAAGATAAAAGGAAAGATAAAACCTTCAGAAAGATAGATATATGAATAGATTTTATATTGTAACCTAAAGCCATGATATGGCAGGCATTGTGCGTGTTTGTTTACATTTGAATTTTTTGATAGCTGGTATTTGAATTAACGAGCATTCCATTGGCCCGTTTGAAAATTCTGTCAGTGTAAATTTATTATATTTGATGGTCCGCTGTGTGAAAATAATTATTCTTATCAGTTAGAAAAGATAAATGCCCATAACTAGAGATGGGCATTTCCCTTTATTGTGTTAACACACAACCAAAGTCTTTCTAGCAAGTCACTTCACTGGCGGCAACTTTGGAATGCTTTTGGGAAGCTATTTCCAGTCATGAAAGTGCAGCTCATATCTACTTCAACGGGGGGAACACCGCAATCTCAAAAAAGCTTTGTCAAAATTACGATCATAGACAATATTTCAAATCTATAGTAAAATGTGACAACACTGGAATCATAAATTCTTCTAAATGCTTCTTTACCTCAGATTATTCAAAAAAAAAAAAAAAAAAAGCTGATTTGCTCGTTTACCTGTAAGGCTGGACTTACTTTCAACATCCATTGACTGCTGGGCATTCAAATTTATCCCAATCATTTTAATAGAATCTCTGCTAAATAGTCCCTGTACATAACAAAACAAGTAATCGATTACTTGAAATTTAGAATTTAAGTTCAACCTTCAACATTTGAAGCTGTTTTTCTTAAGAAAAATTAGCACTATGCATAAACAGATAAAAAAAAAAGAAATATTAATTTGCAGTCATAGAAACATTCTTTCTAAGTCTTCTGAAGTGATCAATTTAATCAATGACAAAATTTTAATTTTGGGTGAAGTATTCAGTGTAACAACAAGATTTAGACATGAGAGTTTCAATGTTGACCATGGCAGACAAAGTCACTAAGGAAAAAAAAATTGCAATAAAAATTGCAAAATATTTTTACAAGTCGAATATTTAAAGCTGGATATTTAATGCTTCAAAAGAAGCAAGTACTTGTCATTGTACCCACAATGTTCAAGCCATATCTGTGTTTAGGAATAGTTACAATTGATAATTGTGGTATTCGTTGAGGGATTTTTGGGAAAACCCTAAACAAAGTCTGTAAAATAACAGCATGGTGGCTTTGTCAAGTCAACATAATAATTTAGGAAAACCTTTAACAAGCAACTTGAGTGAACAGCAAAGACTCTGATTATTAGACAATGATTACATTTCTTTTTAAAAACATGGATCAATCCTGAGCAAAGAGGTTTTTACTTTCAGTCTAAACAGATAATATTGCACTATTGCAGTTCTCTGACCGTGTCAAATGTAAAGAAGTCAATTGTTTTTCTCTCACTGTACATATAAGTCTATTTTTTTTCCCTCATGGGATGTCAAATATTATTATGTAGGGTTATGATAAACACACTTTTTTAGGAAGTTGGCTTGCCACAATAATACTGGAAGCTCAACACAAACTACAGTGGACAAATAAATGTGACTTTGGATACAGGCAGCTACCAGCCATATCCTATTGTATGTTCTAGATAGAACAACGTATAGAAAATTAATCAGTTCTACAGGTATACTGAAATATTTTACCACGACTATTTCAATTGATATCAGAGTTGGGGGAGTGGAATGTCAGAGGAAGATAATGTGAACGCAATGTGGATCTATCACAAGTCAAGGGCACTTGATTAATCTACAAAGACAAACATGTACAAGTCATACAGAACTCTCAAATTAAGGAAGAACATCTGTTTGGTTAGCTATATACAAACGAAATATTATTTTTAGCCTTTGGTTCAAACATTTGAATAGGACCATTGCAATTGTCTTGCCTTAAATTGGGCTTTGGGTTAACAGTACAGAGAATAAAAGAAGTCATATAATAAACCAAGAGTTTTGAGATTTTTTTATTTTTTTTTTTTTACACAGGTAGGAGAAAAACAAGGTTACCTTATCACAAATTGAAAAGAACAATACCAAAACCTTTTTTGTGTGTTTAATAGCATATGGCAATTGTATTTATTTTAATTTGGGGAGACCAGAGCTAGTTGTCACTCTTTTTCCTCAAGTACATTTTTAACAAAGTCAGTTGCTGTAGGCACATATCTTAAGTCTTGGCTACAATACGCTGTTGAACATTTCATTCAACACAAGTTTACATTTTGTGACAACACGCCCCAATAGTGGGTACAGTTATTACACTGTGACAGTTTTCACAATGGAAAGTCACAATTAGCAAATTTACAACAGCAAAATAATTATGAAAAACACAAGGCAATAAATTAAACAGTAAAAAATGTAAAAAGGTAGAATACTAAAAATATAAAAACATTGTTTGGGATAACAAATACTGTAATTAATTAATTGTGACAACTTGACTTATATCGACTTCATACCCTTGCTCTTAGAACCCAGTTCAACATTTTGGTTCAAATCTACCTTCATAAAATAATTAACTCTTGCTGAATGTATCCCAGTGTGGCTTTATTGTGTAAACTATTTTACCCAACAGCTATAGCAAGAATATGATGCTATTTGAATTTTAGTTAGGAAGATAAAATTCACATACAATTATTCATATTTAAGAGGATTTTGAACTAACATACAAACAAAAAATTACAAAACCACTGCTAGATAAAACACTTTGTGTAATTGGACTTGTGACCCAAAATCTCATAGTTATGGATATATAGCCCTTGTGTCCATTTCCCCATGTGACAACTAGCCCTTGTATTCCCTATATGCTGTACACAGTAAAATAATTATACTACAAAAATGGATTGATCTGGACTGATGTAATTAATTTCATTAAGGAGAAAGTGACAAAAGTCTTGTTTCGATTATATGTAGCTTATGGTTGAGAGATAGAAATAAGTCTTTATTGATGAGGTTTGTTGAATATATTTTATGTTTTACTAAAATGAATTGTGCCTGAGAAGGACATTTAAAAAATAAAACATATAAAGAGCTAGTTTACTTAAAAAGTACTACAACATATCTGTATGTAACATTAATCTATTGATATAATAATAATAATAGGATCATGCATAATAATATGTACTGTATAATATAATATGTACAGTGTAATTAAAAATATATTTCATATGTAACCCTATCATTGCTTAATTCTGCTTTATGTTATCTCCAAATTAGTTTCTGTAGTGTAGAGTATCCAATATAAATCTCTTATATGAAATGTGATCACACTAAGTTACAACCTTATATAAATTCACCTGTAACTCTTGTCATGGCAACTCATGAGCTTATTGAGGTGAGTGACTGGTTAGCTTACGACATGTATTAAACAGCCCACAAGCCTCCCTATGATACCATCTTGGAAACTAAGGCAACGCAAATCCTTCCTGGGCACCAACTAAATCATCATAGCTGTAAAAAACACCTGTCTCCCCTCTACGTCAGCTATCGGACTAAATGACAAGTGTATATTTTGGGTGCTATCAGTGATTAGGTTAGAATCGCAAAATCATGTTATTACATACTAAAATGATTTACAGCAGAAGTGATTTTATTTTTCATGTAAGAAACAAATAAAAGCAATTTGCAAATATAAAAGGATACAGTAATAGCTGAACATTAAATCATGTCTGGTGTTCCTCTTGACTGAGAGAAACATATGTGTGTTTCTCATATGTGTTACTATATTATGATTTTTAAAGATAATATCAGTGCTTTAACTGAATTACAGTTTGTTGGAAAATGAAAAATGTTGGAATTTTTTTTTTTTTTTTTTTTACATCAAATCATCATTGAAATACCATTTGAAATATCAAAACATCACAGAAAATAATGTGAAACCACCACTTCAAAGCAAACAAAAGACTGTTAATAGAAACTCCTGACAGCATGATCACATGCTCGACGTGCGTCTGTCAATTTGATTTTAAACATGTTGGAGAACAAAACAGAATATATACTGTTCAATAAAATGTACAATAATTAATTAACTAAACATAGTTATAAATATATATATATATATATATATATATATATATATATATATATATATATAAAACTCAAATTTGTCATGACGAACAGGCGAAATTACCATTCCATTATAAATCTCACATCAGGAAGCAGTTTTGATGAGAAATCATGATAAGCAGCTCATGAGCAGTGGAAGGCCTGAACAGGTGGCAGGGCAAAGCCCTTCACATCCAGTGAAAGATCACCGATAAAGCCTACAATGACAAGAGTCACGTTGCTCCGGTGTCAGTCTCTTTAACAGGAGACAAAACACCATGCTTTCTTAGAAATCCAATGGGATGGCTTTTCAGAAAAAAAAAAGAAAATCACATGAGTAATTGGAGGCCTATAAGTCGACTATATAACATCTGTTTTAAAAGCAGTGGAAAGGCCCAATTCTACTTGGACCTGCTTGGCTGATATCCAAGAGAGATAGCACTTATACAAAATTTATAAAGAGTACACCTTAATCATTTGTTCATGGAAGCAGTCGACTGGGACAGCCATGCACTAATGCTTTGTGACTCAATAGTCTCCTTTTTTCCCTCACAGCCAATTTGAATCCGATTATTATGCTTATAAAGATCAGAAGGCCCCAAGAGGAGGGAAAGGTCTATGACTGACTCTCAATAGAAGAGAGGGGTCCTGGGCCTCACAGGTGAGGATGTCTGAAAACACACAATCAGTCTTATCTCTTCACGTACTCTCCCATGCCTTTTTTTTCTATCAATTTCGTCAATTGCTATCCTGTTTCACCTGCTTGAGAATAATTAGAATATGATTTACAACAAACATTGTCTTGTGAAGGTGCAGTCTGTGTGGCCGCATTGAGGGAACAGTTTTAAAACTGAAATAACAGTGTCATCTAACCTTACAGTCTTTCCAACGAGAGCATGATTTATATACAGACACAATGCATATTTAATGACTCACTTCTTTACAAAAGCAGCATTGTTGTCTTTCTTTTAATACAACCAATTAAAATGCTCAATCAATTTGTTGGCTATTGCTTTGCCTTGACGCATCATGTCTCCATTGGGAATCAATCAATCAATCAATCAATCAATCAATCAATCAATCAATCAATCAAACAATCAATCAATCAATCAATCAATCAATCAATCAATCAATCAATCAATCAATCAATCAATCAGTCAGTCAGTCAGTCAGTCAGTCAGTCAGTCAGTCAGTCAGTCTGTTGTCTGTCTGAAATATGAAATAACATTTTCAGAACTGTTTTTGTGATGTATGGTTCCCTTATATAAGAGAACGGGAGATAATACAACAATCCAATACTATGTCCAGTCCAGTTGGTGCAAGCTGTGCCAGGTTTTAGAAATATTAGGCTACTTCTTATATGCTTCGCAAACAAAAAAACTTGTGGAAAAAATACACCACACTGTCCAATATCTTTATGAGAATAAAAGAAATAGGAGTTTGAGAAGATCATGGGGTTCAGAACTTCAGATGTGAGATATTCTGAAGGGTTTTGACCTACGCCATTATATAACTTCAAGAGGAATATCTGCATGAGGCTGCCAAGGTTTTCAGCATGTGAGGTGTCTAACACACCAACATTATGTTGAAGATTGCACACAGAACAGTCAGACGTAGCGTGGTTGACTCAATCCTCCACTAAACTAATTTTGACTGTTTATATTGAATTTTATACCAAAAGGCAAAAATGCAGAGACTAATTGTTTTTTCAATAAAGGATTATTGTCCAAAGATACAGATAATGTGACTCAACAACAGAATACAACCCATCAGTTTCCTGGAGGATCTAATCGTCCCATCAATATTTCTATTTGGCAACATGAACAATGTACAGTTTACAAGAGGGGCAATTAGAGCTAAACAATACCAAAATATGTGTCCAAGAATGGAATGAATGGAAGAGAGCTAAAAGAACAGAAGAAACATCATAGTATTCCCACACAACCATCACAATCCAACTTGTTTAACACAAGCTCACAGTGGGGGTTAATTTATTTAGTAAACATAAACCAATTTAGAGCTACACATTCCATCTCTTAAAGGGACAGTTCACCCCAAAATAAAAATGATCTAATCATTTATTCACCCTCATGCCATCCCAGATGCAAATGACCTTCTTTCCTCTGCTGAACACAAACACAGATTTTTAGAAGAATATTTAAGCTCTGTAGGTGCATACAATGCAAGTGAATGGGTACCAAAATTTTGAAGCTCCAAAAAGCACATGAAGTCAGCATAAGATTAATCCATATTACTCCAGTGGTTAAATCTATATCTTCAGATGCCATATAATAAATGTGGGTGATAAACAGACCAATGTTGAAGTCCATTTTTACTTTACATTCTCCTCCCTGTCCAGTAGGTAGTGTCATGCATAAACAATTCAAATTGCCAAAAACAATACAAAAGAAGAAGAATGTGAAAATGGAGATTGATAGTAAAAAAGGACTTAAATATTGATCTGTTTCTCACCCACCACTATCATATTTTATCACATCTGAAGATATGGCTTTAACAACTGGAGTCATATGGATTACTTTTACACTGTCTTTATTTGCTTTTTGGAGCTTTAAAATTATGGATCCCATTCACTTGCATTGTATGGACCAACAGAGCTGAGATATTCTTCGTGTTCAGCAGAAGAAATAAAGTAATTTACATATGTGATGGCACGAGGGTGAGTAAATGACAAGAGAATTTTCATTTTTGGGTGAACTATCCCTTTAAATCATGCTACCAAACAGAGATACCACAACCAATTAAGGCACTAATGGGATAAACTGCTTCCTCTTTGATGTGATTATGTGCTGTCTAATATTGACGGGGGAATCTGCAGGACGGCCGATTCAAAGTCCCGTGTGGGAAAGCAGGCATTTCATGGTGTCCTAGTATTTAACCTGTTCACCAATAAGCTGCTTTGCCTTGACTCCATCACACTGGCACTTTTACAAGTGCACATGAAAGAGATTAACGACTATGCGGATGGGCATCTTGAATGCAAATGATTCACCTGCACATTCCCTGTGTGACGTGTTGCCATGCTGCAAATTATGGCATGTTATTTATTTGCTTTGCAGACGCCCACACAAAGGGCAACTTAACATCACAAACAGCTTTACATATGGACCATTTAGACCGAACCATAAGACACCTCCTTTGAACCTACACCCCTTCAGATGCACATTGCCTCTGAATCATTGCACTGTTGCACTCCAGAATCCCTACTTGGGGAATTTAGTTCCTTGATAGAGCACTAAAAAAGATTAAGCCCACATTTTGTGAGGCTAGTTCCAAGGGAGTAGTATATTTCAGCAATCTGACCAAGAATGTGTCATTAAAGGGATTGCAAAATGAAGGTATTTGGGCTCACTGAAGGACCTGATCAAATGACGGTGACAAATATTGTGCTCTTCTTGTCAATGATTCACCTGTTTAGAGTGCAAGATCTACATGTAAATAGTCCTGCTTATTCAAATAATACAAAAAAATACAAAAACAATGTGCCATGCCAGCTCGCCCACGCAGTCATCTTTGATTTGTGCATGACTATCATGGCTGCACTCAAACAACACAATATAAAAACACACTTGGCCTTGATGCTCTCATGCTTGTATAAATCTAGAGAGCAGTGTCCTTTGCCATCTGTGATCAGCGAGTTTTTGGTCAGAGTTGCCGTCAAAACACTCTGCAGACATGCAAAAACCAAAAACAAGCTTAACTGAAAAGCACTGAATAGGCACCTCAGCGATTATGCATATTACCCAGAGACACTGATTCCTGTCCTCTTCAGTTTATGTGATGGTTAGAGGACAGTGGGCTCTGTGATGAGCATGGCTAAACAGAGTATCAGTCATCATATTTGTTGAGCAGTATATGTTGAGAAAAATCCATAAATAACATCTGAATTTGAATAAACCAAACAAGTCTACACTGGATGAACATACTGCACATACAGGCTAATCAACAGGCATGTCATTCAGCAGTCACTACGTGCTTAAAAATTATTTTAGGATCATTGATTTGGCTTTGTGTTTCTAAATCAATATAATCATCAAAGTGAATTATTGTTCCTCTAGTATTGCCAATACTATATTGCCAATAAAGTAATACAATGTTGCATACTTGAAACAAACAACTTACAATAATGTAGTAGATGCTTATCTTGCCATGCTAAACATGCAAGATAAACATACAAACAAAATATCAAGCAACAAATAGATAATGATGATGATTTTACAATTTGAACTAATTAACTACATTCTGTATTTGGATCAGGAATTTAACAGTATTCTCTCAATATCACTTTAATCTACCATATCAGAAACAGAAACCTCATGCATCAATGTGATCAAATAAAAACCTGCCAACATAGCCTAAACATCCAGACTATTTTCTGTTTTCATTCAGTCCAATGAAAATTAATACATCAATCAGTCTGATATATTTTATTTTTTGTGTATGAACAAAATATTCATCTTTAGCTTCCTCAGGCAAGAAAAATTATAGATTTTTCTGTTTTTAGTTTTTCCTTTTCCATATCTTTGGTTGCTCACGCAGCAAAATGGAAGGTGCTTGTTTGTCAAAGGGGCTGAGAGCCTTGTCCATTTTGACATTCACATTCTAGCAGTAATGATCCTAAAAGCTGCAATTAAGCTGACTGTCACATCCCGGGGAGCACGCGGGCAGCAGCACAAGGCCTTTCCGTTGAGAGCTGCACCCATTGCGCTTGCCCAGGATTATTCCCACAACATATTATTTTTCCACCCCCACCTCTTTTTCCTTCTCCTTTTTCCTGTTCTTTTATTACAGCTTTCATTAAAATTTTTGTAGTGTCCATGTACTTACCTATATATTATTTGTATTTTTTACATTCATGTATATGTGATCTTTACTTCATATTAATTATTTAATTATTAATGATTACATTAAAAAATTATTAATTATTTGTATCTGCAACAATTTAAAACCAACCCAAAAATATTTTACATCATCATCTATTTTGTGTGAAACAAAATGTGTGCCTATGAAACAACATGAGCTTGTTATTCTACATTATTAACATCAACCTCCAATATAAAATCCCAATAGTGATCTGATCATTTTCTGTTGATTCCTAAAGGAGAAGAACAACAGAAATCCAGTGATTGCAAGCAGCTAGAGTGCCATGACTTATTATTCCTCTTTTTGCGTTTGATGCATGGACCCTCTCCTTTGGGAGATGAAAAGAAAACTCTCTGCTATAACATCATGAAAAGAATATGGACAACACCAGGTGGGCAAATCTATCAAGGCCCTGGCAAAGGCACATGCAAGGGTACACACATAAAGGGGCAAAATCATTTTAATTAGCTGAGTGAATGTGATTTGCTGAATGCGGGGAACTAGGCTCTGCACACATTAAAATTGGTCTAATGTTCTGCAAAAAAAGTCCCATCTGAGTGGACCTGGCCACAGTCAATCAAGTTAAAAGCTACGGGTGCTTAATTTGATTTACCAATATAAAATGCAAATGAGGTGATTAAGTGGAGAGGGGAGGCAGAGTAGGAGCCTCTTTTAAACCATCAAGTTAAATTTGAACAGACATCGGACTGGCAGCAGCAAGAATGTTTTAGCATATTCGTTTGATTAGAGGCACAACAATTTAATTAGTGTGGCTAATTGCTTGACAAATTGCACCACACAACCAAAAAGGCAAAAAAAAATTAAACAGTGTAACCCTCCCCCTTTCTGAACATACACTTTCTGAAAAGCATAATTAAATAAATGGAATATGGTACAACAGAACCTTACAATAGCAAATGAGATAATGCCTGTAATTAGGCAGGACACAAGTCTATGTCCATATGCTACATTTCTCTTCAGCTACTCAGAATTCCTCTCGTAGGGCAAATCGATTAAGTCTCCTTAAATAGGTGAAGCTCTCATGGGATGCTGGAGAGCTGCTGGTCCCAACTGTAGGACTAGAGCACTAATCGGAGTATGATGCACATAGTCAATACAAGCTTTGTGCTTCAACAACAATTCTGTTTTTGTGTGTGAAAACAATATGTTTATGAGTGTACATGTGTGGTTGCATTGGTTTAATGTCCCTTGTCGTTACAAAATATAATTTTTGGGGGAATGTTACAGAAATTTTGGTCACAAATTCTGAGCCAAAACAGAAATGTCAAGCGCAAGCACATACACATATTTCTGTACAAAACATAGTACTGTAAAAACAACCCACTAACTGTAATTTTCCTTATTCGGAAACATAATAATAGTGATTTTTCTCCATACTTTTTCATTCCCATGTACTATATGTTCTATACATTATATCAGCCTCAGATGGCTTGCCCACAGATTTTATTTGTCACAGTCAACTGTTTGATGCATATTGCACACAAAACTGCCAAGCGCTATCTGAAAATATGTTTGACTGGCTTCTACGCAATTTCATTGTTTTTTTTATTTATTTTTTATTTAACCTTTATTTAACCAGGTTTGTCTCATTGAGATATAAAATATTTTTTTCAAGAGAGACCTGGCCAAAATAGCAGAACAAATTAAATCACACAATCACAAAACAAACACAAAAGAAGCAAAGACAACTCAAGTGCATTTCAATTAAATAAAAAGTGCCATTAATTAAAACATTTGCACGTGTGGATGGACTCATGTTCTATAGTTTTAACATAACCTTTAAAATCATTTAAAGAAATTAGACACTGTAGTTTAAGTGTTTTCTGTAGGTCATTCCAAGTAGAAGGTGCAACAAACATGAAAGCCTTTTTGAACAACTCTGTCTGGGCTTGAGGTACATTCAATGAAATAGTTTTCTGGGACCGTAACACATAAGTACTCTGTGTAAAAGAAAGAAATTCAGATATGTAACATGGAAGCCTGCCTATAATGCCCTTGTATATAAAAATATAAAGGTGAGTAAGCCGGCGATTTGATAGAGAAGACAAATTTACTGTGGAGTAAAGTGTACAGTGATGAGTGAGGGGTCTGCAATTTGAAATAAATCTTAAAGCTCCATGAAACACAGCATCCAACCTCTGAAGACACTTAGATGGGGCATTCATATACAACAGATCACCTAATCAATAATGGAGAGAAATGTGACATATCCTTTTTCAGGCAGAAAAAGTAAAACAAGATTTGTTCCTAAAGAAAAATCCTAGCTTTAATTTCAACTTTTTTACTAGATTCTCTATATGAAGCTTTAAAGAAAGGTGATCATCAATTAAAAATCCTAAATATTTATAAGATGAAACTACCTCAATTGTTTTACCCTGATCAGTAACAATATTTAGGTCTAACTCATTTTTCCTTGAGTTTGAAAAAAACATTACTTTGATCTTCTGTGCATTAAGCACAAGCTTTATGCAGAGAATACCAAAGTAATGTTTTTTTTCATGCAGTCAGGGCACTTCATTACACCTTGAATCAAAGTTGTTTTTACAAGGAACCAGATTAATATAATATGCGCTTTTGAGGAAGAAAGAGGCTGAGTTCGGAATGGTATTCTACAACACTGCTCATAATTCTGCCATATATACTCTACTTTGTATTCTGAGCTGTGTCTATGAAATAATCTGTGCTAATTATTTTAGGATGGGCATACATTCTCATCACATATTCAACACATATTTCCACCAATTTCTGGTGTATTTTCAGCACAACCAATTGCAGACCGACAGTGTTGAAATGTATTCATGTTAATTTTTCCACTCTTTTCCATTATTGAGGAATTAACTATTTCAGATAGACCACTCCTAAATGTACATAAAAACCATGCTGTGGTTGGTCACTTTACCAGTCAAGCAGACCCTTCTGCAATGTGGACCAGACTTTAAAGATTGAAGACACAAGTCTGATGATGCGAGACTATGTTTTATGCAGTATTTTTCTTCTTTTTTTTCTTCTTTTTCTTTTAAACAATGAAAACAACAGATGACACTACAATTAATAGTCTAGTGTTTATTTTTATTTCCTCAAAGGGTTAGTTCCAACCAATATTAATATTCTTACTTTATTGTTTTATAATAATAATAATAATAATAATATTTTCCAAATAGTCTACTACCCCAATTCCAAAAAAGTTGGGACAATATGAAAAATGCAAATAAATAAATAAATAAATGAGGGATTTGTAAATTGTATTCACCCTTTGCTATATTGAAAGCACTACAGCTACACATTATGCGTTGTTTTACCTTTACCTTCAAATCAGATGATTGCTACACACTCCAAAAAAGTTGGGACAGTCGAGTGTTTACCACTGTGAAACATCACTATTTCTTCTAATAACACTTATTAAGCATTTGGGCACTAAAAAGTGGAATTTTTCCCTATTCATCCATAATTCAAGTCTTCAGCTGCACAACTGTATGGGGTCTTCGTTGCCTTATGGTGTGCTTCATAATGCACCACATATTTGGAGACTACTTTGGAGGTCATTACTGCATTCAGGCCAATCTAGCACCTGCACTCTCTGCTCACACAGCCATGCACTTGAAATCTGGGCAGTATGAGGTTTGAAGTTGTCCTGTTGTAAAATGCAGGGATGTCCCTGGAAAATGTGGTGCTAGATGGCAGTATATGTTGTTCCAAAAGTTGTACATATCTGTCTGCATTCATGGTGTTCTCACAGATGTGCGAGTTACCCATGCCCCTTTCATCTTTGTTTGCTCTTTGTTCACATTTATTTTTCAAAAACTTTTTGAAATGTGGACTCATCGAAAATAACGGTTCCACTGTTCTACTTTCCACAAAAAATGAGACAGAGCCCAGAGATGTCAGCAGCGCTTCTGGACAGTGTTGATGTATGGCTTCTGCTTTGAATAGTAAAGTCTTATCTTGCACTTGTGGATGCAGTGGTGAGTGGTGTTGACTAACAAATGTTTACTAAAGTTATCCCAAGCCCATGTTCGTGATAGCCATTACAGATGAATGCCATTTTTGAAGACAGTGACACCTGATGGATCAGAGATCATGTGCATTCAGAAGTGGTTTTCGTCTTGACATTTATACACCGAGATTTGACCAGATTCCTTGAATCATTTAACTATATTGTGCACTGTAGAGGGTGAGGTCCAAAATCCCTCCAATTTGTCTTTGGGGAACATTGTTCTCTTTATTTGCTGAAGTATCTGTTGGCAAATTGACACATCTTGAAGTATCCTTGCTCCCAAAGGACTAGGCTCAAAAACTCATTCTAGTGTTTGAAAAAAAAAAAGGTTGTGGTGTTCCATTGCATAAGCACTGAGCAAAATGGTTTCTATATGCTTAATTGTATTTTGGACTGCACCCTAAGATAGCCCTACAGGACCAACACAAGTTACACTGTAATGTGCATATTTTTCAAAAACAGTCAACCTAAGATACTGTATGGCCCTGTCCCAATATCCATACTTGGCCACTTGAGGGTGCGTGCACACCACAGAAGGTAAGTGTTCAAGACTGTCCCATGTCTAAAACATGCCAAAACATTCACTCGACGTTGTGTCGAATGAAGTGACACTTGGGGACTTTCTTGAAGACCTCTGAACTGGAGAAAAGGCCAATGAGTAATTGGCAAACATAATTTGCATGTCCCTCCCCCAGACATACGGGTATAAAAGGAGGGAATCGTGCATCTGCTCATTCAGATTTCTTCTTCGGAGCTGAGCGGTTGTGTGATCAGCGAGCTGAGATCACTTCTGTTCCACTCACTTCTGCAGAGCGTTGCTGTTGGATCTACAGCGCGTATCAGCTGCTTTCTTCTTCTCTGAACGCCAGTGCATCTTTGCCCCTGGGTGCTTCGACAGTGCTTCTGAAAAGAGAAAATTTTTTCTAAAAGAGTTTATTTCTCTAAAAGAGCACACACAGCAGGCGTTGAACGTCCTTTTAAGGACGCGTCTTTTTAAAGATTCCTTCCCGCCCCTGTGTAGTTCCTGGATGCGGTCGATATCTCTCCGCTCCTGACGGTCACGTCCTCTTGTGTCTGGGCCGTGATCAAACTGAGGCGCCATTTATAGATGGTTCTTGTTCTCATTGCGAGTACTTAACTATGGCAACGTTGTGGTCAAGGCTTTCCTTCCTAAAAAGGAACGCCACTCCAGCCGCCCCCCCGGCACACTCGTTGAATTCCGTCCAGGCTCGAGGTGAGAGCGCCTCGCCTCAAGGCCAATCTGACTACTCCCTCGGACCCTGCTGAGCTGAATGATGAATTAGCCACTGCATCGGAGAGAGTCCTGGCATCTGACGTGGAAGACTCGTCTGGGCTGCCACCTTAGGCTGATGGTCAGAGCGTGGGGTTGGAATGGAACCCTCTGTCCTCCATGCAGCCCTCGCGTCTAGACGATTGGTTCCTCCGGTCAGGGCGATATATCGGCTCACCACGATACAGTGGATGGTAAGTGGCTGAACCCTCCTAGGCCATGCCTGTTCCCCTCATGGAATCTCTCCATGGTCCTTTCAGGCTTTAGATGTTCTGAACAGCTCTTTGTCTGCTTTGGTGTATAGCAGAAAGGGAACACTGTCTCCAAACAGAGGCTAGCCCACTGGGTTGTCGACGCCATCGCTTTGGTCTATCAAACCCAGGCCATGCCCACCCCCTTGCGGGTTCAAGCAGACTCGACAAGAAGTGTGGCATCCTCATGGGCACTGGCCAATGGCACCTCCCTAGCAGACATCTGCAGAGCGGCTTGTTGGGCAACACCCAATACCTTTACGAGATTTTACAATCTCAGGGTTGAGTCGTCCTCGTCCCGTGTTCTCTCAGGTCCAAGCACGTAGAACTCGGGAATACGGAATGTCTGACCATGTTCTGCTTCATGGATTAATCCCCCTGTGTGTTTTTTCCACGGTACGGTAGGTCCCCCTACCGACGGACCTGCGTCTCCCTTGGGCAGTCCCATCTGCCCCCCAGTTGCTGTGGTAGGATCTAACACAGCGCCACTTCCTGAAAACCTATGTGACGTATTCACCACACTTAACCTCCCACCAGCTTGGGCAGGATGTTGTCTCCATGGGGTCTTTTCACCCTGAAAGAATAGTAGTTGGAAAAGAATGCCTTCCCCGATGCGTGTTATAGTGTTAAATGGCCCCAGCCGCTTTAACTCTATGCAAGAAACAACAGCAGCTGGCGCGGCCTGCTCCCATGCTTGGCACGGTGCTTAACCCCCCCCCCCCCCCCCCTTCCCCTCGTCGTGTCGAAGAAGCGACACTAGGGGTCTCTCTTGAGCGCCGAAAGATACCTCTGATCTATGAAAAAAGGCCAATGAGAGTTGGCGAACAGTATTTGCATACCCCGCCTCCGGATACGGATATAAAGGCGAGGGAAATACGCTCGTTCATTCAGTAATTTTCTTCGGAGCCGATGGTCGTGTGTATGCTGTCAGTTGCGAGTAACACAACTGATCATGCTTCTGATCCTCTGACGCTCTGCTTTGCTGTTGGATTTACGGTGCACTACAGCGGCTTTTCTCTTCACTGCCGGCGTGCAGTTTGCTCCTGGGCGCTTCGACAGCGCAGAGTTAAAAGAGTTGAAAGAGTGATTCTCTCCGTAAAAGAGTTTATTTCTCTGAAAGAGCGTTACACAGCGGCGTTGAACGTCCTTTTCAGGACGCGTCTTTATAAAGATGTAATTTCCGCCCCTGTGTAGTTTCTGGATGCGGTGATTTCTCCCCACCTCTCTCGGTCATAAAACACTGTCTTGCATGCCTGGGCTGCGATCACACGCAGGCAGCGTTTTTATGAATGGCTCATGTTCTCAGTGCGAGAACATAGCCATGGCAACATTGCGGTCGTGTGGCTTTCTTTTGTAATGAGAGAAAGCCGTTTCAGCCGCCCCCCGCGCCTCGCCTCCTTCCTACGGGATTGACGCAGGCGCCGTGGGCGATGAACACGATTTGGGGACAATGACGGGCTCTGTTCGCCGGGTAAACCCCCTCGAACCTCCTGCCTGCCCGGCATGCTTGTTTGCTTCCGTCTGAGCTCGGGATGAGCATTCTCTCCAATGGTTCATCTTCTCAGTGTGAGAACATGGCCGTTATAGCATTGCGGTCGCACGGCTTTCTTTTGTAATGAGAGAAAGCCACTTCAGCCGCCCCCCGCGCTCCGCCTTCTTCCTACGGGATCGGCGCAGGCGCCGCGGGCGATGAAGGCGATTTGGGGAATATGACGGGCTCTGTTCGCCGGGTAAATCCCCTCGAACTGCCCGCCTCCCCGGCACGCTTGCTTGCCTCAGAATTGGATGACATCACCGCTGCATCGGAGAGCGTTACAGCGGCATCGGATGCTGATCGCTCGCCTGGGCCGCCACCTTCGGGTCTGCCGCCCAGCCCGAGCCTGACGCACGGAGATCTGCTATGCTTTCCCGGGCTACTTGATCATTCCCGCGGGCAGGTGCGCCGCTCACAGCCACGCCCCCCCCGTTCCATTCTTCCCGGACGTGCACGACGAGTTGAGCAAAGCCAAGGCTTCTTTGCTCCTCCGCTCTCACTACCCTCGCGGTGGAACGGTCCCAGACCGCTTCCACTCTGCACGCCACGGCCCTTCCTGCAACCAACGCCAGGCCAAGGCACTTCAAAACTTGCACCTTGGGTAGTCCTGTTCTTGATGTGCTGCAGGAACTGCGCTGGATGACCAACCCCGGGCCACGGAGGTCAGAAGCGCCGGCACTCGAACAGGCGATGGCCACCCCTTGTGGTCCAGAAACGCACCTGTGGACTGGACCTGGTCGAAATGCGGGAGGCAGACAAGGCACACCTTCTCCCACACCCCCGTCTCCCAGCTCCGTCCATTCGGCGCCACCGTTGACAACTCTGCCCAGCAGTCCTCAGCGGTGAGGCAGACGGAGGCCACTGCACATCCTGCCCCGCCGCAAGCCTGCCGCCATGGGCCATGCCCGTCTGCTCGCCGACGGGCGTCCTCCTGTGGCTATGAAACACCCTGCTCCGCCTCAACCCGGGCCCAGCTCTCAGCCCCAGCGTCGAGCACTCCGCAGGAAGCGGATGCCCCCGTCTCACGGACCCCCTCGAGGACCCGGAAGGCTCCCAGGCTGTCCGTAGACGTTCGACCCAGGGACCAAGATGTTAGCTCCGGAGGCTGGTAAGACCGCTCCGTCCCCGGTGGAGGGCCGGGAGGAGAATTTTTTTCTTGTCGAATTAATTTTCACATTCTCATATTCTCTGTAATGAGCTATTTCCTTTTGTCTCTGGGTCACCTGGCCCGCAAATGCCGTTCTCACGGCACTTTGCCCCCAGATATCAACAGTCCTGGCCCCCTGGACACGGACCACCCGTCTTCAGCCCCACGACTGTTCCCCGGCCGGCCGGTTCTGACGAGTCCAGAGGATGCCTACCCAGGACCTCCTCCTCAGTCGCTAACCCGCCCCCTGCCGGGTGTGCGGAGCAAGGTAAGTGCTTGAGTCTCTTCTCAGCACCTCAGCCGCGGGTCGCCCTGTCGCCGCCCAACGCTGCCCTACCTGCTCCGCCCCGCTGCGAAGCCCCGCCGGGTACGTCAAAATTAATCGTCCCTTTGGTGCTCCTAGCGCAGAGGTTGGACGCGTGGCTTTCACTTCCCAACCCATCTCGCTGGCTGGCCCGGACCATCCGACTCGGTTACGCAATTCAGTTTGCCAGGCCCCCGCCCCCCTTCATGGGCGTCCGCTTTTCCGCAGTACACGGCGAACACGCCCACTCCTTGCGCGCGGAAATTGCGACTCTTCTGGCCAAAGACGCAATAGAGCCTGTCCCTCCAACCGAGATGAAGAAGGGTTTCTACAGCCCTTACTTCATCGTACCCAAGAAAAGCGGCGGCTTACGACCAATCTTGGACCTGCGAGTTCTCAACCGAGCGTTGCACAAACTGCCGTTCAAAATGCTCACGCTTAACCTGCGTCCAGCATCTAGATTGGTTCGCAGCGGTAGACCTGAAGGATGTGTACTTCCACGTCTCCATCCTGCCCCGAAACCGCCCCTACCTGCGGTTTGCGTTCGGGGACCAGGTGTATCAGTACAAAGTCCTCCCCTTCGGCCTGTATCTGTCCCCTTGCGTCTTCACGAAAGTCGCAGAGGCAGCTCTTGCCCCGCTCCGAGAAGCCGGCATCCGCATACTCAACTACCTTGACGACTGGCTCATCCTGGCCCACTCGCGAGAGTTACTATGCGCCCACAGAGACCGGGTGCTCAGGCACCTCAGCCGTCTGGGGCTTCAGGTCAACTGGGAAAAGAGCCAGCTCACTCCAGTTCAGAGCATCTCTTTTCTCGGGATGGAGTTAGACTCGGTCTCAATGTCGGCACATCTCATTGGGCACCAACGAGCGTGCCCAGTCAGTGTTGAACTGCCTCGCCGCCTTCAGGCCAGGCACAGCGGTCCCCTTAAAACTTTTCCAGAGGCTCCTGGGGCATATGGCGTCCTCTGCGGCGGTCGCGCCGCTGGGGTTGATGCATATGAGACCGCTCCAACACTGGCTCCAGACCCGAGTCCCGAGACGAGCATGGCGCCACGGCACGCACCGGGTAACAATCACCCCCGCCTGCCATCAGACATTCAACCCCTGGACAGACCCCTGTTTCTTACGGGCTGGAGTGCCCCTACAGCAGGTGTCCAGACGCGTCCTGGTCACGACCGACGCCTCCAGATTGGGTTGGAGCGCCGTTTGCAACAGGCACGCAGCCTCAGGCCATTGGAAAGGGGCCCAGCTGCGTTGGCACATCAACTGCCTCGAGTTGTTGACCGTCCTTTTGGCCCTGCGGAAGTTTCTCCCGTTAATTCGGGACGAACATATCCTAGTCAGGTCGGACAGCACCACTGCGGTCGCGTACATAAATCGCCAAGGTGGAGCCAGCACCGACTCAATTCGCTGCGTGCCACTCACATCCCCGGCAACCTCAATGTGATAGCGGACGCGCTGTCATGACAACGCTTGCCTGGCAGAGAGTGGAGGCTTCACCCCCACTCGGTTCAGCTGATTTGGGAACGGTTCGGCAAGGCCCAGGTAGACCCCTCTGCCTCCCGAGAGACCTCCCACTGCCCGCTCTGGTACGCCCGTTCAGAGGCTCCCCTCGGGGCAGATGCACTGGCACACAGCTGGCCGGCTGGGCTGCGCAAGTACGCATTCCCCCAGTGAGCCTTCTTGCACAGGTGCTGTGCAAGGTCAGGGAGGACGAGGAGCAAGACACTCTCGTGGCTCCTTACTGGCCCACTCGGGCCTGGTTCTTGGACCTTGTACTCCTCGCGACAGCCCCTCCCTGGTGAATTCCCCTGAGGAAGGACCTTCTTTCTCAGGGATGGGGCACGCTCTGGCATCCGCACCCAGACCTTTGGAACCTCCACGTCTGGCCCCTGAACAGGATGCGGAAGATCTAGCTGGTCTACCACCCACGGTCGTAGCCATGTTCAACCAAGCCAGAGCCCCTTCTACCAGGCAACTCTACGCCCTGAAATGGCGTCTGTTCGCGAATTGGTGTTCTTCCCGGGCAGAAGACCCACAGAGGTGCGCAGTTAGGTCTGTGCTCCTGTTCCTACAGGAGAGGTTGGGGGGGAGGCTGTCCCCATCCACCTTGAAGGTGTATGTTGCCACTATCGCAGCTCACCATGACCCAGTAGACAGCAAGTCTCTGGGTAAGCACGACTTAATCGTCAGGTTCCCAAGAGGTGCCCGGAGGTTAAACCCCTCCCGGCCAAACCTGTTCCCCTCCTGGGATCTCTCGGTGGTCCTCGCCGGTCTTCAGAGATCCCCCCCTGAGTCGCTAGAATCAGTTGGCTCAGGGCCCTCTCCTGAAAAGACGGCCCTGCTGATCGCGCTCACTTCCATCAAGAGGGTCGGGGACCTGCAAGCGTTCCCTACTAACGACACTTGCCTGGAGCTCGGTCTGGCAGATACTCATGTGAGCCTAAGACCTCGACTGGGCTATGTGCCCATGGTTCCTACCACGCCCTCTGGAGATCAGGTAGTGAACCTACAAGCGCTGCCCCGGGAGGAGGCAGACCCAGGCCTCTCACTGTCGTGTCCAGTACGTGCCTTGCGTGCCTACCTGGAATGCACCCAGAGCTTCAGGCGCTCTGAGCAGCTCTTTGTCTGCTTTGGAGGACAGCAGAAAGGGAACGCTGTCTCCAAACAGAGGTGTCTCACTGGGTGGTGGATGCCATTCAGTTGGCCTATCACACCCAGGCCATGCCCCCCCCCCCCTTACGGGTTCGAGCCCACTCCACTAGGAGCGTGGCATCCTCATGGGCACTGGCGAGGGGCACCTCCCTAGCAGACATTTGCAGAGCTGCGGGCTGGGCAGCACCTAACACCCTTACGATCTCAGGGTTGAGTCAGTCTCGTCCCGTGTTCTCTCAGGTCCGAGCCCGTAGAACTCGGTACACATCGACGATCTGACCGGGTGAACCGCTTGTTCCAGCGCCGTTTCCGTCTGCCAAGGCAAAACAGTGCGCTTTTGTCCCAGAGGACCTAGGTCCCTGGTTGATTCCTCCCTAGCCTTTCGGGCCCGCAGCAGTTCAGCGGAGGAACGTGCTGGTCCAGTCCACTACGGGTACCTCCGGCTACCCCTACTGGAATAGGTGCTCCACAGATCAGGCCTCCTACGGGACTCCTCCTGTGTGTATTTCCGCGGTATGGTCACCTTACGAGCTGACCCGCGTCTCCCTTAGGCAGTCCTTCGCTGCCCTCCGGTCGCCATGTTGTAGCAACTCCCCCCTCCTCGAGGTTGGATCTACCACCGCGCCATTTCCTCCCACATGCCCAAAGTGGCCATGTGATGTATTTTGCCACCTTTACCTCCCCTGCTGGGCGGGTGTGGCCTCCGCAGGGTCTTTTCCCCCTGAAAGAATAGGAATAAGACCCCCTTCCCTCGATGTGGTAAGGGCCCCGGCTGCTCTTGCTCTATGCCGAGAAAACATAGAGAGAAAAGAGGCCCAGCCAGGCTTGGCCCGTTCCCTAGTTGGGAGCGTCACCTTGTTCCCCCCTGGGTAACCAAAAGGATGCTGACGCTTTTTCGGGGCATTGGGGAAGAGTACGTGCAGCCTGAACACAGTTGGTCGCTTGTGCACGTACAAATACCTGCCCGCTTCTGTGTCAGCAGTACACGTACACGGCTCAGCGCATGGCGAGTTTTGAAGTGGACCCCTAGTGTCGCTTCTTCGACACGACGTCGAAGTGAGCGACAGACGGGGAACGTCTCAGTTACGTATGTAACCTCCGTTCCCTGATGGAGGGAACGAGACGTCGTGTCTTCCCGGCCACGTCACTAAGCCGAGCCGCTGAGATGCCCGGAACACTCCCGGCTCCTCAGAAAAATCCTGAATGAACGAGCGTATTTCCCTCGCCTTTATATCCGTATCCGGAGGCGGGGTATGCAAATACTGTTCGCCAACTCTCATTGGCCTTTTTTCATAGATCAGAGGTATCTTTCGGCGCTCAAGAGAGACCCCTAGTGTCGCTTCTTCGACACGACGTCTCGTTCCCTCCATCAGGGAACGGAGGTTACATACGTAACCGAGACGTTTTGTGCAGTGTATTGAGAAAAAAAGTAGAATAAATTGCTTATTTCATATTTTACGGCAGTTATGGACAATGCAATTTTACAGTAATTTTTTTTTTTCATTTGCAAAGTATTGAAAATCAAAATTAGTAAAAATAACTACATTTTATAATTATTTTAACACAATAAAAACATTATAAAAAATGTTACATATTGTCTACAGCACAATACAATTCCAAAAACCAGTAGTGTATTAATTAATAAAAAGTTGGGTAAAATGTTCAGTTATTTATTATTTTAATAGGCTATAACAGTCACTGCTACCAAAAACAATCAGTCTTCTCTTCAGCGTAGTGAAAAGACAAAAACAGCTGTTGCAACCAGCACCAACATCTTTAAGTCTACGAGTGTCCCGACGTGCAATCAAAATCATCCAACACACTCACAATCTTCATGTCTACTTGCACACTAGAGGCCAAATACGTAAGACAAGTGTGTAAGTAAAGTGTGTAACCAAAACCGCAAGTGGGGGTACTGGGACAGGGCCTATCTCACCCGTGTTTAGGGCACTGAAACAAAATTCTACATCACAGTCTTGAACGTGACCACACAGCTGCAAACCTTTTCACACCAGGGATTCTTGAAGATGTTTGAGACAAAAAGTTTGACCACTGGCAAACAGGTAAGAGTACAATTTTTTTTTTTATGATATAACTATTTGTTTTTATGGTTCATAGAAATTTGATTGGAGTTTGCTTAAGAGTGAGCTTTTAAACATCATTGCATCCTTAAACTGTCCACGGATCTTATTAACTTGGAAGATGATATAGGCCTGCTAGATCCTGTCATTGATCTAAGTTTAGTAGTACAGTTATAACTGTCCTTAAAATAATGACTTTCACACTTTTATGGGTTACAGGTATCTATTAAGGACAACAGTCTACCTAAAACAAAGCTAAAATTAAACATTGCTAAGCTATCAGGTTTGGCTGGCTAGTTAGCATATATGTGCTTTGATTCTATTTTTGAAATAGGATTGCAACTAATGGTTAATTTGATTAATCGATTAATCTATCAATTATTAGAATGATTGTTTGACCATTCAGTGATTATTGCAATGATTAATCATTAGCTCTTTACCGATTATTCGGCTTGTGTCCCGACTTAAAATGTTGTATTAAACATGCTTACTAACAATAAAGAGGAACAAATACCTCTATTTGACATTCAGTGAATTAAAGAAAAAAAACTTTTTATTAAGTTTAATTCAATAAATAAATTAACTGCAGAAAAGCATATTGTTATCAAGTGTTTATGTCTTGTTTTCCATTTAAAATGCTCTAAAAATCCTTAAAACATGATAGATTTACTTGAGAAGCAACATATAATATATTTAGACTTGCATTAAGAGAATGTATCTTAAATGTGCTTAAGTGTTGTTTGAATATTAGTGTATTTTTTACCTGGTTATACTTCTGCGAGTGCAGTAAAGACAAAAATACTTATATTCAAGATCTATTCTCTAAAAGCAAGTATAAATATTTTATATGCGGCTTCTCAGGTGAATGCATCTTTTTTAAAAGGATTTTTAGATATTTTAAAATATTAGTATTTTTAATATTATATTCAACATTTTCAGTTAACAATTTTTTCTTCTGCAGTATATCTGTTAAAGAAAATGTACGTTGTTTTCAAGAAGATTTAGATATTTATATTGGGGGGATAAAAGCCATAATAAAAACTTCATGAGCCATCACATTATAATCTAGCTTCAGCTAGTGCATGCTGGAGGGAGGAGTGTCCCCACGACAGATGGGTGCATTTTCAATCTCTCCCCCTTAGATCGAGACTCTTCGCACAATTCATAGAAGAGGTGCTAAACCAGAACTAATTCTCATAGTGTAAATAACCTATTCATATTCAAAAAGTTACTAAATAAAAGGTATGTTGAAATTAAGATTTCAGGGAAAACCTGAATATAGTACAATTCTGCAGGGTTGTCATATTTATGTAGAAATATCAAGATTATCATGAGGAATGCCTCAGAGACATCAACTTTACAATTTCCTCCAAAAAAAAAAAAAAAAAAACGTTATTAAATCAGGGACTAAGAGCTCGATACCATATCAACCTCTTAAAAGGAAGGCAGTTAGACCTACACCTCAAATAAAATATGACATACAGGCAGGTCTCCATTCTGTGTTATTTTGAACTGGGTTTAATTAGACTGTGTCAGACAATCTTAGTCAAGTGTTATTCAGTCAC
The DNA here is from genome assembly GCA_032164185.1 of Moxostoma hubbsi. Classification (NCBI taxonomy): domain Eukaryota; kingdom Metazoa; phylum Chordata; class Actinopteri; order Cypriniformes; family Catostomidae; genus Moxostoma; species Moxostoma hubbsi. The sequence continues at coordinate 1,735,785 of JAVLUX010000218.1, forward strand.
TCACCTTTGCTCATTATTGCAGTGAATAGTGTAAAAGATTCGGTGACCTTTGCATTAGCATTTTCAAGTAGTTTACTTAAACTATATAAACTACTCAGCAGATAAGAGTTTAATTTTTGCTGGATATGAAATGCATTGTTTTGCCAAATTCAAATTAGCTTACTTCTGAACTTTACTTGCAATTAAAATTACATAATGGCAATAGAGAGTCTCTTGTCATTGTTTTTGGAATTAATACAAGCTAAGAGGTTTGACATGAAAATAAGTAATGGTATGACTTTTACAATTAGACTTGGTTGTCATTGAAGGTGGCCCTTCTTCTTGGAGATAATTATGGTCTTCAGAAGACTATAGTAGAGATATTACCTAAATAGGTAGATGTTGGATGTACTCTGTTAGAGATAATACAATGTTGAATGGTTTCTCATCACTAAGAGCTGAAGAGACAGGGGACAGGTTCTATGGCACTAAATAACAAGTTCGCAACAGAAAATGTGACAAATTATCCCTTGTTTGAACAAGGTAATGAGCACTGTCATTTTAAAATAGATTCTCCATTTTGATTGACGAAAACTTGTAAATCCTGATCAGGCCCTCTTATGTGATCAAAATGTAAACATCAAAATTACGCCTTGTGCTTACATCAGTCAATATGGCATTCAACTGTTCTTATTTTGGGACAACTATTTTAATCCAAAAACATCTTGATAAATCAGGGGAAACAGTTTTTCAACTTTTCAGTTGAAAATGTGTCTGAAACATTTCTGACACATTTTCATTTGGGTGTTATAGACAATCTCAGTGTTTGGTCAAAATGGATGGACAAATGTCCAAATATGTAGAGCATGTTTAAAAATAAAATCTATAATTGCCACCAAGCATCTACTGCATAATGTTTTGTAGTTAATTACGATTAATCACAGTTTAAAAGTACTGACATGTAACATTATATATACTTCTTTTCCTGTCAAAATGCATCTATTTCCATTATAATAAAGAAAACATTCTCCCTGATGGAGGGAATGAGAAGTTGTGTCGATGTAGTGACACTAGGGTTCGCTCTTTGGAGTCCAAAACATCTCCAGTCTTTGAGAAAAAGGCAATGAGAATTGGTGAGTGGTATTTGCATGCCACTCCCCATGGACATACAGGTATAAATGGAGCTGGAATGCGGTCACTCATTCAGCTTTTGTGCTGTGGAGCCGAGACAAGGTCCCGGCCATTTCAGTGGATAATACAGCGTTGTGGCAAGAGGGACACAGTGCCTCATTCCCTCCATCATAGAATGTAGATTACAACAGTAACCAAGACATTCCCCTTCTGTCACTCACTCGACATTGTGTCGGTGTAGTGACATTAGAGGTCCCTATAGAAAAACGCCACAACAGCTGAACTGTGTTACGTGAACCGCTCATCTGCCACACATGGAAGAGGCGCGGTGGTAGGTCCTGCCTCGAAGGGGAGGAGCTCTACAAACACAGCAACCTGGGCAGAGAATGCTCTGACAGGGAGACCGTACCGCGGAAAATACATCACAGGGGGTTACCAGAGTAGTCGTCACCTGTGAAGTACCTATCCCAGTACAGCCCATATTAGTACCCGTAGTGTGTCTGGCTAAGAACTCTGAATTTGCGAGCCACAGGGCTAGGGAGGAAGGCATCCTGGGTTCACAGGTTTGTGAACTTGCATTTGAAAGAAGCGCATTTCTTCGTCTCACCGGGCTGTGGGAGGATTCAGTCGTCGACTCCAGAGGAGGAGACAGCGGGAGAGTTGTGGCATGCAACTCGGATGTAAGCCGCCTTGGTTTTATATATGCCACCGTCGCCGCGTTATTTCGTCGGACCAACATGCGCTTGCCATTGGATCAACGGTAATAGCCTCTGAAGGGCGAGCAGTACCGCCAACAACATGAGACTGTTGTCATGCCAACACAGTGGAGGTCTTGTATAGGAACCAGCGGCTGCATGCCCATTGCACATGTCACCCTAGCCTAGCTTGGAGGCGTCTGTTGTAACCACGACGCGCCTGGATGCTTACTGTAAGGGCTGAAGAATGGCGGCAGACCGGCATGATGGCCACGCGATGTTCTCCGAAGACATCATATGCCCCAGGACTGCCGTACTCATAATCTAATATAAACATAATCTTGAACATGAGTATGTACAGGGCCTGGTTCAGAACTCGCAGGTCCAAGATTGGTTGCAACCCACCGCCTTTCTTTGGCACTATGGAGTAAGGGCTGTAGAACCCTTTCCTCATCTCAGCAGGAGGGACAGGCTCTATTACGCCCTTGCGCAGAAGGGTCCGAGGGGAAGCGGACCGCTCCAAACCGGGGTGGGCGCCTGGCGAACTAAATCGTGTAGCTGAATCGGATGGTCGTGGCCAGCCACCATGACTGATTGGAAGCGTTAGCAACGCGTCCAAGCTCCAGGCAAAGGGACACAAAGGGACAATCTTGTCTGACGTACCTGGGGGTGGGGCCTTGCGGCTGGGGGGAGCAGGAAATGCCACGTCGAGGAGCATTGCTTTGCCCCAAGGTTGCTGAATGTAACCTCGAAGCACTAACCTTGCTGCATGTACCCGGCATCGGGGGGGGGGTAATGAGGGAGGAGGGCCATTTGATCATCTTTGTAGCACGTCACAACCACTTGGCCATGGGTGTGAGTGTCGTGCCAAGGCGGGGGCCCCCTGCCCATGCTCAATGTCTGTTTGCTATGATAACGGCTGTCTTAAAAACCGGCTGTGTGACTCAAGGAGAAAACCACTCTTTGAAAATGTGGGTACTGCTGCTCGTTCGGGTGGGGCTAATACAAAACAAAAGGGAAAACAAGGTTTACCTCCCGGCCATCCAGCGGGGGATGAAGTGGTCTGGATACCAGCTCCAGGGTTCCGGCGGACGTCTCGCTCCCTGAGTCGTCCATCTCAGGGGTGCTTAGAAACCTCCCTCGGGGTCCTAGTGCCCGGCCACGAGGCAAGTCGCATCCATTTCTTGTGGGGGGCTCTATGCTGGGGCTGAGGACTGGGCTCAGGCTGTGGCGGAGCCCCCTTGGCTTTCACTGCCGCAGGGGAATGGCCTCGGCGAGTAGATGGTGTACGGTATCTTCAGCCGTTCAGGGGCAAGATTTGTTGTGTCGCCTCTGTCTGGGGGAGGGTGGGGTGGAATAATAGGGTTCAAAACAGTGTTACATTTGTAAATTTAGTGTCATTTCCTGCTACTGTCAAGTAACTGTTTGAAGCCGAACCCAAAAGCGCTATGTGCATTCGTGGAGAGATTGACAGGCAAGAATTTGGCCAATAGTTGCTGCAAGCCTCTTATAATCGACCAATTGGTGTGCAAGAATGTGGGACTTACAAAGAGGGATTAAAGCAATTCAAATATGCATGCACACACAATTTTAAATATTAGACATCATAATGTAACTAAAGCCGAATCCCAGACATTTCAGGCGGGGCATGGATTCGGCGCTGGGCTCCTCCTCCTTCGCTCGCCGCTACTGAGGGAATCCTGGTTAGAAAGGGTCGAAAGCGGAGCAGTGATGGTGGCCACTTCCGTGTGGGGGGGACTGGCCTGAAGACAGCTTGGCGCCCCTTCGGCCGCGCCGCCTCCGCAATTTGCGCCTCGTGCCGAGGGATGGGACGCCCCGCATGGGCAGCAGGAGTGGACAGACAGGTAAGTATGTGGACAGCTGGCCGAGTGTACCGCTTGTACTTAGTGCCTTTTCCCTCCCCGAGGGCATAACGTGTGCTTTTTTTGTCCATGGGAGTTCCCGAGAACGGCGAACCCTGGATGTCCTTCCTACCACAGCACCCTGCTGCAGATTAATTCGGTTGAGGAATTTGATGCCAGGCCCAGTACTCATGAAGTATGCCCTGTTAGGTCAACCCTTGTACTAGGGATAGGTGCTCCATATGTGGTGGTTCCCTCTCGGTACCCCCATTTGTGGTATTTTCCACAGTACGGTTTCCCTGACGGTAAAGCTATGTCTTCCCTTGGGCAGTGTTCTGCTCTGCCACCAGTCGCTGTGCATGTAGAGCTCCTCCCTTCCATGTAGGACCTACCGCATGAACTCCCTCCCAATTGTTGTACTTCCCGGTTGGTAAGTTCATGTGATGTATTCTCCACATTAGGGCTGAAATGATTAGTCGACATTATCATCTACGTTGACAATAAAAAATTGTCTACAAAAAATATTGAATAGTCATCTGATTTCATTTAACACAACATGAGATCTTTTGAAATACAAATGATGATGTGGGAGAGCAGCACTGCAGCTAGCACTTGATTGAGGAGAGGAAGAAAGAACAGCTCACAGTCCAGATGCACTCCAAACTTTCCAAACAGATTGAGGTTATGTAGAGTATTATAATAAAAAAATGCAAAATAAGTAAATACAGAAGCAGTGCCATCGTGAAATAAAGTGGAGCCATACCTGGTGGAGCCATACCTGGAGCCAAAACTTGCCTGTCAGAGCGTCTAAAAAGGAAAAACTGCACCATTATATACCGTATTTAATGCATCCTTTATTAAAGTTCAAATAATAAGGAAGCGGAACACAAACTCTGAAACTGGCATTTGGCTGTGCGGTCAGAGCCGCTTCTATGAGTCGCATGAAAAACAGCACAAGAGAGTTTCAAACTTCTCCCGGCTGATACACTGTCTTGCGCGGAGACACTCATCACTGGTGCGCACTTGCTGCAGTTAGATTTAGTTTATAGTGATTGCTCGCGACATAGTGAATTATAATATGAGTGTCACGGTGCATCTTATGTTGAAGAAAATATGTGATACGCAGCTCTATAAAAAGAAAGAGTTTGTTCCCCTTACGTCACTCACTTGAAGTTGTGTCGATGTAGTAACACTAGAGGTCGCTCTTGAGAGCCCCGAACACCGAACACAATGCCTATGAGAATATGCGAGTGAAATTTGCATTCCATTCCCCCAGTCTATAAAAGGAGCTAGAATGCCACGCCATTCAGATTTTTTCTTCAGAGCCGAGCGGTTATACTATCAGCGAGCTGAATACTATTGCTGTTCCATTCACCTCTCAAGAAGTGTATGCTGTTAGATATATGGCACATTTACAGCGCCTTTCTTTCCTTATGCATGAGGAGTGCAGATTTCGGCCCTGGCCGCTTCGACAGCGTTAAGAGTGTATATTCCAGCTAAAGAGTATATATTCTCCATGAGCATCGGATTGGACTGGAACCCTCCACCCTCCCCTGAGCACTTGTGGCTTGATGATTGGTTCCTGTGTTGGGGTGCCGCTCACGGCCACACACCCCTGGTCCCTTTCTTCCTGGAGGTGCACGACGAGATGACGAGGTCATGGAGGGCACCTTTTGCTGCCCGAAACAGACTTCCGGGTTTGTCCGCTCTCACTACCCTCGGCGGTATGGCAGTCCACATGTACACGGAGGTCCCTCAGGTGGGTAAGGCGGTTGCCATGCACCTGTGCCCGCAAATGCCAGCACATGACTGGATCGACCAGCGCTCCTCTCCAGATCATGTAGGACTTCGTCATCTCTGTGACACTGACAAAAACGGCCATCTCCCAGATCTGACTTTTCAGCGACACCGTTGAGGACTACGCTCGGCAGTTATTAGCGGTGAAGAAGCAGACAGAGGACATCCAGCACTCTTGCCACAGCGCGGCTCAAGATTCCGCACCCTGTCTGCTCGCCCAATACCTTCGAGAGATTTTACAATCTCCGGGTTGAGCTGCTTTCGTCCTGTGTTCTTTCAGGTATGTACAGGTGGAGTTCTTTAATATGGAACATCTGGCTGGGTGTATCACTTGTGTATAGCGCTTTACACCTCCCCTGAGGTGAAAACGTCCTCTTTTACCCCCAGTCGAGTTCACAAAGGACCCTGGATGTCCTTCCTCCTTAGCCCTCTGGTTCGCGAAATTGTTACAAAGGTAACCATGACATTTTTTGTAAAGGTGGATCGAAATCAAGTGAACAAAAAGGTGAGAGGGTGTAGCCCATTATACAATGCAAAATAAAAAAAATTTGATTTGTCTTTTTTGGTTTGTTTTACAATATAAATATCAAAAAATGTTTATGTACAGTTACATAATTTTGAATATAATATTTATTTAATTGTATTATTTAAATATTTTAAAATATCAAAAATCCTTAAAACAAGATACATTTACCTGAGAAGAAGCATATATAATATATTTAGACTTGCTTTTAGAGCATTTATGTTGAATATAAGTATATTTGTTCTTTACTGCACTGGCAGAAGTATGAAAAAGATACTTTCTCTTAAAACAAGACTAAATATCTTGTATTTTGCTTCTCAAGTAACTGTATCTTGTTTTAATGATTTTTAGATAATGTTAAATGGAAAACAAGACAAAAACACTTGATAATAGGATTTATTTAAGTTACATTTTTTAATCCACTTGACTTCTGTCTTCTGAAGGGAATCACTACATTTGTGTGAAAAAACAATCGCTAACTAAAAATGTAATAACTTCACTTCCTGTAAACTTCACTGTCATGTGACATCATCACGTTGACGCGTTCACGTGAGAATTCAGAAGTTCCGTGGATTACTTTGACGCTTATTAAGAGTGATTTTTCAACCATGAAAAATTGGTGTCCATTCACTTGCATTGGATGAAGCTAAAAATCTGGTATACTTTCCTAAAAATCTTAAGGCCTGTTCTGATGAAGAAAGAGGGTCATATACATAGTGGAGTAAATTACCAATAAATTAGAATTTTTGGGTGAATTATTTCTTTAAGACTTAGTGTGCTTCTGTGGTAAATAAAATGTGACTGTAAAGGGATTAATGGAAAGAGGAGGCGAGAACCTGCTTGACAATATAAATAATAGTTTAATAAGCAACTTAAACAAAAAAGACAAACACACAAAGGTGTTGGACAGCTGTCCATAAATCTCTCTCTCTCTCTCTCTATTCCACTGCAGTCTCCAGTCAGCCTTTATCCTCTCTGAGGCTTGATTAGCCTGATTAGGGGAGTGTGTGTGGAATCACGACCTGACCCCACCCCACTCTCAGGCTGGGGAGCCCCCAATATGACGTATGAAGAATATACTCTTTCCTGGGGAGGGGCATGCTTTCCGCCCTGTCTGCCAGCAGGTCATCCCCGTCTACCTGGATGAGGGAGGGGACAAGGGAGGGAAACCAAATAAATGTGGCACCTACACACTATAACGGCGATCTTGCCAAATTAACAAAACATTTTAAAAAAGAGAGGGAAAGGCCAACACAGGGCGGCAGTGGGAGAGAGAGAGGAGAGAGAAAAAAAAAACATTTACTCGCCAGTTCTCTGATACGGTGTAGCTTGTTCCTCAGCCACTCCTCCACCCTCTAGCGGACGACAGCTGTGCCTCCCCGGTTGGATCGGAGGCAGTCCTCCGGCCCCTGGCGGACGGAATGCCCTGCCACGTTTCTGTTGGACAGTAGAGGTCTCCTCCGTACCTGGCAGCAGTAAACACTCCAGGCGGTTGGTTGGGAGCCCCTCCTCCCCTCGCGGTCAGCGGCCGTTCCTCCGTCCTCCGGTGGATGGCTGCAGCTGCTCCTTTCAGGTGGATGGTAGAGAAAGCGGCGAGAAAGCCACTACGGTGCATCCCTCCTCCTTCCCGGATTTCAGCACAAGTGTAAAGGGATTAATGGAAAGGAGGAGGTGAGGACCGGCTTGACGATATAAATAATAGTTTAATAAGCATCTTAAACAATAATGACAGCTGTCTGTAAATCTCTCTCTGTCCCATTGCAGTCTCCAGTCAGCCTTTATCCCTCTCTGAGGCTTTATTAGACTGATTAGGGGCTGGGTGTGTGGAATCACAACCCGGCCCCACCCTCCGCTCTGCCACAGTTACTTACATAGGCTGAAAAATACTTGATTACTGTCACAAGTCCCATCTGGGCTTGTTTTGTCCATGACATAGAGTAATGATCAATGTTTTTAGTGTTTTAAATGCCTGTTCCCTGTTTGTAGCTTTGTTTTTAATTAGGTTGTGTATTTTTTATTTACTTGCTGCCCATCTTGGCCAGGACATTCCTGGAAAAGAGATTTTTAATCTCAGAGATGTTATCCTGGTTAAATAAAGGTTATAATAATAGTGGTCCTTTCACCATCATTTTAACACTGACAGGGAAGCGCTGTTTTGTGTGCTGCAAAGTGTGCATCATGAATGGACAGACACATTACAAAGGTTCCGTCCTTCACACCAGTGTTTATGCTGTAATAACGGTAAATGTGTTATTTTTTTTTAATTATTATTATTGTATTTTTCTTTTCTTTTAGGGGGTAGGGGGGATTTTCTCCCCAATTTGACATGGCGTAGTAACTCCCCTCAATCCGGGTGGCAGAGGACAAATCTCGGTGTCCTCGGTGTCTGAGACAGTCAATCCACGCAATTTATCACGTGGCTTGTAGAGCGCATTATCGCAGAGACATCGCGTGTGTAGAGATTCACGTTATTCTCTGCGGCATCCATGCACAACTCACCACTCACCCCACCGAGAGCGAGAACCACATTATAGCGACCATGAGGAGGTTAACCCAGCGTGACTCTACCCACCCTGGCAACCGGGCCAATTGGTTGATTAGGAAGCCTGACCGGAGTCACTCAGCATGCCCTGGATTCGAACCTACGATCACAAAGGTGGGAGATTACAATCGTTAACGTGTTATTTCTGACAAGTCTAGTTTTCCACCTAAATGTTAATTGTGGGTGTGGCCTGAGGCTATCAGTCCCTAACACTCTCCTTAACATGTGTTTCACATAAAAAAGAAAGGTGTATGGGTTTGGAACTTCATGAATTTGAGTATATGATGTATATTGCATTAAATTTGAATGTTGACTGTTGTTCAATGTCCAATACAAGATAAACTCAATTGACAGCATTTGTGAAAAAACAATATTGATTACCCCTAAATAAATTTGGACTTACCCATTAATTTCTTAAAAAGGAAAAATCTGGATTACAATGAGACAATTACAATGGAAGTGAATGGGCCCAATCTGTGAACATTAAACTACTAACTGTTTCAAAATTATTCACGAACAAGTGCCACTTCAGGGCGTAAAGTTGGCTGTTAGAGGGAGCTCTGGCTTGGTTGATCGTGTCTATGACGGCAGGTGGTAGGTCACTTAGATCTTCCACATCCCATCCAGGGGCCAGACCTGGAGGTTCCAGAGGTCTGGGCGCGGATGCCAGAGGGTGCCCCGTCCCTGAGAAGGACTGTCCTTCCTCAGGGGAATTCGCCAGGGAGGGTCTGTCGTGAGGAGCATGAGATCCAAGAACCAAGTCCGAGAGGATCAGTAGGGGGCCACCAGAAGACTTGTTCCTCGTCTTCCCTGACCTTGCATAGCACCTATGCAAGAAAACTCAATGGGGGAAATGTGTACTTGCGCAGCCCCCTGGGCCTGCTGTGTGCCAGCACATCTGTCCCGAGGGGAGCCTCCGTTTGGGAGTACCAAGTCTCTTGGGAGGCGAACAGGTCCACCTGTGCCTTGCCGAACCGTTCCCAAATCAGCTGGACCGACTGGGGGTAGAGCCTCCACTCTCCTCTGGGCGTACCCTGTCGTGACAGCGCGTCCACTGCCACGGTGAGGCTGCACGGGACTTGAGTCGCTGCTGGCTCCAAAGGAGGAGACGGTGGGCGAGTTGTGACATGTGAAGGGAGCGTACTCCGCCTTGGCGATTTATGTATGCTACTGTTGTGGTGCTGTCTGATAGGATCAAGACATGCTTGCCTCGAACTAGCGGGAGGAATCTCCGAAGGGCAATAAGTACAGCCATCAACTCTAGACAGTTGATGTGCCAACGCAGCGGGGGCCCTTTCCAGAGGACCAGAGGCGTCTGTGGTGACCAGAACGCATTGGGACACCTGCTCTAAAGGGACTCCTGTCTGTAAAAAACAGCGGTCTGTCCAGGGTTTGAAAGTCTGGCAGTAGGCGGGGGTGATAAACACACTGTGCGTGCCGTGGTGCCATGCCCTTCTCGGGACTCGAGTCTGGAGCCAGTGCTGAAACATCGACACCAGTGGCGCAACCCCGCGGATGACGCCATATGCCCCAGGAGCCTCTGGAAATGTTTTAGAGGAACCGCCGTGCCTGGCCTGAACAAGGTGAGGCATTCCAGCACTGACTGCGCGTGCTCATTGATGAAGTGCGCTATCATTGAGACTGAGTCTAACTCCATGCCGAGAAAAGAGATGCTCTGAACCGGGGCGAGCTTGCTCTTTTCCCAGTTGACCTGAAGCCCTAAGCGGCTGAGGTGCCTGAGCACCTGGTCCCTGTGGACACATCGTAACTCTCTGGAATGGGCCAGGATGAGCCAGTCATCGAGGTAGTTAAGTATGCGAATGCCTGCTTCCCGTAGCGTGGCAAGGGCTGCCTCTGTGACCTTCGTAAAGACGCAAGGGGACAGAGACATGCCGAAGGGGAGGAACTGGTACTGATATGCATGGCCGTCGAAGCAAACTGTCGAAAGGGTCGATGTCAAAGCAAAATCGAGATGTGGGAGTACTTCAGGTCTACCGCTACTAACCAATCTTGATGCCGGACACAAGTTGTGTCTTTGCGTGAGCATTTTGAACGGGAGTTTGTGCAAGGCCCGGCTGAACACTCTCCGATGCAGCGGCAAGCTCATCATCCAGCTCGTGGTGCTCAAGAGGATAGGCAGACTGGCCGTGAGGCAAGCCGCTGTCACCCCGAGCCCGGGCGGAAGTCAACCAGCGTGTTGTGGGGCGGGTGGTTTGTGGGGATGTACCCGGCAAAACCGAGCCCGGTACCATTCCCAAATCACCTCCATCGCCAGCCGAGTCATCCTCAATTCCGTGGAAAGAAGGAGAGACGTGGGGAGTGGATGGAGTGGCATTCCTTTTTAGGAAGGAAAGCCGCGACCGCAACGTTGCCATGGTAAGATTCTCACAGTGAGAACCATCCCCAAGCGGGCTGCGCCTGTGACCATCAGGAGCGGAGAGAACTCGACCGCATCCAGGAACTACATGGGGGCGGAAGGGCATCTTTATAAAGACGTGTCCTGAAAAGGATGTTCAACACTGCTGTGTATTGCTCTTTAGAGAATCAAACTCTTTTACAAATATTCTCTTTTAGAAAGCGATGTCGAAGCGCTCAGGGGCAAAGCTGCACTGCCGGGCAGAGAAGGAGAAAGCCACTGATATGCGCCATAGATCCAACAGCATACGCTCTTAGAGATGAACGGTGAACAGTTTTGTGAATTGCAGCTCGATGATCACACAATCGGTCGGCTCTGAAGAAAATTTCTGAATGGACAGATGCATTTCCCTCCCTTTATACCCTATGTCCGGGACATGCAAATTCTGTCTGCCATTTTCTCATTGGCCTTTTCTCAAGTTCAGAGATGCGTGAGGCTCTCAAGAGAGACCCCTAGTGTTGCTTCTTCGACACAACATCGAAGTGAGTGACAGACACGGAACAATTGATTTTAAATGATGCTGCATCCACACTGCTAGGTGTCCTTGTTGGTCCAAAATGACAAAAACCAAAAAAGTTACTGAGTGCACTGTTAATTTAGAATATGTCATATTATTTACTGTACATGGACCACTCATTTAAGAAGTGATGGCACATATTGCATGTCAGATAATAGTTTGGATTTTATGCCAACTTTCTCAGGCATTAGAGGTGTGTTAATCATGGGAGGATGTGTATTTTTCTACATGTTACATGTCACACAAAAAACTACATGTATTTCTTCTATAACTTTTACGTCCATTTAAATGATCTTTTATTTGGCTCAACATTAACAAGCATGCTTAAAAGATGCTTAAAAAAGCTGGAGCGCAGCTCATATCCACCATTGAAATCTGCTAATCTGAAGAACCACACAGTTGCCTTCTTTGTGAAGTCATGGTAATTCAATCTTTTAATTGACATTAATAATTGCGATTACAATATCAAATGCAATAATTGACAATTATTATTTTTGTCATAATCGTGCAGCCCTACATTAAACCCTCCAAAAACTGGCCCATTTACTTCTATTGAAAGTCCCTCACTGTAACCTTGATTTTCTGCTTTTTTGAATGAAAGGGAGAGACAATTAAAAATTAGTTTTTGTGGTATTCAACAGCATGCCACAAATGCTTGTTGATTGTATTGATTGTATTGAACCCTGAATATTCCTTTTAGTACTGTTACTTGTCCAGAGTTTTGAAGTCCACTCAGAATTTGACAGGCAGTGTTCTACTTACTGTGGTGAGAGGACCCTTGGATGTATGTTAGGGTATTGTCTTTAGCTGCTTTACTGAAAGAGCTGTGTATTATTTAGAATATTGATAACCACTACACTGAGAGATTGCAGGCCTCTTGTCAACAACTGACTGACATGAGCTGTTAACATGCTATTTTGAGCTCCTGGCTTTCACTGTAGCATTCTTGTTAGAAGACCACAGAAAATCCTGTGTTTGTTCTCTTCTGTCTCCCCTTGAGGTAATCCATTCTTTCTCTTTCTGTATTCCTGTTGTGATGAAGTAAGCTCACCTTTCAGGAAAGCCACACAGGCCTTTCTATTCAATGAAATGCATCTTAATAGTTTATAGTTTCTTACCCAATTTTCTAACCACCTTTATGCTTTATAAACAGTATGTAAACATTTTGTGAGTAGTGACTGTTTTTTCTGTTATTAGCTTTCATGGACCACTCTCAATAGTTTTACACACTTGAATAGATGACAGTGCACAATAGCTTTGTCTTTCAACAGTGTCCGGGTATTGATAAAAATCAGAAGAACATTTCGGTCTAATGCCAAAGTCTGGACCCAGGGGTGCGAATGACTATATTTCTATAAGGAAAAAGAGATACTGTCCCCATTCACATTGTTTCTGGTTTAAAAAGAAAAAAGTTGATAGGATTGTGAGAACTTCAGGTAGTGTCACGGTAGTAAGAATTTTGTATTGTGTTTTGCGAATTGTTTGTAAAACCATTCTTTCATAAATTTTCACTTTTGATTTAATACAACAATTTCTGTAATGGTTTACACATTGGTTTACAAATAAGTTTGCAAAAATTCATTCTGCTTTTGTTTTCAACTTAAAATGAATGAAATCCAATGTGTATAACCGATTAAGTGTTAATACAGACACTACAATGTAAATATGTAACATTTAACTGCTCAAAAAACTATTATAATTAAGCCATCTCTACAGATAATCAACTAGGTCTATTTCAGACCATCTGTGGTGGATAACAGAGGGAGAAGCATCACACTAAATAATTGTTAGTATAACAAAAAAAAAAAAAAAAACCTCGAGATAGGGTTTTAAAGGCAAATTGGAAAAATCCTATAGGAGCACCAGCATGTTCCAGAGAAAATTGTTATAGCATAATTTTCATAGAGTGTACCTGCAGTGATAAAAATCATGCACATACTCAATTGGTTTGCTTCCCCCATGTTTATTGCATCTCTCCTTGAACAAAATGCTTTGTTCCAGTCACATTTCCAGGTGGCCATCTGCTTAACTCTGCCTGCCGCAAAATTAGGCTACTTGTGCAGTATTTTTTACATATAGGCAATCACTTTGACAGCTACAACACTGTGCCCTTGGGTCCAAAATAATTCTTCTTAATGTAGCTGTATATTACCTGAAATTTGACTGGCTACTTTTTAATGGAAATAGATAGAAGCTTTTATTGAAGTAACAATTTGCTGTTAAAATGGTGATGAATAGAGAGTGAGTTCAACTAAGCCCATACACAAAAAGTAAATCTTATATATTCTGACAGACACTTGAAATATATCTGTTGAAAATGATATATCAAGTACTACCAGTCTCAAGCACTGGTTTACACATTTTCTGTGCAATTTGTAGATTGGTAATAGAATTGTAGGAACTTTCAATAATAAGCATACAATGCTTGGATTTTAAATGTAAAGAAGCTTGAGATATTATTACAGTTTTGCCTGATTGGAGGGACATTTTAACTAGTAGTTTAGGCTGTAAGATATGACAAAGTAGTATTAGACTGCAGTACATTGTATTTCCTACACATTGTTTTTTGTTCCACATCAGGCCTTCTGAAGAAACAGAACAATAGTAGGAAACATTAAAAAGTCTCACTGATATTTACACATGGTTTATTGTCAACAAACTGCATATGTTAGTAATGTGGCACAATTAATCAAATTAAAATCTAAATTTCATTATGGCTTAAAACTGCGATATAAAGGTGCAGAAATTGACTTCAGATTCAACCACTGAATATGACCGCCCATTCCCTTTAGCCACACATCCTCTCTCTAAAACCCCACCCAACAAAGACTTGCCAGCAAACCCAATTCCAGCAAACACGAATGCTCGAAATGATTCACACATGGATTAGCTGATTTACTAGTTTTCTGATTTTTTAAAGGAAGACAGATTGCTCATCTGGTTCTTTTTTCTCTGTCACAGAGATAAGAGTGATTTTTCAGGACACCTATTTATTTCACATTTGTAAATATATAGTTTGTATACCCTGCATACTTCAAAGTGAAGGGACTGCACTATGTTAACATTACCTATGTTAATGCTAAGTGAACTGGAAAGTGTTTAAGTCAGTTTACACTTGGGTCAATTGATAGAGGTCTGAGTTTGGTTTTTGCCAAGAGGATTAAGTTTGAAGAATAACTCTTTCTATTGGCAGTAGTGCATGGGCAAAATATTACTTTTATATGACATGGACAAAATATGAAATAGAGACAAAAGGCAATTTATGATACTTTGTAAATTGTACACACCCATTTTTGAGCATGTTTTTAAATGTGGACCTTATTGCTTTGATATACAAGCAGCAGCAATATGAGATGTTAAATATTTGTCTGATATTTTGAACATTGTAACTAAGCACAAAATAGGCTTTACATTTTTCTTTTATATTCAGTACCTCAAAGATACTACACGCTAATTTCACAGATGTGAACTGCAGTAAACCAGAGAAAGTGTGTCAAGACTGCAAAGAAGCAAGTATACAGCCACAGTACTTAATGGTATCCAGTCTTCAACTCAAAGTGACAGATAAAAGAAAGAGATACTTGCAGCCGTGATGAGATACACAAGCCGGGGGCATGGGATCGACTTCTAGGCAGATGAAACCCTGTCACATCTGCATACAATGGCAGGCGAGAGAATGCTATCTCATCTCATTGAAAGCATCATGTTTAATCAACAAACAATTAAAATTGAATGGGATTTAAACCCCTAAGGCACCAAGTGTAGTCTCTACCATAGAGCAGTCATACTTTACACTGGCAGTTGCAGGTCAGTGACTTGTTGACAGGGTTATGTGTGTACTTTATATAGACTGGTTTCTTGCAAGATTCATGATGCACATAAGGCATCAGTCTATATGAATGGAAGTTGATCTTTCTTAGGTGCATAGTGACCCAGGCATGGCAACACACAACATTGGTTTGCCCTTAAAATGGTGTCTGGTCATCTAAAGGGCAAAGTTTACCAAATGTGCTGATTTGTAGATTTGTAGATCAGTGAATGCTATAAAAAGCCAAAATGATCCTTTTCACAGTTTTCTGTTACTGGGCCAAATCTGATGTGTCACAATATAAAATACTGTGAGTTTATTGCTTTTAGAGGCAAATTCATCTTGTTCCATTAACCTGCAGACAATAGCTCATGTGTCACTACAGAACACAGAAGTAGTCATAAATGTTATGATCTCATTCATAGAATATCAGTTTTACTGGGTTTACTAATAATACTGTTACGTCATCAATTACAGTCTGCATATCCCTTTGCATTACATTGGGACTATAAGTGGGCAAATTATTATATATATTTTTTTAGTAAACATTTATGTTTTACAAGATATCTTTAAACATTAGAAAAATCAGACATGTTTTTGGGGGAACATATTAATTTTAATAAATTGTGAATTTTCCCTTTTATTTAGTGCCCTGTTGTAGAGCAATTTAAAGGGCTAGCCTTTTTTTGTGAAACAGATATCTAAGGATAACCAGTGCAACAAAACCAAATAAAGCAGCCTCATGTGGAAAGTGCACTTTAAATGTATCTACTACAAAACTCTTTATTTGTTACATTAGTTTTGCAAATAGATAATTTCCTCAACTTTGTGACTGTTGCTGATCCTTTTGTACAATTTCCTTAAATGCAATTTCTTTATGAGTTGTCCTGTAGTAGATTTCAAGTCATAAGGAAAATCAGGGCAGCATTTTTATGCTCAGGTTAATCACAGTGAGAATGAATGTTTACAGATGAATGTGTGAAACATGATTAATATTCACATAAACCGCTTACAAAAATTAAAAAGGGAAAATCCAGATTAATCACTGACTCACTGTAGAGTTTGAACTTCTGATGTTTTATTATAATTTCTTTAATTCCCAAAGCCTCACAATCATTACAGACCTTAAAAGAACAAAAAATATTAACTTAAATATATACAAGTTTATTATTTGAATTACAGAAAATACTATATAAGCTCTCAGCTTGTCGAGGTTGTCCTCAATAAATATAATGTAAAATAATAAAACTATACGTATTCTGTAACCTTTGTTACAAATTGCAAAGGTACAGACAGTCTTTGTGCTGATCCTGTTTCTAAAAGCAACATTACAATAGAGGAGACTGTGTGTGTTTAGACATCTATACAGTGATAGACTACACAGAATTGGGAAAAAATTAAGAAAAAAGTTGAAAGAGAAATGTCCAGCAGTCGATCATGCTTAAAACCCATCATACAAAATGGAGAGGATAGAGGTATAAGATGTGTAAACAATTTGTAAGGGAACCTCTCTGTGTCTCCTGAAGCAATTAATGACAATGTGGATTAGTGAAATTAAATTTCAATACCAATCTACTCTGCAACCCCAAGCCTACTCAGATATGCTGCAGAAGCCATGTTTATTTGTGACACATGCTGACATTTTTTAGATGCTCTTTATTCAAATGAAAGACTTGCATTGCTGTACGGCTGTCCCTAATTGTCGACCAAATGTTAGTCGATGAGAAGAGGCTTGGTCGACCAAATTTTAATTAGTCGGTTGGTCAAAAAAAAAAAAAAAAACTCTACAGGAAGTGGCGAAGTCACGCAGTCCACGACGGACAGATAATACACATAGCTGGTTCATGTGGTAATTAGGTCGGGCAGGAAATACAAACGTTCGTCTATCATTCATCGACCTCAAACATGGCTTATCATTTGAAACATGTAATGTTAGCCACTTTACTTTATGGCTGCTCGCTCTAACGTTAAGCTAGATAAATGTGCGCTATTATTAGGCACATATCCAAATGTTTGTGTGGAGTGTGGAAGCTAAATTAGTACTGCGCTTACTGCATGACATGTTTAACTTAATGTGCATTTCTCTCTATAGGCACATCCACTATACTGCAGAGATGACGAGTCAGTGTCGTCAACATCATATTTATTGCTGACACTGACTCAGAAAACACTAGTTTATTAATAAATTATAAAAATGTTCAGACAGTCTTCTTTCTGTTTTTTTCTGACACATTCATAATCAATACTTTAGCTGGTGCACTTCAGCAAGCTTTATGTGTGCGCTTAAGTGCTTAATTTATATTTTAAAGGCTCATTATTATGGTTTTGTATTTCTCTGTAATGTAGAACAATGTTAGCAATGTTACATGTAATATTTTTTATTAGTCCTGGAACTCAAACCATTTTCCGATTGCCCCCCACCGCCCAGTTTATATTTAAGTCATTATATTAATATAATAAACCTGCGACTAGTTGAAAACTGGCTTAAATGAATGACTATTAGTCGACTAGAAAAATCTTGGGGGCAGCTCTACATTGCAGGACTATTTGTCACTCTTGAGTGGGAGATATAGCCAGCCTCAGTGGAGCTGGCCTTTTGTTGGATATCTGTTCTTATGTGTTCATCTCACTTTGTTCGCCCCTAACATATCAAGTTTAAAGCAATGTACAGAATAGAGTTGGGTGGAGCACAAAAGGTGTTTTTTCCTCTAGAGGAAAGAAGAGCTTGAGTGATGAGAATTCATAGTGTAATGATTCTTATAGGGCTTTAACACTGGATGCGTATTAGGTTACATAACTTAGATGTGTAATGTATTAAAACATTTCTTACGATCCATACAAATACAATCTGCAAAAATTAATTTTTACATTACTTACTATTTGGTACACATTCAGTCAAGCTAGGTCATTTAGGTTTAGCAATAAACCTGCAAAAAGAGGCTGTGCATTTCACTATTTTACCTTTGTTAAGCACAATGTTATAAAAAATGATGTCTACAGTACGAGGAAAGTACTTCATATTTATTACATTATTTATGTTCAATAAATAGTTACATTTTAGTAATATTTATACCCTTACAAAAAAATCTCTGGAAAACTACCCGAAAACTTGCCACTCATTATTTTCACATGAAAATGACCTTGCACGTCGCAGAAGTTTGCAGCTCTTCACCGGTTGTGGTGAACTTGCAGCTAACCTTTGGCAACAATGGACAATTTGCCGCAAGTTTGCCGCAAAGCTCATTTGCATGAGAAAATAATCAGCATTTGCGGCAAGATTCTCTTGATTTTTGTAAGGGCAATCATAATGAACAATTCTTCTGTTAAGTAAAATAATAAATTTGCCTAAATGTATGCTGTTTATGGTTGTAAATCAATGAAGCAACTTGGTGAATTAATATAGTATGTGTGACTATAGGTGTGCATTGATGGCACTTTATACAACATTATGCGTTATACATTACACAACAACTTCAACAATTTTAGAGTCAGTACTGTCCATCTTATAAAGTGATTACATTTGTGGGAATATATGTGAAAGCTTGAAATTTTAGCAATTTGAAAAATATTAAATAAGGTATTAAGAAGTACATTTCAGAACAAAAACATAATACAATAGATTTTTGCCTCAAGGACAATTTTACAATAGTAGTACTAATTATGAACATGGATACACGATACTTGGCTAGTTATAGTGTGAATAGCATTACAATGTCGTGCAAATTACTTTTTCAGGTAAACAGCCAATAATTTGACGAGCTTCCCTTTGTGCCTGTTAGTAAAAGCTGGCTCAGAATGTCATCTTCAGTTGTAACAATGGTGAATGTAACAGGATACAGAGAATTTCTCTGAACCCTGTAATACTGTCTTGACATAGACTGTGTTTGATAAACGCTGAGTTACCATTCATCATTCAATTATACTATCACACCAATTCACAATATATGAATGATAATTATGATAAACTTTCAGTTAAAATCAATGGGAAGTGAAGATTGTATGGAGAACAGCAGGTACAACTCTTATCTCTCCTGTCTTCCCTTTTTTCTGTCAGCTTTTGGTTCACTTAGTAACAGCAGTTTGTCAGCTATGCCCCTGGCTGGTGTCAGTGACCCTCCCCATAGTCAGACACTCTTTTCATGGTCATGTGGCTGAGGGAGAAACAGTATATCAGCCTTGTAACCCACAAGAGGTTTGAATTGGGGACAAGACAGTTGTGAGAGAGAACGAAATCCATGGAACATCCTGTATTTTGATACACTGCGGAAGAAGGAGAATAACCCTGATGTGAGAATGAATTTTTTTTGCCTCCAGCAACCTTAACCTTTCTTAATCAGAGGCCCATGTGTATTGTCTGTATGGCTGTTTTTTCCCATAGTGGCCAGTTGACCTTTGGGGATCTGGTTCATGTCTGTTTCTGCTGATCATCTGCCACACACTGGTTATCACTCCACCTCTATCACCAAACAGGTGATAAAACTGACTACTGTCCAGTCTGGGAATGAAGGACAGTAGTAGAAAATAGAGCATATCTAGTACAATAAAGATGCTGGTTACTGTAGATGGTGGAATCAGAGAGAATGTTCTAGAACAATGATATATCCATCCATGATATATCACAGATGTCCGTAATAATGAGTGCATGCTAATAAAGCCATGTAATGAACTGAATATTTACAGTATGTTCCTGTTAGCTTCATATTTTCTATATCTGTAAATTTCTCATTTGGATTATAATGGATATTCTACTGATGTACAACAAATAAGGCCTGTGTCTTTGCTATAGACTTCCAACATAGTTGGGATATGTACAAAATTAACACAATTATACTCCCTGTTGCTTTGAGTAGCATGGCAAGTTATAATTTCCATAACTGACACTACTATTTAAATGAAATGTAACTAATATTGATATTTAATGATTAATCACATATTTTTCTAAGTTCTACCAAAATGATCATTAACTAAAATTTGTGAAATTTTGTCGTTGATGAATAAATGTCATAACTGACAAATGATAGCATTGAATTATATTTGGCCTTTGGTGCACATCTTTGGTTTTGTGTCAGTGAAAAGGGGTACTGTAGCCTATCTGGTGGTGCCATAGGGTATTTGAAGTTTAGTGCTCATGCTTCACCACTAACATTAGTAAAAGATTGTAGCATCCTTACAAGATGTTTAGAGTTTAGGGGCTTATTATTGCACAGCACCATCCACTCTCATAAAACGTACTTTGTCTTTGTAAAAAAGCATTGCAAAAATAATAATATTTTGCAAAAATGTTTAGGAAACACTGCTGTAGACTATCTGTACTTGGCAGAAAGAAAAAAAAGCATACTTATCACATGTAAAAGCTAGTTTTAAAATGGATGGAAGACAGATATATCAGTCCCTTTATACAGTGCTTTTTCCTCAAAAGACTAGATGTTTCAGACTAAGGTGGATGATCAAGGTGTCTGAATGTTCCGAATGATTGTATCTGTCTGCTGTCTACATTCATTATGTTTGGTCCAACATTTATCTGTTATAACTAGTGATCGATCAGGCTCATAAATCTGCCAATATTTGGTCATTTAGAGATGACTGGTGTTGGCCGATAACATGCCCAAGCATGATTATCTTTTCCTTGGTCCCTTAGTGTCAGTTCCAAAATCTGCCAATAGCTTAGTCCAGGGGTCGTAACCTATGGCCACTGCTGGCATGTGGAGGTGTAATCACTGGCACACCAGCAACGGCAACAGAGGAGTAGACTATTTTATTGATTTAAATTCCGCACCAGCATTCCAATCTACATCTTGATGTAATCCTTCCTCATGATCACGCAACGTTTTCATGAGCTGAATTGGAGGCTAAACAAAAAGGTAAAATTTGACAAGACTGCAGTATACTTGACAGAATCGTGCAGCGTGTGTAAGCCATTTGTGCATCACGAGCCGGCAGCGCTTCAGTTTCTGTAAATCACATGAATTAACGTGTCTGCTTTGCTTTGTTCAGGCTGCGTGGATAACAGCCTTCATTCAGTGTTTCCTTTGTTTTTTTTTTTGCTTTCAGAACAACACGTGATTTAATAAGGAAAATACCACTATTAATCCTTTGAGATTTCCAACCCAGCATACAGGTATGGCCTACACCTTGGTCACACTCAAAATTACATTAAACAATTAAAATATAAAACATATGCCAACATCGTGGGGTTCAAAAATCTTTAAAAGTCTATTCAAAATATAAATTAAACCTGGAAATAAAGTTTTAGGATTTTGCAGGTGCAATTCACTGAAAATGGCTAAATAGTTGATCGGCTTGTGATGTGTGAATGGCTAGCACGTGCAGCGTGAGTCTCGTCACACTTTAATAGTGTTTAGCCTCCCATTCAGCTTATGAAAACATTCTGCGTGATCATGAGGAAGGATTAGGCCTACATCAAGATGTAGAATGGAATGCGGGTGCGAAAAACGTCATGTAAATAAAATAGCCTGCTGTTCTCTTGCTGTTGCTTGTGTACTAGTGATTACATGATTTCAATGACATTATATAAAAAATACTTAAGATTTCACACAATTTCGTGATCAGTAATCAAATAAGCAAATTTGTGACATTAACTGAATTTACTCATTTTGTACAAAAGGAGAGGTTTTCTTTCATTAAAGCACTTAAGATACTCTGTGAAAATTAACATGCAGGATCAGGATTATATTGTAAATTTTTTTTTTAAACTGATAATATCATTTGTAATGAAAAATAAATGATTAAATTAGAAAATTGCAAAATAGAAACATTTTCACATGTGGACACATACTTCGGATAATCGCATACATTTGCATTTTTTTTTGGTTGTGGCCGTCGACATTGAATTTTTAGAGTAAATATTTTGTCATTGTTTTGTGATCATTTCAATGTATATGTGTATATCTCAATTGCTGTATTAACTTATTTCACATATTTATTGTATTTATATTGGCCATCTGGCACCCTGCACTATAGCTAGTTATTGATATTGGCATTAGCGATTCAAAACTCCATATCGGTCAACCAAGAATGAATTCACAATAACTTGTGCTAATATTAACTCTGTAAAAACAAGCATGCATGTAAAACCAGTGCTTCTTCCACCAAAACCAATAAAAGCATAGGGAATGTAAAATATTAAAGGTTATTCTCTATTGTTACATTTTTAATTCCAAATATTTTATTATTTGTGACAACAGGCAGTATCTTTCCGCAAAGCTTTGTAAACACCTGTCTTATGTTAACCGTTATTCACAATTCATTGAAAATTTTGTTTCAAATTAACAAGCTATATTTTTGTTCTGTTAAGATGAGACAGAATGGAGAAGTTCCAAAAGGAAGAACCAAGATGCCCTGAGACATCAATTATTTTCAATTATGTAAGTGACCCTGACCCCAACCTCACATACTGTGTAACCCTGTTTAAGATTTAGACACAATCTGTAACATAACCAATTCTTGTGGAGTAGCTAATCTTAAATAATTGAAGTTTGATCTCTTTCAAGTTTTTTCAATCATTTTATAATGAAATTAGCACCTTTTAATGCAAAACCATGCCAAGAAATCTGCCTACTACAAGCCTGTGACTAGCCCAATGCACCTGTCACATCATCCTCCAGTAAAGTCAACTGCATCACTCGAGCCAGAGAAGTAAATCAGCTTGGCTTACCTTTAACAACAAACACATGGACGGTTTTGTCAATGGAGCAGCTCAAGAAACACAAGTCTTTGCCCGTGAGGTGCTAAAAGTGAACCTTAGAAGAGCTGTAACAATAAACTCATCTGAAATCACTTCAGTTCAAGCGGCACCTTTATCCTTATCAAAGAATCTTTCATAAACACCACAGTGCCCATTCTGCACCTGTTTGATGTTTCTCCTCCTCCGCCTGACTATTTTTCCACCCAGCCCACCATAGACAATTAGAAAGGTGCACCCCTCAGGTGTGCTGGCCTCAATGATTTCTTCCCTTTTTTCCAAGGGAGAGAGAGGCCACACAATTCACTCCCTCACACGAACTGCTCAACTTTGTGTGGACTCGGTTTCTGTCCACTGAGGGGGTAACTGAGATGGGGGCAACAGAAAGTGGTTTTAGAATACACGCTTGAAAGAGGACAGCTTTAGTCTGAATGGAAGTCTATGTGCTTTGTTGTTTAAATGAGCGCTGTCTGTTGCCATTGCCTCACTGTTCGGCTGGGAGAGGAGATAATTAAGTAGGTTGGCTATTAAGCGTCAATGGACAGTCCTCATGAGGAGATTGGGTTTTGTTGTGCAGGACAAATGCAGAGTCATGCCTCACATTAAGCAAGGACTACTGTTTGTTCTACCTTTAACCATGGTGATGTAGAAGCTTATCTTTTCACTAGAGGTTTTATTTTTGCAATGCTTTCTTACAAAGACAAAGTATGTTTTATCAGAGTGGATGGTGCTGCGCATTAAAAAAACCTAAACTCTAATCATCTTGTAAGGATGATACAATCTTTTACTAATGTTAGTGGAGAAACATGAGCACTAAACTTCATTTTTGAGTGGAATAACCCTTTAATGTTGCAATCTCAACTGACAGAACACAGAGACAAAGGAACACTATAAATAATGGCTTGTAAGCATAGGTCAGTAAAGTCTTTGTTGCTATCACTTCTCTGGGTTTGCTTAGGGCCTTTTTCAAAAGTGCAGATGTGTTCAGTCAAAAGGTGCCACATTTTGCACGCTCATTAGTACTTTTCATCAGTCTTATAATGTGTTTGCAAATCTACACCCCACCCCCTCTCTTGTGCATCGTTTTCAACATTGGGCTTCATAGACGTTTTATTTAACCCCCAAGTATATTTCCACCTGGTCATCGGCACTTTGCCAATTGTTTTTGCTTTCCAGCAGGTTTCTCTGGTTTATTCCTGAAGTGCTGGTCTTTCTTTTGTGCCAGCAGATTGTTTAGCAGTGCCTCCTGTGAGGGCTCTGCAGCTCATTGTGTCTTTTTAGCCCCCTGGAAGCACACTGAAAATTAGATGAATTTTATGCTTTCATTTCTTTCTCCGTTTGTTTCCGTCAGAGCAGCTGAACTATAGCCACTTAGCCCTGTTCATCTCTGATATGAAAGGCAACCTGTATCCTGAATTTGAAAATGTCACAAAAACATGCCTTGTGCTTGAAAACTGTGTGCTTTCATTGTTGTGTTCTGCTCTTAACCAGCCTGTGCTGTGTCTGTCATTGGAGTTTTTTTTTTTTTTTTTTTTTTTTAAAGTTAAGATGTCTGACGCTGATCATACCAAACCACAAAAAAAGATCACAGCTTGGATCTGTCATGCCATTTGGATTAAATAACCCTGAAGCCTGAGGTTCATAAACAAACACAGAGAGAGGTTCCCCGGGGCTTCATTGAAAAGAGGCTGCATTGTGTCTGTCACTTGATAAGACTTCAGCAATATTTGACACAAGATTGGGGGGTGTAATAAAGAAACAAGTAACATGCTCTCAAGCTGAACAGTTGGCTTCTTTTGAGAGGAGCTATTTGACTTGCATTACCCAAGAGATTGTCCTGGCCTCATGGTCATCATGACTACCAGTGTCTGCGACCAGCACTGAGATCAACACTTTCTTTGTCATCACCTGCTCTAAACACACCCTGGCAGGAGACCTTGGACTTTTGTCGCCATTGGGTTATTGTATTTCTTAGGAAGTTGACTCTATTTTCTTTGTTTTTGCTAGTCATGCCATGCCGCTCTGGTGTAACTGAAATTAATGAGGCGTCAGATATTGTGCTTAACAAAAGCCATCAATTATTTTAATTTCAAGTGATTCTGTTGGCCTTTGATTTTTAAACTCATCCACATTTTATCTATTAATTTATTTATTTGCTTAGGAGTCTAAAACAAAGCTTTGCCATCTAACTGTCACAGCCTCATTAAATTGATTGAGGACACGTTAGGAATAATGAAAATGACGTGTCTTTGTTCCACAGACAGAATAGTGTTTTGACTCAAATATAATTATTGGTCCTAATAAGTAGCCCAGACTCTAGAGAGTAGCCCAAACTCTAGAGACTGTTTTGTGTCAAATAGTGATGGGAAGTCTGATTCTTTTCCGTGAACCGTTTCTTTCGGACAGTTCGTTTCAATGAACTGGTTTAAAACTGCTTCACCAGTTTATTTACGTCATCAAGTAATGATGTCACTATATATAATGCTAATATGTTGGCGTCATAGAATACATGCACAAATACATTAAATAAAGCCATATGTATGGGCATATTGCTGATTATAACATTTGATTTAATTAAGTTATAATAATAAGGGTGTTTATTGTCATCAGTGTTTCATTCAGGGATCTTAAAATATTTCCTACATTAACATTTTACACCTAAAGCACCCAATGCTGACACTGATATACAAACGTGGATGTTCTATACATGTTTAAAGCATAAAAGGTGATTAAGCTAGTCTTAACTCACCCTTTTTTATAAAATCCATGATCCAGCTTATCACAACTTCAGATATAATCTGCATGCACAATACTCATAGTAAAATTTGTTTACATCTCTTGACTGAAACGTTTCACCCCCTCATTCAAGTCCTCGGTTCACGCATGCTCATCAGCTGCTGACTGATCAGCAAGTTTCAGTATTATGTCCGAAAGAGGCGATTCTCAGTTCAGTTTACTGGTGATCGACTCAATGTACTGCTGAAGCAAGAGCTGCTGTCCTCGGATCAGTGTACTGTTGGCCCGAGAACTGCTGTGATTGATTTAATGTACTGTTGACTCAGAGCTACTGTCTTCGGATCAGTTTACTGTTGATTTGAGAACTGCTGTGAACGACTCAATGTACTGTTGACTCGAAACACTGGATCATCTTCATACATCAAATCAAATCAAATCACTTTATTGTCACATTACCATGTACACAAGTGCATCAGTAGGTGAAATTCTTGTGTGCAGTTCTGAGTCCCATAGCAGTCATGACGTGTGACGAGACATATACCAATTACAATAAACATCAGATTTACACAACACAATTTAATATCAAATATACACATACTTACACAACACAATAATAATATACTATGTACAGTAAACAATACACACAATATAGAATGCACATACAATAAAAATAAAAATGAAAAAGTATATAAAAAAATAATTATATATAGTAGTTGTATTGTGGAGAATATAATTATGACAGTCCAGTGTGAGATAATAAGATTAGCAGTGCTGATGTATATTGGTGTGTTCAAAGTGTTCAAAAGTCAGATTGCTTGAGGGAAAAAGCTGTCATGTAGTCGGCTGGTGCGGGTCCTGATGCTGCGATACCACCTGCCTGATGGTAGCGGTGAGAGCAGCCCATGATTCAAGTGGCTGGAGTCTCTAATGATCCTCCAAGCTTTTTTCACACACCGCCTGTTATATATGTCCTGGAGGGAGAGAAGCTCACCTTTTATGATGTGTCTGGCAGTTCGTACCACCCTTTACAGTGCTTTGCGCTTTGCGATGCACCTCCTCTCTGTAGGCTGTTTCATTATTGTCAGTGATCAGACCTACCACCATCGTATCGCCAGCAAATTTAATGATGCATTGGAGCTATGTGTTGCCACACAGTCATGTGTGTATAGGGAATACAGGAATGGGCTGAGAACACAGCCCTGCGGGTGTTGAGTGTCAGTGATGAGGAGATGTTGCTGCCCATTCTAATCACCTGACGTCTGCCTGACAGGAAGTCCAGGATCCAGCTGCACAGTGAGCTGTTTAAGCCCAGAGCCCGGAGTTTCACATCAAGCTTGGAGGGCACTATGGTGTTAAATGCTGAGCTGTAGTCTACAAACAGCATTCTCACATATGTGTTCCTTTTTTCCAAGTGGGAGAGAGCAGTGTGTATTGTAGATGCAATGGCATCATCAGTGGAGCAGTTGTTGCGGTAGGCAAACTGCAATGGGTCCAGAGAGGTGGGTAGCACAGCGCAGATGTAATCTCTGATTAGCCTCTCAAAGCATTTGCTAATGATGGGGGTCAGAGCAACAGGACGCCAGTCATTTAAACAAGTGATTTTTGATTGCTTTTGTACAGGCACAATGGTGGACGTTTTGAAGCATGTGGGGACTACAGACAGAGAGAGGGACAGGTTGAAAATGTCCGTAAAAACACCAGCCAGTTAGTTCACGCATGCTCTGACACGTCCCGGAATGCCGTCTGGACCCGCGGCTTTACGGATGTTCACCAGTCGGAAGGATCGGATTACATCCGCAACAGAGAAGTAGAGTGAACCAACCTCTGTAGCGTCGCTCCACGAGGGTGGTGTTATTGTCCTCAAAACACGCATAAAATATATTAAGCTCATCTGGGAGAGAGGCAGCAGTGTTCAAGGCAGAGTTTTTTTTCCCTTTGTAGTCCGTGATGATGTTAATTGCCTGCCACATACTTCTAGAGTCGGTGGTGTTGAACTGTCCTTCAATTTTGGAATTAAAAGCAGAGGTCCTCGCATTAAGTGCTGTGCGAACATCGCCGTTAACCCATGGATTCTGGTTGGGGTAGGTCCGTATTGTTTTAGTCGGAGCAATGTCCTCTACACACTTCCTGATGAAACACGTTACGCTATCAGCGTAAACCTCGATGTTGTCATCGGAGGCAGACAGGAACGTCTTGTAGCATAGAGTTTGATTGGTCCGACCAGCACTGGATCGTTCTGAGGGCGGGTGCTTCCTGTTTCAGTTTCTGCCTGTAAGCGGGCAGAATCAGAATGGAAGAGTGGTCTGATTTGCCAAATGGTGGGCGGGGGAGGTATTTGTAGCCATCCCGGAAAGGAGAATAGCAATGGTCCAAAACCTGGTCCCCTCGTGTGTTGAAGCTGGTGTGTTGGTAATATTTTGGTTTACACCATGATTTGTTGATCATAAAACATACACCACCACCTCTGCTTTTACCTGAGAGGTCTTTTGCTCTGTCCGCTCAGTGCACGGAGAACCCTGCGGGTTCGATGGCCGAGTCTGGAATCTCCGCAGACATCCATTTTCTGTTTGGCAGATAACGCAGCAGGCCCTCGTCTCTAGTTGGAAAGAGATCCACGCTCTCAGCTTGCAGAGCTTGTTATCCAGAGACTGAACATTTGCCAGTAGTATACTGGGTAGCGGGGGTCGATTTGCGCAACGTCTTACTCTGATGAGAATGCCGGCTCTTTTTCACCTTTTCCTTCTGCTTTTCCACGGCCGGTCAGCCCAGACAAAGGGTTCCACTGGCATGTTTGTAAACAGCATTGAGGAATTTGAAGTCCGGTTTTCGATGTGTAATTGCAGAACCAATGTCCAAAAGCGTCTGTCTGTTGTATACAATAAGGCAGACAATATCAAGACAAAAAAACATAAAACTGTAAACAAAACAAACAATAAACTGCAATGTTGTGTCGGAGCTCGCAACACAGCAGCCATACTCGGCGCCATCTTGAGTCCATGATAAAATGGTAATACAATCAAGTCATAAACATATTTCCAGTATGTTTCATTTGTTACATTCTGTTCAGCAAAATAGACCTGAAACATACATTTCGCCCCATAATCACACACATGATAAATGTCAGCAGCTCATCGGTTCTCAGTATGTCGGACCCCTCAGAAAGAGGCGATTCTCAGTTCAGTGTACTGCTGACTCGAGAACTGTTACGAGCGACTCGTACTGTTGGCTCAAGGGCTGTTGCGACCCAAGTGTTTAGTCCGATTTCAACCATGCTGATCTAAAAGTAGTGCTCCCTAAATTCCATCAGCATGTAAGATGTGCTACTAGAGGAGCAAATACACTGTAAAAGGTTTACTCCCAACATCAAACAGGGGCTCAGGGTTAAAACACTACCACACCTGGCCCAGTCTGACCATAAGCCCCTGCTTTTAATCCTGGCATACACCCCCCTCAGGAAGAGTGCTCATACCACATCTGTTAAAATGTGGCCCGAAGGTGCCTCTCATCAGCTGCAGGACTGTTTTGAGAGAACAAACTGAGACAATTTTTAGCATCAGTACCTGGAGGAATACACAACTGTCCCGTGCTATATTAAGCACTGCACAGACACTGTCAGTGTGGACAAGTGTATGAAAAGATGCATCAGGAAGGCCAAGCCTGCTTATAAAAGGAAGATTGAGGACTACTTCAACAACAACAACAACACAAGGCAGGTGTGGCAGGGGGTCCAGCACATCACCAGTTACAAATCCAAAAACCTCTCAGTTGTGGTCGACGGTGCTTTACTGGCAGAGGAGTTGAACCAATTCTTTGCCTGCTTTGAGTTGGAGAAACCACAGGCAACCACATCACATCCACCAGTCCACAGAAGCCACATCCTCACTGTGGAGGAGCATGAGGAGAGATTCAAACTGAGGGCGGTGAACCCAAGGAAAGCTGCGGGACCCGATTGCTTTTCGGGACAGGTGCTGATGGACTGTGCAGACCAGCTGGTTGGGGTCTTTACCAAGATCTTCAACTGGTCCCTATCCCAGTACACCATCCCACCCTGCCTGAAGTCCTCTATCATAGTTCCACTGCCAAAAAAGACCAACATCAGCTGACTGAATGATTACCGTCCAGTGTCACTTACACCCATCATCATGAAGTGCTTCGAAAAACTGGTCCGGACTTCCATAATCTCAAACCTCCCACCCATGCTTGACACACAGCAGTTTGCTTACAGAGCTAACAGTTCCACAGAGGATGCCATAGCTACAACTCTCCACACTGCCCTGAACCACCAAGAGCAGCAAGGGATCTATGCTAGGCTGCTCTTTGTGGGCTTTAACTCTGCATTTAACACCATACTCCCTCACAGACTGGTGACCAAACTGACCAAACTGGTAAACCTGGGACTATGGGGTTATGGGGCATTGGGACAAGGTGGAGCAGCTGTCTGTGTAGTGCACGGATAACAACCTGGTCCTCAATACCACCAAAACCAAAGGAGATGATAATAGATCATGTCTGGCAGACATTTCAGGACAATGAAAACACGAACCAAAATAATAAAAAACTGTTTTTGTCCAAAAACAATAGCAGCACTAAACACTACTTAAATGCAATATTAAGAAGATGTATTGTGCAGAGAACTGTTGTATATGTGTGGTATAATGGGTTTTCATTTCCTTTAAAATCTTTTTCTTTTTATATATTTTTAGAGCTATTTTAGAGGCTCTTTTATATTTATATATTTATATACCTGTTGCACTTTATTTGATGTTGCACTGATCGGATTGCATCCCATTTATTTGTACATATTCAATGACAATAAATATTCTATTCTAGAATGAACTGGTTGGAGAGGTTCATTGCAAAGAAGAGTTGGCAAAAACAGATATCACCAGTTCTAGGATCATATCACTCCCGGTTATCTGCTCATTTCGATTCAGGGTGTCAGGCACATCCGAGAGACAGGTTAAGATAGAGTAACTTGTGGATCAGTGTTGACTCAAGACATGAACTGTTTCAAACAATTCAGTCCGATTTGGTGAACTAGTTCAACTCGTTCTCTAAATAGAACCAGTTCAAAACAATGATTCTTTCTAGATTTAATCACTAGCATCATAAAACCCAGAAGATCAGCAGTTACAGAAATACTCAAACCAGCCTGTCTGGCACTAACATTCATGCCACAGTCAAAATCATGGAGATACATTTTTTTCCCCATTCTGATGGTTGATTAACTGATTAACTGACATTAACTGATGCTCCTGACCTGTATTTGCATGATTTTATGCATTTCACTGCTGCCACATGATTGGCTGATTAGATAATCACATGAATAAGTAGGTATACAGGCCTTCCTAATAAAGTGCTCAGTGAGTGTATATTCACTATAAGTGGTGCAAAACATTCTATGAAGATATAAAAGAAACAGTCTTGAAAAACACTGTCATAATTTATTCACCCTGACACATGACAAACATAAAAATATATTTTTAATGAATATCTGTCTGTCTTTTTAATATAGTGGTAGTGGAGAGTGTCTCTTTTTTAAGCTTAAAAATATCGGAAAAGTAGTCAATGTGATTTATACATTACATTCCAAGTCTTCTAAATACAAAAAAAATTAAAAGTTTAAGTAATTTTTCACTGAAAATCTTAATGTGCATTCTTGTTTGCATGAGAGAAGCTTGTTCACAGTTGCTCGCATTTTCACATGAGAACATAAAATTAAAGCAAAACATCTCATTTTGTGTTCTGCATAAGAAAGAAAGTCATACAGGTTTGAAACAGTGTGAGGTTGAGAAAATTATGACAGAATTTTCATTTTAGGTTGAACTATTCCTTTTATATTTATTTGTCCTTTATTTTCAACCAGGAAATATAGTGGATCTTACTAGTTACCACATCATGTACTGCGCTGCCTGTGAGGTACTGTCTTGCTTCAGAGGTGCAGTTCCTTCAGTGCCATCTTTGATTGTATGTGTCTTCTGTCCTCCTATCTGATCGGATTTCAGGGCAGAATAAAGAGCCAGAACACTTTTGTAGATGGACTGAATGAACCACATCTCTCCTCGGCTTATTATGTGGCAGAGGCCAACGCTACTTCTGACCTATTTAAATGATGTAGCCATTGTCTAAATGCTTGGCCGGCAAATAGCCCAAATGCTGAGCACCTGGGGCCGTGGTTGGGATAAAGGCTTTTGAAATGATCATGCCCGAGTCTGTGCTATATATTCATAGAGCAAAGATGCATGCAGAAAACCTCAACTCATCTTTCTGTGAATAAGTCAGAGTCTGACCATCAGTGCACTGCCTTCACTTAATATTTGTATTTTAATTACTTGCATTGGTCATTGTCAAGTAGGTGGCCTGGGTATCCAGCACACTTGTCTCGCGAGCATAGTTTGTTTTATGAAAATCCTTAATTACCATTATTTTAAATATAGTATATTAAGTGAGCTAATGCAGAGACTATTTAGCAAAGACAGGCCACTTATTAAAATAAATGGGAGAAACTGAAATGCTCAACGGTCAATGGATGTAGAAAGGAAGTCCCGCCTTTCATTTAAAAGAGGCAATCACCTTTTAGATACAGACATCGCCTGTCAATAAATTAGAGAACGTATGCGCATTAGATATATGAGCCAGGAATTTCTTTTTTTGAGGTAAAGAAACAACATTTATGATTCCAGTGTTAACAGATTTTAAAGCTGATTTTAAAGAAGTTTTTTGATCGTAAATTTGACCAACCATTTTGGAGATTTCGGTCTTTCCCCTTTCAAGTAACTGCACTTTTATGCCACTTGTTTACAGAAAAATAGCTGCCCAAGAGCATTCCAAAGATGGCCGCCAGTGGACTGACTTGCTAGAAAAATTTTAGCCAATTGTAAATGTCATAACATTTTTGCTGAGTGATGACACAAAGCAATTCTTATACTACTGTTACTTCAGAAAATTGATCTGATGTGGGTAGTAAATTGGTGGATGGCCAATGTAAAATGTTTAGGGTTCACCCTTACCACATTTCTCCAGGAAGGAAAGCTATGATTTTATTGCCGCCGATTACTCACTTATCCAAGTAATTGTTTGTCTGACATAAAATCGTAATGTTATGAACATAAGTATGAACACTTGTTGTAAGATGACAGGTTGAGAATCACAAATTACATTAAGCTTGTGCACTTGTGAGTTTTTCAGTATCATCTTAAGAGTACTACTTACTGTACTATTTATTGTACAAGCTAAATTATTAGATAACGTGCTTAATCAAACATGTAATATGATAGTCATTGCCTTACTTGGCAAACTGCTATGCAACTGTGTTGCGCTACAGAGTGGGGGAGGGAATATGTGTATTAATGATAAAGAAGGTAAAAGCTACAAGGGTTAAGAGCCAAAGTCTCCCAGCACTGTCAGAAGACACGGGCCCAACCCATGTACCCCAGTAATTAATAAAGACAACCCCCACTAAACACAGACTATGCCACCTTGGGAGTTTCACCCAAGGAAATAACAACCCAATAAGGGCACACATTTCTGTTCCCACAGAGATAGAGCAGAGACGTGAATATACAAAAATACTTTATTTTAAGATTTTATAATATCTAAAAACATACCAACAAGTCATGGACATAGAACTGGGTCTGGTAACTTATTCAAAGAAATAACACACATTCAAATACAGTTCACATAGGAGCACACAGTTGATGGCAGGTAGAGAAATAACAACCTGCTCAATTTCCACTTCTCTATAAATTCCACACGTACACTCGTGCACTCACTTCACCATGCACATATGCAGGTAACACACAAAAATAGAGTCACAACACTCAGAGCAGTTAGTGCCCTCTCCCACCACAGCTCCGGCCCCTAATAGAATTAGAAAACTAGAGCCTCTGATTGACCAGAAACATATAAAAAGAAAAAAATGACAATTTCACAATTACTACCAAATTCAATTATACAAAAACACATCAACTAAACCAAAAACAAAATTAAAAAAACCCAAAATCAAATAAATCACTTTTAACTACAAAATATAATCTACACAAAATACAATTACTTTTATGTAAATCAGCTTACACATTCACTCACTTTACATACACAAACAAATGTACTTACAATGGGATAATTACACACACACACACACACACACACACACATTCAAGCGCACACACACACTAGTGCACGCACTTTGCTGTTAACCGATCACACACACACACGCATTAGACAGAATATGAGAGGACGAAATCAAAGTTCCCCAATGTAAAATCTAATGACACAAAACAAAACACAAACTCACATTAAAGTCACAGCCCAGTTGAAACAATTCCACAATCTCCCGATGTGGAGCTCAATTGGGGTGCGATCAGTCTAGCGGGCGGAAGCAACAAGGGAAGGCGAAAACCCTGCATCAACAAGGATAAATGTTAAAGCAGAAGGGGAAGCTGGGCCGCGGTCCCAATTGGCTGTCCACGAGAACACCAGGACATCATGCAACATGCGCCACTTCAGCTAGAATAAGAGGAAAACTCATATAAACGCAGCTTCTGTACAGAGGTTAGTGCATACAAAAATTACCCACCTGATTGTTAGCACGTTGGTCATTTCCGCATCAACTACTCAGTTGAAACACACAGCAATGAATGCCCTAAAATAACAATAACATAAAAGTGTACAGCCAACAGCTCACCCTCAACGAAGCACGATTACTCCTACATGGTAACGTACCCAAATGCAGCCACAGCCAAACACTAGACCCGTATAGCTCCGATGTTTACTGCAAGGGAAAATCTGCCAGCATCCGAATTTACATCAGCCGGCCACCAGTCAACATGCTTCCAAAGACCCACTGGAAACCTTTTTAGATATATATATATATATATATATATATATATATATATATATATATATATACACACACACACACACACACACACATCGGGGCCTGGCCAAATCAAACGGACACAACTGTTCCGGTTACATATGCAATCTACTGTAAGAAGCAATCTACTATTAGCTAAATAAAGCTAATACTGCGGGTTCTAGGGTCCAAAGATACCAACTTTGCAATCTTAGCTTGTACATACTCATTACAGTTTTGAATATCCAAGTTGATAACTTTTTTCAACAGATAGTAATCCGATGATAACAACACAACTGTAGTGCCACATAGTGTTTGGTGCAATAGAAAGAACAGTAATACAGAACACTACCAGGACAAAAAAAGTTGCATACTCTTATATTTTGTTGAACTGCCTTTAGCTTTGATTATGGCTCGCATTTGTCATGGCATTGTTTCTAAAACCTTATGCAATTTCACAGCATTTATTTCCATCCAGAGTGTCATTCATTTTTTGCCCGAGATCTTGATGATGGGAGAGTTGATCCACTCCATAAAGTCTTCTCCAGCACATCCCAAAGACTTTCAATGGGGTTAAGGTGAGGACTCTGTGGTGGCCAATTCATGTGTGGAAATTATTCCTCATGCTCCCTGAACCTCTCATTCACAATTTGAGCCCGATGAATCTTGGCATTTTTGCCATGGAATATGCCCATGCTGTCAGGGAAGAAAAAATCCATTGATGGGAAATTCTGTTCATTCAGTACATTCAAGTAGTCAGCTGACTTTATTTTATTGCTGCATAACATTGCTGAGCCTAGACCTGACAAACTGAAGCAACCCCAGATCATAACACCGCCTCTAGAGGCTTATACAGTGGGCTGTATGCATGACGGGTGCATTGCTTCATGCGCTTACCTTCTTTCCCTGATCCGCCCAGTGTTTGGTATAGGGTAAATCTGGACTCATCAGACCACATGACCTTTTTCCATTGCTCCACAGTCCAATCTATATGCTCCCTAGAAAATTGAAGTTGTTTTTTTCTGATTAGCCTCACTAACAAGTGGATTTCTTGTGGCCACACAGCTGTTTAGTCCCAATCCTGTAAGTTCTTGTCACATTGTGCATGTGAAAATGCTCTTAATTTTCACTATTAAACATAGCCGTGAGTTCTACTGTCGATTTTTTACGATGTGACTTTACCAAGCGTTTTAGGAATCTCCGATCACGATCATTCAAGATTTGTTTTAGACCACATTTCTTCCGCAAAGCTGATGGTTCACCACTATCCTTCCAGGTTTTAATAATGCGTTGGACAGTTCTTAACCCAATTCCAGTGCTTTCAGCTTAGTTGTTTTTTTGATTGATGCAGGCCAATAATTTGCCCCTTCTGAAACACAATAACATCTTTTCCATGACCACGGGATACATCTTCTGGCATAGTTTTTTAAGAAATGAGAAGCTACACACTTAAGGGTTAAAAAAAATGTTGCCAACTGAAACATATTAATCACAGCAATAATGATCCAATCATAGGCTCTTAAGTATCTACTTATTTAAATCCAAACTGTGACTTTTTTTTGGCCAGGCAATGTATAAACTATACTGTACAGTGTAAGGGGCAATGTTCAGTCAGCCAGTTATATAAATGAACACCATCGGGGTGGTCAGGTCTTGTATCTCCTCTCCTCTCCTCCCCACTCTCTTCTCACTCTCCTCCTAGATGTAGTTGGCAGCCAATGCAGCAATCTGTGGTCTTTGATTAGTGGTCTCTGCCAACTCTTGTGTAGTTGATACCCCAATTAGAGACACCTTGCTCAAAGAGCTGCTGGCCAAGAGTCTGCTGGATTACCTGTCAACGTCTCCACTGCAACAGTGGCCCATGTCTCTCTTTACTGCCACCTGCTCTTGTTCTCTCTGTCTCATCTGTCTAGAAAGCCAAGCTACTCTTATCCCATAAAATCCTTAGAATAAAGTTGTCTGCATTCAGAGAAGCCTGCACTCAAGCTTGCCCCTCTCTCTAATCAAGCTAATGGAGCCTGCAGGTATTCTATTGATCTCCTTCGACGTGTGGCTTCCGTAAATATGGACAGATTTTGAAAGTGTCAGGCATCTTGATTTTGGGTCATCCCCCCCCCATCCCCCCCATTAAGGCAAAAACTGTAATCACTCAACTTTTTCTTTTCATTGTATTTGTTTTGTTCCTCTACTCCTACTGTTTTTTTTTACTTTGTGGTCTATTTTACAAAACTTTTAACCCTCTCTTCTGATTTGTAACCTTTCAAATGCTTCAGCTCTTGACCTGTGAATTGGCTTCTTTTATCTCTCCTGTCACGTTTGCTGGTGCAAGCATGCGTTTTCATTTGTACAGTCAACTGATTCAAATCTACTGATACAAATCAGAGGACATCCAGCTAGATGCCATAAGAAACAGACACATAATGACAATTCACTTAGCCCTCGGTGAGAATCAATTCTTCCACAATGCACCTGTCACAGAGCCCTCAGTGAGGGCAATTTGTTCGACAGACTGACACTGTAATTGGGCTTGAATTTTTCAGTGACCATTTTACAAGCACTTCTATGAACCATAAAGAAAATCTCAACCTCAACAATGAGAAGCAGACAGGCTAAAATGAGCTATTTTGTCTTAATTAAAACTTCACTGCTTGTAAAGCTGAGAATTTTTTTTAGATCTGCACTAGTACACAGTGACGGTAGAAGTTTTGATGAACTAATCATTTATTTTCGGTATGTCGCAATTTTTGTGACATATAATGACCCCTGGAAAACTTATTTCAACACCTTTGAGTAGCTTTGTTGATATTCTATTGGCTTGTTGATACCTTAATGTCCAAAAGTGTTGTCATGTCTATTATCATGTCTGTTGGAAAATTCTTATTAAACCATTGAAATGATTACCCAAATAATATTTTATTATATGATATAATGTTATATTTTTGGTTTTAAAAGTTCTTCTCTCATCTTTCATAAAATGCCTTATTAACAGTGTTATCAAAAATCAACAAAAACATCAATACAGGAATGAAGGACCAATTGTAAAACCAATCTTTGGAGGAACACTTAATAATTCTGTACTACATTGATGGTACTGTGTTTGTGTTTGAGTTCCTTTACATCTTTCATGATAATGCATAGTAACCTGATGACTTGAATGGTCATGTAAACCCCAAGGTTTTATTTTATCTGGTGAAGGACAAACTGTTTATGCATAAATCGATTGGCACACATATGCCAACTTTGTCCTGCAGTTAAACACCTTTCCCACGTTATGGTGGATTATCCAATGTGTGTACGTCTGTCTATGTTCTGACGTGAAAAGTTTACAAAAACCTGGATAACTTCAAACCTCTAACACATTTTTCTTGTGTTGTTGGGGTTTTAGAATGAGCTGATTTTTTTATAGTTATCAGTGTTTTTTGTACGTGTAAACACTCACTTGTACCTAAACAATCAACATACTATAGCTTAGTTTATAGCTATTGCAAAAATGTATTCAATGTCTTCTCTTTGGCCTACGGAATATTGATGTATAAAACTGATAGCACTCTGTATATGATAGACATTTAATGTTGACCCCAATAAGTTCCCCTTACGAGTGCCTGAAACCATTAGTAAAGTAATGTTCAATTATGCAGAACATTTATTATCTTTCATCAGGCTTAATTACAGGCTGAGGTTAAAGCTTGGCAAAGGGTCTCCCCATCACCTCAATATCACTGTCCTAAAATGCATTGACCAGGAGGAGAAAAGCTGTCCTTCCTCTAAAATTAGTACTTAGAACTCCACTCTGCCACCATAATTCACCCCCGCGTGAAATATCTCCCTCACCATATTGACTTTTTTGCAATTTGTAATAGCCTATAATAAAGATTGCCACTTTACCATAATATGAATACACATTTCTTAACAGCTTATACAATAGCTTTTCAAATTAGCATTATTGACTGAGGTGCATTTAACAGGCTCTGAAATAGTTAATGGCGGGTTAATGTCTGAGTCACTAGAAAAGGTGCTTTGCTTAAAACAAGTGTATTGATCACACAGCTCAGTGGGCTATTCTGGAGAAGATTAGATAAATGTACCACTGTTTCTCTTCTATCCAATATATATATTCTGAATACACATACACGTGTGAAGGATCGCAGTGTGAACATATAGATTATATCAAATGGTAAATCAATCACTGCACAGCAGATGA
Organism: Moxostoma hubbsi; assembly: GCA_032164185.1. NCBI lineage: Eukaryota > Metazoa > Chordata > Actinopteri > Cypriniformes > Catostomidae > Moxostoma > Moxostoma hubbsi. The sequence goes on from JAVLUX010000218.1 coordinate 1,774,548, forward strand.
GGCCGAGAATAATAATCAGTTTACTCATAGAACAACAGCGAGATGAGTATCAGTGTTTTACATAGTTTTGCCATGTTATCCAATTAAGACCATTAAATGAAAATAAACGTCTAGGTTACGTATGTAACCTCCGTTCCCTGATGGAGGGAACGAGACGTGTGTCGAAGAAGCGACACTAGGGGTCTCTCTTGAGCGCCGAAAGATGCCTCTGATCTATGAAAAAAGGCCAATGAGAGTTGGCGAACAGGCGACACCCACCCGAAAGGGGAGGTAGAGGTGGCAAAATACATCACATGGCCTCTTGGGTCACATGTGGGGAGAATGGCGCGGTGGTAGATCCAACCTTGAGGAGGGGGGAGTTTCTACAACACGGCGACCGGAGGGCAGCAAAGGACTGCCTAAGGGAGACGCGGGTCAGCTCGTAAGGTCAAGTCAAGTCAAGTCAAGTCAATTTTATTTGTATAGCGCCTTTCACAACACACATCGTTTCAAAGCAGCTTTACAGAAGTTCAGCATTAACAGATGATAAAAATGTAATGTCTATAAAGTCGATAAATCATCATCCATATGCAGGGCTCCAAACTGCGACTAAAAATGGTCGCATTTGTGACCAAATAAATTTATTTGTGAGTGTAATTTCTGTCAAGGTCGCCATTGGCGACAGTAAAAGTTTACTCCCTTTGATTTTAAAATTTGCATTACATTTCCCGAGATACATTACAAAAGTTTATATCAAAGAAATAGCGGGGAAAACGGAGTTCATTGCAGGAACTAACCATTTCAAAAAAGAGACTGTTAGAAAACACGGTGACAGTAACAAGCATAAAAAATGCACGTGATCACAAAATTGCGAATAATGCTCCACAGACTACACTGTTAGCGAGCTGCGGGACGAAAAGGAATGGAAGGAGTTAAAAATGAAAAAAAAAAAATAAATAAAAAAAAAAAAAAAAAAAAAAAAAAATTTGGCGCCTGTTTTTTCCCCCTATAGGAGCCAATCGCTCCTTAATTGATTTTTTTTTTTGTTTGGAGCCCTGTTGTGGAATTAGATAAGATATGATTCTTTATCGTGTTTAAAAATAATCAAATAATAATTGTATTAATAACCCCAGTGAGCAAGCCGAAGGCGACTGTGGCAAGGAACACAAAACTCCAAAAGATGATGGTTAATGGAGAAAAATAACCTTGGGAGAAACCAGACTCACTGTGGGGGCCAGTTCCCCTCTGGCTAACATCATGAATAATGTAAATAAGAATTATTTATAGTTAAAAAACATGATTTAAAAAATTATTAAACTTATTAAGTGCTAAGGGTCAGTATTTAGACAGTGATTGTGTTTGAACTGCAAGATTAGTGACCAGTGTCTTTGAAGTCCATCCTTGATTAAATTCCAGAAGTTCACTTAGATGCAATTGTCCTTGTTTGGCTGATGAAGGCTTTTGTTGGCAATAGTTAGTCTATGTATCCCATTTCAAGATCGTAGTCCATGGTGATGGGGCATCTGAAGTCTCTGTGAGAGGCTGGATACAAACTGGAGCTGACGAACGCTATTTACCTCGGGACTGGCGTCCCGAGATAACAGCAGAAAAGCAGATGGGAAATAGTTAGCATAGCTGATGTTCATAATATTAATGCATTATAACTGATTCAGCAGTAGTATAAAAAGTAAGCATTATGTGAATGCTTGGTTAAAGAGATGCGTCTTTAATCTAGTTTTAAATTGGGACAGCGAGTCTGAGCCTCGAACAATATCAGGAAGGCTATTCCAGAGTTTAGGAGCTAAATGTGAGAACGCCCTCCCTCCATTAGTGGACTTAGATATCCTAGGTATGACCAGAAGCCTCGAATTTAGTGATCTTAAAGAGCGCGATGGATTGTATGGCGATAGAAGATCCGTTAAATACACCGGAGATAAACCATTTAGGGCTTTATAGGTCAGTAGTAATACTTTGTAATTGATACGGAACTTAATAGGTAGCCAGTGTAGAGATGATAAAATCGGTGTTATATGATCATATTTTCTTGACCTAGTAAGAACTCTAGCGGCTGCTGTAGCTTGTTTATTGAGGATGCAGGGCAACCAGCTAATAAAGCATTACAGTAATCTAGTCTCGAGGTCATGAATGCATGAACTAACTTTTCTGCATCAGAAACAGATAGCATGTTACGTAGCTTAGCAATGTTTCTAAGATGGAAAAAGGCTGTTTTCGTAACAGATGAAATATGATTTTCGAAAGTCAAGTTGCGGTCTAGTATAACACCCAGGTCTTTTACTGTAGTGGATAATGTAACAGGACATCCTTCTAAATTAAAGTTGTATTGTAAGGGATTTTGTGGGTAGTTTTTTGGACCAATAAGTAATACCTCCGTTTTATCGGAATTTAATAACAGGAAATTACACGTCATCCAGCATTTTATATCTTTAAGACACTCTGTCAAGTTAGATAAGTTAGTGTTTTCATCTGGTCGTGATGAGATATATAATTGAGTGTCATCAGCATAACAGTGGAAATTAATTCCATGTTTTCTTATAATTTTACCAAGTGGCAGCATATATATTGAGAATAATAGAGGGCCTAACACAGATCCTTGTGGCACTCCATAGTCTACTGACGTTATTTTTGATTTTTTCCCCATTTAAACAGACAAAATGGTAACGGTCTGATAAGTACGATCTAAACCAGCTTAATGCCTGTCCCTGAACACCAGTGTAGTTTTGTAGTCGATCCAAGAGTATTTTATGATCTATAGTGTCGAACGCAGCGCTAAGATCGAGTAGAACTAATATTGAGATGCAGCCTTGGTCAGAAGCCAAAAGTAAATCATTTGTAATTTTAACTAGCGCAGTTTCTGTGCTATGATGCGGTCTGAATCCTGACTGAAATTTTTCATAGATATCATTTTCTTGCAAAGAAAGAGCACAATTGAGCGGACACAACTTTTTCTAATATTTTAGACATAAATGGAAGATTTGAGATGGGTCTGTAATTTGCTAGGTTATTTGGATCTAATTGTGGTTTCTTAATGAGAGGTTTTATAACTGCCAGCTTAAATATTCTTGGAACATGACCTAAAAATAAAGATGAGTTAATAATATTGAGAAGAGGCTCTTCCACTACATGTAACACATCTTTCAGTAGTTTACTGGGTATTGGATCTAGTAAACATGTTGTTGGTTTAGATGCAATGATAAGTTTATTTAGCTCTTCCTGTCCTATAGTTGTAAAGCGGTGTAGTTGTTCTTGAGGGGCGATAATTGAGGGTGAGTCATAAGACACCATAAAAGATTGTACATTAACAGTTGTGTTTACAATTGTGTTTCTGATGTTTTCTGTTTTCTAGGTGACCGTACCACGGAAGTACACACAGGAGGAGTACCGTAGGAGGCCTGATCTGTGGAGCACCTATTCCAGTAGGGGTAGCCTGGGGTACCCATAGTGGACTGGGCCAGCAAGTTCCTCCGCTGAACTGTTGTGCTGGCCCAAAGGGCTAGGGAGGAATCAACCAGGGACCTAGGTCTTCTGGGAAAGAAGCGCACTGTTTTGCCTCGGCAGAGGGAAACGGCGCTGGAACAAGCGATTCACCCGGTCAGACCGTTGACGTGTACCGAGTTCTACGGGCTCGGACCTGAGAAAACACAGGACGAGACTGACTCAACCCTGAGATTGTAATATCTCGTAAAGGTGTTAGGTGCTGCCCAGCCCGCAGCTCTCCAAATGTCTGCTAGGGAGGTGCCCCTAGCCAGTGCCCATGAGGATGCCACGCGTCTAGTGGAGTGGGCTCGAACCCGCAGAGGGGGTGGCACGGCCTGGGTGTGATAGGCCAGCAGAGTGGCGTCCACCACCCAGTGGGACAACCTTTGTTTTGAGACAGCGTTCCCTTTCTGCTGTCCTCCAAAGCAGACAAAGAGCTGTTCAGAGCGCCTGATGCTCTGGGTGTGTTCCAGGTAGGCACGCAAGGCACGTACCGGACACAGCAGTGAGGGGGCTGGGTCTGCCTCCTCCCGGGGCAGCACTTGTAGGTTCACTACCTGATCCTGAGGCATGTGGTAGGAACCTTGGGCACATAGCCCAGTCGAGGTCTTAGGATCACATGAGTATTTGCCGGACCGAGCTCCAGGCAAGTGTCGTTAGTAGAGAACGCTTGCAGGTCCCCAACCCTCTTGATGGAAGCGAGCGCGATCAGCAGGGCCGTCTTTTTAAGGAGAGGGCCCTGAGCCAACTGATTCTAGCGCTCGGGGGGGGTGGATCTCTGAAGACCGGCGAGGACCACCGAGAGATCCTAGGAGGGGAACAGGTTTGGCCGGGAGGGGTTTAACCTCCGGGCACCTCTTAGGAACCTGACGATTAAGTCGTGCTTACCCAGAGACTTGCCGTCTACTGGGTCGTGGTGAGCTGCGACAGTGGCAACATACACCTTCAAGGTGGACGGGGACAGCCTCCCCTCCAACCTCTCCTGCAGGAACAGGAGCACCAACCTAACTGCGCACCTCTGTGGGTCTTCTGCCCAGGAAGAACACCAATTCGCGAACAGACGCCATTTCAGGGCGTAGAGTTGCCTGGTAGAAGGGGCTCTGGCTTGGTTGATCGTGGCTACAACCGTGGTGGTAGACCAGCTAGATCTTCCGCATCCCATTCAGGGGCCAGACGTGGAGGTTCCAAATGTCTGGGCGCGGATGCCTGAGCGTACCCCGTCCCTGAGAAAGAAGGTCCTTCCTCAGGGGAATTTGCCAGGGAGGGGCTGTCGCGAGGAGTACAAGGTCCGAGAACCAGGCCCGGGTGGGCCAGTAAGGAGCCACGAGAGTGACTTGCTCCTCGTCCTCCCTGACCTTGCACAGCACCTGTGCAAGAAGGCTCACTGAGGGAATGCGTACTTGCGAAGCCCCACCGGCCAGCTGTGTGCCAGTGCATCTGCCCCGAGGGGAGCCTCTGAGCGGGCGTACCAGAGCGGGCAGTGGGAGGTCTCTCGGGAGGCAGAGGGGTCTACCTGGGCCTTGCCAAACCGTTCCCAAATCAGCTGAACCGAGTGGGGGTGAAGCCTCCACTCTCCGCCAGGCAAGCGTTGTCGTGACAGCGCGTCCACTATCACATTGAGGTTGCCGGGGATGTGAGTGGCACGCAGCGACTTGAGTCGGTGCTGGCTCCAAAGGAGGAGACGACGGGCGAGTTGTGACATGTGGCGGGAGCGTACGCCGCCTTGGCGATTTATGTACGCGACCGCAGTGATGCTGTCCGACCTGACTAGGATATGTTCGTCCTGAATTAACGTGAGAAACTTCCGCAGGGCCAAAAGGACGGTCAACAACTCGAGGCAGTTGATGTGCCAACGCAGCTGGGCCCCTTTCCAACGGCCTGAGGCTGCGTGCCCATTGCAAACGGCGCCCCAACCCAATCTGGAGGCGTCGGTCGTGACCAGGACGCATCTGGACACCTGCTGTAGGGGCACTCCAGCCCGTAAGAAACAGAGGTCTGTCCAGGGGTTGAATGTCTGACGGCAGGCGGGGGTGATTGTTACCCGGTGCGTGCCGTGGCGCCATGCTCGTCTTGGGACTCGGGTCTGGAGCCAGTGTTGGAGCGGTCTCATATGCATCAACCCCAGCGGCGCGACCACCACGGAGGACGCCATATGCCCCAGGAGCCTCTGGAAAAGTTTTAAGGGGACCGCTGTGCCTGGCCTGAAGGCGGCGAGGCAGTTCAACACTGACTGGGCATGCTCGTTGGTGAGACGTGCCGACATTGAGACCGAGTCTAACTCCATCCCGAGAAAAGAGATGCTCTGAACTGGAGTGAGCTTGCTCTTTTCCCAGTTGACCTGAAGCCCCAGACGGCTGAGGTGCCTGAGCACCTGGTCTCTGTGGGCACATAGTAACTCTCGCGAGTGGGCCAGAATGAGCCAGTCGTCGAGGTAGTTGAGTATGCGGATGCCGGCTTCTCGGAGTGGGGCAAGAGCTGCCTCTGCGACATTCGTGAAGACGCGAGGGGACAGAGACAGGCCGAAGGGGAGGACTTTGTACTGATACGCCTGGCCCTCGAACGCAAACCGCAGGTAGGGGTGGTGTCAGGGCAGGATGGAGATGTGGAAGTATGCGTCCTTCAGGTCTACCGCTGCGAACCAATCTAGATGCCGGACGCAGGTTAAGCGTGAGCATTTTGAACGGGAGTTTGTGCAACGCTTGGTTGAAAACTCGCAAGTCCAAGATTGGTCGTAAGCCGCCGCCTTCCTTGGGTATGATGAGGTAAGGGCTGTAGAAACCCTCCTTCATCTCGGTTGGAGGGACAGGCCCTATCGCGTCTTTGGCCAGAAGAGTCGCGATTTCCGTGCGCAGGGACTGGGCATGTTTGCCGTATACTGCAGAAAAGCGGACGCCCATGAAGGGGGGCGGGGGCCTGGCAAACTGAATTGCGTAACCGAGTCGGATGGTCCGGGCCAGCCAGTGAGACGGGTTGGGAAGTGAAAGCCACGCGTCCAACCTCTGCACTAGGGGCACCAAGGGGACGATTAATTTGACGTACCCGGCAGGGCTTCGCAGCGGGGTGGAGCAGGTAGCGCAGCGTTGGGCAGCGACAGGGCGACCCGCAGCTGGGGTGCTGAGAAAGACTCAAAGCACTTACCTTGCTCCGCACACCCAGCAGGGGGCGGGTTAGCGACTGAGGAGGAGGTCCCGGGTAGGCGTCCTCTAGACTCGTCGGAACCGGCCGGCCGGGGGGGCAGTCATGGGGCTGAAGACGGGTGGTCCGTGTCCAGGAAGCCGGGACTGCTGAGATCTGGTGGCAGAGTGCCGTGAGAACGGCATTTGCGGGCCAGGTAACCCAGAGACAAAAGGAAATAGCTCGTTACAGAGAATATGAGAATGTGAAAACTGATTCGACAAAAAATTCTCCTCAAGGCCCTCCACCGGGGACGGAGCGGTCTTACCACCTCCGGAGCTAACATCTTGGTCCCTGGGTTGAGCGTCTACGGACAGCCTGGGAGCCTTCCGGGTCCTCGAGGGGGTCCGTGAGATGGGGGCGTCTGCTTCTTGCGGAGTGCTCGACGCTGGGGCTGAGAGCTGGGCCCGGGTTGAGGCGGAGCAGGGTGTTAAATAGCCGCAGGAGGACGCCCTCGGCGAGCAGACGGGGCATGGCCCATGGCGGCAGGCTTGCGGCGGGACAGGATGTGCGGTGGCCTCCGTCTGCTTCACCGCTGAGGACTGCTGGGCAGAGTCGTCAACGGTGGTGCCGAATGGACGGAGCTGGGAGACGGGGGTGTGGGAGAAGGTGTGCCTTGTCTACCTCCCACATTTCGACCAGGTCCACAAGGGGTGTCAATCGCCCGTTCGAGTGCCGGCGCTTCTGACCTCCGTGGCCCGGGGGCGCGGTTGGTCATCCAGCACAGTTCCTGCAGCACATCAAGAACAGGACTACCCAAGGTGCAAGTTTGAAGTGCCTTGGCCTAGCGTTGGTTGCAGGAAGGGCCATGGCGTGCAGAGTGGAAGCGGTCTGGGACAGTTCCACCGCGAGGGTAGTGAGAGCGGAGGAGCGAAGAAGCCTTGGCTTTGCTCAACTCGTCATGCACGTCTGAGAAGAAAGGAACCAGGGGGGGCGTGGCTGTGAGCGGCGCACCTGCCCACGGGACCGATCAAGTAGCCCGGGAAAGCATAGCAGATCTCCGTTCGTCAGGCTTAGGTTGGGCGGCAGACCCGAAGGTGGCGGCCCAGGCGAGTGATCAGCATCCGATGCCACTGTAACGCTCTCCAATGCAGCGGTGATGTCATCCAATTCTGAAGCAAGCAAGCGTGCTGGGGAGGCGGGCGGTTCGAGGGGGTTTACCCGGCGAACAGAGCCCGTCATAGTCCCCAAATCGCCTTCATCACCCGCGGCGCCTGCGCCGATCCCGTAGGAAGAAGGCGGAGCGTGGGGGGCGGCTGAAGTGGCTTTCTCTCATTACAAAAGAAAGCCGTGCGACCGCAATGCTATAACGGCCATGTTCTCACACTGAGAAGATGAACCATTGGAGAGAATGCTCATCCCGGGCTCAGACGGAAGCAAACAAGCGTACCTGGGAGGCGGGTGGTTCGAGGGGGTTTACCCGGCGAACAGAGCCCGTCATTGTCCCAAAATCGTGTTCATCGCCCGCAGCACCTGCGTCAATCCCGTAGGAAGGAGGCGAGGCGCGGGGGGCGGCTGAAGTGGCTTTCTCTCATTACAAAAGAAAGCCACACGACCGCAATGTTGCCATGGCTATGTTCTCGCACTGAGAACATGAACCATTCATAAAACGCTGCCTGCGTGTGATCGCAGTCCAGGCATGCAAGACAGCTTTTTAAGACCGAGAGAGGTGGGGAGAAATCACCACATCCCGAAACTACACAGGGGCGGAAATGACATCTTTATAAAGACGCGTCCTGAAAAGGATGTTCAACGCCGTTGTGTAATGCTCTTTCAGAGAAATAAACTCTTTTACAGAGAAAATCACTCTTTCAACTCTTTTAACTCTGCGCTGTCGAAGCGCCCAGGGGCAAACTGCACGCCGGCAGTGAAGAGAAAAGCCGCTGAAGTGCGCCGTAAATCCAACAGCAAAGCAGAGCATCAGAGGATCAGAAGCAGGATCAGTTGTGTCATTCGCAGCTGACTGCATACACACGACCATCGGCTCCGAAGAAAATTACTGAATGAACGAGCGTATTTCCCTCGCCTTTATAGGAGGCGGGGTATGCAAATACTGTTCGCCAACTCTCATTGGCCTTTTTTCATAGATCAGAGGCATCTTTCGGCGCTCAAGAGAGACCCCTAGTGTCGCTTCTTCGACACGACGTCGAAGTGAGCGACAGACGGGGAACAATAATTTCTCGGTTCTTCTCTGTTAAGAAACCTCAAAGTTTTTTAATTGAAACGTGTTTGGGTGTAAAGAGTAGTGTCTCTAGTTTTGTTTGATATGTCCACATATTATGTAGATTTTGGTACATTATTCTATTAAAATGTGATTCCCTATCTGTCACTCCAAGCCAAGACGCTGAAAGAGCTGCATGAGGGTAGTTCCGCCCCGGGATTGATGCAGGAACTGCTCTTGGCAACCGCCCTCGCCCTCCAGGAAGGCGATGTTCACCTTGTTGATCAAGGAGCGCCACCTTTGGCTCAAACTGGTTGAGATGAGAGAGGCTGATAAGGCACGGTTCCTTAATGCCCCCATTTCCTGGGCCTATTCAGCGACACCATCGAGGACTTTGCCCAGCAGTGAAGCAGCAGACAGAGACCATCCAACACATCCTGTCCAGAAAGTGGCTGTGTTGTGTGCGCACAGGGACCTGGTGCAGATGCACCTGCTAGGGCTTCGAGCCAACAAGGAAAAGAGCAAGTTCTGAGCATCTCTTTTCCTGGCTTTGATTTGGACTCAGTCTCGATGACGGCGTGCCTCTGACCTGTTTGAAGGCATTTAGACAGAAAACAGCTGTGGAAACTGTTTCAGAGGCTCCTGGAGCATATGGAGTCCTCAGCGGTGGCCACACCGCTTGGTTTGATGCATTTGAGACCGCTTCGGCACTGGCTCAAGACTCAAGTCCCAAGACGGGCATGGTGCCATGGGACACATCACGTGGCCATCACACCGGTCTGTCACTGCCTCTTCAGCCCTTGGACCAACCTCACATTTCTACTGGCAGGTGTCCCCCTAGAGTAGGTCTCCAGGCGTGTTGTGGTTATGACAGATGCCTCCAAAATGGGCTGGGGCACTGTACGCAACAGGCACACAGCCGCCGGCTCCTGGACGGTCTCGCGGCCATGTCAACTGCCTCGAGTTGTTGATAATACTGCTCAGTCTGCGGAGGCCATTAATCCAGGGCAAGCACATGTTGGTTTGGACAGACAACATGGCAATAGTGACATATATCTACCATCAAGATGGCTTAGTCTCTCATTGTATGTCCCAACTCACCCACGGTCCCCTCCTCTGGAGTCAGCAGCACCTCAAGTTGCTTTTCCCCAGTGAGCCTACTTACACAGACACTGTGCAAGGTCAGGGAGTACGAGGAGCTGGCCCTCCTAGTAGCACCCTACTGGCCCACCCAGACTTGGTTCTTGGACCTTACACTCCTTGTGTCAGCCCCCACTCCCCGGCGAATTCCCATGAGGAAGGACCTTCTTCAGTTAACCCACTGGATCATTGACTCCATATCTATGGCATACCACGCTAAGCACGTGCCGCCTCCCGTAGTGCTACGAGCCCATTCTACCAGGAGTGTGGTGGCCTCCAAGGCCCTGACCAGTGGTGCCTCACTAACAGGCATTTGTAGAGCAGCGGGCTAGCCAACACCCAACAGCTTTGCAAGTTTCTACAATCTCCGGGTTGAGCCAGTTTCATCTGTGTCTTAGCAGGAAGGAACAAGTAAGTCCTGGACAGTTGGCCGGGTGTATTGCTTGCGCATAGCGCCTTTAACCTCCACTGAGCTGAAGACGTGCGCTGTTGACTCCCAGTAGTGTTCAGAAGATGTGTTCCCTGGGTGACATCCTCCTACCTCTGTGGCAGACGAGTTTGCAGAGAAACTTGCTGCCGGCTCAGTACATGTGCTGGTTCCCCCTCGGTAACCCCATGCAACGTATTTCTTCCGTTAAATTGTTTCCCTGTTGGTAAACTGCGTCTTCCTTGGGCAGAGGGCCCTCTGCCCCAGTCACCATATTTGTAGAAACTCCTCCCCCGTTCAGTAGAACCTACCATGGGACTTCTCCACATGACTCACTTCTGATGAAATTAGAGCCAAAAATATTAGAATTGTGTCGATGTCCCAATATTTATGGACCTGACTGTACCACTGTCCATTTATGTGAATATACATTTTTAGGAAAACTACTGGTTCTAGAAAGTTTTTTTTTTCTTGTTTATTAGGTGCTACTAGTTACAAATCAAAAAGAGAAATGGAAAATTCACAAAGCAATTACTCTTGGGTTCAGGATGTTAATGTTCCCAAATACAAAATTATGTCATCATTTTCTCAACCTCCTGTAGTTCTATTCTGCGGTAGAACACATGGAGAATTTTTGAGAAGGTCATTTTTTTTTTTTTTACAATGAAAGTGAATGGTGACTGAGACTAATGTTCTGCCTAACATCTACTTTTGTGTTTTGAGGAAGAAAGAAAGTCATATAGGTTTGGAACAAAATAAGAGTGAATAATTAATGAAAAAAATAGGTTACATTACTGATTTTTATTAATTTGTTTTGAAGATAGAACCACAAAAGCATATTAAAGTTTCACCTTTGGAAAAGCCATTGAAAAATGAGTATAGTTGACAAACAGAAGTATTACTCTTAATGTTCATTACTAAGCACAAGTGTTACATCAAAAGACGAACAATAGGAGAAATCCAAGGTTTTGATATTGATGTTTAATGCATTCTTACAATGTCCTTGTCAGTGTCACTTTACACAGGTTACATCAGGTGTTGTCAAATATCCAAGGATGCTTGTAGGTTGCACAGTAACAAGTGCATGGCTTAGCACAAAATTATGATTTGAACCTGTGGGAGGATCCAGAAGCACTGTATCAATGCAAATCTGCATATCAGTTGCCAGACCTCCAATGTCACTCTCACGTCATGTCCCTCTTTAATTCGTCAGGAACACACTGTCAAATTCTGCTGGAATCAACCCCTGTTGTGATTGACAGTACAGCAGATTAAACACAGAAAAGGCAGTAAAATGTGAGTGTGAAAGATTAGGCCACTGTTCTGCATTATAACCCGACATGTTGGCCAATGATTGTGAGCCTTGATTAAAAAAGGAAACAGGAGATCTGATTAAGGAATGGCTGTCTGACCTAAATGACATTCCTCAGGTCCTGCTTGATACTAACACATGAGCTGTAATTATATTCTCCTCCCTTCTCACCACATGAGAATATTTAATAGTGCTCCTGAAGCCAGGAGGCTGCACTAGATGAAATCAGGCCCAAGCATTTCTACAGATGCCACAGAGTCTTCTGGACAAATTAATTAACTTGTGTTTTGGAAAGTAGGGAGGTAGGTATCATTCATCTGAGGTCATTTCAATAACAGTAATTTGGCCAACTGCTCTCAATTGTGTATAGACTATACCGTATGTAAAGCATGTGGCTTGCATTTGCTTTTGAGGTGAATCATTAAACTTATTGAGTGGTTGTGGCATAGTGGGCTAAAGCGCATAACTGGTAATCAGAAGATTGCTGGTTCAATCCTTACAGCCACAACCATTGTGTCTTTTAAGCAAGTCACTTTACTTGACGGTTGCTGTAAATTGCTTTGAATAAATGTGTCTGCCAAATTCATAATTGTAAATGTAACTTGGGCTGTTGTAGCTTGTAGCTGTTATGTATGAATGAAGCATGACCCCCTCCTACAGAGCTGGTTTCACAGACATCTGACATGTTGACTGTTATTTGTGTTCTAAATATTTGTAATTTTGATAAATATATCAATATTAGACAGTGGTGTACTATCCATTCAGGCAAGTATAGTAAAGTATGATTGAGATGTTAATCTGTATTTTTGCTTATTTGACCTTCAGACTTTTTACCACCATGATGTGGTTTGGGATGCCATAATTTCTAAACAATTAGAGAAGTTAAAGCTATTGCCTGCCTCATTTGACAACTTTATGTCTTGTTAAATGCCTTTCAAATGTTATAAATGTTAATTGCAAATCAAATACTGTGATCTAAATTCAAAGGACTGAAGCATATGTGATAAATATGTGCAGGACTGGTTAAGGAAGTGTTGTACAGTATAGAACTACTTTCTGCAACATTATCATATTTTGATGGAGGAATTATGAGAACAAAGCAAATTGACAGATTGTCTATCAAATTAGTTACACGTTTGCCGTAAAGGGTATACAGTTTTTTACTGAAATATGATTACAGAGAACATACAGATGAACACAATTTTTCCTCTCAATCTATAGAGATCCCTGGTTAATTTTCCAAGCTAGTGTCATGGAGGACAGTGCAGAAAATGTCATCACATTAGGTCAAGGGTCCCCACCTTATCCCATGTATTTACAGCCTATTGTAGAAGCATCATGGACAAGTGCTGCATAGGCCCCAAAATCTTGTACAATCAGGCCAGTCTTTCTTGCAATCAGCCCACAATTCTTTTTATGGGACATCCAGTGTCCCCATGGGTCCCTCTTCACTTCACCGTCTTCTGTAAATCAGCGTCTCCAAGACTTCTCTATTGTTCAAACTGCCTTAAAAGAACAGTCATGTCAAGTTATCAGAAACGTGCTGTTCACGTCTATCACTCTCATCTATCACTTTCTCACCAATGCACAATCAATGGTCCATTTGAACCCTGTTGAATGCTTGAGCTCTTCAATTTTAATCAGGGCTTTGTTCTGGACAATACCTTTGGAATACTTGGGAAACTTTGCTAAAGTTTGCAGAATGTATAAGTGCTCAGGTTCACTCAGCAGTTCTTAAAAGTATTGATTTTACATCTGATACCCCCTTTTCACTAAATGTACAATTTTTTTTTATTGATTGTTTAGTTTGGGAATAGATTGCCATGAAGTGCTGACATCTGTGCAAGTCAACATAGGGGGACATCTTCTGAACATATGATGGGTATAACCATGGGCTGTTAAGATATAATTGCACCTATTAAAGGGCTGCAAAGTGTCCAGACATGGGCTGTATAGTTTGTTTTGAAAGATTTACAAAGACAACATCTATATGGCTTTTATCCTTCTGTCACTCAAACCCCATAGGCACAAAACTAAATCCAGTATTCCAAAAGCTTCTCTAACAGTGATGGACATGAAAGAATGGATTTAAGGAAGACAGCTCTAAAAACATAATATATTGTTCCTCCAACTCAAAAGCCATCCAACAATGGTTGTTCAAAAATTCTGTTTAAGTGTTGGGTTGGTATTAATTTATTGAAAACACAAATTAAAAACCAAATTAACTTTTCAGACTAAGTAAACTAAATAGAGTTTACATATGTAAATATTAGGTTCCCCTTCTATCACTCAATTGACGTTGTGTCAATGTAGTGGCACTTGGGTGTCTATCTTCAGAGCCCGATCACCACAGATCTTTGAGAAAAGACCAATGAAAATTGGACATATGGATTCAATCAGATTTTTTTTTCGGAGCCGAGCGGTTGTACTATCTGCAAGCTGAATACTACTGCTGTTCCATTCACCTCTACAGAAGCATATGCTGTTGGATATATGGCGCATCCCGGCGGCTTTCTCTCCTTCTGAATGGCAACTGCAGATTTGCCCTTGGCCGCTTCAACAGTGCTACTAAAAAGTATATTTTCTGCTAAAAGAATATATTTCTTAAAAGAGCTCACATATTGACGTTGAATGTCTTTTTAATGATGCGTCTTTTTAAAGATGCCTTTCTGTCCTTGTTTGATTCCTGGGTGTGATCGTTATCTCCCACCGTGCTGCGCCTTCTACCCACAGGTATGAGGCCAGCCTGGCTGGCGCAGAAGGTGATTTGGGGAGTTCAATGGGCACGGTTTTGCCAGGTAATTCTCCGCGGACCTCCCGTTCCCCAGCACGCTCGTTTGCCCCCTTCCTCTTCCGAAATGAGACCAGCCCGCCTCACGGCAAGCTTGACATCTCTTTCGGGGTCCGTGAGCTGGATGAGTCTTTGATTGCTGCATTGGAGAGAGCACTGACGATGTCGGAATCTGAGGACTCGACTGGGCTGCCACCTTCGGGTCTGCCCGCTCAGTCTGAGGCCGATGCAGAGCTGACCGCCATGCTTGCCCAGGCCGCCTGGTTCCTGGGTTTGGGGCGCTGTTCACGGCCACACCCTTTACTGGGATAGGTGCTCCACGGGTGGTGATTACTCTGGTAACCCCTGCGATGTATATTCCTCGGTATGTTCTCCGTCAGCGGACCTGCGTCTCCCCCCCCCCCCCTCCTTCATGGCATGACCTACCACCGTGCCTCTTCCATGTGTGGCTGCTGAGCCCATGTGATGTATTGCCACATATTGACCTCCCCTGGATGTGGTTGACCTCCCCAGGATGTGGTCTCCACGTGGTCTTTTCCCCCTGAAAGAATAGGAAAGGAAAAGAACACCTTCCCAGATGCATATGATAGCATTAGATGGCCCCAGCCGAATCTAATACTCTGTGCGGGTGGTGCGGCCTGCTCCCATGCTAGTTATGTCGCTCAGGGGTGTGGGGAACTACATGACGTATTTTGGGCATTGGGGGAGGTTATGTCCAGTCTGATTCACCTGCTATTATGCACGCAGCAGCTTGCTTGCACCTGCATCGGCAGTTCATGTAACACGGTTCAGCTGTTGTGGCGTTTTTCCATAGGGACCCCTAGTGTCACTACATCGACACAACGTCGAGTGAGTGACAGAAGGGGTACGTCTCTAGTAAGTGCTAGTAAGTGCCGACGTGAAGGCTGTTCCAAAATGTAGGTATCTCTGCCTTATAAGATATCTAATTTTGCCCAAATTTGCCCAAGGTAGCATTAGTGTTAATTTCGTCAGACGAGACGAGACTAAATATGTTCGTCAACGACCTTTTTTTCCATGACTAAGATGAGACGATGACGAGACTGCACCAATGTCCAAAAACGCTGACTAAGACTAAATTAACATGCATTATTGTTGACGAAAAAAGACGAGACTAAAATGTTTTGCATAAAATAAAAACTAAGATAAAATCTCTCTTCATTTTCGTATACAATCGTCTCTACTTTTTCATCATGAGATAGAATATTCAGCTGTTATGCCTTCAAAATATTCCGAATGAGTTTGCGCTGTTGCTCTAGTAACGGCTACAACAGGTCTCATACTCCTGTGGCTGCAACACGAAACTACATGGAGCAAGAACACAACAATCATAGACAGTGGCGAACACGCGACGAGCGCCGACGACATGCTAGGTGGAAGGAAGAGGCTCGATATTTGGTCGCATTTTAGGTACAATGATATTGACAAAAAGTCAGAATGTGTCATTATAACTGACGGGAAGCACTGCGGATAAACAATACCGGGAAAAACACAACCAACCTTAAGCGACATCTAAAGGCTAACCACCCACACATTCAGGGAAGTTAACTTAAATATACGTCTCATAAGCTAATGCTGATTTTAGGCATCTACGCTGTAAATTAACCAGTTAGCTGTGGTGTTGTGGCACATACATTATGCAGGTTATATATATATTTTATGTAACTTATTTGCTTAATAAAATACTCTTCAGAACAAGTTCATCATTTGTGAATGTGTCTCTTAAATCAGAAAACCAGCCACGTTTAACAAAGTGAATTCAACAAATCATTCAACAAGTGTATTTTGTCAGGTAATTATGACATTTAACCAATATTTGAGATGTGTGAAACATTATTTGACTGAAATGGTTATCTCAGAATTAATCTCAGAAAAAAATTATTTAAAAAAAGACTAAAATGTTTTGAAACTTGACTAAGATATATTGAGTTTTCTTTTGACTAAAACTAGACTAAAATGATGAGACTTTTAGTTGACTAAAACTTGACTAAGATACCTTAAATTCTCTTTTGACTAAAACTAGACTAAAATGACGAGACTTTTAGTCGACTAAAACTTGACTAACAAAAAAAGATATGTGAATGACTAAATATGACTAAAACTAACAAGGACATTTGGCATAAGACTAAGACTAAATTAAAAATAGGTGACAAAATTAACACTAGGTAGCATTGAATGTATCCTTCATAGGTGATCCTAGAATGCACTGTGATGAGATCGGTGAAAAAATTATTCCAAGATAGCGGACAAAGTGAGATACATTTTTATTCTAAATTTAATTACAATCAATTCAATGTGTGTAATAAGTACACTGCAAAAATTATTTTCAAGACAAGGATTTTTGTCTTGTTTTCCTGTAAAATTATCTAAACATTATTAAAAATTGTTCAGATAAATCTGACAATTTGTGAACTTTAGACTTAAAACAAGAAAAAATCTGACAATGAGGTAAGCAAATTAAACCTAATTCAAAAGGAAAACATGTTTATTTTGCTAACCCCATTGGCAGATTTTTTCTTGTTAAGTCTAAATTTCACAAATTTCTTAATATCTTATCTCATTTTGCTTGACAATAAATCACATTTTAAGAATGTTTAGATAATTTTACAGGAAAATAAGACACAAATTATATTATTTTTAGCAGTGTCCAAACATTTCACAGAGAAAAATGCAGAACATACAGTTGTGTTTGAGCATATCTTGTTTACTTGCTAATAAGCACCTCATTGTAGCAGCATGCTACCTTGCAAACATGACATCCCCAACAGACTGGTAAAAACTGTGCACCCTGTCTCTCGGAAGTATTGGAGTCTGGCAATTTTATTGGAATTTGCAATTTCTGCAAGTGCCATTGTTGTGTGAAAAATGCATCAGACAGTTGGTAAGCAATTGAGACTACTGGAATGTTAAAACATTTCATGTAAGCTCATTGAGCATATATCACATTAAACATTGACAGCAGCTGAGCGAAGAAAAAAAAAACATGAAAAATAAAAATTAATCCTAAATGTATAGGATCCACAAATAGATAAACTGAGAAAGACTTCCTTCACTTTAGATGACATTTATTCTGGGAAATATTTTAGATTGAGAAAATATATAATAAAACATTACTGTAATCATTATTACTGTGTTATCTTTAGCATGGTTATTATGCACAGATGTTTAATTATGATTTCTGGAAATGAAGACGTTACCCAACATTTACCTACAAGACATTTATTGAAATCTGTCAACTATAATTAGCCACTCATGTACCCCTGACTTGTAATTAATAATTCAACCTGTGATCATGCTCTTCAAGACTGAATTACATGATTGTCTGAGGTCCTTTGCATGCATAAAGGCTGATGCAGGCAAGCATGAGAACTGATGTCAATGCCACTTATTTTCATGTGAATTAGGCTACAAAAACCTCTTGATTTTGTCAAAAATAAATGAGAGGAAACTTATTATAAATTTTGAAAATTGGAGTGACATAATTTTTGCAATTTTAATTACTTTTAAAGATAAAACACCTTATTATTGATCCATTATTTATTATTATTATTAATGATCTACATTTGCTACAGCTGCAAAAACGTCTAGGTTACTGTTGTAACCTCCATTCCCTGATGGAGGGAACGAGACATTGTGTCGAAGAAGCGACACTAGGGGTCTCTCTTGAGAGCCTTTTGCATCTCTAAACTTTGAGAATAGGCCAATGAGAATTTGGCAGACAGAATTTTCATGTCCCGCCCCCGGACATTCGGGTATAAAGGGAGGGAAATGCGTCTGTTTCATTCAGGATTTGTCTGAGGAGCCGACGATGAGGTTCGGCCGCAACAGTGGTTCGGTTCAGCGACGTGGCCGGGATGGCACAACGTCTCATTCCCTCCATCAGGGAATGGAGGTTACAACAGTAACCTAGACATTCCCCGTCAGTCGCTCATTTCAAGTTGTGTCGAAGAAGCGACACTAGGGGTCCAATTTAAATCACGCCATGCACTGAACCGTGTACGTGCGCTGCTGAGACAGGTGCGGGCAGGTAGCTTGCGTGCCAAAACGACAGGCTGTGCCAGACTGCATGTACCCTTCCCCAATGCCCCATAAAATCGTCAAAACCTTCTGGTTCTTTACATCCAGATAGGGGGAACAAGGCGACGTGCCAAGCATGGAAGCAAGCCGCGCCAGCCGCTCCTTTTCTCTCTCTATGTTTCTCGCATAGAGCTAAAGCGGCTGGGGCTATCTTAACGCTATCACACGACCTGTTTTCAGGGAATATATACTGAAGTAAGCTTATACATGCTTGAATAAAGAAAAAAAAATGGGCAATGGGGTAAAAAAAAGCTTAATTCAAGATAAATTCTCTGGAAAAAAGTCTTAATATCTTATGCAGTTTTCACAAAGATAAGTAAATCCATCTTGTTTTAAGGACATTTAGCTATTCTCTGATGCACTGCTGATGCTTTTGATGTGAATGCTCAAACCGATTAACATGGGCTCCAAAAAACAAAAATACACTCTGCTCATGTGCTGCTCACACTTACGATGTGAAACGGGCTTTACTGATATAAAGATATTACAAATCCATTTTGTTCCAGAGTAATCTAGATCTTATATTATATTATTCAGGGTTTAAAAACATCCTCTTTCTTACATACTACTGAGTGGTTCCAAACACTGAGACAGGGAAAATATATCTGCAGATCCCATCATCAAAAATGTACCTTTATCAACCTAGCTGATAAAATATTATTAGTTACTGTATCCTTCAACAAACAAGCAAATTAACATTTCTCAGTAAATGCAGACATGCTAAATTTACTGCTTAGTTATTCTCAGTCATTATGAACTTACTGTTAAAAAAATAAACCACTATACACTAGAAATGTATTTATTTATTTGTATCTATTTATTTTATTTGTTATGCTCAGATATGTCAGAAGTGCCTTTTGCAAGCACTAGTACACTTCATAACAAGATGTAGCATTAAACATTTCCAAAGCAATTTGAATAAGTCTTTCATGAAACACGGTTTACTTGCCCACTGTCTTTGGAGGTGGATTGTCTCAACCTGAGCTGCTGTTTTTGTTTGTTTGTTTATTTGCACACCTGGGCTCAACCAGTAGAGTGTGATGTGGATTGGCAGTGTGTAAAGCACAGCTGTTGCTTTGGTGCATTGTGGCCACAAACAAATGTCCAGTGCTAGAGGGCTGAAATGAAACTCTTCAACATTGAATCTACATCTGCCGTAATTTCTGAGTTTCTGAAATGTGAAATGACATTACTGGATATATATGCAGATCAGATATTAGCAGCTAATGTTTGATAAGGAAGATGGGGTTTAATAATAGATATATTAAACAAGATGTGTGTTCAATTATACACGTTATCTCATTGGAGTCAAACTTGGAATTGAGGTCTTTAATAGGTAATTGGTCCAAGGTAATTTTGTCTGTGAATTAAATTCACACCCTAAAGGCGACAGTCCCTCTCTTTCTGTCAGAAGGAAGGATTTTTCCAAGAGCCATGTTGCTGAATTGATTTTATTGAGGCAGCTTTATTCAAAACTACATTCCTTTTGGAACTCTACTGCCTATTTTGCAATTTTGTACCATAGCTAATTAGGAACTTGGAGGAAAGGATTAATGTAGGTTAGGGATGTCCCGGTATCAGGTCAAAACAACACTAATGAAATGGTACTCATCCTCATAAAAATGCTCCGATACCAAAAACCAAAACCATCTGAAGTACGAATGTCATTATGTAAACATTAATATAATTTAATGTCCTAGTGTGATAATTTAACAGGAAAAGCTGCAATTTAATGAGATAAATATATGGTTTGCACGTGCAGCGTTTTAAATGTAAGTGCTTGTGAATGTGTGGAGCCGGTGTTGTACAGGCATTGTTGTACATTACTGCTCATACCTTTAAGAGATCCTTTGCTCATACATGGAAAACACTATTATGAACATTGCGCGCACTTTTTGTAGCAGATGACAGCAGGCAGAGCGCCAATTCACATTTTAGTGCTAGTCATATACAGACTACATATTTATTTATTTTAATAGCAGCCTTTTGCAGTTTAATAATCACTTTGAGTCACGTAAAGACTGGCTTTCTGGATCGGGAAGCTGCCATCATTAAGTCAGAGCTCCTTGGTCAAAACAACACAGAAACACTTCAAAATTAAAGCTCAGCCAAAATAAAAGCTCAATTTAAATGAAAAAGTATAACAGAAATTGATCACTACAGTATGGTTATGAAATATTCATTTTTATACTACTACTACTACTACTACTACTACTATTAATAATAATAATAATAATAAATAAATAGTAATTGTATTATATTTAAACAATATTTCACATCTGTGATGCTCTTTTATGTAGCACTTTATTTGTAAAAAATAACTCCAATGTTGTATTTAGGATTGTGCTGTGAGTTTCTGTTTAAAATCACTTAATTTGATAAAAAAATAATACAATATAATGTAAAAAAATTACATTATTCTTTCATTTGATTAAAGTTTTAATTAATGTATTTATTTAAACACCATTATCATGTTAAAATTTAAATAAACTGTTGATATAGAGTTAATATATATATATATATATATATATATATATATATATATATATAAAAAGGTACATCGGTATTTGTACTAGTTCTCAAAAAAAAAAAAAATGCTACAAACAATTTGGTTTGTTTCTCACCAAAACTAAAGCCTTCAGAAGACTTGGAATATGATGCACGAGCCGCATGTACTGTTTTTATGACTCTTTTGTGTATTTTTTAAGTGTATAAGTGAGACACTATCAACTGCCATTGTATGGAAATCAGTGATCGTGACGTTTTTTAAAACATATAATTTTATGTTTTTGGGTAAACTATTTCTTTAAGCATTATGACTTAACATTAGCAAATGAACAGTAGTATAATTACAGTATGTGAAAGCAATTTTTTTAGTCTGTTCAAAAGCATTAAATAAACCCTTTAGGTCTATGTCAGTGCCATGCATTTATACTGCAATATTTCCAAACAACCCTCACAGAAGATTTCACATGTTGACTGCTGCATAATTAGTACAATGATGGCGTTGTTTAGTCTATGCTTGCCTGGGGATTGAAACTGAAATGTATCTAGTAATTTGTGTCCTACGTAGGAGTATTTGTTTGATACACAAAGGCACCTTCCGTCATACAAACTTCCCAGTCAGTGTTGTGTTTTCAGTTTTCTAACTGACTAAACATATTAAGGAAAAAAAAAAAAAAAAGTTAAAATAAATAACTAAAAATCTCAAAACAATATAATATTTACTGTTCATAAATCTGTGTTTATACTGCAGTCATCACCAGCAGATAAGGAGGAAAATTACAAATAATGACTGGTTTCGCAAATTTAATGCTTTTATGTAAATGTCTGGACCCAGAATATGACATGGAAACAAAAGACTGCAAGCCAGTGACTGTGCAACAGTGCATTAGTGGATCAATTAAACTTGACTCCTCCTTAATAAACAGGCTGAATGGATGTTGTCATGGCAACTGAGCTGAAAAAAGGGGTAAGGGGGATTGAAAGACTTTGGTAACATTGGTTGTAACATTTATTTACATAAATCAGACAAGATGTGACATAAGCATGTATCAACATTTAAAATCTTGATGTCTACAATCATGAGTGTTGCTTCATGTTGACTTTCCATAGTATTTTGGATAAATGTACATTTGGTTTTATGCTGTGGTATTTTTTACTTGGCTATCCTGAAGTTCTTCATTGTCTTTGAAGACGTTGTTTCAAACAGACCATGAGAATCATTTGTCAGAAAAAATAAGAATTTCCTTTTGTTTGAGGCAATTGGGGTCTTTAAGATTTAATTGCTAGTCACATAGTCTGGTGATACATGCCTGCACATTGGTAACTCATTAGAGGAGAATAATTCCTGTCAGGGCTGAATGCAGAAGGACTGTATTAATTTGCAATAATTTTAAAAAAGACTAAAGAATCAAGATGGGAAGCAGGAGAATGCCACGTGAAGATGCATGAAGATACAGTGAAGATTCACCCACTGTTGCACTGGTGTATATGACTGAGTGAAAATAAAGGCATAAAGGGAAAATTACAACATCATCCCAAGGGATACTATAAGTCAGAGAAGCAGGTAGCAGTACCAATATTTTTTTGTTCAGTTTTTATTTTGAATGTGACTAAAACATGTATAACATGACAGAACAAATGCAGCACTTTCAAACAGCATGCTACAGCTACATTTTCAAAGTTAGGCTATTACTGCTTTCTGAGATTTGCAGCTACTATTTTCAATAATCTTTTTATATAGAATTAAAAAAAACAAGTTTTCTTTCATGACTGCTATTATAGCAAAAGCATCATGTCTCTGTAAATTAGGTGAGTAACATGAGAGGGGAGAAATGGGGGAGAAGTGATGAGGCAAAAGATGAAAATATGCTCTGCTATACACATTCTATTTCAAACAAGATGAAAAAAGGTAGTGCGAGTCATGTGTTGATCTGAGCATTATAGGCTATTTATGGCTCTAAAGTAGGGTTGAAATGATTAGTCAACGTTATCGACAAAGTCAACAAATTTTGTTGTTGTCGAATAGTCATTTGATCTCATTTACTGTAATGTAACATGAGATCATATGAAACACTAATGATGACGTTCCAGAGCAGAACTGCAGTGTGCGCCTAACTGAGGAGAAAGAATTACACCGCACACAGACCAGATGCACTCTAAATTTTCCAAACAGCTTCAGGTGATGTAGATTGCAAAGTATGAGGGAATAAAACAAAATAAGTAAATACAGAAGCACTCTCGATATGAAATAAATGGTGCTGGAGCTCCCGCTCCACTGAAGCAAGTTGAGCGTCTTTAAAGGAAACACCCCAGCGTTACATCTTTAATGTAGTTATATTTAATGTGTTATAGCTTTATTAAAGTACAAATAATAAGGAAGCAGATCGTGTAAATAAAAACAAACTCCAAAGCTGTCATTTCTCTGTGGGGTCAGCGCCTCTTCTATGAGTTGCACGAATGTCCCGGGGAAAGATGGAAACTCACGGCTGATGCACACTCTGTCGAGGGACGCTCGTCCTTCGAGTGCGCACACTTACTGCAGCTAGATTAGAACACGATGGCTTGTGACTTATTTAATCATAATATATGTCACTGTGCATTTATATCCTGAAGAAAATTGGCAATGTACAGCTTTATTAAGAAGAGAGAGTTTTTTTTTTTTGTGAGTTAAAGATGGATTGAAGTGAACAGAAAGGTGAGAGAAGAAGTCTTCGCCCCATTATACACTGAAACAAAATTAAGTTTTGATTTATTTATATTTTGGCTTGCTTTCCAAAAATAATATCTAAAAATCCTTTAAAAAAGATGCATTACTGTATTTTTAAGATAAATTCTCTTAAAGCTAGTCTAAATGTCTTATATGTTGCTTCTCAAGTTAATGTATCTTGTTTTAAGTATTTTTAGACCATTTTAAATGGAAATCAACACAAAAACACGATGACAATAGTATGTTTTGCAGTGAATTTAACTTAAAAAGTATTTTTTTTCCACTTTAATTCATGGAAGTCATTTTAGAGGTATTTTTGTCCTCTGTATTGTTAGCAAGGAGGTTTAATACAACATTTTAAGTCGGGGCACATGCTGAATAGTCAGTTAAGAGCTAATTATTAATCATTGCAATAATCGCTGAATAGTCCAATAATCGTTCTTTTAATCGTTAGATTAGTCGATTATAAAAATAACCGTTAGTTGCAGCCCTACTCAAAAGTGGCAACATCAGAATAATTAGTGGTCCAGAGGGTCACGCTCTCCAGAGTAAACTAAGGAACATCAAGAAAATTATGTCATTGGTGGTTTTTATGAATTCTAATTAAAGTGCATGATCAGTTAAACACATCGAAAGGAAAAGTAGAACATGTAACACTGCACTGTAAAAATAAATAAAAAAAATATAATTATGAGGTAACCTAACAAATGTGCTTCATGTGGTAACATTAAATAATTATTAATGTTAAATAAATATTATTTAATATTTATTTTTAAAAAAAAATCAATTTGACTAAATGTACCTGACACATTATGTTACACCACCACAATTTGTATAGGTTACATCAAGAAATAGATCCTTGAGGCTATAATTGCAGGTTCCCACTTTTTTGAGTTTGTCTTTTTAAATGTGACTGAGGATATAAAATAAAGGTTATTTTTTAGATTAAGCTAAAAACAAATGAAACCGGACTTACAAATATAATTTGTAGATGCCAGCAATCGGTTCAGTCTCTTCTTCTCTGTATGTGTGATCAAAGCTTTATGTAGGGTGTACGATGTCTTTGGGCTAAAGAGTATATAAGATGATATCTTGAAAGGCATCACACTTTAAATAATTTGATAACTGAAGTGTCTCCTTTCCAATTTGAAGTGTCAGGGGTCATTTACAACTGTAGTGCTGACCTGAGCACTGGGGTGGAGCCGTCTCTCAAAAATCAACCCTTTTCACCTTATGATAGATACAAGTGGTGTCTCAGATTACCAATTTGAGAAATTGAAATAGTATAGCATAACGGTTTTAATTTGTTGAGGTTCATGGAATCCTCTTTTACTATAGAAAGCGGTGTGTTGATGTATTTACTAAAATAATAATACTTGTTTAATACTGTACAAATGAGAGATTATGGAGCTCAATTTCAATGACACATCATACATAGATAGACAGAGAGAGAGAGAGAGAGAGAGAGAGAGAGAGAGAGAGAGAGAGAGAGAGAGAGAGAGAGAGATTTATTTCCTTTTCCAGTATATATTCACAATATTTTTCAGTGTACCCTTTCATGGAAGTTTAGGCTTTAAAATAGTTCTTTCTTTACTCAGGGCATTATTGTATCATGTCTATACATTTTTGAACATTTATCGACTTACTACTTATCTTCTCATGTTGTGGATATGAAATCATGTTTTAAAACATTGCATACAGACAGGTCAATAAAGTGGGCATTCAAATATTCAATGTAAAGCCCAAAGGTCATGCAATTTGGGCTTGCAAGTATTGGTACAGGGGGAACTAATTATTGAGTTTGAATGAACAAAGCTGTCATTGATTCATATCAAGGGGTTTCGTTGAGGTAAGATTTACTGCACTTTCAACATGAGAATGCAGGGGGAAAATACTCAGGTAGTGGCCCAAATGGATTTTCAACTAGGCCCTAAACCTTTCAAACTGTACTGCTGTTGAATAGCAGTCAGATGTTGCCATGCCAACCTTTTCGAGAGGGACATTCAATGGTCTGTGCATCACAGAGAAAGCGTTGCCAGATGTCCTCAACAATTTACTCTGAAAAGATTTCAGTCAGCCATGCTTATTAACAGATAACAATCAGGGAGCTGGGGATATATGCCTTCCTCTCTATGATAGGCAAAAAGATAGCCAATAAAAGCCATGGCTTGTCCCGCAGTGGCCCATTTTGCCCAGGTGCCATTGACTAGTGGGATAGATATTTGTGAAATATTTATGTCAAATTTCTGCATGTGCAACATGTCAAACTCAGTCTGCAGCTGACATTCTCTGGCAAGAAGAATGAATAAGCAACTTTTTGAATTATTGATTGCATAAATCAACAGCAGTAGCCCACTTACAATTTGAAAAGGCAAAAGTACTGTTTCCTTTTTTACTTCTGCCATGGCCTTGCACTGGCAGTTATAGTAACATTTTCTTTTGTGGAGCTTTTCTCACACCAGGTTATTTTAGGCACTACACTATACTCAAAATAAGTAGGTTTGTGGCAACTTTAAGTAAGATTTATTCTGCAGTAGCTAGCCTAAACTAGCATATGCATATCCAAATACATAAATAACCCATAATGCTAATATTTAATAACCTTTAATTGCTGAAAATTCTTTAA
Organism: Moxostoma hubbsi; assembly: GCA_032164185.1. Taxonomy (NCBI): domain Eukaryota; kingdom Metazoa; phylum Chordata; class Actinopteri; order Cypriniformes; family Catostomidae; genus Moxostoma; species Moxostoma hubbsi. Next base: position 1,800,960 of record JAVLUX010000218.1, read on the forward strand.
TTCTAACCCTCACTCAAAAGGAATTTTGCTGCCTATTCAATTTAATTCATTAAAATTAACTAAAGCAATACAATTCTAGAAAATGTGTCAACACAACTTGATTTCACTGCATTCTATGAATTTAGATTTGTTAAATGTAAGTTTATTTAATACATTTGAGTTGGAATTACATTATTAGTTTTTGTGGTGATAATGTGGCATTGATGAAACTAGGCAAGGGATTTCCATTTCCCATCATGTTTTGCATGGGACTTGATTGGGAGTTTAAATGTTAACAGTAAGTGTTATTTTATGTGTTTTTGTGCAAGATGAATATAAAGGGGACACTTGATAGTGTTTAAAGTTTAATTGTGTTGTGATTTAGAAGAGTTTCTGTTATGTTGAAGATTTGGGGGTTACCATTATGGTGGAGAGTGGATCTTGAGCTAATGATGAGAATAAATAATGCACATGATATTGATTGCTTGCTTCATTGAGTTAATGCTGTACTAACATTAGCATCGTTTTGAAACTACATTCTGTAGTGTAGTGTATTCACTTTAACTAGTACATAAAGAAAATACAAAGATTTAACTTGAGTTACGTTGACACATGTTGTTTTTACCCAGTTCAACCAGGTTATTTCTGCACAAAGTGTTTGTGTTGAGATTACATAGTAATTTTAAATTAAGAAACTATTTTCAAACATGTGGAACCTCTGTCCATGACTGAATCAACTTCAGACAAAGGGCTATATTTTTGAGTGCTCAATTAGCCCTTAAAAAATTATTTTGTGTTTTAACCATAGTTTCCACCACAATTCCATAGTAATTTCAGTTGTTATCACTATAAATCCTTCATATATGTCCTTCAAACATTGTAGGGTTTTAGAATATTTCACCATGCTGTCTTGCCGTGAGAAATGGTGTCGGAACTAGATGCACGGGGCTGTTTCAACATTGTAACAACACGTAAATGATGAAGGCATGCCCATCTCAGAAATGTCAAATGACATTGCTTATCCCAGGCAGACAGACAGGAAACATACCAACGTCCACAGTAACAATTTTATACAGACATACAGTATGTCCGGAAAGCTAATTCCATCCGAATAGGCATAAGGACTACAGAATTAATACAATAGCTAACACAGTATGTCTCTCCTTCACTCTACACATCTGTTTTTGTCTTCTGCACTGTACTACTTTTGATTTTGATATTGCTTAGTACTCTTTTTGGACCAAATGGCTTGATGATGCCATACCATACTCCTACCAGGGAGAGTTTGGAGACAGACTGTGGAGTGCCATCAGTGTTAATGGAAGCTTCTGTGGAAGGCTAAAAAGCCAATAATATGTGTGGGGTTCCGCTTAAGTATTAATGATGCCTTTAGGGGTATAAAGTAGAGGTCGACCAATAGTGGATTTTACGATTACTAAGTTCGGTAGTACCTGCCAATAACCGATTAATCAACCGATAGTTTTTAAAATTGATACTGAATGAAAAAATAACACTCAAAGTAAAATAGTGCTGAACTTTATTAAAAAAAATAAACAGTACTGACTTAACCATGAAAATGTATTGTACTTTTTGAAATTAAGTAAATATATAAATATTAATATATGTTAACTAATATTCAAATTTTAAAGTCAGCTGATTTTTAAATTCACATTGTTTCCACAAGAGGGCGCAATAAATACATAAACCATTCTGCACCATTATATTATTACATAGAACATTCCTATCCTGGCTGTTAAAAAGGAGCATTTCAGTTTCAACTAATGTACATAAATTAAATAAATAAAATTTGTAGTCATCCATATTCTCAAATGTTAAGTCAAAAGTAAAACGAGGAAAATGCTTCAATAGACTGTTCACATGGTGTTACACTTGCACTGATTCCTACTACTCCTGACTCAAGCTTCATAATAACAGCAAACTACCACATTTGTATGTAGAGTAGAAATATTCACAGATAGCAGTGTTTTTCGGTTGAACTTGGTGGTGAAGCGGCTCAGACTTTGAGCCCAGGCCAGGGGCTGTTCAAACAGATGGAAAACAACAGACTGCAACCGAATGTGAGAATCTCAAGACACATTTCCAAGTTGAACATCTTTCCTGACAAAGTATTTTAACAACTCATTGCTTTATCTGAGAAACGCTTATAAGAAAGCAAGACGCAATGGCCAAAGACCTCCACCTACTGTAAGGGCTGTTCACACCAAACGCTTTTGCAACCATCCATTTGTTTTTCTATGTAAAAACGCTAGACGAACATCTTTGTTTCCCTTTGATTTTGTTTATTCTGTGTCTCGTGCAGGAGCGCTGTTTTTTTAGATTGTGCCTAATTAAAAAGATCTTTATAAGCATCTTGAGACACCTACGTTCTGTTAAACTGTATTTGTTGCGCAGTGTCTAGCCTTTTTTAGTGCAAGAATGTGATCGATCTGAAGTCAAGGATGAAATTTTTTTGGGGAAATCAGATGCGTTCCTGATTAGTTTATACGTTTCTCTCAGATGCATGAAGATATTAATTTGCTTTCTCATGTCACTAGCTTTAAATGTGCAATTTAGCTGGCTAACAAATGCATAAACATGATAGATGGTAGCATCATGGTTACTGTTGTAACCTCCGTTCCCTGATGGAGGGAACAAGACGTTGTGTCGATTGTAGTGACACAAGGAGTCTTCCTTGGTAGCCTTGCATACCTCTGAACTTGAGAAAAGGCCAATGTGAAATTGGCAGACAGAATTTGCATGTCCCGCCCCCAGACATAGGGGTATAAAGGGAAGCGGATGTGGAATTCGTCCACTGAACTCGCAGACCAGAGGGCCAGGGAGGTAGAGCATCCAGGAAACGAGAGCTTAGTGGCTAACCTGGGGGAGAATGTGCACTGGACTTGGTGAAGGTTGCTGCGTGTAAGCGGAACACCCGGTCGTTTGTACCACGTTACCGAGTTCTAATGGCTCGGACCTGACAAAACACGGGTCGTGACCGACTCAACCCTGAGGTTGTAGAATCTAGAAAAGGTGTTGGGTGTTGCCCAGCCCACTGCTCTGCAGATGTCTGCGAGGATGCCACACTCCTTGTAGAGTGTGCTCGAACCCGCAAGGGGGCAGGTATGGCCTGGGTGTGATAGGCTAGGGATGAGCCCAATGAGCCAACACCTGTTTGGAGATGGTGTTCCCTTTCCACCGTCCACCAAAGCAGACAAAGAGCTGCTCAAAGCATCTAAAGCCCTGAATGCTGTCTGCGTAGATATGCAAAGCACGTACTGGACACATCAACGAAGAGGCTGGGTCTGCCTCCTCCCTGGGCGGCGCTTGCAGGTTTATGACCTGATCTCTGAAGGTGGTCGTAGGAACCTTGGGCACATAGACCAGTCGTGGTCTTAGGATGATGTGAGCATCTGCCACACCAAACTCCAGGCATGTGTCGCTAACAGAGAAAGCTTGCAGGCCCCCAACCCTCTTGATGGAAGCGAGCGTGATCAGGAGGGCTGTCTTCAAGGAGAGGACTTTGAGCTCAACTGAATCAAGTGGCTCGAAGGGGGGGTCTCTGATGGCCTGAGAGGACCACTGAGAGATCCCAGGAGGGGAACAGGCTTGGCCAGGAAGGGTTCAACCTCCGGGTGCCTCAAAGGAACCTGATAATCAGGTCGTGCTTACCAAGTGACTTGCCATCCACTGTGTCATGGTGGGCAGCAATAGCAGTGACATACACCTTCAAGGTGGAGGGGGACAGCCTCCCCTCCAACCTCTCCTGCAGGAATGAAAGCCCTGAACGAACTTCGCATCTCTGCGGGTCTTCGGATCTGGAAGAACACCAATTTGCTAACATACACCACTTGAGGGTGTAAAGCTGCCTGGTAGAGGGAGTTCTGGCTTGGTTGATCATGTCTAGAACTGCAGGTGGTAGACCGCTTAAGTCTTCCGCATCCCATCCAGGGGCCAGATGTGGAGATTCCAGAGGTCTTGGCACGGGTGCCAGAGGGTGCCACATCCCTGAGAAAGAATGTCTTTCCTCAGGGGAATTTGCCAGGGAGACACTGTCACAAGGAGCGTGAGATCTGAGAACCAGGTCCGAGTGGGCCACTAAGGTGACCTGTTCCTTGTCCTACCTGATCTTGCACAGCACCAGTGCAAGATGGCTCACTGGGGGAAATGCGTATTGCGCAGCCCCTGGGGCCAGCTATGAGCCAACGCGTCTGTGCCGAGAGGGGCCTCCGTTAATGGGAGTTATCCTGGATCTGCTGGACCACCTGGGGTTGGAGCTTTCACTCTCCGCTGAGTGTAACCTGTCACGACAGTGCGTCCGCCGTCATGTTGTGGTCACCAGTGATGTGAGTGGTGTGCAGTGACCACGACTGACTAATGACGAGATGGCGGGTGAGTTGTGATATATGACAAGAGCGCACGCCGCCTTGACATATTATGTACACTACCGTTATGGTGCTGTCTGAACGGTGCTGTAGGGGGACTCCTGTCTGCAGAAAACAGAGGTTTGTCCAAGGGTTGAAAATCTGACGGCAGGAAGGGGTGATTAACACACGGTATGTGCCGCGGCACATACACTTATTAATGTTTTAAATCCTCATTTGAAGTGTTATGCTCCATGAAGAGTGTTGTCTCATATGCCAAAACAAACACCACAAGTCATCTAGAGGCCGCTCTCATACTGTATAATGACAGCAGACCCTTCCCAACCGAACCAGAACCAGACGCAGAGGGGAAAAACAATTGGTGTGGATTTTTGCCAATTACCTATTGTTCCGGAAATCTGTTATCTGTGCCAATTAATTAGCAAAACCGATGTATCGGTCGACCATAGCTTTGAGGGTGAGTTCTGGTTAACTTGATGCGACCCTCTGGGAAGAGAAACGGTTATTTAGCCCCTTATAGAAAAGTACATAGATATAGTATGTTTGATTGTGAGTCAAGGGTAGAGCCAGAGGTAATGTAAATTGTAAATTGTAATGTAAATACCTAAGTCCTTAGATATTCCTCTCAACTGATTCCTCAACTGGGCAAAAACTCAAAATTGTAATCAATAACCAGGACATATCCTTCTTTTAGTGCAAGCAGCTTTCCATGACTCCTAATTTATTTCTCAGCCTGTGGAACTTCTGAACAAATGATCACCATTTCCCATTTGCCATATCTTGCCATTCGTCATAAGTTATTTTAGCAACCACGCAATGCAATTTGGTGGATGAAGGCTGATAATAATGCACAGATGCTGCAGGAAGCCTGCATTTTCATGCAGGGTTTCTCAAAATGGTTTGGCTTCCCATTTTATCAAGTGTATATGGAAGCCGGTTCCCTCCACAGTTAAATAAAAAAAATTTGATTTTGTATGTCAATATAATAAGAAATTAAGCCATTATTATGAGATAATATCTCAAATTAATGAGAAAGTTTCTCATAATATTGACTTAGTATCTCATAATAATGACTTAGTTTCTCATTATTATGAAATACTATCTCATAATAATGACTTAGTATCTCAAAATAATTAATTAGTATTTCATAATAATGAGAAACCATCTCCTAATAATGACTTAGTATCTCATAATAATGAGAAACTATCTCATAATAATGACTTAGTATCTCATAATAATGACTTACTATCTCATAATAATGATTTAGTATTTCATAATAATGAGAAACTATCTCATAATAATGACTTGGTTTCTCATAATAATGACTTACTATCTCATAATAATGACTTACTATCTCATAATAATGACTTAGCATCTCATAATAATGATTTAGTATTTCATAATAATGAGAAACTATCTCATAATAATGACTTAGTATCTCATAATAATGACTTACTCTCTCATAATAATGACTTACTATCTCATAATAATGACTTAGCATCTCATAATAATGATTTAGTATTTCATAATAATGAGAAACTATCTCATAATAATGACTTGGTTTCTCATAATAATGAGAAACTTTCTCATAATAATGACTTACTATCTCATAACAAGATTACTGACACAATGAAAGTTTCTCATTATTATGAGATACTAATTAATTATTATGCGAAAGTTTCTCATTAGCAGGAGATACTAAGTCATTATTATGAGATAGTAAGTCATTATTATGAGATACTAAGTCATTATTATAAGATAGTTTCTCATTATTATGAGATGCTAAGTCATTATTATGAGATACTAAGATATTATGAAATACTAAATCATTATTATGAGATACTAAGTCATTATTATGAAAAACTAAGTCATTATTATAAGATGGTTTCTCATTATTATAAGATGCTAAGTCAATATTATGAGAAAGTTTCTCATTAATTTGAGATACTATCTCATAATAATGGCTTAATATCTCATTATACTGACGTTATATTGAAATCAAATTGTTTTATTTAATTGTGGCGAAAACCGGCTTCCATAGAATACTTTTTCTTTTATCCTTTTCTTGATAACATGATTATTCTGCAGGATATAATGCCTAACATTGTGAGATTCTGAACAGGTTTTAAAGCTAATATGAGAAACAAGTATTTAACTGTGTGATCATTGCTTTTATCCATTACTTTTGTATTTTGTTGCTGTTATAAGAATCTAGCAGAGAAGATAAATAACTGATCTATATTATCAGTTGTTTAAAGAACATCAAGAAACCTAAAAGCGATTCACATAAAGCTGAACAGGAATATTTACTGTGACAAAACCATGTGTCAGGGCATGTTTTCCTTTTTACAAGACATTGTTTAACACACACAACAGTTTCTAATTACCCTTTGTCCTTTGATATGAGATAAGGGGGGTGGGGGGTTGTGGGGGGGGGGGGGGTGGGGGTGTAGCAAACTCCCCCTTCTATTTGCTCGAATGCCTTGTCCTATGTGTTTGTCAACACATCATTAGTGAGCCACATAAGCTAATTAGTTGTTTTAACACTAAGGTGATTAAAGGCAAAATTCACATTGTGTTTCACAATGACATGGAGGCATAGAGGTCCAGACTTTCCTCTTAATTTTGGTGCTCGTTTTCCTCTTTATTATTTTTCAGATTTAGACAAAACACAGGACACAAATTACCCAATGACAGATTACTGACAGGTATCAAAGTCTGGAACAGTCTGATAATCTTAATTATAAAAATGTAATATCAAAAGATTAAAAAAAATTAAATTCATATCACTTTGGATTATGGTGACTACAGTCAGGAAGAAAGAAAAAGAGGGGTTGTAACAACTACAGGAAGGTATGGGTGTTTGCCAGATCACTAACAGCCTTGTTAGTGATAGGGATGCCATGTTTATTATTTTATTTTACAGTAATTTATGTTGATAATTAATAAATGTATTTTCACATCTCAGGTGTATATATAACCAAGAATACAGTTCTGCACAAAATGTTACAATTTGGCTATTTAAATCTTGTAAAAGCTGTAGCATAATGACAATTATTTCAGATATTAGGCTTGTATTATTAATACACTTTTTGACACATGATTTTTGATAGGTGTCTATGGTTTCTTCGATCTCCGAAGAGGCTATTTTTCCTCTCTGTGTTTGCCGTTTCATTGATTTGTTTTCATGCTAAGCAAATAATATCTCACATTTAGAGGCCATGGATACAAACAGACATTTAAATTGCCCCAGAGGCAGCAGTGAGGAGGCAAATGCCCTAGATAGAGGTAAGCTTTTATTTCGCAAACTTCAAATGAAGAAGAATTTCCGAAAACTATAATGCAGCTGGAGTCTTTACAAATGTATATGTATTTTTTGGCAAGTGTTAATAAACTGCCATTAATAAAGAAATGTAATACAATTAAATACATATTGTCAAAAACATTTTTTATTTTCTTTTGTCATTGTGTATCTGGCCCTCATTATCTTGGTGAGGTATTGGGATTATTAGCACAGAAGGTTTTGATTGCACTTCCCATTTGCTCAGTTGTTGGTGTGCAGCTGAGCTTAAAGGCAAGACCTATCTGGGCCAGTACCATTACTTATAGGGACTGACTTTACTGATTTACATGGAGCTCATTCTGTTTCTCCCCACTCTGTATTAAACATTATCTTGCACTAAAGCCAACATGCACAGTCTAACAAAGGGCTACATTCATTCAAATTTGGCTAGACATCACTACAGTAATGGTAAATAAAACCAATAATAATAATAATAATAATAATAATAACTTTTACATTACTTTGGACTGTTTACAAGATTCTTTGCCAACTCTGTATTAGACAGCAAACTTGAATCTTTGAAACAAGTGAAATTGCTTGTTCTTTTGCAGATGTACTCTTGCTGAAATGTAGATGACAAGATCTGCTTTAAATTTTTTAAATAGTTTAAAATATGACCACCATGTTTCCCCCCTCCCACCATGGAAAAGCTCAGCCCCATATTTTCAATAGCAGGATTTGACTTCCTCAGTGTGTAATGATCTAGACGACTGATATTTCTGGGTAATTACCTTTGTCAGGTAATGTTTTTACTGTGAAAAGGAGGTAGCTGTTTAAACCATGTCAGATATTTTGCAATTTGAATGCTAGAAAGGTTACATTGCCTTTAGATAAATTCTACGGTCATCACTCTTGTACTTTAAGCAGTACTACTACCTAATACTAGTAAATTCCCATGCCATGCTGGTCATATACTGTTACTGTTTGACCAGGCCTCCTGTGGCGACAATTATCAGCTATGACATCTCTGTTCCTTCCTGATTCTGTAATCTTTTTCTAAAGCAAAACTGACCAATGCAGGAAAAAAAGCTAGCCGTTTCAAATAAAGGATAGAGGCAAAGAGACATGACAAACTCCGAAGGATGGACTTGGTCTCTAGTCAGTTGTTTTTATTTTCATCATTATTGGAGATTGTTTGCCAATAAATAAATAAATAAATAAATACAATATATATATATATAAGAAGAAAGTCAGACACATCTGGGATGGCATGAGGGTGAGTGAATGATGAGAAAATGTGAACTATCATTTTAAGACTTTGAGTCATTAGTATTTCTAAACGAATGTCAATAACACATTTTATGTATAGACATTGCTTTTTTGTTCAGTGTACTTGTAAGCAACACTGACGTGTGAATTAAAGGACAGCCTCTGAAAGATGCTTCTCTCTTTCTTTGTTTCCTCTCTTATTTTACATTTTTTTAATTTACTCACTATATATTTCATCTTACGTCTTTCATTTTTAAAATGACCAATCTTCCATGATATGATGACTGTAATAGTGCTCCTTCCTTAGTGATACATTAGTCATCAATCAGCTTTTGCTTTCTCAAGTGCAGTGTCTTTTTTGTTTTGTTTTGTTTTTTGTCTTTTTTACCCTTGGAATTACTCCCTTTGAACCTTTGACCTCAAATGAGAGCACAGAACCGACCTAAGATCATATTTAACTTCTTGTTAACACCTTGTGGAAAGAACATGCTTTGATGATAATTAAAGACAATCTGCTGTGACCTCTTTTACCTTTACCAGTTTCCTTGTACCAGTTAGTGACCCCCTCTTCTGGGGTCTTCTCGGAAGTGTCACACTGAAAGTTAGATATGATAGTGCTGTTAGATTCATTGGTGGTCTTGACATCAAAACTTCAAACTATTCCTATCACAATAGAAGTATTTTCAGCTGTTCAAAGAAAGCAATGCATTACACTGTATTTAACAAAAAGCGATTTGTTCTCTAGGCTGATTATTCTAGTGCTTTCAGAAGAAAATTGCAACACTTTACAGATGCTTTTGTTTAGGTTAAGGTTTAAAGCTTTGCTCGTCATGAATACAAAGATGGAACAACTTTTACCAGCAAAATGTGTCTACTCTTAACAATAATGAAGCTCAAGTTCTGATTCTTCAGTGAATCTTAATTACCTTAACATAGGCAAGCTGCTTTTATTTCACAAAGACAGCTTAAGAACAGGAAGTTACAGAATGGCATTTTAGTGAATAAAGCTGTGTGTTACTGTGAAGTCAGCATTCTTATTATAGTTGCAATGTTATGCTGTATGTGTACACACACCCAGACTGTAAAATCCAGTCAGTGCTTGGCTGTCCATAAGGTCTTCCATGCTCTATCAAGTATCACACTTGCACAATTTGACTGCATTGTAACATCACAGCGCCTCACACCGATCGTTGGCAGCATTATGGTGAGACTTACAGTGACTTCTGTTCTCTACCTTGTGGTTGCGAGATCTCAGTTGAGAGAGCACAGAAGGATACACTTTGCTCTTGTTTGAATTGATTATGTGAACACAAAAAAAGGGGTTATGCATAGAGCATGTTAGTAGTCTTACTTAGCTTAAAGGAATACTTGATAATAATGGAAGACTTCATAAATAGGCTGACATGAAACAGCAGGTCAAATTATGTACAGTAAAAAAGCATACCTGCTATTGGAACAGAACAGTTTCTTTCATTTAAAACATGCATTAAGTTATGCATGTATCACTAAACTGCAAAAAAAAAAAAAAAAAACACACAACTGGATGTACCAAATTTGCTTGCTGGTCCAAAGAGCTGTCATTACTTTTGCTATGCACAAATGACAGGGCATATATTTTTCTTTCTTTTTTTATTTCTCAGGTCTGGGGCTGTGCTTCCCTGTAGACATCTCTTCTTGTGTCTCCCACATCTCTTAACCCAAAAAGATTTCCCAAACAACACTATTATGACAACTTTCATGGCAAACAGCTAAAAGTGTCTGCAAATGTTTGCATCCCTGTACCCTCTCCCCCATAAAGAGCCTCTTCTGGGCTGAGCCTGCATTGTGCAAAGAGCTGTTACTTGCATAGAGGGTGATACCCCGCAAATAAAGAAGACAGAAATTCAAGCTGTAGGGTATGTGGAATCTATTGTCAGGCTAAACAATAGACAAAAAACAGCATGGCTGGCGGGGAAATTTGAGTCAGCAATCTGTTAGACTTTATGCACTGATAAGAGATGGGATTCAGCAGCACTTATTGAGGAGAATACAGTAAACACAACGATCCAGCCAGAACAGGTCATTGAGAGTCTCCCTCGCCTTGGGCTTAACATGACACTTAAGTACTACTACAAGGAAAGAAAAAAGGCAATTCTGCACACATTACAAACTGCCTCTATTCTACGCTTGGATGCTGAATGTCAGAGGAGGTCTTTCACGATAAAAATGCACACAAAAGGAGGGCAATAGTCCATGGTGATTTGTTGCATTTTCATTACAACTACTTTGTAGGCAGTAATTGCAGATCTAAATAGCTCTGAGAGTAACTGTTTTCTAACCGTGAAATTCAAGCCATCGCCCCCTCATCCCTCTTCAACAAATGAGGCAGTGTTTTCTTCTTGAAAATCCTTGAATTGAAAGTCAAGGCACCGGTCCTAAAAGATTCACTTATCAAAATGAACTCAAGAGGAATGCTGTGACAACACACTGAATTGGCTTCTTCTTTTCTTTTCGTGTTGCTGGTTGTATAATGCCCATTCCCAGGTGAAAATTCGGCTTTCTTTGTAATCCTTGTATGGGAATAATACCTAATAGAAAGTGGATTGGTTTGTAATAGAATAATCTACCATGACTTGCTATATGGAAACTCTATCCTGAAAATGTTAACTGGCAATCAAAGATCTGTTTATTATTTAAAAGTGTAGATGGTGATCAGTATAGAAGCAGTAAAAAGGATTTTTAACACAACACAATTATAAAATATTTTGTTACAACTTGATTTCATTTAGTTCTATCCAATTAAATGAGTAAAACCGAGGTTTACTTGATTAATTTGAGTTTGAATTACATGAATACATTTTTGTAGCATTTAATTAAGTGAATGGTGTTTTACATGGGACAGGATGGGGTTAACAGATGTTGCAACTAAGTGTTATTTTATGCATTTATGAGCAAGATGAGAATAGGAGGTTGTTCATGTTTAATGATCTGCTATTTGGTATTTAAAAAGAGTGTGCTGTAGTTTTGGGGGTTAGTGGTGAAGATTTGCGCTTGTGCTTTTACTTTTAAGTGATGTTTTATTTGAGTTCTGCTTAGCTTGATAAGGAGTTGCTATTAAATTGACAGTTGCACTGTCCTAACTTGCTCATCTGTCATATACTGATGATTAATACAATAAATTAGACCAACATAAGAAAATTAAATTAAAAATTAGTAAAATGAATTCGACAAACCTAATGAATTTCAGTTGAAAGCTATGGTTTCTATGACGTGGAAATAGAGACTCCAGCCTCTATGCTAAGCTATGGTTTCTATGACGTGGAAATGGTGACTCCAGCCACTATTGTTAATTGCATTTCGGGTACCAGAGCATCTGACAATGCTAAATGTAGATTTTCTAAAATTGTTATTCATGTTGGCACTAATGATTTCCGGCACTAATGATCATCATCAGATATAAATAAAATACGATGTCATCTTTTACACTTGCTACAGTGTATAGATCACCCGGGCCTTATTCTGATTTCCTTGGTGAATTTGCAAATTTTTTATCAGATCTTGTATTTTTGTAGATAGTGCTTTAATTGTTGGTGAATTCAACAGTCACATAGATAATGAAAATGGCACATTGGGATCAGCATTTATCAATATTCTCAACTCTCTTGGAGTCAGACAAAATGTAACAGGACCAACTCATCGCCATAATCATACGCTAGATTTAATTCTGTCATATGGAGTTGATGTTGATAATTTAGAAATTCTGCAGCAGAGCGATGGCATCTCTGTTCATTATCTTGTCTATTGTATGCCAACGTTACTTAATTTACAGCACGCTATCATTCAGGAAGAACTATTCTTTCGACCACTAAAGACAGCTTCACTAATAAACTTCCAGATCTATCTCATACACTCTGTAAACCCCAAAGCCAGATATTATGTCACAGCACAAGAGTAATGACTTAATGAATTTCTTTACAGATAAAATTTAAATGATCAGAAATAAAATTGGAATTATGCAGTCATAACACCTCAGAAATCAGTGTCTCATAATTTTCCTCACATGCATCTTCAATCCTTCGCTGTCATAGGTCATGAAGAGCTAACAAAACTTATCGAAACATCAAAAGCCACAACATGTTTGTTAGACCCAATACCAACTAAGATCTTAAAAGAGGTATTTCTTGTAATTTCAGAGCCTCTTCTTAATATTATTAACTTCTCGCTATCCTTAGGACATGTCCCGAGAAACTTTAAAATGGCAGTTATCAAACCGTTTATTAAGAAGCCACAACTTGATCCTGGAGAACTGGCTAATTATTGTCAAAAATACTAGAAAAGGTAGTATCCTCCCAAATATGTTCATTTCTACAGAGAAATAGTATATATGAACAATTTCAGTCAGGATTTGGGCCTCATCACAGTACAGAGACTGCACTTATCAGAGTTACAAATGACTTGCTCTTATCATCTGATCATGGCTGCATTTTGTATCATTACGGCTTTTATCATATCCAAGAAGATCCGTCACACATGTCTCTCATCCAAAACATCTCTTTATTCTCCACTCTCTTCCTTCCGTGACCCCCACTGCCCATGCATTGTGGGTACACCTCCCCCTTTTAGCTAAGCAATGCATTAACTTTCACTTATGGAAACTTTGAATATAACATTAACTCTGTTAAATCTTAACATTAACTCATTTTCATTTCCATAAACAGTTTCTTAACATTTACTTTTCAACAAACAATTTCTTAACACTTTCCTTTCAACAAACAATTTTTTTTTCAAAATTTTCTTCTGATATTTTCCATCAAAGCATTATATAGCCCCCTTTTCCTTCATTATATTATAGGTTCAGTCTATCAGGAGGTTTGTAAACCCTGCCTAATCTAGTGACACCTCCAATGGGGCGGAGATGCTTTCTGTTTCTCCGCAGCATCCCTCTCTCTGTCTGCACCAGGTAAGATCTTGGTGTATGAGCTGGTCCGCAGACAAATCCATATATCCGTTCTGTGGCAAGCCACACTTTCTGTTCAGGCTGAAATTGTGGTAAGGGATGTGACTTATGGCGGTAGTTGTATTTCACTGCCTGGTGTTTCCTCCCTTACTCATCTTTTTTTCTGAACTCCTGCAGGTCCGGCCACCTGGGCTCCAGCTTCTCTGTGATTTGAGGTAAGGTGGTGCGCAGACATCTTCCCATGAGCAACTGGGAAGGGGAAACCCTTGCTCCATAGGTGTTGCTCTGTAAGTCAGCAGGGCTTTGTGGTGGCCTTTTTCCTTAGTCCACATACCTTTGATTGTGCGTACAGACCTCTCAGCCTCTCCATTTGCTTGGGGATAATGTGGGCTGCTTGTAATGTGTTTAAAATTACTTTACTTTTGCAAAGTTTTGGAATGTGTGTGACACAAACTGAGGTCTGTTGTCCGAAATGACCTCCTCTGGGATGCCATAACGATGACCTCTGAAGACATAGTTTTCAGATGAGCCACCTCTATAAATCTAGAGAAATAGTCTACTATGAGCAGGTATGTGTTCTTTGCCCTCTCAAAGAGATCCATGCCCACCTTTTCCCATGGACGTGCTGGAACTGAAGAAGGTAAAAGTGGTTCACAGTGAGGTACCCTGTGTTGATTGCATATGTGACATTGCTCGACCATCTGGTGAATGTCTGTTGATATACCAGGCCACCACACTGAGTGCTGAGCTCTGGCATGACACTTTGTTATTCCTTGGTGGCCGTTGTGTATTTTCAAAAGCATATCTTTCTGTAGAAGCTCTGGAATTACAAGTCTGTCTCCTTTTAACAGCAGATTGTCAGGCAATGTCAATTCTGCTCTCACCTGCCAATAAGGTCACAATTCTTTACTCACATCATGTTTTCCGGGCCAGCCAGAGAGACAGTGTTCCTTCACCTGTCTACAGAGATTTCATCACATTTTTGAGCCCTTTTTATCTGCTCCAAACAACCTTCTGTCACTGGGAGAGAAGACACAACAGCATCTACAAAGACATGTACATCTTTTTCTAACTGCAGGTCAGCTTGTGAGGGATCCCCCCTCAGAGGTGCACGTGAAAGTGTGTCTGCTGTGATTAAATTTTTACCTGGGACATGTTGGATGTCATAACTGAATCTCAACAGCTGAAGGCGGAATCTGAGGACTCTGGGTGGTAGCTCATCAAGTCCTCTGCACCCCAGCAGTGGTATAAGAGGTTTGTGGTCAGTGAGTATAGTGAAGTGTAGACCTTGTAGATATGAAACCAGTCTTTCACACGCCCACGTCACAGCCAGCGCCTCTTTTTCAATTTGCGCATAGCGCTTCTCTGTGTCTGTTGGACTCCTGGATATGTATGTGACTGGTTTCCATGTGCCATCATTTTGTTTCTGTGTCAATACACCCCCTATCCCATAGGAGGATGCATCTGCTGCAACTTTTGCCTCTCTTACGGGGGAGTAAGCAGCCAACACTTTCAGTTAGCGAAAGGCATGTCTCTGTGGTTCATCCCATACCCATTCATTTTTCTGTCTGAGCAGTTCTTTCAGTGGCATGGTGAATGAAGCCAGTTGTGGTAAAAATTTTGCAAGATAGTTGGCCATCCCTAGTACTCTGCGTAAATCTGCCACACACTTTGGTTCGGGCATGTGGAGGATAGCACTGACTTTGCTTGGGTCTGGCTCAAGGCCATTGGCTGTGATTTTGTGGCCCACAAAAAGCAGTTCTCTCTTAGCAAACTCACATTTTTCGTTTAGTGTGAGTCCCACTGACTGAATTTTTTTCAAGACACTGTGCAGGCGTTAATCATGTTCAGTCTTGTCTCGCCCAAAGATGAGGATATCGTCAGCATGACAAATCACTCCACTGTAATCCTCCAATAGCTGGGACATTCGTCTTTGAAAGTGTTTGGGTGCTGAAACTATTCCAAATGGGAGACGATTGAAGACATATCTCCCAAATGGAGTGATAAACGCAGTGAGTGGTGGTGACTCATAGGTGAGGGGAATCTGACAGAAACCTGTACGCGCGTCTAGTTTTGTGAATAATTTGGTGCCTGAGAGCATGGCTAAGGATTGATCGACGGCTGGCCCATACAGTACTTTTGATGGTGTCGTTAACTCACCAAGTTTGTTTGCACTGAAGATGGTCTCTGGTACAGCAGTCACAGCTGCCCCAGTGTCCGACATTTAACTGCAAAATGGCCCTTTTTTCTGTATTTTCGGCACTCTGCGTCTTTCGCTGGAGAGTCTTTCCAAGAATGTCCTTGCCTTGCCCCACATCTGCCACAGTCTTTTTGTGTTTGTTTCCCTTTTCTGTCAATGTTTTTGTCTTGTTTTTCTTTGTCTGTCATGTTGGAATGTTTTGTTGATCATCCTCTTACCTCTGATTGTATCTAAATTCAAGCTATGTGTAACAGTTGATTCTGGCCCATGTATCACTGCTTGTTGTTTTTTTACTGTTTCGTTTTGCCGTACTTTCTGTATTGCTTTGGCTAATGTAAGATCCGGATCTAGTTGCAGACGTACAGATAGTCCCCTATCTCTAATCCCTACCACTATTCGATCTCTGATCAGCTCTTCTTTCAATGTGCCAAAATTGCAGTGTTCAGCCAACTTGTGTACTGTTATAAAAATCTCTGTGTTTTCTCCGTCTTCCTGACATCGACGGTTAAACTGTGCACGTTCGAATATGACATTATGTTTGCCGACACAATGTTGGCGAAATGCTTCAACAACACAGTCATATTTCTTTCTATCTGACTCACTCAGTGGTAGAAGTGTGATGATGTCATCTGCTTTGTCCCCCATAGCGTAGAGTAAGGAGTTGATTTGATATTCCTCAGGCTTTGTCCTCAGGCCAGATGCCAGACGAAAGCGTTCAAAACGTCTTATCCACCTTGGAAAATCTGCTGAATTGGAGAAATTGAACGGCTCCGGGTGTGTTATTTGTACTGCTGCAACAGCCTCTTTTTTTTCACTGCTCCTTCAAGTTTTGCGCACGATTCTTTCAGTTTTCAAACTCAGTTTTCGGAGTTCTAACTGGTGTGGTTCGATTTGACCTACAATATGGGTTCACTTCTGACACCATGTAACATTATGTCTGTTATCATATCCAAGAAGACCTGCCACACATGTCTCTCATCCAAAACATCTCTTTATTCTCCACTCTCTTCCTTCCGCGCCACCCACTGCCCATGCATTGTGGGTATTGTAGTCCCTATCAGTACACATTTCACTTCTAGTGCTTTTAGATCTTAGTGCTGCATTCAACACAACATTTTCTTGAATAGGCTAGAGAATAATGTTGGTAATTATGGAGTTGCATTAGCATGGTTTAGGTCCCATTTAGCAGACCACTGCCACTTTGTCTATATAAATGAGGAATTGTCAAACCAAACAAAAGTAAAGTATGGAGTGCCACAGAGATCAGTTTTAGGGCCTCTGCTTTTCTCCTTGTATATGCTTCCCCTGAGAGATATTATCAGGAATTGTGGAATAAGTTTCTTTCATGCTGACGATGCCCAACTTTATATTTCTTCAAAACATGATGAGATTTCACAACTCTCCAAATTAACAGTGTATCAATGAAATAAAAAATTGGATGGCCAGAAATTTCCTTCAACTAATTTCCGACAAAACAGAGGTACTAATTATTGGACCAAAAACCTCTGAAAATAAGCCACTAAAATATAAGTTGACTCTAGATGGATGTACTGTTACATCATCTTCACAGCGAAGAACTTAGGTGTTCTTCAAATTACCAATGATTGTAGAACAGCATTCTTCCACCTAAGAAATATTGCTAAATTACAGCACATGCTCTCTGTTGCTGATGCCAAAAAACTAATTAATGTGTTCAAGACATCAAGACTAGATTATTGTAATGCATTACTGGGCAACCCGGTATCACGCCAAAGCGTGAAATAGACACGCTGGTCCACTAGCGGATGCGTGTCGGTGTCACGCTTTGCCTCCTCTAGGCGTGTACATGACACGCGCGCGTCTAGGTAGAATACCGGCAGGGGGCAATCATTTCCTCAATGCCAACAACTCTCCGCACACCAAAGAGAAAGCGATATATCGCGTTCTCCAATTCCGGTTAGCAGGATATATATTTTTTTATATAAATATATTTTTTAAATATATATATATATATATATATATATTTACATCAGCATAAGATACTCGACAGCCCACACACACATATAACAACGTTAGGCTACAGCAACGTTAGGATTTCTTCATGAAAGCAGCACTATAATGAACAAATATGTCCTGAACTAGTATGTGTAGTAACCCTTTATTGTCACATAGTCACAAGTGAAAGTAAGCAGCGAAATTGGCCATCATCCTGCCCGTGCGAACGTACAATACGACAACGGTATCGCTTACTCTTTGGTGCGCGGAGAGTTGTTGGCGTTGAGGAAATGATTGCCCCCTGCCGGTATTGCAACTACATCCGCTAGTGGACCAGCGTGTCTATTTCACGCCTTGGCGTGATATCGGGTTGTACTGGAAGGATGTCCAGCCAGATCAATAAATAAACTTCAATTGGTTAAAAATGCAGCAGCCAGACTGCTAACGAGAATCAAGAAATATGATCATATTAGCCCCATTTTATCATCGTTACATTGGCTACCTGTTAAATTTCATATTAATTTTAAAATTCTGTTAACTACATAAAATCTTTGAATGGTCTAGCTCCACAGTACTTAAGTGACCTTCTACCACGCTATATTCCATTACGTTCATTACAATTTCAAAATTCTGGCCTGTTAATAGTTCCTAGAATATCAAAATCCACAGAAGGAGGTGGATAATTTTCATACTTGGCTCCTAAACTATGGAATAGACTCACTAACACTGTTCGAGATGCAGACACACTTCCTCAGTTTAAGACTCATCTATTTAGTCAGGCATACACCTAATTTATCGTTCAACTCACAATTAGCCTGTTTTAGTTGGGTCTGCCTGAACCAGAAATATTGATGATGATCTATAACTCTGCAATAAATTGAATGGCATCTATGCTAATATTATTCTATTGTTTTCCATGTTTCAACCTCAGCACTCCTATTCTGAGGTCACCAGAACTGGCTGGAACCTGCTCCATTCCTGCTTTGTGTTGGATTCCACTGCTACATGTCTCTGTATGCTGATGACTAAATGTAGCCGGTGCCAGCCAAACATCACTTCAGTCTACTACGATGGACTTCAGAGGATGAACTGATGCCAACTCCAACCATAAGACATGGGATACTTAATATACCCTTTTCTGAACCTTGGATTTAGGATGGACTACACCGAACCTCACTGAAATTATCGGCCAGGTTGAACTGCGATGCACCTCACTGATTTCTGCCTGCATTACCTCAGTCTATTGATGGACTTCACTCTTGAAATGGAATACATAGACTATCAATTGCCAACAAAAGCCTTCATCAGCCAATTAACAAGGACAATTTCATCAATGTGAACTTCTTCAGTTAATACAAAATGGACTTCAAAGACATTAGTCATTAATCTTACAGTTCATACAAAATCTTTGTTTTAACACTGTCCCTTAACACTTACTTAGTTTAATAATTTTAAACTATGACTTGCACTTATAAGTAATATTGGCATTATATTCATGATGTTAGCCAGAGGGGAACTGGCCCCCACAGTGAGTCTGGTTTCTCCCAAGGTTATTTTTCTCCATTAATCAACATCTTATGTAGTTTTGTGTTCCATGTCACAGTCGATTTCGGCTTGCTCACTGGGGTTATAAATACAATTATTATTTAATTACTTATGTTTAAACACAATTCACAATCGTATTTTATCTAATTACACAATTATAACTCATGCATTATATACACAATACAGTTTTATCTTCTGTTAATGCCTGATCTTCAGTAAAGCTGCTTTGAAACAATGCGTGTTGTGAAAGGTGCTATACAAATAAAAATGACTTGACTATAGTACACTGATTTGACCTAATCCAACTAAATTATGTTTGCTGAATGAAACTGATTTAAAGGAGTCATTCTGGGTTCAGTACAAGTTAAGCTCAGTTGACAGCATTTGTGGCATAATGTTGATTGCTTTGATGTTCATTTCTTTAAAAAAAACTTGTATTAATTCTTCTGTTAAAAGTCATGTATTATTTGAGTTGTAAAGATGTTTAAATTGTAATTTTTACAGTCCTTTTAGGGTTTGTTGACATTACATCATCATGGAAACAAAGTTGTAAAATCGGCAATAATTTTACACAGAAAAGGTTAGCAAGTGATTTTATCACACTAAAATCATGTTAATGCACATCTCCTTTATGTCTTGCAGCTATACTTTTTAAACAGTAAGGATTTTACTGTAAAAAAAAAAAAAAAAAGACCCCCATTCACTTCCATTGTAAGTACCTCTCTGGATCCAAATTTTTGCTTTTTTAGAGAAAAGGATCAATATTTGTTGTAATCAGTATAATGCAACAAATTCTGGTTGTTGAGCTTAACTTGCATTGAACCCAGAATATTCCTTTAATTTGAATGAAATCAATTAAATTGCTTGTAAAACGTTATCAAATTCAATTAAGGAAGGTTAATGACTCAATTAGTCTGAAGAATTATTCCATATTTAGTATCATTTGCATTACAACAACAAACACACTTTTTTTCACACAGATTTCCTCACATACAGAGCATTGTTACGAAACACTTTTTTTAGGCAGTGTTTTGCCTTGTTTTTTTAGTTAGTGAATGCAATGCAGGTATGTTTCTTGGCTTATGTCCTCACAAAGTACCCATGCAGCCATCTAGCTAAATTAGGCTTTTGTTGCAAACATTATTTCTTCACCGAATATGATTTATTTTTAAATTAGTTGTTTATTTTCATAAACTCTTTTTCAGCCTTCAATTTCCTATTTCCCCCTTTGGAAACATGAATGTATGAAAAGTATTATATAAAGCAAGCAAAATAATGTAATTGCAATAATGTTGATTTAAAAAGAGAGCGAGAGAAAATACATTTATCTCAGCCCCTTCACAATGCATTTCAAAACAGAAAAGCTGTCCAGACTGCATATAGGTAAAGAGTATCTTTTGGTTTGAAGACCTGTTCATGTAGATTATAAGTAATTACCTGCATGAAACAACAAAGAGAAGAATCCCTCCTACTTATCTAGGATGAGGTGGCCACTGTGAAGTTTCTTTGAAATCAAGGCACATAGACGCAATCATATTGAGATATAAAGTTAAAGAGAATTAAAAGTGTTTCAGGATTGTAACTCAGTGTGTCCACATTTCCTGCCATTGTCGTAAGCAGGGGTCATGGGAAACCTGGAAATATTAGGGATTTCTTTTCTTCTGTTGTGATTTCCAGGCACGGAAAAGCCATTTATTTTTGCACATAAGATTTTCTATTTGTGCTCTGCTCTAAAATGTTTGCTCTGGTCTTTAATCTTGATCTCTATCAAATGTTTTTAACAGTTCCTTATTATGAACAAATGAAAAAGTAATGGAAATTAAGTGGTTGAAATGAGCAGCAACCCTGCATAAGCATCTTCACTGTAATGTTTAATCAGTTCAGTGTCTCCTCAAAATGCAGTTTGCAATGAGGATCTCTGTCCAGGTATCACACTCCCTATTTCAGGTACAGCCGTCAGACTTGCAAGCTCCTGCTCTGCTGCATGTCGGACTTCACTTCAGAAGGGTCTAATTAATTTGAGTGGAGATGAGCTGAGCTGACTGGGTCTACTTGTGGGGTTTATTCCCTTTGTGGGTTTTTGTCAGGGAGGACACTCAGGCCTAAATCTCATTGCTATAATGTGCCTGAAGAGAAAGCAGCGTCTGGCCTGGTAATGAGGGATCAGTAGACTCCCTCTTGTTTGATCTTATCGCTTACACTTCTGTCTTTTTTTCCCTTTCTTTCTTTTTTAACCATTGTAACCAAAAACCTATGCCATGGAAATGAGAAGGTAAATGCAAGGTGCTTCACAGAACAATGTTTGGTGCCAGAATAATATGGAGAAGTTACTGAAACCCTCGATCCCATTCAATATATCATTACTTTGGGAAGGACCCTGTTTTACTTGCGTACATGTATCAAACCATAGTTTATATTTAACTTCACCCAGTGCCAGTTATTTCCCCCTTTGCTTTCTTTTCTCAGCACCAAAGTCTGCATCTTTCGACATTGTATTGAACCTTATGACCTGTGCACTCATCACAACTAAACACGTATCAGTTAAAAGTGCAATGTTAGTGTACAAAATGTTTAGACATAACACTACATTTTAATATTTGAGAGGTAGCTGAAATGAAAATTAAAGTTTTATTCAATGTTCAATACAAGTTAAGCTCAATCTACAGCATTTGTGGCATAATGTTGATTACCGTTATGTGAATGGGGCCAGTCCGTAAACGTTAAAATACTCACTGTTTTATAGTCACAAAATGTAAACAATTTGTGTGTTAATATGATCTTAGTTTGACAAAATCACTTACTAAACTTTTCTGTGTAAAATTATATCCAATTTTATAACTTTGTTGCTATGAATATGTAATTTTTACAAACCCTAAAATCCTAAAATGACTGTAAAAATGACTATTTAAACAACTTTACAGTTCAAACAATGCACAAGTTTTAACAGAAGAGTTAATGTGAGTGCTTATATTAAATTACGCGGTTCACATTTCTGTGAAGATGATTTAAAATTTGTTAACCTTGAAATCAGCTGACTGAGCCCCTAAAGCATAGACAGCTGCTGACTCTTACAGTTATTATAATACAATAGCTAATTGTTGTTTAGTGTACACAGCTTTCTATTGACATTGTTGTTTATGTTTATTCTGGCAGCTATTCGTCTTCTCAGAATGGTCAACCTCTATAAGTTCATGCAGTCTTCTTCACATGTTTATGTTTTGTTTATTTTACCCATTTGATAATATCTTTAGTTATTAGATATTAGTGTATTGAGCATCAACACCTTAACAGTACACAAGCCATTGTGGATTTGCATAGACATTCTTTACAATCCAGTTGTGTTGTGTTTAGAAGTGCTTGCTCTGTTCCCTTATAGTTCAGTTATCCACCATACAGTCATACTCCTAAGCAATCCTTTATCCTTTATGAGTGGAGAATTCAATTGAACTCTCTAGATATTTATACAGTCGGCATTTGCAACTTCTAGTTTGTATTTTGTACGGTCCCTCTGGCTTCCACAGATTTTGATTGTAAAATACTTGAAACAAGTCATGGACTAGAATATAATAGAATCAATATACTGTTCCACTGACTTCCATAAGATATGTGATATATAGAATAAAATATAATAGATATAAGTATTTTTCTTGATGAGAAAAACAACAGTAAATACATGAAAAAAAAATATTTATGTTATATGTGTGTATTTGTACAATTTCACAGTAATCAGACATAGAGTATAATAATTTTTTTTTTTTTTTAAACGGATTAAAACAAACAAAACACTAGAATTATAAATTCCATTACATTTGAGATTCAGTTTGAGCAAATAATGTGAGAGATGAGCTGTACTAAAATGCCTTGTCTTAATGGACAGGTGTCCACTTAAAATCACAGCAAAGCTGACACTAATGGATTGCTTTGTATGCAGCATCCAGAGAATGGAACAAGATTGGAAGAGCTTAAGTGTTGAGGCACCTTGCATGTGCAGGCTTTCTGCATAAAAGGAGTTTAATTTCTATAACTTGTGCATTTGCCAGATTTAACCTTTTACTGACTCTCTGTCTCAGGATGATGAAAATTAACCTTCTTGTCACATAGGTGAAACCAGACATATTACATGATTAACGATCACTGAGTGTTGTTCTTCAAAATCTGTCTTTTTAACTACAGTTAACCCCCGAGGGTGAATGTGTGAATATTTATTGTAAAATTTTATAACTTCTTTCTTTTTTTCTTTTTTTTATCAGCAGGGGAGATCTATTATTTATGTCAGTCAGACCAGTGGCAGTTCTGTGTAGCTCATTATGTAAATGGTGTTTTCCTATTTCACATGGGAAACCTGAGAAATGTATCAGAATTTAAAAAGAAAATTATTGTACTCAAAGAATAATCTGTTTTCTCTTTTCTGCATTTATTCTCTATTTTGTGAATTTATGTTCATTGCTAATTCCAGATGGCTATAAAATAATACTTTTTGGCTTTTTGGAGCTCGGTGAGCAATTTGTTTATTTGTTTATTAATTACGTAAATAATTAGGGAGTCTTGATAAAAGCGTTCCACAGTTGCACATGTAGTAGCCTGAAAACACAAATATAATTTAGCTCTTTTTAAGTTTAAATATTGTATGAGATTAAATAATTAAAATAAATGCATCTCTAAATTTAAAAAAAATATTTTTCCATTATCAAAACAATCCATTTTGTCATTTAATGGTTCGTGTCAAAGCATGGTATGTCCTACCCATCCTGCAAAGGTCTTGCTTTCATTCAAAGCGGTGAAAAATGTCGCACAGTGCTATGAAATTCCCGCCTGGACAATGATGTCTGAAATTCTATTCAATTAATTACCATGGCAACAGGGGTAAAACACAAAAGAGGGTGAAAAGATGGCAGGAGCGGGCTGACTC
Source organism: Moxostoma hubbsi (assembly GCA_032164185.1). Classification (NCBI taxonomy): domain Eukaryota; kingdom Metazoa; phylum Chordata; class Actinopteri; order Cypriniformes; family Catostomidae; genus Moxostoma; species Moxostoma hubbsi. Next base: position 1,825,437 of record JAVLUX010000218.1, read on the forward strand.
AATCTGCTGCTGTAGTGGTCCCCACATCTCTCTCTCCACATATACTTCAGGCCCAGAAGCCTACAAGGTAATTATATGCTTTGGAACACTCCACTTAAGTGCACCCAACAATAAAGTAAGTGCATATTCTCTGTAATCTCTTACCTGCCGAGTGAATGAAGATGTGAACTGAAAATTCTTTTTTTTAATGCTACTGTTATACTTAGAGATGTGACATGGAAGCCTTTGCAGTTGTGCAAAGCATTTGTAGCTTCCATTCTATTGACATTTTTATTTACGACCAGTTCACAGATGAATATTTTTGCATTCCCTTTGATATTAACCATATTTTCCAAAATTACATCAATGGTCATTTTGATGCCCTCCAATAAATGTTTAGAGTAATTCTAAACCTAATTAATTGCCCTTGTTTTATAGATGATCACTTTATTAAATCAATAAATTCCATGAAATCATGGTGTCATCTAGTGGTGAGAATCTATTACTGCATTGACAAGATCGATCAAGCCTCTTCTTGGCTCTTCTTCCCTTTTTTGACTTGTTTATTTTTAGTTGTTGCTCTTCCTCTCCGCTGAGACTGGTTCGAGGGTCAGGTCAGTGGCTGAAAGATCCACTCTTTGCCCTTCAACCTGTCCCTCTGATAGTCGTAGTTCCTGGGTCAGTACATGTCACTTTGGAGTTCAGCTGACATGCTGGGGTGTGAGGCTGCCGTCCACCCACTATTTAGACGATCCCAGATGAGTGACTAGGTGTTGTTAAGGGACATCCGCTGCTAGTGGAGAAGGCTCCTCACGCTCGAGAGAGCAGCACTCAAGGGAGGCCGGCAGATTGAGTTGACATGCTAACAATCTGATTGCAGTTGGCAGTGAGGAGAAAAGGCTGATGGAGTAGGAAGGTCTTGTTTGACCCTGCTGTCTCCTCTGTGAGAGAGATAGGGAGGGAGAGGAAAGAATTAAAGGGATTAATAGACAAGTTAAGAAACTGGAAAGAAAAACAACAATATTGCACTCTCAATAATGCTATTGTACTGAATATCACAGCCTGATCACATGAAAATGATGTGACTGTGGTGACACTTTTACAAAATTATATTATGCAGCTCATTACACGTATCGCTGCTGTTCAGAGGCAAAATTTTCACAGTGTGGCGCATAAAGCGAGTTAAATGTTTTCCCAAACAGATGAGGTTTTTAAGATTGCTCTATCGAATTGCAAAGGAATTGTTCACCCCAAAATTATAATTCTCTCATCATTTACTCCCTCTTATTCCATCTCAAACTCGTATGACTTTCTTTTAGAGAACACAAACGAAGACATTTTTATGGAGATACTGTATGATTTGAATATATCCATACACTGCAAGTCAATGGGGACCAACACTTCCAAGCTCCAAAAAGGACATTAAGGCAACAGAAAATCCATACAACTCAAGGAAGTGTATTAGCACTTCAAATCATGATCGTACCAAGGAGACTGCAGATGGCAAGATTTATAGTGAAAAAGGAGTTACATTTTGGTCTGCTTTCACCCAAAACCGATCTACCGAAGATTCTAAGAGTCATATAAATTGCCTTGGGTGAACTATTCCTTTGAATCAACTAAAGCAACCTCCCTACCCTAAACCTTAAACACAAACCTAACTGATGTTATCACAAAAGCAAATGTGAGATGAAAAACACAATTGCTAAAAAAAATCATGCCATTTTGTGGTGCTTCTACAACACTTTTGGCTCACGTGTTGACTCGCATGCTCTTCAGGACTTGTACACTGGTCTTTTGCATCGCAAGTGTAATGCTCTGTCAGTTGAGCTACCATGCAATTTAAATGTGTTTAAACAGCTTGTGAATATAGTTGGTTATGTAATGCAAATGCTAAAATGTATCACCTTACAAGTCATGTGCCAAAGTGTTTTGATGTTATAAGACAGCATTGTTTGAGGAACATAGCGAAAAGTTAGTGTTTATTATCTGATATTCTGCCCTTTTACTTGTGGTTTGTGCAAAAGTGAATAAAAGTCATTGTTGTTATAGCACCTCTATAGTGTTTATTTCACCAGGAAACTGCCGCGATTTGTACAATGAACCACGTAAAAAATCATTTAGCAGAAATGTTGATATAGTAACATGTTTCTATGAGGCCAGTTTGGACTATCAGCAAGGCTCTGATTACATGTACATTACTACGGCAAAATCACAACCGTGTTGATATTCAGTACAGGAGCCCTCTTGCTTGTGTGATACTGCTTACTAAACTTCACATTAAAATCTAAAGCCTTTTAAAAACCTGGTAAACAAACTATGCCAACACAATACAATAGTACAAATACTGCATGTAAGCATGCAGCATTGTGTTTTCAGTTGTGCCAATAAACTCTGCCATTATATGTTAGTCTGTCAGCCCATTTCATGAGGCACAGTGCCATAGAGCTAGGGGTGGGGGCGGGGGCGGGCTCTCATGTGACATGCTAATTAGAGGAGCTTTGTCTGCCATTGTTCATGTGGGTTTCCAGCAAGCAGGAATCAGATGCATGAAATCAGATTTTCACACTCAGCAGGGATCACAAGCAACATGCACTGCATGTGGTCTTCCTTAAAATCACACTCAATGCACAACTTCAAGGTAGAATTGGATTGTCAGTGCACGCAAACTTACGATTTTTACATTTTTACTATAAAATTGCTGACTACAATTACACTTGTTTTTGCATTTGTGAATTAATACATGATTGCAGTTTAAACATCCCAGGTCTTTCAAGTTTTAATAGGAAGCATTAAGTAGCAAGCAGATTAGAGAGATACCACCAGCTGTTACAGATTCATGTTGAAACAGAATCTCTTAGTCATGAGGGCAGATCATGTGTCATCATAAGTACATTTCATAGAACAAGATACTTTTTTTTCCCCAATACGGAACTTGCATGCAAAAGAGCACACCAGAGACTTTATAACACTCACTAAAGAGATACACTATGAAATGAACGTCCATGCTTGTTTCAGTGATGCCCCAGTGTCGTAAGAATGCTCATTTATGAAATGCAATAATAATGTGGGGTAAAGTTCAGCATCTTTTCAATGCACCAAATTGAGCCATCGAAATATGTCCAATTGATATTTTACTACCCTCTCAGAAATTCTGATATTACAATATTAGCCAAAAGTGCCTTAATATGGAGCTACAATTGCTTCACTATTGCGAATTTGCGATGAATACAGGATTGTGTGAATAATATTATAATGATCGGCAAGCCTTTTTTCATCCTTGTCTCTTGCTCTATATGAGTGCCATTATTTCTTCTTTGACCCAGCTCTGTAAAAATATTGTTGCTTCTTTGTTGTCAGCAGAAATTATGTTTTCGTTTCAAAATCAATCAGGCATAAAACAGCCTGAACATGTATAACATTTATGCATAGTAGAGCATCATCATCAAGAACCCCTTGACATATCTGATTAGCAGCCATTTGAGTAATGTGATGAATGAGCCTGCTGTCATTTTGACCTGCTTAACCTCTTGATTTTCTGGGTTCATGTCCAGTTAACCTTTGGGAGGGTTACAACAGCAAGTGTACCACCCAGTTCAGTCAATAAGACCCAATAGTAATCATTTCATTTTCTGGTTCATCAAATGAAGTTTGGCCCAATTCAACCATCTCAGTCAAAGACAGTCATTTATCAGTGTTGAACTAGCACCATAACAATAAAGTATTTGGTCACTGCTAGCTTTCAGAAGAATATTCTCTTCAGACAGGAATCATCACATTTAATTTTGCCTCATTATTATACGGGCCACAACTATATCAAGGTGTTATAGTTGTTTTTAGTACTTTTGATTAAGTCTTTTTGTAGGAATTCCATGAGAACTTTTTTATTTTTTATTTTGCAGTATCTAATGAAATGATTGTTGAACGGGAGGTCATTGCAAATAAAATTGCAGGATCTAATTAGACATCCATCCATCCATCCATCCATCATCAACCGCTTATCCTGTACAGGGTCGCGGGGGGCTGGAGCCTATCCCAGCTAACATTGGGCGAAAGGCGGGGTACACCCTGGACAGGTCGCCAGTCCATCGCAGGGCCTAATTAGACATGTCAAACTATATAGATAATGCAGAGGAGCAATATGTTGTAGATAGCAGCTTGAGGTCTAGACTGTAGCTACATAATGGACAGAAAGACCAGCTTCAGGATGTTTCAATGAAAAGGGATAAAGTAGTGTCTTGCAAACAAAAAATGAGCTGCCCTTGCCTGTGAGATATAAAACAACAAAAATATAAATTTAAAAAATAAAATAAAAAAATAAGGTAGTGCAAATTTAGCTTTTTTCTCATTTTTATATTATATATTATTTTTATGGGCTTCTTTGTCTTTATGGACTATAGAGGGGTGACAGGAAACAATAGCGAGATGAGTGGGAGCGGGATTGTAAAAAGACTTGAGCTAGATTCGAACTTGGGTTGCCCCGCACACAAGTGCCATGTCAGAGCAATACTTGCCAGAACATGTGTGGTTATTTGTGTTAATGTTGTTTATTTTTACATCTAAATATTACAAATTCCACTCATAAATTAAAATTCTCTCATAATTTACACACCCTCATGTCATCCCAAATGTATTTGACTTTCTCTTTTCTCCTTAACACAAAAAGATTTTTAGAATAATATCTCAGCTCTATAGGTCCATAGTGAATGGTGGCCAGAACTTTGAAGGTCCAAAAAGCATATAAAGGCAGCATAAAAGTAATGTGTTCAGATCAATATTTAAGTCATTTGTTACTGTAAATTCTCCTCTCAACCCATTAGGTGGCAATATGCACAAAGAATGTAAATTGACAAAAACAAAAGAAGAAGAATGTGAAAGTTGAGATAAATAGCAACAAAGGACTTAAATATTTATCTGATTTTCACCAGCACCTATCATATCGCTTCTGAAAACATGAAAATATGGATTAAACCACTGGAGTCATGTGGAATACTTTTATTCTGGCCACCATTAATTTGCATTGTATGGACATACAGAGCTGAGATGATCTTACACATCAGGGATGGCATGAGGATGAGTAAATGATGAGAGAATTGTCATTTTTTGTTGAATTATACCATTAAATACTCTTTGACCAGTGCAGCTATGCTTGTCCTTGTGTTCTCAGCAAACAACAGATTGATCTTCAATAAACAAACACATATGTAAAGATACTGAGCTATCTAAGACATCATATGTTTTAGTGGTGATTCAAGCAACAGTAGAGCACCAACAATAGCCCAGAGCACTGTTTGTTTTGGCCCTGAGCTGAGTGAGGGGAAAGCTACATGTCAGATTATGACTGAGCTGTCCTACAGTTGCTACTACTTCCACCCAAAGATCCAATCTAAATAAAGTATGCCCATCTGGTATGCTCAGGGGATCATGAACCACCTCCCTGGGACCTAAACACACTGGGTCTAGAGAAACAAATTCATATAGAGCCTTGTCTCTGGCACCACTGAACGGGCCAGAAGTCAGCCTGTCCCTTGCTGTGTGCTAACAATGCACTGCTGGATGGGTGGCTGCGGGGAGGGAAGAGGACTATCTCCTTTCATGTGCCACATGGCTGGAGTCTGAATATGGGCCAGAAGGGGCTTGTTAATACCATTGTTCCCCTGCATGGTGGCATACGTCCTCACCATATAACTTTGATCTGAGAGTTTGCCCTTTTCCCCCAGCTCTAATTCCCTAGTGGCAGATGCACTTTTATTCAAGTGTGTGTTCTTTAGCTATTAATCTCAAAGCTCAAAGTTGTGTGTTTTTGTTTATCCGCATCATTAAAAAATAATTTTATGTTGCATGCCTAAGAAATAAAAACACTATAGGTTAATGCAAAGATTGAAATTGTGTTTTTGAATAACCACAGGAACAAATGGCACGACAAAATATCAGAATATCACACTGTATGTTTAGTATCTTATCTCTCTTCACCAAACAATCGGCAAAGTGTGTCATTCCCTCCACTCTGCCAAATTGGGAATCACAAGAGATGGTTCACATTCACCCACTGTACATGACAATGGTGCAATTGCTGTCTGATTATGTGGACAAGATGCCTTTAAAAGGCAAATTACAAGCAATCCCATCTGAAGAGAGGGCCACCAGGCTTGTAGCTCCACATGTGCGTGTCCCACTCCACACCCACCCAGAAGGGCTGAAAACAAGCATGACCATTCAGACAAGCCCACACTCCATCTTTATGGCTCGTAGCAGCTGATTCATTTTAAAGACAACAGACAGAACATGGGGTTCAATTACACAGCTGATATTTTGAATGACAGTCAAAGGGCTCAACAACATCTGTGCAAGAACTACAGTGCCAACGGTATACTCAACCAGTCAATTGTTTGGATGTATAATTCTTTATTATTAGGCCTAGTATTTTCCACATTTTAGAATAAAAGTTAGTGTTTAGCTTAGATCATTGTTTCTCAATCTTCCTGGGATTATCACTAAAACCATGTCCTCACTATACAGTGTTTGGTCAGATTTTCAAAGTCTGCAACAAAAACCCCGGATCACAGCCAAATCAGTGTTTTCTACGGTCACAATACTTGTTAAATGAATATACCGGGTTCATACACGTTAAGCTAAATTTATGGCATTTGTGGCATAATGTTAATAACCACAAAAAATAATTTAGACTCATCCCTCCTTTACAGTGAAATGGAAGTGAATGGGATACATTTTTGGGAGGATTAAAGGCAGAAATGTGAGGCTTATAGTTTTATAAAAGCACTTACATTAATTCTTCTGTTAAAACTTGTGTATTATTTGAGGTGTAAAGTTGTTTAAATCATAATTTTTTACAGTCCTTTTAGGGTTTGTGACATTACATCGCCAGATTGGTACAATTGGCCATAACTTTACACAGAAAAGGTCAGTAAGTGATTTTATCACACTAAAATCATGTTGGCATGCATATTGTTTATGTCTTATGTCTATACTTTTGAAACAGTGAGTATTGTAACATTTAAGGATTGGTCCCCGATTCACTTCCATTGTAAGTGCCTCTCTTTAACCCTGATTTTAGTATTTTTTTAAGAAAAGGAGGGGCAAGTCAAAAACGTACAGTTGTAATACATTTTAATTGTCGTAATCAATATTATGCAACAAAATGCTGTCAGTTGAGCTGAACTTGAATTAAACTCTGAATTTTCCTTTAAGTATGAGCTGTTCAATTATGTGATATGAGCCAGTCTTGAGCTGTCACAGATATATGCCATTGTGGTATGTTTTATTTAACTCCAACTCTATCCGCAAAACAGACAACCCTTGCTGCCTGCTTCTTTTCAACCATCGTTTTTGCCATATTTTTTTTTTTTTCCGAATCTTCTTTTGTTTTTCAGACAAAATCAGTACACAGACAACTTTTGGACAGCAAGCTGATTGTGGCCATCTATTTCTGGAGAAATCTTGTGATCACTCTAATTTCTTGCATGATTTATGAGAGGAAAAGTTGTTTTCACTGTTGACTGAGAATTTCTCTTGGCCAAAGATCTTGTAGTTTGTGCACCTCGTCTGTGTTCTCTTGTGTTGAATGTGCACTGCTATGACAACAAGACAGCAGCAAAAACGCAGATGACAAGAAATCTTGTTGTGTAATGTGAGCAGTACAGCAATTCAGGTAGTCTGAAAGTCATGTAGTGAGAGCGCACCTTAAATCTTAACACACCTGACTCCACTGATTAGCTTATAAGAGTAGTTTTCTATGATCTGACTGGATTGTGTCTAATAAAGCTGTGCCCTCACTATTTTGCTCTTCAAGTCCAAAAGGTCTGTGGTAAACCCCAAGATTGCAGCCAAATCGGTGCTCGAAATGGTCAGAGATGCTTGTTATGTATGAGCACTTCAGCGATGTGATTTGAGTCAGTCTTGAGCTGTGATAGATGCTGCAATATTTTAAAGCATGTTTGATATTATTGCCAGATCATCTTGTAGTTTGAGTGATGCAGCACCAACAGCAAACTGGTCCAGCCAATCACATCTTATCATGCATCTTAATATACAGGAATAGAAGGCCACCATAATTTCACCATTAAAATTATGTTTTATTTTAATAAACTAACAAACCCCCTAAGGTCTAATAGTCATCTAAGCACTATACTTGACATTGTGCTATGATTTACCTCCAACTCTTGCTACCAGATTCTTTTCAACCATTGCTTTTGCCATATTTTCTTTTTTCATCTTTAATTTTGTTGTTCTAACAAAATCAGTGCACATACAACTTGGAAAGTGAGCTTATCATGACCCTCTAATCAGTCCAATTTCTTGTGTGAATTAATGGGCGAATGCGGATTTCCACTGTTGGTAAAGGATGTCTCTTGGCCAGAAAAATTGTAATTTGTGCACTTCGTCTTCATTCTGTTGTGTAGTATGTCTCAACCAGGAGGCCTCAGCATACTTCCAAGGGGGCCTCAAGTTGACTCAAAAATTATAAAAAAATAAATAAATAAATAAATAAATAAATTAAATTAAATAATTAAATAATTCAACTTAATTAAAATGCTAAAAAAGATATATGCCTACAAATTATAAACAGACTCTTTCTGAAACTTCTAGAATCAAAAATTATCCATGATTAATTATTTTAATCATAATTGAGGGGGCCTTCAAAAATTTTCTGCTATATTTTTTGCTTTGTGTTTCTCCCCTGTCATCTGTTTCTCCTGGACCACACTTCCCATAATTCCCTGCCCTCATCACTGCCAGCTGTCCTTGATTGCATTCACCTGTCTTTCATTTACTCATTACCATTGTGTGTATAATGCCCTGTTGTTTGCTTAGCCCTTGTTATGTGTTTTGACCTCCTGTGTATGACCAGTGCCCAGTGGATGTTTCTTTTGTTCCTGTGTTTACCCTGTTATTCTGTACTTTGTTTAATTTATAAACCACTGTTTCGCCATACCTAGATCAAGTTCTCATGACTTCCTTCCATAAGTTACAATTGTCCTGGACAGTGGGGACCTTGGAGTCAAAAAGGTTGAGAATTACTGGTTTAGACATCCAAAATGTGTAGTGGTCCTACAGGAAAGGATTTAGATAATCTGGGTTAGATTACAGCTCTGGGTATTGTTTAATACAACATTTCACGAGGAGCATCGCTGTCTTCGCTGGCTTTTCCAGTTACTATATGATCCAACTTAGTTACTCCACCCATATTCAATAGCTGTTTGTCCTATGTAGGGTTGCTGGCAGAGCTGGAGCCTATCCCAGCTGCCTTGGGATACCCTGGATAGGTGGCCATCACAGGGCCAATTTAGTTACTACCTAACAAATTTCAAGCATTTCGGCATAAGCCAATTAAAAGGTGTAACAGGTTTTGTGTTTTCAGAGCAAATGGAGGAGTCAGGAGGCAGCAGAACAGTCAACGTTAATCTTTTATTTCTCTTCAGCGGCGTTCACAAAACTTACACAAAAAGGCACTCAGTGGCCAAGTAATCACACACAAACGAGTCAATAACTCTTGTGCACACACAGGAGGAACAGTCTCTGTCGGCCTTTTCAGGTCTGCCTCTGCCATCACTATAACGAGAGACAGGTGTTAATGATAATGACAGTGCAGGTGAGGAGCCTTACTGCTCTCCCTCTCCCATAGACAGATACACGACCACACCCCCATCCCCACAAAATGTTTTTTGAGTAATGATACAAAATGAGTAATACACATTATTTAATATACAATATTCAGTCAAGTATGTCCAAACTTTTGACTGGCTGTGTCCAGTATGGACAGGAATATAAATACTACATATATAACTGAAGATAATATATCAGCGTGGTCAATAAAACTTTAAAGTGTACCTAATTGTAAATGTTCTAAAATGCTTTTTTTTTTCTTTTCTTTTTTCTTTTCTTTTTTTTTTTATCATGTATTTTTTTGTAGCATAACAACAACAACAAAAAACAAGATTTTTTTTAATTAATTTTTAGATCTGTCATCTCAGATATTTAAAAAATAAAAATGCAAATGTACTACTAGGTTATTGTTTTAACTGCAAATTTCTGTTAGCTAATACTTAACACCTCCAGCTCTTGGTGGGCTTAATAAAAGAAAGTAAAGACATTATCAGTAACATCAGGTTGTTTATTGATGGCAATGTAATAATGGCCTTTGGATTTTATTTCTCACATTGGATTTGCGAAGAATTTTTAACAAAGCCTCTTCATATCCTAAATGCATCTTAAGGTTACCCCTTGTGACATTTGTAAAATAAATATGGACTTTTATTTATTAAACTTTTCTGGCCCCCTTTTTATCTTCTCACCTCTGATCCTTGAGCTCCCTGGAAAAAATATGAATTATTTTTGCCATTGATTCTCAACAAGACTAATAAAATGAAGAAGAGATTTAATGAAAGACTACTATCCAGTTATAGGACCCGGTAGCCATTAACCCTGCCGCAATGTAGTCCAGGGAAGATCAGTGAAGTCCATGGTCAAATCAACTCTTGAAAGCAAATTAGTGAACACCATAAAGTATTGGAGTACTCCCGCCAGGAGCCCTAGAGACTGACCTTTGCTTAGGGACTGTGTTACATTTAACTTCCTGAGGAAATTTATCACAACATTTCAATTAATGGCTGGCAGGCGTACGAGGCAGGTGGCTATCCAGCTCTATTTGACCTTACAACCAAGACTAGCTTAGATTTCTGTGTTCTACCAGATCTGATGATGACCTCAACTGAACTTTACACAGTGCAGTGTTATTGCGGAATAACTGGGCCCAAGTTAAAAGCATTTGAGAGAGAAAGGTAAGGTTTTAATGCAGATAAGAGGCTTAGAAATAGCCATACAAGTATTTAAGTTTTCTTTTATTACAAAGCAACATCTTAAAATGTGAAATGGCATGATGAAAATTGATACCAGATTTATAACTAATCATTAAAAACTTCTTGAGAGGACCTTTTATCATTTCATTCACTGTAGATATCCATCACAAATCATGCAGCTCAGAGGGCCAATTTCTAATAAGCCTGGTCATTTGATGTGTTGAGATGTGTCCAAACAAATGGATGTCCAATTTCCCGCTTTGTAAGGCTGACCTGAAGTGAGTCTCTCAAAGGGCCTGTTTTTAGAGGTTACCCATCACTGCAAACTTATTTCTCTTATGGAGACTCCATCCTTCTCAGTCATCAAGGCCCAATGGAAAGGGAGGGTGGGAGGTGATCTAGTGGCTTACTGGCATGTCCTGTGTGAGGATGCACAGCATTCAGGTCTCCGTTGTCCCCCGATTGTTGCCTTTATCAGGTGCCGAGTTAAACAGTGACCAAGAGTTGACAGACACATCCTTTCAGAGGCAGAAACAAGAGAGATAAAGCTTTTACAGTGCTATCTATAGGTACAGGCCATTCTTACTGTGGCTCCACAAATTCACCATTGAAACAATGGAGAGGATGCTGCAAATGAGCCTGTCATCACAGCTGATCCTAGCAGTTTATTTTGTTGTTGTTGTTGTTTGGTTGATTTTGAAACAGACATTACAATATATGTATTGGTAGTACATGTATGTGAACAAACTGAACATTTGTACTTTTTTGCAGTATTGTAATATTATGCTATTTTCATGTCCATGCCTGACTTGACCTGACAAGACCTCAGCTTTCATTTCTTTCACATGTAATGAAAAGCCAGTGACTTTTCCCCTTGGCCCACTTATACTGTAGATGTACAATTTTATGTGGGTTAGCTTATTGTCTAGCAAAATAGTTGGTGGAATACTGTGTTATTGGTGCTTTGAGATTTTTCTTAGACCTTCCTTTCTCAGATATATCAGGGTTCCTGCAGATCCTTAAAAAAAAGTCTTAAAAATGTATTAAATTCAGTTTTCGAAAATTTAAGGTCATAAAAAGTCTTAAATATCCTAAATAACAAAAGTTAAGTTTTATTCAAAGAGGTCCTAAATTTTGGTGGTGGAAAAACAGGAATCGTGATATGACCTAATGTGATTATCAAACTTCAAAAGGATAATATTTAATTAAATAAATGCACATGCTGCATCCTTCAAAGTGAAAAACGCAAGCATGTGGGGTCTTGTGAGTGTTTTCAGCGGTTGCAGAGCAGTTCACAATCATTAAGCAATATTGGAAATTTATGACAAGCTATCACTAAAGATCAATTGTTGATGATGATTTAGTGTTGATGAAATATGACAATGTTTACTTTCAATGGTTTATATTGTAATATGTTGAAGATTATTGTAGGAGTGCACATTTTATATCCCTTATTTGTTTGAATGAGTAGCTGGAAGCAGTGAAACACAAAAATAAGAGTCATCTGTGTATTTCAAAAGTTAAAGTGCCTTAAAGTTAAAAGTCATGGAAAGGTCCATGCATGAAGTGCACCTGGACTCTTGTAGCCTCTGTCTGGCCCTCCCATCACAGGAAGGAAAGACTAAGAACCAGTAGTGTTTCTAGCTTATTTGGCGCCCTGGGCGAAACCCGCTTCAACTGATTTACTTTCAATACATTATCAAATCAGCACAATCCAATATCACTCAGCCTCTAATTTGTATCTATTTATATAATGGTACATTAACCAATTTTAATTTGATATATGTGTGAATAACATGTCTTGAGTATTTTAAGTTTGCATATGCCTACCCTGTTTTACTGATAAGCAATATTAAGGCCATGTTGAATGTATGCCCCTGCCTGTTTAGTTAAGAGTCTGTGATACATGATTTATTTTGAGAATGTGTTGGTTTGTTTTGGTATGTTGAAACAGTATTATTTTTTTTTTTTTGTTCAGGTTTTGAAAAAGGTCTTAAAAAGTCTTAAATTTGATTTGAAAAGCTCTGCAGCATCCCTGTATATGCATATACAGGGTTGCTACTTATAATTACTTAATTATAAGTAATTTTTGCACAATGCTAATTTAAACAATATTATAAAAATAATTTAAATTGAAAATCACCACATTGCCTAGTCATAATAGTATAGAAAAAAATATTGAATTAATCTTACAGAGGGATATGCTACAATAAGATTATTCTGAAATTCTTTTAAAATTCTTAATGAAATGCATTATATTTTGTGGCAAATAAACAAAATAAATGAGAAGCATTTTATAATGTGAATAACTTCGTAGTCAAGCAAGAATTATATTGGTAATATTGTGCCAAAAATGTATGCCCTTTTTTAACTGCAGAGATTTTACTTAGCTGAAAGCAGGCTCTTGTCTTTGACTCTGTTTTACAAGTGGGTCCCACCTGCCAAACAGTCTGAATCACAAAGAGGAATGCAGCCTGACAAAGGGCATATTACCTTCCATTGTAAGCCTGCTGAGTGCTTATTTATTTAGTTTAGTGCCTTCGTTCTCTTTTTCTCTTTTACTGTTATACAGGCCTGTATAACAGTAAAACACACACACACACACACACACACTCACACACATATTCAGGGATTTTTCAAATTATGTTTCTTTTCATCCAAAGGATGTGAGCTGCTCCGTAATAAGTAGTGAATACCTAAAAAGGTGCACATTTAAAAATAAATAACAGTGTTTGCTGTAACCCTATGACGAAGTAATGCTAGATTGTTGAACAATGCCTACTGTCACAGGCATGGCCTGAAAGGTTTGTGGTGTGGTAGCTACAACTTATGATACATATGTTGGCAAATCTGCCAATTGGAGGCATTGTTCTTTTTGTGTCTATGTCCTCTAAATCTAATTAAATATTCGCAAAGAGCCACAAGAGGCTGTGCATTACAGTGATTTTAACATGGGTAGGAGGTAAAATCACCAATGCAAAACCTCTCATGGCACATTGCTTTAAATGTATTATGATTTTGTTTCATGATATTTCATTAGATTTAGGAGGCACCCTTGGTAAAATCACTGTAACATATGGTGTGCGTCAATCGAGCTTTTCTGGTTGTAGTCCAAAAACTGTGAAGAGAATTTAGAATTTGCAAGCATTTTCGAGCTCTGGGTTCCCTCGAGATATTCATATGGGTTTTTATAATGGAAGTTTTAGATTAATGAGTAAAATAAGGTCAGTGGTAAACATACTTGAAGATAGTTGGACATTTTGAAGCCGCCATGTTTTTTTGTTTGTTTTTTTAAGGTATGTTGCTAACAATTAGCTACATAAGGACTACATGTTTCATCAGGCACACACACTCACATGCTTATGGTAGTTATAGTTTTTATCTAGTAACTTGTAATAATCAGAATAATTTTTCTTCCTAATAATATTGTGCATTAGCCTAACTGTAAAAAAAAATACAAAAAAATACAAAATAAATAAATGTAGGCTATTTGTGGTTGCTAAGCAAATATGGAATGTGCTGTCACAGGTGTCCGTTTATGCTCATTTTACAATGACATCCAACTTTGCTCATCCAATCAGAATTCAGAGTTGTAACTATCGTTCCCCTTCTGTCACTCACTCAACATTGTGTCAATGAAGTGACACTAGGGGTTGATCTTGAGAGCACCTACACCCCTGGGCGCTTCGACAGCACTTTGAAAAGAGTTTATTTTCTCTAAAAGAGTTGTGCATAGTGATGTTGAACATCATTTTAAAGACGTTCAGATGCTGAACTAACTGCCATGCTTTCCCGGGCTGCGGCAATTGTCTGGCTTGAGTGGAACCCTCCGCCTGCCCCTGATCACTCGTAGCTTGATGACTGGTTTCTCGGGACAGCGCACCTCTCGCTGCCTTGCCCCCCCTCCAGTTCCATTCTTCCTGGAGGTGCATGACGAGCTGATGGTCATGGAGGGCACCTTTTGCTGCCTGGATCCGATCCTTCAGCTCATCTGGCCTCACTAACCTAGACGGTGGGGCGGCTGAGAATTATGCCATGATTCCCCAGGTGGATAAGGCGATCGCGGCACACCTATGCCCGCTGAGCGCTGCCACCTGGCGGAATTGGCCGGCACTCCCTTCCCGAGCCTTTAGTACGACGTCATCTCTGGTGATGAAAGCCTAGAGCACTGCTGGTCAGGCCGCCTCCGCCTTGCACGCCATGGCCCTTCTGCAAGTGCATCAGGCCAAGGCGCTAAGAGATTTGCACGATGGAAGTTCTGATCCCGGTGTGCTGTATGTACTGCGCTCAGCGACTGATCTCGCCCTCCGAGCGACGAAGGTCACAGCGCGAGTCATCGGGTAGACGATGTCCACACTCATGTTCCAGGAGTGCCACCTATGGCTGAACTTGGTTGAGATGGGGAGGCAGACAAGGCACGGATCTTCAATGCCCCCATCTCCCAGGCCGGCCACTTCAGCGACACCGTCGAGGACTTCGCAATCAGTGAAGCAACAGACAGAGGCCATACAGCACATCCTACCCCGGTGTGGCTCAAGAGTGCGCACCCTGTCTGTTCGCCGAGGGCGTTCCTCTGCGGCAACCCCAGCGCAACTGGCTACTAGATTTTTTTTTTTCTTTGAAAGGTATGCAAGAAATGTTCTTACTTTCTGAAAGATATTAAGAAAATAAGTGTTGTGAGGTATCTCACCTGTCTCTGTGACTCTGTAAACAGCAAGCAAAAATGTGTCCGCGGGCCACAATCTCTGATGCTTTCTGCCTGTCAATCATTTTGCATGTTCTCATAATATTGTAGTGGCAGCAAATTATTGAGGCTTTATGACATTTTTATGTCATGCTGCTCATAATATTTGTCAGTTGATGCCGATGTTTTACTGCTGTTTTTGACAACTGCTTTTGCTTGGTGTCGGCCTCAATAATGTTTATTTGATATATTTGGAGGGTGTGGTTTTTGAAAGAGGGGGTGTGGATAATCCAAGGGGTCAGTTTATGGAAATTCCAGAATGGCTAAAATCGCTTACAGCGCTTTTAATTTTTCTTCACTGATTTTACTATTGATCTCCTGTGAAAGAGGCAGTATTTGATTTTGTCTAAAATAGCATGATGACAACCAGTATAAGTCTCTACTTTAGCCATTCCACAACATGCTGTTGTGCACACAGCATTGTGTGCTGTTTCTTACTCTTATAAAACATGTCTATTCAAAATGTCCTCTGCTTCCTCTCTCAGAAGTGTCTAACATCTAATGATGCTATGGATCCCACCTTTGTCTGACCCCACAGTTCATGACCTAAAAATGACCCTTTCAAAATGTTTACACAAATATTCTTTTCTAAAATTTAATATGGACAGGTATCAAGCCACAAACGAGGTCTGGAAACAGAGAAAGACTAGGCATTGGCTTCTTTCCAAACCCCCTCTCAGGTCTGTCTTTTCCAATGTATCCACCAAATCAAGGTGCGTCCTCTAATTCACTCAGGTGGCTTTCTTGCTCCTCCAAACATGAAAGGGGAACTCCTCCATCTGCAGGTCATATCGAAAAGATGGATACTGTAATATTCCTCAGAAGCAACAATGGCCTGGTTTGTGGAGGGGTATTCCTGATGATTATTCCAGGTCAGACCCTTATCCAACTATGAACACTCACTCTTTTAGCACTATTTCAATGATTAGAGGGGACGGCTGCAGGCTGAGGCCTCTGTGACCTGCAACTTCTTCGATCTTGCTGTATTGGGGGGTTTAGCCTTGTGCCTGTGGCCCATGACTGACTCGTACGGCCTTCCTCAGAGTTTAGCAGATTGAATCTGTCTGTCAGTCTGTATTAAACAATGATAAAGAGAGGTGAATCAGGGCAGGTTGTGTCATTTTTTTCCTTTGTTCAATCAATCTACATTTAATCAATGAGAGTAAATAAAAAAAATGTAAGGTGCAGATCAAGAAGCCAGACCTAGCGGGTTTTTGAATCCAAGTAACCTGACATCACTAAGTCTTGCGCTGTCTATGCCAGCCTGTGACCTCTCCATGAATGTCACGGAAATTCTCTATTGGTTTGAGATTTTTATACCAAAAAAGACGCATATCTGCCTTTTACATGACTCGAGGTGTTTTGCTGCAAAGTCAGCTTTTGTTCCATTTTTGGATGAATCTGTGCTGTTAAATAAAGAGAAAACCAGTTCTATTTATCAATGGAAAATTCACTCAGGTGTGCATGCGACAGGGTTACATGATCTCACACCCCTGTGAATAAAACATAGCCTATCAGTAATATTGTGAGTAGGCAGCAATGACTTATGCAAGTTCAAGGACTTTATCGATCTGTGAGCTGGGCTTAATCAAAGTCTGTCTTCCACACCACTCATAGTGATTAAATAAGTCAGACACTCTGACAAAAAGTCTTTGACCCTTTCATTGCTTCTCAATCATGGCTGCTGCACTCAGCATCTTGGAATGCTTTTGTTCACGGGGCAAAAAATAAAATAAAATAAAAATCAAAGTGGAATCCTTTTGTGCTCACACAGCTCTGAACAAAATGTATTTTATAAACAATGAAACACGCTATATTTGTATTTTACAAAGTAAATGCTTTCAAGTGATCACTTTAGTTGAAAACGCAGGATTTGCAAAAACAGAGTGACTTCCAAATGCTACAAACTAACAGACCTGTTCATATACAAACATGCTTACTAGAAATGCAAATAATTCTCTCTGAAGGATAAAAGATTGAAAAGATAGACACTTGATGTTTTACAAATCAGATCAATTAGACTTGTTTCATGTCTGTTGTATTGACTATGATTGACAGCTTTAAAATATCCGCAGCCTAAGCTGGGCGGGCAGCTTCCTGAGAGATTTCAGAATATCTGATCAAAGTCCCAACAGCACACAGATGCATTCAGAGAACACATACAGACACACAAACACACACACCAGCTGACCCTCTCATCACAACTAACAGATTATTAGCTGATGGTATCGCTCTTTATCAATGTAACTGTAACCTCGCCACAATCAGATGAAGCATCAGTTGTGTCTCTCAATTCTCTTTGTGTCTTGCACAGATGTGAAAAGGGGAATAAAGGCCATGTGTTCTCTCCCAAGTGTTACATCTCTGTTTCACCTCATCATCCAGCCATAGGGGATGGTGGCGGTTCATCAGATAATCAGATCTTTGATAGGACTTCAAGGTGTGGGTAAATCACACTGACTAATCAGATTAGCTGCCAAACTGGCAGAGAATGGGGGTTTATACACAACATGAACATATCAACTTCTTTTGAACACTGAGCCATATTTCTCAACTCGTGATTGGCACTTTTAGGATTGGCACTTTGAATCTACTGTACTGCAGTGGAAGCTATTTGTCATTTAAATAATAAATAAATATGGTAGTGTGTTAATGTAATGTTTACAGAATCAAAAGATTAATAGGACTGATCTAAGTGCAGGCTCTTAATTAAAACTAAGAAAAAAACAAAAATATGAGAACAGAACAAACCACTACAGCCATGAATTGATAAGAACTGACAATGAACAGAGGAAAACACAAGGAATAAATACACAGAGACTAATCAGCAAACAAGGAACACCTCAGACTAATGAAAAAACCAGTGTTCAAAAGACAAGGAATAGTACAAAACCTATAATCAAACGAAAAGACACGAAGTGTACAATAAACAAATATGGCAACACATGGTGGTCGCCAGGGTAATCCTTACAGAGCCCCCGCCCATCTAAGGAGCGGCTCCTGATGCTTAACACATAAAAACAAAAAATATTTCATGGGAGGAGCAGAAGCTCAGGGGCGGAGCCGCAGGAGGTGGAGGCTCAGGGGCAGAGCCGCAGGAGGTGGTGTCACTGGTATTGGGAAGCATAGCACTAGGGAGCGAGGCAGCTGGGAACTCTGAGGCCAGGGAAGCTGAGGATTCAAGGGGCATTAGAAACATTGGAAACTCAAGGGGTGGATCCATGGAAGGCTAGAGGGGCAGAGCTATGGAAGGCTCAGAGCAGCAGTACAGGAGTCAGCAGACTGGGCGGCGGCCGCTGGACAGGTGTCATACTGGAAGAATGTTGCGGCTGGGCACTGAATAGACTGGTAGCTTGTGTCTGACAGGTGCTGGCCACTGGACTGAGCAATAGACTGGATAATGGCTGCTGAGAACCGGAAAGGCTCATCGACAGCCTACGTGGCCGGGAGCATCAGCAGCGACTGGGGAACGGCCTTCGTGGTGGCAGCGGCAGGGGAACGGCCTCCTTGGCAGCCGTGGGTTCTTGCTTGTGACAGCGGCGAGGGAACGTTACCCTCATCCTCACATGGAAGACCCTTATGCTTCAGAATAGTGTTGACATATTCCCTCCATGTGAGTTCACCCACCTCTGGTAGATCCACATTACCAGAACAGTTTAGGCCTACCCAGTAAATGGATCTGAGGTGGGAGTCACCCCAGTTCGTCAGGCTCGCAGTGGAGGCTCACTAGAACATATCCGAAAATACTGAATAATCCAACAGTATTTGGCATAGTTCCCCCAAAGCAACTGCTAGATCCATTGTCTTGGTCAGGCTTTTAATTAAAACTCAGAAATATAAACACAAGAAACCAAAAACATGAGAACAGAACAAACCACTACAGCCATGAATTGATAAGATCTGACAACAAACAGAGGAAAACACAGGTAATCAATACACAGAGACTAATGAGCAAACAAGGAACACCTCAGACTAATGAACATAAGAACCAATGAAGAAAGACAAGGAAAAGAACTATAAAACCCATAATCAAACAAAAGACACAAATTGAACAATACACAAACATAGTGACACCTGGTGGTCACTAAGGTAATCCTTTCAGATCCACTGGCTTTTTTTATTGGGAAAGGAAAAAAATAATATATTATCAAAAATAATGTGGGTTTCTGGTGACATAAAGGTTTAGATAATTGAAAAGTTAAACAGGAAAATAAAATGCATCCCATATATTTTGTTGTTGGCGTCAAAGCAGCCTGGTCTCATAGGAGTTCCCTGGTGAAGTGAACACTAAGGGTGCTTTTCATTTCTAAAATTGTGCATCCTTGTTTCCTTTTCTTGCATCCTTTCCTCTTTTCTTAGCTTTTCCACCTTTGGAAACGAGGAAAGGATGCAAGGAAAGGAAATGAGGATGGAGGAATCGAAGCAAGATGTATTTGTAAACTGGATTGTCATGCTCATGCATAACTTCCAAGCACCATCTATGCGCAGCCACTGTACCATGGATTGCTTTCCATTATGCTGTTGAAATTTTATTAATTTATATTTTCATATTAAAACCTAATAATTCAAGATGCAATGTTGAATTAGCCGACAATTATGATATATTATGATTTATTTAAACCACAAAGGTGAAACATGAATTAAAACTGTTGTGTCAGATGTGAAGGGGGAGGGGAATAAATACCTGCGTCAGATGCTTCGGCCAAAAATCTTCCGCTTAGAATGCTCCTTGGCTTCCTCGCTCATGCGTCCTCTGGAGGTTTCCCCCATCCTCGATCATTGCCTCCTCATGGTGCATTTGGAGAATTGATATGTCCTTCATGATACAGGATGGAGGACAGAGGAGCGAGGAAATGAGGATGCACAATTTAAGAAATGAAAAGCACCCTAGGTGTGCTGCAACAACAATGGCTTTTTTTCCCTTCACACGTATCACAAGTAAAAGGGCAGATTATCAGTTTATAAACACATACTTTTCGCCCTGTTCCACACACACCCTGTCTTTTGACATCTGAACACTTTTACTATAAAGCGTATCTTATTAGACAAGACATGTTAACGTTTGCATTAAATATTATGATGAACTAGAATTATACTGTATTTTGTTTGAGTTAAATTAATTTGGGCTGAAGTTCAACTGATAGAGAGATGCAGTTGTGATGCAAAAGAAAGGGGTACAAGTACAAGAGCACACAAGTCTACACGTAAGCTGAAATGTGGGTGTTTCTGCTATTACTCTTTTATCTTACATGTGCTTTAATTATGTTATTGGTTAGGTTTAGGTTTAAGATTTAGAGTATGTTTTGTTGATTTAAAACTCCATAGATTATCCTTAAAAATCGAATCTTTTTGGTAGAATATTTAACTTGCTTTTAGTGGAGTGGACATTTCACCTCAGAACTGCCACAATACATGTAAGGACCTGCATCACATAATTTCCATGAGATTAGGCTCCATCAAAGGCAGTATTTTTCAACAGTATTTTGACACAAATTCAACTTTCATTTCATAGACGCTAGCTAAATTAGGCAGACGCCAACATTGACTGGATGCATCCTCAAAAATAATTAACAAAACTAATATATACACCAAAGTGGCATTCCACTGATCACAAAGTATAGTAAGGACATTAATGATGTAAAAAAAAAAAAGCACCATCACTATTTGAAATTTTTTTTTTGATAAAAACTAGACAGTCCCCATTTACAGCAGCAACCACTCCAATACCTTATCCTTGAGTAATCATGCTAAGCTGATAATTTGGTACTAGAAAAACACTTGCCATTAAATCAAACACAGTCGAAAGCTATTTGGATCGTTAAATTAATCTTAAAATTGTCTTTGTGTTTGTTTTTGAGTTGCCACAGTATGCAATAGACAGGCATGTCTTAAGGTCGATATTAGGTCAAAAAAGGCAAAAAAGAAACAGCTTTCTCTAGAAACTCATCAGTCAATCATTGTTTTGAGGAATGAAGGCTATACAATGCTTGAAATTGCCAAAAAAACTTTCATACAAAGATATACACTACAGTCTTCAAAGACAAAGGACAACTGGCTCTATTAAGGACAGAAAGAGATGTTGAAGGCCAGATGTACAACTAAACAAGAGGATAAGTACACCAGAGACTCTAGTTTGAGAAATAGACACCTCACATGTCCTCAGCTGACAGCTTCATTGAATTCTACACTCAACACCATGTTGTTACATGTACAAAAGTAAAGAGAAGACGCAGGGGTTGAAGTGGTTTAAGAAGTTTTGAAAAACTATTTCAAATTGTAATAATAATTTTTCATGTTATTAATGCCCTGACTATATATTCTGATCAGTTGAATGCCACTTTGGTGAATAAAAGTACAAATTTCTTTCCACAAGAGCAAAATCTGTACATTATTCCAAACTTTTGACCACCAGCATACATATTTATTTTTAGAGTTCAACATACAGTTGAACTCAGAAGTTTACGTACACTTAAGTTGAAGTCATTAAAACTAATTTTTTAACCACTCCACATATTGCATGTTAGCAAACTATAGTTTTGGCAAGTTGTTTATGACATCTATTTTATGCATGACACTAGTAATTTTTAAAACAATAGATTACAGAGAGATTGTTTAAATTTTAATTGGCTATATCACAATTCCAGTTGGTCAGAAGTTTACATACACTAAGTTAACTGTTGCTTGGAATGTCAAACCTTTAGACAATTAGCTTCTGATAGGAAGTGTACTGAATTGGAGGTGTACCTGTGGATGTATTTCAAGGCCTCCCTTCAAACTCAGTGTCGCTTTGCTTGACATAATGGGAAAATCAAAAGAAATCAGCCAAGTTGATTTTTGATTTTGTGGATCTCCACAAGTCTGGTTCACACTTGGGAGCTATTTCCAAATGCTTGAAGGTACCACATTCATCTGTACCACAATAGTTTGCAAGTATAAACACCATAATGCTACGTAGCCATCATACCACTCATAAAGGAGACACATTCTGTCTCCTAGATATGAATGTAATCCCTGAACAACAAGTATCTATATCCACAGAGTCCTATATCGACATGGCCTGAAAGGCTGCTCAGCAAGAAAGAAGCCACTGCTCCAAAACCAGGATATAAAAAGGCAGACTACAGTTTGCAAGTGCACATAGGGCCAAAGATTTTACTTTTTGGTGAAACATCCTCTAGTCTAATGAAACAAAAATGTAACTGTTTGGCCATAATGACCATTGTTATGTTTGGAGGAAAAAGGGTGAGGCTTGCAAGCCAAAGGTAAAGCATGGGTGTGGCAGCATCATGTTGTGGGGGCACTTTGCTGCAGGAGGGACTGGTGCACTTCACAAAATAGATGGCATCATGATGAAGGAAAATTATGTGGATATATTGAAGCAACAAGAATTCAGCAAGGAAGTTAAAGCTCGGTGGCAAATGGGTCTTGACCCTAAGCATACCTCCAAAGTTGTGGCAAAATGGTTTAAGGACTACAAAGTCAAGGTATTGGAGTGTCCATCATAAAGCCCTGACCTCAATCTGATTTGTGGGCAGAACTGAAAAAGCATGTGCAAGTAAGGAGGCCTACAAACCTGACTCAGTTACAACAGTTATTTCTGGAGAAATGGGCCAACATTTCAGAAACGTATTGTGAGAAGTTTGCTACCAAATACTTACAAAGAGTATTTAAACTTCTTACAGTCACAGTCTGTCTCCTTCCTGTTTCCTAGGACTCTTATATTTAAGTGTTTCCCAGGACTATGTTTTCCATCATGCACTGCCCTCATCACTGACATCTGCTCCCCATTTTTTTCACCTATATTCCATTTCCTCGTTAGCCCATTTGTGTGTATATATACCCTCTAGTTTTGCATTTCTTCATCAGTTCTTGTTTGTTTCACTATTATCTTCTTCATTAAAAGCCTGTATTTAGATAAAGCGTCTCCAGTCTCATCTCAGCAACCATTCGTTACACTGACCCACTGGGAATGTGATGAAAGAAATAAAAGAAATAAATCATTGTCACTACTATTATTTCATTTCACATTCTTAAAATAGTAGTGATCCTAACTGACATAAGACAGGGAATGTTTCCTTAGATTAAATGTCAGAATTTGTGAAAAATTAAGTTTAAATGTCTTTGGCTAAGGTGTGTGTAAACCTCTGACTTTAAATGTACCTATCCACCTTATTTTTCAGCAAAACTAGGGCGCTGACACGGACAGTCCTTCATGTCGTCTAACACACCATCACAAACTTTACACAACCAGCAGTGACCAGAAAGTCGCTGGTAAAATTATGCTTCAACTTAATTTGCACCAAAACTGCATCTTGTTTTATCTTGGCAAAATGATAAACACATTATTCTCTCCGTTCTTGTCAGAGAGCATTCTCTCTTTCTTAGCGGTGCATTGTAAACAGACACTCAGATCTCACATTCAGCATGGCTTATGAAAGATTGCCTTTGGAAATAAATAAAGGCATCATCGAAGGTTATGCAGGTAAATATGAATGTTTTACATGGAGACAAGAAAGTCTGCATCATCACAATCTCGGTAAAGAAAGAAGCAGATTTTATTAACGTCTCTTCAATACAACACAGCAACAAGGGAATGATTTACTAACTCTTTTACTAAATACTGATGTTAGAAAATTATCCAACATTTGCACATAATTCTGCTGTACATCCTGTGGTTGTGTGATAGTTTATAAGCACATATCACTAAATTCTGGTATTAGAACCTTCTTACACTTTGGTCAATGTCATCGGAACTGTCACATTTGTTGGAAAATGCAGCCACTGTTGACTTCTGCGTTACAAAATATGTTGGATACTACATAAATATGTGTTTACTTGGAACGAGGAAATATCTTTATTTTTCAACCACAATCTGAAAATATATATCTGCAGAGATATATATTTAATATTTGATTTTATATTAAAGTTATTTTTATGAATACATTTAAATATTAGATTTTTATGGACAATATTGTTTACTTTTGTGCAATAAAGAATTGTGGTGCAGTGTTGGGTTACCACTTGATGTTGATTGTAAAATGTGGGCCGGAAGAAAAAACAGAAACACTGAGCTAGACATGAGATAATATTTGCACGTAGGCTACACAATGATTAAACATGGAAATCCTTTCTAACAGTCACTGGTGTTCTACATCAGCTTGGATAAATGAACCTATTGTTCCCCTACAATGTAAAAACAACCATTTCCAGGCACAGACTGTGATAAGAGGGATAAATACATATAACATTTGTGTTTTATCATAAGGATTTAGAAGTGTTTTTGGGCTCCTGATAAAAAAATACATGTTTTCACAGTGACATGTGATACACAAACAGTGTAATATTCATACCATAAAGACAATTCATCTGATTAAAATATATGTTAATATATGTTCGTATGTTAAATTAAGGCTGTTCCTCAGCATCTACTGTAGTCATATAATCCAGTAATAACAGTACATGCTCCATGATCTAAAATAATGACATGTGCTTATTCCCACTGTATAAGATGTTGAGATGTGGATGCAGTGTTTTTATTTGTCTCCAAATTTTTACATCCACACTTGTTATATCAGACTTGTAGGTCTTTTTAACACAAGCTGTTGTTGGGTCCTACAGCACAATTGTGGTAAAAATGTATTTGAGTTGTGAAATATCATGCTTGTACCTAAACCAATTCCAAAAAATGTTCTTACCTAAAAATGTGTCATGACAGATGAAATCCCAAATAAAGGTAATTGGGCAATGGTGTGAGTGGAGGAGAGAGAGAGAGAGAGAGAGAGAGAGAGAGAGAGAGAGAGAGAGAGAGAGAGAGAGAGAGAGAGAGAGAGAGAATGAGAGACACTATTTATTAACTTTGTTTATTTTTTGAGAGCACTTAACAGGGATATATTAACTACTTAGCCACAGCTGCTAAAACAGTGTTTTAATATGCCTGTTCCATCTCTTCACAGAACATTCATTCTGCAAATTACACCTATAACAGGACATTCTGCATGTAAGATAAGAATAGCAAAGCAAAAGTCTTTCATTATTGATTCACCACCATATTCTAAAGTTTCTTTTAGGTAACTAAGTACAGTCCAAGTGAGCAAATGATCTTGAGGCGATACCATTACGCACTTAAAAGGCCCTTTTTCAGTGCATCATTTCTGAGAAGTTCACATCAGCTAAATAACAATGAGGCATTTGAAATCTCAAAAATATTGACAACATATATTTACATTTCTTTTTTTGTTTTGACAATGTGAATGTGGAATTCACTGAAAAGATTACATCTATTTGGCTGGCAACACAGTTAACTGACTTGTTTAAGAAACTGGTTGAGCTGATGATGTATAACAGGAATTGTAAATGGTCTGAACTTATATAGTGCCTTTTTAACCTTAACGGTATTCAAAGCGCTTTACACTGCGTCTCATTCACCCATTCACATACACACTCACACACCAATGACGGCAGGTCTGCCATGCAAGGTGCTAGCCTGCCATTGGGAACAACTTGGGGTCTTGCACAAGGACACTTGTGGAGTCGTGTGGGCCGGGAGTTCTACCGGCTCGGATCTGAGAAAACACTGGACGAAACCGACTAAACCCCGATATTGTAAAATCTCGCAAAGTTATTGGGTGTTGCTCAAACCGCTGCTCTGCATATGTCTGCTAGGGAGGTACCCATGGCCAGTGCTCATGAGGACGCAACACTTCTTGTTGAGTGTGCTCGGACCCGCAAGGGGGTGGGGGGGTGGGGGGCACGGCCTGGGTGTGATAGGTCAATGTAATGGCGTCCACTACCTAGTGGAAAAGCCTCTGTTTGGAGACAGCTTTCCCTTTCCGCTGTCCACCAAAGCAGACAAAGAGTTGCTCAGAACGTCTAAAGCTCTGTGTGCGGTCCAAGTAGATACGCAAAGCACCTACCGGACACAGCAACGAAGGGGCTGGGCCTGCCACCTCCCATGGCAGTGCTTGCAGGTTCACTTTTTTGGTCTCTAAAGGGCTGGTATCGGTTGAATGGTCCTGGCCAGCCAGCGTGACAGATTGGGAAGTGAGAACCACGCGTCCAAGCTCCAAGCTAGGAGCACTAAAGGGACAATTATTTTTGACGTACCTGGTGGGGCTTCATAGCAGGGTGGAGCAGGTAATGTGGCATCGGGAGGGAAGGTTGCGTCCCGAGGCTCTGGTGCTGAGAAGACTCGAAGCACTTACCTTGCTCCGCACACCCAGCAGGGGCTGGGTTAGTGACTGAGGAGGACGTCCCGGGGAGGCATCCTCTGGACTCTTCAGAACCGGCCGGCCAGGGAACAGTCGTGGGGCTGAAGGTGAGAGGACTGTGTCCAGCGTGCCGGAACTGTTGAGGTGTGGCGGCAGAGTGGTGTGAGAACAGCATTTGCGGGCCAGGTGACCCAGAGACAAAGGAAATAGCTCTTTTAATGAGAATGTGGGTACCGCAGCCCGAAGGGGTTGCGGCAAATGAAATAAATTCAACAAAGGATTCTCCTCCCGGCCCTTCACCGGGGGATGGAGTGGTCTTCTTACCAGCTCCAGAGCGAATGTCTTGGTCTTTGGGTCGGGTGTCTCAGGACCGCTTGGGAGCCTTCTGGGTCCTCGAAGGGGTACGCGAGACGGGGGGCATGCGTTTCCTGCGGGACGCTCGATGCAGGGGACCTGGGCCCAGGTTGAGGTGGAGCTGCATGTTTCTTTGCCGCAGGAGGACGCAGGAGGAGGTTTGCGGCGGGGCAGGATGTGTGATATGGCCTCCATCTGCTTCCTCACTGTGGAGAACTGCTGGTCGAAGCGTGTTTTGTCAACTTCACACATCTCGACCAAGTTCAGCCACAGATGACGTTCCTGCTGCCTGCCCAAGAGACCGCGCTGTGACCTTCATGGTCCTGAGGGTGAGGTGAGCGGATGAGCGAGAGGCTTTATGATGGGTAGAGAAGGGTGTTCTCCATGAACTCGTCAGCTCATCATGCACTTCCAGGAAGAAAGGAACCTGTTGTGAGCAGCGCGCAGACCCGAGGAACCAATCATCCAGCAGCGAAGGCTGTGGGGAGGATGGAGGGTTCCAGTCCAGCCCAAGAATGGGTGTGCTGACCAATCTCAATGTCTTTATAGTGCCTAGGAGGCTCAGTGTTGACGGTTGAGTGTATAGTTTTGGGGACTGTGTACACGAGTGCAACAGTAGGTGAAAGTTTTGTGTGCAGTTCCGAGCAACATTGCAGTCATGACAGTGACAAGACATAAACCAATTTACAATAAACAATATATTTACACAACACAATTTACATAACAAATGTACACATAATTACACAACAATTTACATATTAAATGTACACATAATTACACAACATAGTACTGATATACAATGTACAGTAAACAATACACAAAATATAGAATACACATACACTAGATAAGGGTATATAAAAATATATATACAATAATTGTATTGGGGAGAATATATTTGACAGTCCAGTGTGTGATATAAGATGATGATTAATAAAGTGCAGTGCTGATTGTTGATCGTGAGAGATCATGTGTTCAAAAGTCTTATTGCTTTTTATTTTATAAATTATTAGTGTAAGTATATTGATATAAAGTTCACTTTGACTGTAAACAAAATCAATGCATATCCAACAATGTAAACCCTATAGATCTATGTACCGTAGATCCAAGAAACAGTGACGCTAATGCAAGCTGCTGTCAAAGTTCATATCAACAGGAAACAATTCAAAGCTGTCATTTATATGGAGTTACTTTATTGATCCATATTGAATATTTTCTATTCAATCCGGAATTACTCAGTACGATTTTAAGCTCAGATGTTTTGTCACTCTGCAGTCTAATTTCAGGCCTCTTATTTAGTCCTGTATGACAAAACAATCCTAATGACTCATAGATCTTTGTCTAAACACCCTCCTGGTTAGGAAATATGTTATTAGGTGTGCTGCATTTAAATTAGAATGATACTGTAGGTCTTTGTGAACAAGATCTTTACACATAGAAATCAAATTCTAGATTTGTTCATTTGTACTCTGGTCTTCTTTATGAATCTGGTCATATGAAAGCTCATGGTGCACATTTGCAGTATAATGACATCAGCATGGAACGCACCTGTGCGTGTTTATCTCTCTGTTGCCTCTTGCCTTATTCCTTTTCATCAGCCTTCTTTTCGACCCAAAAAAACGAACTCTCAATTAAGAGAAACAAGAAGCTCTGCATTGCCATGGCAAAGGATGAGTAGCTCTGATTTTTCTCTCTTTTCTCACATGTCACAAGGTTAGCAGTGCACAAAACCCTGTTTCCCCTTAGTCCAGCACTTACATATCTCAGGCAGATGTGCGAACGCTTTAATGTGAAAATGCCCAAAATGCTTGAAGCTCTATGTCCTATTTTTTTCCACATATGCTTTAGCGCTGTGATTCCCCCACCCCACCCCCACCTCTCTTAAGAGCAAGATAGAACATATTAGACTACAACCAGTGACCTTCACATTTGGCAAATATGTCCGAGCAGAGCTAGTGTCTCTTCCTTTCTTTTGTAGTGTTCGCAATGTGCGCTAGGAACAGGTGCCTCCCCACTTAATGGCCTCTAGTTGCTATTTATCATTATAAAAGTGAATTTCTTCTGATTTGTTCATTCACGCATGTTATATCAGACTGCAGGTCTTCTTAGTTGGGTCCTAATGCATTTAAGTGAAAATTTCTTAAAAATTGGAATAAAAGATTAGTATAACATTTAAAGGCTATTTGTTGAATTGTCCTTTTTATTTGTCATTGAAATATTGTTCTTGAATTTGCTTTAAAAAAAAAAATGATTTTCCAAGTTGGGTCTTTATTTATGATTTGAAAATGTTATGTTTACAATACCTTCTTAAAGTTTAGAATAAAAGATAACATTGTATTAGAAAAACATTTCTTAATGTGTCCTTGCTGTTTATCTTTAAAGAAAAGTGTGTATTTTTTCAAATTTGTTCATCCACACTTGTAATTGTATTTCCAGACTGTAAATCGTCTTAGTTATGTCCGAATGTAATGAAGTGAAAATCTTGTTAGCAATTCTTTCCAAAACATTGGAATAAATTATTAGTATAACATCTAAAACCCATTTTCCTTGTTATATTTCACTTAAAATGTTGTGGTTCAAATTTTTTGGAAGTAAAGTAGGTCTCCTTATTTGAGTCTGAGTTAATTAAATATAAATCTTATGTCTCCAATACCTTCTTAAACATTAGAATAAAAGATTATGTTGTATCAGTGTAATGTCTAAAGCCTATTTAAATTGCCTGCATGCCTGAAGGTGAAATGTACTGTGTGCATCGTTCTACCTTTGGAAAGAGCACCTGCTACTTCCTGCACTTGCAGGTTTCTTTTTGACAACTACCAGCATTGGGACCAGAAACAGAATTATTAGCATCAAAAATGCCAAAGAGACCATACAATGAGCCCTATCCAGGTTCAATACGCAGGTAGAGCTCACAAGAGTTGAGAAAGGGGGGCTCTTTATTTTCCATTCTCTTCTTCTTGTGTTATATTTTTTTTGGCCTTGAAGTCTCTATAGAGAGGATCTGCTGCTCTCCCGGTTTTGTTTATGGATCATTGGTTGTTTACTATAAAGCCAGCAGCAGCCTGGAGAGATGTGGGAGATGTTTTATCTCTTGTCAGGGCCTGCTTCAATTAAATTAATGGATCCATTCAGCTCGCTCTTTCCTCCTTTCAGGCACAGCCAGAGAATACATTAAAAGATCTTATGCCTCAATAAGGTGCATCATGGTATTAGCTGGGCCAGCCATTTTCCCTCCCAGCCTGCTTGCTTTTCTGTCCCAAATAATTAATGAGATTTCCATCTTAATATTGTGCGCTTTTATTAGCCAAAAAAAATTATAATAATGAATGCCCTTAAATCGTTTGTTTTATTTAATTTTATAGATTGTCATTTTGCTAGATATTGCACCTTTTTTAGCGTTGTTATATATATATATATATATATATATATATATATATATATATATATATATATATATATATAATTGATAACAGCCTTTTAGTATTATATTGGTGAGACTGGGGATAGCTGTCACACTCTTTACTCTAGTGAATATTTCTCAGGGCAAGTTAATTTCTGTATAGGCAAAAAATAAGCTTTGAACATTTCCACCGTTATGTCACTCACACACACACACACCTCGTCAATAACAATTTGGCTTTAAGCCAAATTGTTCCCACACCGGAGCTGTGGAATGCGGCTTTGAAACCAATTCCATTTGGACTTATTCTTCCAAACTTTCTGGCTGGAATTATGCAGTCATAGGAAAAACCACACATTTAAAAACCTACTAGCCCCGAGTAACACGTAATCTTCACCTGTTGCTGATCGCTCTGTGTGTCTGGAGGAGCTACCTGAGCCCTGCCTCTGACATAGACGAGAGGAAAGAAGCAGCACGACTGGCTAAAATGTTGGTTACATTCATTCTTATGTAAACAAGCATGCATGTAAACACAGTGGGCAATAATGATCAAGGTCATGTCCATATATCATACAATAAGTCGATAATGTAATTATCGTGACAGGCCTAGGTGAGACACATCGCTGTTTACACCTGGTCACTTAAATGTCTCCTGTGACCACTTGTGTTCGAATTTGGAGGAGAGGGTCTCTATTTCATGGCGAGATACATAAATTACTATGTCAGTGTGTTACTGCATGATCATAAAGCGCAAAAAAGTCAGAAAAGACAAAGAAAGCACAAAAAAAACACATCTGTTTTTCCCAGATGTGGTTGAAATTTAATCAAAGCACAAACACAACACGTCAAGCAGTATTATCCGTTATTTTAGTGGATTACCTGTGATTACGGGGTCATAGTTGACCCTTGCTTGAATTTAGAATTGCTGTACCCCAAATAAAGCTAAACGCGAGGGAAAAGCTAGAACTAAAAAGTATTTCAAGTACCAGCAAATACCAAAAAATCTCTCTCTACATACCACAAAGAAAAAACTGAATCTGAAGGAAAAAAGAAAAAAAAATGGTACTTCACTTTTCAAACGACACATAAAAAAAACGTTTTTACCAAAATAGATGTTTTAAGAAAAATAATAAGATAGCTGTGAAAAATACATAAAGGAGTGTGAGGTAAACCAAACCAGGATGACCATCTAAATTTACTAATTGGTTTACTGATCAGTTGTACTTTGTTCGATTGATTTGCAATTAATTCTGGTTTGTGGTTCACAGAAGACAGAGCTTGGCGCCAACCTTGGAGGTGACTGATACTCTATACTCACTAGGAGAATGGAGGAGGTGAATATCAATACATTGTTGTGAATCTAGGCTCAGATTTGCGCTAAGAGTGTCTTCCTTTTTTCTTGAGGGAGGCAGGCACCGTCCACGGAGGAGTAGATTGTGTTTGTCATGAAAAAATACACTTTGATATGATGAAAGTCATACAGACTTTGTTTGTCCTACTGAGCCATGCTATTAATGGACATATGTGCATGTAGCAGCCTTATTCCAATAACCTTGAAATGTCACACAAACCTTCTTCAAAGCTCCACGGATCTTCTATGCAGACACATTAATTACAGTATATACATTATTAAACTGTAGAATTTAAATCCATCTTACTACAATCACCCAAATGATACTCTACAAAAGTAGGCTATATATTACTTAAAAGTAACTATGTAAGAGTTTTTACTGGAGATTTCACTATAGCTGTATTGTATCTTGTACTTATATATTGACTTTCTAATTAATTATTAGTTGTGTCACTGACGGCTATATCTAAGAACAACTGCAGGTAATCACAACTGTGCTGATATTCATTACAAAAGCATGATTGCAAATGTGATATTGCTTTTATACAACAGTTTTATAAACAAGAAGTTAGTATTGGTTCAAACAAAGCTAAAGAAGAATCAACCATTGTGTGTTGCCAAACAGTTCACAGCCTGTCTGGAATGCCACAAACACAGACAAGGGGAGTGATACAAATAGTGAAGTGTCGCAGTGCTGCTATATAAGGCCACATCCACACTAATACATTTTTGGTTAAAAAATCTATTTAAATTTGTCTTAAAGATATCATCTTCGAACTACTGTATTTACATTCTAGAGCTGTGGTGGACTACCATTTCCAAAAGTCTCCATTATTAGTGAAGGAAAATGCCATTCCAGTGTGGATGAGAGGCTTAATCGTAGTAAAATCAATGCATTTTCAACCAAAAAAGTATTAGTGTGGAGGTTGCCTAAACATTAGTAGTCTTGAAATGTCCAATCAGTTTAGAGGAATGGAACTAACTGTTATAATACTGTTATTACAACCCGGTATCACGCCGAGGCGTGAAATAGACACGCCGGTCCACTCGCGGATGCGTGTCTATTTCACGCTTTGCCTCCTCCAGGCGTGTACATGACACGCGCGCGTCTACGTAGAATACCGGCAGGGGGCGATCGTTTCCTCGACGCCAACAACTGTCCGCGCACCAAAGAGGAAGCGATACATCGCGTTCTCCACTTCCGGGTTTATTTTTGTATATAAATACACTTTTTAAATAAATATATATATATATATATATATATATATATATATATATATATATATATATATATATATATATATATTTATATATATATATATATATTTATTTGTTTATTTACATCAGCACAAGATACTCGACAGCCCACACACACACACACACACACACACACACACGTATAACAACGTTAGGCTACAGCACGTTAGGATTTCTTCATGAAAGCAGCACTATGTAATGAACCTTTATTTGTCACATATGGTCACAAGTGAAAGTAACCGGCGAAATTGGCCGGCATCCCGCCCGCACGAACGTGCAACGCGACGACAACGGTATCGCTTCCTCTCTGGTGCGCGGAGAGTTGTTGGCGTCGAGGAAACGATCGCCCCCTGACGGTATTCTACGTAGACGCGCGCGTGTCATGTACACGCCTGGAGGAGGCAAAGCGTGACACCGACACGCATCCGCGAGTGGACCGGCGTGTCTATTTCACGCCTCGGCGTGATATCGGGTTGGTTATTAATTGTTCTGAAAATTCTCCTGAAGCTTATATACTGTACATATCAGGTTTAGAGTGCCCTATTTTTCATATTTCTCAAATTCCGTGATTTCCATTTTAGTTTTTCTAAAGTCTGTGTTTTACCATGTCTAATTAAATACATTCATTGAAACAGAACAAGTACTGTTTAACACACCATTGCATTATTTTTCAAATTTCAGATCCTCACAACACAATAACAGTTAAGTACAGTGCTGCACAGCAGAGTATCACAGTATTAATAACATTGATTAAAATGCACTTAGTACAACCATACTCTGTAATATATTGCTTAAAATATTTGTATTATTGATGATATATTGTTATTAGCATCACACACTCAAACTGCTAAGAATGTTTCACAAATCGAGAGAAATGGACCTGAAACACAAACACTATGAGTTGTGTAAGATATCGGCTATTGCTTTACACTGACGCCCCACTTAAAAGAAGCGGCTGGGGGAAAGATCAGTGACATTCAGCGCACGTTTTCTGACATGTTTTCTGTCAGAAGCCGGAGAATTTTGTCCAAAAAAATAGCATTCGTTATGTTAATTGTTTCCATCCATTGTGATTTTGAATCACCATTTAACACATCTATTCATGATATGGTAATACATTTTATTGCATATGTCAGTGCTCATTCTGTCCATCCACGCTGTTTTCCGATGTAAACAAGCTCCAGATGGACATCTTCAACCTACAGTATGTGCAGCATCTTGACAGGACTGTGTTTATATGTACTGTTTATGGATCATAAACAGTACATATAAGATGGAGAGAGA
This sequence comes from Moxostoma hubbsi, assembly GCA_032164185.1. NCBI lineage: Eukaryota > Metazoa > Chordata > Actinopteri > Cypriniformes > Catostomidae > Moxostoma > Moxostoma hubbsi. The sequence continues at coordinate 1,859,827 of JAVLUX010000218.1, forward strand.
GATGCAGAACCACCGCACCCTATATGCAGATTATGCAGTCTGTGTAGGGCACCAACCTCCAAACAGTCCAGTCGCTGCCCTTCCGCAATACATTTTTGTTGGGTCGATAGTAGTTAAGGAACAGTCTCGCCATCAGACAAGCTGTGATGAAGCACCGCCCACATAGCGGGCACTGCCAAACCAAGCAACCTATTGGTCAACACCCAAAATTTGTGTCAGAGTTCACCAAAATTGAACAGAACTCGAATACCACAAGGGGAAATTCTTAGCCATCAGAAGTCCAACGCGCAAATTACCAGATTGTAAAATTCAGTCCTTCACTCCATCAGACTTGCAAGTCTTGTGTCAAAAATTTGGCCATTTTATTTCACAAAAACAGTGTGATTGGCAATGCAAATTCTATCAAATGTATTAAGGAAAATATTATTATATGAATACATTTGTATAAGAAATCATGTATGATTTAAGAAATTATCCATTTTATAAACATCTGAAAACATTCTAGAATCCGGTCGATCATTGCACCATTCATTTGTCTCACTCAAATAAAGGCAGATTTCCTCCACTCAGTCTGCGGAGGAAACTGAGATAAGAGAGGAGGGGTCTGACCACAGACGCCTTCGCAGTCCAGACTGTTAGCTTTTTAGCGCTGGCTGTGCAGTGATCTGGTTACAGCGTCATGAATGTGAGTCCTCAGCTGGCACATAAGAGCCATGCAGGCAGCCTCCCCAGAGAGGAAGGGCCAGGTTTACTGACTCCAGCTCAGAAAGAAGCCACTATCTGTCTTGCTGTGGCTGCCACATCTACCAGCAGCTGGGTCTGTGATGCACAATGCTGCCTGTCTGAGATGGAGAAAGCTAAAACTCAGCTGACAGGGCCATGCAAACTTTGTCTGGATGCTATCAGCCTGTGGGAATAGTGGGCATTACAAACCCAAAGATATTAAGGATTGTAAATAGGTATAAGAGCCAGACTGAAGTATCACATGGAGGTTTGAGCAACCATCAGTAGAGACTTTTTCAGATTGGAGATGAGGCAGAAATAGTTATATATGCATTCATTTAATAAAACCTATTTTTACAGATTTATAGTGTTTTAAACCATATATGGGTAGACACTGCTCAGATGTTACATGGTCAACTACTGTAAACTTACACATTTTGTCAAAATAGAGTTATGAATGAAATCAGGTCTCACAGATTATATCTGTCCTGTGAAGGGGGAGTTTGGTTCAACTCGGCTCAGATTCTAAGAAAAAGAGTAAGGGGCTATTTAGACTGGCCACCTTCTTGTGATTCAAAAAGGTAGATGCAACAAATGGAACATATCTGAGGTGATGTGAGATGCATTTTTAAAAGCTCAATTTCTATGATTTTGACACAGCATCTAAAAACATGACACTTCTGTATGAGATGCTGAAAACACAGTGAGAGAATAAAGTGCAATAGTCAAAATGTCTCTCTTGCACTTGTTTATATAGAAGATATATATATTGTATATACAAATTTGTTGTGAATGGCCCCTAATACGTTTTATAACCGATATTTGACTGGATAATAAAAAAAATAAAAACATTTTTAAGCCATTTTTATTGGTTAGTGTCAGTGTTTGTGTAGTTACTGTGTTTTGGATTTGTAAATCAGTATTGTTAAATAACCTTTTCAGGCAAGTGTTGCCTTTGCCTGTTGGGTCTCTGCATTTAAACCATTGTCATTCATATCTGCAAAACCTCAGAGACCCAAACATGGTTCTACAGGAGCCTTTCAATTAAAGAAAAGTAATAAGTCAAAATCCATTTATATTTACGGTTTCTGAGCACCCCTGACCCATCCATTGACCCCTGACGCCCAGGTCAAACATACCAGCAGGTCCATTCATACCTCAAATAAATCCTGTGCCTTGATTAGAGACCTCATCATTCTACTGATACCATTGAGGAGCCTAATTGAAAATACACCCATTTTGTAGACAAGATGCCGTATTGACTCCTCCTCTGTTGAGAGAATTACACCCTGAGTTAATGATAGATATGGAATGCCCTAATAAACAGGGTGAAGGTACTGAGGGGTGAGCTTTAAAGGTTTTTCAGAGCCTTGTGGTTTCATCTAATTTTACCCATCATTGCATTTGTGTTTCATTCTAATGATTCTCACCTTTCATTCCTTGCTGTCATTGCCATTGTGTTGAAGAAATGCAGAGCAAAATTAGCTCTGGACTTTTGTGTTAAATAAGTATTCTGTATTGGCAAAAACAATAGAGGTATCACACCACAAATGTAATGTTTGAGTAAATAATTTTTGGTTTTGAGGAAATAATTTGGTTTGTTGAAGCTTATCAATCAATGATTATTTAGGGTCACATATTTCTTATGAACTTTATATGATTATTAAGGATACTTATTAGGTTGTTATGCCATGTCATCAGTATAGGTCAAAATGAAGGGGTCTATTCCAAAACCTAGTGCGTTGCCTCACTGTCTCCTTTCTACATACAAGGCTGTTGCCCTCTATGGGAGCATCCTAACTCAAATGAAACCTCATAAGAGAGCGATTAGAAATGCTCTTCATAGGCGGAGTCATGTAAGAAAACAATGAAATATGTAGAAAAATGTATTCAATTTTAAAATAAGCAGTAAATAAGATGAACCCCGTACATGTCTCCAAGTAGTATTTTGACATATAGATGAGGAATTTTAATTAAACAGCCAACAAAATCTTCAGAATGTAAAGCAAACCTCTTCTTGAATACTCAACCGCTACATATTCAAACACACCGTAAGTCTATTACACCTGGCTAAACCTAATATAAAATGTCATAAATCATGTCATGCAAAGCCTAAGGCTTATGTTCACTCATTTTTCACCTGCTGCCATGTAATTCAACACATTTGTCAGTAATTCAAGTGGGTTCTGCTGTGCAATGCACATAACAAAAATGTTAATGTTAATGCATCTGTATCTTGTGTTTTAGAAAAAAATGTCTCAAAGCCATGATTCTTGCAATCACAGACGATCAAAGTCTGGACAGCTCTCAGACATCCATACTCAGCTCTATCCCCATAATTACTTTGAGTGTACCACAGATGACCCCACATGGACAAAATTATTGCCTCCACTCTTTTCCCCACATCATTGAATAGTCAACAAGAAATGTGCATGAAAAAATATATTGTCTTGTGTTTTATACCTCAAAGAAAATTGTCCTGATTTTGTTTTTAAGGCCTCCATCTGAAAATGACTTTATAGGAGAAAAAATGGCTTTAATATAAGGCACCAATCTCCATTTGATGGCATTTTGTTGTCTTTGAAGAGAAAAGTTTCATGTATACAGAGTATGAGCAAATTACTGCACTTTTCTTTCATTTTGTGGAACAATTTAGATGGAATTAGATTAAGAGCATGACATCCATCCTTAGTGATGCAGACTTGTGGATTATGCCTAGCTGTGTTTGAATAAACACAAAAGACCACAAAGATAACCAATATTTTTTAGCTATTTGTATCTTTGTATATATATATATTTTTTAATACAGCCACAAACACTTGAGACAGGGCGTGTATTGAAATGCAGAGTATTGTAGGAGGGGCTTACTTATTTTAACCCAGAGTGAATGCTTTGTGGTCGCAATGCAGTAGTACTGCAAGCAGTCTATCTGCAGACAGCTTACAGTTTGACAGGTCAATAAAGAAATCATTAAACTGGATTTTTTTTTTTTAACAAACCTGTATATTTATGTATCTAATAATAGTAATGCATAGACAATATAAACTTGAGATCAAAGCAAACATAACTATTTAGTAAGCTCAGCTCATTGGAATTGATTGAAAAAGTGAAAGAAGTTTCTTAATTCCCCTTTCTTTTTAATGGTTTCTATTGTCATGTATTATACAATGGCTAGGGTTACACAAGTTTGCTGTTACCCTGGACTCTTTATGTATAAAAATTCACAATTATTTTGCAGTCAGTGGGCAAACTAATTTATCTTGTTCAGAGCCAAGCAGAGTGGCCATATGGGTCTGTTGAACAGACTGTATACTGTACATTTCCTGACTTGTTCAAGGTACCTTACATGTTCTGTTTAACCTGAAATAACCTCATTACTTTCTGATTATGTTTGAATTTGCTCAGCTAACATTCAACCCACTCATAATGATAAAACTGAGTATTTTCTGCTCATCTCTGTATTTATAAATAGTAAAATATAGAACATTAACTATTAATAGTTTTGTTCCATTGTTATGCTACAGTACTTTTGCAAATTTCTGCTATAACAAGAATTTGAGATTTCAGCAAAATCAGCAAGCATCCAGATAGATGGACTCTTGCAATATGTCCTCTAACTTGAAATCCATTTTTAATTTTTCATCATAATTTTTCATGTTCAAGGGCAATTGGTAACAGTTTACACACAGTTCTGTAAAATATCTAGCGGGGCTCCATGGCAGCACTGATTACTGTATCTACAACAGATGATAATGAACTGTAAATGCGTATTTCTGACACAGGTTTGAAGTGACTAGCTGGCACAATGCTCCCCCAGCTCTTAAAAGAAAGGAAAGTGCCAGATAAGCTGGCACAGAGCCACTTAGTTAAATGGTCCTGTACAGTGCACTGGCAGAAAAGGGCTATCTGGATACATTTTGAGCAGGTGAGCATTGAGCATTTTGAGCAGGTGGGATTTGCTGCCAACCACCACTTACAAAATGCAAAAAAAAAAGAAAAAGTATCACTTTTGTATTATTATTATTATTGTTTTTATATTAATTCTCATGTTCTGTAGAACTAAAATATAGTTTATACTATTATCTGTTTGCTAATAATTTCAAAATATAAATTCCAGGGTTTAATACTTATTTCAGTTTATGCACCACTAAAACTGGGAACCAACTAAAATGCTTTCTTGAAATTGTAGAACATAGTGCAAAGTCATTGAAATTAAAAAAATTGCCATTTCTGACACCATAGATTTTTTTCCTTTGATCTTATGAGGGAACATTTAACTAAATTCTTATAATAAATGTATATGTCTGTGAAGATATAACTTTTAAGTAGTAGTACTTCAGCTGTGATTTTGGTGTAGTGGTTGATGAGTTTGTGGTTAGCCTAGAGTGTCTCCTTTTTCAAAAGCTTTGTCTCATGATCATTAGTTGTATGCAATACAAGACTGTGTTTGCTTCCTTTTGCATTGGTAGCTTTTAGTTGCCCAGGATCTTTGAAATTATATTAATTTCCACTGTGACCAGACAGGGCCATAGCATTATTAACCACAGTTTCCAACAATAATAGTGTCAATGTAAGGGCAGTGGAAGGGTCAATTGTAGATAAGACGATGGAAATAACACAATAGGAGCATTGTCATTACCTCTTTGGACAGAATTATAAAAATTGCAAAGATTTTTGTATTTCTATTCACCTTATTCAGCCCTTTTCAGCGCTCTGTGTTTACATGTTTTGTCTCTTAACTTCCCGTTTGCATTGAAGCTACTGAGAAAAGTCAATCAAAATGGATTACGTGTAGCAGCACAGCAAGTATTTTTCAACCAAGAGTTTATGGTTTACACCCCCCTTTACAAAGTGAAAATGCTTGTGAGTTGTTTTGCTTTCACTGAAAATATAATTTTTAAGTTGGACCTGGTAGCTCACATTCAGATAGCAAAGACACTGCACTTTTTCATGATACAAGCGTTTAATTGTTGTACATGTAATTCTGCCTATTTATTTTATTACTATTTATCACCCCACATTTTTAAAAGTCTTGAATGTGATTAAAATATTTGTAAATGGAATATAAAATAAAACATTCAAAGATAACATTTTCAAGATGGATGCGAGTTTCTCTGGCACATAAGGTGATACATTCATCCAACAAGGTAATGTCATTCTTCAAATAATTTTTGAAGGATGTTCCAAATAAAAATGCTCCTGGCCTTCACTTCCTAATGATAGGAATGAAATACAAAGAATGCAATATTAGAGCTGTTTTTCTTAGCGGCTGGTACTTGATGCACTTCATCATGTGGCTATTCATGGTAAAGGTACATATTTTACCTTTGCCTCCCTAACATATGGCTGAGCATCTATTCTTTTTGTCCGTATTCCTTCCAAATAGCAGAAAGTGATAAAGTACATCATGAAGACATCATTGGGTGATCTTGTTCACATATAGAGCTATCTCAACTCTAAACCTCCTTTTTCGATTTATGTTTCCATCCTTTGTCCCTGAAAGTGATTCTGTGGGTTCTGAGCATGTGATGTAAAGATATTAATGTGTGAAAGAGAATTAGAAATAAAGTTATATTTGCAAAATGTAGAGAACAAGAGTAATACTGCCATCTGCTGTATCTGCAGACAGCTGGAACCCAGGACTCAACCAGATGGTCTGTGTATGTGTGTGTGTGTGTGTGTGCGAGAGAGAGAGAGAGAGAGAGAGAGAGAGAGAGAGAGAGAGAGAGAGAGAGAGAGAGAGACTAGTTTTTGCAGCCTTGCTTCATGCACCTCTCATAACTGTTTATTAATGAGGAAAAATAAAGTGTAGAATCCAAATCTTAAGAACCATTTACCAACTGTAGAGACTTTCTGACCTTGTCATTTTCATGTTTTCTTTTTGTGAAAGTTTTCCACAAAACAAGCTTTTTCACTGAGAGCTGAAAGGTTGTATATCAGTCATATCAGACCATAACTGTTTGTCACTGTCACTGTTGTTGTTTTGTTTTTTTTGCTGTTTTTAGTTTGGTTCTTCAGTGCAGCCATGTAGTGGGAGTTTTGATTGAAACGTTTAGTGTTTCACAGTTGGTCTTGACATGCATATTGATGCACTGCCATCAGAAATGGTATCAGAAATTTGAGAAAAAAGGCACCACTCACAGCAGTAAAAGGAAGAAAAAATTACATTTGATAAAAATATGATACATTTGATATAACATCAGTTAATTTGATATTAACTGGTCCAGCATTTGGGAACAGCCTTTAAAACTACGGTGCATTGATACACCATATTTTCACAAAGTATAAATGCATACGTTGTATTTAAATACATAAATAGTTTTGCTTTTAGCAGACTAGCAGCAAAATAAATTGTATTTTTATTTTTCACTTATAATGTTAGTCCATTAGTTATGTTATGTTAAAGCGGAAGTATGCAATTTCTTCACCACTAGTGCCACCGAAAGGAATTACAAAATATACATTATTTTCAAACAGCCTTTCGAATACCACACCCCCCCCCCCCCCCCCATCTGTTGTTGATCAAACAAACAGAACCCCCCTCAAATTCACATCATTAGTTGAGTCAACGTTACTGGGTCGAGCTGGACAGGTTGCTCAACAGACTGATCTGACAGTGAAATTGGTAACATTAGGTTGACTTTTCTTCACATAAAAAAATTCTGTGCTTACTGAAATTGGGAACATTGCCCCAGTGGCCAAAGCGGTAGGTGTTGTTGGGCATATGAGCATGTGTAAACTCCATGAGTAATGTCCAAGGGTCGCAAAAACAAGTTGTGAAGCGAGTTGGTTTCAGCTGTACAGGATGTAATGAAGTGAAGAGGAATGCATATTATAGAAACTGTACCCCAAACCCCAAACCTAAACCTAACTCAGTAGAGTACAAATGTAATGTTAGAGGGGAAAATGCAACCTCTGAATTGCGCTCATCACTGATTATGCTATCGCAATTAATTACTGGTTTCAAAGCAGGTTTCGAACCCAGGTCTTCCACATTGCACAACACCACACTTCCGGTCGTGCAACAAGGGAAAGTAAACACACTGGAGCTGATAAAAAAAGTCTGATAGTAGATGCCACTTGTCAGTGAGTTGGCATAATGTGGCCGATCCTAGTGTACTGAAACTCTCTGTAACAGCTTCCTGTGTGTTCATGTTGTGCTCAAAACAAACATAAGAGACACAGTGTTTACAGTTTTTGAGAAAATTAACCTACAGATAGCTTAGATGACTCTGCATATTAAGCGGAGATAGGGGAAAATATTTTAACAGCAAAAAGATTACACACTTAAGCTTGAAGTCATAATTCAGGCTGCTGTGCCTTTAAGAAATGCCCCCTTTGAATGTGAATTGAGCAATATGATTTACAGTATGGATTACAGGCTGCATGTTTGTTGTTGGTTCCAGGGACGTCGTTAGGCCTATTTTACGGGGGCTGAAGCTACCCCAAAATATTCCTAAGCCCCCCTAAATGATAATAAGAACAACAATAACAATTCGATTTATCAATAACCGTATCCTCATTCATATTTAGAATTAGACGCAACAAATTATATATATCCAGCTACAAAAAATAGCCGAAAAGTCGGACAGAAGTACAAAGAGTCGTTGTGCTATCAAGTTACTCTAGTTTGGTCTGAAGTTGAACTCGCTATGCACCCTCCCGCCCACACACACCGATACAGACGATACACACGCTAATGGTGAAAGGAAGACTGGTAAGTGTCGTGATACAGAGTGAAATTGTAAGTTGTTTTTAATTACCTGCTTACCTTTAGCTACGTTTTCTTGAGGTAAAGGAAAGGGGATATTTTGGATTGCTATGGAAAACTGTAGTCTAGCTAGAGTGAACGAGCAAAATACAACAAATGGTTAACTTAGCAAGCTAATCACAACTCTTTATTCTTTGCCAATAATATAACCTATCTCTATAATGGGCATATAAAACAAAATCAATCCCCATAGAATGTTGTTGTCACTGAAAACTAAATGTCATAGGGTCCTAATGCTATTACCGTTGTATCCTTCAATTCATTGAGCATTTTTTGATGCTTCCACCAATGAAGTAGACAATAAACAAAAAGTAACTGTTGACTGTGGTTTTGGAAATGATTTCATTCTTAATTTTCCTTTATTTGAATACTGCCTTTTTGTTGTTGATTTATATCATACATTGTATACATCATTTGGCAGAATAAATCATCTTTAATTGAGAAACGCTCAAACCTGTGTTGTCAAATTTCACTATGACCTTAAAATTCTGGTTCTTGTGTTAAACTGTATGCAAGCCAAACTACACAGCGAAATTACACTCCACTTGAACCAATCCACAGCGCAGTAACAGTAATTAGAGTAATTAAATAGCATTCTGTGGACAACTTATCTTATATAGAGAGGAATTAGATATAGTATGCTATTACTTTATCATACATTTACATGAGCAGACAGATAGCATTTAAGTCATTGCTTATAGAATAACTCATCAGGAGCAAAGTCTGGCCTAAGTAAATTCCCCCATGCAGCTTTGATGTGTCTAAAAGCAACATTACAGTAACTTTTCTTTAACAGAGTAGAAATGGAAGAAGAGGATATGTCTGTCACGTTTTACTTGTTAACATCTTGGTTTCTTGACTGGTTGTTGACATAAGTGTAGCTCTAGATGTGAGCGCAAATATTTTTTTACAAATACCCTGGCGGCTAAGCCCCCCCTGTCTTCCAATCCTAGTGACGTCCCTGGTTGGTTCCAATAGTTTATAACTCATCTATCCTTCAATAACAGCTTTTTATTATATATAAACTTCAACTGCTTGTTTCAAACATTCAAATCCTTTGGAAGGATACAGTTGCAAGTACTGCACACAGACCGAAACAGCACGTTCATTCGTTATATTGTAAGTTCTTCTGTTGTTTAAAAATAATACAATTTCTCTGACTTGGTGGGCAAAGTTTCAAAATTCCCAATAAGATTCATTATGTAAACATGGGCATTCAAGTGTTGAATGAAGTTGCAGAAATTCAGAACAAGTATTTTTTGCAGGTTAGTTACAGTTCATGCTCTTTTTTTTAGATGGTTTCAGTATTTTTTCAAATTACCTCTCAAAAGATCATAAGGAAAAGTCGTTCTTCATGATATGACCCCTTTTAATGGTTACATTTAGGCCTGTTGAGATTATTAAATAATTGTTTATTCGCAGTTATTTGATCTAACCACAGATATAACATAAGCACTTGTGCACTTAATCAAAGAACCTTAAAATAACATTGAAAGTGAAGAATTTTGGACAGAAATATTACAGGGTAAATGTAAATGTAGAGAGACATGTACTTTACATTTTTGGAAATATTTTGTGATTTAAAATATCTATTTTTTTAATTATTAATATTATTATTAAGTTTTTAAAGTCTTAAAGGACATTTTACAGTATATCCCTATTTTATTATATGATTCCAAATTAAATATGAATAAATTACACACACACCTTGAGAAGTATGACAATTTGTATGACAATTAATCATGAGAGCTTTAAAACAGACAATTAATCGTCATAATCACAATTAATTGTTTGACAGTTAATTTTCAGCCAAATTTCTAAAACTTGACAGCCCTAGTTATGGTATTGTGCATGAATTTATTACCAATACTACATTTAATGAGCATCATATTTATACAGGTTCCTCTGTAAATACATTTGTTTCCAACATGACAGACCTAAATTGTTAACATTTGGGATATACTGTAATTGAAGAGAATCCAGTTGAATTATGAACAAATGATTGTTAACACACTCATGCTTCTTCATTTCTATCAAAAGAGATATCTGAATCGGATACTTATGTGTATGCAAGTATTGGCAATAAACTGGAGAAATAGGCCTACTATCAGATAAAGAAACTCTCCAAATGTGTTTGATCATGAAAAGAGTGGGGTTGGACATAAATAAATGTTACTATAGTGGACTTTTTCAAGTTACCATCAGTTTTAACTGCTGCATATTTTATTGTGAAAAAAGTAAAACATTAAATCAATAAATACAATGGAACATCTGCACATTTGTTGATAAATCTGACATGCTTCAGACATTGGCAGTTTAAAGCAGATTAGAGCATCAAAAGCTTTGTCCAGATAAATACTGAAACCCTTAAGTGACAGTGCAAGCCCTTTCACACAATCAACTTAAAGCATATGTGAGACGATATATCCTCCATTAACCTCTGTCTTCAATGTCAGCTTTTTTAATATTTAATATTTCTTCTATATCAGGACACGTAAAGGAGTGTTGTCTCTAAATAATTAAAATTGTTATAATAATAAAAAAAGCATTCAACTTTGAACGAAAATAACTCTCAAAAGTGTAGATGCTCTTACTGTATTCTGTGTTGGACTAAACTGACAAGTTGCTCAACATTACACTAACAAATTACAGACTTGAAACACATAAATGACCCATTTACACTGTTTAAAAGAAAGTTTTGTTGTACGTTAAGATTTGTATCCTTAAATATGGCCTCCTCTGGTCTTGCAGAGTGTGGGGTGGTGAGATTTGGGTCAGTGCTCAAACAAGAAAATGTAATCCACAAACCACCAATGTTTGACCCTTGCATGCCCTTGTGCACTTTGGATACAAGACTTGAAGATCAGTGGGCTGAAAGAAAAGCTCTTGGAAAGGTTACACAAAATGCTTGGTTTGCTATCATGCAGCATCCTCTCTGTAATCTCATGAATATGGAATTTGTTTTCAGGGAAGTTTCAAATTTTGGAAGGTATGAAACAGCAAAGTCCAGGATCTGGAGTCAATGGGACTACAAATTTAGTTTCATTTAGAAAATGCTTATACTGTATGTTGCTTAAAAAAAAAAAAAAAAAAGCTGCACAATTTCTTATTAGCACAATTCATCATGAAGGTTTTCATATTATGAAATGCTTTTTGTCTATTGAAAGGAAAGTTCACCCAAAATTAAAATTATGTCATCATTTACTCACCCTCATGTCATTCCAAACCGGTATGCCTTTCGTTCTTCTTGCAGAAGTCAAAAGGAGATGTTTTAATTAAAATCCCTGTTATATATTCAATAGAATGGCAGTGGACAATGATTCACCTTCAAGCTTCAAAAAGAACGCAAACATATAATAAAAGTAGTCCATGCTATTCATGTGTCATATTCCAAGTGTTCTTAAAGCATATGATTGGTTTTGGTGGTTTTAGTTTAGCACTAAATAACACAAGTTCTTGCATGAACACACATGCTACTGTGAATAAGGTTCTCTGATGCACTCATGAACGTGCAATATATTTTTAAGATTTTCACTTCAAATGACAAAAAATCATATGGCTTCAGATAGGGGTGGGTGATATGTATTTATATCACAAATGTAATAATTTTATATCACGATAACGATGTGTATCACGATATAGTATTTTTTTTTTCTGGAAACTCAATAAAAATTTGTTTATATTAAATAACCGTATTGCAATGCCTAATTTTGGATAATATAGTTAGTGAATTAAATGCTATATAAAGGGAAACTACTTCCACTTATATAATTTACTCTGTATTTGGAACTTGACAATCACAGTCAAAGTAAAAACAATTAAACACTCATCTTGGGTTTAAATCAACCTTGGGTTTAAATCAACCAGAATTTTAGTAATCGTGATGATGTGAAGTTTAAAAAAACCTTTTTTGGCAAATGACACAGTGTTGCAGCTGTTTTCTTTGTCAGTGGTTGTAACAATTCCAGGCTGTCTAGCCATTTGAGATGTTTAACTTTCTCATTTTACTTCAAGTAAAAAAACATTCAGAATGGGTCTCGCAAGTGACGTGGTCTGTGCTGCAATATCGAGAGAAGCCAGATTGAGTGTTGCAAGTGTTCCCACTCTGCACTCTTCTGTCTCTGGTGCACAAATATTGGGAAGCCTACTGGACTCACACGATACTCACATGAAACAAAGATGCACGAGAGAAAATGAGAAGCATATTAAGCGTTTATGAAGTGCCGAACACAAGAATGTCATTGAATTTGTCTAAATTGTCAGTGCCGGAAAACATTGTCCATGTTTCTTCAGTTCTCTCTGACTCATGCCCTGTCATCCCTGCCCACTGATAGATATGCACACACCATGCACATGGGTGTTTACGTATCACGATATAAACAATTAGCAAAATCTCTATTGAAACTTTTATTACAATTAAACTTCATATTGTCGCCACAATCTATATATCATCATATCACCCAACACTACCTTCGGATGACTTGGAATATGACACACGAGTCACATGGACAACTTTTATGACCAACTTTGTGTCAATTTTTAAGTGCGAAAACACAGTAAATCACTATCCACTGCCATTGTATTAATAAGACAACACAGAATAATTATTAAAATGTGCTCTTTTGTGTTCCACAGAAGAAAGTCAAACAGGTTCGGAGCGACATGAGGGTGAGTAAATTATGACCAAATCTTCTGGTGGCTTTACTTCTTAAGGAGTGTGGATATAGGATAAAGAAAGAAAACACAACCACAGAACACAACAGCAAAACTAGCATACCACACTTTAAACTCTCAACTCTAAACTCACATGCTTAAATAGCAGCAACCTACTGATACAGATATTATATACGTAACTGAAGAGCTATTTTAAATCCTAGTGTACGTATGTGGTCATAACCTGCAGGTACAACGGCTTGATTAGACATCACAGCTCTTGTTCTTTGTGTCTCCTCCCGCTGTGATTCTGTAGATTAGCTCTCAATCACAGCATGCGTGGCCATGACTCTAATAACAGTAATCCAGTCAAAGGATTTGGGGCTGAATAAACTCAAGCAGGAGCAGACCTTGTCTTAAAATCAGCTCCCTCTGCATTTGAAGGGGCATACACAGATTCTGCATGCGACTCAATATGTATAACACAGCATGTAATTTGACGGTACTTCATATGTACCTCCGCAGACACAATCAACAGTAAATGGAGTAGATTCTTGAGTTGCTCAAGAGGTATTCATTACCTCCAAAAGCCTTAAGAAGCCTCTGAACAACTGCACAATAATGGGGTGAGGAAGAACCAAAGGCTTGTGGGTTTCCTACCATGATAAGAGACTCTGCATGGAGAGAGATCAAAAAATTCTCCACTTCAAGCTCCTTGTGGTTTTTGCATTTATCTTCATATTACTCTTGACCTTGGCCTGCAAATAAAGCAAGATAATGAATATCCTGACTAGCTTGTTTCCAGGTGTACATATATAAATGAATGTCAAATGACAAAGCCAGTGCCATCTGCAAAATCTTGATATTGGACATGAATGTATGTGGTAGATATGGATTAAAGTTCTGGAAATTATGTGCATGTCTCTGTGATGCTGCAATATGTGTATGCCCCAGCTGAAGTCATATGGTAACAAAGGGCATCAAATCTTCCCTAAGGTCTTGTCAGTCCAGCCACAATCTATTGTCAGGCACTGTTGGTGTAAGGTGATACTCCTTCAAAACAGCTCTACAGAGGCTGCTTGCGAGATAGCATCAAGAAAGGCAAGACTACATGGCTATCTTTTTCTTTTAGTCATCCATCAAACTAAATGACAGGAAGGGGTTTAACACCAGCTGAGCAATTATTTAATGTCACCGTTTTTTATTATATTTAGACTGTTAATTTGATTGATTGATGTTTTCTATTATATCAAGAATGTTATGATAAAAGCATGGAGCAAAAAACTTTTATCAGTGCTTAGCTACAGCTAAAGATTTGGATACCTGTTTTTAAAGGCACAGTTCACCCAAAAATGAAAATTATGTTCACACTTGACACCCTGATGTTGTTCCAAACCCATTTTATTATTATTATTATTATTATTATTATTATTATTATTATTATTATTATTATTATTTTTCGTGAAAGATAATAAGGATATGTTAGGGAGTGACAGCCTCAGTCACTATAAAATCTTTTTTCACTTTTCAATTCTTCGGGGAACCAAATGCAATGAAAGTGAATGGGGAATGAGGCTGTTATTCTGCCTTACAATTCTTTTCGTGTTCCACGGAAGAAAGAAAGTTATACAGGTTTGGAACAACATATTGTAACGATGAGTAAATAGTGGCAGAATTTAAATTTTTGGGAGAACTATCCCTATAAGAATCTGTTTTAGGCCCCCTAAACCCCTGACATGAACATGCTTTTTGTGTTTAGATAGTATCTAGATATTCTTTTACTGAATAGCATTTACCACTTGCAGTCCAAAGTGTCTACAGTGTGATCGTATTGAGATCCAAAATGGAAAACACCACTACATATGCACATTACATATGTAGTTGCATGTAGATAACAAAACACATTTATCGAATGTTACCATATTTGTGAGGTGCTTTGGAGAGATTAAAGCCATTGGCTGATTCTTAAACAAATCTGATCAGGGTCACGTGAACATTACGGAACCTAATTATACTTTATTAGTCAACTAGTCCTTCAAACAACCAACTAACTAGTTGATTATCAGTAATTATGCATTACGTTTGGACGTTTTGCACATCCCTACTCCAAATGTGGTTTCAGTGGTCCAATCACAATCAGATCACAATGTGTTTTGGGTGCATTTACACCTGGCTTTTAATGTGGCCAAGTGCTATCCAATCACTGAAAAAGCATGTTAATGCCTGGTGTAAAGAGGGCCTTAGATTTTTGAGGGTCCTGAATACAGATCAGCTTCATCCATTCCATTTACTCAACCACAATGTGTCAAAGTGTCTCATACAAGCAGAAGTCCATATGTACACTCTGTGCTGTATTTGGCATGGCTCCAGCTGCAGTCACATGGTGGAAAGCGCCACCCGTGTGGGGGAACACAAATTAAAAGTGAGGAAAATGCCATAAATGTGTCATGAAGTGGTTTAATGCACTTCTCTTAGCAGCTCTTGGGCAGATTTAATAACAACATGGAGAGACTGAGGGCAACTGAGCAGCTCTGCTAATTCCTGGGATGAAACCCATCTGCATATTGCTCTGCAGCTGCACAAAATCCTGAGATTTTAGCCTTCAGTTTTTAAATCCTTGTCAAACTGCTCCTATCTGTTGCAATCCCATTCTTCAAAGCATCTAATAACTAAATGGATTTTAATGTCTGAAATGGGGATCAATTTAAATATACCTAAGGCTTCATAGAGGACATCAAGTTATGAGGGTGTAATCCACAGTGTGAGAGTTTTCCCCAAAATGAAAATGCATCTGTACAACATATAGTTTTTACCTCAGGGATTATAAAGTCAAATTATTGTACTAATACACTGCATGCCCTACGTGGAATGATGACCCGATGGAGTGTGAGGGACATTTAAAATATTAAAGATGTTTCTGAATAATGAAAACCGGGATTACTAGTTAAATTTGGTTTCATAAGCAATTTCTCAATGGTTAAAGCAATACTAAAGTAAAGTGCATTCATTTACCAAATATGCTATGACAGATGTCATAATTGACCTCTGTGTCAAAACAGTAATGTGGTTGTCCAGCAAAGGCAAGTTGATAAAGGGTAAAATGCAATAGGCTCAGCTACTTTCTGACCCTTCAAAGTGAACAAGAATAGAATAGTAGATGGTCTCTTTGGTTTTGTTCACACTGCATGAAATGATATAAAATACCATCTACTCACTTTTCGGCAACAATACAAACACGTAGATTTGAAACATGTATTATTTGTATTAAACACAGGTGTCAGTGTGTGACGTTTCGATTTTCTATTGGTCACAAGTCTTCTTGTCTTGTGAATTTGCAGGTCAGTGTTCAGTGATTATTGCTGCCTTTCTGAACAAAGCCTTATGGGGTCTCCTGAGATTAATGTTTTTACTCAAGCTAAGCATCAGCACCTTCAGTTATTCCCCATCGCCCTGACTATACAGCAGTGTTAAAAGGTCAATAAAAATAGAATATTGAGTGTGAAAAGGAAGAAAGCTCAAATGGATGAATGAAATTTTTTTTAAGATTATTGTTAGAGATTTCCATTCATATAAGTATTTCCATTTTCCTGAAAACTACAGTATATATTAAAGTATTTGTGTCGATGAAAGTACATCATGAAATCAATAGTACCCACATAAAACTAAAGCTCTTTGATGTCCATCTTACCAAGATAAAAGTAGCTATCTCTCTCTTTCTCTCTATATCACTCACATTTTCCCTCGGTCTCTCTCTTCTCACCCAAACATGGACAAATAAAGAACACAACTGCTACTCTGCATCCCACATATTTCATGCTGGTTGTCACTCAAACCCCAGCCAAGGAAGTCCGTTTGATGGTAATATTTTGCTCAGCATGACATCTCATTTATTCTCCCTAATCATCATTTCTTTTTACACACCCTTTCCTCTGCTAACGGGAGCCCCATCTTCCCCTCCCCAGTCATTTCTGATCTGGGTGATACTCTCCCATTCGGGTCACCGCCTCTGAGCAATACTATTCATGGGGGAACCGGAGGAGGGATTTACATCTCAAGGCTGAGTTTTCCCCTCCATTTGTTAGAATGCCAGGTCACCGCACTCCTCGCGCAATGGAGGCAAGATAATGGCTCTTGGACTAGCTTCTATTTATTAGGCACTCAGTGTATCTGACCTTGCTCAGGGGCTGCAGATGAAGTGGTGAGGTGTTTTCTGATTTACTGATTTCCAGCATTTAGTCCTATGCAGTAAGTCAAACCTGGACATTGCTCACCTACAAGACCTCTACACAGATTTGAGAAGTTACTTTAGACTTCTTTGTTCACTGTCCTTTGGGTGAGGTCCATAATCCGTAATTCCAGGATTTAAACTGGATGTTTACACTTATTCTCGTGTACAGCAATAACTAATAATTAGCTACAAGAAATAGGGGCAGTAGAGATATTTTCCTCTTTTAGTGCAGTTGGTCCTGTGTGAAACCAAAAGCAATATGTGCAAAGAATCCGCAACAGCAGCTCTCAGGTAACCGTGATGCATTAGGCACTTGGGCTCTTAACCTTCTTCAATAACAGAAATATTAGCCAGGTATGCAAATGCTTTTTGAGGTTTCCATGACGGCAATGGTTCCTGGTTCAGCACAACAAAGAGATAATAACATAACCATATCATCCATATGCTATTAACAAAATGGGATCTAAACATCTCTCTCTTCCTGCTTTAGAAGGCTAATGTTACTCATACTTTGCTTTTTATGGAATATGAGAGGGTAGCATTTAGAATTCCCAGGGGCCATTTTGAAAAATTGCTGGGAGCTTCTTAGAGTGGAGGAATTTTTCTGTATTTTCAAGTTGTGAACTGTTATACACCTGCGGTTTAAAAATAGTAATACAGCCAAGTGGGTCAAACTGAGTTTATTTGGCTTGATAAAACAGGAAATAAATGTTTGTATGAATAGTGCTATTACAAAGATATGGAAGCGATTAGTAATTGAAATGAATGATACATATGCAATGCATTTATAGCTACAGAAAGATCCCATACCCTGTTATCTGCCCATTCTGCCGAGTTAAATGGTTAAATGTTTAATGGTTCTGCCGAGTTAAATGGTTAATTCACCCAAAAATTTAAATTCTCTCATCATTTATTCACCCTCATATCAACCCAGGTGTGTATGACTTTCTTTCATCTGCTGAACACATTTGAAGAAAAATAGAAAAATATCTTAGCGCAGTAAGTCCTTAAAATAAAAGTGGATGGTAATTAGACCTTTGAATCACCAAAAAGAACAGACAGTCAGCATAAACATCATCCATATGACTCCAGTGGTTAAATTAACATCTTCTATAGCAAAACGATCACTTTTGCTGTAAAAAAAATAAATAAATCAATATTTAAGAATTTTTTTTACTAAAAATCATGGCTTCCTGTGAGCAGTAGTATGCCCGTGTGATGTAATCGCATTGGCATGTTCAACATCAAGGCAGTTTACACTTCCGTTGTATGTCACAACTCGCCTGCCGTCTCCTCCTCTGGAGTCAGCAGCACCTCAAGTCACTGCGAGTCACTGTGACCTAAACACTGCAGCGGACACACTGTCACGACAGGTTACCTGCAGGGGAGAGTGGAAACTTGTCCAGCTGATTTGGAGTCGATTCGGGCAGGCACAGGTAGACCTGTTCACTTTCCCAGAATCCTCCCACTGCCCTCTTTGGTACGCCCTGACCAAGGCACCCGTCGGTATAGACACGCTGGCACACAGCTGGCCCTCTGGACTATGCAAATATGCTTTTCCCCCAGTGAGCCTACTTGCACAGATCATGTGCAAGGTCAGGGATGAGGAGGAGCAGGTCATCCTAGTAGCACCCTACTGGGCCACCCAGACTTGGTTCTTGGACCTCACTCTCCTCGTGTCAGCCGCCCGATGAATTCCCCTGAGGAAGGACCTTCTTTCTCAGGGACGGGGCACAATCTGGCACCCGCGACCAGACCTCTGGAATCTCTGTGTCTGGTCCCAGGATGGGAAGATCTCAGTGGCCCACCACCTGCTATGGTAGACACCATCACACTGCTCCAAGCACAAGAATGTCAACGCCGACTGTACGACAGGGGCACTCGACAACGCAAATTCACACAGGGATATAAAGTGCTTATATTGCTGCCCACTTCAAGCTCCAAATTACTCACCAAGTGGCAAGGACCCTTTGAAGTCATACGACGAGTCAGAGATCTTGATTATGAGGTTTGGCAAACAGATAGGAGAGGGGCGCGTCAAACCTACCACCTCAGCCACCTCAAACCATGGTGAGAAGCGGTACCTGTAGCCTTGGCGACGGTGGTTCTGGAGAGTGCGGAGCTCGGGCCGGAGGTATTCCTCAAATCAAGTTCATTCACCCCGGTCCCTTGCAGAGACCACCTCTCACTGTCATAACTAACAGATATTGCCAGGTTGCAAGCGGAATTTGCAGACATGTTTTCACCTCTACCCGGTCGCACACATCTCATAGAGCACATATAGAGACCACCCCAGGGATGGTGGTTCGTAGCCGCCCCATCGCCTTCCTGAACACAAGAAAAAGATTGTTCAGGAGGAATTAGAGGCAATGGTCGAAATGGGCATAATACAGGAGTCGCACAGCGACTCGGTTCGGTTCTGTGTTTACTATTGGAAAGTGAACGTGGTGTACAAATTTATGCTTATCCAATCCTTATCCAATTTTAATAGATGTTGGACTTAACGAAGTTTCATTGGCAGATCCCTTTAATGCTAATGTCCTGAGAAAAGACAGCTTTTTCCACTCTGTTCGGATTACACCAATTTGTGTTTCATCCATTCGGTTTGTTTCAGCGCCTCATGGACAAGGTATCAGACCGCACACGGCATATGCCGCTGCATATCTCGATGATTTTATAATTTATAGTAATGACTGGCGGCGGCATATGCAACATCTGAGGGCTTTCCTGAGAACACTGAGACCCGAAGAAGTGCGCAATTGTGTGGGTGGATGTTACGTATCTGGGGTTCGACTTGGGGCATGGGCAGGTGCATCCACAGGTTGACAAAACCACAGCGATTGCAGCCTGACACGGCGCCCAAGACCAAAAAGGGGGTAAGTCAATTTTTGGGGCTGGCTGGCTACTACCGAAGATTTGTGCCTAGCTATTCTGATGTCACCAGCCCGCTGACTGACCTTACTAAAAAGGGGCTCCCTATCCGGTCCAGTGGACAGAGTCGTGCTAATAGGCCTTCTTTAAGGTAAAGTCTGCACTGTGTTGGGGGCCGCTTTTACATGCACCTGATTTCTCTCTCCCCTTTATTTTGCAGACTGATGCATCTGACAGGGGGTTGGGCGCGGTGCTCTCGCAAGAGGTCGGAGGGGAGGAATGGCCAGTGCTATTTATTAGTCTCAAGTTCTCCTTCAGGGAGACAAAATATAGTACCAATGAGAAGGAATGTCTTGCGCTTAAGTGGGCTGTTCTGACACTCCACTACTACCTGCTGGGTTGGGCCTTCACCCTCTGTTCTGATCACGCTCCTCTTCAGTGGCTCTACCACATAAAGGATACTAACGCGCGGATCACCGGTTGGTATCTGGCTCTACAGCCCTTTAAATTCAAGGTGATCCACAGACCAGGGGCGCAGACGGTTGTGTCTGATTTCCTCTCCTGAAATGTGGGGGGGGGGGGGGGGTGTCTGAGTCAGCGGTGGGGGCACGTGGCATGGGGGAGTGTGGTCATGTGTCGTCTGTGGGAGAGAGAGAGAGTGGTAAGCCTCGTCACCTGGTTCATAACTGTCTCTCATTATAGTAATGGTGGAGGGAGACTTAAAAGGCATGCCAGAGCACAGAGAGGAGGAGAGACATTTATGAGCCAGGTGACGAGCCTTTCCACTCTCTCCCGCTGACCGACACATGACCCCCCCCCCCCATGCCACAGAGCCCATTCCACCAGGAGTGTGGTGGCCTCCTAGGCTCTGACCAGTGGCGCCTCTCTAACAGACATTTGCAGAATTGTGGACTGATCTATACCCAACACCTTTGTGAGGTTCTACAATTGAGCCAGGTCGAGCCAGTTTCATCCCGTGTCTTAGCAGGAACAAACAGGTAAGTCCGAGTCATCTTGCTGGGAAAATCTTTTGCATATAGCACCTTTCACCTCCCTTGAGCTGAAGATGTGCGTTGTCGATTCCCAGTAGCATTCACAAATGTGTTCCCTGGTTGACATCCTCCTAGCCCTGTGGCAGGCGACTCACTGCCGGCTCTAATTAATTAAGCCCCGTACTAGGACAGGTGCTCCATTTACATTTACATTTATGCATTTGGCAGACGCTTCAATCAAATCAAATCAAATCAAATCACTTTATTGTCACACTACTGTGTACACGAGTGCAACAGTAGGTGAAATTCTTGTGTGCAGTTCCGAGTAACATAGCAGTCATGACAGTGACGAGACATAAACCACTTTACAATAAACAACATATTTACACAAAAACAATTTACATAACAATTTACATAACAAATGTACACAATACACACAATGTAGAATACACATACACTAGATACGGGTATAAATATATATAAACACTAATTGAATTGGGAGAATATATTGACAGAGTGATGATTAATAAAGTGCAGTGCTGATTGTTGATCGTGAGAGATCATGTGTTCAAAAGTCTTATTGCTTGTGGGAAGAAGCTGTCATGTAGTCGACTTGTGCGGGTCCTGATGCTGCGATACCGCCTGCCTGATGGAAGCAGTGAAAGCAGCCCATGACTCGGGTGACTGGAGTCTCTGATGATCCTCCGAGCTTTATTCACACACCGTCTGTTATATATATCCTGGAGGGAGGGAAGCTCACCTCCGATGATGTTTCTGGCAGTTCGCACCACCCTTTGCAGGTCTTTGCGGTTGTGGGCGGTGCTATTGCCGTACCAGGCGGTGATGCAGCCAGTCAGGATGCTCTCTACAGTACTGGTGTAGAACCGTGTGAGGATGTGGTGGTTCATTCCGAACTTCCTCAGCCGTCTCAGGAAGAAGAGGTGCTGGTGAGCCTTCTTCACAACGGCCTCAGTGTGGACGGACCATGTGAGTTCCTCAGTAATGTGGACACCGAGGAACTTGAAGCTGCTGACTCTCTCCACCGGTGCTCCATTAATGGTGATGGGGCTGTGTTCTCTGTCTTTCTTCCTGAAGTTCACCACAAGCTCCTTGGTTTTACGGACGTTGAGGGAGAGGTTGTGCTCCTGACACCAGCGTGTCAGAGTGTGCACCTCCTCTCTGTAGGCCGTTTCATCATTGTCAGTGATCAGACCTACAACCGTCGTATCGTCAGCAAACTTAATGATGGCATTGGAGCTATGTGTCGCCACACAGTCATGTGTGTACAGGGAATACAGGAGTGGGCTGAGAACACAGCCCTGCGGGGCTCCAGTGTTGAGGGTCAGTGATGAGGAGATGTTCCGTTTATAGTCCGTGATGGTGTTAATTCCCTGCCACATACTTCTGGAGTCAGTGGTGTTAAACTGTTCTTCAATTTTGTGCCTGTACTGGCTTTTTGCTGCACGGATGGAGTTACGGAGGGCATAACTGGCTTGTTTACGCTCCTCCGCGTTCCCGGAATTAAAAGCGGTGGTCCGCGCAGTAAGTGCCGCGCGAACATCGCCGTTAACCCATGGTTTCTGGTTGGGGTAGATCCGTATAGTTTTCGTCGGAACAACGTCCTCTACGCACTTTCTGATGAAACACGTTACGCTATCAGCGTAAACCTCGATGTCGTCATCGGAGGCAGACCGGAACATCTCCCAGTCCGCGTGATCAAAACAGTCCTGTAGCGCAGAGTCTGATTGGTCCTACCAGCACTGGATCATCCTGAGGGCGGGTGCTTCCCGTTTCAGTTTCTGCCTGTAAGCGGGCAGAAGCAGAACGGAAGAGTGGTCAGATTTGCCAAATGGTGGGCGGGGGAGGGATTTGTAGCCATCCCGGAAAGGAGAATAGCAATGATCCAAAACCCGGTCCCCTCGTGTGTTAAAGCTGATGTGTTGGTGGTATTTTGGTGCTATTGTTTTGAAGTTGGCTTTGTTGAAGTCCCCGGCAACAATGAACGCGGCCTCAGGGTGCGCGGTTTCCTGCTGACTTACACTGCCATACAGTTCCCTAAGTGCCCGGTCTGTGTCGGCTTGTGGGGGGATGTACACAGCAGTGATAATGACCGCTGTGAATTCCCTCGGTAGCCAGAATGGTCGACACAGAAGCATGAGAAATTCCAGATCAGGAGAGCAGAAAGACCTGATAAAATGTATATTCCTCTGATCACACCATGATTTGTTGATCATAAAACATACACCTCCACCTCTGCTTTTACCTGAGAGTAACTTTTTTATCCAAAGCAACTTACACAGCCCTTATTACAGGGACAATCCCCCCGAATCAACCTGGAGTTAAGTGCCTTGCTCAAGGACACAATGGTGGTGGCTGTGGGGATCGAACCAGCGACCTTCTGATTACCAGTTCTGTGCTTTAGACCACTACACCACCACTACTCCATATGCGCTGGTTCCCCGTAGGTAACACCTTGTGATGTATATTCCGCAGAAAACTTTTCCCTGTTGGTAAACTGTCTTTCTTGGGCAGAAGCCCATCTGCCCCAGTCACCATGCTTGTAGAGCCTCCTCCCCCATTGGGTAGAACCTACCATAGGACTTCTCCACATGACATACTTCCGACAAGACTCTGCAAGACCATGTGACGTATCTCCACTTGAAATACCCCCACCCCCCCTCTGGGCGGAGTGTGGTCTCCACAGTGTCTCATTCCCTCCATCAGGAAATGGATGTTATGGAAGTAACCAGGACATTTTATTTAATGAATATCACGGTGTCGCATTGTGTCTGGTGCAGACAGGCAGATAGCTTGTAGCTGGAATCTTATCGCATCGCGTTGTCCCCAGACATGGCACAGCACTTATGCAAAAACACTTATTACTGATCCAAGCTGTTCCCATGCATTGGTTACAGTTGTATTCACTTAAGGGTCACTATAGAGATGTGGCTGGGTAAAGTTGTGAGTTGTAAGTTGGTGCTTTTAGTTTATCCAGAAGAGATTGGTTCTACTGAAAGAAAAGATTTAAAAAAGGTGGAGATTAAAAAAAAAAAAGATAAAATAGAATTGCTCTTTTCCATCATGTAACATTTTCACATTTGATTTATTTGTTGATGAGTTGCAATGGCAGTGATTGCAATTTCCATCATAAGACCTTTGAATGTCACTCAAATTGCCCATGGGATCAAAGAGAAATTTGAAAGCTTCAACATCACAGCCTAAATGCTGAATATTTTCTTTTGTTTTTTTTTTGTTGTTTCCATATTTGTGAGTGCTTAGCTTTGTGTAGTGGCCAAGCAAAGATATTCTGTTGTAGCCTTTGTAATACAGGCACACCCACATACAGTTTATAGGATGAAATTTTATGACAGCCTTAATGTTTAAGACACACGTGTCCAAATTCTACAAAACATATCTCGACATTCAAAAGCAGCACAAACACAACATAAGTTCCATAGAAAGCATGTGCTTGTTTCTTATATTGTCCTTCAGTTATACTGTGTGGCCTCAATAATTAGCAATGCTGGTGGTTCTGTTGTGAAATGACTGTGTTGCAATTAATTCTTAAATTTTTCTTTTTTTTTCCCTTAATGATTCAGATAGCCGAGCAGGTCTGCCTGGCAGACAAACCCCCTCTGTGAGAGAGTACTTGATTAATGATCTGGAAAACACTGCCATTTCAGCTGATTAAATAAAATTGACTGGATTTTTGCATTTTATGATAAAGTGACCCTTGCATGCTTGAAATGGCCCAGTAGAGAAAGCCAAGCGCTCTCTCTCTCTCTCTCTCTCTCTCTCTCTCTCTCTCTCTCTCTCTCTCTCTCTCTCTCTCTCTCTCTCTCTCGGCAAAATCTATATTCTGTCCCTTGCAGATCTAAGAGTGAGATGTCTCCTCAAGCAGAAAAACACTCTGTCACAAGTTGATGACAGTACCTGCCAACCATGTGCACCTCTGTGCGGAAATGCGAAGCCTCGAAACAGGAGCGCAAAAGTTTCCTTTCAATTTCCCTTCATATTATTGAGCAATGGGCCATTCATGTGGAGATTGGGTTTTCAAGCTAAATTAGTTATGAAGTTGGCATGTTCATCAGATTGACTTGGTTTATTTTCCATTGTCTCTGTTCTGTTACAGCTTCTCGCGTAACCTGTTTGTTTGAATTGTATTCGATTGTCATTGTTACTTTATACAACTGACAGTTTCTTGATAGTCAACTCTAAATTTTGACTGGATGAGCTGGATTCAAATCTGTTGTAAAATGAATAAAAATACACACATTTGATTGTACATTCTTATTCTGGGTTCAATAAAAGTTAAGCTCAATTGACAGCATTTGTGGCATAATGTTGATCACCACAAAAATAATTAAAATAATTTAAAAAATAATTAAAAAAATCTCTTAAAACTCATGTATTGTTTGAGCTGTAAAGTTGTTTAAATCATATTAACACAAATTGTTTATGTGTTGTGGCTATACTTTTGAAGCCGTGATTAATTTAACACTTACTGATTGCCCCAATTTACTTGTTTAGCTTCTCCTGTTGCCTGGCTGGAAGTGTGTTGAGTCAGAAGCATGGGAAACTTGGGTTCTCATCCCATGTTGAAACCAGGAAGTAATCACATTTGTATAAGGAGGTTTTGTCTAAGGATGTTTAATTTTTTACATTTTCACATTTTTACACAACTGGCGGTTAGGTTAAAGGTTGGGGTTTTGGTATTGGTGTTGTGTTAATAAAATATGCATTCCTCTTCACTGTATTACATTATTTACAGCTAAAAACAATTAACTTTTTTGTGCATGTAACGAGGAGGAGGGCGTGGCCGGGCTGTAACGATGGATGCCTGGAACAGAATCAGCCCAATCAGCAGAAGAGGGATAAAGAGGGGCTGGGGACACCAGTTCAAGAGAGAGAGCGAGAGCGCCGCTGTGTTTTATGTTATGTTTAAGTTAATTTATGTAATTAAAGTTATGTTGACTGTTCTGCTGGTTTCCTCTTGCCCATTCTTCCCAAAACCCTAGAAAAAGTAGGGATGCACTGTCATGGAGTCCTTGCTGCTGTCAGCTGCCCTGAGTCGGTGGATCTGCTGTCAGGAGCAGCTGTCATCCACCAGTGGGTGGTGGAGTGGCTGAGGACCAGGCGACGGCATGTCCGGGGACCGGCAAGCAAGTTTTTCTCTCTCTCTCTCTCTCTCTCTCTCTCTCTCTCTCTCCTCTCTCTCTCTCTATGTTTCTCCCCCTCACACTTTCCCTCTCCCTCCCCTTGTCTCTCCCAGGGCTCCAGAAAGGTGGTGAAGACCTGACGGCAGGAGGGGCAACACCTCCCCTCCAGGATGTCATGCCAGAGGTTTCCTGGCCTTAATCAGGTGGCAGAGGACTGTGACGAGGAGGAGGGAATGGACGGGCCGTAACGATGGCCGCCCAGTGCTGAATCAGCCCAATCAGCGGGATGCTTCGAATTTCAGGAAGCACAGACCAAGTTTAGCTCAAGAAAAGTCAACCTACTGTTTCTGAACTCACTGTGAGATCAGTCTGAAAAAAAAAAAAAAAAAAACAGTTTTGTCAGTGTAACCTAATTTGTCATATTGATTTAGTCATATTAAATTACATTTTTTAATTGAATAAAACCAGTTAATTTAGTTGTTACCACATGAAGAAGTGTAAAAAAAGTTAACCTAAACAATGTGCTTCATGTGGTAACATCTAAACTATTTAGTTTGATGCAAGTCAGAAATATTATTTAACATATTTAAGTCAACCTGACTATATTAGGTTACACCAACTAAACCAATTCTAAGGGTTAGGTCAGGTAGAAATATCTTCTTACTGTAACAACTGCAAGTTACCACTTTTTACAGTAGCATTGTTTGGATAAACACATTTGGACATTAATCCTAAAAACAACAGTTCTGTTCAGTCGCACTGGATTTGTAGCCAGAATCTCTATAGCATCACAAAAAAAAACCTGCATTGCTTTTTGTGCCTTCTAAAAACAACACAGCCACATTAACTGTTTCCTTCAACTTGAATTTACACTATACTTTATCTCCTGGATCAAAAAGCCAGTGGAGAGATAGAGACGATAAAATCCAGAGAACTTTGCTCCATCTCTTTAGGCATAGCCAACCCCACACAGCAACACAAATAATTACTGTCCATTGCCGGCAGCATCGATCATCCACAGTGCAGATCGTTGCGCTTTCAAAGGAGGTCTCTCTTCATCAACATCAAACCTATTTGAGTGGAAAAACTGCAGTGTCCAAATTATGTTTACACTTGGGCTCTGATGTCTCTACTTAATGATATACCCAGTGTAGCGGGCATACTTCCCTCACTAAGGCTGGAGGCAGCTTCATGGACCATTGCGTACAGGGCTCCTATAGCATTATGTTTCATTTACAGAATGGCTAAACAACCTTTCCTGGATTTCAGGGAGACAATTGATGAATTAAAATATGAAAGGAAGGTACTAAATGTTTTTGTCAACCTTAACTTAATGTGAAAAATATTTCAAATGAAATAAAGCAAGTTGTGGTATTCATTGTTAGCAATCATTAGACTTGTTTCAAATAACTAGCCTGAGTTGAGTGTCAGTTTGTGTTTGTTACTGCATGGCCCTCTCCATAAAATATCTTAATACATAAAAAGATAATTTATCCATTCATAAAACTGTGTCCTATCCATAGATTTCCACTGCAGCATTAAGTTTAACTTTTAACTTAATTAACAGAATTTCTTATAAAGGGATAGTTCACTCAAAAACTACCCCCATGTCATTCCAAACATTTGACTTATTTTCTTCTGCAGACCACTAAATGTTCGACAGAATGTTTGTGCTGCTCGTTTGTGCTGAGAACATTATCAGTGAATAACAACTTCAATAACAACATTCACTTTCTTTGTATGGAAAAGAGATGTGGAAACATTCTGCAAAACATCCTCTTTTTTATTTTTTATTTTTATTGTATTTTTTTTTTACTAAAGATAGAAAATCATATATGTTTGGAGAGGCATGAGGGTGAGTAAATTTTATTTTTTTAATGGGCCTATTCCTTTACGCTCATTCCTCTTTTATTGAACAGATGTCAATAAAAGATCTTTAGTGATCTTATGTGAAATCTCTCTTATTCAAGCCCACATGGACTGTTTCTGTATTTGAATAAGTACAGTAGTATGATGGAGCAGGAGGCTGCTTGTGCTATGAAACAAGGGAATGCTAAGCTGCTAGCGGAAAACTGCTGTGAGACGTGGATGCTTAATGGCATCCTGACAAACAGCTGCCAGTCTGCAGGCAAATATTTATTCAGTATGCACGCCTGACATCACCTGGGCTTATCACTACATAAACAGCTTGAGTAAACAGGTAGAGGATGGCCAGTTTGTGGTGGTTTAGTTGTGTATTTGTGAATGGATTTCACAGAAATGCAGTGAAGCACATTTCCATTCTGCTCTTTTCTATGAAGCTCTGGCTCTCTGTTACTGCAGAGCTGAGTAGCAGCCATTTAGTTGTGCCCCCCCCCCCCCCCCCCCCCCCTTTTTGTTCTTGTCGAATCTAACTTAGAGGTCACTGGGAGGTCACCCACTGTTTAAGCAGAAAATTAAAACTATCTGAATTATCTACAGGTGTTAAAAATACTTTACTGAATACCTACGTATATGTTAATAATATGATTAAATTGATAAAATATCTGCCCTTTCATGTTAATTTAATCCAATGATGGGGTCAACTATAGTAGACTGTTACGTAAAAGTAATTTTTATTCATTCATGATGTGACACTGCATTCAAATCACCATGTGTGATAATATTTGACCCTTACTCATAATTCAAATTATATGACAGTCCTCTTTAAACAGTATGCCATTGTGTTCTGTATTTATCACAACATTTATTCACCATATTTATTAAAAGTGGTGATAAAGTACCTCTGTAATATTACCATTATCTTCTATTTATAGACAGATATGTCATTTTGAGAACAAAATTAATAATAAAATAAAATGAGAACAAAATATTATTGTTTTGAAGTAAAAAGAAACATTAAAATATATTTTCCCTTTATTTTAATATAAAAAAATAAGTTTATTTTACTATTAAAAATGCATGCATCAGAAGGTTTGAGCAGATTTTTCATTGCAACAGTTAGTGCTATGATCAGTTGAAGTAAACTAAGTACTGTATACTAATACCTGTAGATTAAAAATACCAGTACAGTATATGAATGCTACAGTATGTAAGGATGCCTTCACCTTTTGTTTGTCTTTAGTCTAATTCTTGAGTGTGTATTTCTTAACAACCAGCACAGATGCTGCATTTCAGTCAAATGGCCTAAAAAGCAACTCCAGCACTCTAATCCTATGTGTAGCCAGCATTAAAAATTGGATTGGGGTGTAGAGATTAGATTAGGCTTGCTGGATTTAAAATAAAAAAGTAAAAGCTCCATTTATGCTGGAACATAATCTCCTTTCACTATGTGGGAGCATCAAGCCGCCAAACAGATGCCAGTCATATATAGAGATATTTGTTCTGTGCTGATTCCACCTCTCTCGAATTACAGTTATTTTGATTATTGCATTTCTTTTCTATTCTTTATAAATGTATTTTCATTGTGTGTATGCATGTTTATTTTTTTTACCCTTGCTTCATCTAAAGATGGATTCATTTTTGCAGATGCTTTTTTTAAACCTTAAAAGGTCAACCTGATGTCACCTATCTTCCATCTATTTGTTGCAGTTCTGCCAGCTTTTACATGGATTCCATATTTCTTCAAAGCTAGGAATAAGATTTAAGTCCATGGCTGTTACATCACCTTTATAACCAAATAATTCAGAGTGCTTTTAGCAAATTACCTCTATCTAGAAGCCAATCCGTTCTCTGAAGCACCTTTGCTCCAAAATACAATACAATGTGCAATCCAGAAAGCAATCATATCAAGAGATCTGAATTAATTTGTATATATTTTTTTTATTATTTATCTTACTCCAAGACCTTTTTGTCCACAATCGAAAAAATATATATAATATATATAATATAAACCTTCAGTGATGGAAATACAAAAGTAAACACAGTCATAATGAATACAAAGGTAACTTATTTTCTTTACAATGACTGGCCTAAAGCACTTTAAGAAAGTTATTTTACGAAATTCATTGTAAATTCCCCCCAGCTGTAAAACCCTGTTAAAGTGACCTGCTGGTAATAGTGTCCTGGCAGATTGCCCAGTATTGCTTGCCACCAGGTCTTTAGAAGCATATTCAGCCATGCTGGACTCACTCAAAGAGCTCTTGGGTTACATCTTAATCCCTCACATCCAATCTAGTCAACATCAGCAACTCTGAAATTAGACTGATATGCCCATGACTCTCAATGACTGCTTGCAGATCCTGTATGCAGCTACCACCACACCCTCAGACACCAACAGGATGATGCTGTTTGAGCATAAGAGACAGACAGAGAGAGAGAGAGAGAGAGAGAGAGAGAGAGAGAGAGAGAGAGAGAGAGAGAGAGAGAGAGAGAGAGGTTTTAATTTCAAATTATTATTCAGGGCCAAAGTGTAAACTTTAATTTAGTGGCGATATACCGTATACTGTATACCTTATACAATTTAATGACAGCATGAAATAAACACTTTTACATAATTTTACACAATATTTACTTGGCTTGGGATCAATGCATCAATAATTGGAAGA
This sequence comes from Moxostoma hubbsi, assembly GCA_032164185.1. NCBI lineage: Eukaryota > Metazoa > Chordata > Actinopteri > Cypriniformes > Catostomidae > Moxostoma > Moxostoma hubbsi. The sequence goes on from JAVLUX010000218.1 coordinate 1,890,750, forward strand.
TTTTCCAGATGATTATCAATATAAATGTTTAGATATAAATAGGGATACCTGTTGCACAATAGTCTTTGTCTTTTTGAACATATTTCTCAACACAATGTATGCCTTTTTGTGGATTGATGGATTTATTGATAATTTTTAATCGTTCATCTTGTGCAATTAAACCAGTTCCCCGTCTGTCGCTCACTTCGACGTTGTGTCAAAGAAGCGACACTAGGGGTCTCTCTTGAGCAGCGAATATGCCTCTGATCTATGAAAAAAGGCCAGTGGGAAGTTGGCAGACAGTATTTGCATACCACATATGGGTATAAAAGTGGGGAAATACGTCGAGATCATTCAGAAAAGAGTCGATGGCTGTACTGCAGCGAGCTGCAAGTCACACACCCTTTCCTGTTCCTCTGACGCTCTCTGCTGTTGGATCTACGGCGCACTACAGCGACTTTCTCCTTCCTTGCACGGCAGTGCAGTTTGCCCCTGGGAACTCCGGCATTGCAGAGCATATTAAAAGAGAGATATTTCTTTTAAAATAGTGTTTTCCTCTATTAGAGCAATACACAGTGGCGTTGAACGTCCTTTTCAGGACGCGTCTTTATAAAGATGCCATTCCACCCCTGTGTACTTCCTGGATGCGGTAGAGTGCTCTCCGCTTCAGACGGCCACAGGCGTTGTATCGTGTGTCTGGGCAGTGATCACACTGAGGCAGCGTTTATGGATGGTTCATGCTCTCACTGCGAGGGCATGACCATGGCAACATTGCAGTTGCAGCTCACTTTCAATAGAAAGCACACCACTCCACAGATGGAGGCGATCTGGGGATGGCAGCGGGTGCAGCTTCACTGGGTACGCCCCCTTGGACCACCCACCCCCCCAGCACGCTCATTGACTTCTGTCTGTGCTTGAGGCAATAGCGGCTCGCCTCACAGCCAGCCTGCTTATCCTCTGGAGCTCGAAGAGGATGAGCTCGGCACTGCATCGGAGAGCGCAGCGTCTGACGCGGATGACTCCCCTGGGCTGCCGCCTTCGGGCCAGCATGCCCAGGCTGATGCTCAGATGACTGACATGCTTTCCTGGGCCACTGCCAGCGTGGGCTTGGACTGGAACTCTCCATCCTCCCCACAGCCATTGTGGTTGGATGACTGGTTCCTGGGGTCAGGGTCCCGTTTTTCCCAGAGGTGCATGATGAGCTGACGTCATCATGGAGAGCACCCCTCTCCACTCGTCTCAAAGCCACTCGCTCATCCACTCTTGCTACCCTCGACAGCGGAGCGGCCCACGGGTACACAGCGATTCCCCCCAGGTGGATAGGGCTGTTGCACTCCACTTATGCCCCGGAAACCCTACCACCTGGCGTGGTCGCCCTGTGCTCCCCTCCAAGACCTGTAGGACAACATCCTCGCTGACCGCATAGGCCTACTACATGCCGCTTCTTCCCTGCAAGTCCACCAGGCCAAGGTGCTCAAAGATCTGCACGGGGGTAGTCCTGATTCCGATGTGCTGCAGGAACTGTGCTCAGCAACCGACCTCGCCCTCAGAGCCACGAAGGTCACAGCGCAGTCACTCGGGCAGGCGATGGCCACGCTCGTGGTCCAGGAACGTCATCTGTGGCTGAACTTGGTCGAGATGCGTGAGACTGACAAGGTTCGCTTTCTCAATGCCCCTGTCTCCCAGTTCGGCCTCTTCGGCAACACCGTCGAGGACTTCGCCCAGCAGTTGTCCGTGGTGAAGAAGCAAAAGTAGGCCATATCTCACATCCTGCCCCGCCACTCCGTCCCCCGGTGGAGGACCGAGAGAAGAATCTTTTGTTGAATTTATTTCATTTGCCGCCCCTCCTACATGGGGCTGCGGTACCCACATTCTCAATAACAGAGCTATTTCCTTTGTCTCTGGGTCACCTGACCCGCAAATGCCATTCTCACGGCACCCTGCCACCAGATCTTCACAGTCCCGGCAGGCTGGATGCGGACCCCCTGCCTTCAGCCCTATGACTGTCCCCAGGCCGGCCGGTTCCGACGAGTCTAGAGGACGCCTACACTGGACCTCCTCCTTAGTGGCTAACCCGCCCCCTGCCGGGTGTGTGGAGCAAGGTAAGTGCTTTGAGTCTTTTCTCAGCACTAGAGCCTCGGGACGCCTCCTCGCCTACCGACGCCATACTACCTGCTCCACCCCGCTGTGAAGCCCCGCCGGGTACGTCAAAAATAACCGTCCCCTTGGTGCCCCTAGCACGGGGCTTGGATGCGTGGCTTTCACTTCCCAACCCGTCACGCTGGCTGGCCCGGACCATTCGACTTGGTTACGCAATTCAGTTTGCCAGGCCCCCTCCCCCCTTCGCGGGCATCCGCTTTACCACAGTATAACGGTAAACGAAATGAAGATGGGTTTCTACAGCCCTTACTTCGTTGTACCCAAGAAAGGCGGTGTCTTAAGACCGATCTTGGACCTGCGAGTTTTCAACCAGGCTCTGCTCAAACTCTCGTTCAAAATGCTCACGCAAAAACACATTCTAACTTGTGTCCGTGTCTAGATTGGCTCACAGCGGTAGACCTGAAGGACACGTACTTCCACGTCTCAATTCTGCCTCGACACCGACCCTTTCTACAGTTCGCGTTCGACGGCCAGGTGTATCAGTACAAAGTCCTCCCCTTCGGCATGTCTCTGTCCCCTCGCGTCTTCACGAAAGTCGCAGAGGCAGCTCTTGCCCCACTCCGAGAAGCCGGTATTCGAATACTCAATTACCTCGACGACTGGCTTATCCTGGCCCACTCATGAGAGTTACTATGCACTCATGGAGACCAGGTGCTCAGGCACCTCAGCCGCTTGGAGCTTCAGGTCAACTGGGAAAAGAGCAAGTTCTTCCCGGTTCAGAGCATCTCTTTTCTCGGCATGGAGTTAGACTCGGTCTCAATGTCAGCACGTCTCACTAACGAGCGTGCGCATTCATTGCAGAGATGCCTCACCACTCTCAGGCCAGGCACATCGGTCCCTTTAAAACTTTTCCAGAGGCTCCTGGGGCATATGGCATCCTCCGTGGCGGTCCCGCTGCTGGGGTTGATGCATATGAGACCGCTTCAGCGCTGGCTTCAGACCCGAGTCCCGAGACGAGCATGGCGCCACGGCACGCACCGTGTGACGATCACCCCCCCCCCCCCGGCGCTAAACATTCAAAACCCGGACAGACCTCTGCTTTTTACGGGTGGAGTGCCCTTGAAGTTGGTGTCCCGACGCGTCCTGGTCACGACCGACACCTCCAAATTGGGTTGGTGTGCCGTGTGCAACGGGCATGTAGCCGCGGGCCATTGGAAAAGGGCCCGCTACTGCCTAGAGTTGCTGACTGTTTTCTTCACCCTGCATAAGTTCCTCCTGTTAGTTCGGGACAAACATGTCCTAGTCAGGTCATGTGGTAGTGGATGCGCTGTCACAACAACGCTTGCCCAGTGGAGAGTGGAGGCTTCACCCCCAGTCGATCCAGCTGATTTGGGAACGGTTCGGCAAGGCCCAGGTAGACCTGTTTGCCTCCCGAGAGACCTCCCACTGCCTGCTCTGGTATGCCCGAACAGAGGCTCCCCTCAGGGCAGATGCATTGGCACACAGCTGGCCTGCGGGGATGCGCAAGTAGGCATTTCCCCCAGTGAGCCTTCTTGCACAGGTGCTGTGCAAGGTCAGGGAGGACGAGGAACAAGTCACTCTAGTGGCTCCCTATTGTCCCACCCGGGCTTGGTTCTCGGACCTCGTACTCCTCACGACAGCTCTTCCCTGGCAAATTCCCCTGTGGAAAGACCTTCTTTCTCAGGGACGGGGCACCCTCTGGCATCCGCACCCAGACCTTTGGAACCTCCACGTCTGGCCCCTGGACGGGACGCGGAAGATCTAGCTGGTCTACCACCTGCTGTCGTAGACACAATCAGCCAAGCCAGAGCCCCTTCTACCAGGCATCTTTATGCCCTCAAGTGGCGCCTGTTCACAAATTGGTGTTCTTCCCGGGCTGAAGACCCACAGAAGTGCGCAGTTAGGTCAGTGCTCTTATTTCTGCAGGAGAGACTGGAGGGGAGGCTGACCCCTTCCACCCTAAAGATGTATGTTTCTTCGATCGCGGCCCACCACAACGCAGTTGACAGCAAGACTTTGGGTAAGCACAACTTAATTATCAGGTTCCTAAGAGGCGCCCAGAGGTTAAATCCCTCCTGGCCAAGCCTGTTCCCCTCATGGGACCTCTCAGTGGGCCTCTCAGACTTCAGAGACCTCACTTCGAGCTGGACTCAGGGCCCACTCTCTAAAGATGGCCCTGCTGATCACGCTCGCCTCCATCAAGAGGGTCGGGGACCTGCAAGCGTTCTCTGTTAGCGTCACTTGCCTGGAGTTCGGTCCGGCAGACACGTTTGTGATCCTAAGACCGCGACCAGGCTACGTGCCCAAGGTTCCTACCAAACCCTTTAGAGACCCCATGGGTCTGAGCACACTCGAAAAGGAGTGTTGCGTCCTCATGGGCACTGACCAGGGGTACCTCCCTAGCACACATATGTAGAGCAGCGGGTTGAGCAACACCTAATACCTTTGTGAGATTTTACAATATCCGGGTTGAGTAAGTATCGTTCTGTGTTTTCTCAGGTCCGAGCCGGTAGAACTCGGTAACACGCTGACGACCTGGCCGGTTGGATCGCTTGCGCCTAGCGCCCTTTCCCTCGGCTGAGGTAAAACTTTGTGCTTTCTCTCCCAGGAGTTCCCAATCATTCAGATCCCTGGACGATTCCTCCCTAGCCCTTTGGATCCGCAGTTCAGCGGAGGAACTCGCCAACCCAATCCACTGCGGGTACTTAATCTACCCTGTACTGGAATAGGTGCTCCGCAGGACAGGACTCCTACGCGGACTCCCCCTGTGTGTATTTTCTGTGGTACGGTCCCATTACGAGTGGACCCGTGTCTCCCTTAGGCAGTTCCAGCTGCCCTCCGGTCGCCGTGTCCCTCCTAGCGAGGTTGGATCTAACACTGCGCCATCTCCACATGCCGCCTAAAAACCCATGTGATGTATTCACCACCTTTACCTCGCCTTTCGGGCATGTGTGGCCTCCGCAGTGTCTTTTCCCCTTGAAAGAAAAGGAAACTGGGTAAGACCCCCTTCCCTCGATGCGTGTAAGGGCCCCGGCCGTTCTTGCTCTATTATAAAAAATTACAAGGGTGTGGGTAAGGTTTGAAACTGACACAAGGCAAACTAACATTTCTGTTCTATTGGCCTAGCATGCACTGTCATCGACTGATGGCGATAATCACAAAATATTTATATATATTATACGATTAATCAGCTATAGTTAATAGGCATAAAACAAGACAATATAAAGGATTTTCAAATTATTTAATTTAGATATAATTAACAATCAGCCATGAATCAAACAAATATTGTCTGTACTTTGCTCTTAGTTTTTTGTTTCTGTTTTATCTGAGCCATGATTTAATTTTTGATCTTCTCACAACTACATCATTTATTCCACTCTTAGCATGTTGTTACAAACCCATCTGACTTCATGAGGAACACCAAAAGTCTAAAATGCTCTTTTCCATACAATGAGAGGGGAAGGGGAACAGATGTGATTACCATTTACATTTATTGTGTGGAAAAATTTCATTTTTGGGTTAACTATCCTTTTAAAATGACAAAAAAGGGATTCTGATCCATTTCAAAGTATTTTCCTCTCCCTCTATTTAACACCAGCCTTGTGTAAGAGTGTCCTTCCCTCTCAGGGCTAAATAATCTATATCTGCAGCATTTAGCAAACCTGCTATGGCACACATTTTTAGTCTCAGACAAGAGGGGTCTGTCACCTAGGAGGGCAAGCATGGCCAGCTGTCTGTGAGGAGTGGGACCCCACAGGACCCACCTTCAACCATATGGCATTTATCCACATCTCAGCACAAGGGTCATGGGCACAGTGAGGGATCTGTTTTCAGGCGGCAGCCCAGTTGAAAGCCCTGCAGGCTAACACCACTAATCTGTGCTGGAAGCCTCAGTGTTCCTCTGGATTAAGAACACAAGAGGGGAGGGTCATAAAGTGCATCTGGCACAATCTTACCTTTATCTGTTTGATGTTAGGAAAATATATAAAATATATAGCTTACAGACTATCAACATGACTATTTAAAGTCAGGAGTGAATATGTATAAGTAGACATCTCCTGATGCCATTATACTGGTATCAGAATCTGGTCAGACACTGCATTAATGTATTTTTACTAATGGTCGTAAAACAGCTCTGATACCAAAAACCGATATGTCTGACATACAGATGTCATTGTGTAAACATTAAGCACACAAATTAAAATCTTAGTATGTCCAAATGTGATCATTAAACCACAAAGCCTGCCATCGTATGCTCTGTTCGTAGCCGATAAAAGTGAGCATAGCGCTAATTCACTATGTAGTGCGAAGCACATACAGAATACATATTTATTTAATGAAATAGCAGCCTTTTGCGTTTTAATATTCAACACTATTAGTTCATATAATAAATTGTTAGGGAATTAATCCATGATTACACGTTTAATTAATAGCAATTCATATATGACTTAATATATTAATCAGACAGCCTCTTTATTAGTTGCTGATGAGGCAATCATTAATGAATGGCTTAGTCAATCATGAGTCATACATTAACTCAATATTATCTGTGCATTAGATAAGCATGAATTAATGCATACTAATGCACCCGTATTGTAAAGTGTTACCAAATATCGTGTATAAAATAATCTTTTCCAATCAACAATGAAGTTCATGAAAATGATGTTATCATTTACTCCTTTTCACCCTCAAGTTGTTCCAAACATGCATGACATTCTTTCTTCTGTGCAACACAAAAGATGTTAGGCAGTACAGTATGTTAGTCTCGCATATTTCTAACATACACTCACCTAAAGGATTATTAGGAACACCATACTAATACTGTGTTTGACCCCCTTTCGCCTTCAGAACTGCCTTAATTCTACGTGGCATTGATTCAACAAGGTGCTGAAAGCATTCTTTAGAAATGTTGGCCCATATTGATAGGATAGCATCTTGCAGTTGATGGAGATTTGTGGGATGCACATCCAGGGAACGAAGCTCCCGTTCCACCACATCCCAAAGATGCTCTATTGGGTTGAGATCTGGTGACTGTGGGGGCCATTTTAGTACATTGAACTCATTGTCATGTTCAAGAAACCAATTTGAAATGATTCAAGCTTTGTGACATGGTGCATTATCCTGCTGGAAGTAGCCATCAGAGGATGGGTACATGATGGCCATAAAGGGATGGACATGGTCAGAAACAATGCTCAGGTAGGCCGTGGCATTTAAACGATGCCCAATTGGCACTAAGGGGCCTAAAGTGTGCCAAGAAAACATCCCCCACACCATTACACCACCACCACCACCAGCCTGCACAGTGGTAACAAGGCATGATGGATCCATGTTCTCATTCTGTTTACGCCAAATTCTGACTCTACCATCTGAATGTCTCAACAGAAATCGAGACTCATCAGACCAGGCAACATTTTTCCAGTCTTCAACTGTCCAATTTTGGTGAGCTCTTGCAAATTGTAGCCTCTTTTTCCTATTTGTAGTGGAGATGAGTGGTACCCGGTGGGGTCTTCTGCTGTTGTAGCCCATCCGCCTCAAGGTTGTGCGTGTTGTGGCTTCACAAATGCTTTGCTGCATACCTCGGTTGAAACGAGTGGTTATTTCAGTCAAAGTTGCTCTTCTATCAGCTTGAATCAGTCGGCCCATTCTCCTCTGACCTCTAGCATCAACAAGGCATTTTCGCCCACATACTGGATGTTTTTCCCTTTTCACACCATTCTTTGTAAACCCTAGAAATGGTTGTGCATGAAAATCCCAGTAACTGAGCAGATTGTGAAATACTCAGACCGGCCCGTCTGGCACCAACAATCATGCCATGCTCAAAATTGCTTAAATCATCTTTCTTTCCCGTTCTGACATTCAGTTTGGAGTTCAGGAGATTGTCTTGACCAGGACCACACCCCTAAATGCATTGAAGCAACTGCCATGTGATTGGTTGATTAGATAATTGCATTAATGAGAAATTGAACAGGTGTTCCTAATAATCCTTTAGTTGAGTGTATAATGAAAGAGAATGGTGACATGTCATACAAGTTTTGTAATTACAGGAGGGTGACTATATGATGACAGAATTTTCATTTTTGAATGGACTATCACTTGAAGTCGTCGTTCACTGATAATCATCACCACTGTTGTGGCTCTCAAACTACCGATTTACCATTGTATGTTAAAGATATATGTGAATATTCTTAAAAAAAAATAAAAAATAAAAAAATGTATGTGTATGTATATATATATATATATATATATATATATATATATATATATATATATATATATATATATATATATTGTGTGTGTTTCATAAGAAAAAACATACAAAACAGTCCTGAGACTTTAACCTACACTTTTTTATTTTTTTGTTGTTGCTCTTTTCACCTAGAACTCTCATCATATTTAGTGTCTCTCAGTCTGTATACTGCTCAATGGAGGTGCACGGGTGTGCTGGGTAGGGGTGTGTCTGATGAAAGATTAGCTGAAGATGATGAGAAATTCTTGGCTACTGCAATTGGTATCAGTTATCTGCTGGTATCAAAGTTTGTTTTGTTCTTTCTTTCCGTGAGGGTCAGTAAATTCCTCTGTATTTTAAACTTTTTTTTTATTCTTTCTTTTTTTTTTTTAAGATCTGCTATAATTTTTTATATTTTGGCTATATTTCATATTCTATTTGCACACATTTACATTTATTCATTTGGCAGACACTTTCATCCAAAGCAACTTTTGTTTATTGTTTAACTTGGGTCGAACTTTTTGGGTAGCAAGCAAGCTTCTCACAATAAGTTGCTGAAAATTTGGCCCATTCCTCCAGACATAACTGGTGTAACTGAGTCAGGTTTGTAGGCCTCCTTGCTCACACATGCTTTTTCAATTCTGCCCTCAAATGTTCTATCTGATTGAGGTAATTTCTTTGTGATGTCCACTCCAATACCTTGACTTTGTTGTCCTTAAACCATTTTGCCACAGCTTTGGAGGTATGCTCAGGGCCATTGTCCAGTTTGAAAACTCATTTGCGACCGAGCTTTGGCTGATGTCTTGAGATGTTGTTTCAATATAACCACATACTTTTCCTTCCTCATGACACCATCTATTTTGTGAAGTGCACCAGTCCCTCCTGCACAAAAGCACCCCCAAACATGATGTTGCCACCTCCATGCTTCACGGTTGGGATGGTGTTATTCAGCTCGCAAGCCTCGCCCTTTTTTCTCCAAATATAACGATGGTCATTATGGCCAAACAGTTCAATTTTTGTTTCATTAGACCAGAGGACATTTCTCCAAGATCTTTATCCCCATGTGTACTTGCAAACTGTAGTCTGGCTTTTTTATTGTGGTTTTGGAGCATTGGCTTCTTCCTTCCTGAGTAGCCTTTCAGGTTATGTTGACATAGGACTCATTTTACTGTGGATATAGATACTTGTCTACCTGTTTCCTCCATCATCTTCACAAGGTCCTTTGCTGTTGTTCTAGGATTGATTTGCACTTTTCACACCAAATTGTGTTCATCTCTGGGAGAAAGAATGCATCTACTTCCTGAGCTGTATGATGGCTGTGTGGTCCAACTGTATTTATAGTTGTTTAATATTGTTGGTAAAGATGAACATGGTACCTTCAGCCATTTGGAAATTGCTCCCAGGGATGAACCAGACTTGTGGAGGTCCACCATTTTTATTCTGAGGACTTGGCTGATTTATTTAGATTTTCCCATGATGTCAAGCAAAGAGGCACTGAGTTAGAAGGTAGGTCTTAAAATTCATCCACAGGTACACCTCCAATTGACTCCAATTAGCCTATCAGAAGCTAACTGGCTAATTGTCTAAAGTCTTAACATCATTTTCTGGAATGTTCCAAGCTGCTTAAAGGCACAGTTAACTTAGTGTATGTAAACTTCTGACTCACTGGAATTGTGATATAGTCAATTTAAAGTGAAACAATCGGTCTGTAAACAATTTTTGGAAAAATTACACGTCATGCACAAAGTAGATGTCCTAAATGACTTGCCAAAACTATAGTTTGCTAATATGAAATATATGGAGTGGTTAAAAATTAGTTTTAATAACTTGAACCTAAGTGTATGTAAACTTCTGACTTCAACTGTATACAATTGTGATTGGGGTTTAAACACTGTAGTGACCAACTGTATCAGTCAGGTTTCTATGTCTGCTCTCTTTGAGGAGAGTGTTGCATGTGTAACTACTGTAATAGTAGTGGTTTTGGTGTAAAATATGTTTATATAAAAAACTAAATTAACCTGAAAATCCATTCCAATGCACCTTAATAAAAAGTTCATTATTAACACTGGTGGTAACAGTTTTTCATGACCATTCTTGATCACAATCTAACACCCAATACAAACAACTAGACCTTTAGAACTAACAAGAGACCAGTTGAATAAACAATCAATTGATCAATGTAGCCAATAATCCTAAAATCAAAGCAGCATCACCCATCTTCTAGCCATCACCATTTTCTCCACCTGCGACTGATGATCTTACATCACTAGTCTAAATGAATAATCAACCCAACCCAACTGTGCACTCTGAGCATGGAGTTATGGGTGTGAGAAGACACAAATCTCCCCTCAGGCAAGTAGTGGGATGCCTGACACTTCTTTGAATCTGATATTGCACAGAGATTACCCTCAACAAAGAACATTAACCTAGTGTGATATACCAAAGCTGTTCATGGTGCTTGTATTTTGACAGGGGCCTTTCTCTTGTGATTTATTACAGTTGCTTAGTTGCTCTACAGGGATAATAAAGGATCCACTGTGCAAATGTGTGTATACTGATTACACCTGTAAAACTATACAAAAAGGAAAATTTTTCAGATCTCTTCAAGTGTAAACAAAGAGGAAACAGCACAACATAGATTTGTGTGGTGAGTGTATATTATGCTGTAAGAGAGACAGGCAAGTACAGCTTCACTGTTCTTCCTTACTGAATACGAACAATTAACAAGCACCAGTAAGTCAATTACCTAGTATGTACTTTCATTATTTTCAAATATTATTTATTTTTTTAATTTATCTGTTTATTTATTTATGTGTATTTTTTTTGTTGGTTGGTGGTGTTAATGCATAGTAGATTATGTATGAAGGATTTATGAAGATTTACTAATGGTAAACATTATAGGAATGTTATACTAAGCTATTAGAGTCAACAAGACTGACTAGTAAATGACTTCTGGACAGTACCACAAAAAAACAATTAAATAAAGTGATAAACCATAAGCGTCTATGCCTAAAACCCCTATCTGTGGTAAAATAACTGTAACACAGTGGCTTATTGCTTTTATAAAACACTGGGAACAGCACTATGGTAAAATACACCAATGTTCAATAAACAGTTAAAGGAATATTCTGGGTTCAATGCAAGTTAAACTCAATCAACAGCATTTGTGGCATAATGTTAATTACCACAATTTTTTTGTATTTGTTAGGTTACAGAGGTTACAGTGAGGCAACTACAAAGGAAGTGCATGGGGCCAATATTTGGAGGGTTTAAATGCAGAAATGTGAAGCTTATAATTTTATAAAAGCACCTACATTAATTCTTCTTTTAAAACTTGTATAGTATTTGAGCTGTTGAGTTGTTTAAACAACTTTGGCAAGTTGAAATTGATTTTTGTGGTAGTCAACATTGTGCAACAAATGTTGACTGAGCTTAACTTGTATTGAATCTGGAATATTCCTTTAAATGTATTATTAATAATTATTAGAAAGAAACAATTTCCACCAAGTAATAGTATATTATCCTAAGTGTGAGCTGTTTTCTGTTGCCAGGCAACTTGGCACATTAACATAGAATGTGTAATTTTACAATGGCTTCAAATGTTGTTCATCCAATAAGAATTTATGGTGAGAACAAACCATTTTATGTTAATTATAAAACAGTGTTGGTCCTCTAAGCTGATTGGACAACCAGTGTTCCAATAGTGCCGGTATTTAATATAACAACACAGATCTTCTGAACAGCTTCACTGTTTTAATAACACCGATTGTCTTGGTTCACAATCCAGGTTGATTCTTTTGGAACTATTTTCCAAGTAAAATAGATAAAATAAAGGTCTATATTGTGTATACATTGTTATACAACTTTGTATAAAAAGTTGTATAGAAGCAGTATCATACATGCAATCTTGCATTTGCTTTACTGAATATTAGTCATTGCTGATAACAGATAATCAGTAATAAAGCACTTTTGCTCATGTGATTGGGTTAAATCTCTCTCTCTCTATCTATATCTCATAGACAAGCAAAGGGGTATTACTGATACATGTATATTGTATTTGCATCAGAGTATCATAGGATTCACTGAGAAAATATTTCCCCAAAAAATACATAAAAAACCTTCTTGATGTTGTATGACTGTGGCCCTTTTCCTTAGATAGTACAAAACACAAGGGGATACATGTATATGTAGGCCACCTCTCCTCTGACTTCCAGCAGAAAAGCATCATATATTCCATCTTACAGAGAATATGGCTGAAATTTAGGGCTGGGTGCTGCAGAGGTAATGGGTCTTTAGTGCCACCCATTGGCTGCTATGTTTACTGCATCTAGTGGCCTTCTCAGAATCCACAGCACAATTGACTAATAAACTGCCACCCTGGGAAGTCACTATTCTGTTCTCTCCATGCAACACTTAATTTCTTTAATCATACAGTTTATTACTTTTCTTGGTTCAGCACGCAACAACACATGCTCCACGTGTTGTTGTTGCAGTGTGTCAAGAATGGCAAACTCCCATCCAAGAAAATTGAATTCCATTAAATAGCAGCCACTGAAGCAGTTTGAGTTCTTAATGAGGGAGCTCACATAGGGGGCCACTACGAATGTTGTATGTTTGCTGGTGTATTTTTCTTTAATTGTACGAGAATGCAATTGCTTTTACTCAGTGAGCTAATTATGGATTAGACCTCTTCTCCTGCATCACAGTGGAAAGAGCCTTAATTACAGACTTGAGAATTATTGGAAATGTGTCAGCAAAGCCATGGACTGCAACAAGTACACAAACAATCATAGCAGTTCTATTCCCCATTCTTTTTTGTAATTAGTTATTAACTCTGTGAAGTGTTTTACTTCCATTAGGCAAAGGACAGGTGATGCAGTTTTATTGTATCATGTTTGATTTTAACAAATCATGATACCATGTTATTATCTTAATGTCTTTTAGTTTCCTAGCTAAACACATTAACTGTGTTACACAAGGCAAACATTTAATAGTAGCTTTCTATATGGGACAATACACCAGGGGATTTCAAAAGTGAGATTTAATTGTTTAGCTTCTTTTTTAGAATTTAACATATCAGGTATTTGATGGAACTCAACTCCGAACATTGGATTGGGTTTAAATTGCACACTTCTGAACTATTATATATTTTGTAGTGTATGTTCAGTGCCATTTTGTAGTGTATGTTCAGACTGAAAATGCAACAAAAAGAAGAGTACTATGGCTTTAACTGGAATAAGTGTGGAATGTTGGTCTGACAAAACAATTGTAATTAATGGTGAATGTGACACCAACTCAAACTTCTTTGAAGAAAGAACTTTACAAATGTGAGTAGAATGCTGTATCAACGCCACACATAGGGTTGGGAAGTAACGGAATACATGTAATGGGATTACATATTTAAAGTACAAAATATATAACTGTATTCCACTACAGATACAATTTAAATAATTGGTAATCAGAATAGTTTCATTTAAAATTATGTTGATTACTGAAGAGACCACTTTGCATTTTATTTTCAGTTGTAAACATTTATCTGCATAAATTATGCGATTGGAGGAGCTTTTGAACATCAGTAAAAAACGTTCTTATAAGTGGCAGAGGCAGCTTTTACATTGTTTAAATGGTGTATGTGATGTCATTGAGGAAAAATATGTTGTGTATTTTATTTTTATTTTTTTGTAGTAAGACCCTTAATATTAGGGCAAAGCTACTGCAACAATCTATAAAATAAATTGTTTTCATGTATGTATGTATGTATGTATATATATATATATATATATATATATATATATATATATATATATATATATATACACACACATACATACATACATACAGGAAAACAATTAAACAATTATCATCAAGAATAAGATTGCTGCAGTAAAAAAAAAAAAAATAAATAATAATATATATATATATATATATATATATATATTCTTAAAACAAACATTTCTTTTGCATAAGATATTGAGCCTTTTTATAGTAATTTTAATATGAATAAAAATGAATTTTGTTACTTAATGTACTGGCAGATTTTTTTTATTATTAGTTTTTTTTACTTTGAAATTGAAAAAATCTGCCAGTGCTGAAGAAGTAATCCAAAGTATTCAGATTATGCTATTGATCTTGAGAAATCTAATGAAATATGTTACAAATTACATTTTATCTGTAGTGGAATACATTTTAAAAGTAACCCTCCCAACTCTAACCACACAATATATGAATATTTACATTATTTGAGATATAAGTGTTGGTTTGAGTTTGGCTAGCGGCAATAGTTTTCCTGCATTTGAAATGTCACTTCCATCAACTTAAAAACAGTTTTAGTGCTGCTGTGTTGTAAATATATATATATATACAGTGAGGAAAATAAGTATTTGAACACCCTGCTATTTTGCAAGTTCTCCCACTTAGAAATCATGGAGGGGTCTGAAATTGTCATCGTAGGTGCATGTCCACTGTGAGAGACATAATCTAAAAAAAAAAAAATCCAGAAATCACAATGTATGATTTTTTAACTATTTATTTGTATGATACAGCTGCAAATAAGTATTTGAACACCTGAGAAAATCAATGTTAATATTTGGTACAGTAGCCTTTGTTTGCAATTACAGAGGTCAAACGTTTCCTGTAGTTTTTCACCAGGTTTGCACACACTGCAGGAGGGATTTTGGCCCACTCCTCCACACAGATCTTCTCTAGATCAGTCAGGTTTCTGGGCTGTCGCTGAGAAACACAGAGTTTGAGCTCCCTCCAAAGATTCTCTATTGGGTTTAGGTCTGGAGACTGGCTAGGACACACCAGAACCTTGATATGCTTCTTACAGAGCCACTCCTTGGTTATCCTGGCTGTGTGCTTCAGGTCATTGTCATGTTGGAAGACCCAGCCTCGACCCATCTTCAATGCTCTAACTGAGGGAAGGAGGTTGTTCCCCAAAATCTTGCAATACATGGCCCCGGTCATCCTCTCCTTAATACAGTGCAGTCGCCCTGTCCCATGTGCAGAAAAACACCCCCAAAGCATGATGCTACCACCCCCATGCTTCACAGTAGGGATGGTGTTCTTGGGATGGTACTCATCATTCTTCTTCCTCCAAACACGGTTAGTGGAATTATGACCAAAAAGTTCTATTTTGGTCTCATCTGACCACATGACTTTCTCCCATGACTCCTCTGGATCATCCAAATGGTCATTGGCAAACTTAAGACGGGCCTTGACATGTGCTGGCTTAAGCAGGGGAACCTTCCGTGCCATGCATGATTTCAAACCATGACGTCTTAGTGTATTACCAACAGTAACCTTGGAAACGGTGGTCCCAGCTCTTTTCAGGTCATTGACCAGCTCCTCCCGTGTAGTTCTGGGCTGATTTCTCACCTTTCTTAGGATCATTGAGACCCCACGAGGTGAGATCTTGCATGGAGCCCCAGTCCGAGGGAGATTGACAGTCATGTTTAGCTTCTTCCATTTTCTAATGATTGCTCCAACAGTGGACCTTTTTTCACCAAGCTGCTTGGCAATTTCCCCGTAGCCCTTTCCAGCCTTGTGGAGGTGTACAATTTTGTCCCTAGTGTCTTTGGACAGCTCTTTGGTCTTGGCCATGTTAGTAGTTGGATTCTTACTGATTGTATGGGGTGGACAGGTGTCTTTATGCAGCTAACGACCTCAAACAGGTGCATCTAATTTAGGATAATAAATGGAGTGGAGGTGGACATTTTAAAGGCAGACTAACAGGTCTTTGAGGGTCAGAATTCTAGCTGATAGACAGGTGTTCAAATACTTATTTGCAGCTGTATCATACAAATAAATAGTTAAAAAATCATACATTGTGATTTCTGGATTTTTTTTTTTTTAGATTATGTCTCTCACAGTGGACATGCACCTACGATGACAATTTCAGACCCCTCCATGATTTCCAAGTGGGAGAACTTGCAAAATAGCAGGGTGTTCAAATACTTATTTTCCTCACTGTATATATATATATATATATATATATATATATATATATATATATATATATATATATATATATATTCTATTTGGGAAGATGATACACTTTTCCATTTGGGACATGACTACACTTTGAAAATTCATACACAGTGTAAAATGTGTAATTTGGGACACAGTTTATGTTTGTTTTTTCATCACTTGATTGAATCTGTGGAACTATCTGAAATTCAGATTTTTTTTTCTTCTAGTTTATATGTAGCGATCTGAATGTTTGTAGTTCTCTATTTTTGTATATTTTCAATTTATGCTATGCAAATGTTCTCACCTGCATCACAATACTGAATACTAAATTGCATTGAAATCCACTTGATACATTTTATCCAATAAATCACAAATTATCAATCACAAGCTTTTGACCTCATTTAACCCAAGCATCTGTATCTACAATCACCAGGCACTGTACATTAAAAAAATCACAGATTTATTCGATATAGATTGCTGTTCAGAAACAAGATAGAAAGCCAAAGAAAAGAAAGTCAGCTGATAACCAATTCATCGAAGGTTTAATAAACAGTATATATTTGAGAAGATAAGTTTGCATTCCCTCTTGTCTTATAAATGTTCACACCCCTTTCATAATTTATACAAATATAAGAGATAAAAGATTTTTTTTTTTAATTCTGCTCTTCACAATCTACATTACAGATAATTACATAAAGTATAGTTTGTACTTTGTGTAACAGTATTATATATATATATATATATATATATATATATATATATATATATATATATATATATATGTAATTTTTAAATATTTACTTTCAATATCTGATTCATACTGCTAACCTGAGCACCTGAGATGCAACCCTCAGTTCTTTTCGGGTGATTCATGAAAAAGATCTGGTTCAAAAGAGTCATTTGTTCACGACACTCTTATGCTTGGTTTGTTGATGCATATGCTGTAGCAAGCTCATCAGAAATAGAACAGGTGAAAGGCAGTGCAAGCCACACTGGTGCACATTCTAAAAATATATTCAATAACTTACAAGATGATATCTGACGAAACAGCATATATATATATATATATATATATATATATATATATATATATATATATATATATATATATATATATATATATATATAATATATAGAAATATAAATTACTGTCACACTCAAATATTTTTTTGTTCACATTTGCAACCATTTTAGTCGAAGTCTGGAGCCCTGTACAGTATACTGTATGCTCAGAATAATGCCTATACTGCTAAGATCAACATACAGTACTGTATGTCTGCTGTCAATCAATGTGTTGGTGCCTGTCCATAATGCAATTGCTTATGGTAGTGAAGCCATACTGTATATGGTCTCTTAGTCCATGACATATCACAGTCACGCAGCTGAAAAAGCCAATTAGCAATGGTTTGCCCTCTGTTATGGCCCTTTATGGCTCTTCAGAGGTCTCTGACTGCTATTAGAGTATATACATAATGAATCAAACGTGTTACCGCACAAACCATGTATCCTCTTCCCAGAATGTTTTTTCTTCTCTCTGTAGAGAGAGAAATGTGACTTAGTGATCACAGGCTTTCAGTGAGTGAGCGAGGGAATAAAGAAGTAATCTCCAAGCCATGTCAGACTCCTTATGATTTATTCATCTGAAATAGTTTCTGTTTGGCTCAAGATTTAACAGTTCTCACATCTTGCTTCTGTCATCGTTACATGACAGGTTTAGCCAGCAACTGCAACAGCATAGTTGCATAGTTGCCTACATTCCCAGCCAATTGATTGATTAACCACTCTGTCAATGAACTAACTAACAAGCACTGACCTTTTGATGTCCATGAGGCATTTCCTAAAAAAGAGAGGGAAAAAAAGTCTGTACTATATTGATTATTTAATGGGACCTCAAAATGATGCTTATCACTTGCCATTTTGTCACTCGTCAGAGATCAATAGGCCCTCAATACATTGATCTTTGTATAGATGAGCTTGTGATATTCTAATGTACTTAGATGCTGTTTACATTAGTTGCTGTAATTGAAAATGAAATCTGTATTTTATAAAATTGTGCTCAAATTGCCATTGATCATCAGTTCTATAAGGAAGTCTTGCAGACTTGAGTGAAATTTAAGAAGACATTTATTTGATGAATATAAAACAGAAATGTAATGTCTCTCTTTGGCATCGTAGAATTTGTACTCGGAACCGTCATATCCTGCCGGAGATAGGAGGCAGGGGCCAGGAGCCTACCCCCGTGCTGGACGGGACTCAACTGGTGGTGGTGGGGTGGTGGAAGTTGCCATGTTAGCACACTGAAACAGCAATGTGATAGATTGTGAGCAGACTTATAAAGCAATGGCTTACATGTGATTGGCTAGGAGTTACCTAGCTAATGGTGCGATGATGTACAGCTGCTAGAACTATGCTGCACTTACATTTCTAGGGTAGCAGGATCAGCCTGCATTTTTAACTGTGCAGTCTGTTTAATATACACATCCTGAGAATTGTATTAAGAATACTATAGTAATACTGGGTGGGGCCTCCCTTTGCACTCAAAACAGCCTCAATCCTTCATAGCATGGATTTCACAAGATGTTGGAAACATTCCTTTGAGAATCTGGTCCACGTTGACATGATTGCATCACGCAATTTCTGCAGATTTGTCAGCTGCACATTAATGCTGCAAATCTCCACTCAAAAACAGTTAACTCAATGTCATGTTCATGAAACATGTTTGAGACATGGTGCATTATCATGCTGAAAGTAGCCATTGGAAGATGGGTAAATTGTGGCCAGGAACATGGTCAGCAACAATACTCAAAAAGGCTGACATTTAAGCAATGATTGATCGGTATTAACAGGTCCAATGTGTGCCAAGAAAACATTCCCCACACCATTACACCACTGCTACCAGCCTGGACTTCTGGCACAAGGCAGGCTGGGTCCATGGATTCATGCTTTTGCTACCAAATTCTGATCCCACCAACTGCGTGCCTCAACAGAAATCTAAATTCATCAGACCAGGCTACATTTTTCCAGCCTTCAACTGTCCAGTTTTGATGAGCCTGTGCCAACTGCATCCTCAGTTTTTTGTTCTTGGCTGACAGAATTGGAACCCGATGTGGTCTTTTGGTGTTTTTGCCCATTTGTCTCAAGGTTGAAGTGTTGTGAATTCTGAGATGCTATAGAGTAATTATCTGAGTTACGTTAGCCTTTCTGTCAGCTCAAACCAGTCTACTCATTCTCTGTTGACCTCTCTCATCAACAAGGCATTTCCGTCCACAGAACTGCCACTCACTGGATGTTTTTTGTTTTTGAAAAATAGAAATAGAAACTATTGTGTGTAAAAATCCCAGAAGGTCAGCAGTTATAGAAATACTCAAACCAGCCCATCTGCCACCAACAATCATGCCACGGTCCAAATCACTGTGATCACATTTTTTCCCCATTCTGATAGTTGACGTGAACATGCTCCTGACCCATATCTGAATTATTTTATGCATGGCACTTCTGCTACACTATTGGCTGATTAGATAATCTCATGAATATGTAGGTGTACAGGTGTATTTTCATAAAAAGCTTTCTGATTTACCTTTATTTAGGTAAACTTGTCTGTTTACAACAGAATTAGGAGCCATTCAGACTAGACTTTAAAAAAAAAAGCTAGACACAGAACCACGCCTAGAACAGGACAATGGTCTTTCAAATTGTATTTACTTTGTAACTTGACACAGTGTCTAAAAAAACGTGGTGCTCCTGCGTGATATGCTAAAAACAGCTATACAAAGCAGAGTGGTCAAAGACATCTGTCTTACACGTTTATATAGAAAAACAACAGAAAAACAGAACAGACGTATACAAAACGCATTCGACGTGAACAGCCTCTCAGACAGCTTTATCTGTTTAGGCTGTGTTTTTGTTTAGAGAAGTCCTTAAACAAATCTGCATTTGTGACATTACTGTTACTATTAAATCCCAAGCCCAAATAGTTGTAAAAAACATTGGCTCTATATAGCCACCCCACAACAACACTGTAAACTGTCCCATCTGGACAGTTTGTCAAGTCAACTGAATGCACAATAAAAGGGACAACAATGTGGCTGATCTATACATTTTTATCGTTGGCTGAGTGGACTGATTTATGAAATGTCTGGAGCAGAACTAGCTTTCTCAATAGACATCAGTCACATTGAGACAAATGGGAGATGACATGGAACATAATGCACCAACTAGATGCCACACAGGACTGCAGTAATGGTCAGAAATCCAGGAGCCTGGAGCAGAATCTGTCAAAACTTGGCAGTTCACAAACCTCTGTTTTTCATCCATTTTCCCTCGCAGCTAAATGCAGACATCCAGAGATGGGCCTGTATGTGATCCCGAATCTAATGCACCCCTCCCTCTCTCGATCCCTTTTCTAATCCACAGTTCCACCCTGCAGTTCGAATCAGCCAGTCGTGCTAAAAAACGTTTGATTTTTAATTAATCACCCTGATACGACTGCAACCCAGTCGCACCCTCCCTAAATTTAAATCAATGGTGCGAGCTTCAGCTCCCTGACAATATTTTCCAAAGTGCAAAAAAGGCTTAGAGTCATGGCCTGGATTGACCTAATAATGCACCCTGAGGGGGTAGCTAACACAATAGTGCCTTCATCTCCCTACACAGACCAGACTCCATTGTCCCTGTTAGTTCATTGAAGAGTTGGCTACAGGCTACAGTGGAAGGCAACCCATCCAGAGCTCACAGAGGAAATACACTTCTGTGTATTGTAAGTCATGCACTGCAAGCATCTGCCAGATATAATGGGGTATGTTTAGTAGTTTTATGTTTGGAGGCAAAAAAGAAGATGTGTACCAATAATGGAATTATGTTATTTTAGAGTTCAGATTTACTGTATTTACTTTTTGCATACTTATTTGTAAGTGTTTTACATTGTAGTAATACAGTAGCATACAGTATATTGGACAATCAGATAATTGCCAGGTTTGCAAGGTTTAACTTACACCCCCCAACAGAGAATGGCCTGCATTGGACCCTTTTCACATTTTGAGGTTTGGAACCTGGAAGTAAGCTATAGCAGGGTAAACTTCTATAGTGGCAAATGGGAGACAATGGCAAATATAATTTTTGCACTCACATTTGCTCCAACCGCAAAAGAAAACATCCACTTTTATGTTTCCTTGAATTTCTTAGGGGAAAGAAAGAGAGCGGTGGATTACGACAAACAGGAGAGAAAGATGCCAAATTTACTTTCAATCCCTCAGCAGCTGTTTTTGAAACCCCGTTGCAGCAGAGTACATTTATTATTATTATTACGTTTTGGGTAAAATAATAGAATAATATTATATAATATAAAAGAATAATATTATAAAATGTACATACATTTATTAAACAATTTTAATATAAAAAAGTTGGCTAGATTTAACTAAGACACTAAACAAGACAGAAATGTGTCATCACAGTATGTGAATAGAGTCCATTAAGAGATTTAGATTAGTTTTAGGTCTGAGATAAATGCACCCCTTTCCATCATTGTAATTATTTCGATATGGATGCTTTCATCCATCAATGTTCTCACTCATTATTACACAACTGCAGGAGGAATGAAATTAACCTTAAGGGAATATTTAATCTAAAAATTTTAATTTTGTTATTATTTACTCTATGCATTATATACATTATTCATAATCTCAATTTTTGTGTTTCACAGAAGAAAGAAAATCATAAAGGTTTGGAGCAACATGGGGGTGAATAAACAGTGACAGTTTTTTGGGGGGTTATCTGTTCCTAAATTAACAATAAGACATATTAACCTTAAGCTATGGGGCTGTATATGAGTGGGTCTTACATGATACCAGTTAACTGCACAAAAGATGTGTAGGCAGCAACAAGAAAAGCTGTAGCAAGTCAGAACAACACATCAAAAGTGATCTCAATTTTTTATTTGATGCAGACTGACAAACGTATTTCTGCTATGTCAGCCTTTTGATCTGAAACTCTATCAACTGAATACATGGTCATAAAACAATGAAAGCAGTAATGTCTAGATAAATGTATCTCATATGGTGGCTTTATCTTTTATCGACCTTGTCAAGCCAACAGCTGACAGAGATTGATTTTAGCTAGTTTTTTCTTGGAAATGGGATCCTTGTGGAACAACACTCTGATCAATGCAGTGGGTACCAGAGTCAAAGTGCATCAGGCTGACATTGTGAATCAAGGAATATTTGGAGTGGCCTTTACCTCATCAACAGAGCTTCTAGTAAGCTGACACAATTAGATTTAATCTATGTTGCATATAAATGTGCTATCTCTATTGCTCTATAATCTCTATGAATATTTGTAGATACTGTAGGACTGCCCTTTTTTCTGTAGGACAGCCCTAATGATCCATTTGCAGTAAATGCAAAGCTATGATTCCTAAAATGTGTCTATTTTCATTCAAGACAAAGCCTTTTGTGTTTCAAGTATAAAATGTTGTTAAATGCTGCCATCTATGGGAAATGCATCGCAGTGGAGTGAGACATGGTGACAAATAGCGACATGGTCTGATTGTTTTAGCAGGCATTTTATTATGTACAGTATAGTATGTATAATGTAAAATCTTATGTGATTGCTACACAACTCTCCTGATCAGTTTGTGTCAGCATGTGTGTGAAAGAGTGCTCTTCTCATAGGAATTGGTTTTAGAAGATTTGTTAATTTTTATAGATCACTTTCTGTAATGGTTCCATTAAACTTCAAAGACATATTAGTGTTGCATTATATTAAGTATAATGTAGAGTGTAGTACTAACTGTGTGTTTAAAGAATTACTTATGAGTAGCTTATATCATCTACACACTGTAGTATTATATATTCTATTAACGCAAGTGTTCAAGCAGCTATACTTGAGTGAATTTTATGGGATTTGTCCACTTAAATTAAATAATATTAACTTTGGAAGATAAAATATCAATCAGAATTAGCAGTTACTCAAGGTGTCTGAGATTAATGAGGAAGTTAAAGTTGCTTTTCGATAGAGCAGCAGCAATAATATAAACACATGTTGCAAATATGTCAGTTGCTTTCTTTCTTGCAAGCTTGAAAGCTTGTTTCACTTTACTGCACACATCTGCTGAGTTGCAGTGTGAAATCACAGTAGTCTGTGTACATAGCCATACTGTGTAATAACTAATTGGGGAAAAATATGCAATTAATTTAGGCATTTGTATTTTCTTCCATAAAATCATACACGTAACGTTTCCTAGTTAGGCAACTCTAAAGTATTCATTACGTTTTTAGTGGCAGTTTGTAACACACACTGCACACCTACAGCAGACAATAATTATCCAGCATGAGCCATCGTGTGGGCACGTATTTTGGATGACTTAATAAACCCACTACATATGGTGACTTGACAAAAGAATTTTAATCAAAATAGCTGCTACATAACAGATAATCTGTAGACATCAGAGATATGAGAGAGTGACTTTGACCAAATCTAAGATTCCGCTTTTATTATTTCTGGCAGATTACTTTGTATCTTGATATTGTGCAACTAATAATGTGTTGTGTGGGCAACTAAATAAATTGTCATGGATACACTCAGAAGTAACATATGGGATCCAGATTAAAAAATTGTGTGTATGCCACTTTACGTTTTAAAGGAGAGAGTGCTCTCAGCTTTCATTTGAAGCAGTGTCAGGTCATATTTCAGGGCAATCACTCCTCTTTTTTTGTAATATAAATGTATGAACAGCATTCATGCAAAAAAAGACTTCAATATTATTTTAGACAATTACATATCCCATAGGACTTTCTAAGATATCAGCCTTAAAGGGGATCAGCTAAATAAGAGATATTACACAGAGCATATTTTCTTTCTTTATTCAGAGTATAATAATCTCATCTAAGATATCTGTAGCTACTGTTTTGAGATGTCAAGAGATATTGCATAATGACAGATTTTAAGTGGTCTTACTCTTACAGTTAAATTAAAGCTAAAGATTTTGGCCCTTAATATCCCTTTAAATAGGGTCTAAATAGCAATTCCTAGGACATCCTTTCAAAATAGATCATGCAATAAAGTAAATTGTAATTTTGCAATGCTACAATGTTACGACCTGGTCAGATTTAAATTGATTCTCATTTGAATGTTGGGACAGTAGCTCAAGGTATAAATAAATAAAGAGTGGTTTGATGATCTTATTTTTTCAGGTTGCAGAATATGGATTTTAAAACACAGAAATTAGGACATGTGTGTTTCTGGAGCAGTTTTAGTACATAGTACAAGTACTAAAAAAGGAACAAGACACACTACACCCATATACCATATTTTACCACATTTTAGTAAATCTTCACATTACTGCAATACGTTGCATCAGACTTCTGTGTGTCCTTTAATGAGCCACTAGATGGTGCTGTTGGATATGTTTTTGCCTGATGATCATTGTTTTTATTTCCATATGCCCATTCTATCCTTTTGTTGAGTTTTCGGTAACTTTTAAATTTGTTCTCATGAATTTGGATTTCTTGAGGCTCACCAAGAAATGAAGTATGCATGTACTTTTCAAATGTAACCAAAGCTGTTTAATCAAGCTTTTTACGTAGTCTGTCAATGCACACATAAACTTCAGTTGATGTTTCTTAGACTTCATCTGTTAGGGATTGTCAACACCAATATGAAACAGTGGCTTTCCACTCATAAAATAAATTATAGTATATATTTACAGTATGGTATGCGTATGGTAAAGCAAATCAAGTAAGCTAGACCATGTATTTACATTACCCAATGAATTTGAGATTTTTTATGTAATATTCTGATCTTCTCAGTATAGATTTATGGATGTCTTTGGGCACAGCTGTGTAGAAGTCAACACTACTACCCATATTACTCACTACATGGATGGGCTTGGACTTCAGTGTTTGTTTAGAATTAGTTCTAAACAGAATTTAAGCAGGACCTATTACTAAAAAAGATTACTCTTCAACTGGGAACAATCTATTGAATATTTATTTACACATCACAGCATCTCCCCGCATGCTTCACAAATCCCTAGACATTTCATGACCCGACTCAAGGAGGTTTAGGTTACCAGAGACGTCTCTCTGTTAATCTATTCATTCATCTCAAATGGAGCAGACACTTCACAACAAGGTTCCATTCGCTAACATTAGTTAATGCATTAGATATTGTAAACTAATAATGAACAATATTTTTTTACAGCATTTATTAATTTTTGTTAAAGGTACAGTATGTAAGATTCAGAAACCCTTGTTATCAATGACACCTGTGGCCGTTAAGTGAACTGCAGCCAGCTACCTGTTGCTTGTGCTCTTGCACACACTCCATAGGGACGTGAGCGAGCAAGCATCCAAAACAATGAAGTAATGTACAAAGAGACTGAACGTAATCCACCAGCATCATTCTGAAAGATGAGGTAGCATAATTAAAATTACACAGTTATAATTGTTTAACTACAAACTTTTAGACTAAATTAAACTACTTAACAGCTAACATAGCATACTGATACACACACAGAGCAACATACTACCGAACTATACCAGACAGATTACTTTTGCACTATTGTATGTTTTGTATGTCATATGTTGTACTTTGAAGAAACCAGTGTATTTGTTTAAATTTATCCTGTATGCCTGACTTTAATATAAAGAGAAGATTGCTGAAATTATTTGACAGTTACAAAGCAAGGTAGTTTGCAATTCATCAGCGTTAGCAGGCAAGATCAAGTTAGCTAAAATTACACAACTAAATCCTTATGGCATTATATTTCACATGCTTTGCAGTTATGTAAGCTTACCCGTCCAATAAGAAGAATGCCAATTCAGGGTCGGTTTTGATCCCCAAAACCGAACAAAGGTCCCACCAGGAATCAAATGCCCTGCCGATGTTCACTCTAGTTTCTGCTCGTCCACGATCACGTTCCCGCTTAGCCAGATGGGATTCAGTAGATAAATGTTTTTTTATTTATTTTTAATTTTTTTGGCTTACTCAGAGTCTGTGTAGGAGTTGGTGTTGTGCTGGGAGCTGGATGTTTGCTGAACTCCATCTCTAAGATAACGTTACTCTCATGATCCACTGTTGTGTTGCCTTGTGTTTATCCTCTGTCTTCTCTGGACTTCACTGTTTTCCCTGGACTACACTTCCCAATATGCACTGCCCTCATCTCTGTCAGCTGTTCCTGATTGTTCTCACCTGTGTTCCATTCCCTCGTTAGTCCTTGTAAATATAATGCCCTGAATTCTGTTCAGTCTTTGTCAGTTGTTGTTTTCTCCAGTTCATGTAATGTTTGTTATCTTGGATGTAATGTTTGTTATCTTGGATGTAATGTTTGTTATGGTTCCTAGTCTTGCCCTGTTCCAGTGTTTAACATGTATTTGTAATTTTATTTATTTTCTATTAAATTTAAGCTGCATGTAGAGCCTGCTCCTGCCCCATCCCACCACCATCAACTGCTTCGGAAACCAAGGAGTTTGTCCCATGTTGTCCCAAGTTGAATGATCCCACACTGATCAGCACCCACACCCAACGAGCCAACGCCCACGCCTGCCACAGCCAACAAGCTTGAAGCCTCGTCTGTCCCAGAGCCAGCGTTGACAGCCTAGTCTGTCCCGGAGTCTGTGTCCACGGCCACTCAAAAGCGGAAGAGGAAAAGAAGGGCTTCTACTATCAAGTCTCTGCCCATGTTCATAACCAGAGTCTCTGCTAGTGTTCAGGGACACTGAGGTCATTCCCAAGTCTCTGCCCATGTTCACGACCATGGAGGTAATTTCCCAGTCATCCAGGACTCTTAGCCTCAGGTCTCCCGCGGCTTCGCCTTCCACAGCTTCACCCCTCGAGCCTCTCATGGCCCTGCCTTCCACGGCTACACACTCAGTGTCTTCCACGGAGCTAGTCCCTAGTCTGCGGCCTCCTCCCAGGCTTCTTGACCCAGACCCTAGTCTTTGGTCAGGGGCCAAAGGGTGCCATCAGGAGCTGCCCATTAGAGGGAGGGGGGGCCTGTCATGTTCCACTGTTGTGTTGCCTTGTGTTTGTCCACTGTCTTCTGTTTTCCCCAGACTACACTTCCCAACATGCACTGCCTTCATCTCTTCAGCTGTTCCTGATTGTTCTCACCTATGTTCTATTCTATCATTAACCCTTGTGTATATAATGCCCTGATTTCTGCTCAGTCTTTGTCAGTTGTTGTTTTCTCCAGGTTATGTACCGGTTGCTATCTTGGATGTAATGTTTTTTTTTTGGTTTGTTTCCCAGTTCCTAGTCTTGCCATTTCAGTGTTTACTGTGTTTTTGTAATTTGATATATTTACTATTAAATTTAAGCTGCATATAGATCATGCATTCGTGACTTCCTTCAAAAGTTGCAGTTTGTTGATGATATTGAATATCTGAAGAGAAGCACTGAGGCAAGGCTCTCGGTAGTGTGCATAAATGTCACATCCTTTGGATTTCCCGGCATAACCGACCCAATCCCTTCAATGAAAATCAGTCTAAAGGCTTTAATAGGCAACCTAGGAAGTTAATTTTTTAATTGCATTACAAGCCATTCACACATTAGCAAAAAAAGGCAAATATTACATGAAAATGTAGACATATTGCACCTTAAATGTTAGTTAATAAAAATACAATTGTTCATTGTTAGTTCATAGCGCATTAACTAATGTTAACATATATTAATACATTTTTATAATCAAAAGTTGTATATGTTCAAATTAGTATTAGCCAATAAGTGTTGTTCATGTTAACTAATGTTGTTCACTTCTATTATTGTAAAGTCTAACCGAAAAATTCCAACCTGGTCTCATAGTGAAAACACGCCTCTATATAATTTTTTGTAAAACTTGTTATACGTGTCTCCAGGTACAATTCCATGAAGTTTCCAGGTGAAATGAACACTAGAGGTACTACGACAAATGTGTGTTTTATTCACTTTCACGCAAATCATGACTTCAATGGCTGATTATGACTTATGTCTTATGACTTATGTTATTATTCAGACCCTGCTATGTTATAATAGCGAAACACTTTTACTCTAATGTACTTTTTGAAAAAATTATACATTTTAACACTTGTATTACAGACCCATCTACATATGTACACTTATTCCAATATGATTAGCTTGCGCAGTAGAGCACCTCATAAAACTTTGGGCTCTAAGGACTGTGGTTCAAAACCACACAAGAACTCAAGCTAAAACACGACAGAGACATGGAAATTACACAAATTGACGTGGTTGCTTTAGAAAATGTGCTTTTCATTTTGCTTCTGTGTTTTAAAACACTTTTTAGGTTAGGTTTAGGGTCGGTTTAGGTTAGGTTTTTGTTAAGGGTAGTGATGTCTGTTAAAAGGAAAAATTTTAGGTTAGGGAGGTATGTTTTATTAAAACTTCATTAAATCTGAAATTTACCTTAAAAACCTGCGTTTTTGCGCCCCCACTGGTCATTTCACTTGAAAGTGCAGCTAAACGTGTTATGAATACGGAAGCTAAAAGAGGCCTTGCGTTATTATTTTTTTTCTGTCTCGTTTTCTCGTGATCTCGACATAACTAAGGTTGTTTTCTCGTGATCACGACTTAATTTTCTCGTGATCTCGACATAACAAAAAGTTGTTTTCTCGTGATCACGACTTAATTTTCTCGTGATCTCGACATAACAAAAAGTTGTTTTCTCGTGATCACGACTTAATTTTCTCGTGATCACGACATAACAAAAAGTTGTTTTCTCGTGATCTCGACATAACAAAAAGTTGTTTTTCCCTTTAATTTTCTATACAGTTTTTAATTGACCTACAAGGTATGAAGGACAATGAGAGATCCTTGGCAGAAAAGTACAATTTATTATATATAAATGTAAAGTTAGGCACCTTTCACATAGGCTAAATCAAACATATTACTAAACGCCAGGCAGCTCATCACAAACACTTAATAAACGCGTTTTCGACAATATAGCAAGACTCGCTTTCTTCTGCACTCAACAGGCGTCAAGAACTGCAATATGCACGCACTCGGATCTAAATCGCGGCTGGCTTGACCGCAGTCATGCAGACGTCCCGGTCCATCAAGTTGGCTTGCAATGAAATTGACCAAACGTTCAGGGTCACTTTATTGTCTACGGCAAAGTTGTATACGTGATAGTCTTCTAAGGTGTTTGACACTAATCTGGAAGTTGTCAATGACAACCAGATATCCTTATTGAAAACAACTTTTTGTTATGTCGTGATCACAAGAAAATTAAGTCGTGATCACGAGAAAACAACTTTTTGTTATGTCAAGATCACGAGAAAATTAAGTCGTGATCACGAGAAAACAACTTTTTGTTATGTCGTGATCACGAGAAAATTAAGTCGTGATCACGAGAAAACAACCTTAGTTATGTCGAGATCACGAGAAAACGAGACAGAAAAAAAATAATAACGCAAGGCCTCTTTTAGCTTCCGTATATAAAGCATGTCATTTCAGTTTTGCAAAAATGTTGCAGTGCTCACGTAAATATCATGAGACCAGACAGAAAAATGACATACAATTTCCAAGTCTGTTTCATGTTTTTGCAATAGTAAAATGTTAGCTTTAATATAATACAATGGTTGCGATTTTATATTTTTCTTGCAAAAAATGTATTTCATCAGAATACAAGGCTATTTTTGAATGGCCGTTGATGGTGAAAGATGCTTGTTGCCCCCATAATGGTGTAGTTACAGCCTTAACCAGCAGGTGCTAACTTTACCATGCTAACCAGCCAAACCTTGATCACTTGGCTAGACTACTGTATCACACTCCTTGCAAGACTACCTGCATCTGCCAGTTGTCCTCTCACGGGCTTTTGTAATACTTCTATCCAACTTCATTTTAATTTTCTGAAGTTCTCTCGCATTACAAATCCACTCTGGTCTCTTCACTGGCTGCCAGTATCTGCTTTGTGTCAGCCTCAGACAGTCTATGGAATATACAAAGCATAGTTTATGTTAAAATGGTTAGACCTGGTAGAAACCACCAGATCCAGTTTAATTTGGCTGGCTGCTGCAGAACTAAAAGGCGGCACAACTTGCGGCACATGCGGCATATGTTTTTACCAGTCATTTGGGAAACATTGGTTTGTTTGTGCTTGTTGTTTTGGCTTGTATTTGGGGACTAAATATATACAGTACATTTACTGTAGAATTTTTATTTACAGCCCCTACATGCTAGGCTTTAAAGGCCAAAGTCTGAAACACAATTGTTTATTGACTGTCATTCTGGTGATTTGTTTTATACAGTAAATTCAGTTTTTTATTTTTTGATGGTAAAACACCAGAATCACTCAAACTGAAGGCAATGCGATCTCAAATATTCAACAACAATTAGTTTCTTTAAGAATACCTTAGATTTGAATGAATATTCTGGTTGTAATACAAGTTAAGCTTAACTGACAACATCTTTGTTATCTGTGGCCAAATGATCAAAAAAATAATTATTTTATAAAAGCACTTACATTGATTCTTTTCTTCCTTATTTGAGTTGCAAAGTTGTTTAATTTGTCCTTTTTCCAGTCGTTTTAGGGTGTATGGCATTATATCGTCATGACACCAATGTTGTAAAATTGGATATACCTGGTAGCAAGTGATTTTATCACACTAAAATCATGTTAATGTCCATATTGTTTATGTCTTGTGGCTATACTTTTGAAGTAGTATTTTAACGTTTATGGATATGGACTACAACTTCCATAGTAGGTGCCTCGCTGTAACCTCGATTCTTGCTCTTTTTTATTTTTTTTATTTTTAAAAAGGAGGCACAAGTCCAAATTATTTTGTGTGGTAATCAAAATTATGTCACAAATGCTTTCGATTGATCGTAACTTGTATTAAACCAGGAATACTCATATAAATGACCAACTTTTTATTATTATTTTGTGAGTTGCTTTCAAATAGCTCCAAAGTGAAGGGGATAGCTTTAACAGTGAAGGGGAAATTTTCTGGGGAGGCAAATATGTAAATCAGTATTGAAAGATCAAACCAATAAAAGATTGATGTGAATTTATATAGCATGATTTCTTGGCATGTTTCTGCTGGTAATTATACTCTAGCTCCCATACACAGATGATCTCCTCTCGCTAATATCTTAAAATATTCTTGATAATTACCGATGTGTTGTAATCTTTCCGATTACCAACCCAGCACATGTCAATACAGTAGAAAAGTAGAACAAATCACACAGTGCAATTAAACATGTCTTTAATGTGATAATGTGATTTTTTTTTTTAGTAGTAAAAATGTTATGGCAGAGCTCTGTAATTGGAATACTTACTACAAAAAAAAACAAAAACAATTAGACTTCTTGAAATTCAAGAGGGCTCTCTAATTGGAATTTATTACTAGTAAGAATTCAGTTGTAGAGCTCTGTGTTAAAAAAAAAAAATGGGAGTCAATAGAAACATATGGCAAGTAAATATTAAATTGTACAACTCTTTAAGTGGAATTTTTACAAGTAAAAATGCAACCGTGGAACTCTAATTGAAAAGTAAAAATTTGTAAAAAAAAATTAATAAAATAAAAAAAATCAGTAAGAGAGTTTTGAAACTGAAATTCTTAATAGTAAACATTCAATTATGACGAGAAACACTAGGAACATTAAACGATAATTTGACCGAAAATTTGGTTATTGGATAATTTGGATAATTTGACAATTAATAGTTATAACAAAGCAGAGTCCCAGGCCTCTTGACCCAGTCCCTTGACCTCAGTCAAACTATGGCCCGCAGTCCAAAGTTGGCCTGTGATGATCTTTGATTTGGCCCGCCTTGCCATAGATGACAATTTACATGGTTACATGGTTTATTTCTATTTATTCTGCTCTAAACTCTGTCTGCTCATATCAATGTGACACATCTTAAGAAAGTGTTTCACTGCTGTTCAAATGCACTTTGGATCACATAATTTATATGTATAAATGTTTTCTATCTGAATAGACTAAATATTAAATTAAATGAATGATAATAATAAAATGCAAAGTAATATCTTCAGTAATCAAAAAACTTTTTGAATGTCACTGTATTCTAATTACCAATTATTTAAATTGTAACTGTAGTGGAATACAGTTGCTTATATTTGTATTTTAAATACATAATCACATTGCATGTATTTCTTTACTCCCCAACCCTGTATGTATATATATATATATATATATATATATATACATATACACACAGCATATTAGGGCTGTCGATTTAACGCATTAATTCAGTGCGATTAATTTGATAAAAAAATAACGTTAAAAAAAAACCCGTGATTAATCGCAATGTAATAAGGAAGATTCCTGAGAAATGCAAGCTTGTAGTACCACCTGTTTACTCCAGAGGGCAGAAAGTGAAATGTCAGCTGTATGAGCAACGCGCAGTTTATACAGTGAAGAAAACACGTTCGTTCTTGCGTTCAAAACACTTGATGGAGCGCAAATCCGAACTAAGGGATCTCAAGATGTGTTCTAAGTATTAAACTATATTTAACTTGACACAGTGACCTAAAAATTGCATGTGTATGACGCAACGCACCGTATATATATATATATATATACTGTATATACATAATATTTTATAAATATATATATATATATATATATATATATATATATATTTAAAGATATATAAATCAAAGAAGATTTGCTGTATAGGGAACAATGGGGCTAAAGGCACAACTTAAAGAAAATTTGCCTTTTTCTGGTCACAAAGTGTATCAAGATAATAAAATATATTAATGATGGAGCAACATTATTTCTTGAAAATAAATAATAATGGAAGGTTGTTTTGCTAAAAAAATTTTTTATATATATATATATATATATATATATATATATATATATATATATATATATATATACGCGGCAGTTTGGGAGAGAGAGAGCCATATGCAGCTGCAATATGTGCATTTGTGTTTATGTTTTGTGTTTATGTTTGAATTTGTCATTAAACACTATTTTGATGGTTTGTCTGGTTCCTGCCGCGTCCTTTCCATTTTACCCTTTGTTACATTGGTGCCGAAACCAAGGAGGAGGGATGTGCTGTCGTGGAGTCCTCGCCACTGCCATCCACCCAAAGAAGCAGTCGCGGCCATCTGCCGGGGGGACAAAGTAGTTGCTGCCGGTCGCCTGGAAGAGAGGGGAGAAGGTGCTCGCTGCCGGCTGCCTGGAGCGGTGGAGCCTCTGCCAGGGGCGGAGGAGTATCCGACCGTCCGCCAAAACACGGAGGGTCGATCCATCCACCAGGGGTCAGAGGAGTGGTGATTGAGGAACAGGCGACGGCTTGTCTGGGAACCGGCGAGCAAGTTTTTTTCTCTCTCTCTCTCTCTCTCTCTCTCTCTCTCTCTCTCTCTCTCTCTCACACACACACACTTTCGGAGTGAAAGAGCGGAGCACCTTGCCCTTTCTCCTCTTTTTTTTGTTTTGTTTTTCCCTCCCTTCATCCCCTACCCAGCCCTAGGGTAGCGGGGGAAAAGCCTGGCGGCAGGCAGGGCCGGAAGGGCAGCATACAAATCTTACAGCTTTTTTGCCATGAATATGCAGTGTTGCAAGCTACTCAAAAAATTTAGCAAGCTAAGCTACCAACTACTCAACATAAAAATGTGTTAAGCTAAGCTAAAAGCTACACTTCAGAGAAAGTAGCAAGTTCCACTACAAGCTACATGCCAAAAGTAGATTGCTACATATATTTTATTTAAAAGCTACTATGACACAGTAGATTGCTACATATATTTTATTTAAACAGATGCACAGAGCATACTGTCATAGACAAAGCATCTAAAAGACTTATTCACATGATGTTTATCAAGCCATGGTATAGCATAGTAAAGTATAGTGCAATACAGTACAGTATCAGGTATGCAGTATGGTGCAATATAGTATGCATGTAAAAAAAAAAAAAAGCATTTAAATTCATATTTATGCATGCTACCTCTACAAACCCATATGTTCAAAATGAAAAATCACTATTTTTTAATTTTATTTTTCATATTTATACGATTACCTCTACAAACCCATATATATAAAATGAAAAATCACTATTTTTAGTGATTAGTGTACCTCTTCAAATCCATACCCATTTGAACATAATTTTCTTTGCACATTCCTGTATAAAAACTGTACATATACTATTCATCTTATCCTGCAATTCTGTCTAGCTGTTGTATTTCTGAAGCTTCTGATCAGAGGCCAAATTTCTTGTGTTTAAGCACATCTGAGCAATAGCGATGTTATTTTCCATGTTTTAAAATATTCCATTACCATGTTAGCAAGTGAGAGTGTGTCATGCACCAAATGATTCAGTAGCATTCAAATTGAATCGTGAATTGATTTAGACCGCTTAGCTCTAACATATGACCAATTCATTGTAAAGAACTGACTCAGATGAGCGATTCATTTGTGAGCCGGACATCTTTAGATCTGATTCAAAAGTGGCTGTAGCAAACAAACACGGTGTGATGTATGATGTAGCAGTGTAGCTTTTGTCAAAGATACACGCTACCTAAAAATATAGCTTTGATACTGAAAAACTACTTGATTTAAAAACTTACAAAGCTACCGCTTCACTAATCAGAAATGTAGTTGAGCTAATAACTTCGCTACTGCCCATCATTGTGAATATTTAATGACAACCGACCCTAAACCCACCAATGACTGTAAAATGACGATTTACACAACTTTACCACTCAAATAATGCTTGAGTTTTAACAGAAGTAATTCAAGTGCATTTATAAAAGGATAAGCTTCACATTTCTGCCTTTAAACCCTCCAAAAATTGGCCCCATTCACTTCCATTGTAAGTGACTCGCTGTAAGCTCCATTATTGCTTCTTTTTTTTTTTCAAGGAAAGGATGGACAAGTAGGTATAGCTGTAGACCAGAGACCTCCAAATGGGGGCGGAATCTCAGAAATAGGACGGAGTTACACCAAAGGGGGAGTGGTTACTCCAAAAGGGGGGTTGCATCAACTCCAAAAGGGGGGTGTCACTTCCACTCACGGGTGAAGGTGCACTCAGTAATTCTAATCCAACACACTTTTTGTAAAATTCTGCAAATATCTCCTCACAGTCTGCTGGCTCTCCGTTCTGTTGGTGGGCTAATAACAAATACAGTATTTGTACACAGCCATGGCTCTGTAAATGGGACAAAAAAAAAAGTGCATCAAACTGATCCACACAACACTACTCCAGCCAATCAGCAACAGGAGGTGGTTCTTGCACATGCACAGGATAGGGGGTGGGGGCAGAAAGAGAGGGAAATTCATTAGAAGGGCGACGGCAAATCTGGGTGCAAACTTTCTAAACTCCAAGGAGGACAAATGGCTGAGAAACTAAAGAAGTGAAAAAGGTAAGATGATAAGTCTAGGGTGGAGCTTCCAAAAGAGCACAGAAGGGAGGGGTGTGTTTGTTTTGGCAGTTGAGTTCAAATATCAACAGTGTTTCTCAGGAATCTCACCTTTAAGGTAAGGGCTCCTATATCTTCAATGTTGTATTGGAGCGACTGCCCCTTTTTGGAGCAATG
Source organism: Moxostoma hubbsi (assembly GCA_032164185.1). NCBI lineage: Eukaryota > Metazoa > Chordata > Actinopteri > Cypriniformes > Catostomidae > Moxostoma > Moxostoma hubbsi. The sequence goes on from JAVLUX010000218.1 coordinate 1,926,543, forward strand.
CCTGCAGCTATACCCTTCTCCAAATGCTTTCGATTGAGCTAAACTTGAATCAAACATGGAATATTCCTTTATATGCATACATTTCACTAATCAAATAATAGATCAAATTAACTTTATAACAAATTAAAATCATAAACATTGTACGCAATGACCTCATGGATCAGGAAAATTATGCTGGTAATAGTGATAAACAGGTAGGCCTATTTAGGAAAGTACAGAGGTATTTTTTGTTGTATTTAATGTTTTAGGAGAAAATAAAATCAAATGTGCCTTTTACCCTTCCGGGCCTTTAGCCCTGTTGTACACTATGTACCATTTTATTAGAATATGTATTATTATTCTTTTATAAAGTAAGGTACAAACAAAGATAAATGTAGGCAAAAATATGTGACAAAGTTGTTTCTGCGACAGCTCGAGCGCTCTCTCAGGCACGTCACTGTCCAAATTCACTCACTCATTTCGTTCAGTCCTTGCTGAATGTAGTGCACACACTGACATCCACTATACAGGTAATAGTGAATGACTGGACGAGTGAGCGATTTCGGACACAGCTAACGTTACATGTACAGGCTACAACAACTGTACAAGCACTGTACTACCACTAGATGTCAGTATATCCCTTACGATTCAACGAGCCTGTCACTGACTGTCTCCTGGAAAAGATCAATTTATGAACTTTACGGCTTTCCTAGTAATATGCCTAATTTAAATATCTTACTAATTATTTTATATAAAGTCTTTTCTGAGTGTGCAGTACACAAAAATAATACTTTAAAATCTACAAGTGTCACACCTCTCATTTTTTTTTTAACTGAATCAACTTAAATGTCATGGTATGTAATCTATAGATAATTTCAATAAAAAAAACATTTATTTGGTTTTCATTTACAGTACGATGGATCCCACAATATTTTAATAACTTTACAATTCAGGCTTTTTTATTAATTATCTGGCAAACACTGGGCATATTTATGGCAGTTGGAACATCAATAAATGATCTATCAACCAAATGTTATTCATTAAAATCCAAGAGGTATAAAATATACAAATAACCAAGCTAACGTTGCTGTGGAAAAAATACAAATGTGTTTTTTGTTTTGGATACATCTTTTTGAAACCAAGCAAGAATGACTTTGCCTCAACGTGCATAGCATGACAAGGGAAAAACACTGCAGCCAAGGAATTTGTTGTATTTACACACGCGTCGTCATTATGGTTGTCATCCAGTTTACTCATATTGTAGGCTAACTGACAGGTGAAACTAGGACATTATATGTATTAGGGAGAGTAGCTTACTGACATTTATTGGCAGGAACTGATGATTGTATCAGAACCTGAGATTTTAAGAGTCACACGAATCAGAGACCATCACCTCAGCCACTTATAATATTTAACTGAGGTCACTGCCAAAGAATGGGATGTATTGTTTGTATAGTAGCCTAGCTATTGTTTGTTTGGCCATTGCTCAGTTAATAATAAGGCTACTGCAGGTCATAGTTAGAGTTAGCATTTAAAGCTAAAAGACATTAGGTTAAAGGAACATGTAGATAACTATGGAGAATTTGGTGTTTAATCGTTCAGATATAGCTTCTTTTTCTGATAAGCTACTCATAAAAACATGAATCTAATGGTATTTTAGATGTCCTCCAATTAGTGTATTTATCGTTTTCACCAAGTGTTTCTATTTATTTAATCTATTATTGATGATCAAGTTATGAGTTGGCGAACGATATTTAGCGCCTGAATTGGGACATGCGTAATTAAATCAAGACTGATTTCATATGATTAAGAAAATAATCCGTTTAAATTTAACGTGTGCTTTTCAGTAGAAATTCGATTCATTGCAATTATTATTAGCACATTTATCAAAAGGTCTCGCTGTTTTGCCTAATGTGAACAAGATAGATTGTGTCGAACGGATGTTTTATTCAATGAAATGACATTTGTGTGTATTCTCGCCTTCTCCTGAGCACCTGTTACATGCACTAAGTCTACCTGACATTTCGAAATCAAATAATTAAAACGTAGACACTCCGAAATCATCTTTTGTTCTGTTTCCTTGCCTCTCTCTCACCTTGTGTGGCTCAAGAGCTGGTCGTGGCGAACAGCTTGCAGAAGAGGTCGCACGTGCACCTCCGTCAATGCCTCCAGTTTCGCGTGTCTCACTTCTATGGAAATGAATTCTGTGTAGACTGCCTCGCGCCGCCGCCGTTTCGGTAATTGAATGGGATATCCATTCTGATCCCGGAGGGAACCGGAACACCTGTCTCTTCTAATAATAGTCTTCCTCGCTTTTATTCCGTAATCTAGGCCTATTGTATCATAGTGCAGATCACCTTTCAACCGTAACCTTGTATTAAATTAACACCTTCTTCTGTTAATCAGACCTGTCATGGCCTAGAAAGTTGGGACATTTCAAATATGGGCCTTTGTCGATATCGTTGCAATTGTAGATCTCATACTCGTATATTATAACGCATCCACGAATACGTTTTCGTTTGTTAACAATAAAACAATTCACATGGAAACTGGGTCTTTCATGCTGGCTCGTGACATGATGCGACAGTTTAAATAATGTTGTTGCTTATGTCAGCCATATCTGCATAGCATACAACTGCATGGCTAATATGATTCCTGTGTAATTGGGCTTGCCATATCTGTGTACGTCTGTAAATACCACTGATAATTGAATATCAGTTATGAATGCTTCTAATGGTACATCTTCAGGATTCTTGGTAAGAAAGAAAGAAAGAAAGTAATTGGACTTAGTATTCAGCACCCAGCAAAACTCAGAAACGATTTAAGGGCAAGAGAAAGTTTCAACAGCTATGTCACCTGATTTGGGTTGAAAGAACTTAGAAAAAAAAAAACTCTTTCTCCCCACCCCCACAGAGAGGAAGACCGCCCACATCACAGACAGTCGGTCCGAGACCCCTTGTACACTTAAAAAGAGGTGGCACTCTCAGAGCTGCATTCATTCAGCACTGCCTGAGTAAGAAGATTACTTTTGCGCTGCTCTTCTCAATACTCTTTCTCTCTTTAAACATGCTAAGGATGCTAAAGAATCACCAGCTCCAAAAGGGAATGATTTTATTACTCTTATGGCTCTGTTATTTCATGGAAGATCAAAAAGTGCAAGGTGAGAGCACTTTTTCTTTCTTAATTTTTTGTAGTCTATATCTATGTCTTCACAAATGAATGTGCTTTTGACATTTGTCTGGGTTTGCAAAAAATCCCTTTTAAAGTCTGGTATGAACTAAGCCGCTTAAACACTGAACAACTGTAAAGTTTTATTCTTGGCTTGCGCCAACGAGACAGGTGCGTCCTGCACGTACCTTTATGTTCATCCGTTATTAAAAAAGATAATTTACTACGCTACAATTAAGAGCTGGAAATTACGCTTTAATAAGTGTCGTCTAAATTAAATGATTATTGAAGATTAGCAAAACTAAGCAATATGCATATAAATATTAAATGCAAGATATTCATTTCACCGTCTGCATAAGAGGTGCATTTCATCGCTTCTACATTCCTGCCAGAGATACCATGATAATAATATATAAAAATGTTTAAGAACAAATGTGATAATATTTTTGTTAGGCATGTCTGGCAATGAGCTGAACAATTATTATTTAGCTAAAAAACATATATGGCATACTCATATGCAAACCTGGGGCAGTTCAATGCCCCAGACATTCGACTGTATTTTTCTCTCAGAGTAGCCAATGAAATTAGACACTATCTACCTCGTCTGCCTTCCAAAAATTCAAGTCAGTGGATATTATGCAAAAGTAACTATTATTATTATGAATGCAGTTAATTACAGGGGCCGCAGCAGTTTCAACCGTTGTGTGTATCTGTCTTTAAACGACACGGTCATTTTATAAAACAAAGTTTGATGAAGCTCGCGTGACTGTATGATTTAATTGGATTGTCTGGCGCGTGGTGGTATCCCCTGCGCGAATGCCTAATATAATAAATACACACGACGAATTCCCCTTAGGGTTGACCCGACAGTTAAAACACAATCTGAAAATTATTATTAGCAGTTATTAATTGCGTTTCTATAGCTAATAAAGACTATTGTACTGATGTTGTAAGTGTGGAGAAACGTGATGAGCGCAGACAGTTGGGCACAGAGCGCTCGAGGAACTGGAGTCTAGACTGCCATGCACATTGTTTAAATAGGTGTATGAGTCTGTCAATCTGGCACTTACTTTAAGACAATAAATCTCTCCACGGTCACAATTTAATCGACGACAGGAAAATCATATTCCCGACCAGACTGAGAGCCTTTGAGTTGTCTGTCTGGCTGAAGGCATGTAAGTGTAAAACAGTCGCATTACGTTGGGAAAAATCAGACAAAATACTGCGGGGGAGGGGGAGCGCGAGAGCTCCAGCTAATACAGGCTGCACGTGTTGTGTCTGGGTCATTGGCTTCAGACTTTAATACGACTAGCTTTTTTTTTCTTCTCTTTTTTTGTTTACAGCTGGTAACTGCTGGCTACAGCAAGGCAAGAACGGGAGATGTCAGGTTCTCTACATGCCTGGGATGAGTCGAGAGGAATGCTGCCGAAGTGGGAGGCTCGGCACATCTTGGACTGAGGAAGATGTGCCAAACAGCACATTATTCAGGTGGATGATCTTCAATGGCGGTGCTCCAAACTGCATACCTTGTAAAGGTAGAATCCCACATTTGTCTGTCCAGGTGGAAATGTCTAATCATACAAGATAGTAACACCATGTACACAGTAGTGTGACAATAAAGTGATTTGATTTGATTTGATGTGGAAATTAACTAATAACATGAAGGAATAATAATAATAATGATATAATCACATTCTCAGAAATGCATTCAACAGTTTATTCAACTATTTTAAATAGAAATTTCTTGTGTGACTCTCTTTATCTGAATTTTAGAGACATGTGATAATGTGGACTGTGGCCCTGGGAAGAGATGCAAAATGAACAGGAGGAGTAAGCCTCGTTGCGTATGTGCGCCAGACTGCTCCAATGTCACCTGGAAGGGGCCAGTGTGTGGCTCAGACGGAAAAACATATAGAGATGAATGTGCCCTTTTGAAATCAAAATGCAAAGGGCACCCTGACTTGGAGGTGCAGTATCAAGGCAAATGCAAAAGTAAGTACCACACAGTTAAACATACAAGTCAACAGAATTGTTTTGAATTTTACAAATATTCGAGACAGTCCTATGGTGTTTAAATTGGGGTTTAGTCCAAATAAAGTCACTATGTAATCCTCTCGCCTTCTCTACACTGCTCTTAAAGTAAAACGTTTGAACATTTTGGGAAACTAGGTCATTGGATGTGTTGGAATTGGCTACTTGAAAAATAATAGGTTCCTTTTTCATCCTCACAGAGACGTGCCGTGACGTCCTTTGTCCGGGTAGTTCGACTTGTGTGGTGGACCAGACAAACAACGCATACTGTGTGACATGCAATCGTATCTGCCCAGAGGTTACGTCTCCGGAGCAGTACCTTTGTGGCAACGATGGAATTGTTTATGCTAGCGCGTGCCATTTAAGGAGGGCCACATGCTTGCTCGGAAGATCCATTGGAGTGGCATACGAAGGGAAATGCATCAGTGAGTGTCCACAGAGTAATGAAGCAGCATTTCTTGACATTAAAGGATTTGCTAAGTTTCACTTAAATGAGATCTAAAGGTTTAACAAACTGTTTATTATAATTAGCTTTGTGAGCTCAAAGTCTTTTTAGAAATAGTGAAATTTGTTTATATGTGCAGTTTGGGGGTGCTATCAATCCAGTTTGCATATGCAACAATGGCAAAATCCCAAATACATTATGTTCCTTCATAGACTTTCTTGACAATCTTGTTGCAATTATTATTTGCAAAAAGCCATCAGTGTCTAATTGTTTCCGGATGTTGGCAACATTGTCTCGTCTCTTATAACAAACAGAGTAACTTGCCCACTGCTCATTGTGCAAAGTCTACCTCCAAGGCTCTTCAGAAAAACAGCCACATTTGTGTTTTTCTACAAATTAAACAATAAAGCATTATTTGGTTAATTTTTCTCTCATTAGAAATTGGATCTGCTAAGTTTCCGGTCTTATATTTTGTTGCAGAGGCCAAGTCATGTGATGACATCCAGTGTAGCGCAAGCAAGAAGTGTCTATGGGATGCCAAGATTGGTCATGGGCGCTGTGCAGTTTGCATGGAGTCATGCCCAGAAAGTCGCTCGGAGGAGGCAGTGTGCGCCAGCGACAACACCACTTATCCCAGCGAGTGTGCCATGAAGCAAGCCGCTTGCTCTTTGGGGGTTCTCCTGGAGGTTAAGCATTCAGGATCTTGCAACTGTAAGTAATACATATTACAAGACAATCCAATGCTGCCCCCAGCAACCTCCCTAAAACTTCCCACTCCCTCCAAATAACGTCTCTTCATTCCCTTCCCGCTGCTAAGATATAAGCTACAGAAAGGATTTAAGATTGGAAGATCTTTGCATGTCGTCTTTGGCTGGCTTCATTAATTTTGCATTTGCTGGTGAAAAAAAGAAAAAATGGCAAGAAAACATTTATTTAAAAAAAGAACTCTCAAAATCAATGAAAAACAAAAAATAGAGATGCTACAAAGAGCTCTTTCTAGGAGTCCTTTGACATACAAATTTTCTTTATTTACCTAGCAAGAAACAATGTGCAGACTAACTTTTGCAGTTAGTGGAAAACATCACGTTTGAATTCTAGTTTGTGAGCATCAACCTGTTGGTTGCTTTAAACTTTGAGTTCATTTTCCCCTTTGTTATAGTGTAAATGTAAAAACTTATATAATCGTATCAGCTTGCCAATTCCATTGTCACATAACTATATTCATGGTTATCATGTAAGTGTTTTATGAATTATGTTTGTTTGATTTCTGCTTTTGGCTGTAATCAATGATTTCAAATGCACTATGACACACATAGCACAGTCAGAGGGTTTGAAAAGAGATGAATCCTTTTTTCTTACACTTGCATAAGGTGATTGTAACATTGGTGCCATTGTTTAACATTTGAAAGAGAATTTTATAACTTTATTTGATGGACTACCTATTTTGACGGATGGTTAATTAGCTTTGATAATGTATTGATGAAGCTAGATCTGCCATCAATATTACAGCATCAATGAGGAAATAGTTCCAATTTGTGCTAACCAACAAATCAGATGATCATGTGAATCTCACACTTTCATATATAGTGACTGCTTATTTTAATGTTATCGTGCCTTAGGGTATGACATAATTACAAGGGACCAACTTTATGATCACCTCATGGTTTGAATGACTACAGCATTTTACAGTTTGCAGGACAAGAATATGTTGTTTGTGGAACAATACTTTCTCAATTCTACTGTGCTGTTAGACATCTAACATTAGCGAGGTGAATCTGTGTGCAGTTTTGTGTTGTCTTATTTGTTTTGTGAGGGACTGCATATTTGTTTTATTGCTTTGCCTGTTTTTTTTTTTTCATTGTAAACTTTTATGTAGAAAAAAAAATAAAATAAATAAATTATATATATATATATATATATATATATATATATATATATATATATATATATATATATATATATATATATATATATATATATATACCTCAGAACTGTGCCATTGCTTGACCATGTAGCTACGGTCGGCTGGTGCACAGTGTCGCCCTGCCCAGTAACAACTGTATATCCAAAGTAATGGATTTAGACACTAAACCAGAAAAAAGGCAGCCAGTTGTGAAATGCAAAAGCACTTTTTTTGTCTTGATTTAGAAATCTGCCAAACAGACCTGAGCCATTAAAACGTCTGATCAACCCTCTCCTGTCACACAGCTGACTTCCTTGATTATGTAAATCTTGTTGCATAATTGTGGGAGCCAGAGTAACTGGTCAGCTGCAAAGAGCCTAAAAGACACACTCCGAGCTCTAGATTATGGCCTTCTCAGAGGCTTTGGGATAAAAGACACATACTCACGTAAAATTCTGCGCTGTTGTGGTCTATATTCATGCAACAGCTACCATGTATTCTTCCATATAGCCATTACTGAAGACCAGGAGGATGATGATGATGATGAGGAAGACCAGGACTACATGGCTTATATCCATTTATCACCAGTACTGGATGGATAAAGTGCCCTCAACCAGTGGAACAGTCCTAGGGCAAGAATCATGTCCACACTGTACATGTGTATGCTAATTTATATTTCAGAGGAAAAAAAGAAGTATACATGTAGTTCAGTCTGCTCGATGTTTATTTATACAGTGTTCTGTTTTATAATTGATGCATTTACAGTGTCTGGCTTACTGTCTATCTTGTTATTTTGTTTTTACTTTTGTTGTCTTTCCCTTTTCATCTTCTTTTCTTTTTTTATTATGACTGAGAAATATATTTGTCCAAAGAGAAGTGTTATTTATTGTGAGGTAAAATGCTACATGTAAAGTGCAAGTCTTCTGCAAGCTGTAAATTGCATTCCCTGAGGTGTATAAATGCTTATCAGTGTCTATTCTGTATCACAGATGTTTATTTCACACATACCTGCATGTTAGCTTGTGAGTTTATTTATTGGAAAAAATGGAAACAAACAGGATAAAAAAGTCACTCTTTAATGTACATGTACTGTATATATCTAGTTTTGTTTACAGTTCAGTGTAACTGACCAAAGGGATTTTCTCAATCGCTCAAAAAGTTTTGTGATATGGTGCAGCAGGATGATGTTGAAAATGAGCCGTTTTTCACATATTCTGTAGGAAACTCCTGTCTGTTCACTTGTACAAGATGCTAAATGCTGGCATACCTCAACAGCAGCAGTTGAAGTTTTTGGTGATGGAGCAGAAATTAGCAGTGAGTGATACTTGTTTGAGAAAACTGTGCCATTATGCTTTTTTGTCTTGTTTTTGCCAATATACTGCTCCGTATTGCTCTTGCAGAGCTAACAAAAGGAAAAGATAATAGACTTAAGTATCAATATATAAAAAATTCACTGTTTTCACTTTGTTGTCAAAATGAATTTTTATTTTCAGACATCTCAAGATAAAAACAAAATTCAGTTATAAATATATAGTTTTGTATTTTTTATGTAAATGTCATATGTATATACAAAGTTTGATGGTATTTGTACAGATATTAAGAGTGAAATCAATAATAATAAAAAAAAAAATCCTTATCAATTGCTCACTCTTGTGTTGATTTTGACATCGAGGGTGCTATGCTGTCATTAGCTGTATACACGTACTCAAACAATACACCCTGGCATTTATTACAATATCAAAATAATTTGAAGTAGTTGGGACTGTTCTCGGTCCACTGATCAAGGTTGATGTTTAGAGAGTTTCATTCTCATAACTACCATGTAATTTTAACCAATATGATTAAACTATGTCCAGTTTGGAAAAGAAAAGTACGGTTACACAAAGTTCAGACTCCACACAATTTAGTTTTTAATAGTTCTATTGTAATATTACCACAAAATAGTTATTTGATCCAAGTAAACCTACCATAGCGGTTTTGGATCTAGTAAAAAAACAAAACATTTATAAACATATAATATTCCTATGAGTTGCCATAAATTATTTTAACGTTATAGTGCCATCCTATAAACTTATTTGTCTTATGTACGTACCCTCATGGCCCCATCAGTTTGGCTCAAGTTTCTTCAACAACAAGAAACCAGAAAAGTCATTTTATAATGGACATCGTTTAGCATTACATTTAAATTTGCTTTATTGGCATGACATATTTCAGTACATATTGCCAAAGCATTACAAAAAGGTAAATATAATTATGATCATAAATAATAACAATAATATAAAAAAGGAAACAATAAGAAGGGGGTGAGGGGAAAATAAAGTGCTTTGTTTTTAGTTTAGTTGTTGCAGTTTATATGCAGATTGAGACATATAGAATTTGTGTTAGTTTCTATATAACAAAATGCACATATTTTATACAAATAAATAAATTGTGATTCAATTGAAAGTTATACTTTCTGTTAAATAGGTTTAACAAACCAAAGTCCTGGGTACTGTTCACTGCATGGTTGGGAATCCGTGTTTTAGAAGAAGTACCTGTATTCTGCCCCTTTTCTAAGTAGTGACTGGGTGATTTCTGGAATTTGACCAAAAGTGCGCATGAAGATGTCCAAATATTTCTTAGGTTTTTGTTAATTTGTTTTTCTTTAATGTCCAAGGCAATTGTGTCCTTACAATGTTAACTGTTTTTCATCTGTGAAAACAGCTTTTGCTGCACAGTGACTGACTGCTTAGGCAACAAGCACAATTATTTACAAAAATAATTGCTTTCTAGCGTAATTCAAAATCACACCAAAACATTTTACTTTGACATAATAACATAAAGCAAGTTTCAATCTAGGATTTGCGATGAAAGTGAACACTACGTGTAGTAACCGAGTGTTAATCAGAAAGCGACAATGATGGGGTAAAATGGTCACTGCTTTTCCAATTGAAGTTCATTGAGAGCAGGCAGGTGTTTTACTCATCTCAGCTCATCCCTCGAGGAGTATGAGTAAACATATCTTGCCGCATTCAGTCTTTTGAAGCTTGACATTTACCTCATCCTCCCATTAACAACACTAAACTTCAAGAGGGTTTGGATGGTGGAAAAAATTAACCACCTGAGAAGAATTATTTTCAAAGGACATGAAGAAATGAGTTATAGAGCACATGGGTACCACACACACAATAGTCATTAACTTTATTAATCATAAGAGGGCAAATCCTCAACTACCAAATGCAAGCTTTTTTTTAATACAATATACTCAAACCATTTTTACAATTTGTTTGTAATTAGTGTTCTTGATTACAGTTGATTTTTATAGAAAAAGTGGATATTCTAACTCCCAATTTTAACTGCTACAATTACCAGTGTTGGGTGTATTCTAATAAGTAATTAGTTACTGTAATCCAATTTATTTTTAGTCAAAATGTAATGTAACGTAACATTACATTTTAATATATTGTAATCAGATTACAGTTACTGGGTAAGTAGGTACGTAATTACACTTACAGAACCCTTGTGTATTTAAAATGATTAAAATTATTATGAGTACAAATTCCAGACATAAGAAATACAGTAAAAACTCAGGTGTTGTAAAGATTGTTCCTTTATTATATATAGATAGCATGTTATTTTTACAGGTCTGTTAAAGATAACAGATAGAAAAAAATTACTTTGTCTACTTGGTCGACCTTCTAGTCCTTTTATCCCAGGAAAAGTTTGCTCCATATGACTTCACTCTCGGTTTCGGGACTCTCTTTTCTGTTATATCATAACTCCAACCTGTAAAAATAAACATACTCAGCTAAGTATATCTTACAGATTGGATTTGGGTGATGTCCACTGCTGCTGATGTGTAGGGTAAACACCAGACTGGAGAAGACAGGGTGAGTATAAATGCACATCTGTATGCCACAAACAACATATTTCTTTCTAAAAGTTTAATGTCCTCAAGAGACATTTTTTGGATGTGATTTTGATCAGAACATTATTGTGTTTAAAAAATATGGTCATGATGTTGGAAAGATGTTTAAACAGATTACCATTCTTCTCTGCGAAAGCAATTGCCTCCTCCTTAGAACTAAATGTAAGCGCCATGTTGGACAAGGGGTCTCCCCTAAATTGGAAATAAAAATTTTTTGAAAAATGTAAATAAAGAAAAGGTTTGAAGTAAATACAATTATTTCAAATGCTGGGTTTTATTTGAGGGAAATGTCCTTAAAAGAATAGTTCAACCAAAATGGAAAATTCTGTCATCATTTACTTACCCTCATATCGTTCCATAACCTTATCAATGTCTTTCTTATGAAGAACACAAAAGGAAAAATTTTAATGAAAATTCTGGGGCCTGGTGTATAAAAGTTGTGTATGCGCAAAATGGGAATTAAAAGAGGCGTACCTAATTTCCCAACACACATCAGGATTTATAAAAAATGTATTTGCCGTAAATATGTGCGCACCATCTGCACACTCTTGACTGTGCATACGCACTCTTATCCTGCTGTGCATGAATTGACGATTTCAACAGGACAATTTATGAAAAGGCTAACTATAAACTCTGCTTTTCAATTAACACAAATTTAGAATAAAAAAAACGGAGTTAAGCACTTGAATCAAAATGAATCGTTATCTAGACCAGAGGTGCCCAAACTTATGAAGGTCCCCAAACCTATGAAGGTCCAAAAATCAAACTTGATTGAGGGAAGTAAGCCAAATGAATACACGGCATATATCAAACTGTATTATTTTAAAATTAATTCTGCAAAACACATACAAAAACATAATCCTATACTTAAAGTGTCCTATACTTGCACAATGCACATACTTGATTTAAATATAATTTTTATATATGTTGTGTCTCTTTCTCATTTATGAGTTACTTTGGATAAAATGTCTGCTAAACAACTAAATGTAATCGTCTCTTCAAACATGGTTACTGTCTCTTTAAGAACAGCGCATCTCCTCATATTGAACACACGGTAGTTCTGTGCAGTTTTGGAGAGATGAAGATACAGTGGCATGACGTAATACTATCAAGTAGGATATTGTTTTTTTTCTGTGACAAAGAAGATATTAAAGATATTTCTTATCATAGACCTAGGCTACACATTGTCCTGAATTTCACTCAGTATTACCATTTATTGGGACTGACAAATGTAATAGGATTATTTAATTAAACAATGCTATAAAGGTTTTTGCGTAATTAATGCATTTAGCCTACTTACTTTTATTTGACATTAAAACAGTTTTCGTGTTGTGATATGAAAAACTTGAATTGTACTTTTGCTTCTTTTATTAAGAGGTGATGGATTGAGGCTGAATGCATTACATTATGAAAGGAAATAAAAGCTATGAAGCACATTTCTGCAAATTAAAAAATTGAGAGGCCTATTAATTTCATTGACTCCAAAAAATGATTATGATGAAGAACCTGACAAAATATGGCACTGTGCGCTTCACGGGTGTGCTTCAGTGGTGGCGTTCACGCGAATATGAAATACTGCACAACGTATAGTGCGCGTTCAAGCCATATTTCATTTCAGATGACTGCACGCACTGTTCCGCGAGTCCACCTAATTATCTGCCATTTCTTGACACTGCTTCAGTTCCTGCTCCGGTTTAAAACAACTAGGTTCTGTCTGGTGTTATTAAATACACACACCTCTGACTTTGGAGCTGGCCAATCACAATGAAGGTTTTGGGGTGGAACCTGGGATGGCCAATGGCGAAATCTTTCAGGCAGCACATATTTAAAAGGCCATTGAAGTATACATATATATTTTTAAAAAATGAAATCACTTATACTCTCTACTTTTCAAATAAGCTATAGTTTTTGTAATGCAAAAATAATACAAAACAATTTAAAAAAAAAAGATTAATTAAAAATGAAGAGCTGCATCAATGCCAGATGTGTGTGTGTGTGTATATATAAGTTTTTTTTGTTTTGTTTTTTTCTCTCTCTTTTCATCTAAATCAAAGATCATCACGGGCCAACTTTGGCTGGCGGGCCCTAGTTTGGGCACCTCTGATCTAGACAATATTAGGATATATTAATGTTATTTAACTAATTGAAAAGGCATTTAAGTATAAGCTGTACTAAGAAAATATTGGTTATATATATGCTGCTTTTGTAAGACTTTCCCGTGAACATACTTTTAAATGGCAAAGTTTTTCTTGACTTGTGATTTTTTTCAGTTTTCAAAGGCCATGCACTCTGAATTGTGTTTTTTACAGAAATCAGCTTTTACAATCTAGTGGTGGTGGTGTAGTGGGATAAAGCACATAACTGTTAATCAGAAGGTTGCTGGTTCGATCCCCACAGCCACCACCATTGTGTCCTTGAGCAAGGCACTTAATTCCAGGTTGCTCTGGGGGGATTGTCCCTGTCGATTTGGATAAAAACGTCTACCAAATGCATAAATGTATATAAATCTGTGATGTGCACTTGGATCTGACTGATGTGATAATGGCCTGGTAAAACAGACAGACACTGCTGGACAAATTCGGTAGTCGAATGGAACATTGGCCGATTGTTTCCATAGTTCTCATAAGAAACACAGTACTTTACAGCTGCAAATAGGTACAGCACTGCACAACAAGACCATAATATGTGCTGCCTGCCCCACTTCATCCTGAATTGCAATGGAAACCCTGTTCGTAGTCTTATAAAACATTATGAAAAACATCTTTGCCGTTCAGATTAGTAATCACATTTTAGTATTCCGATGATATCAGACAATCATTTTAATCATTTGTTTCCAGTATTAAATGTTACTTCTCTATATAAACACCTTTGAAACCATTTAAAACAGTGTCAGAGAAGAAAAATTGCATAGGTTAGATTTATGACTGCAACAACAACAAAAAATTTGCCAATGGATATTGAAAATAGATTTTCTGAAAACGAATTAATATCTTATAAAATAATGTTTCTTGGTCAACATCTTGTTTAAATGATGTTTAGATGTTTTACTTTAAAACATGGTAGAGATTAAGAAATTATTTTTAGCACCAGCATCTCACTTATGGGCAAATTGGGGCATTTATAGTCTGTATTATCTCCTATGTTCATAGTCTCTAGTACCGTTAAACGCTAGTCACATGTCTGGATGGCAATATGCACATGGTAATTATATGTAGATGAGGTTATGCATAATAATAAACAGACGTTGTACATGTCATTTATGGTTATTGTGGGAGATGATGGTCGGACACTTTTGGGATGAAGTCTACTCAGAATTTTTATACATGAAGCTCCTGGTCTTTTCAATACAATGCTTGAAAAATGACCTATAAGTATTATAAAAGTAGTCCACGCAACTTGTGCCTCTGTTCCAAGTCTTCTGAAGCCATAATATCGGTTTTAGTGAGAAACAACCCAAAAGTTAAGTCATTTTTCAGTGAAAATTTTGACATCTGTTGCATGTTCACAAGAGCATGAGAGTAGCTCACTGACGGAGACACATATGTTCAAGCTAGATCTTGCATTGTTTTGTTTTTTTGCCAAAAAACTGAATAAAATTTTTTTGGTTGAACTTTTCCTTTTTAAGGGATTATAGCATTGGTTTGAGGGGCCAGGGTAAGATGATCACAGTAATTTGTACTCACGTGGAGGCCCAGCCCATCAGTGGGTTCTCCCAGCGTTCCCTGGTGTCAAAATCCATCTTCCATTTCTGTGTGTTTTTGTTGCCGGACTGCATGGCATTGCGGGCAGGCACAAAGATAAGGACCTTGCGGGTCTTAATATGCTCCTCGGGAACACCTGTCATAGATGTGATGTCCTGACAAAATGAGGGAAAAAAAACACGATTATTTTCATCTTGGAAAAATAAGATCACTACATAGAAATAAGATTCACAAGATCTAATATTTGTGTTTTTTGATTTTTTTTATGCATAAAATTAGCTTTATGCATAAAAAGGGCATAAAAGCCCAAATACTTTGCTTTTTGAATGTAGACATGCACTTGTCTAGACAAGCTAATTTCTCACACTCTCATAATGCTTTGAGACAGCCTATTGTGACCTTCACCACAGGTCTTCAGTCACAGTCCAGAAATCTGGGCTTTCAGGTGTGAAGGCGAAAAGAATGTTCCAGACTTGAGTAGTACATTAAATCTGAGGCATTGTAAACTGTTCAGTGGAATACATCCTTCTGAGCATATTAATCATAATGGGGATCTGTTTCTAAAGGCAACA
Organism: Moxostoma hubbsi; assembly: GCA_032164185.1. NCBI lineage: Eukaryota > Metazoa > Chordata > Actinopteri > Cypriniformes > Catostomidae > Moxostoma > Moxostoma hubbsi. The sequence continues at coordinate 1,942,249 of JAVLUX010000218.1, forward strand.
ATGTGATTTTAGAGAATTTAAAATGAATTATTTTAAAAGGTAATATCAAGGATACTGATACATGCTATAAATGTGCTTTTGGCTTATTGTACAAAAAAAAAAACGAATATATTGTAATTGCAACACATTTTTGCAAGACGTTTCTCTAAAATGTGCGTCCTAGTCCTACACAAAGTCCTAGGCAAAGAGAGTCCAATTCCTTTGGGAATTAGCGGCAGCAGGCCAGTAATGGGAAGTCGGCAACAACACACAGACGAACCTCCCAGCAAGCAGCCAGTAGCCACCCAAGGTTGTGAATCCAACAAGCAGCTCCCCCTTCAATGCAGGAACTTCACACATTTCAATAGCCATTACAACTTCAAAGAATCAAATTTTCATTATTGTCTGTCATCTGCCACTTGATTCATATAAAAGGGCTTCTTTAGCATGAGCAGCAAACAAAAGGCTTCCAAACACACAGACTTAAAGTCTTCACATGACACTCGTGCATTTGGCATTATAGCATGCTGCAAAGAACATACAGTAACATATGGTCTATTACATGGAATAACTTTTGTAAAGGGGAATTTTTTTAGCTTTCATAATGAGCAAAACTTCTTGAAAAAAATTTGGGGGACAATCATAATATTTATGACTTAAAACACTTGCTTTGATCTATACTGTCTATTTGGTGACACATCAAAAACAAAGATTAAGGAAATGTCAGAATTTCCATGACGTATCTCCCCAAAACTCAATGTTCAAAGATTCAGTTGGCTTGAACTTTACAATGGTAAAATGTCTCAACATGAGAATTAATTTTTTGGTTAAAAAAATGGGGGCCCTTACAAAGATACTGCTGAGCAGAATGACAATTAGACAAACATGCAAGAGAATTGACAAACATGCAAGAGTTACATTCAATGTCTGAGAATAACAGACCGTAGTATAATACTTTTGCTACAAGCTATGCTTCACAAAACCTGCCTTTAGTCCAAATTAACAGAAAACTGAATATGATGGTCTATTTAAAAATTCTGAAACTACTTTCCATTATCCTGCAAAATAAGAGGGAAAAAAAAAAAAAAAGATATAAAAAAAAAAAGTAGTCTAGACTTAAGACTTGCCTGCATACATTACGACAACAAAAACTACGAGGGTGATCTATGCCACAGACGATTGCACAATGGCCGTAGACAAAGCAGGCAACTGTGCCTTAAATATGGTGCTTCAAGAAAAATAAATTAGGGCACAGAGAGGGACCACAAAGGAAAACACTGCACTTTTCTCTTTGCATGTACAGGAAGCAAAATGAGAACTATGAAGTTTGACACCATTCACAGAGCCCCTCAATACCTGTATGTATAGACAGAATGCCAGGCTTAAGAGAGGGTGAGAAAAGGCTGGTAAAGTCTTCGTCATGTGAAAGCGTGTCTATATTTCTGACACCTCTGGCTCCTTGGTGAATAAAGGGCATGGGAGCCCTTTCATAGCTGCAGACTGTGGGGCCGACTGCTTGAATGAGCCCTGCATGCAGCTCGGTAGAGCCAAGTGGCCTACAGGTTTCATATCTAAATGGAAGTGTAAACAAGAAAGAATTCACCATGCAACCAGTGATAAAAGCAAAAGACAAATGCTACTGAGGTGAGTTAGTACTACTTTTGACTTGTTTTAACAAAATGCAATCAATTTCAAATTTAAATCAAATAACAAATACACTGATAAATAACTGACATTTTTAAATGTCAACCCACTTCAGAAGAGGTTCCTTGATCCCTTGATTGATTGCTTTGCTTAAACACTCTCTGAAATTCAGATGATTGTGTCAGTACAGTCTCTACAGCTACTTATAGGACAGAATCTTTGTATTGCCACACACACATATAATAGCCATTTATAAACTGTTTGATGGCATCTTTGGGCTGTTTCAAACTAGAAGGGAAAAGCAACTGTTCAAATATTTCTAAAGGCTGTAATGCAAATACACACTCACTGAGCATTTTATTACATGTACATTTATGCATTTGGCAGACGTTTTTATCCAAAGCGACTTACAGAGCTCTTATTACAGGGACAATCCCCCCAGAGCAACGTGCCTTGCTCAAGGATACAATGGTGGTGGCTGTGGGGATCAAACCGACAACCTTCTGCTTAACAGTTTAGTGCTTTAGCCCACTATGCCACCACCACTTCCAGAAACACTATGGTCCTAATAAAGGGCCAGATGTGGTCTTCTGCTGTTGTTGCCCATCCACCTCAAGGTTCATTGAGTTGTGCATTCTGAGATGCCATTTTGTTCACTACAATTGTACCGAATGATTATCGGAGTTACCGTTGCCTTTCTGTCAGTTCAAACCAGTCTGGCCATTCTCCATTGACCTCTTATCAACAAGGTGCTTCTGTCTGCAGAACACTGGATGTTTTTGAATTTTGGCACCATTCTGAGTAAACTCTAGAGATTGTTGGCATGAAAATCCCAGGAGATCTGCAGTTACAGAAATACTCAAACCAGCCCATCTGGCACAAACAATCATGCCAAAATCTGAGATCAGATCAATTTTTTTCCCCCATTCTGATGGTTGATGTGAACATTACCTGAGGTGTCCTGATAAAGTGCTCAGTGAGTTTAAACCACCCCATATGGAGTTCAGATTAAAATAATTGTCCCTTCATCACTGTTCCATGACAAATCCTTCAGAATCTCTCTGGTTGAATTCACTTGGTGATTAATACATACAATAAGGCAAGGGGGGAAAAAAAGTTCAAGAGCAAAAATCATTAAGGACAAAATCTGTTTAGAGACGTGTTGAGAGACATCCAAAACACTACAAACATAAAAATGACTTCGAAAGTCATTAGAGGTTGGTCTGTATGCTCACCTGCATAAAGATTCACTCTTTGGGTAAACAGATTTGTAGACCACTGACTGATGATTCACATGTTAAGCATGGCAGACCAGTAACATAAACACATCTTATGTGGTTTCCAAAATTTCTTTCACTTTCCAAATGAGACGAGGTGAAAAGGATTTGCACACAATTTCTGACAATTAGCTGACATTAGTGGGCTTTTTCAGTGCTGAAGGAGGACTAATTCTCTTAATGGGCAGGCTTCTTTAGCCATGCTTCAAATTTTTTAAATATTTTTTTTTACTGCATTCATTTAAATGAGAATTGTTTTATTTTTCTATATAAAATAACTTCCCATATTCCAGTTAAATGTGTAGAGACAATTTGACAACCTCTTTCCAGAAATATGTTGGTTTAAATAAAGCAAGAAGTTCTCCAACCAGTGCTGGGTACATTACTTAAGAATTGCAATCCGGTATGGATTACAAATTACATGACAAAAATTTTAATCAGTACCATAACCTCTTGGATTATACTGCTTAGGTGATCTAATCTGATTACTTTTGGATTTAATTTGTAACCTCTGACCTAACTCTTGTTTATTTGATGTCACATGCATTTGAGTAGGATAATCTACCAATACCATTTTGCCAATGGGCATTTTCCAAACTGTATTTTTGCACCCTTAAAGAGTGCACTGTGGAGGATTTTTTTTAAAGTAGTAGTTTAACCAAATTACAAGTACTTAATTTTTCTGATTAGGTCTAATTTTAATATGATTATGTGATCCAGATTACATGTAATCCGTTACTACCCAACTCTGTCTCCAACTAACAAGCATTGCTGGTTTTGAAATCTCTGCTGGTGGTTTGCTGCTTATATGTGCCTTGTTTAGAAGTGAATTTGCACCAGAATAACTAAAAGCAGAGAAAACAGGTGAAGAAATGTCATACTACACCTTTAGATGTTTTAAATGTGGATGTAACTCATGTGAATCACTGTCAACACCATGTTGTGCACATATTGTGTATATTGTGCAAAGACATGTTGGCCAACATGATCACATGGCTTACGAACATGTTCAGAATTCCAAATGTTCATGTACCCCAAGATCGACATAGTTCTGCCAAATTACTGACAAGCGTCAGCCCCAATCAGAGATTTTTGCATTGATTCAAATGTGTTCAGACTTTTCTTGTGGTGCTACTGATTGTGTGTTGCACAAGCAATCTTCAAGATGCCAGTTCTGGTCCTGAAGTCACACAAAAAAAAAAAAAAAAAAAAAAAAAATGGTGAGAGTGATCCAGAGATCATTTGTGCTCTAAAATGAAATTTTTACTCCAATGATTGTAGGTTTAGGATTGGGTTTTGGGGGTATTGTTAATAAAATATGCTTTCCTGTTGACTGCATTACATAATTTACAACTAAAAATGCAACTCCCTTTTTGCGACCCTCTGTGGACTTTTCACCCAGAAACTGAAGCTCACAGGTGCCCATGTTCAAATAAACTTTCAGCTTCAGCCACTGGGGGCAGTAATTCGAATTTCGGTAAGCACAGACCAATTTTAGAAGCAGAACTTTCGACCCACTGTTGCAGAATTCACAGTGAGTCTGGCTGACCACAAATCACACACACAGGGGAGACACATCACTTTTATAATCATTAGATGGTAATTTAAAACACTCATTATGGAAGCTCAGGAAAAATTTGGATTATAAGCACAAGGTGGTCTCTGGAAATAACTTGGGGTTAAATCAACAGCCGTGGCCAACTTGTTGGTCACCCTTTCATTGCATAACAACTTTCAAGTATGAGGAGTCTGACGACTGGGCTAATTACAGACTCACTGACAGAAATAAACAACATGTACTACTGGTGTGTGAGAGTCAAGGATGCAGCTGACACAGAGGGTCAACTCTGTTCTCACATTACAGTTGCCACATTATTAGTATGCCGGGTCGGGGAGTAGGTGTATGTGTGTGACAGGTGGGGGTTTCGCAACCTTAACGCATTTGTTTTCGGCAAATAATGGCGGCAAACTAAAATGTATTCTGGAAAAAAAAAACTTGTTTGATATCCACTATTCACGGTCTACTGGTATTATGCGTATTATCTCCCTTTGCATTCCTCTGAAAAAAAGAAAATTCATACAGTAGTGATGTCCGATTCATCATCTTTTTTAAATTGATAATTTCTACCAGCTGATGAAACAGGTCTGAGTGATTTGTTCACACATCTGAGCGGTTCTCAGGTTAAACCTCAATCAATGAAACAAGTCATTGCGCTAACCTGATTTCCATAACCCGAAAAAGCCAATAGCTGTTTTCTACAAATCTAAATAAGACAGCTAGCATACACATTTATAAATCAGAAGTTATGTAAACACCTAAAGGAGGTGCATGTCTTATGTTTATTCAGATTATGCTGACTATAATTTAACTGTATTTAACTATACACATGTTATAAACAACACTTTTGCATGATGACTTAAAGATGTTGTAAGCAATTTTAGTCATTATGGGACTTCCACCAAGCTAGCTGTTGAATTAGCCAAGCCCCCTCTTTTCAAATCCCTGCAGTCCAAAGACACACTCACACAAACACAATAAAGTGTTGGAGCACGTGCAGGGGGATAATTTTGCCGTCTGACCATAAGTGTGTTACGGGAGCAGGTCAATGTATCGGCACTTATTCGAGCATTATTCGAGGCAGAAAGTATTCTGATTGGCTAAAAATCTTTTCCCTCACTTTTACAGAGACAGGTGTGATATTTCATAGCATCTATTTCAGTAATAAAGGTGTAAATTAAAATAAATTCCCGAAATAAAGGTGTTTTCTGCATGTCATTTCACAAAAATAAAAAAACACTTACAGCACCTTTAAACCAACATCTGTATTTATTATCTTTTAAAATCGTTTTTTTAATCCATTTCATTGAAAACAGAAACGCTGGTAAAATCAGACACGTCAACACAGAATGCTTGTTTGAAACCCCAATGTTTCTCTTTCTTCTTTAGTCTAAAACAGTGATTTTCCAATTACTTTCTCAGTAAAGTGCCTTAATGAGTGCTGTTTTATTTGGTGTTTTGACATACAGTTGAAGTCAGAAGTCTACATACACATTAACCAAATACTTTTAAACTGGGTTTTTCACAACTCCTGACATTTAATTGTAGAAAAAAATTCCCTGGCTCAGGTCAGTTAGGATAACTACTTTATTTTAATGTCAGAATAATAGCAGAGAGAATTATTTCATTCTTTCATCACATTCCCAGTGGGAAAGAACTTTACAAACACTTTGTTGGTATTTGGTAACATTGCATTTAAATTGTTTAACTTGTGTCAAACGTTTTGGGTAGCCTTCCACAAGATTCGTGATGGATTCGTGAAGATTCATTGGTGGAATTTTGGCCCATTCCTCCAGACAGAACTGGTTTAACGGAGTCAAGTTTGTAGGCCTCCTTGTTCGCACATGCTTTTTCAGTTCTGCCCACAAATTTTCTATCAGATTGAGGTCAGTGCTTTGTAATGGCCACTCCAATACCTTGATTTTGTTGTCCTAAAGCCATTATGCCACAACTTTAGAGGTATGCTTGGGGGCATTGTCCATTTGGAAGACCCATTTGCGAACAAGCTTTAACTTCATGCTGATGTCTTGAGATCATCCACATAATCCACATAATTGTCCTTCTTTATGATGCCATCTAGTTCCTCCCGCAGCAAAGCACCCCCACAACATGATGCTGCCACCCCCCATGCTTCAAGGTTGGGATGGCGTTCTTCAGCTTACATGCCTCACCCGCTTCCCTCCAAACATAACGATGATCATTATGGTCAAAAAGTTAAAAAAAACATTTTTATCAGACCAGAGGAAATCTTTGTCCCCATGTGCACATCCAAACTGCAGTCTGGATTTTATGGTGGTTTTGGAGCATTGGCTTCTTTCTTGCTGAGCAGCCTTTCAGGTTATGTCGATATAGGACTCGTTTTACTGTGGATAGATATTTGTCTACTTGTTTCCTCCAGAATTTTCTAAACTGGTTAAAGGCCCAGTTAACTGTATGTAAACATCTGACACACTGGAATTGTGATACAGTCAACTAAAAGTGAAACAATCTGTCAGTAAACAACTGTTGGAAAAATTACTCATGTCATGCAGAAAAAAGATGTCCTAAACAACTTGCCAAAAGTAGTTTTAATGACTTACATACAACCCAAATGTATGTAAACTTCTGACTTCAACTCTGCCTTTAGGAAGCTAAAGCCAAGTTTTTCTCTACATTAATCTCTGATAACGCAAATTGACCAAAAGTGTTGTTCAAAACTATTTATTCTGTTTAAATCCAACTAAAAATGATTTTCTGGATGCCACCCTAGAGAACTGTGAAACATGTTTTAAATTCTTTACTCACAAAATTGAGCAGATTAAAGGTGCGATTGTACCTTCACAATTTGATCAAACACTAATTCCTTCCCCATCCAGCTCCCTGACTCACATTGAACCAGTTACATCAGCACAGTTAGCAGATGTAGTCTCTAAGATGAAGTGTTCCTGTTACAAACAATTCTTTCTCCACGCCTTCTTAAAGGGTTTTCATGACTATCAGTTCCAGCGTGGCAGCTATAATTAACAGCTCATTAGCAAGTGGAGTTCCAAGTAGTTTTAAACATGCAATTCTACATCCTTTGTTAAAAAAAACTTTTTTTATATCCGGCAACACACAACAATTACAGACCGATCTCCAAACTCCCTTTTATTTCCAAGATTTTGGAGAGAGTTGTTTATTCGCAGCTTTACTCCTACCTAAAATGTTTTTACATTTTAGATCAATTTCAGTCTGGTTTCAGACACTTGTACAGCACTGAATCAGCATTGTTGAAGGTCACTAATAATATTTTGCTCTCCATTGATTCAGGTTCACCTGTTTTATTCGTTTTATTATATCTCAGTGCCGCATTCGACACTATCGACCAAAATATTCTTCTCAGCCATCTTGAGTGTATGGTTGGCATCCAGGGGATAACCCTCCAGTGGTTTTCTTCCTATCTAAAAGAAAGGATGTTTTCTGTGTTTCGGCTCAATTACAGTGTGGTGTTCCTCAAGGGTCAATCTTACAACCCTTGTTATTTTCACCTTATAAGCTTCCTCTGAGCTCTATTTTTTAATAAGTACAGCATACCTTATCACTGTTATGCTGACGATTCCCAATTTTATTTCCCAGTGAGTGTAGACAAGAACTGTTCATCTGAAAACGCCCTAAATTGCTTCAAAGATATTAAACATTGGCTGGCAAACAATTTCTTACAATTAAATGAAAGCAAAACCGAAGTTCTGATTTTAGGTTCCTCTATGACCTACTTACCTGGTCTGGTTGCCCAGTTAGGTCCTTTGTCATCAAATGTACAAGACCATGTGAGGAGTCTTGGAGTGATTTTAGACTCATCGTTACTTTTCAACAAGCAGATCAGTGCTGTTGTCAAGGGTAGCTTTTTTCCACCTGAGATCAATCGCTAAAATAAAACACTTTCTTTCCTCCAAAGACTTGGAAATTGAGATCCACTCACTTATCACATCACGGTTAGACTATTTTAGCTCATCGTACATTGGTCTGACCCAAACTGCGTTATCCCGCCTTCAGCTTGTTCAAAACGCAGCAGCTAGGCTTTTAACAGGGTCAAGAATGTGGGATCACATTTCTCAGGTTTTAGCATCTCTACACTGGCTTCCAATGAAATTCAGGGTCGATTTAAAAATGTATATTTTTGTCTACAAGGCGCTATCTGGTCTCGCGCCCCAATATATTAGTGACCTTCTACAACCTCACTCCCCCACCAGAGCGCTCTGGTCTCCTGATCATCTTCTATTGAAGGTTCCTCATTGCCGCTAGGTCCTAATCTCTGGAATAGTCTCCCTTTCCATGTGAAGTCAGCTTCATCTCTAGCCATTTTTAAATATTTTTAAAAACAGTTTTTTAATCTGTGGCTTTTGAATAGATCATTGAATATGTTGAAGTGGATTAATACATGATGTTGCATTTAAATGCTTTTTCTTATTTTATTGTGTTTTATATTTTAAATCAGTCTTAAAATATTTTTTTTATATATTTTGTTTGTTTGACCTGTAAAGCACTTTGGGTCAGCTTCTGATGTTTTTAAATGTGCTCTATAAATAAAAGTTGTCTGAACTTGTATTTCCTTCTGAAACAGGAAATTGGGGCAAGACAGCTCTAATGGCTCATCCCTTTATAAATAAATAGCCAATAGGTTTTAGTTCACAGCCGCAAACATACCAAGAGTGATACCCAAGAAAATATTTACACTGGTGGCCAAAAGTTTGGCTAAATGTACAGATTTTGCTCTTATGGAAAGAAATTGGTACTTTAATTCACCAAACTGATCACAATGTATAGTCACATGAAAAATTACAACTACAAATAGTTATCAAAAAATCCTCCACATGCAGCAATGCCAGCTTTGCAGATCCTTGGTATTCTAGCTGTTAGTTTGTCCAGATAATCAGATGACATTTCACCCTACACTTTCTGTAGCACTTGCCATAGATGTGGCTGTCTTGTCGGGCACTTCCCACACACCTCACAGTCTAGCTGATCCCACAAAAGCTCAATGTGGTTAAGATCATTAACACTCATTTCCAATTATCTGTTGTCCAATGTCTGTTTCTTTGCCCACTCTTACCTTTTATTTTTGATGTTCTGCTTCAAAAGTGGCTTTTTCTTTGCAATTTTTCCCATAAGGCCTGCACCCCTGAGTCTTCTCTTTACTGTTGTACATGAAACTGGTGTTGAGCGGGTAAAACTCAATGAAGCTGTCAGCTGAGGAAATGTGAGGTGTCTATTTCTCAAACTAGAGTCTCTGGTGTACATATCCCCTTGTTTAGTTGAATATCTGGCCTTCCACATCTCTTTCTGTCCTTGTTAGAACCAGTTGTCCTTTGTCTTTGAAAACTGTAATGTACACCTTTGTATGAAATCTTCAGTTTTTCAGAAAGCGGTTTAATTTTTGCCAATTGACCTAATACTGACCTTAAGACATGCCAGTCTATTGCATACATTACAACTCATAAAACAAACACAAAGACAATGTTAAGCTTTGTTTAACAAACCAAATAGCTTTTAGCTGTTTTTGATATAATAGCGAGTGATTTTCTAGTACCAAATTAGCAATTTAGCATGATTACTCAAGGTTAAGGTGTTGGAGTGATGGCTGCTGGAAATAGTGCTGTTTTTTACATCAGTAATGTCCTGAATATACTTTGTGATCAGTTGAATGCCACTTTAGTGAATTAATGTACCAATTTCCTTCCAAAACAACAAAATATGTACAATGTTTCAAACTTCCGGCTGCCAGAGTATATATATATATATATATATATATATATAAATATTTTCATCATCCATTATTAAATCACTAGCAGAAAGGGAAAAGTCTTCATTCCTGACTAATTATGAATGGCTTATTTTGTATAATTCAACAAGCTGTTTACTAATATTAAGTGATACTGTCAATGCAGACAAGGTATTGTGCAACTTGTGCAATTATGAGAATTGCCTCTGGACTCCTCTTGAAATATACATACCATAAGATAATTGTTAACTTGAAGGAAACTATTTTTACAAGCAGTTTTTCAGGTATACACTCTGCTTGTTATTACAAGGGAACAATTAAGTTATTACATAGAGGTCTGTATATTATAAATATCTTTATGAGAATCCAATCACCATATATATATATTCTTGTTGCACTCTAATCTGTCCTGGATACTACTATTCTGATGCTAGTGAAACGTTGTAATTTGCAGTTTTTATACTGCCTACTCCTGGTGAACAAGGTTTGGAATGTACACCAGCCAAATGCAGATTTTTCATGCGGAGTATTTTGATGATGTACCAGCCACTGTGGAAGGTGACCTGCAAGACTTCTAGGTGTGATATATTACAAGAAATTAGACACAAAGGTGCACATTTGATGAAACGTGATTATATTTTGAAAAACGGATGAAAGAAAAGCCGACGACGTGCGTATGATTTGATATATGTGCGCAGTGAGCTCTGCTGTTCACGAGTGCAATGAAAGCAGTTCTCCAAGACACACACATTCATAGAGTTCTAGGCCTCGTTTCCAAATAACTATTGATCTTAGTTGTTAAGAGCATTTTCTATAAGTGATTTTATGAACGTTCATTATTTTTTTATGTGCCCAGGGTGTGAAATAGCACCCACCACATGCGATGAGGCTCAATCCAGTTTACAAGCTCCTCATCCAAATGCAGGTATTTCATGCGCAAGTAATTCTGCTCATATACTCACAACAGGAGGATGATCTGTAAGACGTCTCGGAGTGACAAATGACAAGAAATGCTGTTAGTCACAAAGACACGCAATTGACACAAAACTAGTGGTCTATCAATATGGGTTTTTCAATGGCTGCTCTAGAGATCAGGCTGGCTATGGCCGATTTAAATGCAGATAAACATATCAATATTTATCAAACATATCGCGCACACACGCACACACACACACACACACGCACGCACGCACACACACACACACACACACACACACACACTACTGGTGCTTGGTTTTCATCAAAATCTTTCTAGCAAGTCAGTTCACTGTCGGCCATCTTTGCTCCTGGGAGACTATTTCCAGTCATGCCAGTGCTACTTGAATGGGGGACACCGAAATCTCAAAAACAGTTGGTCAAGATTACGATCAAAGAACATTTTTCAAATCAGAAATATAATTGTATGATATTGGAATCATAAATTGTGCTTCTTTACCTCATTTAACTAAAAAAAAAATAATAATTAAAAAAATGGAAAAATATAACTACTGTCTAAAAATGTAATATTCAAAAAGTAGCAATAATACTCGTACAGTATAATATTAAATGGATGCATTATTATTTTTATTGTTATTATATTAATATTATCTGTAAGCAATATTACAAAAGCAAGTGTACTGAATATCAGCATGTTGTGATTAAGCTATAGCAGCCTTGTGCCTCAGGTTTTTTCATTCATGTTTTCATTAATATGGTGAAGCTCTGTTATGCAGCCTATTATTTTACCAAAACTAAAATTGCAATTTTTTTGTTCATTATTAAATTTTAGTTCTATTAAAGCTGTATATGTATTAATTTGATTAAATGCCATTTGGTCATAACATTTAATTAAAACATTTAACAAGGAATCCAGAAAAATGTAAACGGAAAATGCAGAATTTGTATCTGTACAACTTTATGCAGTTCTTTTAATCAAGTCACTTTCTGTGTAATTAATAAAAATTGGAGGCTTTTTATTTGTTGTCAAAGTATCTATTTAGTATCGATACCGAAGCCAAAACTTTGGTATCGGAGCAACCCCACAACAAATAACAAAGGATTTGCAAAAGTGTTTGTTAATAGCGGTACAAATTCTACAGATGACCCAGTCAAATCTATTTCTATCATTGATGCTGGAAAATAAAAAAATTCCAACTCTGTGAAAGTAATGGCAATTACAATTAAGCAACATTTACTAAATGCATCACAGCCCAATTATGAGTTTTACAAAAGACCAATCAGCTACGTTGGCAATAATTTCCAGACTAAATCAAAGTGTTGAGACCACTGAGTGGTGAAAATGAAGTGAGGAAAGTAGTGTGCACTACAGCTGGTGCAAGTCTCCTTCCTCTGCCACACAAAGGTGCTGTCAGGTATTTTAAATGTTACTTTCTCAAGTGTTAAGCAAATGAAATACCATTTAGCGGCTGATACACAAAGCCTCTTGTCAGATCCTCTTCAAAGTACCATATCCTTTGACATAATTGCCAGCCTTACTTTTTTTTTTTTTTCTCTTGGACAAGCATGTGGTATGAGGGGGCAACTAGACAAAACAGACACTTGAGATGTATGCTGAAGGTAAGGTAAACAAATAAGGAAACGTGCTTTGTGCTCCACATGGTAGTGGGTGGGTGAAGTAATATGGGTTTGGAACAACATGAGTGTGTAAATGACCAAATAATTTTCACTTCTGGGTGAATTATCCCTTTAACTCATTAATAAAAAAAGATTGGCTTCAACAAATATTAATTTCCTGGCTAACTGGTACACTGTGGGATGGTTTTTAAAAACCTTAAACATATGTCCATATACTGTTAATGAAGGACTGGCATAAAAAGTTTGCTTGCAACCATAGTGCGTAAATGAGACTGGCCAATTGCCCTATGCCAACCAGCCAGCTTGCATTCTGGCAACCGCTAATTTGACCTTAATATCTTCCTGGTTCCTGCACTGCATAAAACATTTCAACTCTCACATTCTTTTTTAAATCTGGAGCTTCAGAACAGCTAAGATCCTAGAAGGCTGGTTAGTGTAAGACTCATGGTAACAAGAGATCCCCCTGCATTGGCTCAGACAGTGGTACAGTTGCAAGCACTTTCACTAGAGTTCAAAGGGAATAAGTATTTTCTTATTTTATTTTGCTCCTTTTCAAAACTGGATATTCAAAAAAATCTTTCTGTTTTTATTTTCAAAAGGTACTTGGATTCATTTGTTTGTAAACTACTTATGGAAACTATTTTAAGGAATATAAAACTGTATAATTTTTGACCACAGGAGCCATGTTTTTGCCTTTTAAATCCTATTCTGATATAGTTAATTTTAAATGAAATAAATTATATAAAAAATAAAAAAACTATGTTCCAAGTCCAACTAAATTATTTTTATCATAAGATAATTAGCTGACTAAAGAATTTGGTACAAACAGACATATAAAATGTTGCATTTTCTGAACCTTTGTTCATAAAACATGATCAAACGGTAGTCTGCATATTGTTTCCGACAGTTCTGGTACTAGGCTCGGCCACATTACACCGACAAGCCAGAAGTGTGGGAGACCCGGGTTCGCATCCCGCATTGAAACTAGGGGTGGGTATCTCCAGCCACCTCACGATACATATTGCGGCACACATGCCAAGATACGATACATCACAATATCATGATTTGTTTCCGATTCACAAGCTTTCATTTCCAAGTTGTGTATATATATATATATATATATCAGTTACAGTGTCCATTTTATATATATATATATATATATATATATACACACACACATACACACACATACATATATACATACATACACACACACACAATGCATTCAGAAAGTATTCAGACCCTATCATTTTTCTTCACATTTTGTTATGTTGTAACCTTATGCTAGAAAGCTTAGGACAAATGCATGGATCACCAAATCTTAGGATTTTTTTTCAGCACAGAGTGAAAAGATCTCAAACACTGGTCAGTGAGATCTCAAAATGAACAAACTAGTGGCTAATCAGACAATTTTCGTCATATTTGCAAGTGATTAACTTGCATTGTAGAGGTTTGCACATAGAGTAAAAGAGTGATCTTGGGATTTTAAGAATCAGAAAATTTTTCCCCAGCCCTAGATCCAAACACGTGAGAGATGCCAAGCGTGTCTGTGCCTAATAGAAGCGTCTATGCCTGCACTGAGTAACACCGCTTTCAGAGTTTTGCACATTTTTACAACCTGGTTCTTCCTTATTGAAATGATGGACATGATATGAATACACAAAAAGTTGAACATAAATACTGATAATTGATTTTACAGTATCAATACAATATTGTGAGAAAAAGTATCACGATATACCGATATTTGAATGTATCAACAAAGCCCTAGTTGAAACCAGGAAGTAGTCGCATTCACATAATCAGAGACAATTGTGATTTGGAGGCCCCTTTTTTTTGCCTGTAAACTACATTTTTACTCAAATGAGATATGGGAAAATATATTTTGTATGCAATACTGCTTTATTGTTTATGTTTATATATATATATATATATATATATATATATATATATATATATATATATATATATATATATACACACTCACCTAAAGGATTATTAGGAACACCTGTTCAATTTCTCATTAATGCAATTATCTAATCAACCAATCACATGGTAGTTGCTTCAATGCATTTAGGGGTGTGGTCCTGGTCAAGACAATCTCCTGAACTCCAAACTGAATGTCAGAATGGGAAAGAAAGGTGATTTAAGCAATTTTGAGCGTGGCATGGTTGTTGGTGCCAGACGGGCCGGTCTGAGTATTTCACAATCTGCTCAGTTACTGGGATTTTCACGCACAACCATTTCTAGGGTTTACAAAGAATGGTGTGAAAAGGGAAAAACATCCAGTATGCGGCAGTCCTGTGGGCGAAAATGCCTTGTTGATGCTAGAGGTCAGAGGAGAATGGGCCGACTGATTCAAGCTGATAGAAGAGCAACTTTGACTGAAATAACCACTCGTTACAACCGAGGTATGCAGCAAAGCATTTGTGAAGCCACAACACGCACAACCTTGAGGCGGTTGGGCTACAACAGCAGAAGACCCCACCGGGTACCACTCATCTCCACTACAAATAGGAAAAAGAGGCTACAATTTGCAAGAGCTCACCAAAATTGGACAGTTGAAGACTGGAAAAATGTTGCCTGGTCTGATGAGTCTCGATTTCTGTTGAGACATTCAGATGGTAGAGTCAGAATTTGGCATAAACAGAATGAGAACATGGATCCATCATGCCTTGTTACCACTGTGCAGGCTGGTGGTGGTGGTGTAATGGTGTGGGGGATGTTTTCTTGGCACACTTTAGGCCCCTTAGTGCCAATTGGACATCGTTTAAATGCCACGGCCTACCTGAGCATTGTTTCTGACCATGTCCATCCCTTTATGGCCACCATGTACCCATCCTCTGATGGCTACTTCCAGCAGGATAATGCACCATGTCACAAAGCTCGAATCATTTCAAATTGGTTTCTTGAACATGACAATGAGTTCACTGTACTAAAATGGCCCCCACAGTCACCAGATCTCAACCCAATAGAGCATCTTTGGGATGTGGTGGAATGGGAGCTTCATGCCCTGGATGTGCATCCCACAAATCTCCATCAACTGCAAGATGCTATCCTATCAATATGGGCCAACATTTCTAAAGAATGCTTTCAGCACCTTGTTGAATCAATGCCAGGTAGAATTAAGGCAGTTCTGAAGGCGAAAGGGGGTCAAACACAGTATTAGTATGGTGTTCCTAATAATCCTTTAGGTGAGTGTATATATATATGCGAGTAGTGGGCTAAAGCACATAACTGTTAATCAGAAGGTCGCTGGTTTGATCCCCACAGCCACCACCATTATGTCCTTGAGCAAGGCACTTAACTCCAGGTTGCTCAAGGGGGATTGTCCCTGTAATAAGTGCACTGTAAGTCGCTTTGGATAAAAGTGTCTGCCAAATGCATAAATGTAAATGTATTGTTTAATATAAATTTTAATCACTCTCTCTAAAAACCATTTTGCAATCAAATAATGCACCTTAAAAACTAATTAGAGTTCAAATCCCATACTCTATAGTGAAGCTGAATTTGACACTCTTTGTGATGTCTTCCTTCCTCCACTCCCTCTCCTCCACATTCTTCCAAGTCAATATGTCTCCATGTTTTGGTGATAAATTACATGGTAACCCATGAAGGCCAGTGGTGGCTCAGCGGTTAAGGCTCTTGGTTACTGACTGAAAGGTCGGTAGTTCAGGCCCCAGCACCGTCAATATACCACTGTTGGGCCCTTGACCCTATCTGCTCCAGGGGCGCTGTTTCATGGCTGACCCTGCGCACTGACCCCAGCTTAGTTGGAATATGTGAAAAAACTTCATTTCATTGGCTCTGTACCTGTACTCTGCACAATGACAATAAAGTTGAATCTTAATCTTAATGTCCTGTAGAATTTATTCTTTGTCAAATAGAAAAACACGTCCAGATGACCCAATATAAATTCTACAAGACATTCTACAATGACCCCCGATCAATGATTATCTTCACAGAGCAACTCAAACATATTTGATTTTGCAGAAACAATCGGCAAATGTTGGCAACCCTCAAAAAGGCACTTTCAATTCAGAGAATGCTGTGGTTATTTTTATATCTAAAACATGTTCTATATAATTTCTGACATACTGTAAAAATAAAGTATAGTATGGGCAAAAAAATAACAGGTTGTAAAAAAGTTGGCATTTTGACTGCTGTGCTAGTTTTTTGGGTTTCTTTTTTTTCCTTTTTGAATCTTGTGTAAGGGTCACATTAACAGTATTGCAAGCTGTTTGGTGGCGAGTGCAATGACTAAATTAAGGTCTCTATTTATGTAAGCAAAACAGCAGCATGACATTTTCTTGGTCTAAACAGAAAGAAAAACATCTTTGTGTTTCACACAGGCCAGTTGGAAATGCTTTCAGTAAGTGTAAAATCTCTGTCTTTGAGTAAGACAGGTAGCCAGTACCTCATCACAACCAAATATCTTGCTCAATGGGCTAAGCTTGCCTTCACTGAGAGAACAACAATGAAAGCCCTGTGGCCAATTATAAAAGGATACCTGCCGTTTTCCTGTGAGTCTGCCACTGTCAGACTGCTTTTTCCCCTTTTTCTTTCAACCCTCTCTTTTTGGCGGCACTTTTGCAGCTTTATTTCAGAGTGTCCTCTACTATAAAGTGAGAGCCCTAAACCAGGCAGAGTGTACTTGCCCGCTTTGACACAATCAGACAAAGTATGAGTCCACCCAAACACAAACTCTGCCAAACTCATCCCACACATTCAGGCCAGCTGAGTGTCTGAAGTCTCAGAGGTAAACAAGGTCATTTTTGTCTCATCAAGCACACATAAAAAAAGGGAAAATTTTTAATTTTAGGTGAGGGCGTCAGCCCTGTCTAGAGAGAGTATTAAGCTTCTGAGAGTATTAACAATTTTGCTGTCAGGATAAATGGGGGACTGTGAGGATAAAACAACCAGCAAGTAAAGATTCATAGAAGTTTTAATTATTTAAATATATTAAATAATTTTTTTAAAAACATGTACAAAAGCACACTGATATAAGAAAAAATAAAAAAAAATGTGACCTTGTATGATCCAAAACCAAACACACAATCCAAAATCAGCCAAAGCCTCTGACGCACATTCAGTTCATACCAATTTCTCATCCACGGTGATGAGCTGGGATCCCTGTCCCTGCTGTTCTGCCAGCCTCCATCCTGACGTGCTTACTGACCTGCAAAACAGGAAGATTAAATAAAAAAATTATTGTGATAACAAGTAGAAATACACTAAAAAAAGCTGTACTTAAGTAAAAACACCCACATATTAAAGTGTTTTGGAGGAGAAGAATGTGTCAAGGGAGAGGAGAGAGAGGAAGGAACATAGCTTTCTCCTTGGCCCCCATTAATTCTGCCTTCTGAGTTTCTGGAAAACTACTACTGTAAATACTAATAGTTATCTCAAATTGTAAAAAAAAAAAAAAAAAAAAAAAAAAAAAAGAAGAAAATAGTTTACTCAACTTAAGCTTAATTTTTTTACTACTCTTACTAGTTACCGTTACTCTCTAAACCCTAAAGTTGTCATTGGTAAAAACTTTTACGTTGTCCTTAAAAAGTACTTGAAATGTCATATTTTGGAATCATAACTAAAATATTTACATTCCTTAAACTTTTGTTTCGAGTTTTACTACCTCAAAATTATCAAGTACAAAGGCTGTGTGGAATACCCATATCCCTTGTGTTTGAATAAATTATGTTTATTTGGTCAAAACAAGGGAACTTTTGTAGAAATATAATTTTTTTTTTATTTATAAATTATTTAAACAATTAAATATTGTTGTAGGGCCCTATGATTTCCACACGAACGGAATCGGGGAATCCAGTCATAAAAATGGAATTAACTATAAAATGCAAATGTCACAGAATTTGCCATATTTGGAATAAAATTAATGTATAAATGCACAGTTAATCAAATTAAAATCGTGATATGTCCTAGTGCAATTATTTAACCACAAAAGGCTGTGATTTAATTAAACAAATAGCCTAGATGGTCTTGCTGAGCTGCTTGCATCATCAGTAAGTGAAAGTGAGAAGCCACTCCTTACACACTAACCGCGTGGGCTAACATGACAAATAAATAAATATTTTTCATCCTTTCATTCTCAATCACCTTTTTGCCCATGTATTTTAAATCGGTTTCCACTCTTAATTAATCTACAAACAAATAGAGAGTTTATCCAGTCAGAATTTATTCCTTGATGCTTACAAAGCAAAGTGTGACAACTGTTTCACAAATCGCATGCCCGAAACACGTGTATCTGAGCTTCACTCCGCCAGGCCTTCAGAATCCTTCAACAGTAAAAATGAATGTGCATCTAATGCCAGATTCATCAACCATTCAGATTTATTTATTTGTTCTTGGTGGGTGTGATCTTTAGGATATGTCCCGGTCGAGGCCTTCTAGCTGGCCTTGAGTGACGCAATCACTCTTTAAGTGATGTGTGGAATTTGAAATCAAGGAATGCACAATCTGTCTGACGAGTTGGCTGTAATCACTGCTGGTATTGCCTTTGAGAAAGAGATCATTATGGATTTACAAACACAAGATGTTATGCATGATCGTGTGATTGCTTAATTTATTGATCAGGAAAGGAGAACTGATTTTCACTTGGTAATATCTTTTTGCATTGTTATAGCAACATCAGGAGTTTTCTAAGTGTAAATTAGACTGCTTGAGCATTCAGTGTCAGATCAAGTTTTGAAAAGTAGTGCTGCATTACATTTATTTATTTATATTTCAAGCAAATAGTGTAACAGCAGAAAAGATACACAATAATAATAATTATACTAATAATAACTTATACACTTATGATTGAAATGGAGTGGGGAGAAGTAAAACTTATTAAACCCCACCCTGATCTGTCAAAGAATTTATACAAACAAAAATAGCTGCTTCCTTCTTCAATAATCTCAAAGAAAAAAAAAAGGGGAAAAAAAAAACAAAAATAAAATAACAGTAATAATGATACCTCATTTAGAAACAGTATTATAGTTGCACAAGTGCAAAACCACACATACATACAATACATTTTCATAGTATACAGATATTACCTCAGGTAACAATGATTATCAAATACCAACAATGGTAGACGGAATACCACAAGGGTACATAACAATGACGAACAGCTACCAACAATGGTAGATAGAATACCACAAGGGTAAATAACAACTATTCCAACACTCCACACCACATGAATACAATCAAACCTCATTGTCACTGTAATGGGACCAGACCTTTTGTTTATAAAGACGTTTGAAATTGTGAATGCTTTGACATTGCTTTAATTCAAGCCCCAGATTATTCCACAAACTAACCCCACATACAGACATAGAAAAACTCCTCCTGGTGGAACCCGCCATTGGGACCACAAAGTATCCAAATCCTCTCAAACTGTACGACTGCTCTTTATGAGAAAACATATTTTGAATGTTCACAGGTAATAAATAGTGATACGCTTTAAACATGAACTGTGCATTATATAATTTTACAAGATCCTGCATTTTTAATAACTTTGATTTAAGAAAGAGAGGATTTGTGTGTTCAAAATAGGCGGCCTTGTGTATATTTCGTATAGCTCTTTTCTGTAGCAAAAAAAGTGACTGTATTGCATTTTTGTAATTATTGCCCCATACCTCTACACAGTAGGTTAGATATGTCTGTATTAAAAGTATTCAACTCGGAAAGTCAGGTTTTACAATTTGTAGGTTCGTGCAGAAATTCTCAACTCCGATTTCGCTGAGATGCAGGGGCAGGATATCACACAAACTTGTCGACACTCAGCTAGATATACAAAGTGATAAACATTCACTTTATTAAGTTATATCCATAAATTAGTTCATTTCCACGTTTAACAAATTCCTGCAGAAACACGTGTATAAAACTTTATAATCTCTTTTGATAATCGTAAACCTGAAGCACAGTTGGGTTGCTAGGAGACATCTCTAATGAGAGTCAAACCCCTGCTAAACTAACGGGAGCGTTGCAGTTTTGTTTCCTTAAACGTCATCTTCCGGTATAGATATGTCCCACGTCCAACTTGAATGGAACGCAGCATAACCGTGTACCCTGAAGAAACAAAATTTATTTTTCCAGGTATTATAAACCTCCTTGGTAGACTCATATGAAAAATTATGATTTTTGGATGTCTGTTTAGGAGATTTTCATTTCACAAAATGAAAAGTCATGCTGCAGTTAAAATTAGGCTTGCTTGAGCATTAAGTGTCATTTTAAGTTCTGGCTTTCGTGCGTGGACGTGTTTTTAAAATGTCAATTGATA
Source organism: Moxostoma hubbsi (assembly GCA_032164185.1). Classification (NCBI taxonomy): domain Eukaryota; kingdom Metazoa; phylum Chordata; class Actinopteri; order Cypriniformes; family Catostomidae; genus Moxostoma; species Moxostoma hubbsi. Next base: position 1,963,296 of record JAVLUX010000218.1, read on the forward strand.
TTACTAGTTAGCTGCTACATAATGTATGATGCCCAAAGGCATAGAGTGTCATATTCATTGTGAAACTTAATGGCATGAATCACACTGAAGGCCTAGGCTGTAAATGCAAAGTTGTTTTGGAATTTAATCTTTTATTAGGTTCACATTTGATTAAAATTGATTAGACCATTTATTTATTTTTTTATGATAAATGTTATTATACTTCAAAACACGAAATTCAGGGAAAATAAAACCGAAATCATAGAATTTGGGAAAAAATTCAATGGATTTCATTGGGCCCTATTTTGCTTTGTTGGATGATCGTTTTGATTTCTGTGAAGTCACAATGAGGGTGTTACATTTAAGCCATTCTTTTTTTAATCAGTTTCACTTTACAAAGTGCAGATTTATGTGCACTAAAAAGTACTGAGGAGAATCCAATGTGCCATATGGCTAATCAAGATTCCAGTCATAATTTCTTACTGTATAAGACATGCTTTTAAATATTACATAAAAACAATGATACTTTAAACAAAGATGAGTTAAGTTTACTTGTAACTTTTAAAGATTAGTTGAAAAATTTAATTTCCAAATTAGTATGTGTACTTAAAAAAAAGCATGCAATCCAATTGCCTTAAAAATGTAAGGCCAATTTATTAGATTTTACAGTATGATCCATTTAGCAATAAACAAGTAATTCTAATGATCTACAGTCACAGTCTTTGTGAATGGAACGGTGTAAAACTATGTGAAATTTTAAGTCGGCATGAAACGGAAGTTGTGACTTTACTTCCGCATTGTGACGTATTTCAGAATAAAACAGCTTATTGAACAAGAAAAAAAATGTTGGGTGGGAATTTGAGTTTATCCATTGGTTGTTGATTGAACTGAAAATATGGGCGCTGCAAAGCATCTGCCCCAAAGGCAGATCTGAATGTGAGTTTGCAATGGACACGCACACCCCTACCACTGTGCTGCTTGAGTCTGAGCCAGTTATCGGTGAAATTGAGCAGTGATCTCAACAAATGTATGATCAAACTTAGAACATAAACGCATGAGCGCATCGCTGTTTTTGCTTACGAAGACGTTGTAGCCGTTGAAAAACGAGTAAGTAAAAGATAACCATATTTTAACGTTTTGAATCATAATACACTAAATATAAAAGAAAAAACACATGTGCTGCGCATGATAATGGCATTCAAAAATATAAATATACTCCAGAGGCATCCAAAGCATTGACGATCACATCTGCAATTCAGATGTGAAAGGTCTCTAAAACAACCGTGAATTTGCCGTTATTCCTCCTCATTCGAAATGTAAATTCAAGCCAGCTGACCCGTAGCCAAGGAAGTTTGGATTAAGGAATGATAGTTTTGAAGGAAAACAGACGAAAATACACCTAGCCAACTTCACCAACATGCGATTGACGCTTCGTTGAACTCTACACAAGGTTGTGGTATTTATAAGAAAGGGGCAGGGTTTAAGCGTACTAAATGATTGAAGAAATCCTGCATACGTGACCAAATAGAAGTCTGTTGTTTCACCAGAAGATCGAGTTATTACATTGAGTGAAGATTATGAGGTCAAAATAAATGAATAAATAAAACAAATGCATGGATGAATCATTCACGGTAAGATCAATAATATGCATTTAGAAAATAGATGGCTTGAAATTAAAATTCACCCTGACTTATAGCTGATTTGACATAAACAAAAAAATAAAGCAGTAGTTCCAAGCAAGGGAACCCCCTCACTGACCTTTTTCATTTTGTTTTAAGTAAACACCAAATGGCCGGCAGATGATGGAAATGAAAGCCGCTTGAAACTAATTGGTTAGCTACTGTATAGGACTTCTTTTACAGGAGATTCAGACCACTATCCAATGGTCTGTCTGTCAGGGGGCAGTCACTTGATGGTGTAGCAAAAATTTCAATTACCAAATGTGCTATGTTTACAAACAAAAAATTACAAATATTCCATAAAATAATTTACAAATACCAGATAACACTGAAGAATGAAAATAACTGAAATCAAAAAAGAAAAGAAAAAAACGTCAATATTTCACAAACTTTCAAAATAAATAGCCAAAGACTGTGTAAGTAAAACAAAGGTTCTTAAACTACTTGCAAAATCAGAGCAGACTTTGTGTGCATATTAGGTCAAACTTCAGCACATCAAGGATTAACAAGGTGTTATGCATACAAAACAATCATTTTGTGAACGTTATATAAACAAATATAATTACATTTTTTAAAGAAAGCATTAAAATATTTTTTTTTTTTAAATCACCTAGGCATAAGAGCACTGTGCATGCTTCAATTAACGCCATAAGAAAAAAAAAAAAGAAATTGTAAAAATATCTGGCATGCAACATTTTATGAAGATTAAAAAAAATTTAAAAAAAAAACATTCATTCAAATGTGTCAAATGTCTACATGGTACTATAGTCCATATAATTGACTATAACAGCCATAAGGAACAGCAAAACCATATATGATACTCCTTAGCACATTACAAACATATGAAAAACATGCTGAAATTTAGATCATACAGAACAATATAGTATTACAAATATAAGTGGTGGCTCAGCGGTTAAGGCTCTGGATTACTGACCAGAAGGTTGGGGGTTCAAGCCCCAGCACCGCCAAGACACCACTGTGTGGCCCTTGAGCAAGGCCCTTGATCCTATCTGCTCCAGGGGCGCCGAATCATGGCTGACCCTGCACTCTGACCCCAGCATAGCTGGGATATGTGAAAAATAAATAATTTCACTGTATATATGCAGAAATGTATGTATAATGTGTGGCAATTAAATTAAATTAAAAAAATTAAATAGAAAAGCTCCCCGTTTCTATCGGATGATATTAGATGGGTCTCAAATGACAGGAGGGCAGATTTTAGAATATCGTTGATTAGTAAACTGACTTTACACTTTCCATCTTACGGTTAGAGGCGAATTATTTTTGTCTTAAGACCGAACGTGTCACGGTGTCGTGCACATCTCAAACACACATTCATTAGAGAATAAACAGATCAGTGTCACTGTTAGATAGCTAACCGGCTAACTGTAGCACTCTAAACAGACATGATTCAAACATTCATCGACCGTTCTGTCTTTGCCTGTAAATATATAATGACAAAACAATCATTTTAATTCTGGGTTATTACCTGACAGGATTCACAATTGTTTTTGCAACTGAGTTAGAAGCGATAAATCGGCTTAGACCAAAGAATGACATTGAAGAAGCCATGTTGATATGGTGTGTGCACTGTACGGCAAGGCAAAAAGTCCAAAACTAAGAGTGAAACAAACTTTGAAAAGCGTTTGAACATTTTGGGGGTGTTCAGATGAGAATTGAAACACCACTAATGAAACATTCTAATTAACACATGCATTTGAGTTGGCGGTTTTGGATGGTGGCTTCATTTGTATTAGTTAATGCATTTTGAGGATACTAACAAAACCACATCAATAATTAAAAAAGAATTCTGGAGGGATTGAAACTCCTTAAAATACGTTAAAAGAAACGAGAAATTATTAACTTGTATGTATTTAGTTTATTATTATTATTATTTGTATGTGTGCTCTGCCTTGGGACCCACGTAATGCCTTACTGTAATCATCACGTAATATTGTAATATTGTAACCACGCAATGCCTTAGTGTAATTGTGGTTTTGGAGTACATAAACTGAGGGCACTTATATCACTGAAGATTTGGCTATGGTTAACAAGGATTATTTTAGGTGCAGTAACAAAAATGCATAAATCAGTTAATGTAGCAACATATGTCTCAGGAACCAAAATAACATAGTTCAGTCAAAAAGTCCAAATAGGTGTTAACTTTCACAAAAAAGTACACTTTAGTCATAGCATCGTTCACCCAAAACTGAAAACTGAAAAAAAAAAAAAAAACGTTCACCCAAAACTGAAAATTCTCTCATCATTTACTCACCCCCATGCCATGAGTACAGTTTTTGTGTACAATTGAGTACAATTTTGTGCTTCTAGGGGGAAAGAAGTATATATATATATATATATATATATATATATATATATATATATATATATATATATATATATATACACACACACTGGCAGACAAAAGTTTGGAATAATGTGTGGATTTTGCTGTTTCGGAAGGAAATTGGTACTTTAATTCACCAAGTATTCACCAATTCAACTGATCACAAAGTATAGTCAGGACATTACTGATTGAAAAAACAGCATCATCACTATTTGAAAAAAGTATATTTTGATCAAATCTAGACAGGCCCCATTTCCAGCAACCATCACTCCAACAACTTATCCTTGAGTAATCATGCTAAACTGATAATTTGCTACTAGAAAATCACTTGCCATTATATCAAACACAGTTAAAAGCTATTTGATTCGTTAAACAAAGCTTAACATTGTCTTTGTTTTTGAGTTGCCAAAGTATGTAATAGACTGGCATGTCTTAAGGTCAACATTAGGTCAAAAATTGCAACAAAAAAAAAAAAGAAACAGCTTTCACTAGAAACTCATCAGTCAATCATTGTTTTGAGGAATGAAGGCTATACAATGCTTTAAATTGACAAAAAACTGAAGATTTCATACAAAGGTGTATTCTACAGTCTTCAAAGACAAAGGAAAACTGGCTCTAAAAAGGACAGAAAGAGATGTGGAAGACCAGATGTACAACTAAACTAGAGGATACGTACATCAGAGACTCTAGTTTGAGAAATGGACACCTCACATGTCCTCAGCTGAGAGTTTCATTGAATTCTACCTGCTCAACACCAGTTTCATGTACAACAGTAAAGAGAAGACTCAGGGGTGCAAGCCTTATGGGAAGAATTGCAAAGAAAAAGCCACTTTTGAAATAGAAAAACAAAGAGAAAAGGTAAGAGTGGGCAAAGAAACACAGACATTGGACAACAGATAATTGGAAAAGAGTGTTATGGATCTTAACCCCATTGAGCTTTTGTGGGATCAGCTAGACTGTGAGGTGCGTGAGAAGTGCTCGACAAGACAGCCACATCTATGGCAAGTGCTACAGAAAGTGTGGGGTGAAATGTCGCCTGAGTATCTGGACAGCTAGAATGACAAGAATCTGCAATGCTGGCATTGCTGCATGTGGAGGATTTTTTGATGAGAACTCTTTGAAGTAGTTTAAGAAGTTCTGAAATTGTAATAATAATTGTTCATGTTTTTAATGTCCTGACTATACATTGTGATCAGTTGAATGCCACTTTGGTGAATTAAAGTACCAATTTCTTTCCATGAGAGCAAAATATGTACAATATTCCAAACTTTATATATATATATATATATATATATAGAGAGAGAGAGAGAGAGAGAGAGAGAGAGAGAGAGAGAGAGAGAGAGAGAGAGAGAGAGAGAAACAGAAGCAAGCATCCATGACATGTCCCTTAATTTGAGTTCAGGTCTCTTCAAAGGCTCACTTTAGATGGGTCGACTTCCTCTTCAGTTCTCAGGACTAGACTGATGCTCTCAGACTCTCTTGAGACTTGAGGCATGCCATAGCATAACACACACATTTTCTGCTATTTATCAGTTCCTGGGCCTTTCTCTTACATTTCTCCATTCATTGCCATTAGGTTATATATGTCTCGCCTGGAAAAGGGCTGGGGACTCTTCTCAAAGGAGGAGATCAAAGTCCCTATTGATCAGGGAAAGAATTGAGAGGTCCAAGGACCTTCCCCACACTTCAGTACCGGAATCTCAATGTTGCTTTAATGAGGCCCATTCATCTACATTTTGCCACAGAGAAGGCGTGAGTATGACAAACCTGTATCAGTATTAATGTGAGCTAAACACATTTATTCCCAGTATAGTTTGTAATAGGAAAATCATAAATTCTGAATGTATGCTCCTTGAAAGTGTGGTAAAGATGTTAACAGGTTTTTACAAACAAGATACAATTTCACCTTATCTGCAACTATCTAAATGTCACACAAATTTCACACAAACAGATCCTTTTTCTTTTTTTAATAGTGCATTTATTTTTGTCACTTTCAAAAAAATAAAAATTAAAAAACTTTTAATGGATTTTTGAATTAAATATATTTAAAATGATTATTAATAATAATATAATAATAAATTATAATATTATTTAAAATATTTGAGCTGTGTTTTGTACAAATTATGCAATTCAAATCTATCTTCAAAAGTTTCTGATCATTATGATATAATGATAAAAGCCATTATGAGAAAACTTCAGAGCAGACATCCCACCTGTGCAGAAACACAATGTGGTCATTAACGAATTGTCTCTCAAAGAGTTAATCTATGGGAAAGCACAAGGAGAAAAACAGAGTGGCTTTACTTCTCTCCATTTCCCTCCCTCTCTCTCCTGTCCCGTTTGAAGGAGATGCGAGTTGGCAGCATAGGAGAAGCTTGAAGATTAATGGTGTAATGGGGGCTCTGACAGCCTTTCCGCTGGTTGCAGTTCTCCTGGGTGGCCCGATTGGTCTTGGATGTCACTTTTGCTACTTAATCTTGTGTATGTGAAACAGCCTGACATGCTTGAAAAACTCAGTCTGTCCACGTCTGTATAGACATCAACCTGTGAGATAGTTACAAGGTATTCTTGATAGAAATGGCCCTTGCTTTGCCACTGCTCTAATGTTAATTACCAAAAAAATAAATGTTAAATCTTTGCAGCAAAAGATGACGTGTGATAAAGTAACATTAAATTAAGCAAATGTAATACATGCACACCTATTTTGTATGTGTAAAAAAAGTCTGATGTAAAATATTATTATTGTTAAAGTTGGTTTGTATTTGTATTGTTGAAGTTGATGTGTGTAATTTTCCGATATTAAAATTATTTCTCATATCCCATCTTAAATTGGCTGTTTTTTTTTTACTGCCCTCATCCCAGATGAGTTTGACTTTTTTCCCTCTGCTGAACACAAACTGAGATTTTCAGAATAATAGTGAGTGGTGGCCAGAACTTTGAAGGTCCAAAAGCATTTAACTGCAGCATAAAAGTAATAAATATGACTCCAGTGTTTAAATCTATATATTACAATGTAATAGGTGTGGGTGAGAATCAGATCAATATTTAAGTCCTTTTTTAATATAAATTCTCTTGTCCAGTAGGTGGCAATATACACGAAGAATGTGAATCGCCAAAAACAAAAGAAGAATGTAAAAGTGGAGATTGATAGTACAAGACTTTAATAGACTTAAATATTGATCTGTTTTTGGATTTTTAATTTTGTTTTTATTTTTATTTTATATTCAATTTGTCATTCCACATTAGTTTAGTTTTCGTTAGTTTTCTCAGTTTCAGTTTAATTTGTGTTTATAATGACTGGTATAATTTCAAACTACCTTACATTTCTCAGGGCACTCTTGTGTTACATCTATCTAGTTGTATTATCATGTTTAATTTGGATTGTACATTTTATAATACAGTGTTAATATGGGCAAAGTGACAAAGGACATTTAAACTTGATCCCCATCGTTTCCATATGAATTTCCTTAAATCATTCACACCCTCATGCATCCCAGATGTGTATGACTTTCTATCTTCTGCAGAACACAAATGTACATTTTTAGAAGTATGTTTCAGATCTGTAGGTCCTTACAATGCAAGTGAATGGAGGCCAGAAGGCAGCATAAAAGTAATCAATAAGACTCCAGTGGTTAATCCATATCTTCAGAAGTTATATGAAAAACAGATCAATGTTTAAGTCTTTTTTACAGTAAAACTTGACATCAAGATTCTCATTGGCGATCATGAAACTTCTGAGGTGTAATGTTTGTAAATGTTACATTATAATTTATGATGTAAAAGTGTATTAGAAAATATAAAAATTAATTCCAAATACTTGTAAATATTTTCTAGAGAATATTTTTTCCTCTGTCTCACTTCACCAGTACTGCTTAAAAAAATCTGGGATTTCGTTTAAAAGAGGGTCTTCAAAGGTTCCACTTCCCAGTATTAAGCATTTCTTCATTTTTTCTTTTGACTAAAGTAGAAGACATCCTAAGCTTTCTTCAAAGGTATAATGTGAGGTTATGTGTGTTTGGATCATAACTAAAAGTGTTAAGTATTGGAAAATTTCCAAAAGTGTCTCACTTTGTCCATGTTCACCCTAGTATATAAGAAACTAAAGCTAAAATTAATTTGAAACAGAGATAACAGTGTTTATTCTTTGCAATTCTCTTTGGGGATGCTTGTGGTGAGAAAAACACACTTCAGTTTTAAGGTATTATTCTCATTCATTGTAGCATAGATCTTTATCAAACATATTTTTCTTTTGTGTGTGAACCTAAATGTGTATGTAATGAATAAATCACAGATTGTTACTCAGTTAAGTTTGGTAGAAGGGATTCCAAACAGATTACTGATCTGAGAAAAACAATTATCTGGAGAATAGTCTGCCAGGCTGTCGTTATTCAGCTAAAGTGTAAATCCTAAAAAAAAAAACCCAATGAACTAGGATTTCCACATAGCAATATCCTTGGTTTGAAGCAGGGCCATAAGGCAATAATAATTGAGAGGGACAAGTCCCCTTCAATAACTAGATATGGCCAAATTGTCCCTCCAATAACTGATATCCTTGTTGCTGTTCTGCTACAGTCCCTTATGCACTGCTATCTAATTGTCATTAAGTTGTTGCAGGATAACATAATGGTTTTAAAAAAGTGTCATTTTAGTATGCTCAGTATTCTGACACCACTCGTCAATGTAATTTGAGATAGCCAATCAAATTGATGAAGGCAGGACTCAACTTTAAGAAGCTAAGTGGGAACCTTGTGGATTACTCCAGCGCCACACATTAGCAAGTAGTTCAGGTTAAGAGTGTAAGATGTAAGTATCTAACTAAACATGCAATATTTGACCACTGTTTTATGATTGAAATGTTGTGCCGACAGTAATTTCCAAGGGTGCAAACTATTCATCATTTTAAGAAATTCACAGTTTTTAATTTATAATATGGCATGTACATTACGTGATTCGTAGGTCATTTGTGAATGTGGAAACATTAACAGTTTTTAGCAGGATTAAGACAAAGCGCAAATGTGTGCATATTGTAAAGGAACTGAATGAATGTGGTTATCTGGCAAGCTTTTGAAGTAGCTTTTTAGAAAATTCATTTGACATTGTCAAAGAAAATGATCTCACAAAGTAGTGTTATCACCCACAGATTAGAACTAGAACTAAGACCTGTGACTTGTTGCTTCCATTGTGTTTTTAGGTTGAGGTACACATAATGAGGGACAACTTGAGGGCAGTAAATAATTTTGTTTTGCCAGCTGATGTCATGTAATTTTACAGATTCATCAGTGATTAAATTATAATTATATTCATCTTTTCTTTGAGACAGCACAAAAAAGAAAGAAAAAATTACTGAAATTGCTAGCAATGCAGACACAGTGCTTGTCTTGAACTGTGTGAACTTGTAGTTTTACCCCACACCCCCCAATCTTCTTTTGAAGATGTACAAAACTCAATAGTCTGGTGAGCAGTATTTGAAACTGTAAATGTGATATTTGTATAGTGCATTGCACATTTGTCCCAGATTATAAGACAATATGTCAAGCAGGCAGATGTACAGTAAGATATAATGATTCATACTTTATTTAATGGAATAAATGTGTCTGCTGTTCATCTATTATACATCTTTTCACGTGCCTTCAATTAGCATTTTAGGCACCAGGAGAGTGGATCTGAACTGGTTTCTTGTATGACCTTTTGTGACTTTTAACCCTAATCCTCTCCCCCCTTTAACCACACTTTTTGTCTATCCTAAGCCGTTCTCATTATCTATCTCCTCACTCATCTTAGAGTAACAGTAAATCTTCACTGTATTTTCCTGGTGACTGTACCCCATGCTCTTCTCCATGTGCCCAAATCACCTCTTGTCTCTTAAGCTACTTCTAAACACATCACACCTGCTGTGGCTCCATTAACCTTAATTTCCAAACACACTAAAAAAAATATTTTAGCCTATTTTTAAGATAGCAGATTTCCATCTAATTGAATTGCCTAATCTTTAACCAAATAAAATGTATAAATCTTAAAAAATGCAAGTTTTATTAATTACATTTTCTTCAAGACTATTCAGTTCAATTAGATGGATTTTTTTATTATTATTAAATTGAAATGGATACATATTAAAAATAGGCTAAAATATTTTTTTGAGTGCATGTAAACATGTTTTTTTAAGAAAGTCCACTTCCCGTCCACTGCCATTCATGGCAGCATTGCAAAATTGTTATACGGCTAATATAGCTTGAACTTCCTCAAAGTTTAATTTGTAAAGCACAGGTGTCTCCTGTCCTTGGAAATTGTGTGTTTACCTAGATTGGGAAGATGAAGAAGTTACTTTTTCTTTCGTTCTTTTTTTTCACCACATGCTTAATTTGTATTTGTGAGCTGTAAGCTGCCCACATACTGTAGTGTCGTAAGTGAAGCTGCTCCCTGGTGTAAACTGTTTGGATAAAATGAAATAATCCACCTACAGTGCCTGGAACGGTGCCCTGGAGGACATCAAATAGACCATTTTAAATAGGGTAATCAAATATTTACAACACGATAACAACTGATTAATTGAGTGTTCCATGGTACGATTCACATTCAATGCCTCATTGACTGGGGGTTATTTGCTGTCTCTTCATAGGAGTCCATGTTCTTGTATGTCTCATGCTATTTTAAATAGTTCCATATGGTATGACATTTGGCTTTAGCAATTAAGTAATAATTACTTAAACACACATAATAATAGTCAGTCTATAAATAATAGTCTGTAATCTATTAATAATAGTCTGTAGCTAGCCTGCATCTGGCCACACAGTGGAGTACTGACTAGCAGATAGTCAGTATAGGACAGTATAAAAGCCTTTTGTAAAAAACATTTTTTTACCCTTATGTTCTGTTAAAATGTATTTTAGTTTCTTCATGTTTGGAGTTCGTTGTTTTGAAATAAATGCAATTTAAAAATTGTCCTCATTTGGAAAATACTATTGAAGATTTAACCCCCAAACAAAAACAAATATAACCAATAAAAAAAAAATTATAGTAGTGTTCTGTTACAGTGTGTACACCAATTATTAGGGATGTCATGATACAATTTCTTTGACAACAAGTACACATACTTGTTGTCAAAGAAATGGTATCATGACATCCCTAATAATTGGTGTTACAGTGTCCCAATTATTAGGGATGTCATGATACCATTTCTTTGACAACAAGTATGTGTACCATTCTGTTTTTTTTTTTTTTTTTTTTTTTTTTTTTTTGGTACTCACCAATACAGAGTCCAGTACCTGTTTTTTTGCTTTATGAATTAAATATTTTATTTAAATTGTATCATCAAAATGTTCCTTAAATAAATGCATTGATTAAAACTTTTATTAAATGAAAATATAACAAATAATTTTTTACTTTTATGAAATGAAGTGCTGCATAAAAGAGCATCACAGATGTGAGACAACACCGGATCCACATTCACAAACACTCACATTTGAAGTGTGCAGAACATGCAAACTATATATATATCTCATTAAATCGCAGCTTTTGTGGTTAAATAATCTCACTAGGACATAACAATATTTTAATTTGTGCAATGAATTTTTGCGGAGTGACTTCACACATCAGATCGGTTTATGGTATCGGAGCATTTTTACAAGCATGAGTACAAGTACAGGAGCGTGGTATCGGACCCGATTCAGATACCAAGTATGGGTATCGGACATCCCTACCATTTATTGAGAGTAATTACCTGACAATTCATTGCATTTAATCATATTTTAAAACATTAGTAATCTAAACATTTTCTTGGAGGACATTTTATGTGTGTTGTCAAGGTGAAATTTTGTTTAGCATTAGTTCTAAAAACATCAGGTAAGGTCATGAATTATCATCCCAATTCTTCAATCTTAAGTATGTTTTTTGAGCTATTAAAAGGACCCCAAAACATGAGGGTTAAAATAAAAATGTTCTTAGAGAAACTAAATATGTAGACATCTAGAAACCCCAAAAGAGTCGTGAATCTTTAGATGAGTACTGCTACATACTCATTATGCAGTTTCATATTCTCCAGGACATTTGGTTTCAGAGCTTTGTTACAGGCACAATTGCAATGCTGTGTCTGGACGTCTAAATCTTCCTCCCAGTATATCTGAAGGGGGAGTCAGTCCAAAGTGAGGTCAGTTGGACACACTGGATTGTCTTTTCCATTCATGAGAGGAACACAATTGCTGAAATGACCACCACTGGATGACCTTTTCAACAGACCTCATGCCCTCGATTGATTGACATTTCTCTTTGACGGCAGGGGGCGGAGACGGCTTTTGGTGGTCAATGGGGAGGGCAGATTCTCTTGGGTAAATCCTCATCCACATCTTTTCCTATAGACAACAAAGAGTGTGATGTTTTTGTCTGAAATAAGTAGCCAGATCCCTTGTGTTTTGATGAGCGGGCCACCTGGGACACACATCTCCATCATCGCGTCAAAAGATGAGAGAGAAAAGAGATGGGGACAGAGGAGAACGGAGGAGAAAGAAATTCTCCAAAGTAGCACAAACAGAAGCTTAAATGACAAGCTAGCATTCAGCAAAGTGACCAAACATCTTGTTGGTGTCATGAGATAGGCTTTTGCAAAACAACCCAAAAGAGCAGTTCTCAGTCAATCGCAGTGAAATTATCTTTATAACTTCCACTCATTGCAGACGAGTAATCCTTAATCATTATGTTTACACACGCAGATAATCGAGCTACAGTGGGTTATTTCTTAGTCGAGCTACAGTCTTCATTTGTCTGTGCAAGAATACATTTTATATATATATATATATATATATATATATATTTGAAGGAAGGACGTCTGCTGAGAAAGTGTTAAAACATGTCACATGTCACCCCTGTCTAACAGAGTATGCACAATATGAAGGCCAATTACTGTCCAATTAACGTGTATAAAGATGGACGATGCCAAGCAACAATATAATTTTCTAGGTCTGTTAGTCTGACTTCACTTAAATAGTACAATTTCAGTCAGACAAAATTTGTAACATTTTAAAGACAAATGATTGAGTTAGTCTGACTGAATGAAACCTTTAAAGTGTGTGCAAACGTACCAATACAATTTTAGAAATTAGCTATTCACAGCCAGACATCATTAATTTGTTTCGTGAGCAAATGTCCAATAATAGGGGGTTACTTAAATAAAGTAAGTGGCTCCATGTAAAATAAAACATTGTTCATTAGGCTACGGATATGACTGAAGTCATATCAGGTGATTTTGCTCCTGATTTTAAATATTTTTTATTATATTAATTTATTTAGAGGTAAAACTTTCTTTTTACAGAGAGAGAATTTAACATTTTAAATAAAGATTAAATATTAAAATATTAACAAAATATAATGTAATAATAGTAATTAAATTATAATCAATTTTAAATAATAAAATACATTAAATATTTAAAACTATTTTAATAGACCACAACTTGAGGACTCAAGAAGAAGCACGCCATCAAATGCCTTCAATTTGAGTTCTAATATTTTGCTATTATCTGGGTTTCCCACTGCAGCTGATATCATTGATAGTTCCCACATGTTGTTTGTTTTACTGAGAAGGTGTCTGGTGCCATGCTGAGAACCCTGACATGCATAGGAAAACACCTTTAAATTAACCCCGGTCATATGTCAATTTCCTCCTCCCTTCAAAACATAAATAGGGGAACACAAACAAGAACTTGCAGGCCTGCTTTTGTTCCGAGTCCCGTCGTCAAGACAAACTCAGGGTGAGGGAGACAACTGTGTTTAGTTTTAATCCCCGCACTTTGAGAAAACTCACCGGTGGCATAGTATCTCGGTCATGCATAAGGCATGGGAGATTGTCCCCCTGACTGAGGACAAGCTAAAACTGTTAAAAAAGAATAGTCCTTCAAAGTGTGGCACAGTACTGGATCACGAGGACCAGATGGATGTCAAGGGAACATCTGTTGCATTTCCACGGGGGCAAGCCCCATCAACAGGTTGTGAAAGGCTGTTTGAACGGAGGGAGACCAAAACATTCGCCGTTAAAGAAAACATGCTCTCTTAGAACGAACATGCTTTGTTTTCCTTGTAAACAAAAAGGCTCCCCAATGAGTCATGCATTACAATTTCAGAAAGGCTTGACTGAGAGGACTTAAATGATGAGGCAATTTGAGTAAACACAACTGGGAAAATACTTTTTAAGAGGATACCAACAAAAAGCGTTTTTCCTCCTTTTCAAAAGTCATTATACACAACACACTCGGTTCCAAGTCTTTGTCACAGTTGCCGGTGAATTCCTGCTAAGGAACTAAAAATAATCTCTGTCTAGACACAGCAAGTGCAAAACTGAGCCAAGCGAGAAAAATGATATGCAAATGGAGTTAAGGCTGGTATTATAAAAGACATCCTATGTGGGAGGGTTTTCAGAGTCTTCAAATAAAGCCAAAAATGTGCCATACCAACAACACCTCATAACACCTCTTAAATGGATAGTCCCAGTTTTTTTTATCTTTTACTCACCCTCATGTTGTTCCAAAACAATATGATTTTCTATATTCCATAGAACAAAACAAGGAGATGTAAGTCAGAATGATAGCCTCAGTCACCATTCACTTTTTTCAGTCCGCCTATAACGTCTCCTTTTGTGTTCCACAGAAGAAAAGAAAGTAATTTGGGTTTGGAACAAAATGATGGTGAGAAAATTATGACAAAACTTTTATTTCGGGGTGAACTATCCCTTCTAAAGCTTGTATATATGTGTGTTGCAAAACATGCATGTATCTAATTACATAATTAAGATTCAGAAAATGCCACATAACACAGTGGAATGGAGCATCTCATAAGTCGGTGGCCCAAGGGCCTATGGAATCAGTTTGTGGGCCTCTTTGGAGTAGAGACAGACGCTCAGCTCACAATTCTAACAGGCCGAACTGGTTTTCTGCACTGTTTCTGCATTGAGGGTGGGCTCCATTAGCGTGACCAAAGGGAAGCAGAGCGAAGGGGCAAAGGGCTTTCTCTGAGAGCGGCTAGACAAGAGAGCAGCAGACTAGAGAGGAGCGTCAGCCACAGACAGAAGAAGACCAGATCAAAGAATTGCAGGGGCAACCTGCGTGACAGACATTGTATTAAAGCAACGTGGGTAGTTTGAAAGGAGGTGAAGAAAAAACTAAACCTGGTCGAGGCAGGGTACATCAGGAACTCAGTCGGAGAATGTTTAACTTCCTTTTTTTATCTACATCATATCATGAGCACATGAAATTTGTGTTTGAAACAGATTAGATATAGAAGCAATGATACGATGGACAGTTTGATTATTTTACTGTGTAGCTTCGATTTTGCTGCAAGTGGAACTAAGAAGCTATTGACTTGAAAATAACCAGAGCATTTTACACTTACATTACCATGCCGGTAATAATCTCAAACCCATATTTTAGTGCATTGTAAAAAGTGATAAAAGTGGTTTTAGTTCACCCAAAATGTGTAATTCTCTCATCATTTATTCACCCTCATGCCATCCCAGATATAAATGACTTTCTTTCTTCTGCTGAACACAAATATTTTAAATAGAATATATCAGCTCAGTAGGTCCATACAATGCAAGTGAAAGGGTGACAACATTTTGAAGCTCCAAAAATCACATAAAGGTAGCATTAAATAATCCATATGACTCCATTGGTTAAATCCATATCTTCAGAAGCGTTATGATAGGTGTGGGTGAGAGATCAATACTGCAGACCATTTTAACTTTAAATTCTCTTCCCTGCCCAGTAGATGGCGATATGCATGACAAATGCAAATTGCCAAAAACAAAAGAACAAGAATGTGAAAGTGAACATAGAGATTGATAGTAAAAAGGACTTAAATATTGATCTGTTTCTCACACATACCTATAATATCACTTCTGAAAACATGGATTTAACCACTGGAGTCTTAGGGATTACTATTATGCTGCATTTATTTGCTTTTGGATCTTTAATCTTTTTTTTTACCCTTTCACTTGGATTGTATGGACCTACAAAAATATTCTGAAATATTCTTCTAAAAATCTTTGTTTGTGCAGAAGAAAGTCATATCTGGGATGGCATGAATAAATGGT
Source organism: Moxostoma hubbsi (assembly GCA_032164185.1). NCBI lineage: Eukaryota > Metazoa > Chordata > Actinopteri > Cypriniformes > Catostomidae > Moxostoma > Moxostoma hubbsi. Next base: position 1,979,371 of record JAVLUX010000218.1, read on the forward strand.
GAGAGAATTAAAATGTTTGGATGAACTATCCGTTTAAGGAGCTATTTCAACTTGATCAAACCCTTAAGTAGTTTTGTTAGAGAAACTGAATCTATTCAAGTTGATTCAGTGATGATAATATTTTTGACTTGGAAAAAAAAAAATGTTAAAACCATTTTTTAGGTTAACATTTTTTTTTGTGGCTACAACTTGACAAATGTCTAAATAATTTTATATTTACAATAATGATGAAAACGCTTATATTCAAATGTGAGGATTGTAGGATGGGGGGTTATACCAAGGATCAAATTATACAACTTGCTGATAAATGGGCTTAATCAAAGGCAGTACTGCATATATGTTTTTCAAAAACAAGAAATCAAGTGGTAATTGGAGGGCAAAACATAAACCATAGTTAACACAACGAAACACAGCATGTGAGATCTAAACTACTCTGATAAAAATAAGTCTGGAGACACACATCGGAGAGGTGCGCAGTAAGGAATTTAAATATGTGTGTTGGAATTTGTATAATACCACCAGGAAGCAGCGGGTGAGGCAGTGGATAGTGGCTGGGCGAGGAGTGTGCTGGCAGACGGGGAGGAGTCTCTGCAGACAGTTGGAGGGCTTAAGCCTGGCAGACAGGGACTTGTCAAATGCAGCTGTTGTGGACACTGATTGATAGAGTTTATATTCCAGTCCAAACCTGAAACAGCTCACGCAGCGCCAAGTAAAGGGGTGTGTCGTCTTTTGAAACAACTAAATTAACAACATAATTTGAGACATCTATAGATAGTCAACTGACAAAAAGGAACATAGTACCATAAAAACAAAACAATTTGTCTTGGAAAGGATTCTAATTATATGACTATGCAATTGCAACAGAAAGATTCATGTTGGTGGGGTGGGGGCTTGGTCATTGGCTGAATTTAAGAAATTGTCTAATATTAATTTTCCCAAATGTTTTTCCAAAATTATGCTTTATTCTGTGCTTTCATCATGTGTGCTCAGATTCTTAGCCATCTTTAGAAATATGGACTGGCCCATACAATATATACATATCCCACACACTAACCAAGTGACAAGTAACTGATAAACCAAAAATAGATGATCAAATAGCTTTTTACTATTACAAATATAAGTTATATCTGATATATTTAAAGAACTTTGGTTCACCTGCTGCCAAATAAGCATATGTGTGGACCTTGACCTAAGGGTAACAAATATGCCAGTCATCTCATCAAAACATGTGGTTGTTTGCATCTATGTCCCCGGTGGGTTATAAAACATCTATGAGGGAGAGGTCCAGAAAATTCCTTCTAGCAAACAACACTTCAAACCCACTTTCCACTTTGAAGTTTGATTGAATCATATCCTGTTAGGTTGCACCTCCTTCACTTCCAAAAGGCTGATAAGTTGAGTGAAGCTCTCCTTCACTGCCTCCATGTTGTTTGTTGTGCTGCCTGCAAGAACCCATCTCTTCCCTTGTCCCAGGGGCTGCAATTCCAAGTACTTCTGTATCTGGGTGGGGGGAAAAAACAAAAAAAATATTTAATTATGGCTGATCTCTAAAAACTGCCTCCATAAAATTATTTTGCAGATATCAGGTTTTATTTGGCGAGAAGTCAGGATGCTTCATTAAAAAAAAAAAAAAAAAAAAAAACAGCACTAGGTGTAAATAGCATCTGCCACACAGGGCAGCTATTTGCACTCCAATAGTCTGTTGGAAACAGAAATAGAAGACAAACTGCACCCCCTCAGTTGCTGCAGTGGCGTGATGTGTAATGATGGTGATGATATGCTTTCTTGCGTGGATAACCCGGGTTCTAATCCGCTTTTGACCCACTTTTTCTCATCCTGTTTCCTCTCCCCACTCTTAATATTCCCATTAACGCTAGTTATAATAATGTGAAAATGAATATAAAGGTTGATTTCCTCACAGTGATTTGGTCACAGTGAAGTTCGGGGAGTTGAGAGAAAGGTTTGATCGAGATAAAATTATACATTGTTTTATAGTAATATTGTAATAACCATGTTTTTTTTTGCCAGAAGCCGCAGTTTTCATACAATTAACCACAGTGTTACAACAGTAATATGGTGTTAATATATATATATAATTTTTGTCACCATATATATTTTTTGTAGTTACTATAATTACAAAATACCATGGTGATACATTTATATGGTGCATTAATTCACTTCAATTTTTACTTTTTAAAATGTATCTTATTACTTTTTATTCTTATTTCTTGTTCTTAATTGGTTTAAACATTTATTTTATATTGTATTTTCTTTAGCACTTTGAATTGCCTTTGTGTATGAAATGTGCAACATAAATAAACTTGCCTTAATACTATGGTTACTGTAGTAATCCAAGGTTAATTTTGGTAAGGGAATGTATGGATTAGGTGTCAGTAGGATTCTAAATAAACACAATAAACACACCGTGGTTATACTGTTCTGTATAGTTGTATATAATTAGGGGTGCAAATAGCATCTAAACAATTTGTTACTTTTTACACTTAGTATAAATAGCATATACAGTATCTGCTGCCTTAAAAAAAAGCTTTGTGGAGTACCAGAAACATGCATATTCGAACAAATGACTGAAAAATTAAAAAGGTACAGTAAATTTGTATATACCATATTTTACACTGAAAAAGTGGTAACCTGTAACAATAGTTACATCAAGGATAATTTTCTGCTTAATCTAACCCATCAAAATGACTTTTGTTGGTGTAATCAAATTTTTCATGTAAATTAAGATTACTGAATTGAATAAAACCAGTTAATTTAGATGTTACCTCACAAAAAAGTCTCGGTTACTGTCATAACCTCCATTCCCTGATAGAGGGAACGAGATGTTGTGTCGATGTAGTGACACTAGGGCTCTCTCTTGAGAGCCTCGGTTAACTCTTATCTTTGAGAAAAGGCCAATGACAATTGGCGAACAGAATTTGCATGCCCCTCCATACAGGTATAAAAGGAGGGAAGCATGCATCTGTTCAGACAGATTTTGAGGTGAGGAGACGAGAGTAAGGTCCCTGCCATTTCAGCGGCTAGTACAGTGTTGTGGCAAGAGGGACATTCTATCCTAATCTTTCAGGGGGAAAAGACCCTGCAGAGACCAAATCCTGCCTAGCAGGGGAGGTTAATCTGTAGCAAAATACGTCACATGGGCTAACCAGCCACATACGATGGGGAGGAGCTCTAAGAATACAGTGACCAGGGGGCAGAGGGAACTCTGCCCAAGGGAGACGCGGGTCCACCGACAGGGGGACCATACCACGGAAAATACATCACAGAAGATTAGATTATCAGAATAATCAGAACCTCTGGAGCACCTGTTCGAGTACAAGCAAGTCGGTGCCTGCGGTGGGTCTGGCAGCAAACTCATCCACTGGATTCGGAGCCAGAGGGCTAGGGAGGAAGGACATCCAGTGTCCGTTGCTCATATGCATTAACCCGAGTGGCGCAACTGTCGCTGAGGATGCCATATGCCCCAGGAACCTCTGATTTTGTTTCAGTGGAACCGCTGTGCCCGGTCTGAACGTACTCAGGCAGTTTAGCACCAGAGTCATTGAGACCGAGTCTAACTCCATGTCGAGAAAAGAGATACTCTGAACCGGGAGAGCTTGCTCTTTTCCCAGTTGCCACAAAGCCCTAAACAGCTGAGGTGCCTGAGCACCAAGTCCCTGTGAGGAGCAACTGTCGGGAGTGTGCTAGGATTAGCCAATCGTCGAGGTAGTTGAGTTTGCGAATGCCCACTTCCCTTAACATGGCAAGAGCTGCCTCTGTGACTTTCGTAATGATGCGAGGGGACAGGGACAGACCAAAGGGGAGGACCTTGTACTTATAGGTCTGGCCGTTGAAGGCAAACCATAGAAAAGGTCTGTGATGTGGTAATATTGAAACATGAAAGTATGCGTTCTTCAGGTCTACCACATGTCAGAATACGTTTCTGCATCAGCACCTTGAACGGGAGTATGTGTAAGGCCCGGTTCAGAACTCTCAGGTCCAAGATTGGCCGCAACCCACCACCTTTCTTGGATACGATAAAGTAGGGACTGTAAAACCCCTTCTCCATCTCAGCTGGAGGGACAGGCTCTATTGCGTCCTTGTGCAAAAGGGTTGTGATCTCCGCACGCAAGGTGTACACGCATGTGTCCAAGCCCCGGCGAGGGGTACTAAGGGGACGATCACGTGTGACGTACCTGGAGGAGAGGCCTCGTGGCGTGGGGAGCAGGTGACGTCACGTCGGGGAGCGTTGCTTCGTCCCGAGTGTGGTTGTGCTGAGGAGAGGCTAGAAGCACTTACCTTAATCCGCGTACACGGCCTGGGGCTGGTAGGCGACTGAGTAAGAGATTCTGTAGCGACTACCTCTAGACTCGTCACCACCTGCCAGCCTGAGGTGTGAGTGTGGTGCATTTGGGCACGTGAAGGCGGGAGGTCCACATTCATGGGGGCATGAATGCCAGTGCCCAGTGTCTGATCGGTGTGAGAACGGCGGTTGTGGGCACCGCCAAAGTGACCCAGGGAGTGAGGAAACAGCACTTTTTTTGACAATGTGGGTACCGCAGCCTTTTGTGGGTGTGGCAAACAAAGAAAAGGAAACAAAAGATTCTCCACCCAGCCCTCCACCAGGGGATGGAGTGGTCTGAACACCAGCTCCATGGCAGACATCTCTCTCCCTGGCTTGCCCATCTCAGGAGCGCTTGGGGACAGCAGTGGGTTTTACTCGGCTCGCTGAAACACAACCGCTCGGCTATGAAGAGTAAATCTGTCTGAACAGACGCTTCCCTCCTTTTACACCCGTATGTCCAGGGGAGGGGCATGCAAATTCTGGTCGACAATTCTCATTGGCCTTTTTACAAAGATAAGAGGTAACCGAGGCTCTCAAGAGAGACCCCTAGTGCCACTACATCGACACAACGTCGAGGGAGTGACAGAAGGGGAACATGATTTACAATGTAAGGGGCTTATCAGTCCAAACACATTATTGTGCAAAAAAAGCTAGACACAGCACAACCAACAGAGCTAAATGCATCAAACGTGTATCAAGAGATCGTTTTTAAAAGTCGATAGGTTTATAGAAAAGTTTTTGACTTTACACAGCATATAAAAAACACAAAGGCTGTTCCGGGACGCTGAAAAAGCAATGCGACACAGTGCAACAGTAAAATATGTCTATATATCTAATGTTTAGAAAGAAAAAAAACTATAAAACAGGGTTAGACTGATGCAAATACGTATTCAGTGTAAACGCCCCAAAACACAACAATAACTAAGTCCTCCTTTTTCTAAATAAAAATTATCAAAATCATTTTCATCTACTTCTAAAATGTAAAAATGTTGGGTTTTACTCATTATATTATTTAATCCAAACTTTCCTCACAGAACAGCAGAGAAGTGTTAGTGTCTGGGAGCTGTAACGTGAGGCCCATGTGCAGCAAGAAAACTATGCAGATTTAGTTAACATGCACTTGCCATAATCAAAACTGTTAGTAACAGCTGATTAAGAGGATCACATGTCAAAGCTTTGCACACCCAATACCACGAGCAGATCAGAACCATCTGTTAAATTTTTATTACATTTATTGAATTTAATATGTTTATGTTCAATAGACACAACAAAGTTTGTAAGGTATAGTAGTGTTTTGTTTTTTCTTGTATTTTAAATTTTGCATCAGTAATGGTGAAAACTATACATTTGGAAAAACACTGGTAACAGTATCTCTAAAATGTCTTGCATGTGAGCAACATTACAGTTTCAGCTACACTTTCTTACTCTATCATCAGAGCTGCATACTAGTTAATCTCTGCTTTTATCAAGAGAACTCTTAAGCAGAGAACAAAGCAACTCAGGCAACACGTAGGAAAAAATAGCATTTTGGTTTATTTTTTCCTGATGACAAGTTGACCCTATTAGATATGGAATAACATGTGATATGAGATTGAAACCATCCTCAAAACAAAAGAGATACCGAATCGGATGTCCCTAACCAAATGAGATAACCTGCAAAGTGTTTATAGATAAGAGCAGAGACAAGGAACTACAGTTCACAGGCCAGATAAAGTCGGACCAGAGGATGTGTTGCAACTATGTTTATCGTTTCAAAATCTGCACGAATGAATTGACATATGCTGATAATCATATTATAACCTGAAAGATTTCTGAAATGAAACAAAACCATTCAATACATTTAGTCTTTCAGTCAAAGTACTGTTATTGAATCATAAGGGGCTCTATTAAATTAATTTCTAATGGACAAAGTTATTTTAAATGTTATTTTAAAATTATTTTTAGAGATTACAGTCACAAAGAGCAATTCCTAGCCTGAGCATAACCAGAAAAATGTAGATTCACTATAAAAATTTACATAACTTTTCTGTAAGATTTGATACATTTGTATGACTTCTCCAGGCCTGGAAATTACAATTTTCCAAATTCCCTGATATTTCAAAATTTTCTGTAACTGTGGGAGCCCTGATCATTCTAAGAAATGAATCCTGAAATACTTTTTTTTTATAATGTTTTTTTTTTTTTTTTTTTTTTTTGTGCGGTGTAGTGCATGTCATACAGGGATTTATTAGTGTCTGCTGTTTCCATGTCAGCCTACTTCACTGAGTCAGAAGATTGTGTCTCGTCTTTCCTCTAGCAGTCTTTGGGAGGCATTGAGCTGTGCCTCGATCATAGTGTAACAGGAGTTTAATGACAGATTAGCCCTGAGGCCTGACTGAACCAAACAAATCCGTCTTGGTAAAAGGAGCTACCCTAGGCATCCACTGACACAGCCTGCCTCCTGGCTTGCTAGTACATCCGTCTGTCGGAGGCAGGCGCCCTTCTGGAGAATACAAGGTTTGCACTGCTTGTGTTGAAAACATCTATGGCGCACCATTAAGGTCACTAAAACAGGGTGAAATGGATGCAGATGATTGTCTTTCTCATAAACAAGAAACATTAACCCTTTTATTCATTCATTTGTGTTAGCACCTTTTGTGTTATCGTTTATTTTGTCACATTTTTCCTTATTACTTCCTGAAACATACATATTACATAGGCAATGACATATGGTAACTTATAGCAGACTATCCTAATTCAAACGAGCACAAACAAAACAAAATATGATGAGTACAAATATTCCTCAAAGAATGTAAATAGAAAGACTATGCACAAAAGGGTTTTGTGTGTGTGTTTGTACGTATGTGTGTTCAGATGCCCTGTGTGAACAAAGCCATGAAATTGTATTCCAACTGAAGGAAATAAACTACAGTTTTCAGATGGGTGTTGGTTCATACAGTCTAGCCTTTAGGTCACTGGGATCAATGAGTGGCCTCACTGAGCAGAGAGAGGGCAGCTTATGTCTTGGAAAAGTCTCATTTTAAACTATTTTTTAAAAATGACAGTGATTCATGTGACAAATATAGTGATATAGTATGATATAGTAATTAAATATTAGTTTCTTGGTAATGTGTCAAGGTGTAACTTCACAGACAACCCTGATGGATCTTTTTGGGTGTCTTTGTCCATTGAGGGTTTGAGGTGAGGAACTTACTGAAAGTATGGCATCTAATACTTTTCCATACACTCAAATTAAAAAATGAATAATAATAATAAAAAAAATATTTGTTACACTGTCTTGGTTAGTACTTTTCTAATTCCATTGAAACTTTGTAATGTAGCACTTTTTGTGTTACTGTCTGCTTGAATCGCTTATGTTGTATCCTTCCTTATTTTGTAAGTTGCTTTGTATAAAAGCATCCGCTAAATGAATAAATGTAAATTTAAATGTAATAAAAGAAAAGCAACAGCACGACTTGACCTGAGATGTCCACCAGCCGTGAAGGCGACCACTGCAATTTTCATTATACATGAAAAAATTGTACATGATGATATGCTGTAATTAAACAATATCACACATGTAAGAGTACTGTTCCCCGTCTGTCGCTCACTTCGAAGTTGTGTCGAAGAAGAGACACTAGGGGTCTCTCTTGAGAGCCTTACGCATCAACTTTGAGAAAAGGCCAATGAGAAATTGAGCTATTAAAAGAGTCTTCTGCGTACTCAACTACCTCAACGACTAGCTCATCCTGGCCCACTCCCGAGAGTACTATGCGGCCACTGGGACCAAGTGCTCAGGCACCTCAGCCATATGGGCTTCAGGTCAACTGGGAAAAGAACAAGCTCGCCCCAGTTCAGAATGAAAATGAAATGAACCTGTTGTAATAAGTATACTACATGACTGGAACAAAGCAAAGTTAATCTTACTCTACCGTGGCCAAATAGTGAGTTTAGAAAAACGTGGTCTCTCTTTGTCCAGAAGATATATGTGTAGATACAGTCTCTTTAGACCACAGGCTGGTGCAGCTGTAGGCAGAGAGACCAAATCAAATCTGACCACTGGTTTTGTTAAGAAGATGATGTCATCAGTCATAGGACGCTTTTGACCAATGATGTTTGAGATTGGGTCCATGGGCAGGACTTCCCGTCCGGCTGTGAAGCATTCTGGGAAACTGAGTTCAATGTCTCAACTTTGATCATAGAACAAAGGGCCATGCTGTCTCTGCTGCCATTTTGAGTGGGGCAAGGCCCTACCCTCATGTGATCCTAAGAACACGACCGGGCTACTTGCCCAAGGTTCCTACGACTCCCTTCAGAGACCAGGTAGTGAACCTGCAAGCACTGCCCAGGGAGGAGGCAGACCCAGCACCTTCATTGCTGTGTCTGGTACATGCTTTGCATATATATTTGGACTGCACGCAGAGCTTTATACGTTCTGAGCATTTCTTTATCTGCTTTGGTGGACAGCGGAAAAGGAACGCTGACTCCAAACAGAGGTTTTCCCACTGGGTGGTTGATGCCATAGCATTGGCCTATCACACCCAGGCTGTGCCTGCCCCCTTGCGGGTTTGAGCACACTCGATGAGAAGTGTGGCATCCTCGTGGGCACTATCCAAAGGCACCTCCCTAGCAGACATATGCAGAGCAGTGCGTTGGGCAATTTTACAATCTCAGGGTTGAGTCAGTTTCATCCTGTGCTTTCTCAGGTCCGAGCCGGTTGAACTTGGTAATGCGGTAACAACTGACCGGGTGTACCGCTTGCACCTAGCACCCTTTCCCTCCGCTGAGGCAATACTGTGCACTCTTATCCCAGGATATCCCACTAACTCGGCTCCCTGGATGACTCCTCCCTAGCCCTCTGGTCCGCGAATTCAGTGGAGGAATTCGCCAACCAAACCATGGTGTGGCTTGCTCCCATGCTTGGCACGTCGCCTTGTTCCCCCCATGTAGAGGCCAAAGTACCATTCATAGTAATGTGAATAAGAATCAATGTTAAACAGGTAAATATTTTCATTTAGAAGTTCATGTAATGGTTAAAAATGTTAAATAATACGTGAAAGGTTAAAAGCATACTAGATTTCATGTGTTTGTATAATTTGGTAAAAATAGTGTACTGCCTCTTTAAAGGAAAGGCTAACTCCCACTACATTATGTTGATTCTCTGTATGTGACTCAGTTATTGAGAGCTGTGGAAGCAAACAGTTTTCTTACCCTGATAACTGCTAACTTTTGACTTATAACTATTTTCAGTAAGAAAAGTAACAATCAGAATAAGTGTATTAGTCAGTTCACATTTTCTTTTGTAAATCGGAAACCAAGGAATAAAAACCGGATATTTTAATCTTTTTTCAACAACGTTTCTGAAGTGGATTTATTGAACTGCGTTGCAGAACTTACAATGGACACTGCAAATGTGACTAACTACTATGAAAAACGTTAGACAGTTGTTGGCGTAAGCCATCGTACTTCTCAATAATTTCAAACCTCTACACCCCATATCGGGGTGTAAGGAACCAGAAGGTTTTGAGGATTTTTTGGGGCGTTGGGGAAGGGTACGTGCAGTCTGGCACAGCCTGTGGTTTTAGCATGCAAACTACCTGCCCGCACCTGTGTCAGCAGCGCATGTACATGGTTCAGCGCATGGCGTGATTAAAATTGGACCCCTAGTGTCCTGGCCACGTCGCTGAACTGAGCCACTGTTGCGGCCGAACCTCATTGTCGGCTACTCAGATAAATCCTGAATGAACAGACGCATTTCCCTCCCTTTATACCCGTATGTCAGGGGGCGGGACATGCAAAATCTGTCTGCCTATTTCTCATTGGCCTTTTCTCAAAGTTCAGAGATGCATAAGGCTCTCAAGAGAGACCCCTAGGGTCACTTCTTTGACAAAACGTCTCGTTCCCTCCATCAGGGAAAGGAGGTTACAACAGTAACCTAGACGTTAATGAATATCAGCACAGCTGTATTAGGCTGTAGGCAAGAGGCCTGTGATATTGCTTTTATACAATGGTCCTATAATTTATTTTTTATTATTTAGTAACTTAGAGTGAAGTAGATTCATATTGAGTAGTATTTTTTTTATATTTTGTTTTGAAATAACAACCATAAAATGATAAACACGTTGTGCTGTCTTAGCCAGCTGATGGAAAAAAATGTTAATTTGTCATGAGTATGAGGGTGGTAGTTTTAGAAAAGGCAATACTAGTTTGATGACTGCATATGGGGCCAAGAGGGTCCTGCTGCTTTTTGGCCTGCCGAGATCACTATTACATTTGATGGTTTAAAGAGAAATGCTACAAAAGTCAGTAGGGCTTGACGAATATCTGTCCTCACAAATGTTATTTCATTCTAGTCGGGAAACACAAATAAGGACTTGTCACTCTTTTAAAGTAAAAACAACACTGGTATCAGTATAAATTATTTATAGGTGAAATAATTCTTTCTGATGTTAAAATACTTTCTTCTATCCATGCTTAATATGTAATAAGTAGGTTGATTTCCCCAAAAAGTGTAAACATTGCAGGTCTGTGACTCTATCAAAATATTCCTGTTTATTTGAGCACACTGACCAGTAGAATGAACGTTACTATTACGACTTTTTTGCACACTGAGTTTTTATGTGCCACTGCCTATGTTTTGCTGTAGTTTCCTGGTGAAATAAACACTAGAGGATAACAACTTATTTTTTGCTCTATTACTCACACCATGTTATGTTATTATATCAAAACACTTTTACGCTAATGCATCACTTGAAAAACAATACATCTCTTTGTCCAAGAATATATGACTGAATGCAAAATCTAATATCTGAAGAAGATGACATCAAATATGCCGTTCAACGCATTCATTTTTCTTAATCATGATTACCGCATTTACTGTTAATACAGCATAAACCAGCATAAACACTTGTTGGGAGGGTGGAACCTTTGCAATGTGTCTGCCCGGATTCATTACAGTGAAGGACACACCACACCAACGCTTCCCTGTCTGTGAAAAAATTGAGAAAAAATCTCTTAATGCTATTATTTGATGTAAAAAACAAGCCCAGATGGGACTTATAATAGAAATCAAGTATTTTCAGTGTATTTTAATTACCACTGTTTAAATACTACTGGGAAATGGGCAGTAGGCAGGATCACATAGGACAAAACACAAACAGAAATTCCAGAAATAAACGGCAAATGAATAATATTTTTTTTATTGTAACAAATGCTAATGTCTGAAGAAAAAGAAGAATAGTTTACTTTGTTGCTGTATTCATATTGAACATATTCACTCCCACCTTATCACTCAGAGGGACTATTGAGAGCATCCCGAGCAGCTGCATCACTGCCTGGTTGATGCCTACTCAGATTAGAAATGTGTATTGGTCAGCGTTCCACTGTCTCTTACTGTGCCTATTGTCCTGTTCCTTTTTAGTAATTATTGTACTGTCCAGTATTTTTTTGCACACGTTTGCATGTGCACTTTATGTAGGAATGTGTAGGTCTTATTTAGTCTGTGTAGTCTCATGTGGTTCTATGTTTGTCCTATGTTGTTTTATGAAGCACCATGGTCCTGGAGGAACGTTGTCTTGTTTCGCTGTGTACTTTAATAACTGTATATGGTTGAACGACAATTAAAACCACTTGACTTGACTTTTCCCAGGATTAATTCCAGGATCTCTGTGTGAAGGGTACGGAAGATGGAAGATTCAAACCATTATTTTTGCAGTTCCATTTGGTGATGCACACACTTTACCTTTAATGGAAAACACAAAAAATGGGCACGTAAGAAAAAGACATACACATTTATTAACTGTTTATAAGCTACGTAGAACTTTTTGACTCATCTGTACAATGAGATGACAAAATCTGTGGTCATGTGAGGGGAGAGTGATGGCTGTCTAAAGGTGGCCAGACATGGCATGAACTAAATAGGGCAGCTGAGCTGCACAAACTGACCTGTGGCCAGAAGCCAAACTATAATTCCCCATGTTGTTACCTAGCAGGGGGAGTTGCAGTGCATCCTATTCTGCTCTGGAGTGCACATGAATGTGAACTACATTCTCGCAGTCATTTATGTGATTAAAAGTCAGCTGCAAATATGAATGTCTTTTCATAAAAATTCTTGATGTTGGGGCTTTACCAAGGCATTTTAGGTTACAAGTCATTCTCTTGGGTGTAATGGATAAATTCCATGTGGGTTTGGAGACTGCAAAACTCTCTGGTTACTTGCCCGAGCAAACATCCACTAGACTCTTTCGTAGCACCAGTCAGAGTTAAATTAACATAAATGGGTTCATATGTTGAGCTGTGTTTGGATAGCACTGCACAGTACATCAGATTTGAATAAAATGGCTGGGCCACATAACTGCCAGACGAAAATGTATATATGTTAAATATCACGCCTTACTAATTTGAAAAATGAAAACGTAAAAAATATCCTGGCTTTCATGTTCAATAACAATGTTCATTAAGCTTGTGTTTAAATGAGCTGAGACATTGTGGACTTAAGACTTTGTTAAATAAAACAAACATGTAACTAACTACAGTTTTTGAAAACTAAAATATGTTGCCTTCATGTGGCTGCCTTATAAAGCCGATGCAAGTAAGTAAGCAATTTGTATGTTGATTTCACCTAAAAGTGTAACACTTTTGCTCTGTGGTCTTTTGTGGCCCTCAGGTCTTCTGATCAAATTTTATTGAGGGTTCCTCATTGCTGCTATAGGTCTAAGGGTGACCATGCCTTTTCTAGCATAGGTCTTAATCTATGGAACAGTCTCCATTTCCATGTGAGGTCAGCTTCATCACTAGCCATTTTTAAATCTTCTTTAAAAACATATTTTCATTCTATAGCTTTTGAATAGATCATTGAATAGTTTGAAATGGATAAATACATGATGCTGTATTTAAAAGTTTTATTTATTTTATTATGTTTTATATTTAATTTGAAATCTGTTTTTAAATCACTCTGTCATTATTTATTTATTTGTTTGATCTGTAAAGCACTTTGGGTCAACTTCTGTTGATTTAAATGTGCTCTATAAATAAAGGTTGGCTTGACTTGACTACAAAAACTAATTTTGACTTAATTCTGGCCTTTTCTTTAACAAATGCAAAAATCAAGGTTATAATGAGACACTTACAATGGAAGTGAATGGAAGTGAGTATTTTAACATTTACGGATTGGCTCAGATATCAGAAATTGAAGGTATCAGTCAGCTGTGGAGAGCACACTTGAAAGAAATGTCTAGATATCGGCAGATGCACTTACCATTAAAATTGAGCTGGTCTCACTTGTTTTTTCAATGTCTAAAGAGCCTGCAGTTATGTGCTTGGCAAGGCACACGGCTTTCAAGGAGGACCCATAAAATATCACTTACGGACAATAACTAATGCTCGATGCATTCAAAAGAAACAAATACCTAAAACTTAAAGGTGGTGTCTGTCTAACAAAGTATAACTCCAAAGACAATTAAAAACATTTTTAAAAGGTTTCATGGGATTTCTTTAATTAAAGCCCCTTTACTTGTAAGCTGAGCTTTAGCAGCATGTGAAGCATGGTAAGGTGAACCTGTAACAACAACACTTTAGCAAGTTTATACAAACTGGCCCCCTACACTACATTGTCTGTGGGTGTATTAAGAATCTAATGCTATTGAGTCCATTAACATCCTGTTTACAAAAAGAAACAGTTACACCAACATAAACATACTTTCTCAGGAGTGTTGCTAATGATCTGAGCTAATACAGAAGTCAACTAGGATTTGGTTATGTCTAGCTTAACTTTTAATAAGCCTGCTCTTTCTGCTTACTCTGAAACTCACATGATCCAGATTGTTGGGCCTCATGTACTCGGATATAAGTCAAAGGCAGGCCTACATACAGTCATAAAGCCTGATTGAGGCCTTCATACATTCATAAAGTCTGACAACAACAAACATGCCAGAATCAAACAAAGGGAGTCCAAAACAGACTACAGATCCCATGAAGCCTTGCTCACTTTACACCTAGTGTGAAATTGAAGGATCGAACTCTTAACACCTTTTGGATGAGAAGAACAACAGAACACATCCATCAACATGACTTCATTGAGAATATAAAAACCTCTGAGATCTTTCTGGCCGTTGCTTCCACCGTCCATATGTGTTGCATCAAGATTAATTTCTGCAGCTCCCAGGTGTAGCCTCATTGCCCAAGAAAGTAATGTACATACCTGAAAATTTGCCCATACGATCTCCATCTCGCTGGATAAGTTGAGATTTCTCCGTGTTCCACTGCGCAAGCTAACTGATCCGTAGGAGACTGCCGAGCTTCACCCTTTTGTGAAGTCAACTCAACCGAGTCGACTTCACTGTTTTCTCCGCCGACCCGCCGAGAATCAGCTATCGCGCTGCCCACCGACAGAGCGAGGAAACAGCCTCCCGTCATCACCCGAGCTTCGAGGAACTGAGTTGCAGTCAAACGATGGACGAATACATATTCTACCCACATTCTCACATGATTCAAGTAGTCTGGGCAGAGATATATTATTATAGTGTGTTATTCTTGTGTATCAAGGTTGTTGCTTTTACAGTTTACGGACCGCTGAGTACGTCGGTATTACTGTAAGGTACTGTTACCACTAATGAGATTTTCTGTGTTGTTGTCCAAACACATTGGATTGTTTGTGCATATCCGCCATCACGGGTGTGACAGGAACACTGAGTATATCCATTAAAGAACCAAAGACCGCAGAGGACGGATTACGTGCCGTTTAAAGCTTCTCTGAGTAATAAACTAACAGTTGCCTTCTCTCCCATGATCGTGAAAACCGACTTTGGTGCCGTCCCTATGTTCTCTCTCTCTCTCTTGTACTAACCGCACACACGTGCGATACCTCACAAACATACCCGCACACACATTTAGTGTGTAGATAACTTGCCGATAAAGCTCAGCTTTGTCCCTATGTTATCGTACAAGCGGAGACACACGCTAAACGAGCAGACAACATTAACCAGTCTCTCTCTGCCCACATTCCATATTCTCTGACAGGACACCTCGCGTGACTTACACTCCACGGGAGCCATGTCTGCGCCACTCCTCTCTCTCTCTCTCCCTCACTCCCTCACTCACTCACTCACTCACTCACACACTTACACACACACAAACAAACAAACACACACACACACACACACACACACACACACACACACCTTACTCTCATGTATTATAGGCTTTTTGTTACCATATCTAATCATGTTACTGCTTAGTTTGTAGTTGGAAATAAGAAGTTAATTGACTGCATTGTATTGATTAATAATTTATATATATATATATATATATATATATATATATATAGTATCTCACAAAAGTGAGTACACACCTCACAATTTTGTAAATATTTGATTATATCTTTTCATGTGACAACACTGAAGAAATGACACTTTGCTACAATGTAAAGTAGTGAGTGTACAGCTTGTATAACAGTGTAAATTTGCTGTCCCCTCAAAATAACTCAACACACAGCCATTAATGTCTAAACCACTGGCAAACAAAAGTGAGTACACCCCTAAGTGAAAATTATCAAATTGGGCCCAATTAGCCATTTTCCCTCCCCGGTGTCATGTGACTCGTTAGTTGTGACTCTCAGGTGTGACTCTCAGGTGTGAATGGGGAGCAGGTGTGTTAAATTTGTTTCATCGTTCTCACACTCCCTCAAACTGGTCACTGGAATTTCAACATGGCACCTCATGGCAAAGAACTGTCTGAGGATCTGAAAAAAAGTCATATATATATATATATATATATATATATATATATATATATATATATATATATATATATATTACTGCATCAATAAACTTGAAAGAGAAGTGTTTTGGCATTGCTTTGCTTGAACCTGTGTCAAGGGCTGGCAGGGGATGTCAGTGCTCGGATTCGAACATTTGTTGTTTTCTTTTGAATGTCAATGTTCTCTGGATATCGACTTTCCTAAGAGAACAATCCTATAGTGAGCCTGCTATACTGTCTGATTATTAGTCCCTGATTCCAGGGTGGTGTCCTGGCATATACATATATATATATTGTGTTATTGTGTATTCTATATATTTTTTATTTTCTATTACATTTTTATAAAAATAAAAATATAAAATTTTCAATATCTTGTTGCTGTTTTGTATTGTTTGTGCACTGGAAGCTTCTGTCACCAAGACAAATTCCTTGTATGTGTAAGCATACTTGGCAATAAAGCTAATTCTGATAAAAAAGTTGTTAATTGTCCTTTTCTGCATATCACACCACCATTTTGTGGTTCGTTCTGCATAACACGGTGGCTCATTTTAGCTTGTCACGGCCAATTCGTTTCCCCGCACGTTTCGTGGCCAACCCACCAGCCCGCTCTGTTCTCCCGATGGCCAGTCCACCACTGATAGGCCCCAACTACTAAATCTATCAACTCATAGTTATGCTGCATTACTTAGGTCTAACAGAACCAGAAACACTTCTCATATTCTATAATCTTGTTTTAAAGTGAATGGCATCTATGCTAATTATTATTACATTTGTTTCCCTGTCTTAACCTAGGGATAGATATCCAGAGGTTATCAGAGCCTGACAGATCCAGCTCTGGTCCTGTATGATGTCCAAATCCGGTCCTGCCTAATGTCAGACTCCTGAACTGCCTTATGTCCGACTCTCACAACTACATGTTACTACTATGTGCTGCAATGAACATGCAACCTATGTGGGGACTCGTTTTTTCAATTAGTCAAGCACAAACTCCCACTTATACTTTATGAAACATTTGATGTTAATTGAATTGTTGCTATTTTACTGCATTTCTATCTTTATACTGTGGAAGGATTTGTTTTGAACATTTTAATAAAGGATTACATTGTTACATATTGTTTTATTTTTTTTCCTAAGAAGGAAATAAATGTATTTTGACAGGAAAAGAAGTAAATTTTTAGTCAAATTTCAGCTCTTTCAAAATTTGCGATTAATCGTGATTAACATCGAAATATTATGCAATTAATTGCGATTAAAAATGTAAATTTACTGACAGCACTAATGTCAACTGAATGTGCATTACATCACTGCATTAGGCACTTCCAGTGTAGACAGCTTTGTTGATTATAATAAAAGCAAACTAGTTTGGAGTGATCAAACAGTTCCCCCATTGACGTTAGCGGTCCCTGGTTTTAACCTGCAGGTTTTAAGGGCCAGTGCAGAGCCATATTTTTTGTTGAAAAGAATATAATGGTCCAGACTGGGCACCAGATCCAGTACCGACACTGGGTGGGTGCAAAAGGGGCAAAAGAAAAGGAAAAAAGATAGGGAATGAAGAGTGAGTTCCTATAAGTTTGCTTGAATGCTTAGGTAGGTCCCAAAATCCCAGTGACGAGAGTGAGCAGGCCCAGCTAAGATCAATAAGCCCTGAAGCTACATTGGAAAACTGCCAGAATCTTGCCGGGCAACAAATGAAGACTTTAAGCTGTGCTGTCCCGTGCTGGTTGGAGATTTACTGTCTTGTGCCGCTCAGACGGGAGAGCAGCTCCCTAAAAAGCGCAGCACTGTGAAAGAGTTCAAAGCAGTCAAATTCTCTCCTCACTCTATTCTTAAAGGCAACTGACCAGTGCCGGAACCTCCTGAGTACCATAAATCCTTTCCAGACGGCACAGGGACACTCACCATGGTGCTTTCCAAGCCTTCAGAACAATGCTATTGCACTTAAAACCCAGGGACTGTGATAATGTACTTTCCATATAGGCAGAGACTACAAATGCATATAAAAGATGTCTCAGATATATTCCCACTTGAACCGAGAAGAGCTTGACCACTCTTTCTTTATTTTTACAACCCCTGATGTTTTTATTTATATATTTTTTCTTAAGTTTCAGTAGGATTGAATGACAACCAAAGCCACGGCTGATGTTTTAGTGAACTAACAGATTTAACAAAATATAGGGGATACAACCATAATGAGACATGTGAAACATGCATTGATGCCACCAAGGAAATATGAGTGCCCTACATAAAACTGTGCAAGAAAAACATTCCAATCAATTCCTATGCAAACGTTAACCGATAAATCAGCCAACTAGCATTGGAATAGCCAGTGGCAGATCCTGAGATTCCCGACATAGGCGAAATTGGCAGTTGGGAAGGATTTACCTGAAGGTAGTTATTAGTTTACTTTACTACTACATTTTACAGTTGAGTGACAGTAGTTCACCTCCCTAATTCAGGCTTAATCTCTCCTGAAGAACGTCAAAACAAGAGGTGGAAAGCTACCAGCAGCTGAAAAGGCTCCCTACACCAAGATACCTCTTTCTCCTTGCTTCACTGTGGTAGAGATGAATTCACTATTGTATTTCTCACCAGATCTTCAAAGACACCTCTCTGTAGTACTCGTAATATATAACTTTTATTGTAAATATGAAGATACATTTGAGTGAAATGCTCTCATGGTGTTTACTGGTGGCCAGTATGTCACAGTATGTGATCTTTGATAGTGACAACTGTTTTTGGTATTGAGCGATCACAGTATTAAAAATCGGTGATTGTATCTAACTAAAATTTTGGTGCACCTCCACGATCATGTTTGATCTCGCCTTGGCCACCATGTGAGTCAAGACCACCACTGGGAGTAGCAGGGGCAATGTATGATTTTCAAATGATGGACTCCCACATTAATGTCAGCCTGTGCTCTGTTGTCGCTGCAACAAAACTGTTCTAAAAGAGAAATAATGCAGGGCAAACATGTTTTGTGTGTCTAAGGGAAACCCCTCTTTGACTGGATTAGTAAATAATTGGTGGGGTCAATGGCTGGGACACAACCCTTGTGCTGACAGCAACCCCTGAACCATTTGTGAAAATCCAGAAGGGAAACAGAGGGCATGACAGGGCATGTTTGTGTGGACTTATTACCGATTTACAGCGCCTCATTTCATTAAGGGCTGCTATGGAAAGCTCTCCAATAGCTAACATATGCACTGTGCAATTTGAACGGGTGTGCTGGGAGCCTCCCTAAGCCATCACATCCAGAATCAATATGCATGCACCTTCCCCAGAGTAGCTCCTCTACCATGAAGGTTTGAGGAGGTCTGTGTACTGGTAGTACACATACAGTAGACCACACAGTGGGGCTCAGGGGCCTGTCAAGGGATACAAAAAACCTCCCACCCTCAGTCCCCCTATTCCATTCGCTGACCCACCACTTTCTACTTTCCCAGTACTTGAAGGTGAACCACAGGAGAGAGGCTCAGCACAGTGTCTCTCAACACACACAGCATGTAGAGAATCAAAGAGACTCTCTCAAAATGATTTAAACACACACTGCGATGCAGCCCCCCACCCCTTTCCTGTATCTAGTGTCCTAGGACCTCAATCTGAAATCCGTACTTACATGCATTTTTGCATGCCCTCGACTCACTTTAGTCTTGACAACAGCTTAAGCATGACGAAATCAAGAAAGAGAGGCAAGCAGAGGAAAAGGGAGACAGAGAGATGGGAGGGGAATGGGGTGGCTGATTTCAGTAAATTGAAAACAGAGGGAGTGAGGTTCAAGCTCATGGATGTTGATGGAGCAGGGAATAAGAGAACAATCATGGAGCAAAACAAAGAAAAGGTATTTTTTTCCCCTCAAAACCTCAAATCAGATCTGATTGTGGAGTTCATATATTATCATATTATTGAAAAACTGGGAAGCTCAAGAAAGACATATTTATTTAACTTAGTGAGGGAGTATCACAACCTGTTCTTATTGTTTTCCAGAACATATTATTCACTTCATCTACACTAGGCCCTGAAGACAAATCTATGCATCTTATCTTGCATCTGTGCAGATTTTCTTAAACAGACTATGCCTCTGTTTTTAGATGTAATTTTTTTTATATCTGTGCTCCTGTCAAAAATACAAGTTTCCAGCAGACACCAAGCTTTTAGGATTAGTGAACTAATCGGAAGGTATGCAGTTCCATACATACCAAATTAAAGGGCGCACACTACACGACTCAAGCCAGTTTGAAATCTGTCTGTCATCAGTTGTCCGCACCGTCCCGAGGACTGAGAGACTGGCAATGAGCAATTGCAATTGAAACATAGAGAGAGTGCAAGAGGAGAGCAATCTATGAGAAGCAGAAGCCAAAAATGTATTAGAAAATAAAATAAAACACCTCCCACGTCTCCCTACTCTTTGTTTCATTATATTTTTGGGTTTTCCCATTTCCACAGCTATGGAAAACAACTATGCAAACTTTGGGATCGTAGCTTCAGTCGGTGACGAATGGTCGTGCAATCTGCACACCAACACGACCAAAAACAAAAGACTGCGAGTAGTGTAGTGTGCACTTGGCTTAAGCATACAAAATGACAGCAATGCACTTCAGTCACTTTAATCAAGCAGACTGATGGGGGAATTTTCAAGACTGAATTGTGCATACATGCATTGTCTGTGCTGTTTTAGCACTCGATTCAGTAGAGAAACGATGCAGTTTGTGATGAGGAGGAGGGTGTGGCCAGGCCGTGGGGGTGCATGCCTGGAGCTGAGTTGGCCTTTCAGTGGGTGAGGGATAAAGGGGAGCCAGAGATGCCAGACTGAGAGAGGGAGTGAGAGACGCATGCAGCTGCCTTGTTTATGCATCAGTGTTTATGTTGTGTTTTGTTTAAGTTCATGTGTGCCATTAAAAGATTACGTTGACTGCTCAGCCAGTTCCCACCTCCTCCTTGCTCATCTTGTGATCCTGTTACATTGGTGCTGAAACCCGGGAGGCAACCCTCGCTTTTGTTGGAGGGTCACAACACCAGACGGAGGAGCCCGCTGCCGTCCGCCAGGAGACGAAGGAGTCGTTGCCGTCTGCCGGGAGATGAGGTCCAGTGCCATTGCCCGGCGTCATGGAAGACAGCTGCACAGCTGGCTGAGGACCAGTTGACAGCATGTTCGGGGACCGGCATGCCAGTTTTTCTCTCTCTTCCCCCCCCCATCTCTCACAGATCCTCAGGAGGCGGGGAGGACCATCTGGTGGTGGAATAGTGCTGTGTCTCCCCTCTAGAGATGGGGTGGGGGGGTGTAATCCAGTCTGGATGATGCCCCGGACTGAATCGGTCGGTAGAGGAGTGCGATGAGGAAGAAGGTGTGATCGGGCCGTGAGGTTGCGCAACTGGTGCTGAGCTGGCCATCCAGTGGGAGAGGGATAAAGATGAGCTGATGATGCCAGTTCGAGAGAGAGAGAGAGAGAGAGAGAGAGAGAGAGAGAAACGCAAACAGCCGCTGTGTGTGTGCGCGTCTGTGTTAATGTTGTGTTTTTTTTAAGTTCATGTGTGTCATTAAAAGTTTATGTTGACTAATCAGCCAGTTCCCACCTCCTTGCCATCTTGTGAACCCGTTGTACAGATCGAAATGGCCCACTCACACTTGGTACCATTGAAAAAAAAAAAACTTTTCAGAGAACTGGAGGACAGCAACAGTTTTGAAGATATGTTTGGCCAGAAGTGCTTTTAAGGCAGGGCTTAGTTAAGGATCAATTAGCACTGGGTAATTCCCTAGCAAGTTCTGAGTACTAGGTTGTGGAGGATGCAGTAAACTACCATGATCTGACATACTTTCCAGTTACTGCACACCATTACACATTTATATTTATGCATTTGGAAGATGCTTTTATCCAAAGCGACTTACAGTGCACTTATTACAGGGACAATCCCCCCCAGAGCAACCTGGAGTAAAATGCCTTGCTCATGGACACAATGGTAGTGGCTGTGGGGATCGAACCAGCAACCTTCTGATTAACATTTAAGTGCTATAGCCCACTACGCCACCACCACTCCATTACTCCACAACACTGTTCCAGTAACCTGAATAGGTGCCAAGTTCTAATGCTCTTCTACTGTTGCCATGATCGCTAGAAAATGTACACTCCTGTGCAAAAAAAATATATATAAAAATTGGCCAAGCCCAAAATTGCAAAACATTATGCTTTTAAAGGTTTTAACCACAAATCATTGGTCAGGAAATTAGCAAGAATTAAACAAATGCATAAAGTAACTTAGTATGTTTAAACCTTGTGGGTAAACTTGCAGACAGTTTTTTACAGAAACAAGAGTCAATGTTGTTCCACTTAATATTGATGGCTTCAATCATTTAATGAGTAGTTGAAAAATATTTCCCATTCAAATCTGGACTCTAACCAGGCCAAAACATGAGCCTGACTTTCTCGATTTTAGTTCTAAAGCCTATTCTTGGTGGTCTTTGTAGTGTGGACAGGAGCCTTGTCTTGTTGAAAAATAACATCAGACCATTCCTCTTTAGAAAATAACTTTTCAATTGTGGGAAGCAAGCTTTTCTGCAATATTCTCCTGTACACCAAAGCATTAATTGACTTTTCACAGTGAAGCAGCTTACCAGTACCAGCAGCTAAAAAGGCTCCCCATACCATAACACCTCTTCCTCCATGGTTGACTGTGATAGAGATGCATTCACTATTGTATTTCTCACCAGATCTTCAAAGAGACCTCTCTGGAGCATCATCATACTTGTGATTCATTACTCCACACAACTCTGCTAAACCACTCTGAATCAAAATTTCTATATTCTGCCAAAAACTTCATTCTGTCTTAAATGTTTTTCTAAGACAGCAGTGGCTTTTTAACACATATTCAAGACACTAAACCTGCATTAGGTAACCTTCTTGTTATTTTACGTCTTGAAAGAGTCTTGTTTTCTGAGGTCTTGAATTCTGCTAACAGTTTTTGTAAGATCTTTTTTCCTATCTTTGAGAACAATACATTTCATGAGGTGGTCATCCCTGCACGAAAAGGCTTTGGGCCTTCCAGATCCTTTCTTTCTGGCAACATCACCTGTAGGTTTAAAGTACTGACCTATTCTCTTAATAACTGATAGAAAAATAGGGATCTTCTCTGCTTTTAGGGTCTTGTAAACTTCAAAATAGCTACAGGAACCCTGACGCAGACTGGCTATGTGGTTTCTGACAGCAACCCCTGCATGATATTTAGCTTTTTTTAGTAGCAGATTTTCTTACTACTTTGCCTTGGGACTCACAACACTGCACATTGTAGATCTCTCCCTGCACTATCACTCCTGGATCCATTTATTAACTTGTTATCAGGCCTTTAATCAGCTGTGGCAAATCACCAACTAATGATTCATCTTTTAAGAAAAAAAAAGACACCCATTTTGTACACCCAGACATTTGTCAGTTGGATTTTATATCAAATGTTTGAATCATTATCATAATTTTATGTTTGCATACAAGAAGACTATATCCAGTGCATACAGAAAGTATTCAGACCCCTTAATATTTTCACATTTTATTTTGCCACAGCCTTGTGCTAAAATGCTTTAAATAATTTTTTGTTTCACATCAATCTACACTCTATACCCCATAATGACAAAGCAAAAACAAGATTTTTGATAACTTTGAAAATGTATTAAAAAGAAAAAAACTGAAATATCACACGGACATAAGTAGCCTGACCCTTAACTCAGTACTTAGTTGAAGCACCTTTGGCAGTGATTAGAGCCTGAAGTCTTTTAGGTATAATGCAAAAAGTTTTGCACACCTGGATTTGGGGATTTTCTGCAATTCTTCTCTACAGATCCCCTCAAGCTCTGTCAGGTTGGATGGGGCCCTGTTGGTGGACAGTCATTTTCAGGTCTCTCTAGAGATGTTCGGCCAAACAGTTAAATCTTTGTTTCATTAGACCAGAGAATCTTGTTTCTCACAGTCTGAGAGTAATGTAGGTGCTTTTGTGTATGTCTTGCTCTGAGGAGAGGCTTTCATTTAGCCACTCTGCCATTAAGCCCAGATCGGTGGAGTGTTGCAATAATGGTTGTCCTTCTGCAAGTTTCTCAAATCTCCACACATGATCTCTGGAGCTCAACCAGAGTGATTATAAGGTTCTTGGTCACTTCTCTTACCAAGGCCCTTCTCCCCCAATGTCTATGTTTGGCTAGGTAGCCAGCTCTAGGAAGAGTCCTGGTTGTTCCAGGCTTGTCCCATTTAAGAATTATGGAGGCCACTGTGCTCTTGGGAACCTTCAATGCAGCCCAGAAAATATTTTAGCCTTCCCTGGATCTGTGCCTCGAAACAATCCTGTCTCTGAGCTCTGCAGGCAGTTCCTTTGACCTCATGGCTTGGTTTTTGCTCTGATATGCATTTTCAGCTGTGAGACCTTATATAGACAGGTGTGTGCCTTTCCAAATCATGTCCAATTAACTGAATTTGCCACAGGTGTACTCCAATCAAAGTGTAGAAACATCTAAAAAAATATCCAAAGAAATGGGATGCAACTGATCTATAATTTCAAGTGACAAAATAAAGGGTCAGACTACTTATGTCAGTGTGATATTTCAGTTTTTTCTTTTTAAGAAAAAAGAAAATGCATTATGGGGTATGGAGTGTAGATTGATGTGAAAAAAATATAATTTGAAGCATTTAAACATAAGGCTTCAACATAACAAAATGTGAAAAAATGAAGGTGTCTGAATATTTTCTAAATGCACTGTAAGATAATTATCCAGCAAATGGTGGCACAGAAGTTTTTGTGAAGATTTGTTTCATTCTTGCTAATTTTCTGACCAATGATTTGTTGTGGAGACCCTTAAAAGCTTAATGTTTTGCCATTTTGGGCTTCATCTACCAACTCGTGGTGTTAATGGGAGACGCAATTCTCAAATTAATTGAAAGACAACTTCTTGAAGAGCGTTTTTTTTGCGTGATGATAGTTTGCTGTGATTACAAGGTGATTAACAGTCAGCACAGTAAAAACCCACTAAAAGAAGTTTTGTCTTTTTAATGCTTTAGGTTTACTCTTAATGTGCCATTGTTACAGCAAATTTCTCCATCAACAGTACATTTCAAAATGAACACTGTCAGACAATCCTCTATTGTGATTAATATTCTGATATTTTTGAGGTGCTGTGGAGAGATTAAAATCTTTTGCTGATTCTGTCTGACACAGCACAACTTAAAAATAACAATGTAGCTTTAATTTGCACAGATAATTATAAATAAGACATTCAAAGCTGCTTTCCTCAAAAACTGTAAAAATATGTCTCTGTGGTTCTGTTTACTTACAGCTTTAATTGCAAATAGTGCTGATGTTTGTGACACCACATCCTGTGAACTGGAGGACTCTTATTTGTATAGAAAATATATTGCATATTATATTATACTGTATGTTTTCCAAGGCAACGGGTTAACTAAAATATGCAAGATACAGCACTATACTAGCGCATATAGCATCTTGTTAAGATGGACTGTGTGTATTAAATAAGAGTCAGGTTTTGTGATGAAATACCATACACTAAAGTGGTTCAACTGTTTCATGAATTTACCCCTGAAACATAATTCTGAGCAAAGGGCAGAAAGGGCAGAGCAAAGGATTTTTTTAAATAATATATTTATATTAATATGTAGCGCATAAACATGGAGTGCAAATGCTAATAGAAAATTGAAAAAATATGCAATGAAAGTGAATGTTGACTGAGGCTAACATACTGCCTAGCATCATTCAGGTTTGGATTAGAACAACATAAGGATGAGTAAACAATAACAGAATATTTAAATTTGGTGAACTATACCTTTAAAATAGGTGATGTAATTCACTTTACACTTCTCGTGTAGTCACTGAATTTATCACCTCATTCCGGCTAATCTAGGCATTTCACAGTATACAAAACAGCCATGGTGATGCCTTTTGTAACCTTAAACTTTTCACACTCACAAAAAACTGCATTTGCATTTTAAACATCCCCATGCCTTAGCAGAAACGAATGCTTATCTTAAGAATATAATTTGTCACTTTGGTCACTCTTCAAAGAGAATATAACCAACAGAAGAAAAAAAAAAAAAGATCTGGACGACAGAACCTAGATTCCCAGCGTTTGATCCCCATGACTCAAGCAGTGAATGGGGGGTCAGGTCAGATGTGAATGGGCTTTCGGAAGTCTTGCCCTAGCCTGTAGCAGCCAGTCTTCTGACCTCGCCTGCTGGATAGACAATGGAGGGGCAATGACCACAATGTGAGCCTGGCTTTTAAATACAGGCGCAGCACTGAATAGAAATTGTTGACTGAATGGAGTCTCTTCCCGCTGCATTGAGGACTATGTGGGGTCAAGGTTCATCTGTGTCTGACAGAGACGTGTGGGAACAGCAAGTGAGGATGCCCACACAGCTTGCCCAGTGCCCTTCAAGTTAAGACCTAACCCAGAGGTGGGCTGACCAGCAACCAAATATGACAAAAGGTTTGGGGCAATGATTATGAGAGGATGATGGGGGGAAAAAAGATTAATAATGAATTAAGAGGAACTTTACATATCAGGCTTCAAATGTTTAGAAAACCCCACATTTTCCTATACAGCTTATCATTATAATACAGAAATGTTTTGTAGCTGACAGAGATGGAAACTTCAGTCTGAGACTTGGAAAGTACAGTATCTGACAAGCATGTAATCTTTATTAATTTTATTGTTGTAAATGTATTTGTTTAACATTTGGCCGCTATTATGAGTGAGGACAGGAAAATATGCGGGGAGAGAGAGAGAGGAGTCAAGTCAAGCCAAGTCAAGTGGTTTTTATTGTCGTTTCAACCATATACAGTACAGTACACAGCTAAATGAGAACGTTCCTCCAGGACCATGGTGCTACATAAAACAACATAGGACAAACACAGAACCACATGAGACTACACAGACTAAATAACATACCTATATAAAGTGCACATGCAAACGTGTGCCAAAAGTATGGGACAGTACAATAAATTACTGACAATGAACAGGACAATAGACACAGTAAGAGACAGTGCAGCGCCGATCAGTACACAGTAGTGCAAAGACGACAGTTTTTAAAAATGCCAAATGTAAACATAACATACTATGAGACAGTTATTGAGGTAGCAGCCAGTAATAAAGTGACAATAATTAAAGTGCAACTCAGGACACGTGTGTGTGTGTGTGTGTGTGTGTGTGTGTGTGTGTGTGTGTGTGTGTGTGTCAAACCAGTCTCTGAGTATTGAGGAGTCTGATGGCTTGGGGGAAGAAGCTGTTACACAGTCTGGCCGTGAGGGCCCGAACGCTTCGGTGCCTCTTGCCAGATGGCAGGAGGGTGAAGAGGTGGGTGAGGGGTGTGTGGGGTCATCCACAATGCTGGTGGCTTTGTGAATGCAGTGTTTTTTGTAAATGTCATTGATGGAGGGAAAAGAAACCCTGATGATCTTCTCAGCTGTCCTCACTATCCTCTGCAGGGCTTTGCACTCCGAAACAGTGCAAGTCCCAAACCAGGCAGTGATGCAGCTGCTCAGGATGCTCTCAATAATCCCTCTATAGAATGTAGTGAGAATGGGGGGTGGGAGATGTGCTTTCCTCAGCCTTCGAAGAAAGTAGAGACGCTGCTGGGCTTTCTTGGTAATAGTGCTGGTTTTGAGGGACCTGGTGATGTTCTCCGCCAGGTGAACACCAAGAAATTTGGTGCTCTTGACTATCTCCACAGAGGAGCCGTTGATGTTCAGCGGAGAGTGGTCAATCTGTGCTCTCCTAAAGTCAACACCATCTCTTTTGTTTTGTCCATATTCAGAGACAGGTTGTTGAATCTACACCAGTATGTTGCTGATGAGACCCACCATGGTCGTGTTATCGGCGAACTTGATGATGTGATTCGAGATGTGCATTGCTGCACAGTCGTGAGTCAGCAGAGTGAACAGCAGTGGACTGAGCACACAGCCCTGGGGGGCCCCAGTGCTCAGTGTGGTGGAGATGCGGTTCCCGATCTGGACTGACTGAGGTCTCCCTGTCAGGAAGTCCAGGATCCAGTTGCAGAGGGAGGTGTCCAGTCCCAGCAGGTTCATCTTTCCAATCAGGTGCTAGGGAATGATTGTGTTGAATGTTGAGCTGAAGTCTATGAACAGCATTCGAACGTATGAGTCCTTTTTTATCTAGGAGGATGAGGGCCAGATGGAGGGTGGTGGTGATGGCATCGTCTGTTGAACGGTTTGGACGATACACAAACTGCAGTGGGTCTAGTGAGGGGGGCAGCTGGGTCTTAATGTGCCTCATGACGAGCCTCTCGAGGCACTTCAAGGAGAGCAGGATGCTCCAAGCCAGATTCAAACTATGAGCCAAAGGTCAACATGAAGCATGTGCACTAACCACTGCCATGGCTCTGACCACAACCATATATTTAAATATATTATTTCAATTTATATAAATCTAAAAAATGACAATACATATGAAATTGTCTCTCGTTTTCCCCATAGTAAATGAAAAGGTAACAAGGTATTGTTTATTTATTTTTTATTTGCTTGCTTAACCACATCCACAATAAATAACACTGTTGACTATATACCTACATTTAAAACAAAGTGATTTGTTGATAGAAGTAACAGCTGATATCCTTTGCTCATTGCTAAAACAAAAACTACTATTAAAACTAGTTACTACTGTTACGGACTCAATCTATTTAATCCATTATTTTTGAAACCAGGTGCGAGAGTGTTTGAGACACACAAGATATACACGGTGAGATCAAACACAGATGAGATGACACAGGTAAGTTATGATAAGTAGACTTCTCAGGATGATGACAGAACAACAAGGCGAGTATCCAGGTAATAATGTCCACTGAACTGAAGAGGAAGTATCAGGTTGAGAAACTTGGTTTACAATAAACAAAAGACAAGGTGAATCTTCAGGCTTAGTGTAGTAATACTGCATGAGAGCAGTGCAGTCAAACTATGGTCCTTAGTGAGACTTGACAGTAGACTGAAGTGAAAGTGACTTATTTAAGCAGTACTTGATGAGTGAGCTGAGTGCAGGTGTGATGAATTAGAAATCGGGTGAAGAGGAGATCCCAAGGGAGGCGTGACAGACAAAAGGGGCAGCTCCTAAAGCCCAAAATGAAGAGGGTGACACCGAAGGCCAGGGAGGAGCCAGTGGATGATCAGGAGGCCTGTGAGGTGGGCACAGGGTAGGGACAGGAGGCCTTGTAAGCAGCCACAAGGCAGGGACAGATGGAGGCCACAGAGCCACAGTTGGTTCAGGAGGCGGAGCTACAGGTGGAGAAGTCGCAAGATGAGCAAGCGGAGTCATGGAAGACTCAGAGGGCGGAGTCGTCGTGGTCAGGAGCGCTGTCAGTGACAGGGGAACGACCTCCGTGGTTGTGAGACATGGAAGATGGAGCCATAGGAGGCTTGGAGAAGTCTCCATGATCATTGAGGCTGGTGAGAAGGTGGTCTCCACTGAAAGGAAACAAATTATTGTTGGGTTGGAGCTGGTATAAAAGCTGGCCCTGGGACAGACAAGGCTTCAAGAACTAGCTCGTTGGCCATGACAGGCGTGGGCATTGGCTCATTGGCTGTGGCAGGCCTGGATGAAGCAGCCGTGGCAGGCCTGGATGAAGCGTGTCGTCTTTGGAGCATAGCCATGAGCCCCTAGCGATGACAAGGTGAATCTTCAGGCTTAGTGTAGCTTTAGATAAAGTAATACTCCATGAGAGCAGTGCAGTCAAACTATGGTGCTTAGTGAGGCTTGACAGAGAACTGAAGTGAAAATGACTTATTTAAGCAGTACTTGATGAGTGAGCTGACTGAGTGGAGGTGTGGTGAATTAGAAATAGGGTGAAGAGGAGCGTAACACTGAGGGAGGTGGAGATCCAGAGGGAGGCGTGACAACTACATTGTTGTGGTTGTTATCTATATAATTAGTGATGCACGTCAACACATTTTATGATAGAACTATATGTAGAACTAAGTTGCTGTTATTCATGGAGGTTTAGCTCATGAAAGGCCTAATCCCCAAGGCTAACATAAGTACGGTTACATGCACTTTAAAAGTTTGATTTCAGTTGAATTAAAACAATAAATGTTCTTTTTTAAAATGGCATGTAAACACTTTAGTCCTAATCAAATCAAATCAGACAATTTTTTGTGAAGTCGAACTAACAAACCTAGATCACATGATCGTAGTTCAGCTTCGACTAGCATGTAACATGTTAATCAGACTTCAATTGGCCTTAGCTTTGTGCACATGCACACTGAAAACCTAAAAATGGACTCTACTCATTTCGTTCCCTCAATTGGATTGAGTAATGAATGGTGTCTCCAAAACATATGCAATTAAGTTCAATTAACTTGTTGTTCATATAGAATGAACTTAAATACTTACATTAAATGATGCAAGCAGACATAACTCAGATTTAGGTATTTAAATGTTGTTTCTACTGTTGTTGATAATTTTAGATTCAATATTATATCAAACAATAGCACAGTTCAAATAAATAACAGATTCTACGGCAGTCATTAAATAAAGTTAATTGTCCAAAGAAATGCATATACAGCATTCCAGTACTTTAACTGCACGAACACAAAGAGAATTAGTCAAGTTGACCAAATGGGACACAGATCACCCTAATGGTGAAATCACACGAAACAACTAGTTGTAACAAAACATAAGTAATACTACAAAAGAACTAAAACCTTAATATATTATTAATTACAACTATTTTAATTACCCCCATAACTTCCCTTTGACAAAGGAAACATAATTCAAGTGCAAAGAATTATGGGTATTCCCCACAGTCTCAATTTTGAACTCAAAAGTTTTAGTTAACACTTAAAATCTTAAGTCTTCGAATTTTAAGATAAATAAGTTCAATGAACTTATATATTTGAGATATTAGCCCAAAACCTAACATTTGAAGTAATGCTTAATCAAGACAACTTGGTATTTCCAGTAATGACAACTTTAGGGTTTATAGTCCATGTTCTTAAAGACAGGTGATGTGCAAAGTGTATTTAAAACTTGCTCAGCTGACTTTCTTCCTTCAAATATTTTATTACATATTGGGTCATGTAAACTTGGACAAACAGATGAAGGCTTAAGCACAACTACGCAAAAACACACTATAGGTCCATTATAACTGTGCATGTAAACGTACTCAATAGCCACTTTTCCACCATTGGGCCGAATGATGGACACAGTGAGGAATGGTTCCAGTAGCAGTTCCACTTAAGCATGGTTAGGCATGGTACAAATAAAAAAAAAATGTCTGTGTTCATGTCTGGTGGCATGAATAACCCCTCAGCAAATGATGGTAAGCCTCCTGCCCTTTTCACCTAGCTTTCCTTTTTGCGACATGGGACATGTTTTTCCTGTGCTTTAACAGAATAAAAACCAGGGGCAAAAGCAGCCCTAAAAACAGAAATATGTTATCTTCCTCTATAGCGCACTTGCTCCAATGATTACCTCTCATGCCAGTGACAACTGACATATTTGTTACATAAATTTAAGTACCACAGTGGAAAAAGAAAATGTAACCATGCCAACTGGCCCAAATGAGCACAGACCGGCACAGTTTCACAACCATACATTTTCGGCCCGATGATGAAAATGTGGCTTATGTCTCCATATACTGCTCACTGAGAACCACATGAGCCAATGACTTTCAGGGTGTCCCACCTCCAAACAGGAATACTACAGCTGGACAAAGGAAAAACCTATTAGTCTACATGCAAATATATATTCTCTCACCTGAAAGGGGCTGTTGTTATTCTTCCGGAAAATCTTATTATATTCTGGGCAAGCAAATGGTGGTTCATAGGCACTTGTCTCTGACCATAAATTGAGGGTGTGCATGGTCGCATTATGTGTATGTCATCACACACTATATTTGTATCTACAGTAGAGCTGTTATCCTTTAAGACGTGTAAGACTAGGGGGTATGCACACTTGCCTAAACCTTCCTGTTGACACCCTTTGTTCTCATGGGCACAACATATAAGTACCTTTAAATAAATGTGTTAAGACACCTATTAAAACCACTACTTCCTCTCAAACAGGTAATACTTTAGTGTCAAGTGAGCACATATGAACTGTCACATTAAATGAACAGCAGAGACTTGGATGTGGTCATACCAGCAGTTTGGCCCACGTATGCATCTGTAATTTCATCACCTTGTTTAAGACTGTTGGCAAAATCATGGCTAAAAAGGCCATTCCCTCAATTGATCAAAATTGATTCCCCCCTTTGACCGAAATGTAGCTACGCAGTGAGGAAGACATAAAGTGGAATTGAGCAGGAAGTCTCTCGAACCCAGCTTCAGGCATACAAGGGCTGAACAAATAATGTGTCAAAATGAATACTGCATGTTACATTGAATAAGTTAACAGCCACAAATGTTCCCATAAAACACATCAAACGAACAGCATTTTTGTGGTAGCTTTCTGTACATGCTGACAGCAAAACAGCAATCAAGTTGGTACTAAACTTTACTCATTTAAGAGTCTAACACCTTACAACCATACAACCATATGTTCTACTAACACAGGAAATGTTTTTGTTCTCACTTGTATGTGCATGAGAATGTGTTTTCAATATACACACAAAATAACTGAAAAAGGAACGAACAAGAACCAAGAAAGCTGATTAAGTAAACTTTAACAAAGTCTCTGAACAAACAAAATAAAAAAAATAATAGGTTTGTAATGGAATCCAATTCTTCTATATAATTAAATAATTACTTTGCTAAACAAGCATGCAACAACCTTAATCCTTCCCCAGGTCTGGAATGGTTATTTCTTACAGTGGCATGTGTTAATAGAAACGTGTAAATTACACAGTTAAGACACCTTTTTCAATTTCAAAGGTTGCTTTGGCAGGATTCAAACCAGAATCAGCCGGCATGGGAGGTGAATGTTCTAATGAAGAAGCTAAAGGCTACATCCTCTAATGTCAGTTGCTAATGCGCCTCTTGAGGCCAGGGGATTGAGGTTTACACATACCACAGAGCTATCACATACCAGCTGGCTCCTGTTACACTGACCCCCCTAAACCTCACTCCCATCCAGGTCACGGCACCACTGTCCTGCTCGACCTGCTCCAAATGGGATTGGAAACGGCATCTCCAGCTTGGGAGGCAGGCGTGCTAATGAGGAGGCTAAAGGCTACAGCCTCTAGCGTCAGTCGCTAGTGCACCTCTTGAGGCCAGGGGAGTGAGGTTTACACAATGCACAGCTACCTACCAGCTGGCTACCGTTGCACACATTCAATTTTTCTTCTGTGGAACACAAAATGAAATGTTATGCTGAATGTTAAGGATTGAGGTTCTCAGTCACCATTCACTTGTACTGTATAGAGAAAAAAAAAGAGAGCCAACATTCTTCCAAATTTCACCTTTTATTTTCCTCAAAAGAAAGTCGCTATACAGCTTTGGAACAATATGAAAGTGCGTAAATGATTACAGAATTTTCATTTTTGGCTGAACTGTCCCTTTAAATCAAACACAACTGCTTGTGGTAAAACTAGTTTGCTAGTTCGAATCCCAGGGCTTGTTAAGTGACTCCGGCCGGGTCTCGTAAGCAACCAAATTTGTTAGGGAGGGTAGAGTCACGTGGGGTAACCTCCTCGTGGTCGCTATAATGTGGTTTGCTCTCAGTGAGGTGCGTGGTGAGTTGTGTGCATGCCGCAGTGGATGGCATGATGGCTATATGTCCGTGGTAAAGCGCTCAACAAGCTATGTGATAAGATGTGCGGATTGATGGTCTCAGATGTGGAGGCAGCTGAGATTCGTTCTCCCCCACCCAGATTGAGACAAGTCACTACACCACCATGAGGACTTAGAGCACATTGGGAATTCCAAATTGGGAGAAAAAGGGGAGAACCCACCCCCATCACAGCTCAGCTCTTGATGTTGGCTGAGGTAGTAAATAGCATTCAATGTTCCATTTAATGTGGGTGTAGTTTTAATGGTAATGCTAGAGTGTGATAGAATTTTTTTGACTGCCCAATTCCCAATGCACTCTTAAGTCCTCGTGGTGGCTTAGTGACTCACCTCAATCCAGGTGGTGGATGATAATCTCAGTTGCATCTGAGACCATCAATCCGCGCATCTTATCACGTGGCTTGTTGAGCACATTACCGCGGATACATAGTGCATGTAGTGGCTTCACGCTGTTCTCTGTGGCATCCACGCACAACTCACCATGCGCCCCACTGAGAGCAAGAACCACACAATTTGGTTGCTTAGGAGACTTGGCTGGAATCACTCAGCATGCCCTCGATCTTGTGACTCTAAGGGTAGTAGTCAGCATCTTTACTAGCTGAACTACCCAGGCCCCCATGATAGACATGATTGTCTGGATTGCCTAATGCACTATTTCCCATATTTCCGTTGGCTGAGACCAGGGGTGGTAAAAGTACTGCTACATCTTAAAAAAAATTGTATGAGTAGAGTAAAAGTACCTGTCCTAAAATTGAGTAAAAGAGTAGCTCATTTAAAAGTACTCATGAGTAGTGAGTATTGAGTACTGAGTTGCAAAAGCTATGCCCCTTTATAATAAAAACTCTATGCTGCAATTTAAAAATTTAGCACAGATACAGTAATTTACATTCCCTTTCATGGCTGTTTACCAGAAAGAATACAAAATATAGGTATTTTATAGGTGTTTGTGATTGAAAACTTTTAAAATACATCACTTATCTATGATGCTGTAAACAATACATGAATCTGATT
Source organism: Moxostoma hubbsi (assembly GCA_032164185.1). Taxonomy (NCBI): domain Eukaryota; kingdom Metazoa; phylum Chordata; class Actinopteri; order Cypriniformes; family Catostomidae; genus Moxostoma; species Moxostoma hubbsi. The sequence goes on from JAVLUX010000218.1 coordinate 2,014,175, forward strand.
TAAAAAATGAATAAAAGGGCATCATGATTACAGAAATGAAAAGATGAAAGTTATTTTCAATATCATAATGTATGAAGCAATTACATTAAAATCTGTTTACGTGTAATGTAAAAAGTTTTCTTAATGTCGACAGAGAGAGTTACTGTTGCGCATAAAAGATGTTCAAAACAATGCAAGGAATGCAATTTTTTTTTTAAATAAAATAAAATTATGAAAATCCACTAAAAAAGCAGGGTCACTTGGTGCGTTATGTCCTGCACAATAGAGGGGGTAGAGCAAATGTTTTGTACAGGGTCAACATCAGTCTTCAAAAGAATAATTCACACAAAAATGAAAATTCTCTCATCATTTAGTCACCCTTATTCCATCACAGATGTGTTTGACTTTCTTTCTTCAGCAGAACAAAAATTAAGATTTTTAGAAGAATATCTCAGCTCTTTTGGTTCAAACAATGTAAGTGAATGGGTGCCAACATTTTGAAGCTCAAAAAATCACATAAATCAGCATAACAGTAGCCTAATCTATGTGACTCTGGAGGTTAAATCCATGTGTTCAGAAGAGATGTGATAGTTTGTGTGAGTAACAGATCAATATTTAAGTCAATATTTATTATAAATTCTCCACCCTGCTCAGTCAATCTCCACTTTAACTTTCACATTCTTCTTCTTTTGTTTTGGCGATTCACATTCTTCATGCATATCTACTGGGCAGGGTGAAGAATTTCAAGCAAAAATGGACTTAAACTTTTTCTCACCCACACCTATCATATCACTTCTGAAGACATGGATTTAACCACTGGAGTCATATGGATTACATTTATGCTGCATTTATGTGCTTTTTGGAGTGTCAACATTTTGGCATCCATTCATATTTTTTTTTTTTTTTTTTGCATTGCATGGGCATACAGAGCTGAAATATTCTTCTAAAAATCTTAATTTGTTTTCTTCTGAAGAAAGAAATTCATACACATCTGGGATGGCATGAGGTTGAGAAAATGATGGGAGAATTTACATTTTTGAGTGAACTATTTCTTTAAGTAGCACATGGGCAGCCACATTGTCCTCCTTTTGAGACACAATGTTCCACATTGATTTAGTTCTTGTATCTTGTATTTTAAGCCCAGAAATAGTTGTGTTCCCATTGTAATGCATGACGCACAATTTTCTGAAGTTTGTTACTGGTGGAATGTTCTGCCTGAAGTATTGCTCTGCAAAAGTCGACACTTTTCTATCAGGCAATAGAAAAACTTGATAAAGGCAAAGCATAATTATAAATTAGTTTATCATCTCTACTTTCCTGGTAATTTATTATACAAATTAACAAAATCTCATCAGGTGTCAGTATTATAAAAACAAAAACTAATAATACAATAAAAAAATATTATAATTAAAAATGTTTGATTCTATTACATGAATACTTTTAAAGCTTCTCAAGTTATTCAGCTAAAAGTAGTGAGTGGTTTTCTCATTTCCTTGTTGTTTAATTTATAGCCTTTATATGACATAGCCTACTAGATAGTGATCTATTCGGTTACATGTATACTTCAAGTCCAACATTTTGACGCAAATGCACTTTCTGTCCCACTGTTTACGCTCACTTTAGACCAAACCAACTATGTTTACATTAATGTCTCATCAAGATGGTCATTGACGAATTATAAAGTTTATTGTGTGTACTAAAAGCGATTTCACTGTTCAATACAATTTGTTATGTAAACACATACAATGATATAATAAAAAAATTATACTTGGAAAAAAAACTGTCTGCAGTTTGAGTGAGTCTGATTTGTAAATTGATAGTTTGTTCATCGTATTCATGACATGAAGCAATGAGCACTGCTGCAGTTCATATAAAAAACACTCCCCGCTGCAGAATGTGACAACCCCTTGTCGGGGCGGCTGTGGCTCAGGTGGTAGAGCGGGTTGGCCTGTAAACGCAAGGTTGGCGGTTCGATTCCTGGCCCACATGTCTCCAAATGCCAACGTGTCCTTAGGCAAGACACTGAACCCCAAGTTGCTCCCCATGGCAGGCTAGCGCATTGGTGTGTGAGTGAATGGGTGAATGAGTCACAGTGTAAAGCACGTTGAAAACCGATAAGGTTAAAAAAGCACTATATAAGTGCTGACCATTTATGTGATCTTTTAGGTGCATTAGCGCTCAAACATTAGCCACCTGTCAATCAAACAGCACATAGCTTCAGATGTCAGGAAATAAAAAGGCAGTCTTTTATATTTTATCTAGATCAACCAACCAGTGGTTGTCTTGCTAGCGTAATGAACACCCCTGTTCTAGATGTAGAACATAGGCTAAGTATATAAAATTACTCAAAAGTTTATCATCGATATCCAACTCTCTTTTTTTATTTTTCAGATAAACATCAAGATTTCTCTCACAACAAATCTATAATCTCAGTGATAGATAGCTAAATACAGGCTACATAATAGACACACAGAACCTAGTAATCAGAAATATGATATGTTTCTTAAAATTAGAGACACAATTAATGCTATTATCTGGCTTGAGCAAGTTAAACTTACATGACATGATCAATCAATTGGCATTTTTCACGGCGAAAAACCCTTTCAGGTGTGGCTGTGATGTTCAGGTGTAGAAATGTTCAAGTATGAGATTTTATTTGATGGGAGTCATGAGAATCGTTCCAACTAATCACATTGATGGATAAAAATAAATACAGACAGGGAAGTAGCGAACACAAACGGCAGGAAAATAGTGCAGTAAAAGTACAGTTATAGCACTTAAAATATACTCAAGTAAAAGTATGCAATTTTTAAACTACTTAAAAAAAAGTACAATTCCTGAAAAAAAACTACTTTACATCCCTGGCCGAGACTCAACCTATTTGAGAGTATTTTTTTATTGAACAATGACCTCATCCAAAAATGGCTTTCAATATACTTTTTTGGAAAATATTCCAAAGAAAATATCTTAATTACAGAGAGAGACTTGGCTGTCTGCTCATCTTAGCATACTAACTTCTGCTAAATTACTTGTTGAAATTTGGCAGCGCGCTCCAGCCCTTTTGAAGCCACGACAACTCTGACTTAATTCTGTCAATTCAGCCCTCATGAAAGTTACAAAATACCCCTCATTGCTCCATCATGTGTGTCTTCATACTGCAAGTAACAGAAGAAGTGATATGAAAGTTTTTGCTTGTATTAAACAGCATTGGTGATTTGCACATTCTCATTGTTTATAGCCAATCAAAGCTTGCCAACGTCTTTTCCCAGGTCATAAAAAAAATCCCGGTACACTCCGTCCCTGAGAAGTCTGTACAAACAAAAAAATCTGGAGCGGACAATGGCTGTAGCCCAGCATGCTCAGGACCAGTGATGTGCACAGACCTTAGCAGAGACAGGGGTGGAAGGATAAGAACGGGCAGTCTTTTTTTTTTTTTTTTTTAATTAGTAATTCTAAATACTAAACTCATTTCATTGCTTTTTGAGTATTTAGCCATTTTCTTACATATATATACTGTACATTATGTTTTCCTTTATCACAATTAATAGACTATTCTGTTATATTTTTCACAAAAAGCACCATGGTATTACAATTGTTTATTTGTTTATTTTCCGATATGGTCTGTGATAACCCAATGTTTTTGACATGTTTCATATTAAAACCATGGTACTTTTTAATGTACCTTGGAGTACCATGAAAGTATCATGAAATATGAAGATGATCAGTCATTCAGTACCATGGCATTGCCCTAGTAACGTAGTGCACTGTGCAAAGGCGTGATGACAAAGTACAAGTTTGAGATCGACTGTGTTCCGTGAATGCTACAGGGTCCTTGAATAATGTATAAAGTGCAAGGAAGAGCAGCTGGTGGAGTTTCTGGTGCCCATCTAGGGTATGATGGTGCCCCCCTATGGAGTTGGTGCCCTATGCAGTCTGCTTAATATGCGTATAGGAGTGGTGGTACTGTGAAGCAAGCGTTTCGCATTCACTATTATATACAAAGTCAATGCAAAGATGCGAATAGATGCGATTTTGTGCTGGCCGGCGCGAATGAAGCGAATGATGTGACTCGAACACATGAAATCGCATTAAATATTTTAAACAAATTGCGTTAAATAAGTTAACATTTTTCAACTCGAGCGAGAAATTCGCATGACGCTTTGTCGCGAAAGCCTATCGGCATTGAGACTGTCCGGATGTCACTGACGTACTGACATAGTAGCAGAAGAAATCTGGAAAAATGTATACAAAATTGTTGTAGTGGTGTGTGGGCACTCGGAATTGTATGACATAACATCATACATTTACAGAGACCGGACAAAAAAAGACAGGAAGAATGTTTGGAGGAAAGTGAGTGAGGAAGTTGGACTACCTGGTAAATTCTGAAAACATGCGCATCTACTTTATTCCAGCTATAGGTTGTTCTTTACTATGAACCATGTCGTAGAAGCCCCTCCTCCTGTTCTTTTCCTGAAGAGAAAGGGGGAATACTTGTGGGTTTGCATTACTCGCGTGAACGCAAGTTTAAACACAAATTTATAATCCAGTGGTCAAACTCGCACAAGCAATGCAAGGTGAAAATTTTCTTTGCGTTGTATGTGAACGCATCATAATGGTATTTTTCTGAAAGTGATTAGTCTAATAGCTTAATAGTTTCAACAAAACTAAACTGGATTTGGCTGAACCAAACAGCTGCTTCAGTTTGTCAATATTCTAAAAAGCACAAATAGAATGTCTATCGCTGAATGCGACGCAACAGTTTATAATCCCATTATAATTAATAAATCTGTGTACACTGCAGGTGCGCAATTAATTTAATTTAATTGCCACACATTATACATACATTTCTGCATATATACAGTGAAATTATTTATTTTTCACATATCCCAGCTATGCTGGGGTCAGAGTGCAGGGTCAGCCATGATTCGGCACCCCTGGAGCAGATAGGATCAAGGGCCTTGCTCAAGGGCCACACAGTGGTGTCTTGGCGGTGCTGGGGCTTGAACCCCCAACCTTCTGGTCAGTAATCCAGAGCCTTAACCCCTGAGCCACCACTGCAATGTTGGTAATGCGGTTGCAATTGAGTGTTATTCTTTTGATGAACTTACAACACAACACATGGAGTGGGCTTTTTATCTGACCTGTTACTCGTCTGAGGTAACAGCACTTCAATGTTCTGGGGCTAATTCAAAACTGCATTTTTTTTGCTTCCTTAAAGAGCACTGCTGCAGGAAGGGATGCCACTTGAAAGAACAAAACGGAAGTGAGAAAATGTATCTATCTGGGAGGGCCCTTCCTACATTCATACAGTAATGCCATGTTTCCTGCAGAGTACCTACTTCAAGAGCTCTGCGCTTCAGAGTAAGTAGGGCATAGGAAGGATCATTTGTGATTGGAAACCCCCAATCTGCGCACTCCGCTTATTTTTCTTTAATACACCCGCAATTTACAAAGAAATCTCATAATACCACATAGTTAGTTATTGTGAGATTATTACAAGACTTTAATTTTGTTTAATTTAGCTTTTTTAATTTAATTTAAATTTCTCCACTTTTTCTGGATGACCAAAAGGGCACCTTTAGATTTGTAAATGATAGGGGCAGGGCCCTGCTGCCCCCGTTCTGTTAACGTCACAGCTAAGGACCATCCCTGAGACACTTTCGGAAACTTGTAGTCCTTTGAGAACTGATTTGTTTATACTTTTCTTTTACCCATGTATCTCTAGTAAAAACATGCATAATGTATAATAGGTAAACAACAGTTGCAAGCATTGATAGCCACTCAATGATACCTGATCACAAAACATAGTTCGTGTTCCTTGAATATTCAGCAATTTCACAGGGGTTGATTTTTATTAAAACTAACAGATTCCATCAGTCTTCTACCATAGTTTATTTTTGCTAGTTTTAAAATGGCTTTTAAGTATTGCTTTTATTGTTTTAGTCTTATCACAAAGAGTGAGATAAACCTAAACCATCTCAATATTTATAGTGTGATAGTGACTCTATCAATTTTTAAAAAGTCGCAACTATCCCACATATGGCCCTGATATATATTTACTTATCAAATCAACAAAAGTGTCAATGAAGAGCATGCTTAAGATGACATCTGAGACAAGGAATGTTTGAATAAAACAAAGAAAAGTCAAGGTAACTATCTCCTACTTACTGGGCGTAAATTCCAGTAAAGCTATAGTTTTGCCAAATTATGCAAAAAGTGTGAAAATAATATTTAATTGTGTGCATTTAGTATATGTGAAATGTTATCTATGAAATTACCCTTAAAAAAAGAGTTGGACATTTTATTTTGCAAATGTTAAAAATGTAATTTTCAACATCATTTTCACTACAGAATTATATTAAACACAATACAGAATTAGAGATGTAGTGAAAATGACACTGTGGTGGGATTTTTCATGACTTTCAAGATAAAAAAATGTCAAATCTCCTGTGATGTACGTACATACTAAGGATATTGTAGTATATTGTTTTTAGAAAATGTTTATAAACTAGTGAGCACTGTTGGGTAACGTAACTTTTAAAAGTAACTTGTTAGAATATTGTGTTACTCCTTAAAAAAGTAACTTAATTAATTTAAATGTATTTTTTAATGAAAGTAAAACGATACTTTACTTTTGCGTTACTTTTGTATTACTTTTTTTTCTTCTCACAGCCACTTTCTCTGCTGCTATGCTATGCAATCCATACAAGAGACATTACAGGTAATGCTAGCTACTGTACAACACTCATGTCAAAACAACATAGTAAACAAAGATATTTAGAATGTAGTTCTTCATGACATATTTATATTAAAGAATCAATAACATGAATAAGCATTATTTGTTTTTCCATCAACATGGCAGCCAGTATGAATAATGAAGTATAACCTCTATCTTACCTAAAGCAGCAAAGTCCAACACTTGAACCTGGATCATATCTGTCATCATATGTGGTACCCATCGACAATGCCAGAGTCATGTAACAGTCTTGAGATGTTCTTCAGAAGTCAGGATAAAACTCAGTGGGGAATAAGTAAATAAATTAATATTTTTCACTTAAGTCATCTCAGTGCACGCTTTTTTTAGGTTGATCCACGGGGATTACAGACGCCACAACTTCAAAGGCACATTTTGATAAGACAAATGGAATGCTACCAAAATGTCACAAACATGGTTTGTTTCATGAATCAAACTACATGTTTATTATAAAACAAATATGTAGAATCTTATTAGAAACTAAGACATTTTCTCTGCATATACAATCGATGTAGAACATTGCTCGAAGCCATTGATACAGAGTCAGCTTTTCTCATTTCTCATTTTCCCATTCTCCCAGTAACAGGGGAGCTCTAGCATGGAGCAGTTCAGCTGCATAAGTCAGTGAATTGAGTAATATTTCACCCGGTGTATCATGTCGTGGCCAGTGGAAAACTAGTCTTATAATCCCTCTGCCTAAATGCGTTTACTGATTTTTTAATGCAGTGTGTATTAACACATGAATCAATCATGTTTCACATAACTGAATGTTGATCTCATATTACTCTAAAACACGAAATGTGAATACACGTTAGCGAGTTAGGTGATGACAGGTGATGTCTGTATCTAAAAGGTGTACATTTACCTGCAAGGCGGGACTTCCTTTCTACATGCATTGACTGTTGGATGATAGAGCTTCTTGGTTGGGTGTTCCAATTTCTTGTGACTTGTCTCTTTCTACTAAATAGTCTCTGGCCTCACACACTATAGAACAACGTACCAATCTGTCATGGTCCTGTCACTCTGTCAGTCTGGGTTTATGTCTGACAGGACCATGGCATTATCGTCTTATGTCTGTCTTGTGTTTCGTTGTCTGTATTTGTGTTGTATTCCCTGCCATGCGCTCTTCGGTCTGTCTTATTTCATATCTGTAGTATGGTGTCTGGGTCCTGACTTCCTGTCTGGTTCGGTTTCAATCTGTGTCGGGATCTGGACACTCATGCCCCATGTCTGTCTGTTATAGACATGGGTAAATCGTGCTTATGTCATCTTGGCAGCATTCACTCGTGTCAATAGTTTATGTCTGTCTCTCGCGAACACGGGTGCGCCTCACATCACGCATGCGCCTCCTTGTTTGACAATTATTAGTATATTAGTCACACCTGCCCCGTTTTGTTAACTTGTTGATTTCTCTTCCTGTATTAGACTCCTTGAGCTTGCTGTCTAGTACCAGTTCATCTTGTTTCCAGTCTTGTTTTCCAGTCGGTCTTGTTGGTTGTTCCTGTTTTTTGTATGTTTGTTCCTGTTCATCACTACCCGGTCCGGTCAGTCCAATTCCCCTGCTGCATTCTGCCCCAGTCCTGGTTTAACTTTTTTCCCCTACTGGGTAGTTTATGTTAGTTAATTAATTTTGTATTAATCAATTCCCTGTTTATTTTCTCTCTGCGTTTGGGTCCTGAGCCTCATTCTCTGATCGTGAATCACACTTTTACTCCTGAATTCTTGCAATACAGGGACATTAGTGGTGTACAAAAGCAATTGCGTTACTTTATTTAAAAAGTAACTCAGATATTATGGTCTAAAATAAAAAATGTTACGCTACTTTACTCGTTACTCGAAAAAAAGTAATCTGATTACGTAACACACGTTACTTTTATCACGTTATCCCCAACACTGCTAGTGAGAGTGTGAAAAATGTTTCAACAAGACTTAACTTGCCGGAAGTTGAAAAAAAACCCTCCAATATACTGATGCTGCTTACAGCAGTAAAGAGACTTTCAAATAAAGAGAATTTTGTTTAATGTCTGTTTGTTTGTGAGGGTCTCCATCTGTCAGTGTAGAGAGCAGTGGCCATTAATCAGCTTCACACACATGGCCTCATTACTTCCGAATGTTTTCCATAAGTTCTGTAAAGTCTTCAACATCTTTTGTCAAGGAGCAGAAAAGGAAAGAAATGGTAAATAATGGAAACTTGAAGTAAACCCATTAAGATAATGACTTCTACCAAATTGAGAGCAACTTTATCACAAAACTAGTGTCTTCTATGAGTTATGCAAACACCCAAATCACCTTCTTACATAATTAGTATTTTTTTTTTTCCTAAATATTTATTTTGGTACTTTTTCGCTTTTGCTCACAACACAAACATAGATGATTTCTTACATAATTTGATGAAACAATTATGTCATGGTAAACTTTTCCAAGGAACGTAGTGATTAGTCTTGAAATTAATCAATCCAATAAACTGATTTCTTTTCTTTCCTAACCACATGGATTGTTTATAAAACACAACCTTTTCTCACTGCAGTCAGGCTTCACTGAATAATTCTCCTCCAACTTGGCATACAATACAATTACCCTATGAACAAGGACTAATGCTGCTGTTTCCTTAAGAGATGCACCTATTTATCGACCAAACATAGGTACCGGCCGATAAAAGCAATTATCATCGTCATGATCTATCAGAAATCAACCAATTGTTTAAAAACCAACATGATCACATGAGAAGTCGTAAAGTTGCTTTCGAATGCTCCAGTACCCTGAAAACAGCCCCATTATGCCAAGTTGCTTACAAGCAGCATCTCCAGTTAGACATTTTTGCAAAGGATCAAGCATGTTTACCTTCTCCTGTGGCACTACAGGAAGCTCATTGCATCAGCTATGCTGGACCGACTGGGGGTGAAGCCTCCACTCTCTGCTGGGCAAGCGTTGTTGTGATAGTGTGTCCGGCACCACGTTGAGGTTGCCCGGGATGTGAGTGGCATGCAGCGACTTGAGTCGACGACGGGCGAGTTGTGACATGTAACGGGCGAGATGTGACAGGTGACGAGAGCGTACGCCACCTTGGCGATTTTATGTATGCTACCGTGGTGGTGCTGTCTGATTGGATCAAGACGTGTTTGCCCTGAATTAGCGGGAGAAACCTCCGCAGGGCAAAAAGTACAGCCAACAACTCTAGGCAGTTGATGTGCCAGCAAAGCAGGGCCCCTTTCCAACAGCCCACGCGGTGCCCCAACCCAATTTGGAGGTGTCAGTAGTGACAAGGACACGTCGGGACACCTGCTGAAAGGGGACTCCTGTCCACTGAAAGCAGAGGTCTGTCCAGGGTTTGAATGTTTGGCGGCAGGCAGGGGTGATGATCACACTCTCGGGACTTGAGTCTGGAGCCAGTGCTGAAGCGGTCTCGTATGCATCAACCCCAGCGGCGCGACCGTCGCGGAGGACGCCATATGCCCCAGGAGCCTCTGGAAAAGTTTTAAAGGGACTGCTGTGCCAGGCCTGAAGGCGGCGAGGCATTTCAGCATTGACTGCGCGTGCTCGCATTGAGACTGAGTCTAACTCCATGCCGAGAAAAGAGATGCTCTGAACCGGGACGAGCTTGCTCTTTTCCCAGTTGACCTGAAGCCCTAAACGGCTGAGGTGCCTGAGCACCTGGTCCCTGTGGGCGCATAGTAACTTCTGGGAGTGGGCCAGGATGAGCCAGTCGTCGAGGTAGTTGAGTATGCGCATGCCTGCTTCCTGAAGTGGGGCAAGGGCTGCCTCTGTGACCTTCGTAAAGACGCGAGGGGACAGGGACATGCCAAAGGGGAGGACCTTTTACTGATACACCTGGCCGTCGAACGCGAACCGTAGGAAGGGTCGAGGCAATATTGAGACGTGGAAGGACACGTCCTTCAGGTCTACCGCTGCGAAACAATCTAGATGCCGGACGCAAGTTAAAATGGGTTTTTGTGTGAGCATTTTGAACAGGAGTTTGTGCAAGACCCAGTTGAAAACTCGAAAGTCCAAGATCGGTCGTAAGTCATTGCCTTTCTTGGGTACGGTGAAGTAAGGGCTGTAGAAACCCTTCTTCATGTTGTTTGGAGGGACAGGCTCTATTGCGTTTTTGAGTAAGAGAATCGTGATTTCTGATGGATTTTGCATGTTCGGCGTGAAAAGCGAATGCCCACGGGGGTGGGGGGGGGGGGTGGGGGGTGTTGGTGGCAAACTGAATTGCGTAACCAAGTCAAATGGTCCTGGACGGATTGGGAAGTGAGAGCCACGTGTCTAAACTCCGAGCTGGGGCGGAGCAAGTAATGTGGTGTCAGGAGGCAAGGGTGCGTCCCGAGGCTCTGGTGCTGAGAGAAGACTCAAAGCACTTACCTTGCTCCACACACCCGGCAGGGGGCGGGTTAGTGAATGAGGAGGAGGTCCCGTGGAGGCTTCCTCTGGACTCGTCAGAACCGGCCGGTGGGAAAGAGTCGTGGGGCTGAAGGCGAGAGGTCTGCGTCCAGCATGCCGGAACTGTTGAGGTGTGGCGGCAGAGTGCCGTAAGAATGGCATTTGCGGGCCATGTGACCCAGAGAAAAAGGAAATAGCTTCTTTTATTGAGAATGTGGGTACATAAAATAAATTCAACAACGTATTCTCCTCCCGGCCCTCCACCTGAGGACGGAGTGGTCTTCTTACCAGCTCCGGAGCGAATGTCTTGGTCTCTGGGTCAGGCGTCTTAGGACCGTTTGGGAGCCTTCTGGGTCCTCGAAGGGGTCCGCGAGACGGGGGGAGTGCGCTTTCTGCAGGGCACTCGACGAAGGGGCTGAGAGCTGGGCCCATGTTGAGGCGGAGCTGTACATTTCTTAGCCGCAGGAGGACGCACTCGGCGAGCAGACGGAGCGTGGCCCGTGGTGGCAGGTTTGCGGTGGGACAGGATGTGTGCTATGGTCTCCATCTGCTTCTTCACTGCGGAGAACTGCTGGGCAAAGTCCTCGATGGTGTCGCCAAAAAGACTGAACTGGGAGACCAAGTTCAGCCACAGATGACATTCCTGAACCAAGAGAGTGGCCATCGCCTGCCCGAGTGACCGCACTGTGACCTTCGTGGCCCTGAGGGCGAGGTCGGTCGCTAAGCGCAGTTCCTGCAGCACTTTGGGATCAGGACTACCCAAGTGCAGATCTTTAAATGCTTTGGCCTGGTGGACTTGCAGGAGGGCCATGGCATGCAGGGCAGAAGCAGCCTGTCCGGTGGCACTGTATGCTTTGGAGGTCAGTGAAGACGTCATCCTACAGGCCTTGGAGGGGAGCGCAGGGCGACCCCGCCAGGTGGCGGCGTTCTCGCGGCAAACCCGAGGAACCAATCATCCAGCCGCGAAGGCTGTGGGGAGGATGGAGGGTTTCAGTCCAGCCCCACGCTGACGGTGGCCCGAGCATGCATGTCGGACAACTGGGCGTCAGCCTCAGACTGGGCGTGCTGGCCCGAAGGCAGCAGCCTAGTCGAGTCATCTGCATCAGACTCCAGACCACTATCCAATGCAGCGGCGAGCTCATCCAGCTTGGAGGGCTCAAGAGGATAGGCAGGCTGGCTGTGAGGCGAGCCGCTGTTGACTCGAGCCCGGACGGAACTCAAAGAGCATGCCGGGGAGCGGGTGGTTCGCGGGGGCGTACCCAGCGGAACCGAGCCTGCTGCCATTCCCAGATCGCCTCCATCGCCAGCCGGGTCGTCCTCAATCCCTTGGGAAGAAGGAGCAACGCGGGGGGTGGCTGGAGTGGTGTTCCTTCTGTTGAAGGAACAACATCGAAGTGAGCGACAGACGGGGCGTCTCTTGAGTGGAATTTCTTTGAACTGGGTGACAACGACAGCCGAGTTGCAATTTGTAAGCTGTAACTAGCATTTAAAACATTTAACACAACTATATTTATTATTCACTTTAAAGCTTGACACAGCAAGGGATATGAAAAACTTCCACCCAACGATGAGGTTACTTTAGCTAAAAAAGGGACATGCTTTATAATTCAGAATTTAGTTAATGTGAGTTAAGGATGCTAATGTGAGCTAATAATGTGCTTTTTGCTTCAGTGACCAGTAACATGGAAAACATGTAGAAACAGAAAATGTGGACTGGAAAAAGTTTTTATTTAAAAAATGCAAACCCACCAAACTATCACTATTGGTATTGGCAGCTTTTGTTCTAAATAATCGGATATTGGTATCAGCACACAAATGTTTCTTATTTATGTTTTAATGCTAGAAAATGTAATTAATGAAACAGCACAGAATCATTTAAATACACTAAAAAGTACGAGTTCATTTAACAATCTGTGCTTAAATGATAGAGACAAAATCCATCATTATGAAAAATTAACACATACCATTGTTGGGTCCTCTCATTTACAGGCCTCTACCTGTCTCATGTCCAACACGTCCCTCCCACCCATACAGTCAGTGAGGTCCACTAGCGTCACATCTGACACGGACACACAATTTGTGTGAAATCTGACAGAACTTTCATGGCTTTTTTGGAAGATGTGTAAGATGAGTAACTGAGTACATCACCTCTTGTGCTCCAAGGCTTGACAGTTCAGAATGTGCATAACGGAAACAAATTACTAAATGACAAT